>OW121848.1:111756669-113006669 GCA_933228895.1 Platycnemis pennipes | reverse complement strand
GTTGCAATATTTCGGAAACGGTTTTTTTGCAAAACGACTTTGGGGTTTTCATTTTCATATCATATGGAGCCGTAATCCAAATTTGGTCAAATTCGGTGACCCTTAGGGTCATTTTCGACGATTTTCTGGTCGAATTGACGTGAAATGACCCATGTATACACATATTCACATTTTTAATAATTATTAATCATGAATATTTATGTACATCCACATAATAAACCATATCTGAGCCAATGGATATTTGTGTCAGTTTAAAGGAAAAAGCAAAGGACTTTAGCAGGTAAAGATAAAATTCTCTTGAAGAACTGTCGAAATAATTTATTCTGCGAATTTCGACAGCTTAGTGGACAGTTTACTCGGAACCGAAATCGCAATTTTGTACACGAAATCGTTAGGTGGAAACGAAAAAATAATTTGTGAAAAAATTAACCTTCTACCCACAACCATTCACTCATAAATAAAAAATTAAAATAAGCAAAAGGTGACGCCCACCGAAAATGCCACTGTGATAACATTGACGTCATTTTCTTCCCGTCCTTGACTGCTTTTAAGGGAGGGGAAGGGAGTGGAGGGGGATTCTCGGAAGGCCTGCTCACACAAATGCTGTCGCAATCGCTCCCATTGGCCGAGTCAGCTGTGTCCCCCCATTGCGATAAGGCAAAGTAGCTTCGCGGGCTCAGTTGTGATTGGACGAAGTCGATATGCGTCAGAGGTTTCACCACACCCACTTTTAAGAAAGGGTTAAAAACATGAGTTTTATCGCCGCTTATAACTCGGGAAATAATTGACGGATCAGAAAACGGAAAAATACGGTTCTTTTTATTTTACAAACTCTATCAGATTCGGCAATAAAAGAAATATGGTAAACGACCCCAATGACTCAGCTTCTAGCCGGGCGCGCTTCTATGTTGGACTGGAAATTTGTGATTTTATGTGATAAGGGTGGAGTGATTTGTGCATGTGAGACGATTTTGGAATCGGTGGTGGCATCACCTTCCCTCCTCCCTTCCTCATCCTTCTGGGTTTCTCTTCAGTTCTCTGCCCGTCCCTGACCTCGAAACGAGCGAGTCGCTGCAAGCGGCGTCGAATCCCGCCACAATCGACGCGCCACTAATCGGATTTCCTTCACACCCAGTCACAAATGCATCCCTGCGGGGCTTTTGCTAGAGTAATCCCCAGCGAGTGCGGGAAAAGTTTGCTTGCTGGGGAATGCTAAGGTTCGTTTCTTTGTTTCTCAAGCCTCCCTCTCTCCCTCTGGCAAGACTAGGGATGCGGATGTATCACGTAGATGCAGGTTGATAGACCTCACAATTTATTCCTTAAAATGAATTTCTTTAATTATCAAGAAAAGGACATTCTGATACATTATACCAGAAACCATTCTGATGTGATATATCAGAATAGGAGATATAATGTATCAAATTGGAGGACTTTATATCAGAAAACATTCTGATATAATGTCCTCCTTCCCAACTCCAATCTTTATAAGGTGTACCTACTTCTTGCTTCGTCCATCGTTAAATTGTGTTGTTAATCAACGGTACCACTCTTCATATTAGTGCAGTAAAAACTGCAGGGATAATAGTCGTTTTCTGTGTTGTGAAGGATGGTGAATAGAGTGACAATATTAACTCTACATTTCCATCTAGGTACGGGAAAATGCCAAGCAAATGAGTGAAAATCACAATAGTAATCCGCGAATTTCAGAATTTCCGCGAGGGTTGCCCCTGTCAAGTCACTGACTAAAGCATTCACCAGGTGAGAGGCGAAAAAAAACTTCATCCCTTCATCGTGACTGCGTTTCCCACAGACAGCGGATGAGAGGGTTAGGAAGGTCATTCACCATAGCATCCCGGAAACAGAAAACAAAGTTTTCGAAGTTCATGGAATTTTTTTTGCGGAGTATAAGGCTTATCGTGATTCCTTGTTAACTCTCCAGAATATAAGATAGTACTGAATAAGATAAAAGATATGCGAAATGTAAACCATGAAAATAATCAAGAGGTGAGATTAGAAGGGATCTTGCCCTGTAAACGTATCATTAGAACATAAGATTTTTTTTTAAATTCGAGCACACTTCATGGGTGGCATCATCAAAAAATATTGGTTTCAGCCACCTTTGGCATAATAGCTCCCAGCATATTCGTCAGAAATCAGGACAACCTGACTTCATATTCCAGTCAATTATAAAGATGTTACTTTCTCGCGTTTGTGCGTATTGAGACAGACAGACATGCCCAAACCGTCATGGCCGTTAACTGTTGATCTAATGAAGTAGTGACGCGAGATTTTTGAACACTCTCCGCCCACGCGCAACAACCAACACCTCCAGGTCAACGCGCGCGCATCGCCAGTCAACTTAATCCAACGGAGCCCTCGCTCTCCTCCCTGCTCGTCCTCAAAGGAGTCAATTCGTGGGACACGAACCGCTGAGACGACACGCGTTATAGCTCGACGGCGATGCACTTAACCACCGTCGAAGACTAGCGTTTAGCGCTGTGCTTATGTCTATTTATGCAACGGATCGCGCGTCGACGCGGCCGGCGTGTCCTCCACCGATTGGATTGTTGATCCACCTTCCGAGTGGAGAGAGGGGAGTGGGGGGGGAAAGGGGGAGGGGGTAAGGTGATTTGCATTCCCGTTGCGACGATGGCACCACCGTATCCTACATCCAGCCGCTCCGTTTAACCGTTATTTCGGGGAGACTAGACCGAAAGCGTTCGTCACTAAATATTTCGATTTAGGCAACCCCTAACCGACTTTTCATTCGCCAGTAAAAACCACTAGGGAACTCAACTCCAGTGAGATTGGTGCGGGATCTAAGTAAAAATAAATATCAGCTGCATCAACATACGACATACGCCTACAATGCAGAATGTCTTTAATATGTCACGGACATCTCGCAAAGAGAAATACAACTGTGGTATTTTTCTCACAGGCATACTGGTCATTTCAGTTAATAATTTATGAACAGAATCATACTCTTCACGAGTTAGTTAGTATATTGGAAGTCCATTAGGGTAAATAACACGAAGATCCATTCTTATTTTCCTGAAATAGGAGAGGGATTCATCTTTATTCTACTTGACATGGTATACCGTACGTAAAATCTTTTTCTACATTTAACATTAACAATAATTGCCGAATATGGATTAACGGCATCGAAAACTTCTTAATTGCGAGTATATGTCAACTACGTTGATATTTATTTTTACTGGAGTAAAAGTTAAATTCTCCACAGTTAGTTCGCTCTAGTAAAAATATAATCAACTTAGTTTCAACTGCGCATATATTTTTTTTTACTTTAGCCTGATCTTGGACCCTCTTGATTGGAAGACAGTGCTTTGGTTACCATAGGAAACCCGATCCCCTCAATTAAGTTGTGAAAAGTGACAAAACGAAAGTGCCACTCTGAGAAGAGATAAAAAGAAAAGAGTACGCCTTGATAATGCCTTTAAAATACGTTAATGAAAGCATTCTCCACATCTTGTTTGAAAACCAGTCTAAAAGTCCAATGGTAGCCTACCTACTTAAGGGTTTGCCTACGTGGAAGATGTCTTGGCAAATCATCACCGAGTACTCATGAAACTTCCAGGTTAGTTAATATTCTCGGCTACATGTATCAGCAGCGATAATTAGACCCCGTTAAATTTGTTAAAGAAATTGTATGTTTTTCTTGTGTATACGGCAGTTACATTGAGGGTCAGAACAACTGTTAATTGGAGGAAAATTGCAAATTGGGAGTAATTAGACGTATGTGGCGCGAAAAAAAGCATTAATGAAATAATGAGAACCAAATTTTTACTACCCTGAGTTCGGCACAACTACAAATTTGGGACATGGTTTACCGAAAACCCAAAAACACTAAACTTACCTCCACGCCAGCTCGCACCATCACCCGGGACAAATAAATGGCGTGCTGAAGACAAAGATGCACCGTTCTTTTATTTTAAGTGATGACGAGCACCGAATAAGTGAACTAAGAACATTGAGAAATATTTCAATCGAAAACGGTTACAGAAAGAGTGATATTGACAGGGCCATCAGGGGGAAAGAAAAACAGAGGACGAAGTCGCCGCTGGAAGAAATCGAACCAGCAAAAAAGGCTTTCCTGCCATACATCCGAGGGGTGACGGACCGGATTGCAAGAATTTGAGCAAAATGCAATATAAACTATAATCAAGCCCACAAATCAACTCGGGATTCGTGAGACAGGCCGCACCATCAAAACCAGGTGTAAGGAGCATCTTGCTGCCATTAGACTCCAAAACTTTCAACGCTCTGCAGTCGCCGAACACGCCGCTGAAGGGCATACCATAGAAATCTCTGGTGTACAGGTCTTATCCAGAGATAAACACTTCCGAACTCACGTAATTCAAGAGGGGATAAAGATTCGAAAAAAGAACAACAATTTGAATAGAGAGACCAAGAGAAGAGAATGAGCAATTCATCGCTTTCTGTTTTCAAAATACAGAATGTTCGAGAAAAATATCCCCACCCCATCCCACCCTTCATCCCACCTACCCAAACCCACATAAATACTCGGGAAATTCGCAGACACACCATTCTAACCTGAAGAGGCCTCCAGTAGCGGAGGGGAAACGTTGGTGGACCACCAGGACAACATGAATCAACCCAAAACCCAAACTACAAATTATGATGCGATTATTTATTTTTAAATAGAGATATATTAAAAATTAGGTTTTTCAATCACCCTTACTCAGCCACGACTTTCTTTAATTACTACACTGTAAAAAGTTGATCTGATTTTCAGTGCGATCTGAATTTAAGCGCTGTCTGGTTGTAAGGCAGGAACACGGATTTAAGGTACGGAAGAGGCAGGAACATGGATGGTTGGTACAGGAGCAGTTGAGCAGGAAGCAGAGGAAGCAGGATTGTGGATGGTCTGATTTTCAGCCGTTCACCTGCCTTATTTTTAGACAAGATATTACTGCTGAAATTCAACATACCCTGTCTTAAAATTGTTGCATCTGAAATTCAGATCGCTTTTGTACCTTAAAATCAGATCTACTTTTTACAGTGTACTCATGTCTTTGTAAAGACATGAGTAATAATTAAGTAGCCTCTTCACTACGCGTGCTTCAGTCGTACCCACGGATTAAGTCGTACCTATTTGTGCGTGTGTGAGTGAAAGGTTGTTCGCGCATTCGGTTTGTGACGAATGCAATCCAATTGCACTACTTTGCGACGGGACGGGAAGTGTGGCCATAAAGGTACGGGAAGAGGTGGTGACGAAGAGAAGCCCAAGCATTAATAAAACCTGTCGGCGCCCGAAAGTGCGAGAAAGAGAGCGAATTTCATCGCCGGGATAACGTCATCGCGTCGCTTGATGCAATCATTTCGCGCGAGTGACTATGCGGTTTTGGCGACGCGACTGGGCCAAGTGCAGTCTCTTGTCGTTTCTTTTAAGATCTGAATTCGCAATTGACAACCTGGGAGCGATACGACGTGGGCGACGTTCATTCATTCACGCAGTGATGACGCGAACGTATTGCGAGGTGATACCGCAAAATTTTCGAGAAAACCTGAAAAAAAGATTAATTTTCATGTATGTAATGCATTAAAAAAATGAGAAGCGGGCGGAAGAAAATAGTTCTTAACTATTTCCGGAATTTGATCAGGAAAATCAAAGTCAGATTGTTGAAGTTGATTCTTTAGACTTCTCTGAGCTAAAAGCTATTATGGTTGTGAAGGTGTTTGTAGTTTTCTAATGGAAGACAACGGGAAATGACTATTCGCACTATTAAAGGTAGGTGAGTATTTAAGATATAGATGGAATTTTTAGAGAGAAGGAAGAAAGGTGGAGGGAAACCCAGCTTCGGAATTAGATTTTTAATAACGAAAGGGGCCAATTGGTCCACGTTTTCTGGACCACTGGACCAAAAAACTTCCCTCAAAAACCTCTCCAGATACCATTTATGTTGCCCCCAAGATCCCCCTGAAAATCAACCAATGTTGGAGCTCGAACTTAGTCCCTCGTGATGGTAAGACTCTGGTTACCATGGAAAACCCGATTCCCTCAATAAGGTTGGGAGGAAGTGACGAAACGAAAGTGACAGCCTACAGATTCAACATAAACGAAAGTGACAGCCTCATGCATTCAACACTTCGCGCACGTGTATTTCACTACGAGAAGAGGTGCACTAACAGGTACGCTTTGATAATGCCCCTAAAACGTTAATTAAATCATTAAAAAAGAATGATCACATGAAAAAAAACTTTATCAATATGCTCTGCCATTTACTCAGGAAAATTCTGTAGTTAAAAGATATTTTGTAGTCAAAAATAATAATAATTTTTTTATGGAGGTGGTCAAAATATAACATCAGTGGACTCATTGTAAAAATGTAATTGTACTCATTGTACTGATAGGGGTGAGATTTTGGTTGCAGGCAGGGTTATTGGGAATGAGGAGAGAAATAATGAAGAGTTTGGAGAGTAACTCGACGTTGGAAAAAGTCAACTGCTGTCAAAATGTCCCATTCCAAATTCGGAGTACCTGCTGGCCTCCCATTACTCCCCATAATCACGAGTAAAATTCATTCATTCTAATAAAAAAAATCCCTGCCTCCAGCATCATTATTAGCCAGGTCTTTGCAATAGAAAGTCAATTTTCTATACACTACACTACTGACTACCAACCAGATCGAAATTTATTTATTAAGGAATGTAATATATACCAGTGGAATAAGATGACAAGGCAACATCGCAGAGAAGTGAAAATTTGGATGCATACAATCGGCTGATGAAATATATAGACAAGGCCTAATACAAAGGGCAACCTCTGCCACTAATTATTTGCATATTTTCTCATAGCAAGTAAACAAAATAACTCACAGAAAATATGGCACTCTCGTTATTGCTATTCTGCAAGTAGCACGCAAATGCATCACATTTTTTTCATATATTTCATCATACCACTCACCGTATATAAGGTTTCAAATTCGGAGGATTATTAGCCATACTGGAAAAGATAAATTGACAACAATTATTTATCAGGCAACTAAGCATCAGAAGTCTTTGAAAATATTTGCAGAAAATATTCCAGGAATAAAGGATTTTCATACTCAGATTTGTTATAAGGAAAACGGTTAAGAACGAAATTTTGACGATGCTGCTGCCAACAAAACGGAAGCAATAGATTTAATCATTAGGAATGCACGGATAACAATGTTTATGAAAATATTTATTTATTTGAACGAGAAAATCAACAGGTCAAGTTCAACACAAATTTTACATCTCCTCAAAATCGCGAATCTAAAAAACGTGAATAATACGCCATTCACCTCCATTTTGGGAAGTTATATTTCATCATCTCTCCTCGACATACTCCGAAGAGCTTGATGAATTCTAATTAAACGCATGGCAATCTTTCAATGATTAAGTAGTATCGAGTTTCATCCGAAAAAAGACTATGGCAACAATATTTAGAAAACTAATTTTAAATCAAGATATAAAAACATCATCTTTCAAAACCAACCAAATTCGTTAACGGATAACCACTAATGGGACTCTGATGGCAAAGGGGCATTAATTTTTAATTTTTATCCTCGAAATGCCCTCCGGTGGCAAATTAATTTTTTCCTGAAATTGCCTCGTTGGTATTCATGCCCTCCGCGTCCCTAATATAGACGTCCGAAGTCATAAAGGGAGAGGCCGCCGAAGAGGGATTTCGTTAGCAAATATTGGGTTTGCAATTCCGAGGGAAATTGCACCCTCTCACTTCCCGTGTCACGAACTCGATAGGGAATTAAAGCGGGATTTGACCAGAAAGCGCCTTTTGGAAACGAGGGAAGAAAAAAGCAGCACGTTACCAGAACAATCCGTTTCCATTTTATGCTGTCCGATCAGAATGATGCTAACAATTGATGCGGATGATGCGCAAATCACTAGAATTTAAGTCGCGGAAAAGCAGGTGGCAATAGAAGTCCACACAGCTTCGGTGTCAGCGCCGCCATTTGTAATACTGCGATTGTTCCGTCGCCAATATCGATTACGCGTCTAATGCTGCGTTGGGGGACATTCGAAAGGGCGGGAAACTGGAGCGACATACCTCTCGTTTCGCCGCTTTCTCTAGCACAAAAGAGATCCGTCGGAATCAATAGGGTGTGAGATGTTACATACTTGAAGCCATCCCCCCTCTCTACTCCCCCCTGTTTATACAACGAAGGGCAAAAGGATCGTTTCGCCCGCTTAAAATTAGCATTTCATCGAGTTTGATCCCATTTACCTCCCCCATGGATGAATTGATTACAATGATGTGCCCGGCGCGCGAGAGTTGAAACGAGACGATAATAAAACAAAACACATGTGAAATGGATCGCTTGCGCCTCTCCTCCCCCTCAACTTTTTTTTCCCTCTCCGCGGCAGAATCTTCACGAGCATCTCGTCCGCCTGCCTGCAATATCCCTCCCGTTATTGAGTATTCATGGGATAACGACGGGTTTGAGGGCGCCGGGATGAGGAGTCGCACATTTCGCCCGCTGGCCGAAATCTCAGACGGGCGTGTCCCCCCCTCTCTCTCGGCCGGCAAGACATTCCTGCTCGGCGGCGGCCGGCTCTCAATTAAAATTTGCATATTTTCCACGTCGTCGACTCCGAGAGACGGCGAAAATTGACGCCTTCACGCGCGCGCGCGCGAGCACATTGCCTTGGGAGAAGGGTGCACGCGCAAGATGCGATCGCTCTCGGATATCTCCTCCCTCTCACTCTTGTCCTCGCGTTCCCCCAATTCCTCGCCTTCTCCATCGACAACACATGCAGCCCTTTCGTCAAACTCTTAGGGCGCTTCGGAGGAACTAGGCCGGTGGTGTGGACATTTGTATGAATCTAAAACTGAACGCGTTTATAATTTTATAAAGCGACACTCAATCATTAGAACTGAATTAAAGTTTACTGAAGTAAATTAGTAGTAGTCGTGATAATTTTTAGGGGGACACGACTGACAGATGAGGTTATTTGCACCAATTAGGGTAATTGGGTAGAGGTGGAATTGTCCCAGACGAAGAGGTGGGGTGACCTAGCATCGCCATTAGTCTTCTCTTAACGAAGGGCGCCAAGGGGTCCACGGTTAAACGTCACAGCCGATCATCGGAATGCTGAAAATACAAAGTGCTCTCCACAGCCACTCATGTGGAGACCGTTATACCACGGATAAATTTATTTTATAATTTCGGCAATTTAATTTGTTAAATTTCATTTGAACTGAAGTTCGATTCCAAAGTTTAAGGAAAACTTTTAATTTAAGTTTCACTGGAGCTATAATACTAAAGTTTGTGGCAGGAATAAAACGTTTTTATTTTTCCACAGATAAGTTTTTAAGATACGAATGGGGTGGTAGATGCTGGGATGCAAACCCTGGGCTACAGGAGGGTTTCGGGTTCACTCCTAAAATTTCGGGCACTGCCACCTAAAATCCTCGCGATTCAATTTTCTGTGTCATTCTTCGGAGGAAATCACTGGTCACCCAGAGAATGGAACTGGCCCCCTTAGCTTGCATGTGTTAATTTCACTCGCCACTAGCTTCGAACGGAGTGAGTTCTACCCCCACCTATCAAACCAACCTTCTTGTTGAACACACTATGAATAAATTGTAATGCAATCCAAACTAAGCAATTTTTCGGGATATGTCCGCGTCGTTTGACAGCAGTGACAACAGTTTCGCCAACTTACCTGTTGGCGTCTTTACTTCGACCTGAAGACTCCAACGGGAAAGTTGGCGAAAATGTTGTCACAACTGTCAAACGACGCGGACGTATCCCCAAAAAATGCAGAGAACATCTAACCAACGCCGCGGAAACCTATGAACAACCCAAACTATGGTTTAATCGTGAATAGGTACACATAATTCTAAATGATTCACTGAATTTAAGACGTGAAGTTAGTCTTTTATACAGAATTGTAAGGGATGGAAGGGATAATTTTATACATTCAGCCAACATAATGGTTTCAGCGCCAATAATGCGATAAAATACTTGAACAGAAGTAAAGCCGCATGATTTGCTACCCACTCTATATCCACATGCCTCATGACCATCCCCAATTATGAAATGATTGAGCATGCTGAGGTTCCCCGTTAATAAAGTGGCGTCTGTAGGTTACAGTTTAAAGACGGCACTGGGGTAATGTGTCTCCAAAACTAAACTACAAAAGAAGATGAGAAATCAATTTTCGCCCAGTATTCAATGGACTTTGGTCACAAAACGTGTTTTGAACTTCAGAATTTTCATGTGTTTGATAAAGGTTTCCCGTTAGACTCTTTGAAAGCATAGGAGATTCTTAAATGTCAAAAAAGGAGAAATAGTTTTCTTTTAAATGATTTGATTGATTTTAAATACTCTTGTCCAATCCTCTAATCGTTCCCGAAACTATACCGCCCTACTTAACCCAATCAACCCCACGACCTGACTAAGCATGGAGAAATTAACTATATTATTATTTAGGTAAAAAATTAATTTCTCAAAAAAGCTAAAAATATTAGAGATAACAAGATTTGGTAATCACGCCCATTGTAGAAAATATATAGTATCACACTACAGCTTCCCATTCCGATTAGGTTACCCAAATCCCCTTCCATTCAACAGTGGTTTTCAA
Source organism: Platycnemis pennipes (assembly GCA_933228895.1). Classification (NCBI taxonomy): domain Eukaryota; kingdom Metazoa; phylum Arthropoda; class Insecta; order Odonata; family Platycnemididae; genus Platycnemis; species Platycnemis pennipes. The sequence goes on along the minus strand of OW121848.1, from coordinate 112,996,055 downwards.
TACTCCGACAGCAGATTGAGACATTTTTGAAATTACGTGAAAGGAACGAGATGTACACATTTTAAGTGTGTATCATCCATCAGGATGCACCTCGTTCTTTCCGAGCCCGCCAAGGCTTTTGTAAGCGTCCTCCGCTTCGTAAACTTGTCCGGTGAACTGCCATAAGACGGACGTGAAGCTTTTGAGCCAAGATTACTCGACTGACAGACCATCGCGATGAGATAACCATCTCAAAGCCTCGACTAGGAAGAATCACCGAGGCGCATACTGATCTCGATGACAATCCATTCAACGTCCGTCGGTTCTTCAAAAATGACGACCCACACCACCAGGAAATCTCAATAACTTTTAAGCTTCCTTCCAAGTGAGAATCATACTTCCTAGTCGTTTTAAATTGATTTTCGTTGCCACGCTAGAGAAATATATCCGTGGAATTGAATGGAAATTCTCATTTCATAGAATTTTGGTAAAAATGTGTGTGATTGTACAGGACAAGCCTTAAATTGGGAAGTTAATGGGGCAACTAGGAAAGCTGAAAAGAGAAAGGGACTGGAGAAAGAAGAAAAATGATGGGTGAATGTGGTGGAAGAGGTTATAAAGGGGAGTGATTACAAAAAGGGGTTATGAAGCGATTAAAGAGTTTAGTTACTTTGTGGAATTTTGTGACATTACCATTATAAAAAACACTTATTACTGCCTTACCCAATTTAATCGATAACAATCTGTTTCAGAAGTTTACAATGTCTTTATCAAGGGGTATCAAAGAGTATAATATTGAGAAATGCAAAATTTATGCTAGAATGGAAGCAATTAGTAAAATAATGCCAGAACCCGAAGTCAAACATAAAGATTATTGCTTTCAACGACAGTTTAGAGCGTAATAAATATGCGGATGTTTATGTATGACCATACAGAATAAAATGTTACGCGAAGTTAATTTCGATAAAGATATCTTGGGTTGATATGCCTTGATGTTATGCTTACGAATTGTGTTAGGAAAGGACGAGAACATGAAAAATTAGACTGCACCACTAACTAGGTTGTGCAGTCTCTTTTTATAATCTTACATGTGTAGTTATGTCTGCCAAAGTAGTGCTAACCCAATCTGACTAATGTTAACTAAATAGCTTCATTTGAAATGAAATGATATAGTGCATGGACAACTCATCTCTTAAACGAATCAGAGAATGAAAGAACGGCGGCGGAGGCGAAAGAAGTCTTCCACTAAATCTGCAAAAAAATCATGACTCAAGGGCAGTAAGATTCCTCCTTCTTTTCGACTCATACGCGATTGTGTAAGCTTGCATGGTATTAGATAGATGACCCATGGTACAATACCATCAATGGTAATCACGAGACGTTTTGCGACGGAGCCGCTAGCCTTAATTTTGGTAACTTAAGCGGACTTTTCGCGATGGACCCAAAGAGAGGTAGCTATAAAAGGTTTTAGCTCAAAAAGAGCAGAGAAGTCGATTCTGAATGCACCAAATCTGCGAAAGAAGTCTTATCGTGCTGAGATAGTAAAACAAATGTCAATTTTACACTGCATATTAAAAACACTAATTTTCTATGATAATAGTATGACTAAACATTCATCTTATCTATAGAATGAGAGTCTCACTATACTCGCTGGATATTTAGACATCCTATTAGCAAATTGAGTGTTTTTAATTTGCAATAATAAGGGAATGAAATTGACACTTGTTTTTACTGTCTCAGTTGCGAAAAGACTTATTTCGCAGTATTCATTTTCCTTCTAAACCTTATATTTCATCAGGGTCACGGACATTATCGAAGAAAAACCTATGTTGTGACAGAAGGAAAGCGAGTTCAGTCCAGAGTTAGGATAAATACACAAAGGATATTTATCCTAGCAATGCTAATCTTCACGAATAGCAACCCATCCCTATATTCTGTAATTACTATGCGTTAATACAGTAGCAAGTGTAGTTTGATTAAGCAGTCCATCATAGAATGTTAATTACAGCAAAATTCTTCATCGTTCATCAGCATGTAATACATTAGTTGAATATCTAACTAACATGGGTACCTGTTAGTTAGAGATTCATCTCAGTTCCCTTGAGGTAACCTGCAGAATAGGCTGTAGATATAGACAAAGATATTGAAGATAAATTATCCGAGCTCGTTGTCTAGATGCTTGAAGCTAAATGCGCCTTCATTGACAGCTAGATTGATAAATTACCGGATTCAGAATCAAGAGTACACGGGTTCGAATCACTCCTCGAGACTGGATGATGTGTTTGTCTTGGGATGGAGCCTATTGACTTTCCTTTTCTAAATTTTATGTTTTTCACTATTTATTACACCATTTATCCTGTTTTATTTAGTTTTATCCTTTGCAGTCGGCTGCACTTTCTATAGGGTTCCACTGGTTTTTCAAACTTCATCTTGTGTATTTTTTTTGAGATGAGATTGTTTGGAAACGATAAAGGATCGTGTAACTATTTGTACTTTTAACACACTGTAAGCACAATTGGGGCGTTTACTCGGAACCGAAATCGCAATTTTGTACACGAAATTGTTAGATGGAAACGAAAAAAGAAATTAAGTGAAAAAATTAATCTTCTAACCATAACCATTCACTCATAAATCAAAAATTAAAATAAGCAAAAGGTGACGCCCACCGAAAATGCTGCTGTGATAACATTGACGTCACTTTCCTCCCGTCCTTGACTGCTTTCAGGGGAGGGGGAAGGGAGTGGAGGGGGGTTCTCGGAAGGTCTGCTCGCACAGATGCTGTCGAAATCGCTCCCATTGGCCGAGTCAGCTGCGTCCCCCCCTTTGCGATAAGGCGAAGTAGCTTTGCGGGCTCAGTTGTGATTGGACGAAGTCGATATACGTCAGAGGTTGCACCACACCCACTTTTCCGAGAGGGTTAAAAACATCAGTTTTTCGCAGCTTATAACTCGGGAAATAATTGTCGGATCAGAAAACGGAAAAATACGGGTCCTTTTATTTTACAAACTCTATCAGATTCGGCAATAAAAAAATATGGTAAACGACCCCATTGTTCCGATATTATCCGTCAAATATGAATGCATTTTTATGTAATATTTTCATTTATTATTTTACATTAAATTCCACGTATTCGTGTTATTCTCTATGAAAATGTAATCATCTGTAGTCAACTGTAATGTCTGTCTGACGGCAACTGTCAACTGGTAACCGCGGTGGCTTGCAGGGTATCGTGTTGATGTAGATGTAATCAACTGTAGGCATCAAAAGAAAAAGGTTTATTTTTCTTTTGATGCCTTGTATTATCAATGCTATCAACAAAATAAAGTCATTATATTAATATTAGAATATCTGATGGTTCGACATAATGTTGACAGTAGCAGTAGAATTTAAAATATAGTTCCCTTCATAATTTTAAGCCGGATGCAGAGTATCTTAGAGAGAGGGAGAGAGACTTATCCCATTCATCATTCATAATCCGAAGGTGAGATAGGGAGAGACAAGAATGATACACACATATACACACACGCACTGTCCCGGGTCGGTTCCTACCGCATGGTTACCCATACCTATAGAGATTCCCTCATCGGGGACCACGTGACCACGTAATGGCCGCCACTTGACCCCCTCCTCCACCTCACAATCCTCTCTCGCCCCGCGTGGCCCGTTGAATGCCGTCAGATTGATTGCACCGCTAGGAGCTTCGGTGCCGCTGCCATATTAGGGAGTCTTCCTGCATCGCTCCCTAGCGGGGACGTCGGGCGCATTACCGGGACGTTAAACAAATGATGACGCGCCGTAACGAGGGCGCTGGGAAGTCAAGTTTTCTTCTCCTCCTCCTTTTTTGAAGCCGGGAACCGCAAGGCAAGGAAGAGGAGGTGGGGAGGGGGGTGGTGCATTTCTGTGTTTCGGCGGCAGAGGGAGGGAGGGGGATGGGGAGGGAGGGGGATGGGGAGGGAACACAGAACTCTCAACCCCTCCCATCCTTTCCCCTCTCCGATCTTCCTGCACACTCCGTGTCCCGTGATTTTGGGAGTGCCGTCACGGATCGTCAAGTTCCACGACCCCTTGGGCTGGGGATGCAAAGGCACACGTGCCGGCAGATTAAGGCCGAGAGGCGCTTTTTAAACCGCATAAAGGCTAAGTTACACACGAAGATTCACTGTTGGAAGCAGTGTCCAAATCTTGGGGGTTCCATGCAATTTTCATCGTTAATAAGTGCTTCAATAGACCCTAAAAACAATTCAAACAACTCGGGAGAATTGAGTTCGACACATATACGTTAACATATTTTCAACCGCATAAAGGCTAAGTTACACAGGAAGCAATGGATTCACTGTTGGAAGCAGTGTCCAAATCTTGGGGGTTCCATGCAATTTTCATCGTTAAAAAGTGCTTCAATAGACCCTAAAAACAATTCAAACAACTCGGGAGAATTGAGTTCGACATATATACGTTAACATATTTTCAACAGTTGATTACAGTCTGCTGGATTTGCATTTCTTCTGCAGCATTCTGCTGGCTAGCTGCTGGGAGTATAATCAGGATTCTGAATCTTCATACCGCGGAATTGGAACAGGGGCGCTTTCACGTACAATCGCGTTCATGAATCACTGTAGTTCTCCCTATATAAATTTCTATACTCAATGCATTTTCGAATGTGACTTCGCAGATGTGTTTCTACCCCACAAATCATCAGCGGGAGAGACCGACGACATGAGAGAAATCAACTACCGGACCGAGCGATGAAATGATTCGTTTTTTTACCACGCACAACACATGAAAACAAAGCAAGCAAAGCATAATGATTTCAAGGGAATAGCACGCAAAACCTCATTATTAATGAACAGAGTTTGTTCAGCTGAAACCTAGCTTCTCGGCCGGTTACCTGCCACCCATCACATGCCCTTGCGGGTGGGATGTGAATGTAGATGTGATTTCCGCAGCGAGTCTTTCTACGCAACTGGCTGTGCAGTGACTATCATAGTGTAAAACATGTTTCAGATTTTGTAGAGGCCCTAGTCCCAGGAGGCGACTGATAGGTAAGGTTATTGGCGTCCTTTAGTATATGAAGGGTGGCTTGTTGGGTGGATGTAAAATGAAAATGGCTCCGAATGAAGAGTTAGAAAAAAATCCAGCGTGGGCATTCGCTTATTCTTGACGGAACGTGGAACCTTGATTTAACTCCCTAACCGACAGACGGGGTGATAAACTTACAATGCTCACCACAGAGCATGCAAGTAGGGACAGATATAACGATGAAAAATCCTTTTCCATAGTCGGGGTCGGGCCCGGTTCCGCAAGGTGGGTGTCCAGGCATATTATATAATAGATTTGTGTTCTTGCAGATTTTCATGTTATTTCAGATGTTTGCCTGATTTACCATTGATCTAAATTAAGTGCAAACTTATCCTCAATCACAACCTATAACAACTTTGTCTCGGCAATTCAAGTTTCGATTCAAATATTAAAATACCTTGACTAAAACATTTGTAGCGAATACACTACAGACATGATGAACACTTTTACTAGACAAATAAATTAAATAAAATTTCAGGATAGTCAAAGAAAACAAAACAATTAGTTATATTATGGACTTGATTAGGTATATTACAGTTAATTACATTATAGTAGATATATCAATCTCGAGGAGCTCGTAAGTCATTTGAAAATATTGTAATCCTGGCAGAGGATACTATACCAAGTATGAAACATAGTATTTTTTATCATCGACAAGAATACAATCACCGATATCTTTTTTGTATTGTCAACTGACATGTGTTTGCTCTACAAGAGCACCTCGCCTCACCGTTTTGAGAATGTTAACTTGGTTCGCCATTAACTTGCATATTAAAATCTTAGTACGGAGGATGAAATAATATTGCAATATCAATTACTAAGAGGTCAACCTAGATGCCAAATTAAGAGGCTGGCCTCAGACTAAGACAAATTGACGTATGCATTCCATTCATCTAACCCTTTTCTTTAGTTTCACTGGGATTTGCCGATAGGATTGGATATCATGTAAATCATACCGCAAGGATTTTGAATCAGCGCCTGAGGTGACATCCGTAGGATTTGAGCATGTCAACTACTCAATTAGTCCTTGATCGAGCCATAAATAATTAATGTTTTTGATTCTTCGATCCAAAATCTGAATTCACTTTAGTGTTGTAATCATTCCATAATTCTTAAATGTATCGAGCAAATATCAATTAAAAGTTTGTGGTGCCGACGACCTAAGCGCGGTTAAATCCTATTTCTATAGTTGTTCCTCTAGGTTTTACGCGATTTTTCTAAATTCAGAACGTATTTCACTCATTTTAAGCATTTACTTAACATATTTTAACATCGTTCTATGATATATTTTTTCAATTTCTTAGAGTGGTATAATTAAGTTACATGGTGTTCCAGCTATTTACCATTTCACCAAAGTTCAACGTACAAAATTCAATCAAACATGACATGTACGCTCAAAAGGGAAATTGAATGTTTGCTAACCTTGGAGTGGGAGGAATGATTTTTATGGTCCTCCAACTGCTTAGGTTACATCTTGTCATCTAGGCTAACAACATTCCCTAGACAATGAGGAAGTCAGGATTCAAACCGCCACCTACACGCTGCCTGGCTCCAGCTCTAGCAATCTAGCTACTGAGGTGAGCATAGCATCACGGCCGTATAATTGTCCCGCTCAGTATCCTTGCTCGGAATCGAGGAATCGTTCTCAGAAGAGTACACAAAACGAAAAAAAATCACACACCGTTGACCTCTGACCACGTGAAGAACAAAACCTGAGAATGACCACCGCCGCGGGAAATCTAACCATCAACGCCAGAAGAAAATGAATCTGAGCAGCCACCCCTTCTGTATCTCGAATACCCCTCTCTCCCCCTTTGGAATGCCATTGCCATACTGACGAGAAACAAGCACAAACTCATTCCCGGGCCTTTTGGGGAACGCCCTTCTTCTCCCATTCCCACCAGTGGCACCCGCGCCACTTTGAAACACTTGTCTGGAACGAGGGCGTGATCTCTTTCTTTCCACACACAGACACACATCGCTGGAGGGTGTTATGCAGGGGATGGAGAGCGAGAGAGAGGAGCAAAGGGATATCGGGTGGTCCGCCTCGGCTCATTTGTTCCCTCGCAGCCGCACCCTTAAAAGAGGAAGGACAGGATGCACCGTTGCTGGCGCCGCCAGGGGCTGGGGTTTTAGAGCGAGCCCTTGGTGATCCGGTTTGTTTTATTTTTCAATGCCTTCACGGACCTGAGGGACAAGCACGTACACGATCCGTCACTCCATCCCACCTTTCATTGGGTATGGAGAAACATAGTTCACCCTCTTCTGCTTGGGTGAACAGTGGAAGCGGTCAAATACCGATCAACCCGTCAGACAGTTCCGGTTTTGGTTGACGTATTACTAACCCAATCCACCATTAAATTACGGAACGGTAGGAATCTGGTGGATGTAGTGGCCGGGGTTATTCAGTGCAGTGTTTCACTGCGTTAAAATGTATCTCCAACGTACGATATGGACATGATATCGTAATGGAAATACGCTATTGTGACGACAGCTGACTCCACATACCATCTGATGTAACACTGCATGGAATTTTGCCAAATCAACATCACGAAGCCGGCATATCGATTATTTTTTAATGCGGAGGTAATATCGCAGGGTGGCATTCAAAGATGCTTATCGTATCGGCACAGGTACCGATTTTCTTTCCCGAGGACATGAATTCGTACCCTCGAGTTGGCAATTAAAGTCCATTTGTTCTTACTATAGAGTGCTATGTGGAGGGTGATTCAATAGGTATAAGAACAACGCGCGTCAGATGAGACGTCAAAGCGTGATGTTCCTGGTGCCTTATTAGAAAAGTGGGCTCATGTCGGATCCGGACATCATTCCGGAATCCACGCACATAACGGATTCACGATGGGATAACAACGCATTAGCAACGCGATTCACAACTGAATCTGTTCATATTTTACAAGGTTACAACGCGCTATTGGAGGCAACAGAAACAAACTTCCAACGCGGCACAGCGCGTGAAGAACAACGTGTTTGAAGCGCATTTCCTTCGTCATGGCCCTTCCGGAAAAATTCCCAACCCTATCCAATCACTATCTATCTTTAGCGGATCAAATGATCTTAGTTGTCGGTCACTTCAACTGATTGATATCGTTAATTATGAAAACAAACCTGTTTTTTACCTCGTCATGGCTATGACACTTAACGACATGGACAAAATTAACTCTAGCTCTCCATGGACAGATACTATGACACTTAACGACATGGACAAAATTAACTCTAACTTTCCATGGACAGATACGAATGCAAATGTATTCATGCCATTCTTTAATTGACCGATCAGATGGGTTAGTTCTATAAAAGAATGTACTCACAAAAGTAGTCGAGAATATGTTTCTCCTGAAAACTTCAACACTTAGATGGTGCAATGAAATCCGATATATCTTGAGACATTATGGTCTCATATAGAAATTCTCACGGAATTAGTGAATGGGAAGGATGGAAAAGGAAGGCCTTGCGGGCGATGTATGACGTAAGCAGAGAAGAGAAGAATCACGTAAATATGAAGAGGGTATCTGATAGGAGAATCGAGTAAAAATTTGCGTCAAACAAACCTTAGGTTTGTTGTCACATGATGACGATGATACTAAACATGAGTCCATTCTCTGCAAATCAACATGTGATTCACGCATCACGGCAGGAGGTGTTTCACGTTACGGGTAAAAAGAGGCAAAGGAGGAGAAAACTAGTTAACGAAAGAGAAAGTAAGGGGAAACGGGAAAATCAAAACATTTGGTAGCTCTTGAAATTTTTTTTAGCTTGCGAGCGGAGAGAAATTTATTCATCTTCTCCATTCTACGCCATTAAAGATTTCTTACTGCAACTTGATAAAAATCGATCGAACACAGTAGCAGGATAACCTCGTGTTGACCTCATAACTCTAAGCTCGCGTGCTCAAAACATAACTCGGGAATGGACGCCGAGTTTGTCTGACAATGAGACCTGAGGGGAACAATGATGCGCTACAACTTCAGCTCCTGGATACATTGATTTTAATAAATAATATAAATCATGCTTAATAAATACATCATGATAGTTCAAATAGCTGAATGAAAATCATATGGAACTATTTTTCATATGACGTGACATACATATATGAATTTACCTTACCATAGTCATATCTTAATCACACATCACGGTGGCAATCAAATTATTCATGTATGATTAATAACATATTAGATAAAAAGTATGTACTTATTACCGCAAAGGGAAAATAATGATTTAATGACAAAAAAGCATGCAAAGAATATTTACGCATGATAACACTATCGACGTATATAATATCTGAAGCGCTTTGTGTTAGACAGCGCGTGATGATATTGCTGTTACATCCTAAGAGTTGAAATTAGAGAAATATTTTTTTCACAAAAATTTTGGATACGAGAAGCATTGCATTTAGTTAAAAAAATACCTACCATTTAAAAATGCCTAACTGCTACAAGGTTAGACTCTTTAATCGAATAGGGGAGTGTAAGGAACTAAGGACGAGGAAGGGGTGACATATAAGTTATCGCACAGATATATGTATTGAACTATATACAATAAAATCAGAATAAATAAGAGCGTAATGGGAAAGGATCAATACTCCTCCTCAGACCTTTATATAAAGCAACATGGAACAGAATTCAGGCCGGGATGATATTTTTCATTGGTAAGCTTTGTGGAGACCAGCCGCGTTCAGTACTCCATCCGCCGGATGGGATGTTAAGCCGTGATCCCCTTGGCGCCTTTCGTTACGAGCAGGCAATGACGACGGCGGATTTCTCTCAAATCTCTAACCTTCCATTCCCACCCTTAAAAACTTCCTCCCAGTCTGAAGTGCCTTGAAGTACGGGAACGGAGTTGAAAACCACAGATAGAAAGGAATTACTTATCCCACGACTAGGAGTGCTATAGTAAGTGATTCCCGCTTTTGATTTGTGCGCGGAAATGTTGCTTGCCCTTAGGCATGGGATACCTATATCCTGTTAACAGGAGTGTTAATCAGGGTAACGGAAGAATAGGTTCATAGCTGACGCATGGCATAAACAAACCCCCTCACTGATCAATAGAGAACCTAAGAGAGTTTCATACGATCGTACAGTTTTCATTCAGGCGAACAATTGTGGGGTTAAAAAAATCAGATGACCCTCGAGCCCTACCCGCCTCCCTCCTACCACGCAGGGCCGTACCCTTTCGCCCTGTCTCCTGGCCTGCCCCTTCGGGCGCCTCGACCTCCGTGATCCATCAAATGAGACGTGGTTTCCAAGTGAGCTGGAGATGGGACCGGAGAGGGAGGAGCGTTGGATCCACGGGTCATTACCGTGCACCCGGTCCGAGGGAGTTGCAGGAAGCGGTGGGGATGAATGGGGAGAAGAGGAGGAGACGGGACGGTGATAAATGCGAGGAGAAAGGGAAGAGGCTGGGACCCCGAGCGGGAGAACTCGGAACAATTCGTGAAATGCGGTCCTGATGCCGCACTAAACGACTGGCCCCCGACCGCGATGGGGAATTCCGATACTAGTGAAAGATCTAGGAAGGTGGCGGTGGGATCTAGCATGCGGACACGACCGCTATTTTCCAAGCCATTCATTAACGCTATGAGAGTGAGCCGGAGTGAGCCGGACTACGGAATGAAATAACAATGGCTGTCACTTTATACGAATGGCAGAACTTCTGCCGATTGTGTAATTTCTTCTGCTTATCTTTTCAAAGGCAGAGACGCTTTTCTTAAGCTTCTTAGTTATAAATCTAGCACAAAATAGCCAAGGGATCGCACACCGTGAGACAGGGATGACCTGGCCCATGTAAAATGACTGCGCGTTCACAATTCTGAGAGACTCGATTAAGCACTTGTTATCTTGATACTGTCAAAACAACAGCAATTTTCTGCTGGGAATTGATATTATCCAGACACTAATATGTGAAAAGTCTACCAAATCAAGCCTAATTTTCCACATTAATTTGAATACTGCACTAAATAATTGCGAGTAATGCCAAAAAGATCATGAAATAAGAATGTATCCTGATGTCAAGAAGAGCAACAATATTTATACTAATATTGGTAGAGTTACATAAGACCATTCACACGAGAACTACGCATTCTCGTTCATTTCGATACATTTTAGTTTAATCACAAAACTAAGGATTTCTCTTCAAATATTTTATATGCTTTGAGAACTCTAAGAAATATTGGAACCTTCTTGAGTGACCTTGGTTACTGATGAATATTTACACTCCGGATGCCCTTAAGATATAAATACTAATCATTTTTTATGCATGATATGTAGTGCATGTTTGGTGAGAATTCACGCCCTGCCACACACCTTTATGGTGGCTTTCAGGGTATCATGTGTCCGAGGGAGTTGCAGGAAGGGATGGGGATGAATGGGGAGAAGAGGAGGAGACGGGAGACAGGACGGTGATACTAAGTTCAAATTTGAAAAGCATTTTGGGTTTTAGCAACAGTTCACCTCCGATTATTATCAATTCCGTAAATTATCCGACTAAAAAACAGGGATTCGATTTCTGCGTCCCACAATACGGGTCGATAAAATAATAATACAGAAACCAAAGGATACAGTTTTATCCTTTGGTTTCGGTAAAAACTTTGGTTTATTGTACGCAAATATACTAATGCACACTTCAGGTATGGAATGGACTCAGGCGACGGCGCTGAACAGCGTGAACGGAAATATAGGTATAGGGGTCCCAGTGGGTATATCGACCCAATAGCCTCTCGGCACGATATTTTAGGTTTGAACGACGGCAATGGAAGATGGTTTTCGAGGATTACCACTTCTCGCTAAAAAGCTGAGTGCAGATCGTATCAAATGAATTACCCTGTTCGTCGAATATGACATGAAGCTATTTAACTCTAGGTAACTTTAATTTACAGTAGACTAAAGTGGCTACACCCTTTCCCCGTCCCTTCAGTGTTTGTCCCATATCAAATTACCCTTTCGTCCGCAATGGCGTAAATACGATCAGATTTCGGTCGACTTCCAAATTGAGAACGTGAAAATTTACTTGGAAGGACTGTCTCACTCCTATCACGTAGAAAATGAATTCCTTGCTTTTCACCAACTATTGCTAATTAATTTGTACTCATAGCGAACTGGAAATTGATATTATCCAGACACTGATACATGAAAATTCCACCAAATCAAGCCTAATTTTCACATTAATTTGCATACTGCACTAAATAATTACGAGTAATGCCAAAAAGGTCATGAAATAAGAATGTATCCTGACGCTATATAAACGGTTATGACTACTCCAACTTTACAGCATCAAATTTACGCTCGAACTTTAATTTTACTTCTAGCAACAAGAAGGGTTGTCTAATAATAAGATTTCCGTGAGATAAAAACAGGAATCCATAACTGGATCTCCCAATTACAATCCTTGCTCTTTACCCATGTAATCTAAGACAGAGTATCGAGGCTATCTGAGCCAGGTTAGCTTCTTGCTCGTAATTTTTCGTGGCTAGTTTGCAATCCTTAAAGGAAAGAAGTATCTTCTGCAGTGGTTACTGTTCACTCTACAGTCTTTTCACCCTACCAAGGTCTAATTTGTTAGCAGTTTCAGCAGCAATGATTAATCAAATGGTAGGGGCCTCCTTGTCACGGCATCTGCATGAACTACTGCCTCTCAAGAAAGGAATCTCCTCACCTTCCACCCCATAACTCATCCCTAATGGATGTCCACGACTGGATTAACGCCATGTGGAGGAGGTGCTTACTGGACTGCGACGAGGCGTTAGACTACACCGATGGAATACCATTACCTGCCGGTCCGGAAGAAAGAATCCTCCGCCCTCCTGCACGGATTCTTTGCTTTGCAATCAACCATCGTTTCCCTTTCTCTCTCTCTCTCGGTCGGAATGCAATTGAAAATGCAAGGCGGCCGGCATTGTGAGAATTTCAAGACGGCGCACCGGCGGCTGCAAGAAAGCGCGACCCCCTTGTCGCATCCATGTGTGCTTTTAAAAACGCGCAACGACGCAAACGTGATTCCGCTCGCCATTTCACACCCAGAAGAGTCACGTAATCGCTGCTGAACTTTTCAAGACTGCATAATGAATATCACGCGTCTTGTTGGCGGTTCGTCGTGCCGCGCGGCTTCTTGGCTATAATTTCTCATGGGATTTTTTCTATGACCCGTGCAGCCGAATCTTATTAGTATTGATGTCAAGGGGTGCGATACAGTTGTTGTCACATGTTCCAAGTATGTGCTAGGTCGGTATTTTGTGCCAGGTTTTCCTCCGCATGGTCGGAGGGAAACCCGGCATTACCATAAGTTTACGAAAGTTACCAAGGGATCTACGTCCCATTTGAAGGTCGGAGCAATGAACATAAAGTACTCTCCACATGAAGTTCAAGGAGGGGCCGTATAAGTATAGAGGCATTCGCCATTGTTGGACTTTAACTATTTCGAAATCTTATTCCAAGATCTTTGCGATAGTGAGTCAGCACCTTTTGCAACCAACAAGTTATCTACAAGTATCTCAATTTATTTTTCAACATGATTATTCTTTCCCCAGGTCTTTTGCATTAGTAGTAGAATAATTACATGTTAATGAGGAACAACTGCTGAAGCTATATCACGAAACCTAAACCAATGGGAGTCCATACCAATCGATCCCGATCCTTCTTCAATATCAATGGTAAAAGGCAGAGGCGTCGGAAGTGGGGGGCAGGGAGGGCGTTCGCCCCCCCCCCCCCAGAATATGCCCCGGGCCCTTGAGAAATGAGTCTTCAATAATAAAAATTAAATTTTACTTGTTTCCAGCTTGCCTTTTCCCTTCTGACGCATATTCTACCACCTTCATATGCACTTTTAGCGGAATTCTAATCTCTACCCCCTCCTATCCGCAAAAGAATGCGGGCCCTTTTCATAGGAGCCGGGCCCTTTTCAAGGTTGGCCCCTGCCATTGAAAATAGTTCCGACGCCCCTGGTATAAGGCGTAATTTTCCAAAAAATATTTCATATTCATGATCAAGAGTCAGCACATGAGTCAGCACCCTACCATACCAATCGATCCCGATCCTTCTTCAATATCAATGGTATAAGACGTAATTTTCCAAAAAATATTTCATATTCATGATCAGGAGTTGAAGGTCGGAGCAATGAACATAAAGTGCTGACATAAATAAAAGAATAAGGTACCGAGAAAAGTGTGAAACCCCGTCCCCCTAGATAATTCATCCCTGCCCTCATCCATTCCTTCTTCGCCGTTCTTGTCACCACGCAGTGCGGACTCAAGGCCAAAGAAAAACATCTCAATGCGCATGGACTTGTACTATTTTCACACAGCATTTAATTAATAATACGGAACATGCATTAAGAACACGTGTTGAAGCAGTCAACGCTGATAATAACACTTGTGTGTTGAAACAATCGTTGGTAAAATATTATCGACAAGTATCTCAATTTATTTTTCAACATGATTATCCTTTCCCCATGTATTTTGCATTAATAGTAGAATAATTACATGTTAATGAGGAACAACTGCTGAAGCTATATCACGAAACCTAAACCAAGCTTAACTCTAATAAAAGAGCGGAGTACACACGTTCCAGCCAAAAGATCGCAATTCGTATTATGATCTCTAAGGATATCAAGCACGTTGACCAGACTGGCATTGGTGGCCTGGCCACCACTGACGGCAATCCATTGCAAGTTTTATAGAATATAGAGCAACGAATCACGCGGTGAAAAAGAAGGGAGGGGATACACGAAAAACATTTCATTGAGACGAAAGTGACGAGATGATTGTCTACATATAATAGCTCAGAAAATCGAAACTGGAAGCGTGGTTGTAAGTTTTACGATATCACTTATGGGCGCGGCGTCTGCTTCCATTCCGGGGGAATGCAATGCTTGAAATACGAGAGAGAGAGATAAACATCAAAATGCGTATCCGAGTGCAATTCTAAATTAACGCGAGAGGCAATTCGCGCCGAGGAACATGAATCAACTCGAGGCTCGACCGAGAGAGTTTTAATTGACACGCACGGCATATTCTTACAAACATTCACCGGAAAATGTTTTACGACTCGAGTGCGCGGAAAGTATGAATACACACAACCCCTCCGACATCGGAATTGTGTTCGCGCATCTGCGGAACAACCCTGGTTATTAGATTCAACACGTCGTCAATCACTTTCAGACGTCCCCGACTCCTTCTCCCTCTAACTCGATCGACTTGGCACGCGGCTATTTGAGCGCATACCCCCAGTTGAGTGTTTAACATCTCCGACACCCGAGAAAAGAGTGAAACCCCGTCCCCCTAGATAATTCATCCCTGCCCTCATCCATTCGCCGCTGTCGTCACCACGCAGTGCGGACTCAAGGCCAAAGAAAAACATCTCAATGCGCATGGAATGTACACGGAGAAGAAAATGTTTTCACGGTTGATAAAAAAGTGCTCATTTTCTGGCACATTTATCTCAGAGAGAACGACACTCTTCGTGAATTAAGATAATATTGCTCTGAAATCAATTCCTATCAAAGTTGCAAGAATGTTATCAAGAAGTTATCAATGAATTTGAATGAAATGAATGTTAGAAGTTATCAAGAATGCAGTTGTATTCGATTGCTTTGGTTATCACAATGTTTTTAAGTAACTAATATTTGAACGTAGAAATATCATAGCGTGTTAATCAATGATTAATCTCAAGAAAATATCTTTGATTATTTATTACTGGAAGTGAGTTATTGTATTTGAAAGTTCGTGATTTCGCAGTGAATATTTATTAATCAGAGATTTTGTCTACTGTGGCAAAAGCTGTGTTATATTGTTAAATAAAGCACGTAGAACAGCTCATGGCTCTCTGTTTGGAGACAGAAATCTTAATAATCTACCATGAGCTATTTCATTCATTATTATATCGCATTGCCTCTGTTTTTATCGGTAACTCGCGGCATAAGCGCCCTGGGGGGTTGCGTTTGAAACCTTCGGGATTATCTCTAATAGGTAACCAAGGAGTCACTTGATATAAAAACGAATGGCTCGCCAATTGGATGTGCTAAAACCGCTGATTACAACCTAATTCATAGTTTACAGCTATGTTTTATCTCATATGTGGACTCTAAAGGCGAGGCAGATGATAAAAAATCTCAAGTGAAAATAATTAATTATATTGTAACGAGCGATTCAGAGATGCTATATTTGCGAACCTCATTTGAGATAATCCCGTCGGTTTCAAACACACCTCCCCTGCTCCGTTATAATGTTGAGCTATACCAAGTGAATTTAAAATGAACTGATTTGCCAGACAAAATTTGATGACTGCTTAATATTTTTGCAATTTCGGAAGCCATCCTATCAGTTACATCATTCAAGACTATCTATTATCTAAAAGCATAACCTTATCGCTATATCCAGAATCTTTTAAGGAGGTCATAAAAAATTGCCACTTGTTTCAGTGCTAAGGAGCTAATTCATTCTCTTCGTTTTTACTAGTTGGTGATGGTTACTGGAGAAAATCATTTTCTGATTTGATATTATTTTTAGTGTTTATTTCTATATAATATTGTAATCTTTGAGGATTGAGTGATTTATAATTTTATTAAGACCCATTTCATCTATGGTTAATATTAAGCATGTTTCGAAACATTTTATGCCTTTAATTCCGCGAAAAATCACTACTATAATGGAACGAAGTACTGTACTTAGTCAAAAAAGTATAGCCGTACCTAGTAGTCGTGCTAGTGCATTTTGACATTGTTTTCGAATTCGAGGAATCGGGTATTTAGAGCAAATGCCGCGTGTTCACACACATTGAAAACGTAGTGAATTGAAGCCTTCGGAAAATACAACATAAATGATAAAACCCAGATTTGAACTCTTGACTTCAAAGTTTCCGGGCCGGAGCCATTACAGAGTGGCTTACATGGTCAGCTAAAAAAACCGCGACAAATCACAGTCAACACTACAGTCAACTCATTTCAGTCACCTTGAAATATTTTTATGATCATATTACGTATCCAAAAAAACTTTTCTGAATATGCATATAAACTCAGTTAAGTAGTTTTGAAAATTAACATTCGAATTACAGTACGCACAAACATTAAAAATAGACAATCTATTGATAAATATTTCCATGAGATATGACTACGAATCACGCTTAGCACATATTTTATAGCTATATATTTTTCATTAGATTGTATTCGTATTTATATCGTTGGAAAGTGAAAAAATTGGAATGGGATTATAAAATATTTATAAACATTTGCAAAAAGGAAACGCGAAATAAATATATTTAGAACGCGTGATACTTTCCCATTACGATAGATATCGCGCTCGGCTCGCTTCAAGTCCGTCGACGAGGATCAGTGAAGAAGAGGTCTTCCGATGCCAAGGGTACGAGGGATGATAAAAAAAATGAAGACAGTTGACTGTCAGCGGCGCCGCTACCACCACCTTCGGCGGCGACGTGGGGAATGTGCGGCGCGAGATGACATGATGCAACGGAGCAACCGGCCGGCCGCGAGAGCGGCTGTGGTGAGGATCCCTTTGATGTCCGATGCAAATTGAGCGATTTGACGCGATCGGCACAACGGCAGCCGGCCAACGTTCATTCATAAAAGGCGAAGGGAATATCGCCAGCGATACTGCTTTGCCTCGCGAAAGGAAAGCGATCAAAAAGTAGCGCCGCCATTGAGGGAGTTGGGAGTGCTCAAAGTATGGGGAGAGAAAAAGAGAGGAGGGAAAGGAAAAGAGATATTGGAATTATTAAGCAAGGGCAGGAGAGGAAAGAAACTGTGAATATACGGGGGATTGTTGGATACTGAAAATTCATCACTGTTAAGGCCGCTTTACAGATACAATTTTTTGTACAATATATTTTACAAACGCTTGTATGAGGAAATAGTACCGCGTAAAGCGGCAAATTGTGTGAACGTTTGTGTGAATGTCTGAATGACTGTACGGAAAATAGAACCTGTTCTACTTCCATTTAGAGAAACGTACAATTTCTTTCAATTTATGCAAGAGTTTGTACAAGAAATTGTACATAAAATTGTATCGTGTAAAGCGGCCTTTACACGCAGGAGGGCTAAAGTCGTTGTGCTGATGGTTCGTTTGGGTTTGGAAGAGAAGAACAACCCGTGACAGTGCCTAGACTTCTAAAAACTCTACGATTGAGACTAATTTCCAGGGCCCGCCATTTTCACCCCCCTATGAGAGAGAAAGCAGAAATCTAGAGGTGGAGAGATTAGAAATAAGATACAGTTATTTTTCACGACTGGACCCCTGTAAGCGAGAGCGTCTTCTAGGAAATGCAAGGAGCTGTGCATGTTTTGACATGTCATACGTACGTTTATGATTTACCGCAAAGGGATTGGATTTGATTTGCAAAGGGAGGCAAATTAGTCGATGAATATCGATCGCTGAGTGAGGTTCGTCGCTTTCCTCACAATACCAAAACAAAAGGGAAACCTGTTTTAATCGAAAAATAAACCAGCAAACAAGAGTGCATACGAGGATGGCAAGTTTCAAAGTGAGATGAATATGATTGATCAAACGGTAATTTGGATTCATAAGACATGCCCTTTCCAAAGAAGCAGGAAGCTTTGAATATAGCAATGAAATGAACGTACTACGGCTGTAATCAATAACAAATGAAGAAGAATATTGCCTGCCCTCTATCTGCCCTCTTAAGAGTACGGATTTGGGGATATTTTTCTAGCTTTGAATAAGCTATTACGGTTCATTGGTTTCTCCACATTTTACGGGCATTAATCAACCAATATTTGATAAGACTAATGATATTGAAAAACGTTAAAAATTCCAAAAGAGAAAAAAGAAGCTGACGGATTTCCTTAAGTAGGTAAGTATAGAAGTTATTATATTCATAATATACGTTTTTGGACAATGATATGATAAGCTACCGATTGTTTATTCTCCGTGTATTTTTAATTTAATCCTCTGTTTTACTATACCTCTTTAAGGGACACTGGGTTAGTAAGAAACCTCTACGAGTTAAAAAATAACCCTAGTCCATTTAACTTATCCAGGTTCGACTGTATACTAATGCAAACATTGATTAAAACGCATCTGGAATGCAATCACGATGAAAGCATTGAGGCTGTTTTACACGAGGCAGTAAACTATTCATTTTGGAGCAGCGTCGGACAGTGGAGTAGGTATGCATTGATGAAGGCACTGATGTATAAAAACAGCTGTCTTCCGAGAGGTCCGTGAAGTTTTCCTAGTCATTCGTCACGTTACTCACGATGCAATTTTCACTGCACATTCCTTTACGCATCAGACTGCTACCATCAAGTGAAACTGTCTTAAATCAGGGTAGAATGGGAAAAAGTAAATAATGAATAAGTGAGAACGAACGTAAAGGTTCCCAGTCCGGAGAACTATAGCTAGATCCAAGGCTTGGTTTAGGAAAAAAGTTTAAGAGACATCTGATAACTGTTAGATAACTGTTCGATAAGCTTAGTTCATGACAAGACATTACAATTTTATTAAAATAGTCTGGTCTAGGAATATTTGATTAAAATATTACGAAATTACTGTAGGCAATGAAGGCAAAGAAGTGCAAAAGATGCGTAAAAATTATTAGCCATTAAAAAAAAACAAAAATAAGGATTTTTTTCAAGAAAACGGAAAACAGGAGTTGTGCATGCGAACAGAGGGGAACACGTGAGAAAAGAGGAACTACGTATTTTGTTACTTTTGTTGAATTTTGGTCAATACTGAGAGCAGTAGGTACTACAGATCTAAAGTGGAGAATTGCGCTGACAAAGGATTAAAATGATTATGAGACGTGGGTTCCAGCAAATAACAGTCAGAGTGCGT
The DNA here is from genome assembly GCA_933228895.1 of Platycnemis pennipes. Classification (NCBI taxonomy): domain Eukaryota; kingdom Metazoa; phylum Arthropoda; class Insecta; order Odonata; family Platycnemididae; genus Platycnemis; species Platycnemis pennipes. The sequence continues at coordinate 112,976,185 of OW121848.1, read as the reverse complement.
TGAATAGAAGAATTGTAGACAAACGAGGCCTGGGATGGCGGTACATCAAGGGAAGTTGGAAATCGTTTGAAGTTGAAAGAAATCGTTTGGAGGTGGAGTAGGTGGATGGGCCAAGTTATAGTAGATGTTGAAATTACGACAGTCGGATTTGAGTAGTAACAATGAGGAAAAGCGTAGGTGGGAGGAAGACAATTAGCACGTTGGTAGGACTAAGAGCGGTAGGAAGTCACTGAATACTAAAATACCACCAAAGAGAGGGAATTCAAGAATGTGAATGAAGACCGTGTAGAAGTATTCTATCAAAACCTACCCTGTTTGGAGAACTTTTAATGATATTGATTATTGACACCGAGAGAATTCTCCCAATTAGAGATACGTTTTAAGGGATTCATTCTAATTTGCTCTCTTAAATGAATAAATCTTCGCTTAAAGCTTAATGATTCAGCAAAGCTCAGCACCCATTTTTACATTCTCCATCCTATTTGATGTTGCTAACACTTCCATCTTTTTCATCTCTTTAGCCATTTCAAACCTTGTTACGACTTTCGAGCATTCTACTGCATCCGGTACTACAGCCAACTATACAACGTGAACTTTACAAGCAACTACAGACATCTACTGTACCTTTCGCTAATTTTCTCCAACACAATGACATTGGAAAATACGAATAAGCATCTTAAGAACATATCTTGCCACCAGACCCACACACACTTAAAGCATTTTAAAGGGCATCGCAGAGTATTGAGGAATGGGAAGTCATTATCTCGAAATCTTTTCCTTCTCTCCTCCTCACACGTTCGGGAGGGGGGGGAGGTGGGTGAGAGGTTAAAATCATTCTGGTCCATCAAGGATAAACTCGCCGATATAAGCGGGGAGATAAAAATAGTGGCGTTTCCTTTGATCGTCTACCGCCGACCGCGGTGACGGGATATGTTTGCTGTGGGTCAGGGGGTGGGCGGAGATAAGACCTCTATCTCGTGAACCTGCGTCGACACGGATCGACAGTGTACGGAGTGAAATAAATACTGTCGTTACGCCGAGATAAAGGTTGAAGCGGTCTATAATTCACGACCAGACGTCGAGGATAGCTTCCTGGCTTGGCAAACAGCATGTATAGCATGACGGACAACCGTAAGTTGCGACAGAGGTGAGCAAAAACAGCTGCGAAGCCTTAACTATACTTTCCTGCTGATGGGATAGTGGAGATAAAAATACTTAATACGTAAAATAAAATACTAAGTGTATTATACTATTAGGTACGGGACTATGAGAACTAAAATACTCAAAAAGAGAAATTAGAGAGCAATAAAACAACTAATTGTAAGTGAGACACAGGAAACTGCGAGAACTAGACTTCTTTACTGAACATTTTAGAATAAAATGAGAGAGTACTTATTGAGTGAAATTCGATCATAATTAATAATATTAATAATAGTGACGGGTTCATAAGTATATGCAGTAACGGTTAATACCTACGAATAAAGGTAGGTTTTTCTTTTGGTTCAGTCATGTGCTTGATGCCATTGGGCTTTCATTCCCCAATAAGTTACTCATTCAAATGAGTATGTATGTACTATGAGCCGCGTACTTTTTCACACATACTACAATTCCCCAATAACATCTGTCCATTCCATTACAGAAATGCATTAGTTTGCGCAATAGGGGAAGTCCGAAGTCGGAAATTAGCACCTGCACCTGGGAAAAAATTAAATTCATCGACGGCGAAACGGTAATTCCACGCCTCTCAACGTTTATACGCCGTGGGATAAAAAACCATGGGCATTACACGATCTTCTGTGCATTGTTCTGGCGAGCCAAGATTACGCGGTTCAATTTCCGATTCCCGTTGATTATGGAAATCCGCAAATCGTTTGCGTAAACATATCCGCTTCGCCCATATTTTCATTGCCTCCGCGACGCAAATTTCTTGATACATCTCTATATCTCTAGTGGCCGAGGAAGAAATGAATTATTAATGAATGTGCAGGCTTTTTCCTCACTTAAAACGGAGCTAGCTCTCCAAGGCGACAAACGAAATGGTTTTGGCTCCGGCGGCAGCGGCATGGAAAAGGATTGGCGCGAGTGGGCAGCGAGGAATTAGCGATCGCCTCGAACGATATATCGCGTGGAACTTGATCAAAGAGATAACCTTCGATACACTTTACGAGCTGTGTGGTCTCTCCCCTCCAGTCGACCCATAAGAGCGAATTGTATGAGTCTCTCGAGGCTTTAAAATCGCGAGAGAGCGATTCTCTATAGTCGGAATCAGAATGCATTGTTCTGCGGGAGAGCAGAGTAGAAAATGTGACATGAACGAACCTATTAAAGGCTTATCCCGATGTACCTCTATTTAGACTTTACTTTTCTAAATCATAAAATAGTGATGGGGATGACCGGGTTGCTTTGGTAGCTGGAACATTGGCTTCCTATCCTGATGGCTAGGGCACGAACCCTTACTGAGGCAGATTTTTCAACGGCATATCGGTCCCCGCTTGGGCTCAACATAAGTGTACTTCGAGTTCAGTACCACGTCCGTCAGATGGGACATTTAACCGCAGATCCGTTGGCGCCTTTCGTTAAGAGTACGCTAATGAAAATTTCTTCGCAAAAATTGTGGAATATAGAAACCCTAATCTCCGCAATGCGTCCCCAGATGCTATATTATCTTCTCTTTCAATCAGTGGTCTCTCCCACCATAGACTCCAAACGGACATAAAACTCTTTTACAACGATTAATCCCTACATAGCCACGAATTAATTTCTTCCATCAACATCGAGAGTACCTTCTGACCCTACCGGAACTGACTCACTACTACGCATGCCCACACCTAAACTATCATTAATTAAACACTATCTTATCTTCCGTCTACCTGCCTTCAACTTTCACTGACCTTGCCTGAGCTCGTATTATCGGAAACAAATCTTAAAAATAATAATCAGCTTATTTTATCATTTAGGTTTTGTTGTTTTGGTATTTTTTTTCTTTGTTTTTTCCGTTCTCTTCATTGTGACTGTTATTAGTGCACTTTAAATTGGAAACATTGCTTCATGTGTACCAATTTATTAAAAAAAAATAAAAAAAATAGTTTCAATGATAAGAGGAGCGCACACGCTTCCTCCGCTCCTTGAAAAACTCCTATCCATATCGAAATATCCACCAATTCTAGATGGCACTGATTACCTGTTGTCGGTCGCTTCCCCTGAATGATTACCGGACTATAATGATAATAAATGGACTGGTGTGATGACTGCAGCACTAAACTCCTATCCTAAGGGCCCAGGTTCAAATTTCGGCGAGATATTTCATTGTTATATCGTCTTCTCTTGAGTGCTACTCTCGTGTGCTTAGGATGGCGCAACAAATTCAGAACTCCATTCGTCAAATGGAGCGTTAAATCCTGGACTCACTGTCGTATTTCGGTCAGAGGAGACAATGGCTGGGATACTCTACAGCCTTCCTCCACTCCCTAAATTGCGTCCTCTTTGCAAATACCAGGCTCTTCTTAGAGACAAATATCACCATAAATATCGGTAAGGAGGGGAGGAATATCTCTTAACTGCATCGCCCACAGCTTCTTTCTATTTGGATTCCCTCCGATGTCTTTTCCTATTAGGCCTTTTCCTAACGCTAAATTGAAACGTGAAATGGCTTTCATTAATCTAACATTTATCGCCTAGGAATTTTAATATTTCCACAACACAAATAACTGACCTCTACGGTTCCTGACTGCGCATCGGATGAAAAATTAAACCTTTCAATTAGTATATGCTCCTTGAAGTTTGTACAGTGAAACGAAATATAATTTTTTTTCAATAAAACACATTTCACACCTATCCAAATGTCTATGGCTCATGATACTCACGTTTCATTTTTGGACCTAATTAACCTATTTGTTGCTCATGACTTGGCTTGCTGCATTTTCCTCTTTTCAAAGTCACATAACCCAATCATAATCCATTTGACTGCACGAAATATCTAATTTAAAAAATTTTCCATTTCTCCTCTACAGAAAATACAATAGCTGCTGACCTTATGTCATGTGAATTTAATCAACATCTTTTCCGAAAAAGGAATAAAGCGGCGGAAAATAAACACCTAAGTGGCTTCCTAACTTGTGGATGAATATTTATTTCGGATGTGGATTTCGTGGCAATTTAAGGTATATGAAATGAGACGGCCTACTCCAGAGCGAAACATTAATGCTCACTGACATGGTGCATCAACGCGAGGAACCAATTAGCGACGGTGACATAACGGACACCGAGCTTTGAAAATGCGAGTCACACGTGTGAGCGAGTTGTCGGCATCTAGCACGGATCCCAAGAGGAACGCTTTTTTAAATTCTACGTCTCCATATTGGAAGCAGGGCGACGAAAATTAGATGGAGGTTGGGTTAGATGGAGGTTAACGCGGGCCAACTGGATAAATCTCGGGGCTTGTTAAAGGATTTGTGTCAGATGGGCCATTTGCCGCTCGGTGAATCTCGTGGAAAACGTGCCTGTTAATGGAGGTGATGTAGCAATAACTTTCGCTTTGATGAACCTGAATGCGCAGAAATTTAGTTTGGCCCCGTGAAAGGACCATCAATGCCAGCAAAGCGCTCGGCCACGGGTCATAAGTGGCCCCTGGGTCACCCCCTCTCGTAAGTGATACCTACTCGTAATAAAGTAATTTTGATGATTTTGTACACTAGTATTCATGTGGAGTGAGTGAGATACGAGTCGTACAAACCATCATCATAGGTCAACAATCCTAGGATTGGTTTGACGCAGCCCTCCACTCGATTCTTCAATCGGCCAACCTCTTCATATTGACGTAGCTCCTCTCTTTTACATCCTTCACAACCTGTTCCATTTATCTCATACGAGGCCTGCCATTTCCATTCTTCCCGTTCACTCTTCCCTCGACGATTGACTTCATCAGGCCATCATGTCTCAGGATATGGCCGATTATGCTGTCCCGTCTGCTTTTTGGGGTTTTCAGCAGACTTCTCTTTTCTCCCACTCTTCTTTAGACTTCTTCATTTGTCACTCGGTCGATCTGTTTTATCTTCAGTCGAACAGTGTTTTTACAAATAGTTTTAAATAAACACCGTTGCAATGCCTCCGAGTTTAAAGCAGTGCAAACATGGCACGTATTAATTTCAGCCATCCGCACATATTTCTCGGCACTTTTTAATTGCTGCAATGAAAGATGGCATCTGCTGTTAAAGGCAGAAAAATAATCGTGAATTAAAAAAAAAAGTATTTCAAAAAAAGTATTTTTGAAAAAGTATTTGCGTGACACTACAGAGTCCTCTCACAAGCCGTATTTGCTAGCGCTTTATGCCCGGGTTTTGATTCAGCTACTGAAGAGGAAATTATAACTAAGTAATTCGTAGATTTATAGAAAAAAAGCATAGTTTTTCAGAAATTTCCGGTCAGTAACATTACTCTTCTGCCAAAAGTGCCATCCAAGTATTTGATTTTTTAAAAATTGGGCGTTTCATCATATCTATCATATAATAATGAATTATATAAATATTAAATTCTCATATATTAATTTATAATTATTTATTATAATATAAATATTTATACTGATAATAAATAAATATTAATTCTCTTTAATTTTTTAATTTAATTTAGTTAGATAATTAATATGTTTACGATATTCATATATTAAATAAATAATAAATCTATCCTGCAATAATTAATTCTATAAATATTAAATTCTTATATAATATTAAACCTCTTCAATTAGTTATAAAAATTCTAATACAAGTCGTTATTCAAATTAAGTACCTGCTATAAAATTAATTTAAAAACAAGAACTAATTTTTAAAATAAAAATGAAGTGCCTGAGAAAAAGGGTCATTTTGATAGAATGAAATATGCACCATACTATCACCATAGCACCGAGCTCTTTGCACTTAAACGTCGGACCATATTTTATGACGTTAATACTTGTGATGATCGGTGGGTTTCCGATCTTTTTAAAAGTGGGGATTCATGCGTTAACTCTCCATATTTAGTGATATTGATTGGCTCTGAGCCTACCAGAGTAGTAATAATTAGATGTCTAGGTGCTTCGAGAGCTAATGTTGCCGCGCAGTCTCACCTCAGCCTAACCCCACTCAAGCCCAGTCCGATGCGTTTGCGACCTGACTATGGCGACCGGTGATTTGAAGTCGCCGGAAAATCTTTATATTCTTCAGCACTTTGAGATCCATATTTCCTGATAGTAGCAGAAGACTGGCATATAGTGCTAGCAACCAATTAATTGTACCGTGTAGCCTATCCGCACTCAAATACCACGTATATAACCATTGCGAAATTCGTGCCTGCGGCCTACAGGTAGTTTATACTGCACCTGGCTACCGGTAGTTGCGATTTTCGTCTCGTGGGCGTTTATTTTATTTCCAATAAAACACCAATAAAGTTTATATTGATAAAGTTCATAGATTTCAACGGATTGGCAGATCAATTGCTTTGGCAATGCACTCTGTCGTATTCATGATTAGCAATTTTTCACTTGATATTTATTTCCTTCTCTTGCAATTCGTCAGTGGGAGTCTTCTCTCTTCTTTACTAGCCGTAACTATTAATTCCTCACCACGGCTGTAATTTTCCTTAAAAAAATTGAACACGAAGGAGCGCAATTATTTTTCGTGAGCCCAGAGCCACGGTTCTTTGGCAGAAGCACCAAGACTTAACTCACATTACGAAATCAGGGAAAGGTAATCATGCGTAATGGAATACAGCATTCAAATTATGCCGTTCGCAGCGATATTGCAAATAAATATCTCACCATCTTAAGGAATTCCTTGTCTCTCACGGGAGTAAAATATTCAAAATTGGGATAGGAACCGAAGCGTGGGTAGGGGAGCGATCGGATGAGGGTGCGGGAAAGGTAAAATGTTCGGAGGACGGCTAATATCTGCACACCCAAACGGTTCCACATCCGTTCTTGGGCAGGTGCAATTTTTTTTAAGGGACTGTGACCTCTTCTCGGCGAGCCCATTCCTTATGTCCGTGCCCGGTCGGCAATTACCACCCCCTTACAACGCCCACCCAGCGTCCCTCAGGTACGACCCCGATCGCTCAAGTAACGTTATCTCCCTCTCCCCGTTCTCTCTTCACAATTTTCCCATTTTTGCCGGTTAGACAGGCCAGATTTGCCAGCTATATGGAAAGCATTCAATGGCAACGACTGGCGAAGGATTTGCATCGAATTCAAGCCACCATTTTAGCAACTTTGTTACGAAATTTAGCAACTTTTACTTCAGTTGGTAACAATTTTTTCAAGTTAGCAACTCACCGGAGTTAATTGCTATCTCTTAAAAATTGCTAGGACAGATCAATCTACGAATAGCTTAAAGACATTTATGCGGATAAACAAATCAATATAACTTTGCTATTCAATGTAAATATTTAATAGTAAAGTTTCTTTGAAGCCGACTTTCCAAAAGGAAAAAAAAGCTAAGACATTCGCGGCTAGATCTCAATTCTTGAATTGAAAAGTTTATTTGAATTGATTCACCATCATAAATGTCATAAGATCCCACAAAGTTACGCCGGAAGCAATTAATTAAGATAAAGGCAGTAAAGAGGATTGAAATTTCGATGATAAAGTATAATATGTTTAAACTGACAGACAAAGATGTTTCATCGTATCCTTATTTGATCATCATCATCATCGGTCAAAAATCCTAGGATTTGTTTGACGCAGCCCTCCCCTCGATTCTTCTATCGGCCAACCTCTTCATATTGACGTAGGTCCTCTCTTTTTCATCCTTCACAACTTGCTCGATATATCTCATACGAAGCCTGACTTTTCCATTCTTCCCGTTCACTTTTCCCTCGACGATTGTCTTCATCAGGCCATCGTGTCTTAAAGATGTGGCCTATTAAGTTGTCCCGTCTTCTTTTAAAGATTTTCAGTAGACATCTCTTCTCTCCCACTCTTCTTAAGACTTCTTCGTTTGTCAATCGATCGATCCATTTATCTTCATCATTCTTCAGTAGAACCACATTTAAAATTCTTCTAGCCTGGACTTCTCTGTTGCTGTTTTTGTCCATGCTTCGTTGCCATTTAGTAGAATGCTCCAGATGTATGTTCTTATGAAATGTTTCCTCACTTCCACGCTTGTATTTGCTACTGTAAGCAGAATCTTCTTCTGGTAAAAGGCCCTTTTGCTTGCGAAATTCTACTGGCAATTTCTCTTTTACTTCATCCATCGCTGGTTACTCGGCTTCCCAGGTAACAGAACTCTTTCACCACCTCTATTTTTTGTTTTCCTAGTTTAACACTAGCCCCGGATTCCTTTCTCCTACTGCTTACCAATACCTTAGTTTTATTTTTATTGATCTTCAGATGATATCTAGTCGTTATTCTTCCCATATTTCCTACTGTCTTCTTCAAATCTTCAGTTTCTGTCATGTCATCGGCGAATCGTAGCATGCTGATTTTCTCCCCGTGCATATTCACTCCCGGATAGTTTTATTTGACTTCTTGGATTGCTTTTTCGATGTAGACATTGAATAATACGGGAGAGAGTGCACATCCTTGCTTCACTCCTTTCTTCATAATTGCTTCTGTACTTCTGGGTCCTGATTTGACTATCGCCACCTGGTTTTAATACAAGTTGTGGATAACTCTTCGGTCATTGTATGATACTCCAATTTCTTTCAGAACCTTTAACATCATATCCTTATTTGATCAATTTTAAATTTCATTCATATGTATATATTTGCTTTGGTGAAATCAACAATTTGAGTTAGAAAAAAATATGATATCATATTTGTGCGAACTGAAATTGCAGAAATGATACGTAACATATCTGAAAAACGTGATGTACCTCTCTGTCAACTTTTAAAGGTCAATTTAGCAGCAAAAATTATTTATAAATGACAATACTGCATCAAACCTCAGAATTAAATATTAATATTGCTGTTTGCATAGTTAAAGCGAGAGTGTGGGTACAAGCGAGCTGAAGTGCGAAGAAAAACTGCAACAGGAGAGAGAAACTACCAGTTGTGCATTCATCAAGACAGTGGGCTAGGACAGTTGGTTTAGCGTTTGGGTTAATGATCAGAGATGCTGGCTTTAAATCCGGGGTCCTTAGCTTGCACGACATGATAATCTGAGCACGTTTTATTTCCTTATACATGTATAGGAAATGTTGGTGTCACAAGAAATGGAACAGCCCCATTTACCATGATGAGAAAATTTCGCACGCTATTAGGCGTAGAAACTTTGTAGTTTCATCAATAAGACGTACACTCGCAATGAATATTTCGGTTTAGATGAATGAATTTTGAATCATTTTAACCAAGAAACATCAAATAAAGCGCATGCATTTTACGAGATATTGTTTTGAAAATAAGTCGTAAATTTATTACACAGTAGGTACATAAATTTTACGTTGACATGTTTTAGTAATCGCTAGGAATGACATATTGATACACAAAATTTCTCAACCATCATTTAATGATAGGGATGAGGTCCAGAGAGGTTCAATGCCATTGGTATGAAAATGAGAAAGGATGAAATACTTTTTAGAAGAATGAAAAATATCTCTTGTAGATTGCTTTCTAAATGTATTAAAATTCATCGAAAGATGTATTTGTGCAGTTGCAGTTTGGCAGTATATGTTAACCAAAATGTGTTTAATGATAATATATCATCTTGGGTACAATTTTGAATATGGGAGAGGCTAACTTCACTAGAACGCGTTACTGAAAATGTAAAAAAAATTATAATTTGATGTCAATGGATGGATGATCATTTAATTTTTTAAAAATTTCAATTGAAAAACAGGTGTAATTTGAGCGTGGGAGAATAAGGACCACGTTCCTCCCGACCAAAGCATAATTTGCTTTCACGAGTCTGAATGGAGAAGAAATAGCTGAGAACTAATACGATTTGATGTGAACAAGGACGTGGGGTGTTTCTGGGGAAACCTGTTCTTCGAAGACATCTTTTAAGGATGAAGACATCATAACGATTCAGTGCTGACCATTTCCGAACGAATTGGAGGCGAATTGAAACGTTTTATCTTCTATTTGAATACTCTTAATCGAAACACATTCGTGAAACCTTAGATGGATAGCGCTCTTAAAACCCGAAAGGACGATGAATAATGAATATTCGGGATAGTGGGATGAGAGGGACGGAAGCATAATTGATGCGTGAAATCCACTCATCGCAGTGAGGAAACTCAGTGTCAAAGCCAGCTACTTAGCGTTGAAAAGACTAGTCAGAATGGAAGCCTCGTCGTCGATATTCTCGTTATTCTTCATCCTCGATCGAGAGAAACAGATCGAGTTAGGACCGATCCGTGTGAGATACGGGGATGATAGAGCACCGCAGCCGTGCCTTTCGACTCTTTCTTATCTCCCAGAGGATAGGTGTAAGCATTTCTGTACTAATATATTTATATTGATATTGGATATTGAATGACCCACCGTGTGTTCATTTGCATTCGAACGCCACACATCTCCGAATCTTTTGACAGCATCTTTTCGCGCTGATTACCCGAGGACGGCGAGTCGGCGCCAACCTGACGGTGGAAAGTGAAAAGAGGCGCCGAGTCGCTCAGGAGGAAAAGATAAAAAAAATGACTAACACCCCACGTGCCTCTTTTCCACTTCCATAATAAGTATCAACGTAACCGGTTCGTTTGCGTCTCCACTGCAATTCGAAACTGCTTCGTTACTCATGTGCTGCTCTACCTAGGAATGGGGGCATTTATTCGGAACCGAAATCGCAATTTTGTACACGAAATCTTTAGATGGAAACGAAAAAAGAATTTTAGTGAAAAAAATAATCTTCTAACCACAACCATTCATTAATAAATCAAAACTTAAATTAAGCAAAAGGTGACGCCCACCGTAGAAGCTGCTGTGATAACATTGACGTAATTTTCCTCCCGCCCTTGACTGCTTTTAAGGGAAGGGAGTGGTGGGGGGTTCTCGGAAGGTCTGCTCGCACAGATGCTGTCGCAACTGCTCCTACTGGCAGAGTCAGCTGTGTCCCCCCATTGCGATAAGGCGAAGTAGCTTCGCGGGCTCAGTTGTGATTGGACGAAGTCGATATACGTCAGAGGTTGCACCACGCCCACTTTTCCGAAAGGGTTAAACACATCAGTTTTTCGGCGCTTATAACTCGAGAAATAATTGACGGATCAGAAACGGAAAAATATGGATTTTAGTGAAAATCTTTTTGTTTAACAAACTCTATCAGATTCGACAATAAAAAATATGGTAAACGACCCCATTAGTACTGTACCAGAGACAAAATAACTAATTAACTCAATATATGAGCAGAACTCTTGTGTACCTTTCATGTTTTCACCTATCAAAATACATTGGAAATTAAATAACGCTATTTCCTATTTTTTTCTCAATAATCACCTTGCACAGGTTTATCTTGTTGGTCAAATAACGATTCTAAGAAATCGTTTCAGACGTGACTTTGTGGAAGTTTGCGATATTCATAATGAAACACAATGGTAATTATCCACTCTTAATTTTAGTAGCCGACCCGGGTTTCGGCAACTCAGTGCCATTTTCTAGGCACTGAGTTTCCGAAACCCGGGTCGGCTATTAAAATTAAATGTGGAGTATTACCATTGTGTTTCATTATGAAGAATAACAATTCGCTTTTTCCCAGTTTACGGCGAGGGTAGAGTTCTCCGGATCCTAAGCGCAAAGTCGTGTGAGATAAACATAATTTCCCACTCTAGGGGAGCCAGTTCCTTGTGGATGGAGGGAGGGGGGGGGGGGATGGAGGGAATTAAAATCCAACGTGAGCGCGTCGTTCTCTGGGGTCGCGTTGGAAGCCGGGCCCTCGTGAAACCGCCCATTGTACCACTTCGTGTCTCCCCGAAATACTTGACACCCATTACAATAACATAGGCTTGGTTTGACTGGGCATGCCAAAGAACTACTCCATCCAAACCCTAGACCTCCGGTAGGAAATTTAATAATTGTCCAGGGAATTAAGGATCCTGGGTAGCGTAGTGGTCTGCGCAGTGGCCCGGAAAGCCAAAGAACCGTGGTTCGCTTCCCGGTCCAGGTGAAATATTTCTCATGGCAATTAATGTGAACCTAGACCTCCGGTTTGCAGCCAAACTCCCTGCTCTTAAGTGCTATCACGGAGTCAAGTTGGCGATGCCGGGAACTAAAAGTTACGGTGGACCATACGTGCTTTCCCACGGCATTTTCCGCCTACATTGGTACGTGCGATGGTCCATACGGTTGTAGTGGAAACGGAACATCACCCACAAAATCCGGGCGGAGTGGAGGGTAGTTAAAAAAGCAAAAGATAAACGGGAGGCGAAGGGATGGGAGGGTGTGTTGGCTCTTCGTGAGGCTGAAGAGAGTTGACGGGGGATGGGGAGAGGGGGGAGGGTGGATCGCCCACCGCATGAATCAGACGGATGAGAAAGGGAGGGGAAAAGGAGGAGATAGGGCTCGGAGGGAATTAAAATCCAACGTGAGCGCGTCGTCCTCTGGGGCCGCGTTGGAAGCCGGACCCTCGTGAAACCGCCCACGTGGGCGGCGGAGAAAAGCCTCGGGCGGACGAGAAGGATGAGCGGCCCGTGGACGAGAGGCCTCGCGTAAATAAAGAGACAGGCGCGTTAGCGTAAAGCTTAAAATCGCGCGCGCCGAAGCGGCCTTTTACTTTCGCCGGGAGATTAACGCGGAAATAGGAGTCGACAGCCATTTGAAAGAGACATTATAAGATGGAGAGGCAGCATTTGGCAACCGACCTTGGTTAATCACATTAAAATCCCTTGGTGGCATTCAAGGAAAATACCAACCTTGAGTAAACGCTCTTACCCCTCCCATCTTTTATTTTATTCCCTTGCGAACGAACGCTACATTCCAAGTCGATTGTGTGTGTTGCATTCAAGACCCCATAAATGTAACAAAGACGGCCACGGTAGCAAGGTAGGTAACGCAGTAGCCGGCACCAGGAAACCCATAACTTACAGGTTCAAATTCTACCTCGGAAATGGGTAGCTACCTAGTGACTAACCAAAGAGTGCAAATAAGAGTGGGAAAGAAAAGAAATCCGCTGTTAACTTTATACAAAATACAAGATATTCGGCAATATTTTCAGACATTATGTCTCTAGTCGGAAGACCGTCGTCGAGGGAAAAGTGAACGGGAAGAATTGAAAGGGAACCCCTCGTATGAAATATATGGAGCAAGTTGCGAAGGATATGAAAGAGGAAAAGAGTGTAATTATGAAGAGATTAGCCAACAGAATGTGTCTTTAAATATGTCCTAGAATTAAAATTACGCTATGCACGACCATATACTTTAAGAATTGGGGTATCTTAAATGAAAACCTTCTTTCCAGCAGAGTACAATAAACTATAAAGTATTATTTACGAACTTATATTTTTTTTTAATGCACCACCTACATCAAGTACCTATGAAATAAAATTGTTCCTCTGATCCAACAGGTTTTTCAGTATTACAGCGTGATGATAGCGCTACTGTAGAATACAGCATTGCTGAATATTGATATAAGAATATCCCTGCAGTGATCTTGATAAATTCGCTATGAAACTATACCGGTCTCATGTTATCACGCAGTTGGAAGAAACTGGGAGTGGAAATATACTCACTACCATTTTATGGCATGCTGATCAGACGAGTTTGTGCCATTGGGGAGTTAATCGGCAGCCAAAGTTGTGTTACGGATACGCACAACGGCGCAGTTAAGATTTTCTGAACGGAGGAATGGTAGAGATTAGATGGTAGAGATCCCTGGTTTCGGATTAGGAATACGCTCAATGAAAGATTCTAGTGGGTTTAACTTTCAAACACCTCTGCCTTGTACAAAGGGTTTAAGGTTCATTCGACCGAAGATGTGTAGCATATGATGGGATATTATCGTGATTCTAAAAGAGGTGAATGGAGCCCTGCAATATAATATTTGTTATTGCCGGGGTTTAGGCGGGTCATCAGAGTTAAAGGACAATAAATGTAAAATTTATTTATTTTATTATTTTTTATTTTATGATCTGTTGGCCTTTAAATTATTTAATAATAAAGCCCTACTCTCAAAAGATAATACCTACTCCCTACCGTTTATGAACCTCAGGCCTCATCAAGGACGTGGAGGGAGGAATATGATTATCCCGGTTTAAACAATATCAAGAAAATACGATGGAAATTATTTTGTTAGTTTAACTGGGGCTTTAATTGTTAGCCATATACACATTCATACAATACAATCAGCTTAGCCTTGTGAGCTGTTTTAAGTGAAAGTATTCTATCCAATCCAACAACATCCACGAGAAAAATACAAACTAGCTTGCTTAAGAAGCGTTTATTTCAGGTTTTTCAAATAAAATAAAATGAAAAAAAAGTGGCCAACATATTTTCTGCAAAACACGGGATGAATTGGGCTGAAGTTTTCACGAAGCAAGAAGTGATTCTCCTATCCGAAGGTATAACCTTGACGGCAAGGGCGTAACAGACATTTTTCACTTTCTTTCCCATTTGAAATTTTTCCCCAAAAAAATCCTCGCGCCGGAGGCTCATATGTTCCTTGCATCCCACAAACTTTTCGAAAACCTCACCCTCCTCGGGACTACGAGACTTCTTCGGTACAACACGGGCTTGACCTTGAAAACTCCCGATCCTATTCTTGGGCCCGACCCGAGGGGTGTAGGCCAGTGGCGTATGGTGTCAAGGCGGGGCCGAAAACCACGAAGGCCCCGGGCCAGCAAACGAAAATAAAAAAAGCGCGTCCACCAACTGGAGCGAAACGAATACTTCGAAATTTCAGCGTCCACGGCGCATTAAATTTGGACAAAGAGTCCAGAATATTACGGGGTTGTGCGATTTGCAGATTTGGGGATATCGCATTGCGATTTCAGTTTGTGACCATGACAGAACTTTACGGTGAAATTGTTTCCATTCCTGTAAGCGTTACTTTGTGGGTGCGCATAGTATTAAATAAAACTTGTCACATTTTTCCGCACAGATTTCAACGTTTCAAAGCTTTAGCGTCATTTTCAAGGGTCACTCTCTTGACCTTAGATTTGGTATGGTTTTATCAAAAAATATGAATGTGAAAGTACAAGTTTTATTTATTTAACGATAACAATTATCGAATTGAAACGCCATCGCACATCGCCAGTTATCGCATGGTAACGTGTGATATCAAATGATTTTCTCAAAAGCATATAGAACGCAACAGTTGACTCCTGAACGATCGATCAAGACGGAATATTTGGATTTTCGAAGAAGCGTTCATGTGAATGGTTTCTGGCCTAACTCGGTGGAATTTATGCATGGTGAATAGCGAAAAACAAAGTGAAACCTAGGTCGGATTAAAGTCTATTTTTTGTGGAATTACAAAGTAGTGTTTCTTTGCTATTCATCAAACAATTTACAATTTTTTTACAATTCGTCGAGCGATGAGAATAAGAATAGGAGGGAAAATAGGGAGACGTATTAGAGTTTAATCCTAATGGTTGCTCTATTTAATTAACAACTGTTTTCTTCTGCTTTCCTAGCTAATTTCACCAAATGGAGTCTTTCAGTACCTTTTACTTCTAAAGCTGGTATCTGCAGTAAAATCGATAGGTTGATAGCCGCTGGAAAATGATGCATTAGACACGATAACAGCCTAGAACAAAGGAGCATTTCCTCAGATACATAAGCACAGTGCACAGATCAGTTACGGTGTTTGAAGCAATAGTCTAGCGGCTACGTCCCACAACCCGCCTGGTATGCTCACATCACGTGATATCATGACGTTTTACATCTACTTGTCAATTATTATATCGACCAAATTATTCGGCCATGAGATGTGGATGTCGTTCATCACTTCGATGAAAGATAACTTTTATCGATATGGCGCAGTTTCGCACTGCCTTATGAAGCTATGCTCTCGTGGATCCGATCGCCGTGGCTTGATGGGAACCGGACACAGTCAAAACAAACGGCCTATGCGATGGCCATGGAGACACGCCAGGGCCGGCCTACGCACGACAGGACACGTTGGAATCGACCCCTGAGCCCCTAACGACCCCTCTCCCTCGCGTCGTCGCCCGGGGTTATGCCTCTCCGTCCGACCACGCATTCATCACGGCGACGATGGCTAATTTGCGCCCGGAGATTTATCGCCCCGCTTCACGTTACAGTTATGCAAATCGAAGGGCAGATTGAGTTGGGAGGGAGATAGGTTGTTTTTCTAACGTATCTCTCCTCCTGCGGGAATATTTAAACCACGCCCGCAGCCTTCCCTTCCCTCCCGAGGTGTGCTAGATCGAAGCCTCGCTCTTCTCATTCCGTTGAGGTCCGCGGCAATGGCTTAATTCGGGAATTGATGAATGGATAAATGGGCGCCGGGACCCCCGTCGCTATTATAATGCAGATAACCCACGTGCGACCGATGGAATTTATGGACGGGGAATACATTTCCGCGTACGGTGATTTTGTTCCACTCTGGTACAAGAGTGGAGACGACAGACAAGACTGTCCACTCCCCTAAGAAACGAGAAAAATTTAAGAAGTAGAAGTCAATGGAAATAATTGACGGTTGTGGAATTATGTTGAAGTGTTTAAACTGCTGATTTAGCATCGCGCCATCGGAAGCCATGAATAACCCTGAGACAAACTCGGCAGACATTTATCGTGGAAGGATTCACGTACGCAATCTTTGAGTTTCTGGACCGAACCTCAGACCCCAGATCAGCGATGAGTTTCAATAATTTTCTTCGCAGAGAGTAAGATTTACTTAGCAGACGGAACTTTAGCCAACAAACAGTGCTCGGAAAAATACATTTCCGTGAAAAAATCACCGAGAATGAGTTAAGAGAAAATGTTAAGAATGACAAGAATCTGGAACAATACGCAAACAAATATATATGTCATGTTGAACGTGATATCCACCGAGTCACTGACGCGCCACCGCCGGTCTGAAAACTTAAAAGGGCGGCGAGATCGACTCTCACCTGTGGTTGTTGTGCTTGCCATTGGTTTAGGTTTAGTTTGGACCGTGCATTGTGCAATATAATTTTAGCGGATATAAATTTCCGCTCTCACCTTTTTGACGAAGGCTAAACTGCGTAGATTATGTTGCAGAGAAAAGGGCGAATAAGATAATGATGAAGCAGTCATAATAACCACCACCAAATTATCACGAGCCGATTGTTTGGATTTTGAAGTTTACTCTCGTACTTATTGAAGGTGAGCATCTGGAGCCAGACGAATCAAGGCGAGCTTCATGAATGACAAGCTCCCAAGATGAAGATGCAGTTTTAATGGCTCCTTGCCGGAAGGGAAACTGAATCCAATCCAATTCACCCGAAGACACTTCATTGTCCTTGATAGACACGTTTATAGAGTTTTGTGGCCAAAATAGCCCGCGGTGCTAGGAGCACAACGAGACGGTGTGCAGCTCCCGGAGCGGACGGCTGGAGTGAAAACATCGCTCTTAAAGAACTAGAGAGGAGTACTCTCAGCCTTCATCGATTAAATGTTGACACCCCTGAACCCTCGAAGGTAATTTTCCCTGTGATATAAGCTGAAAAATGTTCATAGGACGTTTTGAATGCGGGAGATGGGTTTCTTAATTATTATAACTTACTTTTACCGATATAAAACAATCTTTATTAACGTTATTCCTTTTGAACCAAGGTGGCTTTTCCATCACTTTATGCTGTCAAGAAAATATCTATCTCAATTATTTCTCATTATTTAATTTTAAATGAAAAACGCACACTATTTACGCTTTCACGGCAAACTAGTTAGACGCAAATGTGTCATCGTCAGACGCCTTTGTGTCAAACTAGTTGCGCCAAATAAATTTTTGTGGAATTGGGCGCAGTCTATTTTTTTCCATTCAAAATGATTTCCACATAGATACCTGAGACAAACAAGCCTGAAACTATTGAATACGTTAAATTTGTAGTTTACATTTATTTCCTGCTACCAACACTACAGGGTGCATTTGACTTCATTACGACCATCGGAGTTTTTCCCCCTTCTTTCTGATTAAAATTGACTTGAGAGATCCAGCCCAACTTGGTGGCGATTTAAAATTTCTGATTCTTCACCATGAAAACAAGTGCTCATCTAAGGTGGAAGGGGAACACTCGAACGGGTGAGTGAACGGTGTGTTCTTTCTTTGAGGACGCGAAGTGCACTGAAAAAAAAAAAGATTTTCTTTAATCGAGAGGCGCCCTCTTGATTTAATTAAGAATATTCTATTAACTCATGGAATAGCGTCCTGTATTCTTAAATTAAGAATAACCTCTTGGGAGATAAGTATCCCAGTTAGCACAATTGTACAAAGGAGCTGCACCCATGTACCTAACGAAAGAAATTAGTTTAAAAAAAATCACTACTTGCATGAGTACACCTATAGTATCAATATTTAAAAAGAAACTGATTATTACAGATTTACCTGCATTTTTAATGCGAATTAATTAGTCCATTGTCTAGAAGGTCTCCCGAAGGTCTCCCTAGTCCATGGACTATAGAGACCTTCGGGGCCAGCCCCTCGGTCACCGTTGCTCTCAATATCGCCCACCTCCTTCCGCCTCAGTTCCTCATTCACGTGCGCCACACGGGATACGAGAGAGCCGTTAAGTACACATCCTCGCAGCGAGGGAGGGGATATCTGTCAGGAGCTATCGCGGAAAGAGCAGACCCTCGTCATGTCGCATCAGCCGCAGCATCCACTCGCCCCCTCCCGTCCATCCATCCGCTCCGAGACGTGTAAACCTCGTCCGTCGCAACCCCCTCAAACCCCAACCGCCTTCGGAAGATTTCTCCGGGCAACTTTCGAAGACTGCGGGGCCGGGCGGAGAGGGTGGCTCGGGAAGAGGACCGGGGGGGAGGGGCGGGTTAAAGGGAACTCGACCACGTCACAACCCCTCTCCAGGAATGACAATCGGGACAAGGAAGGTAGAAGAGATAGGATTATCGGGCAGGGGAAGGGCAGGGGAAACTCTTACATCCATACTACAAACCGGGGTTTCTCGATTTAAGGATGTACGATATCCGACACTGTTAAAAAAAACTATCGATCTGAGTTTCAATATAATAAATTGGTGATAGTTGGATCCGCGCACGAAAATTTTATTTTGATGAAAATATTCCACACTCGTATAGGAGTTAACGAGTATTGCGGATATGGCGCTTTGAAAATGAAAAGATCAGCGCAAAATAATGTTTTTCTTTATCTTCAAAAATGAACTTTCTGAAAGTCTTGCGAAAAGTTGAGGCAAACAATGTGCTTACATTACCATGTCGTTCGATATTTCAGTATCTTTTGGTAACATGAAAAAAATACACTTTTCCGGTATGCTATTTAGTGGCACACCTAGGCACGAGGAAAAATTTGAAGTAAATTCCTTCATTTCCCCTTTACTACTTTATTTCCTTCCATATTTACTGGTGAGATACCAGGACACTGATGTCAAAGTTCCTGTTCGATGGATGATGGTCGCATATGCTAGGAATATAAAATGAGCTTATTTTCGCTCGGCAATTTTTGACCTTAACGTTCTTGGAGAATCATTTGAGCACATTAAAATAAAATTCTTTAAGTGTGTTATCAGATAAAAAATATAAAAAAAGGCTCAATATCGAGGTGTTCTACCTTGTAAAATCGATAACTGTCTGAGAAATCGGGTAAGTTGGGATCCAATTCGTAGAATTGATGGAGTACTGAATTGGACATTGCAGAGTACCTGGTTTGAATCTCGGTAGTGGCCGAAGTTCCTCAGAAAATCCCAATTACTGCTTTGGTGCTGTGTGAAAAGAACTTCAAGGTGAGTATTCCACCGTCGCATAGCAAGTTGAACGTTAGGCTTCTTTCGGACTTTTGTTAAAATTAATCTAATGCGGAGCCTCGATTCTTTCCACTCCTTCACATGCCCCTACCAACTTCCCTAGCTATACGTTATTATATGCTTATTTCGGTTAATCGATTAGTATATTTTGCATATGGAAACATAAATGGAGCATAAGTGAACGCAGTAACTCCTTCAAGAAATTCAGAGAGCGGAAGCGGTGACTTGGACATCTTTCCTCGTAAGATCGAAAGATCAAAGGCATGCCCCGAATCTCCAGGCAAACGCCAACAGAACTCTAGCTCTTTGTGATCCACGGTTATAAGATTCTTGAACAAATAACCCATGAGAAACATTTTGATTGATCTGAGAAGAGTAATGGTATTTTGCCCGAACGATGTGAGACATGAGCAACATTCTATAATCAAGAGTGACGCTACAAATGAAACATATATTCCCTGCGATGCGGAAAACTGTTACGAGACCAATCAAAATACATATGCCAGACGAAGCATTAAAGAGATATCATTTGTCAACGTTGATGTTTCTTAGGAATCCAGTGAATATAGTCCTAAGGAGATTTTATGAACAGGTGCCTCGTTTCTCTTATGTCTTTTCATGGATGTCCTGGTCATATTTGTCGTTTGCTTGAGAATGTCTTCATTTTGCTCGTGCCGCTGATATGACAAGTTTAAGGACATTTGGAAGATCTCATCCTGTTGGGCACATGCCTGTCACGATTATTCATAAAGATGAATCATTCCGGAGAGAAACAGAACCATTCCACGCAGAAGAATTCCCTTGCTCCGAGTTAGAGCCGTCGGCTCTGATTTCGTGCGATTCGACGCCCAATTCTCCCGCCGAACTCCTGTCTCGGACCCTTTACCGACGCACAACTCAATCGATCCACCGCAGCTCTGAATAAGTAAGCCTTCACCCTGTCAGCATGCCGCTTTTCAAAGCCAATTGAACCCTTAGGAAAATCTGTCATAAATTCTTGTTTAGAGAGGCCGAAGGAAGTCATCACGCGAGACAGGCTTACCGAAATTTCCTTAGACAGCAACAGTCATCGATGAGGATTACATTTTTCTAGACTGTAACCCGAGAGGTAAGGGTCGCATTTATAAATATCACGAGCAGTTCGAGAAAGAGAACTTGCTACTACGCATAAACCTACCTCATCCACGCTATGCAACTGATACCTACTTGCTCAAAATATCAAATTTTGGTACCGAAGATGATTAAGAGCTAATTATTATGGCCACGAGTTTCTACTTTACAGATCAGAATGAGCAAAGCACCTCAATGTGACTAATTTCTCTTGCCACCTGATAGTAGTGATTGAACAATAATTGTTTTATTTATTTTTTGTACTCTTTATAGCTAAGTAGTTTCAACGTCAATCACCTTTACTGACCATAATGACATGATACGTACCACTGTGTGTAGGTACTCCTTTTCGTATCCATATCCATTAAAATGGATGGAAATGCATTAAAATTACTTTGAAAAGGGGAATTTTCAACGCATGGTGAAATAAATGCTTGAATGATACATTTAATGACAACCAAGGTTATAGCATCATTAGTGAAGATTTCATTAGAACATACATCAAACAATTCATTACAAATACATCTGGAGTATTCTACTATTCGGCAGCGAATCTTGGACAATAACAGCAGCAGAGAAATCAAGGCTGGAGGCATTTGAAATGTGGTGCACCCGAAGAATGATGAAGATAAAATGCATCGATCTAGTGACAAACGAAGAAGTCTTAAGAAGAGTGGGACAGAAGAGATGTCTACTGAAAACCTTAAAAAGAAAACGGGACCACTTAATAGGCCACATCATAAGACACGATGGCCTGATGAAGACAATCGTCGAGGGAAAAGTGAACGGGAAGAATGGAAAAGGCAGGCCTCGTATGAGGTACATGAAGCAAGTTGTGAAGGATGTAAAAGAGAGAAGCTACGCCAATATGAAGAGGTTGGCCGATAGAAGAATCGAGTGGAGGGCTGCGTCAAACCAATCCTAGGATTTCAACTGTTGCAGGCTCTACTTTGTGGAATGACGGCATGATGGGAGGAATGATTCACTTTGTACTTATTCCACGAATTGATTTTAACCCAACCGGTTTCGACGTTAGCACGTCATATCAGAGGTACAATCTCTTATGTCTTTTTATGTCAAAATTTTCATCATTTCTCCCATCAATCCTAGGATTGCTGACCGATGATGATGATGAGTGAAGAATTACTACTTGATTTATTTTTACTCCTAAGTTGGTTCCAGCCTGAAGTCTCAAGACGTTTCAATAGAATGACGATTATTCCGCAGTCTCTGTAAGGATGTAGTTTACACTGTAAAACTTTTCATTCGATTCAAATGAAAAACCCTACGAGACAATCCACCTGGTGATAATCCCACCTCACAGTTTTTGTCTTAGGATTAGGTACCAAGAGTATTACTTTAATGAGTCTAAATACCTTAACGTAAAATTATCCACGTTAAAAGTAGTTTAATCCTGGACGTCATCCGTCAGGAATAACCGACGGGAAGAAGTGTTAACGTCAACACACAAAATAGACAAGAGTGCAATCACACTCTCATTACAGCTGAGAAAGAACCATTATTATGTTTGAATGAAATTGTCGTCCAACGATAAGACACCACCTTCTTCACTGCTTAAATTTAGGATATTACTTGAACGCTTCAGAGTACCCGGGGAACTGAGCCAGGGTCTTATGCGATGATCCAAAGTTAATTAAATAAAATGATAAAAACAATAAAAATTAATCGAATGCGATATACTATTACTCTTTTTTCAAAACTATTCCAATCTCGCGAGAGAAGTTTTTACTCACTCTCGAATATCGCCATCTCAGATATGCGAACTGAGATTTGACAAGCTTTGATCATTCATAGTCTAATTTTATTGTGTATTATTACATCTACCGAACGATAATCCCGTCACTCAGTCAAAGAAAGTGCATATCCCATGCTGCCGAAGAGCCTAAATTATATTCTACCTACCTACCTATTAATTTAGGCTGGACGGTGTGATATTTTCGTACAAGTCAAAGGCTGCTTAAAACCAAATTCTAAAGCCTAAATTAAATTCTACTTACCTACCTATTAATTTAGGCTGAACGGTGTGATATTTTCGTACAAGTTAAAGGCTGATTAAAACCAAATTCTACCTCTTTCCTTCTCTCCAACTAATCAAGAGCATTTGTGTGGTGCTCTTCATGTGCCAAAGCACACTCCCACACACTCAGGCGACAAAACCAATCAGTCACCGACGAGCGAGTCTGCCTCACCGACCCAGAGAGACTATCTGCGAGGTGGGCGTGGATTTTCGCCGTGATCTCCACGGCGCCCCGTCCTGTTCGTCATCGGCGCCGGTGCCATCGACAGACATCGCTCCCTCTGGCGCGTCGCAAACGCGTGGCCCGAGGTTGATGGGGCATTAAAAAAGGACGGAGAGATAGATGATGAATCCTCCCTCCCGTCCCCCGCCACTCAAGTCAAAGGAAGTGCATATCCACACACCCTCGCCGCTCCCCGACGGCTCCCGCTTCGTTACAACCCTCGCCCTTTCGGGAGGGAAGGACGGCGCCACCCGACGCTGCGCGCCAGACCGAATAAACGTCAAGTTCTTCTCCTTAGAAGGGAAGGAGAGAGAGAGAGGGAGGGGGAAGAGAGGCCTCCCTCCACCTCTCGGCAAGAGATTGCACATTGTCTTCATCTTGCCCCCGACGACGTCCCGCTTCCATACGCTACCTCAAGAACCCTCGCCCCCCTCCTGCCCTCCTGCATCCATTTGGATTCACCCTGAACCACTCCTTCGGGCGTTAAAATTGTCTCTTCGGCCCCGATGGCGACAGCAAATGCAGCTGGGGAACGTGTTTCCGTATCTGCGAGTCCAATGAGTAGCGTTTATAGTTGTGGAATAGAGGTGAACGACAACCAAGGTCTTTCACACCTTTAAAATTAGGTGGTAATAGGGTTTCTATTGAAAACAGAGGAAATATTTTCCTATGAGTTATCGCTATCAATAAGGAAACAGCACCTCAGTCAAGGTGCTGCTTCCGAATAAATAACCGCTCTTGCGACTCATTCTTCGAAAGGAATTTGCGCTTCGAAGTAACACTCAGCAGCATTAAGTCAGGTCGGTAACATGCCGGATTGATTACGGTTTGAAACTCTCCTCGGACATGATGCCGTGTTTTTCTTAGGATTGAACTATCAAGTTGGGTTTGGACGCTGCGATGCAACTTAAGAAGTTGGGATCCCAGAAATCATAACTTTACGGCAATTTTTGCTACTTAAAATTTAAAAATATGTAGATCACGAGAAAGTTTTCCTCAGCACCGTTAAAAAAGTAACGATGACATGAATGGGAGTGCTTTATGAAGATACGGGATCGACGCACAGGTATCGTAAAGTCCTAACTACCGGTCCACCGTAAGACTTTACGAAACATCTCTCATTCTTTTTTTCCCCATGGAAGCGGATCACTGGCGCCTTCCGCTCCCGCCAGACATGTCCCGAAAAACCCGAACGGGGTGACTCATTCTCTCTACGAGATACATCTTTGTGTCTTCGAGAGGGAAGGAGAAGGAAACGAGACGTATTCGGTAGAGGCCAGGGTAGGGGTGGATGATACGCAGGAGGTACACGACGAAGGACCCCCCTCCTTCAACCATTCTCTTTAAATTCCCCTTCATCACCCTCCTCCTCCTCCCCCCCGCTTGTGGGTTTCAGTAGCGTCGCGACGCGTCGGCTGCAATACGCCCGTGGTTGCTGAGGAGAAGGTCTCCACCCCCGCCCCATCCAAGGACGAGGTGGGTCCCCTCCAAAGCTTCCCGGTTCAAGTGTGGGAGGGGTGGGAGTGGGGCGAAAGAACGAGGGGACCGGCTCCGAGCAAACACTATAAAAGTTTTTATCGCTCCGGGGAAGAGCGACGGGTGTTCTGCGCGCGTTATATTCCGCGGAGGGCTCCGAGTAAGAGAACGGCGCATCCGCTAGGCAAAAGCTTGGAGTGGGGCAGCATGAATAATGACTCAATTTTTAAGAAAACTCAAGTGGTAGAATTTGATTTTCAGGTGCCCAAACTAATTACGTTATATTGCACCGTTCAATTTAATCTTACGCTTAAAGCCAGGCCCAAAATCCATGCCCAAGTCCGGATCCAAACCAGCGACTTTCGGGTTGCTAGCCCAGCAGGTCACCGACCCAGAGTTACGACCTTCGGAGTTAGGCCAAACTTTGCAAAACTCTTCTAAATTTGCAAAACTCTTCTAAATACTCGCCATTCAGTCGCCGGTATCCTTTCGTCACATCGCAAGAACCTCGATCAGGTCAACTCAACGTGGTCAAATGTTTTTTACTCTACAGGCAACCAAACAACTCTAAGAAATTGTTTAAAGTGCCTTTAAGTTGATAGGAGATGGTTGAATAATCCAACAACCCAGTTCACATGGTAGTTTATTATTTAGTTAGAAGTTATTTTTCTACCTCATTTACCTGTTCCCGTTTCAAAAAGACCAGGTGAACCACATTCAGATGAGTTCCAAAAAATTACGTCCATATAAACAAAATGCATATTGAGCTTAACCGTTCGGTCAACACTCGTGCATTTTCTTGATTTCATCCATCAGTTAGTGATGGGAACAGCATGGGATCATCAACTGCAAGAGAAAGGTTGCGTTTGCATCGAAACTCAAGCCAAGTAAGCTAAAATGTTATTAATTTTCAACGGTCAATTCTCCACTTTCCGATTGGAGGGCCGTGTTTTCTTCCAATAGACAAATGATAGATAGGATAGGGACAGTCTTAAGGATGTTAAAGCATCATCAGTAAGCTCCAGTCGAGTTGCAATAGCACTTCCCATATTAGTGGAAATATACCCTTGCTCAACACATGAGCAGTAGGAGTAAAGACTTAAAAAGTCGAACCTTCTTGAAGTCACCAATAAGATCGCGCTATACGTGGATTTTGCAATCGTAAAAACCTTGTTAACTTGGAGCTATAAACTGGATTTATCATTTAATAACATATCGTCTCTGTGTGCTACATCACATAGGTATTTCTTGAACACGTGCCACCCGTTCCAATACATGTATGGCGAAGAATAGTAAGAATATCTATGTTCTATTTTATCATGGAATATTTTTATGCTAACGTATAATACCCATCGCATGTCTCATGACACCACATAGAGAATTATATTATCTCGTACCTTGAATGGCACTGCACATCGCATTACATGCCATGTTATAGTATTCAGTATATCGGGAAGCGAAAGATGTTGCATGCATATCGCATGCTAGGGGTAACCTTCAATCCTTCGAGAGGCGAAAGTTAAGCCCAAAGATCACTCCTGACCACTTTACAGATTGCTCATAAGGGTCAAAATCGTTTTAACTGTAATAACTGTTTTAATTGTAATAACTGTTTTAATTGTAATAACTGTTTTAATGGTAGGAACTGTTTTAATTGTAATTAATCACTCCCTTGCGAACCTTATTGGGATAAGGTTAAAAAGGGTTGGGAACCCTTGTCGTACCTACAGTATCGAAAAGTCTCATGATATTCCACTATATCATTCACCGGCATTGGGTATCGTCTCCATATCCAGTTGCGATTCTCATCCATACCGACTATAATGGACCGATATGTCGCAGCATCCTACTGTTTCCTGTTCTCCAATCCCTCCAGATTTCAGACGGCCAGCGAATCTGGCGAGCGAGGGTCGAAGCAGGCCGAGTGGTCGGTCATTGCCTCGCGACGACCACCCGGATGGGACAACGCAACATCACATTAACCCTCCCCCCCCCCACATCTCTCTTTCTCCATTTTTCTCCCTTCTAAGTGCATGTACGGACTACGGCGGACGTCCAAACCTCACCCTCACACCCCCGTCCCGTCATCGAGAGCGATGTCGTGTGGGCGTCACACGTCCCGCCCCAAACGTACTTTCCGAGTCTTCCGCGGTCTCCCGGACGCAATTCGATGGACGTAAGCCGATATGCGACTTGACCCAGTTTCCGCCGCTATGCACGTCGCGCAATAACGTCCTCCACCCACGAGCGAAATCGCACTTGGCGGCCGGTGACCGAGGGCTGAACGGTGAGTCACGGCAATTAGCGACTACGACGTGATCGAAAATGAATTATGCGTTAAAAATTAGTGCAGGGTTAAGTTATCAAATGCCCTCAAACTGAACTTATTCCGAAAGAAATTATTCTGATGACAGTATTAGTTAAAATACGATGTGGTCGTTTACCATTCATTTTTAATTGCCGGATATGATAGAGTTTGTAAAATAAAAATACCCGTATTTTTCCGTTTTTTGATCCGTCAATTATTTATCGAGTTATAAGCAGCGAAAAACTGATGTTTTTAACCATTTCGGAAAAGTGGGTGTGGTGCAACCTCTGACGTCATTTAATTCGTCCAATCACAACTGAGCCCGCGAATCTACTTTGCCTTATCGTAATGGGGGGACACAGCTGAATATGCCATTAGGAGCAATTGCGACAGAATGTTCGAGCAGACCTTCCGAGAACCCCCCTCCACTCCCTTCCCTTCCCTTCCCCAAAAAGCAGTCAAGGACGGGAGGAAAATTACGTCAATGATATCAAAGCAGCTTTTTCGGTGGGCGTCACTGTTTGCTTATTTTAATTTTTGATTTATTAGAAATGGTTTTGGGTAGAAGATTAAGTTTTCCACTAATATTCCTTTTTCGGTTTCATCTAAAGATTTCGTGTACAAAATTGCGATTTCGGTTCCGAGTAAACGCCCCCATTAAGCTTGGAAACTAGAGTGGAAGGAACAACTAGTTTCCTTCGATTTAATTATTTTACATGCAAAAATTCAAAAACGGGAGGAAAAAGTATCAACTCCTATTCTTCTGTCACCCAGTTTTCACAAACCTCTCAAATTTTGGCACATAAGCAAGAAACCGAACATAAGAAAGAAAAATGGCAACATTTCTTCCCATTTTTCCACCTGATATTGATGGATAAACATAAAAACCAAGGTCTTGAGTAAAGTTTTACACTTGTAGAAAATTCACTTCTTTCATTTCGTAATTTTGTTCAAATTCCTCACGATATCGTCGGGATCCATTGAATTTGAAAACTCATCTTTGTTCATGGAGATGACTGGGATAAAATAGTGGTTTGCCTCACTGATATTGAGTGAGCATTTGGAAAGAGAAATATATCTACTTTTCAAGAAGTTGAGGAAATGTTGAGTGAAACCCAACGTCGGCACCATCCTGCTCTTAAATAAGTTGACATGAGGATTGTTCACCGATTAAAGTTACATGCTCGGTCAAAGAGCTGACCTTTAAGCGCTTTCCACTGAGTACTCACATTTCTCCAGCAGCGACGAGTGTGCCATTGAAAAAAGTATCCATCAGGGAATTGAACTTGAGCTTTCGCATGCATCACAATGATCATCACATTAAATCGATCGATAATTTGAAATATAGTGTTACCGAATAATTCTGAAGAAAAAATCGATACCCCGAGTACATAATGCCGAAGTTCAAAGACGAGCGGGAGAAAAGTGAACACTAATATAAACTCTGCTACGAAAACAGGACACTTCTTGAGCTGTAACTGTCTCATGAACATATATAGTTGTCGAATCAAAACTGAAAGGTAAGAATGGGAGAGGAATATATTGAATCAGGAAAGTGGAAAAAAATGAAGGTAAAGAAGTATTGTGTCCATATAAGAAGAAGGTAAAGATAGTAGTTTCAGGCTTAATTTGGTGGAATATCATAGCGAAAGGAAAAACTGGCAACTACAACACCATCTTCAGGTGAAGATGGTGTTGTACACCGAAACCGGTCATATTAAAAATCCTTGTTCTTGTGGAAAATTGCCAGTTTTTCCTTTCGCAAAGAAGAAGGTAGCCAAGAGAAGACTGGAAGAGTGTTTGTCAAGCCAGTATTAGAATTGGTCCCTGGTTTGCATGAAGAAAAGAAAGATTCCATCAACTGTCAGAGAAATGACGTTAAATACCCCAACATGGAATGGCTTTTTAATGCTGGTACA
The DNA here is from genome assembly GCA_933228895.1 of Platycnemis pennipes. Lineage (NCBI taxonomy): Eukaryota > Metazoa > Arthropoda > Insecta > Odonata > Platycnemididae > Platycnemis > Platycnemis pennipes. The sequence continues at coordinate 112,947,297 of OW121848.1, read as the reverse complement.
AACTAGATATGATTCCTGGGGTGAATTCTATACCTGGCACTGCGATTTGCCGCAAGGAAAAATAATACGTCCCAGATTGGAAAGAGGTAATAGCCATAAAAGCTTAAAGCATTTATGACACCAACGCTTTCCTCGTATTCGCCAATAATACTGATGTCATTTGAATGAGCACTAGTAAGTTCTGTAATACTTCTATCCGTTCTGATTACTCTCAAAGCTTTGGAATGAAATCAGTTTCAAATCACATGCCGACTACATCACTATTAAGACAGAGATGGAAACGAGCCAAACATCATATCCGGCGCCGTGCTTCTGGGAGAGTTTACACTATTACTATTCTCCAGCCACTCCATCGAAGAAGGGTAAGATGAAACCTTTCTCAATGCACCGAGGAATAAGTAAAACTACGAAAGAATACAACGCTATATGGATGTCCTGTTATAACTGTAAATCAATGAATAATTTCTCTTGTTCCCTCTGATTTACTAATTATCACTGGAGATCTAGCATATAATCTGCGTGGCACTCAAGGGAATATATACTATTTACATTTTAAGGCCATATTCGAGTTCGGAGAAGACAAAAGAAACAAAGGGTGAACAAGGGATACAGCGGATAGGCCATAGGGTTCAAAACACTCGCATATTTTTAAAGGAGTGATAAATCTACTGTAATAATTGTTACATGCAATAACTTTATCATAAGGAAAAAAATTGTCGCAAGCATAAGGGGTACACTGATTTCTGCTTAATTAGAATGTATACGAAAGGTGTCTCTTCGCTTGTTCACATCAATGGACGAGCGAAGAGTGAAATAATAAAAAGGAATAATATTCTTCAATAAGTTTGTATATGTATAATACTCGTATAGGTTTGAATCACGTCAAGAAATAAGCTATTATGCAAAAAAGCATTCATTTATTATGTACTTGGAGCACCAACAACATAATATTCGGCGAATGACGTTTTTGAAAAACTAGAATCCTCTATCCATGCCCTTTTAAGAATGGATTAAAAATATTCAACGTGGACAATACTGCATAAACGTAATCTCAAACTCTTGAGAAATACTTGTGTGGAAGATATTTGACACCGTTTTAGCGTTGCAACAAGCGTATTAAACTGTTTTTCTCGGCCTTCGGAAAGCTTATAACGAATAAGGGCACCAGGGTCAAATACTATCGACTCGCTGCACCCAAAAGGACATCCTCAATAGTCCATAAAGCAACGTACGTAAAATTGGTGAAGAGAGTAGGAGGCGATATTCTTTGTGCAACCATCCCATTATCCAAAGCCGAGTGATTCAAAAGAGATGATGGAATGTGAAGAAAACGTTCCCCTTGACTTCCAAATTATATTTTTCAGCGTTTTCCCAACTCGTCGACTAGTTGGTACTTTACGGTGACGAAATTCTGAACAGAGTAAGGACCGCTGAAGGTGAGAGATGGAAGAAAAATCGATCCTATGGCGGAGAGGAAATGATCGGGTGACGAAGACGATAAGAAAGTGCAGCACTTTGTTATAGCATCACGCCTGTTGAGCGTATACACTTTCAATCCCATGCGATTGGATGGAACGAATGGTTCTCACGGCTCTGAAAGGGAGGAGAGAGAGAGAACGAGGGAGAAAAATAGCTCATAGTTCCCAACGGAACGATTCAAATGACAAGTGAGATATTCCCAATTCCATTAGACCTCTTGGAGTCTTCACACTTTCCCCGACTGGAACGTGACCCCCCCGAATATCGAATCAAGAGTGGATTAAGTTCCCCACGTGACTCCGATGGCCTCGCCCGTGATCATCGGACCATGCGCCATCGACCTTCAAAATCTCTGTGCCGAGGGCCATGGCGATGCACTTGGATTCTACTGCGCGCGGTGCTTCTCTCTCCCCCTCTGTTACGGCCGATGGGAAGGGATGACGTGAGACCACCTGTTGCGCGCCGACTGGCATTTGTTTCCCGGCGAAGGAAAGCCTATCGCGTAGAGAGAGAGAGAGACACTTTCATCCAACTCGTAAACGAAATTGGCGGAGGCCGTGTGGAAGCCATATAGCCGCAGGCCACTTGGGTATGGAGTACGTCGCATGCCTCTAGGATGTCGACGGTTTTGGGCTAGCTCGACTCGTTTTGAATCAATACTTTTTCCCACTTACAGTGTATGCAGTCTGGATTCCTGCTTAAATCATCGAAATATTTCGGAATGGGTCGTTTAACATATTTGTTTTACTGCCGAATATGATAGAGTTTGTAAAATAAAAAGACTCGTATTTTTCCGTTTTTTGATCCTTCAATTATTTCTCGAGTTATAAGCGGCGAAAAACTGATGTTTTTAACCCTTTGGGAAAAGTGGGCGTGCTGCAACCCCTGACGTATATCGACTTCGACTGGTCTGATGAGCAATTCGTGAAGGATGTAAAAGAGAGGAGTTACGTCAATACGAAGAGGTTGGCAGATAGAAGAATCGAGGGCTGTGTCAAACCAATCTCAGGATTGTTGACCGATGATTATATAAAAAAATCCGATCAAGTGATCGATAATTGCAAAATGACTTAGCGCTTTTTATATCTACATCTACATAATAATGCACTGGCCACCGCTAGGGAGTGTGGAAATGGATGCTGAGATGTTAACAAAATTTAATATACTAACTATCCAACGATCTATTTCGTGCATCCATTTCCGTGAGTTATTGCTACCTACATTTGGAGCATGTTTCTTTTTGGATTGGACGATGACAGCAGCGGAGAAGAAAAGAGTAGAAGCATTCAAATTGTGGTGCCACAGAAGAATGATGATGATTAAATGAATCGACCGAGGAAGTACCTAGGAAGTCCTAAGAAGAGTGGGAGAAAAAAGTCCTCTGAATACCCTAAGAAGAAGTCGAGATAAATTAATCGGCCACATCATGAGACATGATGGCCTGATGAAGACAATCGTCGAGGGAGGGACGATTAAGTGGACGGGAAGAATGGCAAAGGATGGCCTCGTATGAGATATATGGAACAAGTAATAAAGGATGTGAAAGAGAAGAAATACGTAAATATGAAGAGATTAGCTGATAGAAGAACTCAGTGGAGAGCTGCATCAAACCAATTTCAGGAATGATAACTGATGATGATGATTGCTGTCTACAGCTGGAAGCAGAGGGAGTCATTAGTCTTGTTTTAATAGCGCTTGGCACGCTGGAGGAATGATTTTTAGATATTTCTAAGTAGGTGTCTATATCACGAATCTCATTCGAGTGGTTGGCTCCACAGATTACGGAATCTTAATAGCACCGCGGATTGAATTTCTCTCGTGGGTAAAGTACCGAACCGAAATTGGTTTTTCGTCCACGAAATCGTTGGATGGAAACGAAAAATGAAGTTGAGTTAAAAAATAGTCTTTTAACCAGAGTCGTTTGTTCATAAATCAAAAATTAAAATAAGCAAAAGGTGACGCCCACCGAACAAGCTGTGTTAGGGATTACTACGTCATCCACCTCCCGCCCTTGACTGTTTTGAGGAAGAACGGGCGGGCAGCGGAGGTGGGGAAGGTGAGGTCTGCCTGAAGAGATCCTGTCTTATCCTGAAAAATAACCCAAAACGACTGAACGACAAAATATTTTCGTGCACATTTCGGTGTGACTAAAAGTGCGCTGAAGTTTATTGGCTCGTGCACAATTTACGATGTAGTCGAATTGCCCTTCGAAATAATCTGAATGGAGTTTAGCAATCACTTCCATTGGCAGAGTCCACTGTGTGTCCCCCGTTGTGATTGAGCGAAGGAGCTGCGAATCTCAGTTGTGATTGAACGAAGTGCATGACGTAGGAGTTCTTTGCACGCCCACGTTTCCGAAAGGGTTAAATACATCAGTTTTTCGCTTCTACGTGAGAACGAATCGGCGGATCGAAGAACGGAAAAAGTACGGGTCTTTTTATTTTGAAAACTCTTTAATATAAGCGTGTGGTTTCATTAGATTTTGGCTACATTTCGATGAAGTTCTGCTCGAATTTTCACCCTGAAATATCTTGAATCCTCCCTTCCCCACACCCTCTGCCTGCTCACCTACTCCCTCGCCTACCAACCCTAAGGTCACAGGATCGAGTCCCGCCCGCACTGGGATTTGCTCCGATGATCGTATGGTATCTCATACGAGGCCTGCATTTTCCATTCTTCCCGTTCACTTTTCCCTTGAAGATTGTCTTCATATTTTCTTATAATTACCATTAAAACTAGGTATTGAAATATACAGCACCCAAATTGAATGAATCACGTTTAATCGAGCACGGCGATTTCACCACTCCCTCGCCAGCCCCACCCACTAACGAGTCACCTGACGGCTAGGGATATATTACTTCGATTACTTTTCTGTAAAATTAAGTTGTTATATTCTTGCTACCTTCCACAAGTTTTAATATTGAAAGCTATATTGAAAGAGATTCGATGTAAAATTTATGAGACAAGGATTTCAACCAAGGACCACCCTACAAGAAAGAAACGATTTATGTTCTCCGCGTCTAAATAAGCCTCAATCGATTCCACGTCATGGAGGAAAGGTGAAAAATCCGTTGCTGAGATTGATTCGTCACAAGCGAACATCGATCGGCCCAAGAGGGGATGAATGTGAAAACACGCGTCGGAAACTGAAATTACATCAAAGGAAACGAAAAATATTTACAGTATTTATTATATAACACCGCGGCGGTATTGGCCGCTGAGTAAGAGGAGTTACGACTTCAAATGAATGATTTTCATGAGGGGATTGAGAATCAATAAATAGCGAAATAGATTGTGGCATTTTTACCTCGCAAATGGAATGAATAAATCTATACTTTACGACCATGTGCGCCCAGATTATAAAGAAAAAAAAGCCATCGGGTACTTTTCTTTCGAATGAATATTGGAATGGCTGATTCAACAACTGTGATAAACTGTCACCTAATTCATTCACAAATATCTCATTCCGGATTACTATTTTATGCGTGCGTGATCATCGTGTCTGATGATTACAATAGCAATACATTTTTATACGAGTAGGTACACTTTCTAAGTCTTTACCTTGGTTAATAACGTAGGTAAAAGAGAGGGAAGTGAATAGAGCCAAGGGCGTTGTGAGACAAATGTTCACTTTTTGAATAGCCTGATAATTGCATTTTTGCCTTGAATTAAATTGATCTACCTGAGACTATTCTCCTGACACATTCAAATCGCTAACTAAAATACATTATATTTCCAACAGCAGATTGAACAAAAACATTTGGATTTCAAGAAAAGTAATTTCTTGAAACCTACCACATTCCCAATTGCAAAACAACGCCCGCTTGATTGCATAACGTTTCAGTGCGACTGAAAATCATTTTCCCCCTTGCGAAATGCAAGCACATCGATTCGTTAAAGCACCATACCCTATCATATGCAGGCAAATCCATGCAGAGTAGAAATACAGAGAGCAATAATAATCGACCGACAGCCATCGCCGTTGCAAATCATGACCCACACTAATGAAACAGGCGAGAATGCCTGCGGTGAGGAGTCTTCATTCAGTCAACAGCACAGATAATGCACGCGGAATAGAAATCCATTTCCCGTAAAAATTAAATCTTACTCGGGTAGGAAGATGATTCCGCAAGTGAGTACGCGTAAAATGCTTTCGATGAGCTCGAAAAGAAAAGCTCGGCTTTGCGGGAATTCGCGAGAAAAAAGAAATGGGAATGACACTTTATCTGCTCGGGAAACGGAACGCGGAAAGGGAGAGAATGCGAAGGCCGTGCGAGGCGTTCCGTGTGTCCATTAGTCTTACTCCCAGACGTACAATAACGGAACGTCTGGCGCAGAGATAAGGAAATACGACCGGGGACGCATAAAAAGGAGCTAAAAAAAGGAATCTAATCCTCTTTCGAGCTCGTCTTTGCTCCTTTATCGCCGATTCACCTCTCGGCGATGCTCTTCGGCCGCTATTCTTCAATTCTTCGAGGAACGCGTCGTCGGCAGCAGTTGATGGGAGTGCTTCGACGATTAAGTAGCAGTCGGAAGCCGTGACCTGGTGTGGATGCCACGGCCTGTACCGGAAGACCTACCTACGGTGGAGGTGACTGGCTGGGCAAATGCGAGCCTGGCGCGATATGCACTCTCGACAGCACAGAATCGGTGACCGATACAAAATCGTCTCATTAGAAAATGTACGTGAAAGAATGTATTTTTAAATTTCCCACAAAAATTTCATGCCACCATAACACCAAATGTTATAACAACAGTCATAAGTATGACACATTATAAGGAGGGGAGAATCATTGTACAACATGTTTTTATTCAAGGTGTATCTAAAACACATAGTTTTTTCCCACATAATCAAAGGTTTCAGGTTTGACTTGGTGGAATATCATCTTGAAATGTAATAAATACTTTGTGATTTCCACACGATACTTTTTTTGGTCGACTGGTTTGAACGCTAAGGCGTCATTATCAAGACAACTTGATAATGTCTTGTCAATGATGCGGTAGCGTTGAAAAGGGTTGACCCAAAATTACATCGTGCGGAATTTACCAAGTATTTATTTCATTTCATAATTTTACTTTTTAGTGTAAGAATACCCATATAACCCAAACAAGCAGGAACACATGTTTACGCAGACGTGTGCCTGCAATATTAACAAAAATGTTAATTTTACGATGCACACAAACTCTTGTCAGAGCCTAGCAGGATAGAAGTCCGAATATATAATAATACTTCACCATAATAAATAGTTCATCTTTGAAAAATGAACACACATTATCGATGGGTAAAGATAGTACAGAGTTTATGAAGCCAATCACTGTAAATTTCTGTCATTATTGTGTCTACCTCGCATTAAAAAGGTGTTTTGCGCGCACATATCTATATTCTCAAACTCTATATTCTCGTTCATTTTGAGCCCTTGGTGTACACAATGGCAATTGCAAGCAAATGTATTTTAATAGGAAAAATATGGCGAATGGGGGATAAAGGTTTATCCCTCTACATTTTATTGAAAAACAGTCTGTTAAAATAATAAAAATTGATGGGTATTGAAAGAAAACTTCTTTGGTTAAATAACGGACAGAGGTGTGTGAAGAATCAAAGTCATCATTATAAGGTGGGGAACTAGAAAACCAAACGAGGCGCTAACAAGCAGAAAGGAAGTCAATACCAGAACCTTAATCAAAGATTAACGTAAAGGGTTGAGGTAAAGAGTTTGATGTGAGGTTTGCCGTCATATCTGTACCATAATCTGAATCATGAAAAAAGAGGAATAAATTTTTTGTGGTTTACGGTGTTTATTAGGTTGTGAATGGAGGGAAAGGAAGAAAAATGAGGATCTTCTTGGTATAGCGTCTTAAGATATGGAGTTGATGGGGAGCATCAAGAGGAGAAATAGTCGCCGGATGAAGGAGGAAACAATGGGATTGTGAGGTAGTTTCCAAGGGAAAAATAAGTGAACGCTGTGAAGAGGAAGGAAAAGTTGTACGGGAAGAATATATAGAGTTAGAAATTAGTCTGACAAAAAGAGAGGGTGAAAGGAATGGAAATGTAATTTATTTACGTAATTATATTATGATGAGCAAGCAACAGAACCCGCACATCATTGCCTTGGGTGAAGCAAAACCCAGTGCGGGCGGGACTCGATCCTGTGACCTTAGGGTTGGTAGGCGAGGAAGTTGATGAGTAGGCAGAGGGTGTAGGGAAGGGAGGATTCAAGATATTTCAGGGTGAAAAATTCGAGCAGAACTTCATCGAAATGTAGCCAAAATCTAATGATACCACACGCTTATATTAAAGAGTTTTCAAAATAAAAAGACCCGTACTTTTTCCGTTCTTCGATCCGCCGATTCGTTCTCACGTAGAAGCGAAAAACTGATGTGTTTAACCCTTTTGGAAACGTGGGCGTGCAAAGAACTCCTACGTCATGCACTTCGTTCAATCACAACTGAGACTACGCAGCTCCTTCGCTCAATCACAACAGGGGACACACAAAAAGGCCAATGGAAATGATTGCTAGACTCCATTCAGATTATTTCGAAGGGCATTGCACATTCGACTACATCGTAAACTGTGGATGAGCCAATAACTTCAGCGCACTTTTAGTCACACCGAAATGTGCACGAAAATATTTTGTCGTTCAGTTGTTTTGGGTTTTTTTTCAGGATGCGACAGGATCTCTTCAAGCAAGACTCCCCTTCCCCACCTCCGCTCCCCATCCGTTCTTCCTGAAAACAGTCAAGGAAGGGGAGGTGGATGACGTAGTAATCCCTAACACAGCTCGTTCGGTGGGCGTCACCTTTTGCTTATTTTAATTTTTGATTTATGAACAAACGACTCTGGTTAAAAGACTATTTTTTTTACTCAACTTCATTTTTCGTTTACATATAACGATTTCGTGTACGAAAAACCGATTTCGGTTCGGAATAAACTCCCCCATCATCATCAAGGGTTAACAATCCTAGGATTGGTTTGACGCAGCCCTCCACTCGATTCTTCTTATCGGCCAACCTCTTCATATTAACGTAGTTCCTCTCTTTCACGTCCTTTACGACCTGTTCTATATGTAACTCATACGAGGCCTGCCTTTTCCATTTTTCCCTTTCACTTTCCCTCCGACGATTGTCTTCATCAGGCCATCGTGTCTTAAGATATGGCCTATTAAGTTGTCCCGTCTCCTTTTTATAGTTTTCAGCAGACCTCTCTTTTCTCCCACTCTTCTTATGACTTCTTCATCTGTCACTCGGTCGATCCATTTTATCTTCATCATTCTTCGATAGCACCATAAAACTCCCCCATCAATCCAATTTTATTGATCTGGAGTTATCGATATTTTTGGGTCAGAACAGTCGTATCGAGGACTTTACGATACCGACCTTAGGTTCGATATTTCCTCGCCTATGCCGGGTCTACATTACGATTCCACTTAAAGTGAGCCTATTTCAAGATAACTTTAAGTCATGGACGTCTTCTACACATGCACTTTAAGTTGACTGCAGAGTCACGGCTGTTCAGGATTAATAACTAAAGACAAAGAAGGAAAACATTCTAAGACATGCAAGCGCGCTCAGTGTAAACGACTCACTTGTATATTCATAATTTAATTCTTCTGAGTAACAGATTAGTAGAAGAGTCGTTACCTAGTGGAGAACCTTTGAGAAATCATATTTAATTATATGCCAAGTCGCCACATATGTGTGATATTTTCAACTACGAAAATGTTTCGGACTTTCAGACCCGTACCATTGATGAGTACATAGTAAATGGATAATGTAGTGATTCATTGAGTAACATTTTGAACGAGCAACCCTTCTCCCAAACGCTTTTAATTTTGTGTCACATAATTTATTTTTCAAACTTTGTAGGTTGTTTATATATTCATTTACGTCGCAGGTTTCTTGTGTTCACATTATTTCATTATCATTTTGAGCCAGAAAAATTAAAATTTCGCCATAAAAACATAAGCAAACCTTTGAAACGTTAATGCAAAACATATTGTAATGCTTGGTGTGTACTTTAAATTTGCCATTTACGGCATAACTTTCCCATGTTTTGAAAAGAGAACCACTTCCTCAAAACTATAAATGTCCGCTCTTATAGGGATCATTTTCTTGGATGAAATCATTCGGAATAGATTAAATTCAGTAGTTTTAATCAGGTTATTTAGTTTTGCTTAATTTTTCATGTTTTTCTTTGATGATTGTGATCATAGAGATTATATAAATTATGGAAATTATATATTATTGTAATATTCATGGTTGTGATAATTGACAAGTTGCTCACTGGCTACTTAACTCGTAAACATACCTTTGTATAGACATGATTTGACTAAGGGAGTTCGTACATTTAATAAATTTGTATCTATATGCATCTATTTCATTAATTTAGTATCCCACGACTTGATTTCTTATAGTCACTCTGTGCTCTTGACGACATATTAATGGGTAACAACTGACTACGCTCACTTTAAATAGGGGGTATTGGTCACTTTAAGTGGAGGTTGACTTTAAGTAAGCTGCTGACACCTACATTAACGCTTTATGGTGACTAGTCACTTAAATTGGACTTTAAAGCGCTAGTGTAGACCCGGCACTAGCCCTTGGACCGACCCCGACCACTTTGAACAATACAACAGTGCGAGAGAGCCAAGCAAGCATGGATCACTATGAGGCCCAGCAGCAAATGCCCTCACGGCTCGTCCGTCCTTGGGGCGAGCTAAGTGATAATTTGGGGCCACCTCCCATTATGTCGTCGACCTGGACCCATGAGGTACGGAATGAGAGAGAGAGAGAGGCCTCCTAGGGTCGATTAGGGCCCGGGGGGAGGACACGTTCACACGGCGCGGGAGCGTGAACGCGCTTCGGTTTCCTCCAGTTGCATGCGTCCTCCGATTCGAGAACTCTCGAGTAACTCTGCCAAGGTCCCTTTGTACTCAAAGAGACCCTGGGAGAGCGTGCGAGAGGATGCCAAAGGGACACAGCTTCTCGGCCTCATTACCCGCCACACCCCCTCGGGTCAGCATCAAGATCTGTACAACACTGTACCCTGCGAGCCACCAGAAAGACTGTGTCATAGGGTCGCTGTTAGAGCACCCGAAAACTAAAGACTAGCCAATAATCTAGGTAGCGGCACCTGGGATTAGATCTGCGCGTCGCTATTCAGGCTATCCCTGCCGTTATTTTTCATGATGAAACTACCTGACCTGCTTTCATTTTCAAGAAATTTAATAAAATCAAACTTTTACAGAAATACCAAAATTTTTTTACACTTCCTCACGACCCGAGTTTCGACCGAATTATCGTCATCATCAGGTAAATTTCTTGACTATGGAATACTACCAGCGGGTCTATTCTCTAATTGTTTACGCGGCCGCGAACACGAGAAGTTCCGTTTCCGCGGTTGGCCCGCGAAAAGCTGAACAATGGTATTCGCTAGTGAATTCGAAACGTAATTCGAGAAGTTACGCGTCCTCCCCTCCACGGAGGTGGGGGAGCCTCAGAGGGAGTCGAACTTCCCCTCCACGACGTCACGATTTTCATGACGCAAGACCACCAAGCCAATCAGAGAAATTCGGCAGTATGTTGTTTTCCTAGCAGACTGAAAGCGTACTGGGAAAAAGGTGAGTGAAGAAGTTATTTTTAATGATAATAATTGTATATGGTGGGCTACAGCATTAGAATTAGCGTCCGCATTGTTTAATATTGTTGTTTGTTGATACTGTGCTCTGTGATGGGACGTAATAAAAACATAACATCAAATTTAAAGCGTTGAAATCGTACCTGCAAATGTTAAGTTCGCTGTCTTTTGCGTTACCCATTTATAAGTTATCTTGAAACAAAACTCGGGTTTTGATCATTGCCGTTGTTTTGTACGTTTTGAAGCAAATAATTTAATAACTCGGACAATGGGTAGCAGAATTGTGTAGCTCAAAATTTTCTCGTACAAGTTTTCGGCTGGTAAACGTCTGTAGCACACGAAATTAATATGTGTGAACACATTACTTCTAAGTTTTTCTTACCTGTTACATAGTACTTTTAAGTTATATGAATTGAGTGACATTGCTGGAGTGATGTGAGGTTACCGAATGTAAAGAGCCGAAAATACTATTCCATAAAATTGATGGTTTCGACGATTAACGTCAGCATTAGGCACACACTAACGAAATGTTGTCACTTTGTATACAGTTGAGGGGGGAGCGGGAGGCATACAAAAGGTCGTTTACAATGTTGCAGTCAGCGTGCACACATTTCAGAATTTCCACTTGCTATTGAGAATCTAGCCGAGGGGGGCCTTCCATTTCAAAATGTAACAAGTCCGGGGAGAAATCACTTTCATGACCGTTGTCCAAAAGATTCTTAGCAAAGTTTGAGTTTAAATTTTGGTGTTTGAAACATACAATGTGTTCTTTCACCGTCTCCTAGAACTGCCTTCTTTTTTGGCCGATTTAAATCGCTGAGCACTCACACGTAAGTTGGTACACATCACTCCTTTCCAACTTTGGAATAAAGTCTTTGGATTTAGAAAATATATTTTCCAGGTTACAGTTATTGTAAAAGGCAGGTCTGATGCTAAGTGCAGGGAAAACGTTGGACTTGGAGGGACAAATCATCCAAGTAAAGAAATTCCTCCACTTATAAGATATATTAACACTATCACACTGGGAGGGGGTTCCATAAATGGTTTGGACAGCAATCATTTCCATTTTTATGGTATAATAATTGCCATGTCAATCGCCGAAACCATGGTCTTAGTGTGAGATAAATAACTGTGGAAATACCAAGTTTACTATTCCATGTTCCGTGGTGGTATATTGAGAATTTATCATAGAAGCATTCCTTGAATTTTCATAGGGTTGTTAGGATATAAACGTATTTATTTGTGTCAAGTAAACGTAGTCAAAAATGTCAAGTAAATAAAAATAAAAATGTTCGAATAAGAAAAGAGCAGCAGTTTTAAATATTACAACAAAAATTTAATCATCATATGCATACATGAATACCTACTAATCTACATTTATTCATTTTAGATCAATGTCATAACATGGCAGATGTTGATGGCCATTCCAGTGTGTCACACCAGCAAAAGGAGAAGATCCATTTTATATTGTGTACCTCGTTTGGCAACCAATAAAATTATTGCAAATAAAATGACAAAGCTGCACTTATGGACTCAATTAGCTAATATGCTAACTGCATGCTTTAGTTGAGGAATTAAAGAAACCTAAGAGGTGGGCAAAATTAATCAAATGATATGGCTTTTTCTCATATTAAAACAATAATCAATGATGATACTAATCTATATATCAATTCCTCATAGGTTTGGCAAAATTGGCATGGATACTATAAAAGCTCGCACTCACCCTCCTCTCATGGGTATTGTAAATGTCTGCTAAGCAGTCAAGTGGAATGTATTGAATTGAAAAATTACTAAGAAATATTGCCATTGATTCCCCTAAAATACTATCCAAGATGTATATGGAGGGTCCCCTTAAGTCTGCCTTGAGTGGATGCTGGGGAAAGAGGCAATTTGAGGAGACTTTGAGGCCCATAATTCCCTTCTGTGATTGTAGATAGTTACACTCCTCATTTATTTTAATAGGATTTAATTCTGTTTGTGCCTCAATAATACCTTAATGGCCTGTGCATAAATTAAATGAGGCAATGCTGAAGAAGCACAAATTAGATTTTTAATAAGGCACAGTGATTATGTACCACATTCGTAAGTTCTCTGAAATTGAAAGGATTTTATTCTTGGGAAATAGCATAAATCCAAAATGTGGCAAATTCATTTACATTAAATTTTGAACAACTATGGACAATCATAGAAGCATTACTTCTACCCATGTAAATGGAATCTTAAGTGAGCAATTATACTTTCCAAAGAAGAGTACAGGCCATCCCATCTCCTTGCTTACCTTACATTCTCACCACTATCATTGATGAAGCCTGGCTGGTCAAGTCAATGTATGCCTGCTTGAATAACCAGTGGTTTTGGGATTGAATCATATTCACTCTCCTCACATGGGCATTGTGACTGTTTGCTAAGTAGTCAAGTGGAATGTATTGAAGTGAAAAATCACTAAGAAATATTGCCATTGATCCCCCTAAAATACTACTGCTATGAGCTCAACTACTATTCTCAATGACTCATTACCTCTCAATATCTAATTTAATAATTTTTTTATTTGGTGGTATGAACAAGAGATGCTCATGGAAAGTAATGTAATCCCAATAACACTGGTTGAATTTATACATACTAAAGAACCTTTGAAAATGCCTCAAATAATTAATTATGTGATACTGTTGTGGTCATTACGAGGGAATATGATGACTGAAGTTTGAATGCATTCGAGATGTAGTTTGTAAGATGTTACAGAAGATAGAGTTTTATTCATGCTTTCATTTTTCCACTCTTTGCTAGCTCAGAAAAAAACCGTCGTTATTTATGACAGACAGCATTCGTTTATTGAACCTATAGGATAAATGACCAACTGGGTGAATTTTAGCATCTTTTAATACCCCATCATTCAGACTTGTTGGATCTGCCTTATCCTCACCAGCCAACACAGAAAGCGTCACTTTGTGAAATGATTTAATATTTATCGATGAACCCTAGAGTATGTAATCCACACTTATTTAATAAACAGCAATGTAAGATTAAGGGATTTTACCTTGAAGATCAACGTATCGAAACTTTCGATACGCTGATCGATCGGTTTCCGTAGATTAAATAATTGTGGATCTTATATGCACTCGGAGTGTTCACTGTTTATTTAGGCTTATTATCACATTCAAGTCTTCATTTGTCTCTCGTAAACAGTGCCGTTTCCTATTATATTTCTTTCATATTCATTTATATTAGTCAATTCTGACGACTCACTGTCATGCAAATGCCACTCAACCCTAATTCTTTGCAATATCGCCAAACTCGATGTACACATTTGTATTCATGATGTCGACCCAATCAAATTGTTAACTTTTAATGCATATTGGTTTCAGAAAGAAATTTTTTAATATATACCGACCATGAGCTGACCATCTTAAAACTATTTCGTTTCTTGTCATGAGTAAACGCAGCTTTTACATAAGGATTCCGATTCACCATTCTTCTAAAACCTGTAACCCGACAGGTGCTTTTCTATGTTCAATATCACTTATTCAATGTTATCAGTGCTATTTAGGCCTGGTTGAAGACTGATTTAATATTTACTTTGGGCTATTCTATTTATTCGTACGTTACCAAAGTGAAATAATAATTTAAAAATATGTTCAATTTGTAAATGGAGTCTGAAAATGACTTATTGTTTGACAACTTTTTTCTGCCATAATATTCTCATATTCAAAACATCCCTGTATTTATGCATTGAAATATGTATTGATAAAAAATATGAGAGAAAAATATTCATTTGTCATAAAAAAATATTAAGTGTTCATGTGTCATAAGAATATTAAGAAGTGGCATTTATCCAGAAACTAAGTAAACGCTTACTGGTGAACGGTGTTTTCTCATATTTTATTAATATCTTGCAATTTTTTCGGCCATATCGAGGTTCAGTTGGAAGGAAAATTATTAAGAGTAACACTAATAATGTAGGTAATATATAATTGTAGCCATTCATATCTAACTGCGCTCTATAATTTGTGAACTGTCCAATGTATTGAGATGAAGATAAAATAAGAGGTTTTCGTCTGAATTGGAGAAGAACGTAATGCATTAAGATATCTATGGGAATGTTAATTAATCGACAAGGACAGGCCAACAAGGGTGAGAGAGGATTAATAACTGGCGACCATAAGAAGGGACACGCCTAAGGAGGGACTGCCATGAATACGCGCAGGACACCGTTGGGATGTGAGATTGAAGAAAGATGGACGGCGCTTTCACATGAGAGGATTCCACTGGAAAACCTGTGAGACCGCTTTTGGTTCGACGTCGTGGCTTATGACGAGGCGAAAGTCGTGACCTCTCTCAAAGGGAAAAATAAAACGCAGAAAAGAGATGAGCATTTAGAGAGAGAGAGGATTAGTGAGCCGGGATATGAGGATTCCTAAGCTATGTGCGGAGACGCTTTCCGTGAATGACAAAACACAAGTTTGGACTAGTCGGTTTACATTGCGGTCGCATGTTGACTCAAAGGTTTTGCATGTGCATCTCTCTTTGAAGTGTTCACAGGGCAGAGAAGCATGACAATGAGAGCGAGAGAGAGAGAGACTTGGGAAACGCAAGGTTAACGAATTGGGAAAATATCCTAGCTTTGCGTGATTATCCATTTAGTGTTGAACGAGTGTTATGTCGAGAAACACTATACCTCTCCTTATATTTGGCCAAGTTGGCTGTAACTCCATATACCGTAAACTTTGATGAAGAAAGTAAACTGCAAGATATTAAATAATTAGCATTTCGCATTACAAAACATGCTTTCTCATTTGATTTTACAAGCAACTAATTACTCCATGTAACCTACTTATCTAACTAATAAACCTACCAACCACCTAAATAACCTACTTACCTAACTAATAAAGAAAAAGAATAACCTATAAGAAACCAGTTAGAAAAGTAATCGGATTCCAATTGCAACAATTGATAGAACGTCTTGAGAGCCCTAACCTGTTCGTGGCTGTGCCCTTTGGAAACTTCCTTGCAAGGAATGAAAAAAGTGAATGTAAGAATATAAGAAGCATGGAGGCAATTTTACAAAAAATGTGGTTTGCATTAGTTTAAATGTTGTGTTGGTATTGACGTCTATTCTGGTCAAACTGAAAGGTAATTTATAGTTAGAGTAAATGGATATAAAAATGATCAAAATTAATGATTTGAAATCTGAATTTGGGAAGCACCTTATTGAAGGCGGATACGGAATGCGGTGGGTACAGAATCATCCAAACATCTTTGGATAAAAGTTGTTTCATGTTGTTGTAAATGCTTTAAGCGGGAATAGTTTTGAAAATTTATAAATTGTTAAATGAGAGTGCTCACTGGATATTATAATTTAAAACGACAGTTTTAATTTTTAATTCTCTACTTTTACCTAATTGTAAGTCTTAAACTATGGCCCTCTCTAGACCTCATTTCACGTTGATAGTCCATTCACTGCCTACACACCAAGTGAATCCCTCCCTTTCTACCAAATACAACGTCACCATTTCCTGCCCACTCCTAGCCGAGGCTTTTTTTCTTTTAGCAACACTAATTTTTCCTTCCCCCAACTCACATTTTTCAACCCCAACCACCTCGGTGGTATATGCTTAAAGCCACTCACCAATGCTTGTCTGAGTACCCTTGACAGTGATACAATAGCACTGTAACCGGCATGGCAGTTAACAAAATCTATGAAATGTTACTTAGTTCTCGTAATTTTACAATGAGATCTGTGAAGTGATGGATGAATACAAACTAATGATGCCCCCTAAACTGCACAGGCCCTTTATTGAATCAAGCTACATTTCAATCAGTATTTGTACATCATGATACGCTCCCCGAAAAATGTTTAAGAAGTACGTTATGTTAGTCAATGAAAATGTGGAGTTCCTCGGCCTTAAATGTACTTAATGAAAAGAAAAACTTCAATGGCCGTAATGTTTGACGCGTTTGACTCCACGTTTGGTGTGTCAAACATTACGGCCATTGGAGTTTTTCTTTTCATTAAGTACGTTATGTTAGATTCAATAATTATATACCGTGAATACAATCTGCGATCATTTATAGGCTACAGACTAATTTTTAAGAAATATGATTCATCCCACTACAAACGACACCGATGAAGAAATTTTTTTTGATGAGATATATAATAAATTATCAAAAAATATATCATCATCATCATTAGTCATCAATCCTCAGATTGGTTTGATGCAGCCCTCCACCGAGTTCTCCTATAGGCTAATCTCTTCATGTTTACGTATTCCTTCTCTTTCACATCATTCATTATTTGTTCCATATATCTCGCCTCGTGCGAGGCCTCGAGGCCTTCCTTTGCCAATCTTCCCATCCACTTGTCCTTCAACGATTGTCTTCATCAGGCCATCGTGTCTTACGAAATGGGCGATTAAGTTATTCCGTCTTCTCCTTAGAGTTATCAGCAGGCTTCTCATTTCTCCCACTCTTCTTAATACTTCGTTTGACACTCGGTCTATCCATTTTATTTCCATCATTCTTCTGTAGCATCACATTTCGAATGCTTCCACCCTTTTCTTCTCCGCTTCTGTCTTCGTCCATGCCTCACTGCCGTAAAGAAACGTGCTCCAGATGCATGTTCTGATGAATTGTTTCCTTACTTCTATGCTTGTATTTCCAGATGTAAGTAGGTTCTTCTTTTGGTAGAATGCCCTCTTTGCCCGAGCTATTCTACTGACTATTTCTTTCTACAAAAAATATACCTGTATCATTACCTTTTCTAATACATAGACATTTAATCCTCAATATAAAATATACATATAATTAGAATAGGAATAAATAATTACAACAGTAACCGACGTATATTGGGCTATTTATGGTTATTTATTATCCAGGAGAATGATAACCATTCCATCCTAATGGAAATATGCTACTATAAATTAGTCTTTATAAATCATGGATAATAGTTTTGCAACTTTAACTCGGAAAATAAGTTGCTCTCTAGAAAAGTTAGGCATGAAATTATGAAAGAATTTAGATTTCCAAATAAAAGTAGGTACCTACGTGTATTAAATTTTTGCTCTTACAGCAATCAAATCCCATTTAAAAAGAAAAAAAAATCAGTTCGAGCAATCAGTCATGGCATTATTTTTAAAAAGTTGAATGAATTCGGTTTTTTCTTTCTTTAGCACCTATACACATCCGAAGCACTCTGAAAACAAGAACACTATATTTACGGCCACTTTTCCATAGGCTGGCGGAGCTGTTCTCGAAAAAAAAAACAATATCTAGCCAAGCGGTTCCGAGTTTCGGTCCCAATTCGGAAGAGACAGATGGCTTTGCACAATAAATGAAAATTTTGCACCGTGAAATTATCGCTTATCACACCCTTCTTCCTTGATTACCACGCCAGTGTAAGGGGACTAATAATACGACTCTTTTAAACGGTTCAAATTTTCGCACACCGATCACATGATTTTCCTCTTCGATGCAGGGATAACACCAGACTTTCATCTTTTAAACTTATCCACCATGAATTTCCGTGGAGGCAAAGGGTGTGAAGAATCCCACCGTATCCAAGAACCACTATTTGCGACTCTCATCGAACAACTTAATAAGAAGTTAGGCGTCGCGGGTGGATCCAATCTGATTAATAGCCGCAGTCCTTGATTGCTAGCCTCACACCTCCATGATGAAGTCATTTCGCGGGGTTGAAGCTCCGTTCGCCCCCGAGCACATCTTCATTTGTAAACTCGAGTTCTTCGAATGGTTTTCGCCCATTACATTGTTCGGCAGGACGCCCTGGTATATCGGACGCCGAACCGGAAATTCCACTTCAATTATATGATTTAGCCATTCTGAGAAATATCGTACCGGAGAGCAAAGACCGTATTTTGCACATGACGAACCCTTAAGATACTTCATACCGAGCGGACCAGTATTTAATAGGACTGTGCAATACTGCGATATATCGTCAGCGAATTTCGATTAGCAGTTGATAATACGAAGCGACAAGAAAACCTTATCAATGCGATTATCTGCGATATCATACGATATCACGCGATGTATCATATCAGGAAGGTCCGCCATGAAGTAGAATAATCAGTAAATTCCCTTTCCTAGCAAGAATGTCTAGAGGGGTCAAATACATGGGATACAGATACAGTTACATGGTATTATACATTGCGGCTTTCTTGAAGATATGCTCCTAAAACCAGTTGATTATAAATTATCTAAACGTAAAGGTGAGTTTAGATGTGTAGATACCAACTAACCATCAAGTTGCACTATACTGTTTTATCTAACATGTTTTCATGTAGTGTTAGGATTGTAGATCTTAGTTGAATGTCCATAGCAGAGACAGTGACGGATCTGAACAAGATGCTAGTAACCATGGAAAGGACAATGGCCAGATAACACTTGAATATAAATAAGAAGAAGACTAAGACATTGGTGTGCAGCAAGAAAGAAGAGGCCAAAACCAATGTCAAACTAGGAAAACAAAAACTTGATGAGTTGAAAGAGTTCTGTTTCCTATAAAGCTGAGTAACCAACGATGGACGAAGCAAAAAAGAAATAGTTAGTAGAATAGCCCAGGCAAAGAGGGCATTCCATCAAAAGAAATTCCTACGAAATCGGTCTAAGTAATGAACTTGAACGTGTGTAGCGAAGATCGGCAAGATTTGTAAAGGGACGATACGATAATTATATTAGCGTAACCAGTCTATTAAATGAATTGAAATGGGAATCATTGTCAGATCGCAGGTTGAAATTTAGACTTAATCTCTTCCACAAATTCCAAGGCAATATTTTCAGTGATGATGTTAAAAATATTTTACGAACCCCAACTTACTATGGCAGACTGGACCATAATCATAAAGTTAGAAAAATTGATTGCCGAACTGACCGATTCAAAATGTCCTTTTTCCCTCGCAAAATAAGAGATACGAATAACGGTAAATATGTCCTATCGGAGAGTAGCAATGAATAGCATTGGTAGCTGCATGTTGGTATGAGTACTTAAAGCTAACCCTACTAACAGAATGTTTTTGCATGTTTTCTTTGCAATTTCTATCTTTTTTAAATAGTGTAGTTCTGACTACTATATTAATACTATTCCGTTTTTATGCATGATATGTAGTGCATGTTTGGTGAGCAATCACCCCCTGCCACACACCCTTGTGGTGGCTTGCAGGGTATTATGTAGATGTAGATGTAAAAGAAGAATCTGCTTACCGCTGGAAATACAAGCGGAGAAGTAAGGAAACAATTCATCAGGACGAACAACTGGAGAATGTTTCTTTACGGCAGGGAGGCATGGACGATGAGAGCAGGGGAGAAGAAAAGGGTGGAAGCATTCGAAATGTGGTTCTACTGAAGAATTATGAGGATAAAATGGATCGACCGAGTTTCAAACGAAGTATTAAGAAGAGTGGGAGAAAAGAGAAGCCTGCTGGAAACTCTAAAAAGAAGAAGGGACAACTTAATCGGCCATACCTTAAGACACGATGGCCTGATGAAGACAATACTAGAGGGAAAAGTGAACGGGAAGATTGGAAAAGGCAGTCCTCGTATGAGATACATGGAATAGGTTGTGAAGTATGTAAAAGAAAAGAATTACGTCAATATGAAAAGGTTGGCTGATAGAAGAATCGAGTGGAAAGCTGCGACAAACCAATACTAGGATTGTTGACAAATGATGATGAGTTGAATGTCAGTAGTGCATATTTGATGATCCCCTGCCAAACACCCTCGTGGTTGCTTGCAGGGTATAGTGTAGAATTAAATGAAGTGCAGATGGTCATAAGACTCATATCCTCAACCCATATTTTATATGATGCCAAAATTATGCTTCGCATACATCCAACATTTAACAAACAAATTGTGGGAAAGTGTTCAAGTGGAAAAGGAAAATTAATATGTTATGTCGAACTTGTATGGCCTCATATGGAATAAGCATAGAGAACTTGGGATCCCATGATTAAATATTAAATTCGGAAATGAAGCAATATACACGTTTGGTAAGAAATTCATATGAACAAACAAAAAGTGTGACTCGGCTATTGGAAGAGCTTGATTGGGAATCCCCATGGAAAAAAAGATTGTTGGCAGATTAAAGTTACTAAAAAAATTCAAATCACTCGAGTTTTAACCTGAAACTGCAGACATATTTCCACCCCAAGCTACAATAGCAGGACAGACAATCGACGAATCAGGAGAAATTTACTGTCGGACCAGGTGATACCAGAATTCGTTTTTCCCTGGCACAATACACAACTACAACGCAAAGAAGTGTAATTCGTTCAAACACATCACACAACATACTCTATAATTAATTAGCAAAAGTTTTTAAGCTAAAGTCAACAACACGGCCGGTGGGTGACCCATCACCCACTGCCACACACCTTCGCGACAGTTCGCAAGGTAAAATGAAGATTTTGACTATACAGTGTGCAGCGTAGAGCAGCTAGGTTCGTTAAAAGGTTTACGATAGATTTAGTAGTGTTTAAGAATTAACACAAGAATTTGGATAGGAATCATTATCAGAGCATAGGTTAAAGTACAGATTAAATCTCTTACAGAAATTTAAATTGGTTAGATTTACTGAAGATTTTACGCATATATTTAAAACACCAGCGTATAATGCTAGATTCGAACAGATAAATAAGATTAGAGAGATAGATTGTCGTACTGATAGATTCAAAATGTTATTTTCCCCCGTACTATACGAAAACAGAATAGGCAGCATAGAAAAGGTATAGGTAGGGGAAATATTTTAGAGTAGACTGTAGTGAATTATGCATGCATTAACAACCATAGTACTATGTAGATACTAATAATCTAGTTGCCTGAGACCCTATAGTAGCATATTTGCATGTTTATAGTGCATGTTTGGTGATTTTCACCCCCTGCCACACACCCTCGCGGTGGCTTGCAAGGTATCGCGTAGATGTAGAGGTTTTGATGTAGATGAGCACTCACAATTCTATCAGAATATCCTTTATTTTCCCCACTCTACCACGCTTACTCTATCTCTTCCTTCATCATTGGTGTTTTCAAGTCTGTTACCGCACTAATAGGCCACACACCCTCGAGGTGGCTTGCAGGGTATGTCGTAGATATAGATAATAGGCGCTGCAGACCGGGAGGAAATGTTTACAGATTGGAATGGAAGGGAATAGGTGGATCAGAAAACCCTCACCCCACATCACCTGCTCCATCCACTCTCTCAGCCTTTATTAATTTTCTCAATCAACTTCCTTCCTATTCTCTCACTTCTCTCACACCCCCTCTAGGACTTAATTGGTATTCTTGCCCACTTTACCTTTCCCATACTGCTCCATAACCACATTTCCAAAGCGAGGATTGAGAGGGAGGGAGGAGCGAGGGGAAGGGAGCGAGGCTCGGTATTCAGCTCCATTCAACGGATGAAAATCTTATTATTTGGAATTCTTTCCACTCTTCCCTGAGAAAGGAGCCCAAGATCTGAATAACATCTACCACTCTCGGAGTTCGAACTTGAAGCTTTGGAAACAAGTATGTACATACATTGCCCATAGCACCAGCCGATTTCCCTTTGTCTTTTGCACTGGAAGATAAATGAAAAGGTAAACGATCACTGTGAAAACATGATCGATGCATACACTTTTCGGTAAAGGTCATATTATGTTGTTGAAAAACAAAGGTGAAGGACATGGATGCTGCTACACGTATTAATTCCTTATTTGTCTATGTATTAAGCTAAGGTTAGTGTGATAAACCCTGATAGTCTCAGTAAGTTAGGAACTTTAATCAAATATAATTCCACACTTCCGATGACTATTAGGGAAGTGAGTGCTGGGTGAAGCGTGCTTTAATCGATCATGGCGTCCAATAATCAATTACATTACTCCGAGATTACTTTCATAATGCCGTATTTATTGTGGATAAATATGTTTACAATGCGCTACATATATGAATGGAAATTTTATGCTGAACTCTATGGTTTCAGGATTATTGGAGATCCATGATAACGAAAAAAACTTTTCTCCCACGACCTGTTTCGCCACTAGGGCGACATCATCAAGTACAGGTGATTTTTAAAAGACAGGCAGATATATTCAGGACAGTGAGGGGTGACTGTAGTGGAGTGGAGGATTCATGGATTGAATTTTTCCCGAGTAAAAACGATGTCCTAGTCTAGGATGAGAGACATAGGCTCTGCTCGAAGATTGACATAGCCTTGGCTTTCTCGGATTATGTGCAGATCCTCGCAATGCCAAGGGTTCAGCTGCCGCTGAGAGAAATCGTTAGGAACTATTTCTCCTTTGTCATTGTGATATAGGAAAGATGGCACTGGTAAAGAAGGAATTGAAGACATCTTACCCTAAAATCTCAAAAATTGGTTTTTAACCCTCGTACCCGATAGATATTAGAATCTATTTTCCTACACCAAGGCTACCTTTAGCCTGCTTCAGCCTCAAGGGTACCTACTATTCTTAACGGAATGTAATATCGCATGAGAGATACTCGCTTTGAATTGACTTCATTATCATGAATTACAGACCTTAGTGTTTTGCGCATGAACTCAGCAAATCCTAGATCCATGGTTCAATTCCTATCCCATAAAACTATAGTCCTTTAGCAAATTTCCAAGCATATTTCCTCACTTTCATATCCGTCCCTACTCTGAATAACACATGGTGACATTTCATCTTTCCTTTTAGTGTTGACTGCGATACAAAAAAGGTCCAATAAAAACACAACAATATTTGGCTTGAAAATTTCCGAAATCAATAAAATTATTTATGATTTATTAAAAATCCCAAGAGGAGTAATTAAGCCTTTCGTCCAAGGGTAAAAAGCATCACTAGATGAAGATTATACACACACTGAGTTTAGATGACTTCTTCACTACTAACAATAAGGTCATGAAAGAGACTAGCAGGCCTGCTGCCTGATTTGCAGGCACTTTTCATCTGCATTTCGTATGCAGAGAGAAGTAACTTGCTATTTATAAATAGAGAAATGTGTCCCACTCTAATTATCCTGTATGTTTTTGTACTTTTTTCTACATCAAATTTTCATTGTATGTTGTTTCCCACTCTCAAAAACCATGTTTTTTGCATTTTTATCTGCACCACAAACTGTTAAAAATCCAAAACTACTACCAAATCACACAAACAGAATCCACACTCAACGCACCAAACCTCACACTTTTAGCTCAGAAAGTGGGAGAGAACGAAACAAAACGGATACAGAATGACAGACTGATTAACTGACACGCTACAAAATTAATATATATTCGAATTGACCTGCTGCTTTAGAAACAAATATTAATACATAATAAACGTTTTATAACCTTCTTTCAACCACTAGAAAAGTACTATTAAAATTCACAATATCAGGGCCGGTAGGCAAAAATTGTTTTATTTCACTATCTGCACATCGAAAACGTCAATTAATATATTCGTGCTGACAAAATTGGTTGATGAAACCAATTACACCTTATTCAAGTTCTTCAATCCAATTTTTGTTCTTTTACCAAAAACGTAAACACATTTACTTAGCAACGTAAACAAATTTGCATAGCAACTGGATTCCCATGTTAAAAGATAGGGAAAACGCCAATTTTTCTTTTGCATTTTTCTCTGCACTACAAACTGCTATTAATCCAAAACTACTACCAAATCATGCAGACAGAGAATCCACACTCAACTCATTAAACCTCACTCATTTAGCTCAATAATTGGGAGGGAACGAAACAATACCGATACAGAATGATGGAGTGACTGAGACGCTATAAAATTAATATTGTGACGGATTGGCCGTCTTATCTTTGTTTTTCCCTGGTCGCGCCTCCCGCGCCGGTCCCCGTTGCGTAAGCGAGATGAACGCCTGCCTTTTTCTGCGTGGATATCTGGTAAAATGTTCCTTTGTCTTGTGCATTGGATTCTTTAAGAGTAAGAATAACGCCACTTATGTGTCTACCCAGGTCATTGGGCAGTGTAAGCCGTGAATCTATTGGTGATTTTTGAATTGTAGTCACGTGAGAGGGGGGGATGAGCGTTACAAGGAGGACGCCGACGGTTGAGTCGGGAGAGTTAGATCAGTTGGCAGTTGGTGATTGGAAGTCGAGCACAGAAGCTCAAGGTGTGCTGGTGAAGCCAGGCGAGAGTGTGGACGGAGAGAGAGAGGCGATAATCGGAGACGGAGATCACCACGACTTCCGCGAGGAATTGACAAAGTCGTTCCCTAGCGGTTTTTCCTGCGTTCTGCCCCAGAAGAGGAACGAGACGCAGCGGACCTCGATCCCGGCACCCCAAAGAGGAGGTGCGGTTTCGGGTAGATAAGGGCGACAGACCGCAAAAGGTAGCGGGTCGCCGCATCCCCGGAACCAAACGTTGGACGAGTTCCTTTCAGTCGGAAGGTGCATTATCTCAACAGGAGTTGTTGAATTCCGTTCTCCACGCCACCCTACCGAAAACTCAACGGTGCAGTCTCTCCGCGCTGGATTTCGCCGTCAAGCTCCACACCAGCTCACACATAAGTATCGCCACACCCGTATTTCCCCAATCCTAAGTGGTTTCAACCCTCTTATTCACGCTTCCCCACTGTGAAACCCGTGTGCGCCAGAATAAGTGGTGTACGAGATATCCAAACAGAGTTAAAGTCCCTTCAGGTCAAGAGAAGAGTCAAACTGATCCCAAGAGTGGACAATCAGAGTCCTACGGGACCATATTTCTGTATCACTTACTCCCGTCCTCATCATTAGTATTCATAAAAGGACGAGGAGCGTGTAATTCTCTCCATTTAGTAGTTATTTTATTTTATTTTTTCATGTTTGGTCATTTATTTGGTCAAAGTGTTACAGGGTGATTATTTTATTGTTGTTAATTTCGTTCCATTTATGTCTCGCCATTCATTCACCTCTTCATCCCTCATTAGTCATTAAGACCTGTGTTATTTAGCTGTAGAGTGCCTTCGTGTTCATTTTCATGCTCATTTCATTGAATAAATGTTGCTTGTGTTAATTGTAAAAAAAAAGGCAGAGGTTCATTCTTACGCTTCGCGTAATTTCTCCCGCGCTCACGTCATACGGCCCTCACTGTTTTACCGTCCGCCCTGGCTTAAAGTCCCCCCGACCCTCGAACAATTTGGATCGTCCTTGCTTTGCCGGCTGAGCTGGTCCGATGCCGCGGTTTTGAGGTGGCGCCCTTCTCAAACACGCGACAAAGGTCGCGATATCCCTTTTCTCAAAACCATTTCCCACCCGGGAAAGTCCGAAGGAGACGAGGTGTCGAGGCAAAGGTAAGGGTTCCAGTACTCGAAGGCGTAAGGACTGCGGCGAGTCAACGGGCAAAGGAGAATCAAGCCCGTTCCGTCACAATATATATATAGATTCGAACCCGAGATGCCAGGATTTTCGGGCAAGAGACTTGCATCACCAACAATAATAAATTTACAATGATATTGACGTTAGTAACTGGGAACAGATATGACAAAACAACTTCCTATCCAGAACACTAGGTAGTAATCGTCATAAACCTCATCAAAGTATGGGAAACCCTCCATACCCATGTGCATAAACGCACACTTGACGATATCTGCGTGGAAAGGGTTTATACGGCGTTTCCTGTCTGTATTTTTCTTCAATTTTGATCCCTAGAGAACTCTCTCGCCTGAAGTGAAAAATTTTCACTCACAGGCACGTGTCAATCGTTTGAATAAACTTTTTCTTGCATTTCATCCATCCTCCTTACATATGCTTCCCTTGCCTTCCGATGGGACTCGGCAGCCTCTCTTTGTCAAATTCGACGCCCGTTCCGAGACGGAGAATGAATTCGCCGAATCTTTTTCCTCGTCGTCTCCCTCCCTCCCTCCCTCGAAAATCCTCGTGCCGACTGGACTCTGACGACTCTTTCCTCTCCGCGGAGCGCCCGTCTCGGGAGGGCGATGAATGTTTTATGATCCTCTCCATTATCCGCCTTTGTACACCTCAAAATTTTTTGTCTTCCCTTCGCGCACGTACCGATCCCAGCTCCCGCTTGAACGGAGCCTTTTCCTGTGTCCCCTCCCTCCTAATCTCGCAGTGGAGGGATTTGAAACGAGGGAAGGTGGAAGGAAAGAAGAGAAAAAAAGAGCAATTTTTTTCCGAATCTGTGAAAGGGGTCGACGAAGTAGGTACTGCCGGGTCAAGAAGGGAGAAAAAGAAAGACCAACAATATTGCAAAAGTTTCCACTTCTCTGATTTGGTCTCACTGTTGACTGTCATGAATGACCTCGGGGATCAGGAAGAATGGCATTAAAAGGATATTTTTTTTGCGAACTTCAGCCCAAGCTTTCACGATATAAAATATTGAAGTGGAATCCTCGTCAGCTTGTTAAGAAGAGAGATTGGTACACGGGTCAAAATGTACTGAATACAAACTTTCGTTACACATACCACCATTGATGCTGAAATCACTTGGGCATTTTCTAACTATTATTTCATTCCCATTAGGTATAAAAGGTTACTTTTTCTTTCCAAAATCCTTTCATATTCCTTATCTGTTACAAAATATGCATTTATGAACTCAGCTCATTTATGACCTCTGTCGGGAACAAAAACAGGGAAATGTTACATCTACATCCACACGATACCCTGCAAGCCACCGCGAGGGTGTGTGGCAGGGGGTGAAGATCTCCAAGCATGCACTACTAACATGCAAAATAGCAACTATATTGTCTCATGCAACTTGACTGTTAGTATCTATAGTGTTTAAGGGGTTAATACCTGCATCATGCACTACAGAATACTCTAAAATATTTCCCCTCCCTATACCTTTGCTATGCTGCCTATTCCGTTCTCTTATAGTACGAGGGGAAATGCCATTTTGAATCTATCGGCACGACAATCTATCACTCTAATCTTATTCATCTGGTCGAATCTAGCATAATACGCTTTTTTTATTATGTGCCTAACATCTTCAGTAAAGCTATCCTATTGACATTTCTCTAATAGACTCAATCTGTACTTTAACCTACGCTCTGATAATGATTCCCACCCTAATTTTTTATTAATTCTGAAACGCTACTCAACCTATAGTAACACCTTTTAACGAACCTAGCTGCTCTACGCTGCACACTGTCTAGTTCTCTGATAAACCCTAATTCATTAGGATCCCATACACTGGCTGCATACTCAAGGTGTGGCCTAACTAGTGAAAAATAGCATCGCTCTTTAGTCTTCTCATCACATTTTCCAAGTACTCTTTTTATAAATCCTAGCTTTCTCTTCACTCGGCCGCATATTTCCCGGATGTGACTTCCCCACGATAAATCCTTAGTGATTGTTACACCTAAATATCTTATGGTTTCAACGTTTTCGATCTTCGTGTTACTAATTTTATAGGTACGCTCTATCGAATTATTCCTCCTCCAAAAATTGATAGCTACGCACTTTTTAAGGTTAAGTTCTAACTGCCATTTGTCGCACCACTCTTGAATTGCATCTAAATCCTTGCTAAGCGGTTTTCTATCCTCTTCTTTTGATATACCCCTGTACACTACCGCATCGTCTGAAAAAAGTCTAAGCTTACTACTAACTACGGTACCCAAATCGTTTATGTATAAAAGAAATAGAAGCGGACCTACTACGCTACCCTGGGGAACTCCCGATGTGACTTTGATTGTGTCCGACATGATACTATCTATGACAACCCTCTGCTCTCGCCCACTTAAGAATTCTTTTACCCAACATGCAACGTCTATATTTACACCATAACTCTTTAACTTCAAGATTAATTTATCATGAGGAACTTTATCGAAAGCCTTTTTAAAATCTAAAAATATCGCATACGATAACTGTATTAGCGTAACTAATAACTCTCTCTTTCAGGAGCAATGTGAATGATTCATAATTCCTATTTCTCAATTTTATAAAATCACGGTCGTAAGTATGAATTGGCGTTGTATTTCGCGTAAAACCCTTCAAAATCAATCAAAAGGGGAAGATAAACTATCAAAAGAAAAGCAGATAATGATATATATTAGTGTTTACTGCGTCTGTATGACTGATTATATCATTAAATATTATCCTTAGATAGCTTATCTTCCCCTTTGATTGATTTGAAATATATTCTTAAAAGTGTCTTGAGTATTTAAAAATACATCATGCATAAAAAAACAAAGGAAAGCAAAATTTGTCGATATTTGGACGTGGGATACATAGTAATAAATAAGCTGCTCATCCTTAAATAGAACGGCAAATCAATGGAACTTGTGATAAGCGTTAATTCAAAATCACTTGAAGAAATTAAGCTTGTGCAAATGGATATTAACTTCATGATACAAACGCATTCGCAGGTTGGAGATGCTTATTGTTGAACCGTCTGCCGGAGTAGGGTGGTCAACATGAATTTTCCCGGGAACGCTAATTTCTCCACTGTTGTGCAAATACTGCCAAATATTCCCAAACCGATAGGCACGATACTCAAGTACCCTGTTATTGCGGCCTCCCTAAGTGATCGACGGAGTCGGTTGGAACTATAGTATGGTAAAAATATATCATCCCATCAGAAGCCAAAGATTGTGCGAAAGTCACGCATTCAGTCAATGGATAAGGAACAGTACTTCTCCTGAGGCCAATCGCAATTTTACAAGAAATTTTGCTACTATGATACCATAATGTTATTAAGTGGGTGTATCGGAGAAGACTACACAAGGATTTTAAACAAAGCATTACTCCATAAGCCTAATAACTTTGCAACTCTTTAAGGAGCAATATGAATGATTCATAATGCCTCAATTTAATAGAATCGCAGCAGTAAGTACGAATTGGCACGTTTGATTCTTTACTAAGATTTGAAACGGCGTTGTATTTCGAATCCTATTGGACAGAGTTTGTATGTCGAGATAAGCAGAAACATTTCTTCGGAATGTCAATCCGAGCTTTAGTGCTTTGTGAAGGACATTTCCGAGTTCAGTCATCTGTCCTGCGGAATCTACGTTATGACGCCTTGGTACCTCCAAGGCTAAGTATGGTAAAAATATATCATCCCTTCAGAGGCGTAACATCGTGCGAAAGTCACGCATTCAGTCCGTGCATAAGGATCATCACTTCTCCTGAGGCCAGTCGCGATTTTAATGGAATTCTGCTGCTAAGATACCATAATATTATTAAGTGGGTGTGTCGGAGAAGACTACACAAGGATTTCTCTCCTCTGTTCCTCCTATCCAGTTAAATACTACTCATACCATTCAATTCGTTTTTATCCCCCTGCATGTATGAACTCAGCTCATTTATGACCTCTCTCGTGAACAAAAACAACAAAAACAGGGAAATGTTACATCTACATCTACACGATACCCTGCAAGCCACCGCGAGGGTGCGTGGCAGGGGGTGAAGATCACCAAGCATGCACTATTGACATGCAGACTAGCAACTATAGGGTCTCATGCAACTCGATTGTTAGTATCTATAGTGTTTACATCTACATCTACATAATGCCCTGCAAGCAACCATAAAGGTGTGTGGCAGGGGGTGAACTCTCACCAAACATGCACTACATATCTCTATATATAAAAATGAATGTATGTGTGTGTGTGTGTGTGTGTGTGTGTGTATGTGTGTATGTCCTTTATGCATTACTAGACCATTCATCGGATCGCCATGAAACTTTGGGAAGTTGTTGAGTACATTCCCGAAAAGAGGACTACGAAATCGATATTTCAATATCGATACTTTATCGATATAATATCGCTAAAGTATCGATAAATTGATACATTATTGATACAAAATTGAGGTGAAATTATTTAGTTTTTAAAAAGGAATGTATCGTTGCAATATCGATACTGTATCGAATGTATATAATGTGTTTGTCCTTTATGCATTACTACACCATTCATCGGATCGCCATGAAACTTTGGAAAGTTATTGAGTACGCTCCACGAAGGTTTCTACAAAATCGATAATTCAATGTCGATACTGTATCGATATAATATCGATAAATATGGATACATCGATACATTGTTGATACAAAATTGAGGTGAAATTATTTAGGTGTTTTTTATCAAAGTTCTATAAAGTATCATTACAATATCGATACTGTATCGATACAATATTGATAACTTCATGCATTACCACAACATTCATCCAATTTCCATGAAGCGTTGGTTAGTTGTTTTGTTCACTCCATGAAGGTTTGTACAATATCGAGAATAGAATATCGACACTGGAGACGGGATGTGCATCCCATTGAACTTGCAATTCATTGAAACAGTCACGTGCAACATATTCAAATCATCCGGCATGGGACAAATATTTCAGAAATGACAACTTATTGCTTGGGATGAATGCACAATGGTGCACAAAGCATCGCTCGAGGCTCTGGATCGATCATTGCAAGATTTCCGTTGAATCCTGAGACCATTTGAGGACGCATTAATATTGCTTGCACGGCATTTCAGGCAAACATTACCTGTAATTCCTCAATTGACACTAGCGGATGAAATAAATGCTTGCCTGAAATATTCTACTTTGTGATGACATGTAAAGGCGTTAAAATTATATACAAATATGCGTGTCCAGCTGCAAAACAATCGATCAGCTGAGATATATTGTATACCCATAAGAATTGTGAAATTAAACATACTATAAACGTGCGCTTTCCATTTAACCAGATTGAGCCACAGCAACGCGTGGCCGGGTCAGCTTGTCATGCATAAAAAAAGGATCAGTACTTTTATAGGTACTGTTCAAAACTACTCTATTTAAAAAAGATAAAAATAGCAAAACATACATGCAAAAACGTGCCGTTAGTTGGGTTAGCTATAAGTCCTTATACCAACATGCAGCTACCAATGTTATCCATTGCTACACTCGTACTGGATATATTTACCGTTATTCATATCCCTAATAGTACGAGGAAAAAAGGACATTTTGAATCTGTCAGTTCGGCAGTCTATTTCTCTAATTTTATGATTATGGTCCAGTCTACCATAGTAAGTTGGGGTCCGCAAAATATTTTTAACATCATCACTGAAAATACGGTCTTGGAATTTGTTTAAGAGATTAAGTCGAAATTTCAACCTACGATTTGACAATGATTCCCAATTTAATTCATTAAATAGACTGGTTGCGCTAGTAAGGTTATCATACCGTCCCTTTACAAATCTTGACGATCTTCGCTGCACACGTTCAAGTTCGTTATTTAAGGGATTAATACATGCACATGCACTACAGACTACTCTAAAATATTTCTCCTACCTATCCCTTTTCTATGATGCCTATTCTGTTCTCTTATAGTGCGGGGGAAAAATGCCATTTTGAATGTATCAGTGCGACAAATTCTCTCTCTAAACTTATTTATCTGGTCGAATCTAGCATAAACACTGGTGTTTTTAATATGTGCTTAACATCTTCAGTAAAGCTATCCGAGTGAAATTTCTCCAATAGATTTAATCTGCATTTTAACCTACGTTCTGATAGTGATCCCCACTCTAATTCTTTCATTAATTCTGAAACACTACTCAACCTATCGTAACACCTTTTAACGAACCTAGCTGCTCTACGCTGCACACTGTCTAGTTCTCTGATCAAACCCAATTCATTCGGTTACGGTTCCAGCCTCTCAGTTTATAAAAAGTTGGTTACTAGACTTCGTTCACGTAGTGGTTGCTGTTGAAAGAAAGCGGAGACCCTCCATATGATAGCTAACTTGAAGGGAAATTCTTTTCACCTTCGTCCCACCATCATCTTCGCCATTCTCCTACCATCCCTCGATGACCACAAGCGTAAACCGCTGTTCAACCGAACCCGATCTGACCAGGGACCTCCCCCCCCCCATCCTGTTTCTTCCTCGTCCACCCCTACAACCACCCTCGACTCTACCCTCGTGTATCCTCGACCGTCAACTACCATCGTCTACCCTCTTTCATCTCCTCGATGAAACTGTGCTTGCGTTCGTGTGTTCGTGCGGTCCTGGCCTCAGGAAATCGACCTCTCCTTCCAATAGGAGACTTGTATACAGACTCACAATATAGAGTGAGAGAGATCCAAGCGATTCGAAGGGATGGAAATGGGAGGGAGAGGAGGAAGATGGCCTCCACCGGCGACCCACTTTCAAGCGGAAAAAAGAATTGCCGCGCTTCCCTCTTCATCCCGAATCGCTTCCTATGACGCCCGCGAGGACGACCTAAGGGACAGACGACTAGACCCGCGTTCCTCCAACAATAGGAGAACCCCCTCCTTAGGAGCTGAGATTAGTATGTAGTTTTAGTCTTTATTTATTTAATTAATTAACTGCTCACATACAGCATTTCTGCCAATTTACAGTGACGCAATAACAGACACAGTCTTGGAGATTAGGTGCGCCAATGGCTAATGTTGCATCGCACCGTCTAGCCTCGAATCTTAATTCCAAGATTCACGCAAGATCCATACCCTTGGCAGGATACAAGCCCCTGAAATTTTAGTTTTGAGGACAGAACACTACCGAAATGACTTTCATCAGTTCATTTCAGTCATCCGCCAATTATAACAGCCGACTGGGGATTTGAGTGTTTCATGGAGGAATCGAGGCCACTATTAAGAAAAGATGAGATGGCCTGTATATTACGTACAATCTGCAAAATTTTAGTGGTGTCAAGGTATGGGAAAAAATCTGCAGTTCCCGTGGTGTAACCCGATTTCGATTATGGTAGGGCAGCATCCTGTCTGCTACACAAATTATATGGGAAATCACTAAGTTTTTAAATAAAAATAATTCATTACCGTGGATACAATAGGATTAACTGACCAAAGACGGACAAATTTAGATCTCAAAATATGGTGATTGAGACGTCAACGCGAAATAAACAGAAAAAATACTGCGCTTCTAATTAAGATATCGTCGCGAAAACTTCTGAGTGGTACCTAAGTGGTCACAAGTGAAACTCATAAATATGTAGGTTGGTCTAGAGTCAATTGAGGGTCGGATAGCTTTATCTTCAAATAAAACTGTACCAAATCAACGGTGGTGGTTGCGGACTGTGTACCTTTTTGGAATAGAGAATTGGGGTAGTGGACGAAACGAGCGCGTGTTATGTAACGCCGTAAGGGACCACTTACACAACCGATGGGGAGCAACCCCCTTAGACGTCACAAATGGGAATATGTCCTCAGTATATGCATGGCCACGAAAGATTTCGTCACATCAGACGCTGGCCCGCACTGACGCGGTGAAAGCATGATCAGGCGCATCGGAATAAAATTACTGCTCTTGAAAAAGCCTTGATTTGCGTGTTGTGGCAAGCGCGACTGGAGTTGTAACATCGAAAGACGGCCACCGGAACTCATTAGTTGCCTTTTAGGCCACAAAAGTTCCCTAGCTGACGACAAATGTGCCCTAATGCACCCAAGACCCCAGTTCGGGCCTCATTCTTGTCGGCAGGGAGCGAGCCACTTTTTGACGTTGACGTAATGTTATCTTATTTTGGAAGGAAAGAGTGAGCATTTACACATTATCTAACAAACTGTCCTTATCCTCGAGCCTGACATGTCTCATATCTGCAAAAAAGCAATTGAAATACATCTTTAGGAACGCGCCATTCAGATGAGGTCATTGGAGACCATTCAGGACTCGAAATTCATTTGGTAGACATAGGCATTTTTCCGAGA
The DNA here is from genome assembly GCA_933228895.1 of Platycnemis pennipes. NCBI lineage: Eukaryota > Metazoa > Arthropoda > Insecta > Odonata > Platycnemididae > Platycnemis > Platycnemis pennipes. The sequence continues at coordinate 112,912,591 of OW121848.1, read as the reverse complement.
GCGCAGGAAGAATGTAGCGTAACCTGGATTTGGAATTACTCTGCCATAAAAAGAATCGGTGCACGACCGAAAAAAATCTACCAGGGCCTTAAAACCATTTCAACCAAAACCTCAATTATTTACATTTCAGGTGACTGAAACCGTGGGAGGCTTCCATATCTCATTTAATCTCTGATTCTCCAAACTACTAATAAACGAAAACAGCTGAAAAATAATTAGCTGTCGGTGAATATCGGCGCGCTTCGCGGAATAAATTATGAATTTCAACGCCAATTTTGAAAAACGATCATGTATCACTTCCCTTCGAATTTTGTCCGCTTACCCAGCCGCGCAGGAGCTTTTAGTTTGCATAGATACAAGACGAATATACACAGGAAACTCTTATGAGCGAATAAGTTCTGAAAAAAAAAGAAATACTTGGAATGGTGGTACGCCTGAAAATATTCTCCCTGCATATTAACCTTTGCCCTCAATCTTTCTTCTCCGGATCGGGTTCCTTCTACCTTTCCGATCAATTTTTTATGACCCTTCCACATATCACATTTGATCCGTCTTTGCTCTGCGGAGGACTCCTTTAAAGGAGCAGGTCTCCTTTGAGACTGCCCAAGCCACTCCGTCGACGCTAAGGCACTGAAGATTAATAATTTCTCCTGATGACGAGACTAATGGCTCAACCCATAGGAATGAGAGAAAGGTTGGGGGGGCCCACTCACTCCCGTGAAAGACTTAGCGGTCCGGGCAAATATTCCTTTCCTTTTGATAGGACACTAGCTGATATTTTGTTCGTGCGTGAGCGTGCATCAAGGGTTTAAGAAGAGGAATAGAAAAAATAATAAGATTCAATGAACACGCTAAAGAGGTGGGAGGGAGAGTTGACTCGAATGAAGAAGATGGAACAATTCCTTACGGCGAGTCCGCATGCTTATCGCCGTAGAATTAGGTGATGAAGTTAATCAATTGCTCAGGTTGCATCTCAATAACTCCATCCTTATCTTGTTCCCAAGACAAACAACAAGTTTTCAAACAAGTCTTCGAAATTTTCTCCGTATGTGACTCCGCCGTCGCATACGAGTCACGTGGTACGGAAACGAGCGCTCGGCGGATTTGCCATGCTCGAACAACTCGGGGACCTTCAAAATGACTCGTATACACGACTGCTGGCTACTTGAGCGGTGGAATCCAGCCTTTGAGACTGCCCAAAGAGGGCAGGCTGAGACTGCGCGGTCACACTAGTTAAATACATCATTAGTGGCTGTTGCAATCACAAGCTTGGAAGGGATTAGTACGGAAAACTCACCATCGTTGACAAATCGGAGCAAACCGTGATGGAAAATGTTACGTAGTAGACTTTTTCCTTTCACTGGTCTTCATCCTTGATCGTGAAAATGCCAATTAGATTACGAAATATTTGTTATTTAATTAAAACAACACCATTGGGCAATTGTAATAACGATTGAATTAAAAAATGTTCAAACTGTTTACCTGTTTTTTCCCAAAACACTGTTTCTGGCAGATATTAATATTTTTATTGCGATTATTCGCTGGTGGAAATCCTGCCAGACATATATGTTCCCTTTTCCTTGAATTAACTTAAATTTGACTCTTCTGCCTTACTTATACGTCTCAGGGGACTCAACTATTTCTGAAATTTTTTTGCGCGCAGCTTCTAGATGTAATACAGTGGAAGATAAGTAAATTAATTTAAAACTAAGTTCACATAATATAGTTGTTAAGTAGAGTTTATAAGCGGACTATATGGATTATACAACTGTAGTAGTTGTTGAGGTGAAAGCGAGAGACCCCCTCAGTTGAGTTCATACGTCTCCATGAAACCACTATCAGAAATACTTAATCGATGCTTTCGTAAGTCCTGCGAATGGAACTTACATATATTACATTTTCAATAAGCTGTAATGTTTTTGCTAACTTGGCTTGTATAAGAAAAACTCTTTCTCAGGTGCATTAGGGGTAAAATTCTTTAGAGTAGATTTTATTAAAAAACTTATTTTCATGGGTAGGGTACGCATAGTTTATACAGAATATACAGAATAACTTGATTAGTGCCAGATCTTGGTTGAGTAGCATGGGGGGTTGAGTGAGGCATGAAGTGGAATGACTACACTCATATGCACGTTGATAATTTTGGGGATTTTGTCCAAACAATGAATCATATATGAGGGGCGTTAGAAATATCTGTGCGTAAAATATGTATAATATTTAGTTTTTAAACGGAAAATTTCGAATTTTTGAAGGATGTAGTATGTACAGTTAAAATTGAAGGCAAGGCCAAGAAAATGAATGTGATCAGCATGGAAAATGAATAACTATTTCTGGGAATTACATTTGCTTAAAGACATTAACGTGCAAAGTCTTCATCAAAGTCGACTGGAGTGGAAATTCATTTTGATGCCAGGTGCGTAAAGAAACTGAATCCAAACTGATTAATGAGCACCGACGTATAGCATTTATTTTTTAAAATATTTTGTGATTGATTAGCTTAGATTGACTTCTATACATAATATAAGGGGAGAGTAAGATTTTTCTGGGCACTGATGTGAATACTCGTAATTCAGTGTTTTCGCTCTCAAGTGTAAATTTTGGTCTCGAATGACGATAAACAACTTTGTCAGCAGCATGACATATGATTAGGGCACGATCCCCATAATATTATGTGAAGTTGTAGTTTGACATAAGATTTTGTAGCCTTTGACTAACCAAACGGGCATTAAAAAATAATCTGAATGCCTTAACTTGAAAATCTATTAGTTTCTCCTCAATCAATGGTAGGTACTCTCAGTTATTTTCAAAATCACAACTTAAGGCCTAAACTTTAATTTTTATGGACGAATTAATATTTTACCCAGTCTATCACTTTTTTAAATCCCCTTAAACGTGTTATTTATTTAAAATATCCATGGCGGTTGGTAAATTAGATACACAGAGAGGTATCATACAGAAAGGTAAATACAATGAAGAAAATATCAGATTCCCTTAGTTTTTTAACTTATTATCTCAAATTTTAGTGAATTTTGCATGCAACAAATTTTATCTCCAGCACGTCTATTCCGCACACTTTCAGTCGTTCGCGACTTCATGACTCGAGTTTGGGTGTGATCGGGTGGGAAGTCGAGCGGTTTCGAGGAAAGCCCGTCAAGATGGAATTCGAACCCCCGACCTTAGAATCCCAAGTTACATACCTGGCTATCGTGAAAAAAAATGCGGCAAAAACTCATCTAAAGGCGGGATTCAGTCACTTAACTTTGGTTCCTTAATAATAATAGTGAATTACATTTTAGGATTCTGCTACTCCTAAGGTTATATTGCACCGTTGAATTTAGTTAAATCCCAGGCTTCACGCTCGAGGCGGGATTCAAACCCGCAGCCTTCGGTTTGCCAGGCCGGCGCGTTACCGACCTGACTTCTTGCGTGAACGACATCTAAACATTCTCAGTTATATCGGCGCCTTCTTATATCATTTTTTTATTCTAGGCTCGACCTCATTTGGAATATGCTGCCAGTGTATGGGATCCCTACGAAATCGGTCTTGATGAACTTGAACGTGTGCAGTGAAGATCGGCAAGATTTGTAAAGGGACGGTGCGATAACTTTATTAGCGTAACCAGTCTATTAAATGAATTAAATTGGGATTCATTGCCAGATCGCAGGTATAAATTTAGACTTAATAATTTAAACAAATTCCAAGACCATATTTCCAGTGATGATGTTAAAAATATTTTGCGAACCCCAACTTACTATGGTAGACTGGACCATAATCACAAAATTAGAGAAATTTATTACCGAACTGAGAGATTGAAAATGTCCTTTTTTCCTCATGCAATTAGGGATATGAATAACGGTAAATATATCCAATACGAGTGTAGCAATGGATAACATTGGTAGCTGCATGTTGGTATAAGGGCTTGAACTAACCCAACTTACAGAATGTTTTTGCATGTTTGCTTAGCTATTTTTATTTTTTTTAAATAGTGAAGTTTACAACAGGAAATAAATACTAATCATTTTGTATGCATGAATGTAGTGAATGCTTGGTGAGAATTCACTCCCTGCCACACACCTTTATGGTGGATTGCTGGGTATTATGTAGATGTAAGCTTACCGAATTCACTGAGCTTTGCCACAGGGTGCATTTTTTCACGAGCATGAAATTAGTCTCTCACCGCATGCCTCTCCTTTCAGTCTCATTTTTCTCACCTGTAATTTCAAGTTTGTCCCCGCACTTACACACTTGTATATGCGCTTCAGACCGGGAGGAAAGGTACGAGAATTGTAAAGAAAGGGTAAGGAGGAAGGGTGCAGACAAACCTGTCGTCTATATTACCGTGCACTTGTGCACGAAAGGCGCTAAAAGGACCGTATTTCAACATCTCATCCACTGAAAGGAGTACTAAACTTGAATGATCTCCACAAAGTGTTCAAGTATGGGCCGGTATATCAATGAAAATTATCTTCCACTACCGGAATTCGAACACAACGTCATAATTTGTTGTCAGCGTGGATAAACGAATAACTTGAAACGGATAACGTTATCATAACGACAAATTTCATTCGTTATAGCGTAACGAAAGAATCAAGACTTGGTCGTCAGTTCTCTTTAACTACTACACGATCCCGATCCTTTCTCGGCCTCGGCCTACTCCCCATTCATCCATCCGAGAGCTATTTTTTTTCCTCCCTTCATCCCGGGCAAGATGCCATTTAACCCTTTCTCGCCCCACGTCAAATGCCACACCCCCATCTCCTCCGCACGTCACACTCCTACCTCCATTCCTCTCCCTTCCCATCACTCTCGCCACTTCTCTTCCTCACCTCCCCTCTCCATCGCTCAACCTCGGCCCCCTCCCTACCTCCCTCGTTCTCTCTCTCTCTGTCGGTGCAAATTAAAACTAGCCGACTTAGATTTACGATAGGAATTGGCGCCGGGACGTTAATGGTTGCGGAATGGGAACGAGGCTCGTGGGTGGAGTGGCCCTTTCTTCCTCTTCCAACGTTTCCTCTCTTGATACACACATACGACGTATACATGAGTGTGTGCGTTACTTTATTTATTTTTTTTGCTCCTAGGCGGCGCGTAATTGATGATCCGGTTACGATGACACGAGTTATTTAACGTTTATTAGACGAGGCGATCTTTCTTGTTCTCGTGCTTTGCCGTTTTTTTTCTAGAGTCGGCAGAGACGACAAGAAGGATGTCGGGTAGACTTTGTGGCGCGGGTGAGACTGTCGGAGGCCTCCCTCGGTCCATTTATTTTTGGTGCATCCCCCTCTTAATCTTACGAGGAAGAAGGGGATGGGGCAATGTGGGTTGCCTTGAGGTATCCGGATCCGAATTCCCTAAATTTGCGGAGTAAGATGTGCCACAGAGTTTTTCTATTCTAGTTCTATTTTAGATGAAGGATTAACGAGCGATGGATGATGCTGGACATTTTTACCATAATATCTTGAAACAGAGTATTTTGTCACAAGAATAGCCTAATTACAGCGGTAAATAAATTATAAAGCGACGAATGTGAGGAAACTACTAGTGCGCACAACTGAAGCACGCTCCTTTTTGGTGGTGGGCCATGGAAGATAACATCTGCAGAAATGGAAAAAACGAAAGCAAATGCGATGGTTGAGAGGGATGACATAGCGATTGACTGCATAAGTAAAAAATAGTTTCTAAGGTAAGTGGGAGAAAATTTAATGCATATACCTATGTCCTCCACCAATGCTCAAATTACAGAGAAATTCAATCACCTTCTAATTAGGTCTTGTACTTACTCAAAGAGGCTACAGAAACGGAACTGAGTGAAGAGCACGCATTCAAAACTCACCTGAAAAGACAAAGAGTTTAAAATTAATCCAAAACAAAAATAGTACTTGATACAAATAAAGCATGCATTTATCATTTGCACTTTCAAAAGGATCTCACTGAGGGGGAGGCTGTATGAAAAAGATGCTCACAAAGTCGAATTCAACCAATTTTACACTTAACGATGCGGGCTAGCAATATTGATCGGATATGAAATTACATTTACAAATTAGGTCGTAATAATGACGCAATGCAAAAGGAGGTCTCATTTTTCCAATATATTGATGACCTCACATACCTATTCATAATTAATATGCCTTGGTTTCAGTTCTTACAAGCTTACATTACATATTCCTGTTTATTAATATGAGAAAATATCTATCTTGGTAAGAAGTCTGGTTTGTGCCGTGGTTAGGTTCCTGCCCTACTATGCTTAAGGGGCCAGGTTCAAATCTCAATTGTGGCAGTTAATCTTCACAGGTAAGTTGGCTCGTACCCGAGTTCTTTGTCGAGAGCATTTTAGTTCAGTTCTGCGTCCGTCAGATGGAACGATAATTCGTGGTTCTCTTGGTGTTTTTCATTGAGAGCAGACTAATCCAAAGCCGGATTTTCCAAAACAATTCATCCTTACCTTATATTCCCTCCCCTAAAAAATTCGTTTCTGTTTGAGTGTGCCAGAGAGATTACATCAGTGGCCATAACATTATTCCTAGCAAAACACACCAGATGATTTTATGATAAAAAAATACCCAAGGGGTATTATTAAATAACCGTCTCTGACGTTGAGAGACTTGGCCAAAAGTGTCATTTACAGTGATAAGGAATAGGTAATAAGGAACAGGTAAGTTTTGGTATATACGTAAGAGTTTAAAGAGGTGACAGATAAGAAAGATCGACATCAGCATTAGGTATTATATTATTAACGGAAGCCTACGAGGAGTCTAAAAATTAAATGTGCCACCCAGCGGATTATAGTCCGGGGAAAAGTTTTGTATTTCTTATGAGCTGACTACACCGAGAGCTTAGGTCATATAGTCCGCTACGGAAAGATTTGGTAAGATGTGAGAATTTAAGTAGGCATCGGTGACAGGGTGTAGAGAAATCCACTTCCTCAAATGTCTCCTATCCCCGTAAGGTACAATTTTATTATATTTATACATCCCATCTGAACGACCAAGTACTGAACTTGTAGCGCTCTCCTTATAGCCTTCAATAAGGGAGCAGTAGACCAGTGGGAAATCTACACCAAGGCCGAAATGTGTAACCAAGGACAGCCGAGGTTGTCAATTCGTCAACGAAAAGGTTGTGGGTTTGGATCCTAGCACGGACATGATTATTGCGTTTATCTGAGGCATAGGTTTGGTTTTACACCACCTACAACCGACCCCCCGCGACCATTGCCATTACCGCCTCGCACGACGACCTAGCCAACATCTCCCTTCCCGTATTATCTCCAAGAACCTCGCTCCCCTCCCCATCCCCTCTTCCAACGCATCACCTCCCCTGCTTCCACTGAACTCACCCCCACCCTCCAAATTATGTATATACAGAATGCTTTAACCCACAAATGTACCTCATGATGCTGCACTGCGTTGAAACCGGTCGTACAATAAAATAATATTTTACCATGTGGAATAGAAGAGTTAATTCTCCCATCCCGGACATAAGTGTATTCCACCAAGTGAGGCCAGAAGCCATCTTCTATATAGATTTGGTTTGTTACGGCGTCACCTTATCAGCCGTAGCTGATAAAAATTAATTCTGCTACTTCTACTTTAATCTTCACCCCATGGATGGGGGCGGGCGACATTTATAAAGTATTAAATCTATTTAAAATTTACGAGCAGAATAGTCAAGCACGTGGTCAAAGTTGGGGAACAATGCAAAGTAGCCTGAAATAGTTAAAAGCAAAAAAATAATAAAAGTACTTAATTATCCCGGACGTAGAAACCTCGCATTATCATTCCACGTTCAATAGTGCATTTGAATTCGCATGATATTTGTCCTGGTTCAGGCGTAACAACATCAACAGGAGGTGAAAATTATTATATTTTTTAAAAAGCGGCCTTTATATTTCCTTTAAGTCTGTAAAATCAAGTTAATTCGGTCAAATTGAAGGTTTGGGGAGAAAACGATACCATGGCCGTAGTTTGTCTTAAATTATGTGTAATGGCTAAATTTTATATTTTTTCTATATTTGTGCAACAAAATGTTGGAACGTGAAAAGTTAGAATAAACTGAATGAAAATTAATCCGAATTTTTCCAGTTCTTTCGATTTAAGTCCACTGTGCAACGGTTTGACTCCCTAGTGCGACACGGGAGCTTTACTCGCAGTGCCGTCCGGAGACTCGACTACCGCACGATGACCTCAGCTTCCATCGCAACGTCCATTGGCCTTCGTCTCCCAGATGACCGTTCCAAAGAAAAGAGCTTTGGATCCTCCCTCCTTGCCCTAACCCGACACCAAGACACCGTCTCGCCTCCACGACATGAATGACCGAAGCCGTCCAGGCGTTTCCCACAATTACTGTCGTTGCCGCTAATTGAACTGGCTTAATTGTCGGCAAGTGGCCACCACTGTCCCTTCTCGCGTCGGTCGAAACGAGCCTGACCTTGGTCCACTGCCGAAAACGGAGAGAGGACGGCTTCCTACCGCCCCATCCGAGAGGTAACTTGCGATTTTAGGCCCTGGAAACACTCGAAACGGGAGATATATCATCCGGAGGGATAGCTCTCCCTCCGTACCTAGGGAACCAACTCCCAACCCAGTCGATCATCGCTTATGCTTCGGCTTCAACCACATATTTCAAAGCGATATTGGTCCCAAATTTTCCAAAATGTGAAAATACAGGTGCATACATCCATGAGGTAATTGTAGAAAATATTTACGTTGAGGCAAAAAAAGAATAACTATATTTTAGTCTAGTTTTTCATTTTAATGTGCACAAACTTTATGCCATATTTTTATGTAGTTTCTGTCATTATTTGGGCACATTTCAGGGTGATGTACTATTTCCTGCACCCGAGACTGCCGCCACCAACGGAATACAGGTTGTTTTGATTCAAGCTTTTCAGTGTGTTGTTTCATTTTAAATTCTCGCTTTGCTTTCCCCGTCCGTTCCATTCCGAAATTAAAGCTAGAATTAAAGAAAAAGAGTCGTTGAAATTTTCATCCCGTTGTCATATTTTTCTACTTCTTGTCTTCAACTGCTGGCTAGAAACGATCGAGTTTTGGTGAAAAGGGAGGTGAAAATCGCTGTCGTAGGTTCAAGGTACGGGGTATAATGGAAATGTAGAAGTCATCCCAGATCAATCTGATTCTCTAAGGAGTTGTTTTGCCAAAGTTGATTTCAATGACAACAATACCTACTGTGAATGAGCTTGAGACGGTATTTTGAATTTTGCTTGAGCCCAGTAATCACACAGCACAAATGGAGAACAGTGCTTGGCGGTCTCATATAGGTGCCAACTTATTCCTAATGAGTCAGTGATCTGGCGTGCATACAAAAAAATCCCAATGTAAGCGCAGCCGCCGCGAAATAGCAAACGAAGCTTACTTCCTGGAGTTATTAATACCTCTAAACCACGGCTCTAAATGTAGCATAGGTAGTTGTATGTTGATCTAAGGACTTTAAGCTAACCCAACTAACATCATGTTTACCCATTCTTGATTTTTATTTTAACCATTTTTTTAATTCTTAAGTTTAGACTAGGGTATAGTTTCTGATCCTTTTTAAGCATGAAATTTTATTCCCGTTTAGTATGAATGAACTCCCTGCCACACACCTTTACAGTGGCTTGTAGGGTATTATGTAGATTTGGGTATAACCCTGCAAGCCACAACATGGATGTGTGGCAGGGGTTGGTGGGTTATTAGCCAAGAGAAGATGACAATCAAATGGAAAAACTTCGCTAGTTATAATGAACTCCGCCATATGAATAGTGTGTAAAGTGTTTGAAAGAATTATACTTTGTTTTCACTGTAGTCATACATTATGTGTGTGAGAATCAAATCCTTTATTCTCTCTGTTTGACTATTAATCTTTCTATCAGATTGTCACCACCGTCTATTCTATATATGCAGTGTGCCAGCAGTAGGAACACGCATGTCTGCGGTGTCAGGCTCGAATTTGAGACTTGAATCTTGTAACTGACTTCTATCTTGCGAGCAACCTTCTTATAGTTCCAAAAATTTCTCAACCAACATAACGCTCTTAAAAACAATTATTGAAAGAAGTAGCGTAGATAAATAAGGCATTTATGAAAAATATATTTTCTTACAAAAGAGATAGGATGCATTGGCATCGTCGCACACTTTGTGGGTGCTGATAGTTGAAAGTCGTAGGGAACGACAGATGATTATAGCAATACATTAGGATAGGTCAGAACACGTGGAGGGAACGAGTAATGCTAGAGATTTATAATCAAATCGACGATCTCTCTTTGTAGAATATTTCCCAGAATAGATATGCAGACAAGTTTAGTGATTTAAACATAATTCACAAAAAAACGGATTCCACAACCGCTCATGGTAACGGCATACCAAGGTCATTTCCTCTCCTGTCAGATTATATAGAACAAGCAAAATACTCCTCGAGCCAGAGGATTTCCAAGTATTTCTATAGAAAGATTAGATATTTTTTTGCGATTCAGTATTTTGCATAGAGGTGTTTTTTTTAACATCCACGCATAAAATTTCAAATTTGAATAGAATGAAATAAATTTGGTTGACCCAGTTAGAATTTGAAATGCAAATATGACAGCATTAGAGTCTGAACAGTGAATTTAATCAAAATATAAACGTATCAGCTATCGAAGAAAGCAAAAAAGGCCAACCGTTGATCAGGCTGAACGTTATTCAGGTATAAAACTAGTTAGTTACCTGTTCTCAAGCTGTTGTATTCAAATACACCTATTTGTCGAGAAATCCTGGAACGATACCTGGAATCACATGCTGAAACTTAAGTTAAAGGAAATAAAAAAAGTAGATACACCCGTCCTCCATGTGACTCGCATATTATGGGGAATTAGAATGAACCCCGATCCTGGCAGTGGGCGAATTTTCATTGGCACAACAGTTCCTGCCTAACTGCAGGGTGGAATAGACGTCAAGCTCAGCACTCCGTCCGCCGGAAGCGACGTTAAACCGTGGACCCCTTGGAACCTTTAAATGAAAGTAGGATAATTCTGATTTCTCCCTACCCTTGCTATGGTCCAATAAAAATTCCTACCTTCGCCTAGATGCCACCCCAATTTTCTTAAAAACTCGTGTCGGGCGCCCATCATAATAGATGATTATTTCGAAGGATCACTGCTAGAGATCATGTGGAAGTCAAATGGTTAGAGTACTGGCTCCCCACTTCGAGGGTCCGGGTTCGAATTGGCTGAGAACTTTCGGTGGGATCCAGGTCGCTAATTCAATTGCTGAAAGGAGAGCTCTTGAGTTTCAGTGACCTGCTCGTCAGATTGGGAGTAGATCTTTTAGCCGTTTGACTCCTTTAATGATGAACTGCGCAAATATTCGTAAGACAAAAAAGACCTTAGCTACCGGTCGTTTCCCCTAATAACAACAGTTAAAAAAAGCGAACAAGTATCTCCACTTGACCAAAAGACGGTATCGCTCATGGCGAACTTTTTCGGCCGTGACGGAAGTACTACGGTTGTCTGAGCTTACTTTTATTTATGGTTAACTTACACCCTCTTCCGATAACTTTCGCTTTCCGAAACATTGTGGAGTTTTATATAAAACATTTGTTTGTTTGAGCTTATTTCGTCCCTAAATAAATTTATACAATTCAGGTAAAAATTATTAGTTAAACGAATCTCTGTATTCGTGTGAAGCGTGACTCAAGCTAGCAGAACAAAACTCAAATTGTTGCAATTTTTCTTGATGCACTGGAATGCAGGTTTGGCTGTAGTTACAATGATTGACGGAAAATATGTTGCCAACCTTTAAATGGCATTTTATCACTTCACTAAAGAATGAGGAGTAACTCATATCTTACTCGAGTCAATTTCGAAAAAGAAATTGAATATTTTTAGCATACGGTGTTAGCGGAGTGTGCACTATTCCGTGCACTGCATTATATGCTATTACGATGCATAAATAAAAAATATGAAAAGAATAACTCAAATGCGACCAATCAGTAACTATCAGTAGCTATTTAGTATCAGTAACTATCAGTAGCTATTTAGTATCAGTAACTATCAGTAGCTATTTAGTATCAGTAACTATCAGTAGCTATTTAGTATCAGTAACTATCAGTAGCTATTTAGTATCAGTAACTATCAGTAGCTATTATCGGAACTGCTTTCATCTAAATTGGATTGACTGGAAAGTAAAAGATTGAGGAGCCCCGTATCTTGATCCCGCAAAGATAGTTTCTCAATTCCGCAATATACTCCATTGATTGAAACAAAAAATATAAATTTCCTACAGGATTGTCAAAATGTTCACTTCGTATGTATTAATTATGGTGCGTAATCGTATGTGGTAAGTATGGTGGTATTATTAAGAAACAATACGGATAGACCCATGGAAGAAAACACACAGCGACCTTAATCTTGCTAGATTGCTCCAACGAGGCTCCACGGCTTTCCCCCGTAAAATGAGAAATCATACGCTTCAGATTCCAGTAATGGATTGCTATCGCACAAATTCAATCACATCGCAGTGTGCAAGAATCAAGTGGTGTGAATAGAAAGTAAACGTTGAAATAAAAATGTTAGCTAGGAATGTTTCCTAGAGTTCTGAAGGAGAAAAAGATATACAACCACTTCAATGACAAAGTCGCCGGATGTCCAAGGCATCCGAATCATTTCCGGTTCGATATCACGGAGATTTAAAAAAAATCCAGCTGTTGTAATTTCAGGCAATTTGTTCTTCGATCACTCTGCAGACCTCCGTGGGATGCGAGGGAAATTTCACTCGGCGTAGTGCATCGTTAATGACTACCATCTCGAGTATCGGAGCCGCAAATATCCCAATTTCCCGAACACGATCGGTCTGGAGGAGGCGTATAAATATGAGGAGGCAAAACGAGTGGGGTCAGAGGGGAGTAAATCGATGCTCAATACCGGGAAATCATGAATTGAAAATCGCCATAAGAGTCTCCGAGTGACCCGGCCCTTTTGATCGATGCATTGTTTTCGACAAGACGCAGCCAGGCTGTGAAAGGGAGCTTTCGCCTCATTTCTCGGAACGAGACGTAGAATTATAACTATATCTATGGGCGGCTCGGAAGAAAAGGTCACATGTCTCGCGAAGATTTGCAGCTGGCGTGCCCTACCGGAGCCCTAATAGAGCGTATCGAATGACGCAATTACCCTCACTATGGGAACGGACGCCGTTCCAGTGAGGGGAATGCAAAATACCCTTGCAGTTTTATTTGACTCAAGCCCACAAAACGGAGATGGCAACCTAAGCCCAGGATGGAATATAAATGAGAGAGTTTGTAGGTGGAAAGCTACTCTTTGGCTAATGGACAACTGCAGTGATCTTTTCTTGAAAGGTCGTTATGATAATTGTGTTAGTTTTACAAGATTACTGGAAGGAATAGGATATGAGCACCCACTCGTAGATACTTTAAAACTGAACCTATTAAAAAGGAAATTTGAAGGTGATCTGTTATCAGATGGAATTTTGAGTAGATTAAAATCACCAAGGAATCGCACTAGACCCGATCAAAAAGACAAGAGATAGTAGACTATCGTATACAAATAATTTAAAATGCCGCTCTCTACATGAAAGCAGGAGGACATAGTAGGAGATTGGAATGAGAATAGATCGGTAAAGTGTAGAAAGAGCAGTCTTTCGTGAATGTGAAACATGTCCCACACATTATTTACAAATTTTAATTACACTTTTGATTGCCTAGATGGAATTTTACATTAAGGTATCGCGCTCCATATTCACGACATTTCTACGTAGATACTAGTTATTTAGTTGCATTTCCCTGGTGGGCATGTACCAAACTAGTTTCTCTGATTAAGAGAAATAATGCCTACTAATTGCATGAACTCATTGGATCTATACACAGATTATTCACTCCCTACAACAAAAACACTCGACATGGCTTTCAGAGTACTCAGTAGATGTAGATAGTAGGAAGTTTGCGAATGTATGCTTGTATTGAAATACATGATGGTGTCATACCCAGTACCACCCAGGAGTATTCAAAGGAATCGTCGAAAATGACGATGCAAATTGGGTCAACCGACGTTGATTCATCTTCGCAGAGGAAGGCGCCATCAGGCTGCTGCCGGCGGATTCATGGAGGGAGAGAAGGGGAAGAGGAAAGTGAATGAAATTGGCCAGTTTCGTATTCAGATTTAGGCAGACTCAACGAGTTCCCTCCAAGAAGCTCGACTATTCTTCTACAGAAATCGTTCGATATGCATGATAATCATATGCTCAGAAAGGTATACTAAGACTGATCAAAAAGTTTCGGGACTATTTGAGTCACGCGGCAACCAGTCATTATAGCGTTGCGGTAAGCAGCGCTGTTTGGAATAGGAAGGTTAGAATGTACAGAAACGGTATGGTAGCCGATGAATGACGGTGAAGCCATGGGAATGGGGGAACTTGGGACCGATTAGGCCCAGCCCCCTCCGTACCAGATATTGCGTGCCTCTTATGTAGGCTGTATATCAATTAAGATATAAGTAGCAATGAAATCTTACCCAAATTTCATCGTAGTGGCATCCGTTTATCTTCCTAAAGCTACTTCAGGGAGATAATAATGCAATGCTGGGCAAATTATAAGAATGGTTGTTATCCAAGGAGATTAATGAAGTGGAAAAGTTATTAAAAGTTGTTGTGTGATCTCGGTGGTTTAAAATATGTACTTTTTTGTATTTAGATTGTTAAATTTTTTATTTTTATATTATCGGTACTGTTATATTGTTCATGCTTCATTCATTTCTTTCATTTATTATTTTTTATATTTCATTGTTTTGAACACAATGTTTGAATATCTAAAGTGTTTATTAGCCACTAGGTTTAATACTTGTATAGATTAGCACCAGCCGTTGCTTTCAATTGTTGATGATGGTAACCCCAACACAGGTAATCCTCTGGGGTACCTATATTCCCCCCTAAATTGATGTTTTTTGTATCATTTGTATTTGTATGTTTTATTTTTCCTTAGAGGTGGAATAAAAATTGTTATTATTTGATTTCCAAGGTAGTTAATACAATAAACTCCCGATTATCCGTACGCGCATTATATGAGCTGCGGATTATCTGTGCAATCACAATCTATTTAGTGTATCGGCAGTGGTCTCAAAGGTAAGTAAACTTTTGTCATTTTCCTCCAATCTTGACTTCAACTACGGCCTTGCCGACTGGTCTGATGTCTTAGGTCAGGCTTTGTGCCGTCAACCGAGGCATGTGAACATTTTATTGCGGCTGGGACAGCTCTACTGGATTATTTTTTCGTGATAAAATGCTATTACGTACAGCGAGGATCTTTTCATTGGCAGATTGTGTTATTTCCCTACCAAACAGTGAGATATCCGAATTTCCCGATTACGCGTGCACCCTTTATCAGTCATTATCACGGAAAATCGGGAGTTAACAGAATTGTTATCTATGAAATCTTGTTACAATTTAATCTATGTAAATTACATCCATGACGCTTGTGTGCTCCATCCGTCGGACTGCACGTAAAAACTGTCGGCCTCTTGCCATCTTTCGTCAAGAGCAGGCTAGTGCCAACGTCAGGTCAGACTCCTTCCACCCTGTATGCCCAGTAAAATTCTTGCCTGCAGTCCTACTACCGACCTAATCTAATATCACATGGTTTTTTATGTCGTGATGCATGGAGCGAATGGTGACGCATTAACCTTGAAAAAAACTCGGATTCATTTGATTGTATGCGGGAAAGTGTGCCATAAACGTTAAGATGAGTTGTTGCTGCACATTAGTTAGACCAGAGACGGAATTAGCCTCTAGTGTTTGAGACCCGTGGGGAAAGGATTTAAAACAGAATCTAACAAAATTCAGAGACCATCAGCCAAATTTGTAAAAACAACATTGTCATGAGTGTAACTTCGTTGCAAGAGGCAATGGAATGGGTGTCAGTTCAAATACGAAGACAGCAAGCCAAACTAAGGCTTTCGCAAGGGTACAGGGAAAACGCGTTTGTCTCAGATAGCGAGATAACTAAAAAGGCTCCACACTGCATTGGTAGGCAAGAACACAGAGATAAGATTAAATAAATAAGTTGCCTCACAGGTAGATTCATATATTCGTCCTTTCCTCGAAACATTTTTCGTGATCATAAAAATATTAAGAAATCTCACACTATGTGCCCAACATTAATTTAAATGGTCGATGGTCAAATGGTCGATGCTTAAATTTAAAGGTTAAATGGCCGATGACAGCAATATTTTGACACCACTTGATAGGGAAGACAATTAACTATAATATATGTTAAAATGAGGGTAGGTTATCGGGCATGCCTAAAATGATGGTTCCTCATTAACAAAAACATGAAATCACACTCATTAGATTACTACAGATTAATGAAACAAGCAGAAATTACCTATAGATGATGGAATTGTGAGTGTATAAGCATATCTGCACGAAATAAAAGTAGGTATATGTACATAATACATGCCTGTAGAATATTTCAAATACTTTCCTGCATGCTAAATGACAGTTGGAATATGCAGTGTGAGCCCTATTTGATATTCATCTCATTTGGCAGGAGGTTTGCGAACATATTTGTGCATGTTTGGTGAGACTCACCCCCTGCCACACACCCTCGAGGTGACTTGCAGGGTAGTCGTAGATGAAGATGTCGTGAAGGTGCGAAAGAGAGTAACTACGCCAGTGTGAAGAGGTTAAATGACGGAAGAATTGCTTGTAGAGTTGCGTCAAACCAAAACTTAGAACTGATGAATATTGATGATAATGATATTGATGATAGGTACATATTTTCCTTCATCTTGCACTGACTTACTTGCTTGTTTACTTGAATGACCCACTGGCAGCACACGAAGCTCCATAAAGCAAATTTCGAGGGATTTTATAGCTCACGGAATACGCCAAGGACGTTGCAGGCCCATGCCCGAAAGGAGTATTTGCGGTCGTGACTTGGCGATCGGGTGGCAAGAAAACTTCCCACGCCTCCAGCCGACAGATGATGCATGCACTCGTGATACCTCGAAACTGCACGGACGGCCTTTTTTGGCCAAACTCAATTCCTGGCACCCAAGTCTGAGCGCTCTTTAGAACCGAATTTTCTTTTGGAGATTCTTTGAAGAATAAAACTACAAGAAGACCACACACTCTGTTTCGCAAAACCCAATTGGGATTAGGGATTAATTCTTCATCATGCACCACGAATAAGAGACCATACGCGGCGAGATTAAAGACTTAAGTGGCTTGTCGCGTAGTAAATTGTTGCACCACTCATGCTAGTTTACCTACCTCACGGCAGTTCCTTAATTCAGAAGTTGAAAAGGTTATGAACATAATCTTATAATATCGATAGAAGTCAGTAAAACAGATAACCATTAATGGAGTGAGCTGTAAAACAACTTCCTTAATCCGCTTCATCACATGGAGAACATAAATTTGGACGCTCTAAATCCGAATGGAAACTGAAAATAAACTTGTCGAGAACGACTTTCGAAAAACACTCGAAATTAAAGAGCACTTTAATTTGTTTCCTAAATGGACGTGGAAACTATGACATGAATAAAAAACTAATTGCCACAGAAGTAAGAGGAAAGAATTCTCAGAGTAAGGGAGATCAATTCTTTTAAGTATCTAGATTACTACATAAGAACGGGGTAAAATTATACGATCGGGCCTTGGCTGGGTCGGAGGCTGTTAGTCTCAATGCAGACGGTCAGCACTCACCTTGAAGAAAAAAATAAGAATTTGGCAAAGAGAGGAAAAGTAATAAAATGTTGGATTAAAAACAGAAGAGTTGGTACAAGTCAGAAAAACGCCCTTGGTAAGACTTGACCTGGATTTTACAACATGTTTCTGATCCATTCGGAGAAATTTTCTTTTACATATCCCAGTATCTATAACTTTTATTTAAGAGGATCTTGCCTGTGAAACTAGCTTATATACCTAGCTTATACACCGACCACGTAACTCTAGCCGATTTTAGGCACCGCATTAGTCGAAAACTCATGCATTTCCATTCCTTGGTGCATCGTATGCTGAATGTGCCAATGTCGAAGCAGAATTTTAACAAAAAGGGACAGTATTATCAAATACTAGATTGCCCTCAGCAATGGTTTTCCTAGCATATTAATTGATAAATCAATATATAAAAAACTGGAAGGTTAGATCTAACTTTAGTTTTCACTCAAGAACGTGTTCCAAGCACCGATACAAATAGGGTCACTTTAGCATATTTAGCGCTGGTCTTCTCCTACAGGGTTTTAAAGAGATTATCCAAGCATTCGTGTGGCCTTTAAATCACGTGTGACTCTTAAAAACCTTCTAGTTAGATGCAAGAATACTTTTGATCCCATGCCCAGAAGTGGAATAAACAGCCTGAAGTGCAGTGACTGTGATTTATATCGGACACGCATCAAGAAATTTTAACACCCGGACGAAGGAACATATGAAATCTTTTATAAAAAATGACAATAGCAATTTTGTAAAACATTTATTGCAGTGTGACCACAAAAGTGATTTAATGTTAATATTTTATGAACATCATTACAGTAACAAATTAGAACTTAATGCTCGCCAGCAGTTGAAAATTTTAAAAGGCGTATATGACCCTGAAGCTCAACGAATACTTGTTCCCTGCTTCCTCCCTCATCCTGAACGCAGTTGCCTCGTTTTCCCATCCTCCAGCCCCCCTGGCTGGCTGTTAAGGTATAAAAGGAGAGAAGACCAGCACTAATGACGACGATCGAACGTCGTACCCCGGGTTGTGCATTGGCTTCCGTATTTCTGTGGTATTCGTAACGGTTCAGCAATAAACAAGTTCACGATTTTAACTAGCTCAACGTTATCCTAGGTCTCCAGGAAGATGTGACATTGCAGTGAGAACGTGACTGTGACAGTGACTAACACAGAGACACAGACTGACACTGACTCAGCGGCTGACTCCTCATAGAGAGATATAACCAGTTCTATTTCACAAATTAATTTAAAAATCTAGCTCTACAGAAGTTGAGCAAGCTCAGTAGCTTACAATCGGGAAACGCTGCGCCACAATGTTAAATTAACATAGCAAAATATATAATATTCACATCGTCTATCATTGACTCTAAAGAAAAGTGCAAAGGATGCGTTACTGGCGAGAGTTTACGAGAAAACAATCAAATCAAGCGTCAGAAAATGATAGTAAGCTCAAGTTTATTAAATTATTAAATTTTAAATCTCTACCAAAATGTTTGAAGAAATAGTGTAAAATTTTCAGCTTTTGACTGTTTTACAGTTTCGTCGAAACGTAGGCCGAAATGGAATCCCTTAACCGGTGGACAACTCGAGAAAACTTTTTGAAGTTTTTCACTGGTTGTTATGAATAAATGAAAGATAGCGAAGCATCTTTATCTTACTAAAAAGGTTTTGCATAATCCCGGTTACACGAAAGGCCTTAGCCATGAGTGAGTACAGTTTAATGATGAAATTAGCGGTTTCGCACGTCATTTCTCGGTGACGTTCGGCGAAAATATCCTTTTCCCGCCCGAGGGAGGTATTACCCCCTCTCCCGTCCCACCCCCAATTCCTCTCCCGTCACCTCCAATAGGTGTATATCCTCCGCTCCGTCGCCGGTTTTTCGCATCGCGGATGGAGGCATCGACATCATGGCCATAACGGGCGAGGAGGAGGAGTCGGAGAACACGGCTTTGGTTTTAACGGCGCGGACGCTAATGGAGGCGGATGGGCACGAGATTCCGAGGCGAGCGCCTGGTGGCCTTCCCAATCGTTGCGTCGAGGCCGGCTTATTCCCTTTGCGACGTGGGCTGTGAGGCCGTCTGCCGTAATCGCCAAATGCAAGACCCGAGCCAGGGAATGCATGCAGATAAGGAGTTTCGATGTTGTAGGTTCTCCCCAATTGTATAGGCACCATTGAATCGTCCAACGCAACCATGAATTCACAGGAACACAAATTTCATGCTTTAAGGCCGCTTTACACGATACAATTTTTTGTACAGTTGTTTGTACAAACTCTTGTATAAACTGAACGAAATTGTATGTTTACCTGAATGGGATTTGAACAGGTTCTATTTCCCTTTCAGCCATTCAGACAATCGCACAAGTTTTCGTACAATTTGCCGCTTTACACGGTACAATTTCCTCATACAAGAGTTTGTACAAGAAATTGTACAAAAAATTGTATCGTGTAAAGCGGCCTTTAGACTGGATTCCAAAGCCGTGAACGTTGCTTGCCTGACCGGCGCGTTACCGGCCTTAAGGTGTCCGAGGGCCTAAGCCTTGAATCTTTCGTTACTCTATAACGAATGAAATTTGTCGTTATGATAACGTCATTCGCTTCAAGTTATTCGTTTATCCACGTTGATAACAAAATATGACGTTTTAGTTAGTAACGGAAACGTCAGTATTAATTCGGTGAGTAACGATTCAAGAGATTCAAGACTTGGGCCCCAAGTCCATACACCTGTGCATGGACTCCCCATCGTCGATGTCGATCCCACGAGACTGGTGCTCGATCAAAAGCCTCAAGTGGCATTTGTTGCAATTTTTTAAACCTTTTTCGGAGAGTAAAATTATGATCGGCATCATTCGTATTTTTTACGTAATGCAGGCTCCTATTCTTAATTATATGACGTCATTCCAGGTAGGGAATTTCAGAGGGGTAATTAATAGTGACGCAAATGAAGAATCCCTGGTCCCGTGACCGATAAGACGACAAAATCGTTGCAAAATTAAGACCCCTTCAGGGCTCTGGAGTACATTCAAGTTGTATTTACGTTTTGAGGCAAGGGTAGGTTGATGTTGAATTTATCTGATGCTTTAATATAGGCGATTGATGTTACCCTTTGTTAATGCTAGGTATAACCTATGGCTAAAGTTATTTTCGCCGTTTATATTGGTAGACGGAGGGGATTAGGAAGAATTTCTTGTAGCAGATGAGAGAGGATGCAATAGTAGTTTGGAGTTCACGTCGATGTCCTGTATAGAGAGCTGGCTTTTCGTTTTGAGGGTCCAGGTTCGGTTCCCAGCTTTGGAAGTGACGTTCCAGATAATTTACGCTAATGGACCGTACTCTATGTGCAGGCGCTCTCTCTCTCTCATTCTCTCTCTCTCTCCCTCTCTCTCTATCTCCCTCTCTCTATCTATCTCTCTCTATCTTCCTCTCTATCTTCCTCTCTCTCTCTCTCTCACACATTTCATTAACAGCAAAAGGTTCTAGGATTGTCTATATTCTTCCTCCGCTCTCAAATATAGTCAAATTGCGTAGCTATACTAAATGGCGAAAAAAAACTTAAAATATATGCACTTTAGTTACCCGCATCAAATTATTTGATCACCACTTATTCTATAGAATTGGTTTTAAAAAGTGTTACATATTTACCTAACATGCCAGAAAACTTAAAGTTTTGACTTATTTCCGCGAGGCATTGCATGTAGAATACAAAAGTGTATGAACCTTAGCCGTGACGCGTGGTGCATAGAGAACATTTCTCATGTGCAAACAATTCATGGCGTATCTCATAACGAAAGCGAATAAACACGAAGAGGAAATCAGGTAATGACATAATTATACTCTTAACGAAAGGAGCAAATGGTTCTTCAGCCTAACGTTCTATGAGACGGCAGATTTAGTGCGCGGGGCATGTTGTGTACATGGCTTTCATCAGAGGTTCCCCATATAAATCTTTGCAACAGATAGAGTACTGGATTCCCATCCCGAGGGTTTTTGTTTGAATCCCGGCAGTGTTAGAGTTTTTTCATAGTAATACTAAGTCTCTACTCGAGCTCTGTGTGTAATTCACATCAGTATTCTGTCCTATTCCACAGTGACCCAAATTACCTACGCTGTCGGTACACTTCCCCACATAACTAAATTCCTTACCACTTCTGTGAGTCCAACAAAACCCAACGGGGAGGGAAACTAGTGATACGGCATCTCAGCAACTATTAATGTAATATTACTTCTTTCTGAATAGACTTCTTGCTGCGTCACATCACGTGGAATACTTTACCGTGGATGTTAATTGTCTCCGTCAAGGAAATTCATCCACTGTTATAAAACTGCCTGCTGCTAAGGGAATTACATTGTTGATTAATAATTAAAGTCATAAGATCAATCATTGCCTTCAGAATTCATAGCTCACGAAATTTATTCATTGAACTTTTGAATTGAACACGAGCTATAAATGGAAAATTACCTAAATCATTGGTGAAGTAAGCAGTGGATGAATTACTTGGCGTTTCGCCATATTAAAGGACTTTTCTAAAGGATTCCCATTTTTACCATCCAATTTCCTTGCAAGAAATATATAGGTAGGTATGTTTGAGAGACTTTCTGAAACAAAAAAATGAGTAAATTATGTAAAAAAAATCTATCGGATAACATCAAGAAGAAATGTTGACATTTAATGACTTATTTAAAATGTTACCACAGCATTTAGGATAAAAAACAGAATGGCCATACATTTTATTCCTAATTCTTATTGAATGATGTGCATTGGTTTTTCTTGACAATTTTTTAACATTCCTTTTAAATATAATACGCCACACCCAAAATTAAACGATTTAGTTATAAGTGTAGATGAAGACAATGTTCCTATCGGAAATGGTCAAGTCGTTGACCAAAAGTAAACGTCATGTAATTACAGGTGAATCGGAAAGCCAAAGCATAGTACGGCTGGACATCTTGGAGATATAGGATCGCTTATAGATGATAAACCTAATGTCGCGTAATTTTATTTTACATGAAGAACACTGATGCACGAAATAATTCGTCTAAGCTTTACAACTGACCCCAGAAAGAAACACGTTTTTTTGGGAGGAACAGTGAACTTATTATCCCTCCTTTACTGTCTTACTTATTGGGAAAAAACAATAATAACTCTCGGGAAAGTGAAGTGCGGCATGTTTACCGTCACATAGAGGTAATTCTAAGACACTTCTAAAGATCACTAGAACACGCCCGTATGTACATCCGGACATTTCTCAACGATATATTGCAGAGTCATAAATTTTCCGCGCAGGGTACTCTATGGCTATACACGGGGGTACATGAGAAAACGAGAGAGGCCCTCTTTCTAGAATTCTGGCCGCCTTTCTCGACCGCGATTAGATTTGATTGATTATCACCGAGTAAGCGGGTTTTGCGATGAATTTTCAGACAAAATCTGGGTCACCACTTGGAGACAGATTTTATGGCGATGCAGGACGGCATTTTCCATAGGTCGAGTAATATTTTACTCGTCATAAAAGGTCCTCGTTCCCCGGTTGTGACAAGAAACAGAAAAGGAGGGAGAGAAAGAAAGAGAGAGAGAGTGAAAGGGATAGACGCTGGAGTGCAGCGTCTCTGCACGAAAGAGGGAATTGAATCGCTCGGGTTTGATCAACACGCGAACGAGTTGGCCTCAAGTAAGTAAAGCTGAATTTCCATTCCGGGCCCGTCATATTTTTTTGGCGCCAAAGACTAGATCGTTAAGGAATGCAAAACTTCTATGTCTCATGCGGAGGGAAAAGGCACACAGTGTGAGAACGTGGTGGAGGAGATTGAGGAGGCATCCATTTAAAGTAGGTACTTCATTTTGAGTCCCCCATTTCCTTTGCTACAAACCCCTCATACTAAATCCTACCTGCCAGATAGATGCGGTAGTTCGTTGGGTGACGCACAAGCTTGGCAGCTCTGAGGACACGGGTTCAAGCCCAACATAGATCTTAGGTGTATAGCGTAGAGCAGCTAGGTTCGTTAAAAGGTATTCCGATAGGTTGAGTAGCGTTTCAGAATTAATAAAAGAATTACGGTGGGAATCATTATCAGAGTGTAGGATAAAGTATAGATTAAGTCTATTAGAGAAATTTCTATCGGATAGCTTTACTGAAGATATTAGGGCATATTAGAAAAAACCAGCGTATTATTCTAGATTCGACCAGACAAATAAGATTAGAGAGATAGATTGTCGTACCAATAGATTCAAAATGTTATTTTTACCCCGTACTATAAGAGAGCAGAATAGGCAGCTTAGCAAAGGGATAGGAAGGTGAAATATTTTAGAGTATTCTATAGTGCATGATGCATGTATTAACTCTTTAAATACTATAGATACTAACAATCTAGTTGCATGAGACACTATAGTTGCTTTTTTGCATGTTAGTAGTGCATGCTTGGTGATCTTCACCCCCTGCCACACAACCTCGCGGTGGCTTGCACGGTATCGTGTAGATGTAGATGTGGGTTAAACGATACGAAAGCTATTGAAGCTCCTAAATCCATAATTGCAACTATTGAAGCTCCTAAATCCGTGAACGGACGACCAGCTTCTGGAAAAGACAGTAGCGTACGTATTTCATTGTCATTAGAAACGCTACGTTCTCAAGGATGGGGAACATTTGTTAGGTAGACTACCAATAGTCGTAACAATACTGTTAAAATACGAAGAAAAATGCGCGTTATATGGAAATTTCATTAGAAATCTTGGTGGATTTCAAAACGGTACCATGCGCATGTAGTTTGGATCACAGATACAAACACCAACCAAATATGAAGAATTAGTGTCCATTAGTATTCGTAATCACTGCTTCACAGCAATATTAACAATTGATATGTATATAATAAACCAAATAAAGCCGAAAGACGAAGATTGCCTACTTATTGCGCACGGTCGCTAAGGCTTGAAATTTTCCACGCTTGTCTCCTGACCTATTTCATATTTTTGATCGGCTAGCAGTGAACACCAGGTGCAAGTAAAAATGTAGAGAAAATTCATGATGATATGATGGTGCTCGCTAAAACAAGCGTTGTGGGTATCCAAACAATTTTCAACTTCAAACCGTGAAAGACGGTGTTAAATGACACTCGAAATGTGCGTAAGAATTACATGTCTAAAATTTCTACGGCGTGTGTTATTAAATGAGAGATCGGAAAATTCTCAAGTACTGTGGGAAAGTTATGAACATCTTAATAAGTTAAACATAACCCGAGGGGATACATGCACCAGGAGACATGTGGTTTAACGAATGAATCCGCCCGCATTTAAATAATTTCTGCCTGTATACGGCACGCGTTAACTTCTCACCTAACTGATCGGTTTATCGCAGTTTTATGTCCAGAGAAATTTAAATCCACAGTAGGAGAGAGTGATCAAAATGACGTAGCGTATAGAGAGAATAACGTGGGAGAATTAGATGGGATGAAATACCAGTTTTGCAGGAACGGATGCGGTCATTCTCGTGGTGAAGCACGTTGAGAATGCAAATGGATCGGTTTGACTCCCTCTTGCTGCTAACTGCCAAGCCATTTGGATGGTGTATTTGGGCATAAACCTCTTCCCTGAGAAATAGGCCGGCAAAGGACATTGATTTGACTAAGCCGAATGATTCTTCAGGAAATTCAAGAATTGCGAACTAGCAACGAAAAATAGATAAAGAGTTACTCGCTGACATGTAAAATAGCAGCATTTTTACAGAAAAAAAGGGTTTCTGATGCCCAAAGCCTCTCGGTTGACGAAGGAAATAGTATATATTTAGCATGTCAAATATTAGCCGAATCCATGCGATACTGATTGGATTTTGAGAGCAAAAATTTAGTTTCTGGTGGATTTATTGTAAATAAACAAGTCGAGATTTGACGACGATTAAGAGAAATGTAGCACCACTTCTTTGAGTATTTGTAAAATTTCAGGGCTTTTGGCACGCCATTATATCCTTAATTGTTATCATCATACTCGAGTTCACTCAAATTTGAGAGATAAGAAGGGCGGATCCATTCTTTGCTTTTAGAAACATCTCTTAGGTCGTATTTCTGTACACTTCTATTTACTAAGGAAGTTATCTCTTCTTCGTCTTTTTTGAACGTTTTTATGTTCAACATGGTACCCTTAGGCTCCTACATCTGCACGTCTTTCTTCATCAAGAAGGGTGAATTTTATTTATAAGTGTTCGTATATCACACTTTTATTAGAATGCCTTTGGATACGGTTATAATCTCATCCGACACCTGAATACTGTTGTTCCTGGATGAAAGTATAAGCGTAGGCACCATAGCCACCATAAAAGCAAAAATTGATCATTGCATAGCAGATGGTCTTCATAAACTCTTCAAACTGAACCGTGGACAATAAACCGTGGACCTCGTGGCCACAAGTTGGTGACCTGAGGCGTCTCGAATAAAATTCACTGCGCCAATTGATTTTCCAACCCTGACAACATGTGGTCTTTTATGGATTGATTCTGATTCTTAACGAGGTATAATAGCCTTGTGGCAATAAAAATGCTCATGCCCAAAATCGTCCTGGGTATAAGAGACAGAATTCCTCAGTCGCTGATGTCATTAGCATCTAGAGGCGATTACTCAGCGCTGATATTTACGAGGCTAACTTTCATCATCATTTTTAGCTGACGACAAAACAGGTTGATCCCTCGTTTTTACATATCGCAGTCATGCTTGCCGAGAGTATGAACAATCTGGGTCAACCTCGTAATCTCCAATAAATATAATTTTATAAACTTAAAACGCGTTACCTCAAAGTCACGTTCCTCTTCTGAAAATACTCCCAGAAATGTTCTCGAATGCAGCTGGGGTCTAATCGATTGAAGTCTGGACGGGAAGGAACTCAAAAAATGGGTGGAATTTGCGCTTGGCGCCGGGTTTCAAAAGCTAATTGGGGTCATTTATTTTCAAAGATCCAACACTAATTACAGCGACGACATAACATTTTCTGTTTGCTCGAATCCCCCCTCCTAGGCTATTTGAACAACAGCCAATTATTTCGAATCGCAAAATGGGGGAAGGGCAATAACACAGGTTCCATTAGCAGATTGGAACATTCAAGCACCAGGTAGACGTTCAAATACTTCATTCGTGAGTTGTTAGATGCAGTTTCTCATTCTTACTAGAAACAGATGGCGTTGTATGTTGGTGAAGTGCCCTCTTTTGCAACAGTATTTACGATGGGAATTCGACTAAAAGCTGAGGGAACTTGCACCCTTAAAAATAGGGAAGTCGTGGTGCGAGGCTAGGATTTATAAGGGCTGGGAAAAGAGTTGAAAGTATCCCATCGTCGGTAGTCTCAAAGAAAGGCGCCAAGGCGTCCACGAATTTACGTCTCATCCGGCGGTGGGGGTTACGAACTTTAAGTACTCCTCACAGAGCTCTCGGGTAAGATATAATTGAGAAACCCATCCTATAGTATCTGGATTCTGAGTATTGGGTAAATGTGACGATCATGTACGAGAAATCAGCTACTTTTCCCTTGTTAGACCTCATTTGGAATATGCTGCCAGTGTATGGGATCCCTACGAAATCGGTCTAAGTAATGAACTTGAACGTGTGCAGCGAAGATCGGCAAGATTTGTAAAGGGACGATACGATAATTATATTAGCGTAACCAGTCTATTAAATGAATTGAAATGGGAATCATTGTCAGATCGCAGGTTGAAATTTAGACTTAATCTCTTCCACAAATTCCAAGGCAATATTTTCAGTGATGATGTTAAAAATATTTTACGAACCCCAACTTACTATGGCAGACTGGACCATAATCATAAAGTTAGAGAAATTGATTGCCGAACTGACCGATTCAAAATGTCCTTTTTCCCTCGCACAATAAGAGATACGAATAGCGGTAAATATGTCCTATCGGAGAGTAGCAATGAATAGCATTGGTAGCTGCATGTTGGTATGAGTACTTAAAGCTAACCCTACTAACAGAATGTTTTTGCATGTTCTCTTTGCAATTTCTATCTTTTTAAATAGTGTAGTTCTGACTACTATATTAATACTATTCCTTTTTTTTGCATGATATGTAGTGCATGTTTGGTGAGCAATCACCCCCTGCCACACACCCTTGTGGTGGCTTGCAGGGTATTATGTAAATGTAGATGTAGATGGATTCCAACTAGGGCTATCTGGATATAAATCCAGCACATTACTGCCGGGGAAAAAGTATAGGTACTCGAAAACAGGCTTCAATAGAAGGCTTTCCCGTAGACCTAAATAAAAGCTAGCACTACTTAAATTTGGTTCATTACACTCTGCGTTATATGCCAAGTAAAAGTTTATATTCCATCACGTTATAATGCAATAGTAAGTTGCACAAAAAATGCCGTTTTTCACTATTACTAATGGAGCCCTCAAACGAGTGATGATACTTTTCCCCTTGACAATAGTCACCACACCATAATGTAAGTAGCCGTACTTTTGAATGCGGCACCTTCGTCTTCATAATTCTTTAATTCTGTAGCTTTAGGTTGGTCCTCTCATCTGATAGTAGCCAGGCGTGGAAGGAGAGAAGTTAGATTGATTGGATGAGAATAAAGGATGTATGGTGATGAACCCGACTTCGGAACTAAGACGGTCCTAACAAACGGCACCATGGTATCCGAAGAAAAACCCGTGAACTATTAGTTAATAACATATTTGTAAATATCGGCTTAAGTTTTTGGCGAGATAAAAAATTCCATTTCGCCCTATTTTCATTGCTAAACTTGTATATTTGTATTGTAATATTTCCAGTAAAATAAATGTAAAAATGCAGTAAAGAAAAGCATTCAAGTTTTAAAAAACAGTAAATTGTGTTTACAGAAGAAAAAATACGTTTTAGTTAATTAATTTCAAACAATGGTACTTATGACTAGAGTTGAAATTTTTTTCTAAATAAAATTCAAGCTAGATAAGCAGATAACACAGGAAGAAAAACACGAGCCAAATCCACAAAAATAAACTTTACTACGACCCGGGTTTCACTGTATTACAGCATCGCCTGAATCTTCAGAATTTGCTAGATAAGCAGGATCTCTGCGCAAGATAGCAAACATTTTACTGCTGCTAAACTAATTTTCAATGAATAATTAGACTGAATATCTGGATACCGTAGTGTAGCATATGATGCTAATGTATTTCAACAAAAATAGACAGCAAGTACTAACCAACAAATTGAAATACTCTTCCCAATTCAGGGAAAACCGAATAACTATTGCCGTCAAACTGAAACTCAAATAGAAAATGTATTGAGGGGTATTTGGTGGGAATGGATCTCCTTGGTTCACGAATTATCTCCCTTAACATGAGATGAAATGCTCATGACTAATATAAAAAGGAATTTTTGATAAAAAACACGTTCATATTTTTTATCTCCTTATTTCTTAAATTGAAGAGGCAGAAATAAAATTTGAACCAACAGACGTTTGAAATTAATCCCTTAGTGTACTTCTGGGTTTTAAGTTACTCCTTGCTCGTATTTTGAACGTTCGTTCAATCCGGGTCAATTTCAAAAGAAGGAAGCCCCCTGGAGTTGACGGTTTGTGATGTTGAGGCAGATCCACCGAGATGAAGGGAATGGAAATAGACGGCGATCTGATTCCAATCGGTGGGAGTAAAAAAAAAAAAAACAGATCCACCCCTCTCTTAGTTGGCTGCCTTCCTGGAGAAACAAATCGGGCGATGGACCCCCGAGATACGGCTTGTGAGAGTCCGCCGTTTGGAGTGAGGAGTCGAAGAAAAGGGTAAATGAAAGGGAAGGGCTGGCATAGAAGCGTGGAAAATGGGAGGCTACACTGACTACAGAATTTAGCACGTCCGTCTACAAGGTAAGTAAGTAGTAAATTAGAGTTGCCGTAAGGGATCTTTGTTGCTAATTTACCAACTTTTGCTAACAGCTGGCAACCATTTTTAAGTGCTCGTAACTTGTTAGGATTACTTGATTATTTTAGTTAATTGTACAATCAGATATTGTGGAAATAGACATTGATTATTTACTGTCACAGAATTAAAAAAAAGCCCTCGAAGATATCTTGGCTAGCTAAATTATATCATATTATAGGCTTATTATAGAAAGTTGCTGAAAATAGAAAGGAAGTTATTGGTAATATGATTTTAATGAATGCGTAAGGTATATTTTAAGCTGACAGCATTTATACCAAAGATGGTTTATAACAATGCTAAAGGATTAATTCAATCTTTCATTAAATAAGTATTTCTTATCTTAGATATTATTGTCCAAACCGAATTAGAAAAAATAGTTCTTACTACCAAATTAGTGCTAATTCTAGTAATCGCAGCAACTTATATTCATCAGAACAACTCTATAGAAATTTTCTTGCCAGGAAAATCTAAGGTAGATTTGGCAATAAGAATAAGACTAGGCTCCTGTAGTAAATCCCACCCTCCTTCCTCGTCCCTGTAGCGTTGGATAATTGGATGCAATGCTCTAAACAATGAATCTGCGATTCTCGGCTAGAATTTAAATTTATGTTCCGCTTTTATTTTGAAAGTTAACTCTTGAGTAAGGCAATTTTCACATTTTGCAATAGGCAGGGGTTAGAGCTGGATATTTGAGAGAGGAACAAAAGTTATAATGCGATCGCCAAGATATCAATACATACGTGTTTTTTACGTTGATGAGTTTTAGCTCTTCACCTCAATGACCCGGGTTTGTGGTAGTATTCCGAGAGTGACTACCAACAACTGAGGCCATTTATGCGACGAAGGCACAGTGGGCAATTAGGTAGGGGTAGGAATTATTATTGGAACATAAGAGGGATGGTGAGGAACCCGGCGTCGGCAAGAGTCTATACTTAACGAAACATGCCAAGGGGTACGCGGTTTAACGTCCCATTCGACGGAACACATACTGAACTTGAAGTCCTTATCGCAAGAGTAGTCTGTAGTGCAAGATACATGTTTAACATTTATAACCCATGCTAGGAAAATACAGATAAGTATATGCAGAGAAATGCCTTAATAACCAGTAATCCCCTCATTATTATTTGGATACTAACCACCTAGTTGCACGTGAATCTTATGTCTAATATGTTTCCATTTGGTAGTAGCATTGTGGCTATGGCTTTAAGCTGCGTGTAATAAGTGGATGCTTGGTGATATTCACCCTGATCTTCACCCCATGCCACACATCCTTGCGGTAGCTCGCAGGGTACTACGCAGGGTAGATGTAGATGTACTCTCCATAGACCACACAAGTGGGAAGAGGATAACTGTTGACCGTATTCCACCGGTATTCCAACGAGCAATCTCTACCACAGCTAAGATTAGGGATCTCGAGATGAGCTCCAGCACTGTAAGCCTCCATCCCAACTACATCCAAGTTTAAATCCCTGAAGTGAAAGAGGTTTTTATGTTGAATCCCAGTCTATTACTTAATGTCTCCAGGAGAGAACATGAAAATCAATAAAAAGCCCGTCAGATGCGATGCTAATTTTGGCCCCTTCGAAACCTTTCTTTAAGAGCAGGAAAAGTTCTCCCCTATTCCTCTACCGAAAAAATATTTCCCAAATCCAATGACACCATTCTCATCAGCGCACATGATCTCGATGGGCGGTCACCTATGTTAGCTATACGCTAAGGAAATATACAACACAATTAATATTATGGTGCCATTAACTTCAAACGCAGATGGAAAAGATTTTTCACCATTAGCTTCAAATGCCTATCCTCGGACTAGTCGCGGCATGGTTATTATAAGCATGACGTGTTGTTATTTTGGAAAGGCGACTGCCATCTGAAGTTAGGAGCGCGCGCGGAAAACAGTGGGTCATTAGGAATATGTGGGATTGTTTGGAGTGGAGAGGATGCAGGAGTTGAAATTAGACCACTGTCAATGGAAAGCGCCATAAGGACTCGCGATTTAATAAACCAACACGGCACTCGGGTTGAGGCCAGTCTTCCGCTTCCGAAAAAAAACCTCCGTAACTTCCAAGACTCGAATCCGCTGTGTCAGCCGACGCTAGCCGCTATATCGACCCAATTACCTCGAGCCCCGGTTTCACAACATAAATAATGTGCATGAGAAATAACATTATGACCAGTTTACGGGATTTTTGCAGGGCTACGATTACTCTCAACTTTGGTTTCAATACGTGTTTCGACGCCCAGTTGAAATTATAATTTTTAAAATAAAATTTTCAACTGGACAACGAATGACAGAGTCTGTTTTCATGCTTTCTAAGCGCACAATTATCTTTGTTTCTTATTGATATCAAAGAACGAGAAATGATAGTTGCACGAGCAAGAAATATTTGGCAGAAATATGTACGCCATAAGAACAAAGTTATCTCTGTCGAACACTTTAACCAGTTTAGGCACATTAATATATGCAGTGAAGACAAAGAAAAATTTAGAGTCAAATTATTCTTGGTCAACACTTATTGTACGTTTGATTTGAAAACAGCACTGCATTTTACCACCTCTACTAAAGAGATGAAGGCAAAGAGACAAAATATGACTTATGACGGAAGTGGGGGGAGGGGGGTGGCGAAATATGACAAAGGAAATGCGAAATTCAAAATTAAAATGCGGAGAATATTTTGGTAACTGTGGAACACCCATTTCAAGGACGTTTATGGCATTGTTTTTGGTCCAATGCTCAAATATAGCAAGCGGAAGTGCATTGAGGACGACAAAACCCGAGGCAATGGAAGAGGAAAATGTCTTTGAGAAAAAGGCATGGACGAAATAATGGCTCGAAAAATGCAAAATTCTTTAGTAAATCAGAGTGATAAATATTTTCAGTTACCAGTAGCTACAGTATTTTTACTCTGCAGTAACTTACTCACCATTTGATTATCATGAATTTCTAATATCTAACCTAGGTAGGCAGCTACGGACTACTAATTTTTAAACGGTGCGATAAACTGACCACCAGTCAAGAAAAGCCTGCTACTCATTCACTTCAAGCATATGAGGAAGGACATTTGCTCTTCTATTACGCACTATCACTAATCATTTGACGAGGTCAGAAATGGCACTCACCCGATAAATGGCTTCATTGATGCCCCCCTCTTTCTTAAGAGCACTTGTTTGAGGCGAGGGCACGTGGTTCGACAGAAAAGTGGACCAGCGGAAACGGTGGCTTTTCCCCCTTAACTCCCTAATTGCGACTCAAAACGGAAATACTTAAGAAAAATACTTAATTGTTTAACTTATATACTTAAAAAGAGTAAGTGCAATTGAATAATTCAGATTAATGAAGAGAAAAATAAAAATAAACTTAGTTAAATACAATCAGATTCAATTCGAATGAATTGTCAATTCATTGTCACCCAAAGCTTCAGAGCAACTTTAAAAATTGTCTCATGTGTCGAGTTTCATAATTCAGTCACCTTTCATAACTGAGTCGTCTTAGTCGGAACCTATGCATCATGCCAGTAATGTTTTCAGATTCAGCCGTGTAAAAAAATGCTTAGTGACCCTGGCCATGGTGTAAATAAATTACGTAGCAAAACTTCTATTTCGTAGGTAATATTTGAAGATTAATACATTTCTTTACTTAGTTTGCCTCCTTGTGTACAGACCTCTCATCCTGAATGCCCGGTTTAGAATCCCAGTAAAAGTTTTTTATAGATCACCTAGGATTCTAAATAATAGAGATCTTGCTAATGACCTTAGTCGTCGACGCACCCAAAATACCAAACCTACTACCTAATAGAGAACTTAACCGTAGATACCGTGGGTTCAAAGAACAAAGGCCACAACAGTATCCTGAATTCAATCGAATGGAAACCTCAACTGAAAAAAATATGCGTACGGCAGTGGTTCATCTACATCTACACGATACCCTGCAAGCCAACGCGAGGGTGTGTGGCAGGGGGTGAAGATCACCAAGCATGCACTACTAACATGCAAATAAGCAACTATAGTGTCTCATGCAATTAGATTGTTAGTACCTATAGTATTTAAGGGGTTAATACATGCATCATGTACTACAGAATACTCTAAAGTATTTCCCCTGCCTATCCGTTTGCTATTCTGCTTATTCTGTTCTCTTATAGTACGGGGGAAAAATGACATTTTGAATCTATCGGTACGACAATCTACCTCTCTTATCTAATTTGTCTGGTCGAATCTAGCATAGGTTCGAGTATTTTCAATGAAACTGTAGTCGGTTGTTGTTTTAATCACTTTTAACTTTTTCTCAACGCATTGGTAAGGATATCGGCCACTTCATCGTCTCCATTCAAAAATTTCGTGCCCATGACTAACCCTTTCCGCTTCCTGGCTGGCTCGCGGCCTCACGATCAACCATTCTCCTTGAAGTGATGTGAGCGAGACTTCACGGATGGAAACCAAGACACACGCTCAATGTCTTTTCCCTGCAAGTCGCTTGCCATACACTTCAACTGGAAGAAAAAAACTTGGACGCGGCCGACTTTAAGGTTTTCAAAGCCACTTCCCTCGAGTTTACTCTTTCGTGAGCTCTAGTCGAGCGAGAAGTTTCGGGAAAAATTTGCCCAAAAATAGATGAAACTCAGCTGACCTACTGACCTTATGATGAAAAAGTGCGACCCCACTCATTAGTACAAGGATACAAGGCGAAAGCTTATGGTGAAATTCTTAGGACCTTTCGCTGTGAAGACCTAAACCTCTAAAATGAACTACTCGCACATACTTCGGCAAGCAGATAAATAAAGATAAATCCTTGGACATAAATATACAAACGTGATGAAAATATGTCATGTAAATTTTACTGTCCTATAACAAACAATTCTCTTCTGTTCGTAAAATAACGTAGGTATGAATTAAACATCACCTACCGATTCCTATAAATTGAAATGTACCTACGTTGTGTCAACTATTAGTTTCAAATTACGTACATTTATTTAAAATATTGTCGAAATAATGAACAAAGTGACTTTTCTCTTAAAAATTATCTTAAGAAAATAAACATCTTCTCCTGAAACTAATTCATCCATTATGAATAGGTTACTATGGTTTCGTGAATAAACACGATCATGGACAAACACTGGCTGAAATTATCACACTTACATTATTTCGCAAGCGTTTGGAGTTGGAAAATAATTTCATCAAAATTTCATTAAATATTTGCACATTGAAATTATTATAAGTTCACTTAAGCGACGAGTGCGATAGTCATATTATTTCCAGGTCGGATTGACAAACAATAGACGAAATTCTCGGCTTGAACGTGGATATTGTGATTTTCCCAATAATGAGTCGAGAAGTGATAGAGCTATTTAATATCACCCTTGGGAGTATCTCAATGACTTAATCTGTTGCTATATCTCCCAATTAGTCACGGTTCATCACTTCCGCACCCTATGAATGGGATTTAGTTGTTGTGCTGGCAATACGTCCCATTTTGAGACCCCGGATTTGGATTCTGGAAAAGGTAGAAATATTTAATTGGGATTCCGATTCTTCTGGATTGCAGAGTTTAAGGCTACCTAAGTTCACCACTCTATCGGAAACAACGACCCTTGGCGTATTTCGAAGATCAGACAAATGCCAACGTCTGGTTTCATTAAACATTTCTACTGTTCCCTGAAAATGTCCTACTTCCACTCAATTACCCACCTACACTTAGTGGAGGAGTAATCCTAAGCTGGCAGTCACCTTTCTCAAACATAAAATGAAACCAAATGCTATCGATTCAGGGAAGCAAATAAGATTGTGTTGTAGAGAACCTGGAGACGAAACAATAAGCCAACACAATGGCCCGATGTCGTCGGATTGCCTCACCCCCAAGAATGAATGCCTTGAGCGTATTGTTGGAGCTGCACTGTCACCGGATCCCAATAATGCACCGGGGCAGTCTTCCTCTGTGACTCTTGCGAGTTAGCTGGCTTTGGGAAGTGTGGTGTGAATCAGACTGCCGCAGGTAATCCCATGGTTGAGAGTTCTGGTGGAGGGATGTGCGGCCGGACGATCCCCGAGACGGGGGTGCATATTCGCAATGGATTATGAGATCTACATAATACCCTGCAAGCTACCATAAATGTGTGTGGCAGGGGGTGAATTCTCACCAAACATGCACTACATATCATGTATAAAAAATATTAGCATTTTATACTGTTCTAAACTACGCTATTTAAAAAAAGATAAAAATAACAAAGCAAACATGCAAAAACATGCTATTACTTGGGTTAGCTTCAAGTCCTTATACCAACATGCAGCTACCAATGTTATCCATTTCTACACTCGTACTGGATATATTTTGAATCTCTCAGTTCTGCAATCAATTTCTCTAATTTTGTGATTATGGTCCAGTCTGCCATAGTAAGTTGGGGTTCGCAAAATATTTTTAACATCATCACTGAAAATATGGTCTTGGAATTTGTTTAAGAGATTAAGTCTAAATTTCAACCTGCGATCTGACAATGATTCCAAATTTAATTCATTTAATAGACTGATTACGCTAATTAGGTTATCGTACCGTCCCTTTACAAATCTTACCGATCTTCGCTGCACACGTTCAAGTTCATAATTTAGACCGATTTCGCAGGGATCCCACACACTTAATATGGGAAAGTACCACACAAGGGAAAAGTAGCTGATTTCTCGTACGTGATCGTCACATTTACCCAGTACTCTTTTGATGAATCCCAGTTTACGTTCCCAGTTGACGCATCCCAGATCAAGTGCATTGGTGTGCTTAGTTGGATTTGTTTATAATTTCACTCAAATATGTGTTTATTTCGCATAATCTGGAATACATATTTACGGTATGTTACATTTTTCTGTTTGTTTGTGCATGCTTGGCATAGCGTATTACACATTATAGGCGGGTTACAGTCTGAAGAGGAAAGTGAAAAACCTGAGGAAGTTTAACCAATTGAGATGAAGATGTATCGGAGAGAGAGAGAAGAATCAGAAGAATATAGGCTAAAGGGGAGGAGCCCTCGACACAAAACAAACGAGGAGCGGTGAGCAACCTTTTTCACGAAACGCGATGGCGTTTAGAAAGCCGGTCGGACGGTCCGAGCGAATTGACAGTTGAGAAGGGAGAGAGAGAGAGGGATGGAAATGCGGGGGAGACAGAGGGGGAGAGAGTGAGGAGGCTGGAGGGTGGTTCGCGTGGGTGGGTGTGCTTGAGTGTGCGGGGGAGGATGTCAATGAGTCAGCTGTGAGCGAGCGAGGGAATTGATCCAGCGGACGGACGTCTCTTAGAGACCGTGGAAGGAGTGGGCGGAAGGGTTAAAAAGGGGGAAAGCGGAAGAGGTCAAGGAAATGAACGCCCAACCGCGGCCACCTCTGAGTCGCCAGCGGGGGACGACAGGCTGATCACCGGGAGAGAAGGGATGAGCTCTCGGCGCTTTCTCGGGGGTGGAGCGGGGGAAGAAGCTCTCGGGTGACGCGTATCCCGTGACAACCGGTCCTCGCCACCCACATCCCCTCGACCCAATCGCTCCACGGCACGGGGAGGGAGAGGGAAAGAAAATGAGGAGGCGAGCGTAACACTCACCAAGAGGAGAAAGAGAGAATTAAAAATAGAGGAACGTTCTGGAGGGAGATGGAGAGAGGCGGTAGTGACAGTATCGAGACGAGGATAATAGACGAAGGGTAAGCGAGAAAATATAAGAAATAATTCATCCTGGATTGCTTTCACAAGCTTTGGAAAGTCTTTTTTACGAGTCAAAGAGAATAAAATAAACATACCCTTGGACGCGACCACGCATATTAATAACACTAACGCTCGCGTTAATTCAATACATCCATGTTGGTAGTCAGGTAAGTTTTAGGAATATTGGAATGGAGAGGGAAATTCAACGCTCGTGGCTGATCTAGAAGGCGTATTTTTTTCCCCAAATAGCGAATGTGTCCGGAATGAATAGGAAAAAACTGAGTTTTATTGTTAAATAGACAAATGCACTGATAATTCAAAATGTGTTTTTCATGCTTTTCACTTCCTCGTTTCCCTTTTCAGTGCATAGACAACACATATCCTTTGTGGCCTAGTGGCCACTTAATGGGTAGTATGAAGACGTGGGTGTATTCGTAGAACGTTATCCCAAGTAAACTACGTTATGCTTAGGTCATCAAAACCAAATGTATCAGAGGCATCTGAATGTAAGCTATTTTAAGTGACCAAGGGTACGCAAGAACGCGCTTTTTATGTGGACTATATTCAAAGCAACATCAACTCTGAAAATTTTGTGTGATTAACGGAGAGGTTTTTTTATTCTGTACTTTATGCAATTTTCTCATGTGTTTCTAGACTTATTGTCGCTTAAGACCGGCATTAGCCAACTCATAATGGTAGGCACCAGGAGTACCACGGTTTAACGTCTCATCCGACGGACGGAGGACTAAACTCGAAATCTTTCCACAAAGTAGGGTAGGGTTAACCGATGAAAAAAATATCTTAAACTACCGGGATTCGAAACTGGGCCCTCCAGGTGAGGGACCAGTACTCTAACCACTACAACAACAACCCTGCCCTAGAGTTAGTCGATTCGAACTGGATACATTAGTGCCCTCGACGATAGATGTGTTTCTTTACCCCTCATTGTGAGTAGTGGAAGGGAAGAAAGGGTTGAGAGAAAGTTTCTCTTAAACAGCTCATAGGATGACGGAGGGCGTTCACTCCTTCTTGAAAGAGAAGATTCCGAAAATATTATGACATTGCTGGATGAAGAAATATATACTACTTGGAGAGGACTCGGTGATCGATATCTTTGAAAGAGTTGTGGCAGCTCACGATTGAGAGAGGAAATGACTTCATTGTTCCCTTAAAATTACATCATTGACGCCTCCACATCACCGATTACAAAGATTTGAGAGATTGCTGTCATTCTTGGCACGCTGAGCGTGATTGTAGTATGGGCGTTACCTGGATAGATTTGAAAATTTCTTTTCTAATGCACAAGCAATCATCCATTAATCTTCATCTCAGATCCTCACTCATGACGTCGTTTTAATTAAAGCCATTGGGTTTACTGTAAGGCGTAATGAATTTTTATTTTGTGAGCGGTAGGCGATTTTATACTGAGGATAACAAAAATACTGTTCACTATAATAATTCACTGTTCAATACTGGGAAGAAAGAGCAATGGCAAAGATTTTATGTCAATTTGCATCCAGTATTTACGGCGTAAAGCGTCGATTAGTTTTCTAAATTCCCTCTCCATTAAATTTTGATTGAGCTGGCGATACGTGAAATAAATGGGTGATCGTTGCAGTGAAGCACATTAGCATTTTGATATTAAACTGCTGACTACTAGGATAACAGCTAAACTATTTTAGAACTACGAAAAACACTGGTTTTTTTGTGATTCAGTCTTCACATAAGTCATGGTTAGAAAAAAGTGGAGACCGTTGCCAACCATCATAAAAACGTTTGAATCCTGAAGAGACTGGAAAAAAGACATCTAAGTACCATGATTAAAACATTGATATTGCTATTTACGTATGTCGCCAAGATACAGTTGTTAGAACATATTCTGCTCTTGGTGAGGGGAATTTGGAATGCTCTGTGAATAGATCTTAATCAGGGTGTGGAAATCCACTGTAAAACCTCTGCCGCTACTACTGTCGTTTGAACTCAGGCCTATGCATGAGAGCCCAGCACCAAATTCAATACGCAAACCCGATTTCGCGATTGAAGGTGGTATCATTATTCAACAGGGTGGGTACGGTCTCTTTAATGCGCGTTCTCCCTCAGCAGTTAGCGTAGTCAAATGTAGCGAATCTTCGGTCAAAACAACAAGTAATTAAAAGAAAAAAATGCTAAATAAAAAGCTTAATGTGCTTAACACATTCAACCCGGAATATTTTTAGTGTGCAATCATGAAAAACGGAAAGGTTTTTCCTCCACATTAATTTGGCCAGTCAATTAAATGTAATTATAAAATTAGTTAAAAAAAATTTTAAATAACAAAACTCGATAATTTATTAAAAACATGAGTTCGCATCTTTTAGAGAAGTCTTCAGAGAGGTCTTCAGTGAGGTCATCATAGAGGTCATTAACAGACGCGAATACGCGTCCGTTGGTGTCTTGGCAACGCACCTCGGACGCGCATTCGCGTCCGTCGGGTTGAACGTGTTAAGGCTACGAAGGTAAAGAGAGAATGACAAAAAATAAATGGTGAATGAGTGAACGCAAACGGTCCGTGAAATTTCTGTCACTATGCAAACACGGTCGAGGTATCCTTACCCCTTTCATTTACCCCTAATTAAGATTCATAGTCCAAACAGATAGCCAAATGCAAGTAAGTTCACATAAAAAAATCGAAGGAATGTCTAAGAAAGGACCCTCAAGCGTGGCGTGTCTTCTACGGAATGTGAAGAGGAGATATGTTTATCTTGAAACATTTTTAAGGAGAAGAGGATTGTGATCTGAATACACATATTTTCTTACTTGTTCCTTTTCCAAGCAATAGTGCTATTGATGGGATGAACGGACTCATTCATCGACTGGTAAGATGAATCAATCAATATTTCTTGTTTATCGGAAGCAGATGGATGAAATACTTAGTACCTATGTCCCACAAATAGCCCACAAGTCGATGTCTGTACTAACCATTGATTATGGGGTTTAACTAAGCCTATGATATACTTTCAGACTGCTAAATTGTTTTCTTACACTCACGTAATGATGTGGTTTACCATACATTTTCACAATATTCACTCCAAAAGTTTAAATAAACGTTATCAAACCAATTAAAAAAATGAATGCAACTATGCGCTAAGGTGAGTATGTGGAAAGATGTTTTTTTTTAATGTCAGCTCACTGCCTACGTACGAAAAGAGTCACTGGAATAATGAAACTAACTTCATTGCTTCTATCTCTGATAAATTTAATAATTAAATACACCCCTTCTACTACAATGGTACACTTCACTCCACACGGTTGAGTACTGAAAATGTAAGCAGAATTTAACTCCCTTTTCGATACAATTAACGAAAACATAAAAATCAGTGGTATCGGCAATCACTTGGTGGAAGTTATTCAATATGTAATCCAAATATGTAATCGAGTATTTGTACATATTGCATACACAATATGTCATATTGTATTGCATATTACATCCATCAATAAGATGTAGCTGATGCAGAAAAATATGATATCAGTCCATTAATAATGGATGTAAATAGTATAACCTGTTGTATGGTTTCAGAATGTTCCCATTATTTTAAGTTACTAACACAAAATACCATGGCCCAGAAACTAGCGAAGGTGAACTGAAACATTCATCATACTATCTATATTATTTTTAATTTTAAAGCGGATGTCAGTTTCAAGCAGGGTTAATAAAGATGCAAACTCGGGCAAATGAGGCAATTTAAGCAAAGTCTGATCAATCTCATTCAATCCCTTGTAAATACACGACATGTCAATTTTCTGGACGAAGTGACCTTCATAGACCAAAAAAGGAATCTGTCACGGTCTATGCTTTCTGATTTTAAAATTAACGTTGCATACTTTTATTTAGCTCGGGTTAAACGTATTTTTTTGAAAAAAATACCGGGATTGCATACGATTCAACTGATGGTAGCTGATTTTATTTTCAAGGTAGAATGAGGTATCTTGAAACCGCGGTTCTCCCTTACAGACCCGTACCCACACGATGCAACAGAGAGCAGATCTCAAGAGTCAAATACATTCTTCCGCCGCTGTTCGTCCGGTGGCCTGACCACCTCTCTATCTCGGCCATGACCAAGGAGGTTTCACTGGAGGAGAGATTGGCATGCTGGAACAAGGGTAGCAATGAAGGCTGTACAAGCATTGCGTTTGACGGCCTTTGATGGAGATTACACGAGTTTAAAACCTAGATAAAATAAAACAGTCCAACTTCTATCGCCGCTGTTAAAGCTAATGTTTCGAACGCTATTTAAGGGACGAATCAATGCATTTGGTTCCTAAAGGAGTTAATTATATGATTAAAATTGGTTCAAATTCCACCTGATTAAATTAAGTACTCGGCTCTTGTATGTGTGTGTGCGCACTTTACTCTGCTTTTAAATATATGGCAGAGGTAAAGAAACAGTACAAGCATGGTTAATTGATGAAATATAAAATATGTAATTTAAAATTTGTAATCTGTAACAGCTTA
Organism: Platycnemis pennipes; assembly: GCA_933228895.1. Taxonomy (NCBI): domain Eukaryota; kingdom Metazoa; phylum Arthropoda; class Insecta; order Odonata; family Platycnemididae; genus Platycnemis; species Platycnemis pennipes. The sequence continues at coordinate 112,870,840 of OW121848.1, read as the reverse complement.
TACATTAATGGCGTGTTTATATCCCTTGTTTTCGTTGAACGTTGCAAGATGTATTGTAACTAAAACACTGAAATTGTTGCTAAATGCCTTTTAAAAATTGTTTTGTGACATTTTGTTACATGCCGCTTTGTTATAAAGATATGTGGAACCTTATAACAAGCCATTTGGCTTTGAAGGCCCAAGTTTGTCAATGAAATAAAGGAAGCAAATTTCATTTTATTTAAAAATTGTAAAAATGCAATTCGTTGTTCATCTTATTACTCTAAATTTTACCGCGTGTAAAAAAAAACCTTTATCCGTGCAAGTATCGCGAGTGGTAAGCACATGTGCCGTGCCTACCAAGATGGCCGCTGCCACCTCAAAACAGCTGTGATGCATCCTCCAGTGTATTCTAACCTCCTCGGCCGTGACTTCCGACCGACTTACTCTCCCTTCGTGTCCCGTTCTCATCACCGCAACCCCACTCCGTCAACCACCCCCCAGCCCACCCTCGGTCGCTTTTGAAGTCGCGCGAAGGGTCGCGAGGGGTGGCCGCGCAAGCCGAGAGGACGGGGTGAAATCTAAAACCCTCGCGTAAAGACGGATGGGAAAGTTAGTGAACCGTTTTGACTTATTACGGCGTGCAAAAATTTTACAGGACATGCGCCCACCAAATAATTTTTACGACGGAGTAGTGCACGCAGAGTAATCGCTGATAATAAAAAAGTACCATCCATGGAAAACATGACTGAATTGGGTAAAAAAAGGAAGAGAAAATTGACTTCACTGAGAGAGAAAGTGCTTGGGATAAATGGTTCTTGATTGTAGCGAGGCGTGGACGATGACAGGAGCAGAATAGTAGAGACTGGAATCACTTGATATGTGGTGCTATAGAAAAATAATGAAGATAAGATGGATCGGCAGAGTGACAAACGGATAAGTCCTGAGATTAACTTAATAGAGGTGCCAGTAGACCTCTGCTTTCTCCCTTTCAAAAGTAAGACTGGACATCTTGAAACACGGTGGCCTGATTAACTCAAATGTCAACGAAGAAATGAATGGGGAAAATGGCAAAGACCGGACTCTGACAAGATATGTGGATTATGTTGTTAAGGATGAGAAAGACAAGAATTATATATGTATGTATGAAGAGATCAACTGTAAGAGAGTATAACGATGAATCAGACCAATCTCTGGATTTCTGATCAGTCACTTCGTCCACTTCCCACCCTCCACGCTACAATCATAAACGCCACAATTGCGCAACCTTACGATGACAATGGACCATGAGCAATGCAAAGTAGTGCGGAACATGGACAATAACCAGCAAGATATGAATGATTCCACAGATGATAATTCAGCATGAAGTAACAACGATTACAAAACAATAAAAACACATCGAAATATTAAAACACTTCTGAGATAAATATAAACTTTTGCAGAATATGGAGAGCAAGATTTAATGTGCTTTGAATGACAATTTATATCGCATCATGTGACTAAGAGGAATGGTAATTCGATCGCGATAGCATCCCAGAATATTAATTACATCTATGTAATACCCTGCAATCCACCATAAAAGTGTGTGGCAGGGGGTGAACTCTCAGCAAACATGCACTACATATCATGCATAAAAAAGGATTAGTACTTGTATAGGTACTGTTCAAAACTACGCTATTTAAAAAAAGATAAAAATAGCAAAGCATACATGCAAAAACATGCTGTTAGTTGGGTTATCTTTAAGTCACAGTTAGTAGGGACATTTTGAATCTGTCAGTTCGGCAATCAATTTCTCTAACTTTGTGATTATGGTCCAGTCTACCATAGTAAGTTGGGATCCGCAAAATATTTTTAACACCATCACTGAAAATATGGTCTTGGAGTTTGTTTAAGAGATTGTCTAAATTTCAACCTGCGATCTGACAATGATTCCCAATTTAATTCATTTAATAGACTGGTTACGCCAGTAAGGTTATCATACCGTCCCTTTACAAATTTTGCCGATCTTCGCTGCACACGTTCAAGTTCGTTATTTAAACCGATTTCGTAGGGATCCCATACACTGGCAGCATATTCCAAATGAGGTCTTACAAGGGAAAAGTAGCTGATTTCTCGTACATGACCGTCACATTTACCTAGTATTCTTTTGACGAATCCCAGTTTACAATTCGCTTGACCCATTATTTCGCGTATGCGTTTACCCCAGGAAAGATCATGTGTCAGTCTTATTTAAAGATATTCAACGGATTAATTACATATATCCCAGGAAATCATACAGGGTCATATTCTAATTTTGGCCAAAAAAGACGCTTATCTCCCAGAAATATCGTATTTTCCCCTAGCTCAACCATCCAAAGGGGCTTACTTGCGTATTTGCAAGTACTATCATAATCATGATCATTTTACGACCATGTGCTCAAAGTGTTAATATCAATAATATTGTTAATTCCTAGGCAACTCCATTAAGGAATATATTCAGATTATAATTTTAAAATTTACGAAGCCCATCATGAGTGGCAGTAGATGTAATAAATCCATCTGTCTGTAGATACTAAGGGTTTATCTTAGAGCGTTATAAGAATACTGAAAAAAAATTAAGACAAGGCCTATTCTCCGGCTGCGCCTTATTTTCGGTAAAACACGGAAGTGGAACTGGAATTTATGCGCTAAGCTAATATTACGCGGTCAAACCTAAACTTTGTCCTCAGTCAAACACGATATCCGATGCCCCCCAGGCGTTATTCGCACTCGCGACCTCCGTTTCGCCAAGCCGGCAAGATACTTGACCTTGCCTCAGTGGCTAGCTTGGGTCACGACACGAATGGCGGTTGCGCAGTGCACGAACGCGATGAAGTCATGTCACAACTGATAAAAAGGTGTGCGTCACGCGTCCAGTCGGAATCCAGACTCGGATGCATTAAAATGGAATGAAGAGACGTTAAAGGGATACGACTTGTTTTACGCCGAGCGTTCGCGGCCGGCGAAAAGTACATTCCTCTCGGCGGGTGGTCTGACCCTTGGGGCACTCGTGGACCCAGTGGAGAGGTGATCGCCACCACTGTTGTAGGGCAGCGAGCTCGGAAAAGGTCAATGGGGCGGAGCCGGAGGGAAGGACGGAGAATCGCCGGGATATCACCACTGCATGGCACCCCTCAACGGGACGGTGGAGAGGGGAAGATGAGTGATGACCACCCCCGTTCGCTGTGCCCCGCGTTACGCGAGGTCGTGATTTGCGAGCAGGGAACTACGCCACGAAAATTCTGAGACATCACGGGGAAGCGGAGGGGTGCGGCAAAGAAGGGGTGCACATAGTCTCCAATCCGGGCTACACGCGATGAAAACAAGAAAACAACGCGCGTAGGAGAAGTAGTCGTGAAAGATACCTATGCAACCCAGAAACTGACAAAAGAGATATGCTTTCTTATTCGATACAGGCATTTATTAGCTATTACTTGGGGATGGGGACCAGAAGGTGAGGTCTTTTTCGTCACTATTCGTGATATCCAAGTTGGTAAAAAGTAATGGACAGTTCGCAAGTTTGAATCCAACTTCTAGCGTAAATGTCGTGATGGCCATTCATATATTAATTGAGAATAATTTTTTCAATATTTTGGCCCTCCAATGTTTAATACATGGCGCCGTAACTTTTCCAAGCCTCTCCTATAATACGCTACGCTGCCAATAAATCCTTTTACGTGAATGATATAATATGCCTATATTCTTTATAGTTACCTAATGGTGGAAGGTTTTTTCCCTGTGGAAATCCAGCTACCTTTCTTCTTTCTCAGAAATATTATTCATTCACTAATTATTTGAATATCAAAATTATTATTTGAAGAAGGAACGAATTTATAATGCATCCATCTCGGAACACGACGGAATATAGTGCATTAGATCCAAGATAAGATTTTTTAAAGTGCATTAGGTAGATGTTTATTATGGAAGTATGGTCACATAAAATAATAAATAAATAAAATATTTCGCATAAAATTTGTTCAAGGTTCTCAAGTGAGAAGAAGCAAATAATGTATCATCAACAAATTTCACTCAAAATACAGCATCAAGCCATTGATGGAGAATTAAACAATAAACTTCAACTTTCACCTGAAGCTTGGGAGCTGAAGGGAACCACTTTCTCCGTCTTGAGACTTCAGGAGTCAAAGTTGTAACGCGTATGTGCTGCAAGGGCAACCCAGAGGTCGTGGATTCGGATTACGCGAACAAATTTTGTGCTTGTCTTTTAGGTTCAGGTGTGATTAGAATATGCGATGCAGCTTTTTGCTTTTGGAGCACCTGCAAATTGAAGTCTACCCTGAGTCTGCATAATCATTAACCAGAGCGAGTGAGCTTCTCGGCTATCGCATGACTCATCTGACCTTAAAGAATGGAGAATCAGCCAGTAAAGGCTTTCAAGATCAAGCGCCTGTTCGAGTTTTTCATCATTTTTTTTCTCTTGGCACATTAATTTTCATCCGTGGACATAATATGACGGGGTGATTTTTAAATGCTTCGCGTCGGATTTATGCGGTCCTTAGCCGAACGATATAAGTAGCGGACCCCGTGAATCACTCCCCCGTATACATTGGGGTTTCTCTCTTGACAGGATGACGGGGGCCATATGACCATTTGTAACACTGTTCCGTCCGAGCCACTAGTCTCACGTCGGAGCCATGGCCACGAAGAGATTAAATAATCTGTCCAAGGTAGGAACCACGAGAGACGGATATGGAGCCCAAGTATTAATTAACGAGCAGGAGGAAATTATGAATTGAGCGACGGAGTCAAGCCGGAGAGAAACCATTATATATCATTTCACGTCTCCAGCTCCACAGGATAGTGGCACAGAAACTTTCAGGGGTAATCCCACAAAATTCGGACCCGTGAACTCAACGGTAATTGGCGTAATGAAAGTAATCGATGGCACATACATCTACATCTACACGATACCCTGCAAGCCACCGCGAGGGTGTGTGGCAGGGGGTGAAGATCAAGCATGCACTACTAACATGCAAACAAGCAACTATATTGTCTCATGCAACTTGATTGTTAGTATCTATAGTGTTTGAGGGGTTAATACATGCATCATGCACTAAATATCAATTAAGCTACTGTTAATTTCCTCACTAAGGTTAAGCGGAAGACAAACCAATTGCTCGTAAGCTCCTGGCTCAAGTTATAGCTTAAAGTGAGCGAAATACTCAATATCCCCAGTCTTATAGAATAACCAGTGATTCATTCAGTGTAAGTCACAGTATTTGATTCATGTTAGTATATTGACCGGGATATGAGAAGGATGAAGTACTGAGCAGGCCAAGGATGAGAGAAGAGCTACCCTAAATTAGTGATGGTCAGAATGCGCAAGGACAAGGACGCGAGAGTACAGGGTCACAACAGGGATGCTGGGATTTGTCATCCGCTAACTGATCCGAGGATTGGCAGTGCTACACACCATCCTCCTTTGGCATTGATCTTGAGAGAAATCTTACTCTCTCCGACTAAATGTGAGTAAGAGAGACAGATAGCTAGCTCTTGCATGTCAGGTCAAGATGGCTCTTAAAGCGAATGGATTGTATCTCAAATTAAAAGAATAAATAGCTGGATTATGATTCAAATATAAAAAATATAAAAAAATATAAAAGGAAAAAGAGCAGTGCCGTTGAATCATATGTAAATATAAGATGGAAAGCAGTGAGATTAATTAAAAGGCAAGCGTAATTATCAAAGCCCATATTTAGAAGAGAGAAAAGGTTGAAAATGAACAGAGAAAAAAATGAGCAGTCTTTGCGCCATTTAATCGTAGTTTAGAGGAAAATGGAGTAGACAGCTCTTTAGTCGGAATTCATATTTCCACCCGCAAAGAAAAGCATGGACATTTGTCAAAATATTAACCCAATATCATAGAAGAGCAAAAACACGCCCTTAGAAAATAACTGGGAGTAGAGTTGCGGAATGGCGTTAAAGCCCAGAAGTAATTTTTAATAAATGGTGCAATGCTTCTCGCAACTACATATTTTGGTATATGCTGAATGCATACAAATATGGTTCATATGTGCCTCGCATGCAAAAATCACTTGAAATACCACGTCCTCTCATCATAAAAACTAGTGCATTAAATGGCATTTTTAAGTACACAGTTTCTCTCCAGACACAACTCCTGCGATACAAACCTTTAATTAATTTTCCATAACCAAGAAAATAAACAGTTAAATATGTAACTATATTTAGTTTTTCAAACTCAAATTATCGAAGGCATGTTGACCAGCGCTTATGAATTTCGTTCATTTGCTGAGAAAAATGTAGAAGCAAATAGTAGCCTGCACTGAACACTTTGACAGACAATAACTGTGTCAAATGTGATTCACAAAAGGTTGAAGGAAGGGAAATAGGGACTAACCGAAGAGTCAGTACACATGGAGGCAGTGGGAGAAAGCCAAGGTTTCTTAAACACAAAGTAAAGGCTTAATTCCTTTGGTCTGCGTGGAGCTTCTGGGAAAAGCTAATCAGAAAACCCATAGCTAATGGCTATGTTACAATGCTTCTGCTAGGGGCTTCCACTGTGAACCTGTAAATCCAAACGTACGCTCATCGTAATGAAGGCTCATTGAAATTTTCCGACCTTTCAGTAATTTGGTAGATGTGCCGACTAACAATACTGGCAATCCCTCCCAAAGGGAGTATGTCAGAGAAATTCCCGGCCTGCACATTTTTTTACTCTGCCCAACGGGATGGCACGTAAGCCGTCGGACCCTTCTGAATTTATGTTCAGAGCAGGTTAATACCGACGCCGTGTTTTTCGAAACGATTTCTTTAATCATCCCTAATGTACAAACAATTTATAATGCTGCACTATTTGCAATGTTGAAAACATCCTTTTGACTTTGACATTCAGTTGATGGTCTCGACCCTTCAATAAAAAGAAAACAATCATTGCCATCTAATTATCAACAAATCTCCAATTTAGAATTTTCAGCAGTTCCTTCCTGAGGGTGACAATGTGACAAGCTCGGGTGAAATTCTGTTTTTCTTTCTTCGGAGAAACGAGTGCAGTTGCCCCTGGTGACCTGAGCAATGCGGAACGGGGGAGGAAAGTACCCCACCCCCGACGAACAGTCACAAAGCCTGACAGAGGCTCTTTATTAGCCACGCGAACTCTCTCGTGAAAAAAATGCCCTCCGTTCCGAATTGAAAAACATAAATGTATATGTATGTTAGCGTCACATGAGTGACCCGTGACCTAAATACGAGCCAAGGGAATCCTTCACTGTCGCGTGCAACGTATTATGACTTGCGTGCATTCGACGGTAATTGCCCTCCCTCTCTCTCTCTCGTCCTTTTTTCCCTTCCCATTCTTTCGACTGTAGAGAGCACTAGGTGCAGCAACGGGAATCTTCTTTTTTCTCTCCTTCGTCCCTCGGAAACGTTTTAATCGCTCGCTTGAATTAGTGAAGGGGTCCTTCGGATGCGCATTGCATTGTGGCGGGTCGCCGGAGCGCGAATAACCCGGCGACTCTGGCGGATCAGTCGAGATTCGCTCCTCTCGTCACATTCATTCGATGGCGCGCCCTTTGTAGCGGTGCGGATCGCGGAAATGCCGTAAACGTTTCGTTGAATGCGGGAAAGCGCGCCTCCCTCTATTCCGATTCCAAAAATTCGCCATTGGAGTATTTTCGGGTATCATCGAGGGTGAGGTGGCGTACGAAAAAATGTGCGCACACGGTGTGAAAATAGCACACAAATTGTTGAAACAACGTTTTACTCTTCGGTTGGGCATTTTTAAATCCTCAATCCAAAATGTCGAATTGCTCCAAGGTATAATGCTTTAAAGGAATTCACATTATTTAATCAATTATTTTAATTTATTGATATGCGAGTTAGAATCAACAGTAGTATCGGATTATTGGATGCAGATGCGACTTTTCTCCCTCTATTTTTGCTTTTACTTGCCTGGATATTTTATGTTTTCGTATAAATCTTCGACTGTTTTTTTCCTTACAGGCTACTGAGTGAAAAACTGGTTGGGAGAACGGTTATATAAACCACGGAATGGTATTTATATACATGGCATATCTAAACGTAAGAGTAAATTAGTAATGCCTTTTAACTCTTAAAATCTTCAATTACAAATAGAAACTGAAGTTATCATGTGATTGCTTTAAGATCTCAGAGGGTAACGTTCACTTACAATTAAAATGTTGTCTTTCATTGATTGAGTTGAAATGTGAAGGCATTAGCTTAAGCAATGAGGTATGAGCGTGCAGGGAATCATGAGGCTGGGTAAGGTAGGAGGAAATTAGTGCCACTTGTAACGTCAATATAAACAAATATTTTGATTGGACGAGCTCATCACCTTCCTTCTTGGCACAAGGGATCTTATAGAAATAAAAAATAAAACCTAAAACGTGTATAAGAGAATCGACTAGTATAAAATACTGGGAAGAATAAATTCGTACGCACAAAATAATCAACCTTAAGAAGGAAATGACGCTGGAATGCAAGGACCAAAATTTCTTGGAAAAAAGCAGATTGCCAGAGTGAGCAGATGAGATATTTAGTCATGGAATACCAACCTACTACATGACGATACCTACTACTCAACTGACGAATATAGAGTGAGAACCCATTTGCAAATGAATTAGAATAGTGAAAGAAAATATCCAATACTGAGCACGGTTGATTAATTTGTGCATTTTAACTTTGGTCGATAACTTTCGAACTAATGGACAAGAAGCTAGCAATGCAAAATTGAAAATTTTCTCGGTCAAGGAGGAAGGACAGCCTCAAGAGGGCATTTGTCTATTATTTACAAAATGCTCTAAGGGGTCAGCGGTTCAAAGCTTCATTCGATGGGCGGAGGACAGGACATTTAGTGTCCTCCACGCAGGTATAAAGTTGGGGTCTGTTTACCACTCTAAAGGTCTTCACCATCAACTGGGTACGAACCTGGGATGTTTGACTCCGAAGCCACCCTCGGAACCACCACATCAACCCAATACTTTGAATCATTCAGATAATACCCTATGAACAGAGCTTCAGCGACGCGTCCGTCGCAACGGTGACATTTTTTGCGACCAGGGGGATCAATTTCAAACTCTCACCCACCGTTAAATCTCCGCCCCTGAACACACGCAGGCCACACCGTGATCCCGCCCCTTCTGACCCGCGGCAACGTGAGGTGCCGAGCACTGATCCCCACTACAAAGGCGGCACGTCCGCTCGTCGGCTCTTTAGTGAGGGGTATCGGTGGCCCGGACGCGCCTGCGGCCGCATGGGTGACAGCTGCCGGGCGATTTCACTCGCATGGTGGGAGGAAGAGATAGGTGGAGAGATATGAACCAGAGTCCCTGCCATCAGGAGAACATGGTCTTATGGTTCTCCAAATGCTATAGTTATATCATTCAGTCTAACCAATGCTTACTAGAAAGTCAATAGGCAATCGGAATGAGAACGACGACGTAATTTTCACCGTAAAGGATAGGTGAGTGGAAGACTAATGGAGAAAGGGTGGAGTTCCGCATGAACCTGGCGTTGGTCTTGACTGATTTAAAAACAATAAGGGCAATGGTAATTGGATTAATGTCCCTTCCAAAGGACAGAAGGACAGAACTTGAAGTGCATGTCCTAAGGAATAACTCAAATAGAGAGTAATGAATGGGAAGAATAATTTCTTCACCGTTCGAACGCGGTTGCGTGCCCTAAGAATTAGAATCTAGTGCGATGCTCAAAACTTCAACCCAAATTTCTCATCTAACAGGTAAGGTACCCTGGGCCAAATTGTTGGAATAACCGTTTTAGAATCGCCGTCTGCTAACTCATCTTATTCCTAGGCTTCTTTCTAAGAAACACATTTCATCCCTGCCCGATAAGGAATTCTAGCCCTCGACCTTTCGATTGTCAGACCGGCCCGGCGTGTTAAAGGCCTTTTTACCACTGCCAGCTCTCATCCAATTAGACGTTCCAAATCATGAATCTATTGTCCGCTACATACCTTCAATGTGAGTATAGACTATACTCTTTTATTAACTTTTACGAGACATATGCACCTCTACCATCCTCTCCTCAGCGTCTTTGTGCTCTTTAAATTATCATCACTTCTCATTATCAACCAATATATTACACCAACTCCTTTTCATTTCGATTTAGTGCATAACATACCTAATTAGCAGACCCATATCTTTTCTAAATCATGATAAATAATCATGAGCCCTAGTATCGACTTAAACAGCCAAAGATAAATCAGCTCAATTATAAATTATATAAACTAACCTGAATTAACTAAATTTATCCCTAATAAGTGGAAAAAAGTAGGTCAAATTTACTTGCAAAAAATTTAAGCAAAACGATATGCAGAATTTATCGTATCCATCGACAAACACTCTGTTGCCAATATACAGGCATTTATTTTATAGTTTATGTTTAACTTCCAGAGGTAATGGTCGTGTTTAAACTGCAAGCGTAGAGTACGCATGAGGCTTTTTGATACTACAAGGAAATATCCACAGTGTATTTAAAGAGTTTTCCGATGTCAACGGTGCATCGCGGAAGAAGTCGCGTATATCACGCCAGCGCTCATCGATCCATCGAAACTGGATATGGATTTCGCGCGCTGGATTTCCCGGACAGAGACTAATCGCCGTTATTGCGCGGCAAGGAAAGTGGTTGGGAAGTTTTGTGGGAGGAAAAGCCCAGGGGGGAAGAGTTTTTCTCGAATCATTCAAACAAAACCGTTTCCGCCACGCCTTCATACCTTACGGAGGAAATCAGAAAACACATGACCCTGGCCGAGAGTCTTCGAGTTTGGGGCTAATCTGTTTTCGAAGGGTCTTGAGAATATTTTGATAGGTTCTTCCACCCAGGGACTTTAGATAAGTGAATTTACCAACATGCATATAGATTTCAAAGCAGATATTTGAAGATATGCGGTGAAATGTATCTCATTTCAATGAACGCCATTCGTATTCACAGTAATACCTTTTTAAATTAACAGTGGATAAATTATGAGACACAGATGAATATTGATACACCATGCATTTTATATCAGATATATTAGGTTTATGGACTAAATAGTGCTTGCTTTATTAATTCGCAATTGATAAGGAATAAGAATGGGCACTAGAAATACTGAATAGATACCAAAAATACTGAACAGTTAATGCAAGTACTTTATCAATATTCGCAAAATATACTATTATTTTCCGAATATTGAAATAGTTCTTACACACAGGCAGCCTGTAAGTGTGCGTATGCTTACGATGATTTTGTTGATCCATCCACAACCTCCACTAAACGGAGTGACTAAAACTATAATAACGTAAATTGCCTATATATTTTTATGCATGTTGTTATAAATACAACGGCGAATGCAATTTAATGCGCAACCAATGAGATAGAATATGCTGGTATGAGATTTTCTAATAATTTATTCGGTTTTAAAGATGATTTGAGGCTCATTCCAATTCTAATTAGAACGCTTGTTTCAGAATTGTGGGAGTGAATATCCGACCATGCACTCAAAGATGAGACTGAAACATACCCTCGACAAATAGACCACGGCTTAAGCCCCCTGCGCCTACCCCCTTAAGCAAAACATACACTAAAGGGATCATTATTTATTTCGTAATACTCGGAAAATATCTCATCCTCTTCCTTCACGATACGTACATCTCTTTGGCTAATCCAATACATCTAATTGGTGGATGAATCTGGTTTGTACCAACATGAACTCTAAAGATTCGTTTAAAAAAATTGTTTAATTTACATACACTCGGTAAAATCTACTAACGCTTTTGAACTCAATTTTTTCGGCATATCGGTCATAAAGGACATTAGTTACGAATACTTAATGATTAAGTGAAGTTGCAACATAACTTACTCTGCATTGCATTTACAGAGTAATTTCTCCCCCATCCGATTTTTCTTAGAGATCAGGATAATTTCCACTCCTCGCTATTCCATTCACCTCTTCATCATATTGTTTCCTATATCTTCTTAGCCTACACAGTATTTACCATGGTTTGACAGAAACCAGTTTGGTCCTAATCTCATGTTCCCTCCACAAACTCCTTCCCCTTCAAGAAGCAGTAGAAAAATGTTTTAGCGTGCCTCAGCTACTAAGAGTGAATCACACCGCCTAGCCTTTCTTTGCTCTAGATCTCATTCTAAAACAAACTACACGCATGGCCTAAGGAATGAGTGCGCAACCCGCGGCCCGCGAAATTTCATGCGGCCCGCACAATTTTAGAAATAATGTTAATTACTTCAACAACCTCAAAAAGAGTTGTGAATGTCAACAATGCATTGAATATGGTGCATTTATTACTTATAAAAAACAGATCGCGGAAATACGAGTATTTGCAGCCCACATATCCATGCAAGTTGAGTATGTGGCACACAGTCGGCAACCTATTATGAATTGGTTGCCGACTCATGCCATAAAGGGCATTAAAACTCGCGGCCTTTTATGTTTTCAGACCGGCACGATCCTGACCAGACTGCCACGGCTGGGATTTCCTCCTTGAAGAGTCAGTCATTATATTTCTCCCTACCGCACCGTCAACACTTTTTCAACCATCCTTTTTTTTATTTTCCATCCATATCAATTACTTCCTCAATTGCCCTCTAATACATAGTTTGATAGACAATTGAAATATGTTATGCTACCAGTGGATGAACGATATGGAGATGGTAGTTATCCAAGTGGGCAGATGGGCACAAAAACACTGATACTCGGACTTGAAGATTCCAAATTATTACAAAATGGTTCTTCCATACCAACTTGTAGGGAGATGCATCTGCCAGATGATTTCCTCAAGGGACTAGGAGGGATCGGAAATTGAAGCAAATAAAAACACCTTGGCTATCACTGGATGCATATGAGGTTCAGATCGCCACGATCGTATGTACTCATTGTAATATACTATCGATGGGATGGATTTCCAAACGATCATCATCTGGCACGCGGGATCGATACAAAGAAGCCACTTACTGCAGATGCGATCGGATATGCGTCCGCAGGCGCCCATTACGCATCGCTAACGAACCTGATGCATTCTCCCGGGGCGAAATAATTTATTTTGATTTTTTTTTTCTGCGGCTCGGGAAATTCAATACCACCTCGGAACATAGCATTCGGGAGGATCACTATTCAGATTGGGTGCAATCAAAGAAGGGCCCCAGGCATCTTACGGACTTCGAGGAAAATTTTTTCGTCGCAGGAAAATGATGGAGGTTAACAATAATAGGTTTGCGGGAGTCGAGACCCTTCACTCTCCACCGTGGGCGAAGGCAACATGTTTGGATATGCACATTATACGTATGAGCAGTTGCTTCCACACAAATATTTATTCATTGCGTTAGGTTAGTGGTCTTATAATGCTCTGATTTTGGTCTCAATTGACCAATTATGCCCCCTCTCCCATATTTTTAACTTAATTTTTTATTCCTATTAAACTTAGATACATATATGTCCGTACGTAATCTTCTTCTTCATAATCTGAAAGTCAGTACATTTATCATGCTCGAGGAATATATTGAAAATCAAGTTTCCTGAATTAAGTTGATTGACCCATTCGTCGAGCCCACTCATCAGTACAACGTTGCCACTAGTAAATGACCATAAAAAATAATATATTTCGGAATGGTCGTATATAGATATAAGACAATTTTTTGCCTGAGTACATGTTCTGAGAAATTGCTATTTCTTAAATGTGTATATGTGTTATCTATTCATATAGATATTATTGTGATAGGAAAACAATATAAGATATGCCTATATAAATATTTTAAATGCAAACATGTAAAAGAAAGATATTATTTTAGAAACTGAGTCCTTTGCATATATTTTAATATAAATATTCCATTCCTTTTTCTTTCGTTAGCCAAAATCGTAAACTATTAAAGACTTATACCAATATTCCTTTTTCCCGCGCGGCCACGCCAGCCACGAGTGCGAATAAGTGCATTGAAATCTTTCATGCAAGTCAAGGATAATGTAATTTACCCGGAAGCTTATCCTGACGTCACTTGCGACGCTCAGTCAATATTCGGGTATGCAAAATGGTAATGGATTATTTTCATATCACTGGGTTTTGCTAACCGAAGCAACGTATTGGCCCTCAGAAAACACGAAGAAGAGGGGTTACATTTAGGTACATAAGGAGAGCCTTAAAGAAAGGTAAGATATATATAGATTGAATGTTGAGAATGGACTTTAAATCCAATAACATAGTATTTTTGGTAAAAAACAAAAAGTAATTTCTCTTGCAAATAGGGATCGGATTCAATTCTATTTTTAGGGTGAGTTAATGACTTTGGAGTCCAATTTCGGCTCATGCATTTGCGGCGGAAATGGCCCAATTTACTGCTCTCAACAATACTACAAAAATATGATCGCCTCGCCTTTATTATATGCCTGACATACGTTTTCACCCACAAACATGGACACTAGTGTGCTCACGCGTATACGTGGAACATAACAGATTCGTTCATTCACCCACGCACATGGAAGCGATACAAAACGCTTGGAGGCGGGGATGGGGTTGGGGGTTTCATTTGAAATTCAAATGTTAGGGATCGCGCACCGCAGCAGCCCAACCCTCGGAACAGTTGCCCTCTCTGACCCCTGAGGGGAGGGAGGATGGGATGGCGGAGGAGAGGAAGAAGGGTTGGGTGGAGTGAGAACACGGCCTCACTCACGTCCCACTCGGGAATGAACTGACCCAGGGTATTTCGTCGGAACGAGGCGTCGCTCATTGCCCTGAAAAGCAACCCCTTCGGTCGGGGAGGGAGTCGGAGATACCCTCGGAGCAGTTCCTTCCTGGTACCTAGTTGGATGGGGGCAAAAAAACGCAAAGTGATCGAGAGAGATCAGGAGAATAACGATGAGGGGGTGGTGGCCGGGGGTTGGGGAGGGAGGGTGCATCTCCCATGAAAGGGAGGAGGAGGTCATAGGGCCTACCGTCTACATCTACATAATACCCTGCAAGCCACCACAAAGGTGTGTGGCAGTGGGTGATTTCTCACCAAACATGCACTACATATCATGCATAAAAAAGGAATAGTATTAATATACTAGTCAGAACTTCACTATTTAAAAACATAGAAATTGCAAAGCAAACATGCAAAAACATTCTGTTAGTAGGGTTAGCTTTAAGTACTAATACCAACATGCAGCTACCAATGCTATCCATTGCTACTCTTCGATTGGTCATATTTGCCGTTATTCGTATCTCTAATTGTGCGAGGGAAAAAGGACATTTTGAATCTGTCAGTTCAACAATCAATTTCTCTAATTTTATGATTATGGTCCAGTCTGCCATAGTAAGTTGGGGTTCGCAAAATATTTTTAACATCATCACTGAAAATATTGTCTTGGAATTTATTTAAGAGATTAAGTCTAAATTTCAACCTACGGTCTGAAAATGATTCCCATTTTAATTCACTTAATAGACTGGTTATGCTAATATAATTAGGTATCGTATCGGCCTTTTACAAATCTTGCCGATCTTCGCTGCACACGTTCAAGTTCATTATTTAGACCGATTTCGTAGGGATCCCATACACTGGAAGCATATTCCAAATGAGGAATAACAAGGGAAAAGTAGCTGATTTCTCGTACAGTAGGCAGAAGGCAGCCTTCCCCGCGTCCACCAGGATTGCACCCCTCTACGTCTTTAATCGAAGATGAACGTGTGGCATCTCCCTTCTCGGTCCATCATGGTCAAAAAGCTTCATTCAGGGAGCGAAATATCTCTCCCCAAAGAGTATATACGGAGGATAGTGGCATAATACTTGTTCTTTGATTTCCCGCCGGGTTGTGGAAAAGAGGAAATGAGGTATTCCAATACTAATTCAATATTCATTACAAGCAAAAGTTGAAAATATGTCGCCACCACTCGCAGTATAAGGATTCTTGAGGGGGAAACACAAAAATATGCCACAAAACCTTCCTTATTGAGTTTTTTATTATAAATCAGTTCATTCCGGATCCAAAGTTAGGGTAAAATTGATTTCTTAAAACGCATGCAAAAAAACTTTTATACAATGGCATTTCAAAGTGAATGTTCAGGAAACTTAAAATAGAACAGGGAAAATTTTGTTGAAAACACATTGAGTTTGCATTCACTTTTGGCCCCTTTAAAAAAATACACTCCGATGTGGCATCCACCCAAATAATGGCAGAATGGGAATATTATTCTTTTATTTTCACGATGATTTTACAATGATCAGTAACTACCAATGGAAAAAGGCGTTCAGCTATTGGGAAAACGATCAGTAGTTCGCACATTGCTTTGAAAATTCAAACTTTCCTGTAGTTATTTTCATTGCGTAACTCGCTTCTGTTCACTTTTTCGAAATGTATCGGCCTACTTTAAATTATGAAAACGTGAGAAAGCACTAGGAAAAATGGGAGCTCAACTCCTTACAGCAGAAGACAGAAGGGCATGGAGTCGTGTGGTTGGCGAGGCCAAAGACCAGTCAGGTTTTCCATGGCCACAGGAGTAAGAGTAAGTGAAAGCACTAGGAGGTTTTTGACCATTTTGTAAGATTTTACCATAAAATTAAATAGATGGAATTGATGTAGCAATTCATGGGCAACATATGTCCGTGAGTGGTGGCATTGACGAAAATGGGCTCTAGCGTAAAAGAAATAGCATGCAACCCTTATGGATGGAGCAGAGATATTTTTTCACTCAACAGTGAGAAAAAATATTCAAGCAGAATTATATTCCTATGAAAATAATTATCAGGTGGGCTGAAATAAATGTCTACAGCATATTTTTTTAAGCTTGGCAATACGACCATTGAACGTAATCCTGTTGAGAGCATTGACATGAGGGGAATTTTTGAGAGTTTTCAGTAATATCTAGAGCATTAGCCGAATGTCTTGCTGAGAGAATTTTAAGATCAGCACTCCCATTTAATTGGAATTCATTTAAATCCACTGGCGTCTGGTGTCAAGACTAGGGTAATATCAATGCTTGTATTATTTCTCCATTCTATCTGCTTTCCCTAAAGATACCCGACCCGATAGGGTCTGTCTATCCGGCGATTGTTGCTTAGTGAAGCTTTATGACCTCTTTCGTCTGTCACCTTTCCCGAACAATGACTACTTTTACAAAAAAATGATAGGTATTCTACCAGTAAAAGTAGGTCAATGTTGCCACGGATACATTTTTTTAAATGTCACGACGTTGTTGTCGCAAAAAAATTCCTTGCCTTACCTTGACGAGCACTAAGCCCATCTCAGAAAGCCGTATCAGCCATATTTCGACAAACAATCGACTACCTATTGCGATAAACTTAGAATATTTAATCTTAGTGCTTTCCAACATCCGCATTAATAGTGCTTTCATCCTGACACAATCACTTTAATGACCCCGTATTACTTGGATTTGATACCTCGTTGGAGTCAACCTTGGTTGCATTAGATGCCTCAACGAGAATCGGACTCTGCAAGGTTGTGTTGAAAATTACCACAGGTAAAATATATTTTTGGACCTGGAATGGAAACTTCGTAGACTTCTACCTTAGGCTTTCTGCCCCATTGCGCAGACGACCAAGGTGCCCAAGATTTCTGATTCCGTGGTAGTACCTCACTGTCTTATTTTCCTTCGGCCCTCTTCTACCTTTCGTGCAATCTGGGCTTTGGTGGTTCTACCAAGAGCAATATTCACTGTTACCAACAGTGCAGCCATAGGGGCTTAAAGAGATAGCCCACACATCCAAACAACGCCATGGGGAGTAATTCCTACTTATGCTGACATGGAAAAGAAATTCTCTACAACCATTAGTACTAGCAATAATACCCAAAAAAATGAGATTCTTTCCCCAGAAACTTATCCTTGAAAAGAGTAGTACAGACATGGGAAAGCAAGTTCATTCCACCACGTCAAGGTAGGGGTCATGGTTCTTGGGGAAGGTTGACTACCACTTCCAGTACAAAAAAAGTTCTGATTATTCAAATACTCCTGGCAGATTAGTCGCCGAGAAAACTCGTTAGGTTTTTAAAGTAGGTACAGGCTGGAATACTAAAAAAAGCGGCTAGTTTATATATAATGTTTCCCTGAAATAATAACTCTGGGTAACTATTACAAGGTAGCGCGATTGGCGCGAGGCGCAAATGGGAATATGGCTGGCGAGGCAAGCCGTGGTGCAAACAAGTCGCTGTTCCAAGGCGCTCGCTCCCGAAAAAAATACGAAATGCGATGCAAAGCCGGAGTTCACCGAGTGGGACGTGGTGGGTGGGAAATAGGAGAGTAGGGGGGGGGAGGGGTGGAGGCTTAGGAGGCGCGGGACTCAATGGCTCCCAACGGAAAGGTGAGGAGGAGGAAGAATTTCATCGCGTCCCATTTTCCCTCTTCCCTTCGGACGGAGGCAGGAAACGGAAAAGAGGCTCGGAGGAGAGTGAAAAATTCAGCGATAAAAGGGGAATGCGAAGCCGACTCCTCCTCCCCACGCCTTCCTCCTTCCCTCCCTCGTCCCAGAGATGGACGGGCTGAGCATAAGGGAGTCAACTCCTGAAGAGTTGATGCCAAGGGTTGCCGGTGCCGTGACTACGAAATTCCGCGAAATTTAAAGGCATAACATAATTTTAACCAACCTAGAATGTAAGGTCTTCATTTAATAAATGTCGCAAACATACAATTAGATGAAAATGGGTCAAGGTCTTATTTTATATAAAATTCTCAAAGCTTTGCCTAAATTTTTTCAAAGGAATCGTGAGGTAAACTATGTTTTTTCACAAAATTTTATCCCTGTGGTGAACACAACCGTGAACAGGTACACGGTCCCTAGATAAAAAATTTATGGAAATAATTTAGTTTCCTCTTGTCATTCAATGATCAACTTCTACATTGCTACTACGATGTTCTTAATTATACAAAAATATGTTATCTTAATGGTGACTGTTTTTTTGGTTTTAAAGAACATTGCAGGTACGTCTGGAAACATTGAAGGAAATCTTAGGTATTAGAAAAGTTAGAGGAGCCAATTGAGGCGCTCGGGGCTAGATAATGGTAAGCCACACACTGAAAAATATTGAGATCTGTACGCCTTTCTTATCTGCTAGACGATGGGAAGCCACTGGCGGAGTATTATTTGAAGACACCAAGAGATGGCAGCACACACCTTGTTGTTATCTATTGCACCAAGACACAATACCTAATTTATGGAATTTTTCGAACCTTCAGATGTCACTCCTGTAAAATTTCCTAAATGTGGCTTACCATTATCTAGCCCCGAGCGCCTCAATTTAATAATGAGAGGATTGACCAGAGCCAGGTAAAATTTCGCCCTCTCAGAATTGTGCACCTTTTCAAGAACATCCCCCTCACAGGTTAACAATCTAATACGCCAACTCATATGGCTCTGCCGCTGAGCGAAAGCGGATGGAAAATGCCGCGGTGCGAGAGGTGGAAGATTTTCAAAATTATTGTCCAATTCCGGGAGTCTTCCGACGACACCGGGAGAGTTGGCAACCCTAACTGCGCCGCGGCTCCAACCCGTCGCCCTCCCCCCCGCCATCGTATTTCTTATTTACGGCGCTGCCTCTTTGTTTCCCATTCTCTCCACAAAACGTTTTGGGAGCCCCCTCCCCCGCCTCTTCGAATTTCCAGACTTCTGGTTCCCCCCATCTCCGAAGCCGACTCCGTCCCATGCATTAGACCACCGGGCAAAGCGAATGCATATTCCTACGAGGAGCGGTCCCAGCGAATTCGAATGGGAAATTTAAAAAGAAAGAGCATACTTCCAGCGATGCATTCGTTCAAATCCTCAGAATTCTGAGAGGAGCCTCCGTATTGCTGTTCAAACTTGCGTAAGGACTCGCTGAAGGTACTGCCTGGAGATTAGTCCTCAGAAACAATTTTTGCAGCAGCAATAAAAGTTTTTATGTCACTTCAACGTCTGAGGTTGTATGGCACCATATAACCTAAGCACAATGCGAAAGACGAGAACTAGATTCAGGCCAAAGGTGCGATTCAAAAACGAGATGTTTGAGTTGCCAAGGCGACACGTCACCAACACGGATACAAAGATTGAAAAAAAATATAAATAAAAAAAGATGAATAAAATGAAAAAATATCGTGTCAACCTGAGTAATACATATGTCTAGCTGTATCTGAAAATGTAATGTAACAAAAATTAATGTACCCCTAAAATGATTCGACAGGAGACATTTCTTGACTAACGCAAAATATCCCCACAAACTTTCCATCATATTGATTACAGCTATCGAGGAAGCTTGTTGCATTAGTGTCTCATCCAGCCGTCATTTATCAGGAAAGAAATACATTCATATTACTGTAAGTTCGTTTGCTTTCAAATTTATGCGGTAAAACTATGCTATAGGTGCTCCAAACGATTAAATTTAGTGTCCAACCCTAAGCTTAAATCTCAGAAGATTAGATCTTAAATCTTAAATCTCAAAGAAACATTTAGAAGACTTATATCGGAGGTAGGATTCGAACCCACGACCATTAGGTTGTCATGCCGGTACATTCCCATCCTGAATACTGCTTCCGGTAGTAGAAGAGGACGCTTGTCAAATAAGTAGTATAATCCAACATACACCAAGCCGAAAAAAATGCTTAACCTCCAAGTAAAATAAGTTCATTTGGTTTCCAGCTCATCATGTTTTCGAGAATGCAGGGGGAGTAGAAGAAATATGGACGTGTGTGCGTTTAAACAATCACAATATTACGATTTCCTTTTCACCCATTGCAAAAAACGTAGATTTGAAAAAATTGAAAAAATCCCCACCTAGATTTGAAATAAAAAATAAAAGTGTTTGAGCAGCCAACATGTTTTCGTATTTGGGGGACCGGTTGGAACAGTAGTTAGGGTATTGGCCTCAACGACAACCTGTGATTGAATCCCAGCAGTGAACGATATTTTTAATGGTCAATATCGTCACTACTTGAATTTTTGTGAAGGGCATTCGATTTACGTACTCCGTCTAACAGATGGTATATTGACCAATTGTATCCTTGACGTCTTTCGTTATGAGCTGGCTAATGCCGATAGTGGGTTCCTCTTCATCCTTCCTCCTTGATCTTCCATCCCTTTCCTTATACCTGCAGCGAAGATCGGCAAGATTTGTAAACGGACGGTATGATAACCTTATTAGCGTAACCAGTCTATTAAATGAATTAAATTGGGAATCATTGTCAGATCACAGGTTGAAATTAACACATAATCTCTTAAACAAATTCCAAGACCATATTTTCAGTTGATGTTAAAAATATTTTGAGGACCCCAACTTACTATGGTAGACTGGACCATAATCACAAAACTAGAGAAATTGATTGCCGAACTGACAGATTCAAAATGTCCTTTTTTCCTCGTACTGTTAGGGATATGAATAACGGTAAATATATCCAGTACGAGTGTAGCAATGGATAACATTGGTAGCTGCATGTTGGTATAAGGACTTATAGCTAACCCAACTAACGGCATGTTTTTGCATGTATGTTTTGCTATTATTATCTTTTTTTAATAGTGTAGTTTTGAGAAGTACCTGTATAAATGCTAATCCTTTTTTATGCATAATATGTAGTGCAAGTTTGTTTAGAGTTCACCCCCTGCCACACACCTTTATGGTGGCTTGCAGGTTATTATGTAGATGCACCTTTCCTCCTGGTCTGAATCGCCTGGGTACAGACTTGAGAGCCATAGACGAAGACGCCCCGATATTTCTCGGCGACTTCCGAACAGTATTGCGGGCGTAGCAGCGTGGCCACTCCGATCCCAATGCCTTCTTGCTCCGCCTCCTCCTGACGCAATCGTCAGAAGGAACGCGAACCTTCGCCATAGCGCGCATTCTCTTACACTCGCGTTCTTATCTCTCCGGAGACGTGCCAGCGCGTGGAGACGAAGTCCATAAAAGGAGAGCGGCGATGCAGCCGGTTGGAATGGCATCGGGGCGAGTACGAGAAAGAGGCGTCCACAGGAGAAAAACTTCTCCAGCCCACCTTTCCTTTCCGAAAATGCACTTCCCAAGTCGTCCCAGGCAAACTTGTTCAACCCCTCGCCACCCCCGTGAATAAATATCTCCGCCAGAGGTTCGAGAGTTCCCTCGGTTGCATTCCCCACTAATTGGAAGAGACAATCGCGGGTGTGCCTTGCAGAGAGAGAGGGAGAGAAAGGGGTTCCTCACTCGCGCTGACCTCGTACCCGGATATGACTGAGGAAAAACACCCTGAACACGGAAGCGTTTTTTTTTCTCTTCCCCACTGTTCTTCAGGTGCATTTTGGGTGTGTCTCTGATCGGTCATCGGCTAAGATCCGCACCCTCTTGGCAACCAAAGAAAAAGAAAGGATATTCCTTTCAAGAATACCGAAAGCGCTGGTGTCGACAATAAGCTGTGGAGTGTTGAAGTTGCAATTTATACCATTGATAATGTTGATTAATATGAACATGCGTATTTGGGTTTTATTTGGTCAGAATATACCTAGCCTAATAAAATACTAATAAAATAAATAATTTTGAGACCCTATAGTTGCTTGTTTGCATGTCGGTAGTGCATGCTTGTTGATCTTCACCCCCTGTCACACACCCTCGTGGTGGCTTGCAGGGTATCGTGTAGATGTAGAAATACTTGAGGATAAAGTATACGTTAAACATTAGGCAAAAATTTAGACTTCCTGAGAGGAAAGGATGAAAATCTAAAATAAATTTGAGGATTATAGATGGTGAATGAAATTGATAGTTCTCTACCGACCATAGTTGATAGCCTAGGAAAATTCCTTTTTTATTTTTAAGAGCAATTACTTTCTCAAGGTTCACTTGGTGGTATTCCATCATAAGAGGAAGAAAGGGCAACTTTTACTTATACCACTAAAAATTTATTTAAAAACTCGACCAGGATTTCTGTGTGGTTTCACATCATCGAATGATGAGTGAAAGCACAACCCGTATCTCAGGCGGGATTAGAACCCACAACTTATTGGTTGCCAGGGGGGTTGTGTTTGAAAACTTCGGAATTATCTCGAATAGGTAACCATGGAGTCACGTGGTACAAACACGAGTGGTTTGAACATTTTATTTCTCTGAATCGTTCGTTACTATATCAAAAATTGTTTTCACTTAAGTTTTTCTTATCTCTCTCGACTATAGATCCCACAAATGAGATAAAACACAAGTGTAAACAATGAATGAGGTTGTAATCAGCGGTTTTAACACATCAAATTTTCGCGCCATTCTTGTTTATACCACGTGACTCCTTGGATACCTATTCGAAATAATCTCGACTGTTTCAAACACAACCCCCCAGGCTGGTGATTTACCGTTATGAATACTGAAGTCGGTTTGATGCAAATTTGAAGGCAGATTTAAAATAGAAAATGTGAATCAGCTAGAATGATGCATGAGTAAGGTACAAATATAGGGATTTTACACAAACCTACTAGTATTGGTACAATACTTTCGATGATAATGGCATGCTTCACTGTTGATTCAAACTATAAAATATCTTGGTAAAGCCCAAATACCGATCTAAAGAAAGGAAAGAAAATGATATCGTGTGTGTGATCATCTCCCCAAACACCAACATCCAAGTGATAGCAGTAAAACTTTAAAAAAATAAGAGATACAAAATGATGAATACGTTTCACAATTTTTTTCAATGGTTAAATCAACCAGAGAGTTAACATTTACTGGTCTCAAAAGAGTTCACGTCCTTCGCCAAGGAAGACAAATAATCGTTGGGTTGGAGATCGCTCCTTGCTTGCATTCAAGACGGGACGGTAAAAACCAAGACGGGGAAAGTTTGAGGATACCGGCGGAATCAGATTTATGGCCCTCGGATGTGTTTGTTTGCGGGGGAAATCGCATCAGCATGCCGCGCCCGCTCCTGCACCCGAAACTGGAATCCTCCCTCCGAGAGAAAACAAGCCAATCGACTGGATTGGCTCGAGGCAAGCGTAGACGGGAGCCACGGGATGACACAACCACAAGGAAGCGGAACGATGTTAAACAAGCTCGGACAGAAAGATAGGGAGAAGATGAAAAAAAGGGAAGTGTTTCCAATCCACAAAGTCATTCTCCTACACAATCGCAAATGAATGTTTAATTGCGGACTAAAGACAGGCAATAAGAAAACTAAATCAATAAGATATCCCAGAACAAAAAGTAAGACCATAACTTAAAAAGTTGGTGGTCAAAAGCTAAAGCTCACGAAGTAATGTAGTCACACAGGCGGTGAGCTGTAGAATAAAAGATTTATCATCAGCGAAGCTCGGAGGAGAATCGCATTACTGAAATATTTCTCTTTTCCCTTAAAGAAGAGAACTTCCGTGAAGAAAATACTGGTAACATTCCAGTACGCAGCGTGACATTACATGACGCTGAAAAATGGACTTTAACAAAAAATAATGAAAACATATGTATACTGAGAAGCTAGTGTGGAGAAGGATAGTCAAAGAGAAGTCAAAGAAAGTCGAAAGGAAGTCAAATTCGAAGGGGAATTAGTGAGGAACAAGGCAATGCTGGGTAAGGTAGGGAAGGAGAGAAGGTTGATTATACAGGAATAATGAGAGGGGTTGAGTGGAATCCACGGTCTAGGTGGATTCCACTCAATATCAGCATTTCCCTGATGACGCAATGATGGCCGAGGATGTTTTGAAGGACGTGGTACAGGTAAAACTGCTTGGCAAGTGGGGTAGGAGGATAAAAACGTGCAAATAGTTCGAAAGGTGAGAGAGCTAGAAAATATGCGTAAATGAAGAAGGAAAGCGTTAAAGAATTTTTTTAATTTGGAAGAAGTTTTGAGTCTTCATCCACCCTCCTCACTCAGCTGAATACCAATTGGTTATAGTTGAATTATACTTACTACACCAATTACACTAACAACACCAATATTTATAATTAAATGGGAAAGGATTCGTGACTCTCAAACATATTTATTTGCCCTTGCTGCACCTACTTCGAACCACGTCCGCCTGCGGCATGACGTTCGTCTCCTCATCTCTACCCCAAATCACTAAAGAAAGAAGGAGGGAGGGGACAGAAGAACCAGAGGAGGGATTGGAGAACTATGAATGGGTATAAATCAAAACTCTTTCCGTTTCGAGTCTCTTTGAGTGCCGTGTGAGACGAGCGGGCGTGAGAGGCTGACGAGGCTGGAACCGATTCAAGAATTGGGAAAAAAACGAAATGCATGGCGGGGAGTAAGGTGCTGAGGGGAAGACGTTGCCGCAATCGACATCCATACGCATTACAACGTCTTTCCTCCCGTCTTCTTGCAAGAAAACTCTCAAACCCGTTCGGGATTTCCCTTCCATCCCCTCACCGACCCCCTGCAGGGTGGTTTCGGGGTGGGACGGAAATACTACCGTGGTGGACAGGGGCGTCGGAACTATGTTCACTGGGAGGGGCCAACCTTGAAAAGCGCCCGGCTCTTAAGAAAAGGGCCCGGCTCCTATGAAAAGGGCCCGGATTTTTTAGCGGATAGGAGGGGGTAGAGACTAGAATTCCGTTTAAAGTGCATATGAAGGTGGTAGAATATGTCAGAAGGGAAAAGCAAGCTGGAAATAAGTAAAATTTAATACTATTGAAGACTCATTCCTCTCATTTCTCAAGGGCCCGGGGCAAATTCTGGTGGGGGGGCCGAATGCCCCCCCCCTGGCCCCCACTTTCGACGCCGCTGGTGGTGGAGTTGAATTGCGGGAGGGCCGGGCCATTTTTGACGTTGGGCTCACTGCGCCCCTTCTAAGAGAGCAACTTGAATCGGGGAGGGATGAGGACGGTGCGAATGCGTGTGAGAAAGCGTGGGTTCCACACACGCGTCGGATTACTGCGTGGCAGGGGTCCCACCGGTTGGTGTTCGTGGTCCGGCGCTTTCGCCCCGACCCTCGGGAGAATTACGATCCTTTGGGCCCTGGCCCATCGAGGGATCGGTGTGGAGGGAGCGCGCACCATAAACGTCAGGGTTTTATACCCGCGCATATCCTTCACCTCCTCGGAAAAAAATCCTGTAAATGTTTACCCTTTTCCTCAAGCTCTCGCTTCAATATCAAAGTTTTATTTCCTTCGGGAATGACTCTGGGATACTCGACAATGACGAAGCTTTTTCCCGTCCCAAGCCTCATTCAGATGCGGGAATAAGTTACGATACCTTGAAATTTACATGTGTAAATTTTTTTTTTCTTGTTCCCGATGTTGATGCGCCTACTCGATGCGAGTAAGCGATACTGATGCCTTGCACTCTGAGATATCTCTGGTGAAGTGTGAGATATGAAACGTCCACTGATTCCTTAGCAAATAGCAAAAGGCGTTTTTGCTGGACTTAGTTCGGTAACGTATTTGCTAGGCAACCTAAAGTTTGAGGTTGGAACCATACCCTACGGCATGAAAATAGATTGAATTACGATTAAATTTAAATAATAAGTTTTCTTCAGAAGTTGATGCTTCTGAAGACCCACTGACAACTCAACAACGACGATAAAGACACACTCAGAGCAGCGGTCATAAATGCACAACTTTATTGGGGAATTCTCATCACGTAAAAGATATTCAGGGCAAGATTAGATCTGGTATGCTTCCTTTTTACATTTAATCTAACTCTAAAAATTTTACATTTCCCTTGTCGTGGCGATGAATAAATTAAACTTGAATAGTTTACAAACTTTTGTTGTCAATCATCAAAACCAAGGAGGGTATTTTCTGAACTCTTATATTATTAACTTTTAACAACAAAGAAAAAGTTAAATAAAATCATTCACTATCAACATATATGCATTTACTATACTTAGCAAACGCGAATAGCATTTTACACGCTGAGAGATATTAAATCAAGTGTGTTATATACATGAAATGAAGTCAATCCGATGCTAGTCAGGTCGGCTGGATGCTTTCCTGACAACTCGATCATGGGCTTGAATCCAACCTCGGGTATGGTATTTTAACTTTCTTAGAATTAGCCTTTGGAATATATTTCAGTAGAGTTATGATATTATTTTAACAGTTGGAGGATTTTAAAATCTATTACAACTACGGCTACTAGAGCATGTGATGCACTCAGAGTTTACCAGTCTATACTAAGCGATTCCATTAAATTAATTGAAATGGAAATGATTGTCAGATCGTAGGTTGATATTTAGGCCTAATCTCTTAAATAAATTCCAAGATAACTCGAAACTATCAGAATCGTCCGGGCATGAACAAAACTGATGGCGTTCAAAATATTTCGCGAACTCCAACTTACTATGGTAGACTGGACCATAATCACAAAGATACAGAAATTGACTGCCGAACTGACAAATTCAAAATGTCTTTCTTTTCCGTACAATTAGACATACGAATAGCTGTCAATATATCTATTAGCATAAATACGAGTGCATCAACTAATAGTGTAGCTGGTTGCATATTGGTATAAGGACTTTAAACTAACCCAACTAACAGCATGATATTGCATTCTTGCTTTGCTATTTTTATCTTTTTTAAATTGTGAATTTTAGACTAATGATTGAAGATTAATATTATTATTAATCCTTTTTTATGCATGATATGTAGTGCAAGTTTGGTGTGAATTAAACCCCTGCCACACACCTTTATGGTGTCTTGCAGGGTATTACGTAGATGTAGATTCATACATTTTCATGAGTGATGTGAGGATCAGCTCCGGGCATTCACGACCAACTCGAACTCGTGGAAACTAAGCATTTGCTGCACCAAACATTAAAAAAAGTTTTCATTTGCGACTGCACTTGCACCACATCGCGAACTGAGGAGCTGTTCATCTCCAGGTTACACCTGCCGGATCCTTCCTCGTTGGGAGAAACCTTCGCCCAACCCCTGACTACCTTCCCCTCCCAAGCGAGAAGGTGTTACGGCCCCTTCAAAATTATCACGCCCTCCAATCCGCCCTCCCCCCTTCCGGGCAGGCGCTCTCATCCTTCCCCCTCTGGGCGCATTTGCCGCCGCCGCGAGTACCACGACGCGCACCCTACTCGCACTGAATACAAAATCCATTACACAATTGCATGCAATACCTTGGATTGCTTCGGAACGTTGAACAAAAAAAGGGCATCCGGATGCATCGCAAGACTGTAATCTCTGCGATTGGAGAGAAAAATCTTTTGGAACAGCTCCGGAAAACATGGGAGTAGCGGTTGGGTTGCGTACTGGTGAGCATAGCCGGTAAACATAAAAAAAACATCAGCCACGTCAAAGCCCAGGAAAGTAGAGTGCAATTGGCTCCCACACCCGATCGTGAGCTCCCGATGGCACGTACGGGGGAGGCATCGCGATCGCTCAAGGCGATACGTGCATTTCTCAAGCCAATCGATCCTCAAATCGTACAGCGTGTGCATTTTTCCGATCGGATTGCAACCGTAATGATCACAACATAGCTGGAGTCTCCAGGGGGAAAAGGTTTTGCAAAAAATTGTTGCTCATAAAGAATGCATTGTATCTAAGGTTTTCGGAGAAAACTAGAGTCAATGGAGTAACTATCATCTTAAGTAGGTGGGTGATAAAAAGCCAGTATATTACGAATTCTAATTTGGCCTCGAATACACCGCAATCGTCAAAAGATTGAAACTTTGTTCTAAGACGCTGGATATACTCAGAATTGGGAGTGCCTTAAAAAATCAACACTAGTCATTATTCCTAAGATTGATTAGGTTTAACTCTCCACTCAATTCTCCCATGAAATGTTTGATATTGTGCATATTAATTTATATTCCTTGTTATTTAATGCTTTATTTTCAAGTCATTTAAATCATTATTTATGCTTCCTTTCTTAAATTTCTTTTTCCTTAAAGTGTTTTCTTTAATCTTATATCGTGGTTTTTATTGTAATGGTTACGTAATTATTGGTTCGACCAATTAATGGTTTAACCAATAAACCTTTACCAATTAACGGTGATGTACTCATTATATTCGTATTTATTATTTATTGTTTATTTATATGTGTAATATTGCTCCATTATCCAATTGTACGGCTGTTGCCTTGACTACATTCGCTTTATCTCTTTTTTTTTCTTTTCTTTTTGGCATGTAATTTTTTTTTTCGATGTTCCAGGGAATTTATAGTCTCAGAACAATAAAGAACGTTTTCTATTCTATTCTAGTCTATCATAATTCTTTCCCCTCGACGAGTGTCTTAAAAAGACTATATTTAATCGTTAGTTTGTCCAACCTTCCCTTTCCAGTATTCATAACCTAACTGTCACGAAATACAAATAAGTTATGATTGCGCTGAAAATCCAAACGGCACTTGTTTCAAAGGACGCCTGATTTATTCAGGTGTTGATTCAAGCAGCGGAAACACCATCGACCCGGTTAGTGGTAACTGGAATGCCGACGCCCCGGGGATAATCCCCCCAAACGCGTTTCCTAACTACGCCTCCGCCAGCCGCTCCGCGAATAAGGCCCTTGCACTTCTGGGACGCGACGCCGAGGTCTGATGAGACTTCCATTAGGGATCCGCATGCACACGAAGCAGAGAATAGAGAAGGTCCCATTGCCGCAGCCAGAGAATCAGGGGAATCATTGCAGCCGGACGTTATTTTCCCGCATTCAAATTGTGGCATTGAAAATCAGAGGTAAAAGTGTTCATACTTTTAGGAAATACATCTCAAATATAGTTGATCAAAAATAGTTCAGCTGAATAATTTTTAACACGCTTGATTCGATTTTCTGAAACGGGATATGGCCATATTGCACATCTTCAGACAATTTGAATATTTAACTAAAATCTATTCAAGTATACAGATCCATGTATTCTAAATGCGCTTTCACAGATTTCTATTTCCATTGAGCTGACAGAGAAGTATATTTGAGTACACCTCTTCTCGCCCACATACACACGATTTCCCTTTAAACGGTGGTATGCGGTAAAAAATACATCTGAGCATAATTTATGTTCATCGACCATAGGATGAACCATTTGAATCAATTTCAGTTGAAATTTAATTCTGATTGACAAAAGCGCAGTCTCCGATGTTTCTTAAATGATTTCCAGTTTTTTCTACGTGCCACCCAATATATTACCAATTCATAAATGCATATTTAATTCATTTTTTTGAATGAGGGTTCGTTGCGGTAGGTCACAGCTGTTAGATATAGCAATGGAATCTGGTAGAGACCGGAAATTTCATCTCACGAAAGATAAGCCACACACATGGAAGCGTTACCGTCCATAAGATATGGCATCCGGGAATGATTACGCGTGGAATTTGAGGGCTTATGTGAAGAGCTTCTCCTAGGATTCAATATTTATGAGGCGATTCAAAGAAGCGATCAAAGTCAATGGAAGACAAAAGCGTTGTTGGCTAATCTCAAATAGCGCAGCTAACTCACCAAAATAGTGTCGGTACATATGTTAATTATATATTGGAAAGGAGGACATAGCCTACTTGTGACATTATGCAGCGACAAGTTGTGCAAAAATTGCTGTCAGCCTTCAAAAGGTGTTACATAATCCTGTAATATTTGGAGATGAGAAACATATTCCGATAAATAATAATGCCTCTGATGATTCAAGAGAGAATAAATGAGATTCAAGTAAAGTTACACAGAGTTAAATTAAAACCATATAAATGTCGTTAGTAATGCTCCTAATGTTCTTATTTACTTTACATTTACCTGTAACAATTTTCATGTGATTATACCCTCATAATTACTTGTTTAGTGCCGTGAAAATAAACATTTAGATATGACAGGACATACTAAACTAACAAAATCCAAGAATCTTCTTTTTTATTACTATAAAATTTGACTTTAACACTATGTTACTGGGAGAGAGAAACCAATTCGGGTAAAATGAGCTGTTAAAAACAACTGCGTAATTGGACATGATGTAATATTGATGACTACATAGAATTTAAATACCATTATCCTATTTGTAAGAATACTCCTATCGTTTACATATGTGCAATGTCTACTCTATAACGAAATTTATATTTAAACATATTTTTGATACTGTAAAAGTTTCCAGCGTAAGGGGACTTAAGGGGGCAAGCTATCATCTTAATTTACCGACAGGTGTGTAAATTGGAGAAGATATGCTCGTGTTTTTTATACCTAGAATTGTTCCCACGGAGAAAGCATGTAAAATTGAACTTGTTCCATACTCACTCGACTTTTCCTCTAGCCTCTACACATCACCTCTGGTGTTTTCATGCAGTGGGCATTTTTTGCGATGGATAGGTAAAGAATAAAGTAATTATCGCATTAAGTGAACACCTTTGGATGACCCTAATAATGAAATACTCACTGAAATCTAATTACAAGATACAAAATACCGAATTAGTATTGATATAATAACAAAGATCTACCAAATTTTTGTCACTATCAATTCTGCGAGAATGAGGCAATAATACGAAGATAAAATAAAACAAAATTTTAGAAAACAAAAATCAAGACTGGCTGAAGAAATACCGAGCTCATTACGCTATTGAATGATGAGCATTTGTCAAATTAATGTTAAAAGACAATATTAATTAGTAGCTACTTCGATAAAAACTAAGGGTCCACAGGATCAGAGTTGCATGAGCAGAAACCTGAGTAAAATACGGAGCTAAATTTGCATTCAGGAGGAGGGATGACTAGAGGAGATGCGTGTTTGGAGTGGGTGAAACAACTCATGAATTCCGGTGGTATTCTGGGTGAAAATGGGAGCAATGGCAGAGGCAGTAGGAGAAGTATTGCCTACGCAAGAGATGCATTCGCAATGGGAAAGTAAATTATGGTCGTCTACTTGAGAAAAAGGTTCAGGAAGGCTAGTGAAATATTAATCTGGAACAATGAAATCTTCCCAAGAAATGCTTGAGGAAGGAGTAGGAGTGGAAATTGGTGAGTTAAAACATGGAGGAGAATAGTGCACATAGGCTGACTCAAGGTGAAGCCAAAAGAGGTAAGAATAGGAGCAATAAGGAAATGATGTAATTTTGGTAATTAATTGGCTAGTTTTTTACAGAGTGAAATGAACGCAATACCGAGACGCAAATGAGAGAATCTGGCAGGTAAATAAAATAGAGGAGAGATGCTCGTATTTTTTATGCCTTGAATTGTGTCCATCCAGGGAACATCTAAAATGATACATACTCCACGTTCACCTCATTATTCTTCCTGGTCATCATCCTCCTGGTCCCATCACCTATCCTATCTGGTGTTTGCATGCAGTGGATCTCTTTGTGATGGACAGCGGCAGATATCTTAACGTTTTACCCACGAATACATTAATTGAATTCATTTTTCATATTTTCCTTTGTGTCCTGTTGAATTTCTAATTTCTTGTTGCAATTTTATTTAGTTTAAAAGCAATATATGCATGTGTTTTCATGTGCATAATGTTCATGCATTGATGGGGGGTTAGCTGGAAGAAAATAGTTTTAGACTCTCAATTGTACCCCAGTTAAGATTACAATTTTTATATTTATGCATCTAAATAACCTCTTCTTACTCAGAACCCATCTTTACTTCCTTATTCTATGTCTCACAATCCTTACATTGATCGAATAGAGCTCCCCCTTCTCTTCTATTCATTCCTAGTTCAATTACACCCTCGCTCATTATATCTCTTAAATACCATTTTATTTGGTCCACGTACCAATCCTATGATCTTACTTGTGTAATCTTCCCTCTTCCCTCAATCATTCACACGAAAAATAGTTTCTCAGGTTGTGTCCAATCCACTTAGTTTCTCTCTAATATACTATATCCACATATGCACATTTTCCATGGTTCTTTATGATTTTCATCATTTCTATCCATTTGATCTCCATCATCGTCAAATCCTCAGTCTTCATCCACCTTTCTATACTTCCGTCAGTACATCAACCCTCCATCCCCTGAGCTATCAAGCAAAAAGAAATAATAAGGTGCAGGATAATGTCTTAAGTCTGCCAAAGGCGCATTTATATATTTGTCCAGCAGCTTACATATGTGTGAACCTAAGAGTGAAATAAAAAATATCCACGGGTAAGGAGGGAGACTGAGAGGAGTCGGAGGGTCCATGGGCACTTCGTGTGCGGGTGTTAAGGGGGAGGGGGGAGGCCACAGTGGATGTAGATGGGTGAGACGTGCCCCCCCTCACCCCTCCTGAATTTTCCATCGGACGGCATCTGGGCCGGGACGACCCTCGCCACCCCCGGGGAATTCGCCCCTCGGCGGATGGAGAGAGCCGAAGAAGGCAGCAGAGAGGGGAAAATGGGAGAGAAGGAAGAAAAGGAAGATGGGGAGGAAGAGAGAGGTGGAAAGGAAGAGAAAGTGGCAGAGATGTAGACGGGACGTGAGAGAGGGAGAGAGATATAGAGGAGGAGAAATTGAGAATGATCGGGGAAGAAGAGAGGAGGAGGAGTGAGAGAGCAAGAGGGGAGAGAAATATGAAAGGAGATGGGTGGAGACGGGAACATAAGAGGTGGGAGAGGAGCAGAGAGAGAAGGGAAGGAGAGAACGAGAGAAAAATTGGTAGACAAGAAGAGAAATAGAAAGGTAGACAAGTGCATAGAAATAGGAAGAGAGGGAAAGGGTAGAAGAGAAAGAGAAAGAGCTAGTTACAGAAAGTAAGATATATGCAGATGAAAGGAGAAATATCTGCAATGAAGGAGAATGTAGGAGAACAAAGGTGAGAGAAATAGGGGAGAAGGAAGAGAGAGAGGAATAGGAGAGGAGGATAGATGAAGCGAAAAAGATGATAATGGGAGGAAGGGCGGGTGGTAGAGAGAGGGGAGAGAGATGGAAGAAGAGATAGATGGAGATAAATAGAGGAAGAGGGAGGGAGAGAGGGGAAGAGAGAAGGATGGGGGGGGGGCGTGAGGAGGAGGGGCGAGATAGAATGAAAGAGCGATTGATAGAGCAAGAGAGATGGAGAGATAGATGGAGAAAGATATTGAGAGAGGGCCAAAAAGAGAGAGTGATAGAGAACGGAGGGGAGCTACCTCGCCTTTGGGGAATGTTTTTGAGGGAGGAACATAATTCACATCCCGCGTCTTGTAGGAACCACGGAAGTGTGTTATTCCAAGTTGATTCACGGAGGGAGGAGGAGGGTGAAGTGCATTTCCGTTTCTCCCCACGCCCTCAGAGTGAAGGCAACATAAAAATCTTTGCGTTCTTATTTCCGTCCAACGATCGCTCGCGTGTACCGGTCGTAATTCTTGAATTTATGTGGATGCCGTTGACGCCTCAATGGGAGTGATACCGCGGCGGGGATGCGAGTCATTGGATCGGACACTCACGGCGGGGGAGAGCCCGAGGAAGAGAACGGATGGAACAAAAGACATTCGAGCCTCGCACCACGGTTTTTCGCGTGCATCCAGGAGAAGAACGCGATGACGGGAGGGAAGAGAGAGGACGTTGTGCGCGATGATATCATTAACGTCCCCCGAAAACCACCATAAGAGTAAATAATGCGGGAAGGATCATGCCGAGGAGAAGAGAGGGAAGCCAAAATCTCCGATGAATGGAGATAAAAATCATGTAAGCCGAATAAATGGATCATCGACCACTGCTCACGTCTCTTGGGTTGCTTATAGAACTTCAAATAAAATGTTGTGTATATCTAGAACGAAAACACGGACGTTTCGTTTTATCACCAGATCACCCCCGAGGAGAAAAGCGACGCCCTTATGCGTCTGAATGCACACTTTAGGAAATATTTATGGGCGCAGACGCAGTCCTTAAAATTTCTTTATTTTTTATCGTAGCCAGGGAATAAAAAAATGTTTTCACAGGGAAGAAGTCCTAAAATCTCCAAAGATATAGAATAATCCAATAGAATATCTTAGTCTGATTTTGAGGCACTATTTAAATGTGCGCTAAGGATGTGGAAGGGTGCTAACGTTTTTTATGAATTTTAGAAATTTACAAAAAAAACTTTAGTACCCATAATATCAGGACCAGTTTGAAAAGTTAATCTCGAGATATTTTTTCAATAGAAGTCCGGTATATTATTTAATATTTTTTATGCAAAACTGCTTAGTTATATTTCTTTCCTTATGGGCACGTAATATTTTACTGTGCCATTGGTAAACTTCTTTTGCTCTAGTGTCTCTACAGCAATGGCCCCTAAAACAATATGATACCGTCAGTCAGAAATTCCAGTGCTCAGGGGATCCATAAGGGTTTGACGAATGGAAGTTTATGATATATTAATCACTACTTACCGTTAAGGAAAAACATAACCGCCTAATTAATGAGGACATTTGAACCAAGCAGAAAGTGTCCGAGAGACAGTTGAAAAATAATGATGGAGCACGATTAATTAATGCAGATAGTTAGTACCTGGGAGATAGTTTGGACCCCTGTCTGAAGATTGATTCAATTGATTACTCGGTTGTATATACCCTTGACGATTTTGATGAATAATTCTGATCTCACGCGGACAATTAAATTGATTCTTAATTTCCATTATCCCAACTAGTTTAAATGCAATCATGCCTCCTGCTGAAAGGATCGAGTCAATCAATCGTCGACCTGTTATTCTCTGTAATGGATGTCGGGCTCTTTCGCTCTCCTTCCTCACGAGAAATTCAGATACGAGACAAAAAGAGGATCTTCGTGTAGGAAGACTCCTCCGATTCCGCCTTCCCCAACTAATTAGCCATTGTTCCAACTGGATTCTCCCTCGCGATTCATCGCCCAGAACAAGGAGGTTTAGAATGTACTGGAGGAGAAGCTTGCCTAAGGATGACAATGAAGCCAGAATGGGGGTGCTCGGGAAGGAATAGGTCCCACCTACTCCGTAAAAAAATATTGCTTTTTTGTGTGGCCTCTTATGAAAGCACTAATACATCAATAGCTATGAAGTCGTACCCAAATTCATCGCTGCGGCGTCAGTTAATATTCCGGCGGCTATTTAAGGGACGCATTTATTAATTTGATTCCCCTGGGAGTTCAAGTTATCACTGAAACTGGTTTGAATTTAACCTATTTAAATTACACGTTGG
This sequence comes from Platycnemis pennipes, assembly GCA_933228895.1. Classification (NCBI taxonomy): domain Eukaryota; kingdom Metazoa; phylum Arthropoda; class Insecta; order Odonata; family Platycnemididae; genus Platycnemis; species Platycnemis pennipes. The sequence goes on along the minus strand of OW121848.1, from coordinate 112,834,972 downwards.
GCGCTTATTTGCGTGTTTTCTCACTTTAATCTGTTTCTTTGAATAACTTTAGAAATAGGTTATATTATTCGTTTACTACTCTTACCGAGTACAATTCCCACACCCCCCGGTATTTTCCATGTGTGCCTACTCCTTGGATGGTGTTTAAACAACGTGTTCATAATAATAAAATTATCACTGTTACAACCCCACTGCTTTCTCACCGCGGTAATTTCTTACACCCAGCTCATACTCCCCTACGATAGCGTTCCAGTCCCCTATAACTATTAGGTTTTTCATGCCCTTGACTTTCACTATTACTTCCCGTACGAATGTCGCGAGTAGCAAGCCCATGTGTTGTGCTTACCAAGATGGCCGCTGGCTTCTCAAATCAGCTGCGATGCCCCCTCCAGTACATTGTAACCTCCTTGGCACAGAACGATTAGACATCAGCGCCACATAGCCTCTGATGACAGGGGTAGTTTGATCCTTAACCTTCACATTCACAATGTCCCTGATGCTAGGTAAGCTCTCCCTATCCTCTGTTTTCACCCTATGTACTGTGGAAAACACCCTGCCTTTCCATTTACAAGGTCAGTACCAGCAGGGGGCTTTTTTATTTTAATCCCTATCTTTACTTATATTTACTCACTACCCAGCGAGCCGTAGTTAAAGGCGCAGCAGAGGGTGTTAGCCTGGGATCATCGACCATCCATTTAATGATGTTATCACTTTGGCCACATCTGTTGATTATTGCAGGAATTGGATTATGCCTGCTGCGACACCCTCTATCTCCTTCCAATTTTTTTCAGTAACCTTAAAACTAAATTTTATTCATTAAGAATAGAGATCCACATCCTTGCTTGAGCATCGTTACATCCGTTTATTCGAAGGTACTGAATGAATACCTGTTACTTGTCCTTGTGCCTATTTGTTATCGCCTACCTATCAAATCATCATTTCCCGGTACTCATATACTCTCAGCATTTTTGGCATAAGATTTTACTATAGATAAATAACATATTTATCATGATTTTTGTCAAGTTATTTTACCACAGATTGTTTGGTAACCCCGTGTGTCGTATCCAAATTTCAAGGCTGAATAATTATTCTCCCTATTTAGCTATCTCTCTTTCCTCCATCCGTCAATTAACCGAAAAGTTTTTAAGTGACTCTTCAAGTATACTTAGTTAATTCAAATTTAATTTAAGTAGAACTAGGATGCTAAAAAAGGCATTCAAGACATGAGGTTTTATACATATTTGCGTGCACCCGGTAATTAGAACCTTCGCCTACTTTCCCTTCCCCTTAATTAATTGAATTGAGAATTTTCCTTACTTTTCCAAAATTGCTTCACCAATTCACTGTTTTAGCGCGTTATTATTATTATTTGCTATTTAATTATTATAAACATGGAAAAAAAGCATGCAAATGAAACCAATATAATCCTAAGTAATTTTTAACCCCATTTTCCTACCCCATAAATTCAACCGTTATTGCGGGTTTATCTATGTCGCCAGGTGGCCAACTATACAAGGAAATTTACCATCTGCACACCTTTCAACGTGACTATCTACCAAGATACAGCCAAAAGAGTATCTCTTATCAGCCGGGGACTAAAACGCGCGACGAGTCGCAAACGGAGGCAGGAAAAAAAGAGGGCAATTTACAGTTCAGACGAAGAGGGAGGGACATTGTTATATTCGTTTATACCAGGTACACAATTCCTATTAATTAAAAATACTGCACTGGCATCAGGTGAGGAGTATGAAATACATTTAACCACCGGGCGGCATTAATTAAGATTTAAGATTAATTATTGGACGGTTAAATTCAACCTAGTATTTACCTAACGAATTACCTGACTACTGACTGAGTATTTAACCCTAGAAACTAGTGATTGCCACGTTGAGAGCAATTCCCTTTAAAGCAATTTTCCGAGTTGCACCTTATCCTTGAGAATTCAACCGAGGAGAAACGGAATTTGAGACTCTTATCATAGTATCGATTCCATTACTTGACATCGCACGAAATCAAAACGTGATATGATCGCCCACGGAAATTAGTCCGGTAGCTCAATAGGGGCCAACATGTGACATCCCTTTCAGAACGACCAAAAGATCTACTTCTAATCCCGTTTCTGGCATGGCATCGTTTTGTTCTCAGAATTTGGTATGGCTCGAATCTTGCAATTTTGCTGCGTCCCACCAGCTGTAGCATCGTAAAACTTAATTTTTGCCCTTACCTCCGTTTGGAGCTGCAACAACCTCTGATAGTGGTTGTTGCAGGTTGGGATCACGCCCACCAGGGGGGTTGTGTTTGAAACTGTCGGGATCATCTCAAATAGGTAACCAAGGAGTCATTTGGTACAAATACGAATCGCTTGAAAATTTAATTTGTTTCAGTCGTTGTTACTATTTATTTTCACTTGAATTTTTGTCTTCCGGGGGGGGCTCTGTACTTGAGGCGAATGAAAAAACACAAGTGTAAACAATTAATGATATTGTAACGAGTGATTCAGACACACTACATTCGCAAACCATTCTTGTTTATACCAAGTGACTCCATTCGAGATTAACCCGACGGTTTCAAACTCATACTTCCAGGAGACCGAATTTGTAGGTTCGAATCTCACCTTGGACATAAACGTTTAGCAAATACATATTAGAATCAAGGACTTGCGTTGAAATGCACGAAACAGTGTTAGCCGTCGTAGTAATAAAGCTTTTAGCACTACCAAGAAAACTAAATTAGAATTCTACTAGATCGAAAATCATCCTCTGTTGCCAAATTTTCACGGGGTCAGGTGAAGTGTTCGCAATGAATGAAGTGTAACAAGAAGAGGAGAGTTATTCACGGAAGGCGACCGACAGCTGAGATCAAATGCATCATTTAGGAGTGATGGGTACTTGGGTGGTGGCAGGAACACTTCAGGTAATAGAGGAAGGGTCGAGAGAAACCCGGTGTCGGCGTTAGCCTATTCTTAAAGACATGCTCCAAAGGATGCAAAGCTCCAAAGAAAGCAAAATGGCTGGACGTCCCATCCGACGGACGGAGTACTGAACTTGGAATGTCCTCCAATAAGAAGGGACCTGTATGCCGATGAAAGATCCGCTACTGCCGGGACTTGATCCCGGGCTCTCAGGATGAGAGCCCAGTACTCCAACTACCGCACCAACCAGATCCTCAAGAGGTGAGGAGTGGACTTTGGGGACAATATTAATTTTTAACTTGAAGCGCGTAGGACCGAGTGTTGACGAATAGTTTTCCAAAACCCCCTTTAGGCACAACAAGCAAACGCACGTCTGTCCAATGCCTAAACCCATTTTTTCATCAGTACCGTCTACGAGCTACATCCTCCCCAACTGCCTCCCCCTCTCCACATGCACATGGTTACAAAATGGAGCGCGGAAAAATCGAAATATCAATCTCTCCCCCACGCACCTGCCGAACGGAGGGAAGCAATAATTTCTCCGCGTGCCGGACGTCAGCCATCGAAGCCCGCTGGTCCACTTCGCCTACGTGGGAGGGAGAGAGAGAGATTCATTGCTACGGCCCGGACCAAATCCTCCGCCTCCGAAACCAATCACATCCGTCATGCGGGATGCGTTCCTCCGCCTGTCGTTGTGTGTATCTAGGCTCGTACGAATTTGTAGAACATTTGTAGGGCGCGGGGAAGCGGGAGAAAATAAGAGGCATAGACGTGAGGAAGGGGCAGGATGGGGTCACTCTTACTACACTGGAGGGCATGGGAGGACTATGCTGGATTGAAGATGATGTATTGACTATCTCTCGAGTGAGCCAGCCTCTATTGGTCCAGATAGAACCTCAGTAGGGCACACGGAATAGGTGATAATGTCTCGCATCTTCTGAGAAGAATGAGACCCACGAGAGGTTTCACTACGCACGCTAACCTATGTCTGGTAACACCTATACGAGGTTTTACGATAGGTTTAATAGTGCATCAGAATTAATACAAGAATTAGGGTGGGAATCATTATCAGAGCGTAGGTTAAAGTAGAGATTAAATCTATCACTGAAATTTAAATTGGATAGCTTTACTGAAGATGTTAGGAATATATTAAAAACTCCAGTGTATTATGCTAGATTCGACCAGATAAATAAAATTAGAGAGATAGATTGTCGTACTGATATTAAATAAGATTGGCAATTTTCCACAGATAAATCTTTACCCGGAGAAATCTTCGACCGGTTTCGATGTGATACATCATCATCAACACCTGATCAGGTGTTGATGATGATGTATCACATCGAAACCGGTCGAAGTAAAGATTTCTGTGGAAAATTGCCAATCTTATTTAATTATGTTATTCCACCATATAACGCCTGAAACGACTCTTTTTAGTCGTACTGATAGATTCAAAATGTCATTTCTCCCCTGTACTCAAAGAGAACACAATAGGCAGCATAGCAAAGGGACAGGTAGGGGAAATATTTTATAGTAGGTAGTCTGTAAGTGCATGATACATGTATTAACAACCAATCACTTTATTGCTATGTAGATACTAACCCTCTAATTGCATGAGACCCTATTATGTAGCATGTTTCCATTTCGTAGCTTGTTTTCATGTCAATATTTCATGCTTGATGAATTTCACACCCTCTCAGTGGCTCGCAGGGTATCGCATAGATGTAGATGTCCACTAATGGCCCATTAAAAGCAGTTTTGATAATTTCTTGATGCCCGATAGTTTGATAATTTTCAGAGGATTTTGTCAGCTCGGGAACAAGTGACGAAAGAAACAGCATGCGTCCGAAAAATTTTCGCCTTAATGTTGCAAATATATCTGGAGTGTAATATCCAATCCGACGGATGAGTACTCATTTACTACGTGAATTTCAATCAATACGGAAGCAAGGACCAGTATTGCAATGAATAAAACTGGATTTGAACCCGTGAGTTGGGGATAGGAAGCCTTTTATTGAACCAACACTATAACCTAACCTCATTATAAGCGTTGTTAGAAATGAATCCTAAAACACGAAAGACTCATACATATTGGGATGTGATTTATTCAGGACTATTCAAATAATGTGCCTACAAAAATAATATCATCGAACTTTGCGCATTAGTTTTTATTTACCGCTAAACTAGTAGACTCAAGTTGTCGAATAAAGCACATACACAGGACTGTACCACACCTTACATTTGAAGAGGTGGGAACATCACAACGTACTCAGGTCATGGACATGAAAATTTTATTTATTCACAATCGGTAACTAAAAAAATGTTTATTGAGTGGACTTAATGTCACATTCTCGCTTTACCGCATTGAATGATGTTTCCTTAGGCACCTTTTACTCATAAACAGTTGTCTTAAACGAGGATTTTATTCGCAACGCCTAACGATGTGAGTAGCACAACGAAAATTAAATCCATTTACGACTTGCCTGGAAATCTTAAAAAAATGCATGAGCGATACACGCAGAAAATAGCCCCTGTTCCATTTACATTCTCTAAGTTCTGCAATTCACATGATTTGTGTCTGCGTGTTTTATTGCCTCGTGAGAAACGGATTTTAAGACTCATCGCTCACATTTCTCACGCTACTCAACACGCGCGGTATAGCATATGACTTTTGGAGAGGCGCCGCGACGCTAAGGAGAATTAAAACGGCATCGCAAGGGTGCCCGAAGAAGAAACAGACCCGGGTGTTTTCCGCATCCCCGACGTGAGCCAACATGGCCAAAATGCGCATTCGCGACGCCTCAGCTCCGCCGACGTCACGCCCATTTATCCTCCTCCTCCCCTCCCGTTTGATCGATGGCGCGCGCCGTCCCCCGGGGTGTCGGGCACTCCAAACGGAACGAATTTTCGTACGTCCCTCGGAAGAATGCACGTATTTCACGGTTCCCCCTGGCGTATCCCCTTCCGGAAGATGATGCGGAGCGCGGAGAGTGATGTTGAGCGGTAGTCTTAGTCCCCTCGTTGTGGCCACGAGCGGAATGCAAAGGAAGGTATTTGGGAGGGAAAGGGGGGCGTGGGTGATTGACGTGAGGAGAGGGGAGTCGACGCGTCGAACGAGAGGTTGCAGAAGGGAGGACCATCGCGAACCAATGATTTGGAAATTAATTCATCGGATTTCTTAAATAAATGGGTGTCAGGGTCCACAAAGACTCCAATGGATCTTCAAGGGGAAATATATATGGGAAATATATAGTCTAATCAACAAATATCTTAAATTTTTTATAAGAATATTACGAAAAAGCTAGAAAGAGTGGTGTAAACTATTTATTTCACATTAAACCCCACATAGACTATCCAGCTTGAGCATGGGATTCAGGTGGAGTTTATTTGATTTCGCAATTAAATAGAGTAGGTATGTAAAAATTTTTTGTGTGCTAGCAAAAATCTGTTTGAAGAATTAGGTTAAAAATTAACACTACATTTTTCGTTGAAGTACGCGCTAAATCTCTTGGAGAAATTGAAGACAAATATCTTTGCTGAAAACGATAAAGGTGGGCGTGGGTATCATCATAAATTATTTTTATGAAAATCTTATTTAGTCACTCTATAAAATACATACGTAAAATGCGTGACACTTTACATATGTATCTTATAGAATATAAAACATACACCAACGATGTCACTGGTGTCATCGATGACAATCCAAGTATGTTTTCCTCGCGAAGATCCATCGGGGTCTTGGAAACCCTAGTATCCAAGATCCCGATGGATCTTCACGAGGAAAACATTCTTGGAAAATATATGGTCAAATAAAGAAGCACCTTGGATTTATTATAAGAATATTGCGGAAGTGCTAGAAAGACTGGTGTAAACCAATTATTTCTCTTTAAACACATATTAGACTATGCAGCTAGAATATGGGATCCAGGTGGAGTTACTTCGATTTTGAAATTAAAGAGAGTGCTAGGTTCGTAAAAAAATATTTTTGTGTGTGTGTTAGCAGTGAGTCAAAAACTGTTTGAAGAACTAGGTTATAAATTACCATTATATTTTCCGTTGAAATCCACGCTAAATCTATTGCAGAAACGGAAGGTAAATACCTTTTCCGAAGACGCTAAAGGTACATACATATATGTATAGCTACTGACAACCCTGAAAGCTACCTGTGCACCGCCCTAAAAGCTCACAACGTACGTGTGCTAGTATTAACTAATACTACCTATATAATGAGAAATTACTATTATGTGTACCACATGATATTCATATTAAGTCAACTATTTTCAGTTTTCATTCAACACGCAAGAAGAAAATATATTAGTATAGCAATATCCCTAGAGTGCTAAGGTAGGTGTGATCATTAAGATAAAATGAGATACTAGGATAGACATTTATAGATATTAAGATCGAGATGTTTAAAGTGCCATTTTCCTGCACAAAGTAAGGGAAAATAATATATGAAACTGGTGTAACCGAAAGAGAAGTTTGGGATTGGTAATTTCGATTTTTAAGAATTTTTGTCAAAAAATATCTCGAAATATACCTATAGAAAATGCGAGAAATTTTACGTATGTCTCTTATAGCATGTAAAAAATGTAATTCGCTGTCTTTCTCCCATGGAGTCAATACGTAGTAAAATCTATTTAAGTAACATTGTTACTAGCATTTCATTTACGCATGTGTGGGGATTATCCTCCAATGTCAGATGCCACACGCGATCAAGGTGGCTCGCAGGTCACTTTGTTAATGGGGATGAAAAATGTTTCGAGTGCCTTCTGTAAACCTCCCATTCACCAAAGGGGTCGATTTTCCCCTTTCATCCACCACGAGCGCATTGACTCACCCGCAGTGGCTTGTCATTTATTTTATTTCTTCGGCACCTTCATCACAAGGGCCAGCGTTCCGTGATTATCTATTCCGGTGACGGGGTTGATACTCTTCGAAGAGAAGAAAAAAAATTATTTGCTCGACTCAAGGTTGCCGCCTATTTCGGTAGGGACTGCCATGCGTCCAAGCTGTCGCCCTCGGTGGAACGCGGCGCCACCGTCGAGGGTGAGTGAGATGGTTTGTGGGAGGGAACTTAGGATGACGTAGATCGCGAGACGCATGACGCGGGGGATTGAATCATACGTGACTGCAGGAAATGCCAGCGTATCTGATGGGCGGACCGGGACGCGGGGTCTGAAAAAGGCTTTGAATCATGATGCGAAATTCTTGCATATTTATTGTGTTAGTAATTCTTGAGGGTGGACAGATGGTCCATTAGGTGGAAATTTTATTTTTTCTGGGATACTGTGGAAGAGTGGGAAGAAAACCGGCGTCGGAATTACTCGCGACGCTATTCTATGATTGGATGAAATTAGGTGCAAGTTTTTTGATGGATAAAGTGTAGTACAAACATTTGTATCCAAAAAAAAAAGTAATGGGAAAAATCTGGAAACACTATTATTTTGCAATGGCAAAAATATAAACGCATATTTTGCTATTTTACAAAAAGTCTAAAAATAAATGTTTTATCATGAGAGGACGTTGAACATGAGTTCATCAAATTCACAAGTGCACAGAACGGGGAAATGAAAATTTATTCTTTCGTTATGAAAAATTAAATAAATTTAATAAAGTGTTCTGTAGGGAAAGAGTTTAAAAAAATGGCTATTAAAGATTGCATCTTCAAAAATGTAAGATTTAAATTCAAATGTCTCAAAGTATGCAATTCATCTAAAAAGTAACGCCGCAACTTGAAAACTTAACGGTGAATGATTTCTATCAGAAGCCCACCAAGCTGATAAGATAATGTACCATAAACCTCGTTGAATGGGGAAACGAAAAACTAATTTCCTAACCTTCCTTTAGGAAATAAATACCTGATATTAATTCAGGAGGAGCTCCTCACGACTGCCATGAAATAGAAATACAGATATCCGCAGAAGAATTCGGAAGATGCTAGCTGTCTCATCATCTCTAATGGCAAATTAGATGTGTGACGCTTCTCCAGACCTTGCGTTCCATATCATCGCCATCCTCTTGATGCTCTCCGAAAAGTGACCACGACACATATGCATTCTATAAGACTGAAGAACTTCTGGCTTCCAAGAACCTCGTTCTAAGGCGGAGCAAATGCAAAGCTTTGGTCAAATGAGAGCGGTCACGGCGCACGATCCAGGCATTCACCATTTCCGCGTCCGCGGCTCCTCAGACAAGGAACCCCGAGAATGAGATTTGACACCCCTTCGTCTGGTGGAGGACTTTGGCGGTTCAGGAAAAGCGTGAGACCGAGGGTTGAGATAGAGGGGGGTTGGTGGTGGTGTGGACGAGTTCGAATGGGGCAATGTGAGGGCGGGGGGGAGGCGAGGTCGGTCGAATGGGGCGAGGACGGGTCCTCGATCAACTGCGGAGCCCCTGCCTCCCCCCCCCCCCCATCTCCTTAGCCACAGGCGCCACCGCGTCGTCCGGGCGGAGAAAAATATGTAACTCGTTTTCCTCCTCATATGTTATCGCTCCCTCAAAATCTCGGCGGGCGCGAAGTCCTGTTGTTTTTTCTCTCGCTAATAAATTCGAGTAAGAGTCATATCTCCGACTCATCCTCCCCCCGCCTCTCGACGAACGGCGAAACTTGTGACCTCGGGACTTGGGGAGAAAAGATGGAGGGAGAGAGGGTGATGACGGCGGGCACGAACGGAGAGGGAGCAAGAGATGGCGAGTACCTGTTTAACTTTCGGGGATGTTGCGAGCAAAACATGCATTTGGAAACAACTGCAGAATTCTAGTGATGAGAGCAATTAAAAAAAAAGTCCCTCGGCGGACAAAAATTAAGGAGGTTGATCCGAAAAGTGAAAGTTATGTAATTTTTTTTTATATTTTCAGCACTTACAGAACTAAAGTTCCTCTATCTAATAGAGTAAATATAATTATACCAACCCATACTCCATTTTGCACAATTTACATTTCAAATTACATATGATTAACGGCGAGAATGGCCATCACATGGGAATATAACGTTTAAAAATACCATTGTGATATGTCATCACGGTCGCTCTAGCCAAAATGTATGGCGTATAATAATATCATTACCAATGAGATATTAAAGAATATTTCAGAAAAATATTATAACATAATGTTTGATAGTAATACTATGGTGTTATACATTAGTAAATTCATTGAGTACATGAATTTATTTCACTAACGTAAATGCTGAATTGACTCCATCGTCGAGCTGATTAAAATTATCATAAAAAATAGATCCTTCGACTTTCCATCGTATTTCTTGTGATACTTATGACTTTCAATAGCTTAGGTAATTTTCTTTGTGAAGTAAGTTTCCCTTAGCAGGCATATACTCGAACTTAAATTAATAAGATTCCTTAGACAACTTGACTGAAGCAGTCACGAGCCAACCTCCTTAGAGACGATTCAGAGTTATATCGATAAAAATACTTCGGATAGAAATGATGTAACTGCTAGATAGGCATTGCAGGTGCTAAATAGACAATAATTTAAGGAAAATGGCACGTGGAAGGCGTATTGATGAGCTGCAGATGCCCTCCGAAACGGAACTCAACAGGAGATTTAGAAAGCATGTTTCATCTCGAAAACATAACGCACAAGACAAAAAATTGCTCAAATCTCAACGATAGCTACATGGCGCACCGTAACAATTAAGTCCAATAGGAAGCTACAAAAGGAGGGAGGAATGAAAGAGAGAAACAAAGAGTGTTGGAGGAGAGAGAGGGGGAGAAAGAGAGAGAAAGAACAAGAGATCGGAGGAAAGCGATAATCTGTCGTTCTACTTTAAAAAAAGGAGCGGTTGACATAATGAAGCTTTACCTTTTTTTTACCTCTCCTCCGCTCTACGGCTTTATGGTGGGACTCGGTTAATTTCCCTCTCTCTTCCCACCCCCCCACGCCTTTAAAAAACTCCGCTACTTAGGCCTCACACCAGCCCATCCCCTCGCTTACAACTTATGCAAATGACCGACGGCCGAATTTTTAAGTTGCAGACGGCGGGGTTGAGGGGAGCTGGGAGGATTATCTCGGCGATCGAGGCGAGGAGGGATCGGCGAGAGCTCTCGCAGTTCCCTCTTGTCCCGTGCCACGGTTTTCGGGTCCGGGCCGCGATTAATGCGATACGGTCCGGGCGATCCCACCCACTGCGTGGGTCCAAACGGGGAGAAATCCTCACGGGAGGAAACGCCACCTTTCGGCTGTGGGTGGCGATAAACACCGAAGGGAACCAGTCCCGACGAGAGCACGGAGTGTGCACTTGCCCGGTAAGTGTGTAATTGAGGGTTCGACGCGCTGAAATATTGGATAGATTTTTGCTGGGCGGAACCGATAATTTTGCGCCCCGAGTGCAATAGCAGTGGAAAAGCGCACGTTCGCAGTCGACATCTTTTTGCGAAGGACGAAGATGAGAAACGGCCAGTTGTCCAATGGTATTGACCTAAATGGGTGGTTATTCTTGATATATCCGCGAATGAATGGTAATGTTTGAGAAAAGATGCCTCGGGAACCAGTGTTCCTAATCATTTCAGCAAATCTGCGTTAAAATTCGCACTAAACTGAGGTCAAACCACTGAAACCTATAAACACACGTATGTATGAATAGGAGAAAAACTCTATATATTAATAGAAGAATTAAAAACTCCGTAATATACCACAGCTTTTTATTAATTCCTCACCGATTCTATAGTCACCATCAAAATTACATAGAAAAAATTTGTAATTGTATTTAAAATGCTGATAATCCTTCAGATGAAAATTTCTCTTACTTCACCTCAACTTCACACAGAGACGCCCTACACATCACCGTGTCCATTAATTGCATGTGCTCCCTTCCACAAAATTCAGTGTTATCTCATCCCGTCCACCTAAGCCGTGATTCTGACACCTGATTCACTTAACTCCACTGGTTATCATCCCCCCAATTTTCCACCCGTCCCACCATCTCGGGGAAGTCATATCAATCCATTTAAAGATTTTTTCCATGTAGCCTTGAGAATGACGCCATATCGTTGAAACCTTTGCGGAAGCTGTTGAACTTGGAAATTTTTCCATCATTATTTTACCATTAGTTTATTTTGCAAATCATAGCCACAAGTGGTTGCATTTATTTACCATGATTTGATGAGTAAAATGGTTGAACAGTAAAGGTTGTGGTTAGGTGAAGAGGTGGGTGAAAGTTATTTAAACATGGAACATTTGGAAAATAATTTTAGTTAAAAAAATAGATTACGACAAAAAGAAAATTATAATAAATAGTTCATCAAATTCACAAGTGCACAGAACAGGGAAATGAAAGTTTATTCGTTCGTTATTAAAAAGTAAATAAATTTAATAAAGTGTTCTGTAGGGAAAGATAAAAAAAAATGGTTATTAAAGATTGCATATTCATAAATGAAAATTTAACTTCAAATGTCTCAAAGTATGTAGTTCATCTAAAAAGTAACGTCGCTACTTGAAAACTTAACGGTGAATTATTTCTATTATAGGCCCACCAAGCTGATTATATAATGTACCATAAACCTCGTTTTTCGAAAAAGACCATGAGAAGGTCTTAGCCACGGGAAAAATTAGACACTGGAGCTATCCAACTGCATGAAAATAGTTTGCCAAATAAACGATAAACTTAAGACTCAACTTCGTAGAAGAAAAAGCGTCAATCGTGGATTTGCGAGTTGGAAGTTACCTTCTGGAGCATCAAAATATGAAAACGACGTTGGCTACATGAAAATATTATCCTCTATCTGTTTGATTCGTGATTTCAAAAGCTTATTCCATTCTTAAATGTGATTCAGACCGCAAGCTGGTTTCCCACTCTTTAACATCCGACCTGAAGAACTGACTTTAAAGTGTTATTCACACATCTAGAAGGAAAGCCATTCATGGGAATCAAACCCGGGACGCCTGGATGTAAGGCAAAACTAACGACATCATGGAAAAACAAATATACATAATAAATTCTGTTTCCAAACCTTTCTGAGGTAAAATCGATTGCAATTGCGAGCTTTCTCAATATATTCAATATTTTATGCTATTATTTCTTTTATGTGATTTATTTGCTATTTTTTTACTAAACCCTTCGGAACAGCACCTTGGTCTCATAGCTCAGGATAGAACATCATGAACAAGACAAATAAGTACATTCATGCTTGAATTGTGATAAAATCCTCCTAGGTGGGATTCGAACCCGTGATATTAGACTTAGGGGTGAATTTTAGAGCACTGACAACAAATGCCGGAATTATCTAAATTCTGCGGAAAAGAAATCGGCTTCATATTTCTTATCAAACGACCTATACTCAAAATATATTTATGATTAGTACCTACTTGAAAGACAATTTTAATCTGCAGTATGATTGGGTTTTTACATTTTGTTTCATATTAGTGTCTCTACAGAAACCTCCCGACACCTATATACTCAGCCTCGTAGGAAAAAAGCGTCAATCATGGATTGGGCAGTTGGAAGTTACCAGAAGGAACATCATAAGATAAAGACGACTTTGGTCTACATGGAATTATTATCCTCAATCTGTTTCATTCGTGATTTCAAAAGCGTGGATTTCTTTTCCGCAGGATTTAGATAACTCCGGCCTTGGTTGACGACCCCCATTACCATAACACGGGCTCTCACAAATATCGCCCGTGTTCCACGTAAACGTCGTGATTCGCGTGTGCGAAGCTCGCCCCGAACGGATACCGCAACACTGGCGGCGCACTCCAAATGAGGCCCGACGGGAAAAAAATTACGTAGCATCGTCTCTGCTCACTTTATCGCCGCATCTTGGAACGTACCGAGTCCGAAAAGGAGCGGTGGCTGCACTAATAGCGTCGGAGCGAACTGGGGCCGGCCTGGCTGACCCTTATCTCTCTCTCGAAGTTCCATTGCACCACTCCTGCCTCCCTGCCTATCGATCCGCGATCGACCACTCACCCCGACAAGATTACTTTGGCGCGGTGCACAAGAGTATTCTGTGCCCATGGAGAACTCTTATACCTCTTCATAGAGGACTGAGAGAGGGAAAGAACAAGTGGAAAAGAGGGTGCGACGAGTGTAGAGAATGTTTGAAACGATGCCAGTCATCGTGGATTTAAATAATTTGAAACGTGGGCACTTGGACAAATCTATGCAAGTAGGACATTGAACCAGGTTTCCGAGCCAGGATATTATTCTTCTACCGGATTTTAATTTTCTATTTTCGAGAAGAAATGTTAGTAAACGGAATGTATATCCACAAAAAGAGTCCAGAAAAGAACGAGGATTGGCTCAGAGAAAGTGAAAGCCATCAAGATAAGAAAAAACTCACCTATCCAGGTCATAAAATGTGAAACACCAAACTTAAAATTCTCCTACTGATATTTCAAGGGAAGAGATCACGAAATAGTTTCATTACCAATGTGGTGGAACTTAAAACATCAAAAAAGAATATTTCTTCTCCAAAATAAAATAGAAAATTAGAATCCGGTAGAAGAAGAATATCCTGGTTCAGCAACCTGGTTCAATGGCATGGATAAGAGTCGAGTGAGCTATCCCGAGCATTTACAAACATGGTCATAATTTCTATGATGATAGCCAACACTGGCTTAGCGGATTATACACAAAGACGAGAAAAGCATCGTGCAGACTGATGTATGTAGAGATGTACGGTGTATGTTGCAATGAGCCAAGAAACGATTTGTATGGAAAACTTACAAATGCATGAACGACTGTTTGGAAAATATTCCATATTCTTATTAGCTGCATCAATTCATGCAATTTTCACAATTAGACATGGCTTCAAGCAATAATAATTGTTTGGGGCAGGCGTCAGACAGTCAAGGTCATTTTCGTCATATAGTGGGTATATTATTAAAAGGCACGAATATTTCAAGGAACGGGTGAAGGGTGGACAGAAACCCTTCGCCTCATTACCCTGATATTAACGAAAGACGCCTAGGGATGCGCTGTTTAACGTACCATCCGACGGACGTAGTACTGTACCTACTCTTTTAACAGCTCTGCACACAAAGGTCAATGTTGTTTACTAGTATTCCACCGCTAGAAATCTATTCCTACCAGGATTCGAAGTCGGGCCCACGGGATGGGAAGCCAGTATTCAATTCATCACACCAATCCGTCCAGTTTACTGCCTCGTGTAAAACGACCATAGAGAGAACGAGGAGAAAAAACTTTTAGTCCGGCCTGTGTCCTGTGTGTGTGTCCGAACGGCGTACGAAGCGAGGAGACCGGAAATCAGGTAATAGAAAATTTTTTAACCGAGGAAGGACGAGCGCTTTCAATCTCATCTTTTTCGGTTCTCTTGCATAATTTTCGGAGGAAATTGCTTTTGCGCGGGCGATATTTAATTGGCAAGGCCAAATCCGAAGACGGAGCTATTCATTTATATAATAAAAAAGCTCGAGGACCTTGAAGCAATAATTCATCTCCCTAATATATAGCCGTGGCTCCCCCCCTAAGGTATCGCTCCAGAGCAACATTTGATATCCACCCGGACGACTATGAAGGCGGCGGCGGCGGCGTTTGGCGCTAATGGGGCTTGTTATATTCCGCCGGGATAGCACTCGGGAGGGCCCCCGCATGATTGACTGATTTAAGCGTTCGCAGGTAATGGCCGGCGATGGTGGGACTCACGTCACATTACCTGAGGGGACATTACTGAGGTAGCAGCACTTCCCCAACCGAGGAGAAATTTCATGAGGGAGCTACAACAGTTCCGTTTCATTTCAGCAATAAGCTCTTAGTCCCCTAATATTTGTGGAAAGAAAATGACAGGCACAAGAAATTGAGTAGTACTGTTCCAGTAGTGCATATCATTAAAGAAAACTCATTACGACCAAAATGATATCACACCAACAGCAACAAATTGAATTTGAATATTGAACAGTAATGGTGAGATTGAAGTCGAAGTAAAGGATTGATTTTTTGAATAACAAAGAGAACCATGTGATAATCATTTAAAATAATAGTTTGGGCACATGAGAATTGCATGTTATTAGATAGAAATTTAGCAAAAAGAAATAGGCCATAGATGAACTCATACAGCACCAATTATGTAAATAAAATGTATAAATTTTAAAGATTTGTTCACAATCTCGATGCTCTCCCCATAAACACTTCCGATCATTCCACTACTGCAACGGATTTCACGCAGATACCCTTGGGCCACTCAATCACTTCAAATATTACGCGATGTGCTCCAAGTATGGACATAATTATACGCCACAACTCACTGTAGGTGACCACTCCTGTCAGAAAAGTGGTCATGAGGTATGCGCGCACGAATAACTAAGTTGACCATTTAATTCGAGGCGAAAATATGGCACTAAAATATGACATGATTACAAGGTACAGAAGCTGCTTTACTTTCGTGAAGGAGCGCTGATAATTTAAAACTGACTTTTCTTTTTTACTTTCATTTTAATCATTTTATGGTTCTTGCGCTACCTATCATTGAAGATGAAAAATAAGTTCCTGTAGGTGGAATCCGAAGTAATATAATATTATTTTTGAAGAAGAGAAAATTTATTTCAACCAAAGAGTAGAAAAAGTAACTGAATAACGTAAAAAAGTATTCTTTCGCTGGAAGTTCTTTAATGAAGGGACGAACTATACATATATTAAATACTAGATGAACTTGAATCTCGAAAATACGCTAGTATGCATAACATTTTTTTAGACAGAACTATTGGTCTCCTTGAATTCTTGTTAAACGCAAAAAAAACGCTTCAGTGGGGAACGAACAAAGAGATTTAGCAGTAAATCTCTTACAGCCGATAGCCATCGTGGGTCCCTCCTTGAATTAGCATTTAGGAAGAGAAAATAATACATGTTTAAGAGTACGCCTTATGCAATTGAATTGTGATGTTAGCGCAATACCACGAAGATCTAGGGAGCAGGACATGAGCGTTGGAAGAGATTACAAAAACGTTTGCATGTACATTGTAAAATAAAACGAGACGGCTCAGAATGGACACATAAAATGGCAAAATAATAAATTAAACCTCAGGCATATTGAGAAAGTGACGAAAGCTGTAAAGAATAGCATCACATCAAAATTAAGGAGCATGGTAGATGGGTGAGAGTCAAGTTGAATGCAACAACGAACTCACTTCAGGAATGATTACCGAAGATGAATATGACGAACACGTGCGTATGAAATGAAGAAAGCCTTATCATGAACACGATAGGACGCATTAGTTGGCATTAAATTTTTGAGAGTCGAGCCGATGAAAACATTCTGCCTCCTATCCCTTCACAAATACGGCACTGCGGTGATCTCGCCCCCCCCCCCTCCCTTTACTCCCTCCCTCCCTCCCACCCCCTCGCCATCCTCCCTCGCATTCCAGTCAGCAGAGGCACTTTGCCGATCCAAAAAACCGGTCGCGTGCGCCCGTAATTTTCGCAAAGTGCGGATGAGCCCCTTCGCCCATCCATTCGGAACTCCTGTGAAGGCGGAAAAAAATAAAAGAAATGGGAGAGACCGTGGAACACCCTTCCCCCTCCATGCACCGCGCGAAATAACAGAATGGGAGGAAGCTACCCCATCGCGCGCTGTGGGAGCTGGAACTATCTACCAGCGAAAACACGAGGAGTCGGGAAACGGAAACTGGATTACGTGCGAGTCTACTAGGCAATCCCTCGCCTCGACACGCGTGCAACCACCCACGCCTCGCCTTTCCCTCCCCCTCACCCCATGTGGATGGATTTGCATGCGGAAAACGGCCGCCGGAGTCGTCGTATCGTCCGTTAACGCTAATGCGATCGACTCGTCGTCATTGTCGTCCCGTGGCGTGAGCGTGCAACTGGAGCGTGACCTCGCGTCGATCCAGGGAGAGATAGAGAGAGAGCGACGGAGACACTTTCCCTGGAGCACATCGTCAAACTCCTTCCGCAGGCACTTACGTTCAACTGCGGCGACTAATTCTCCTCGACCGCGCCCATTAGTATCTACGCTTGGCAGATATGTGGGAGGAAGGGGACGGGGAGTGGATGACGACACTCGGCCTGAGGCTCTCCCTTCATCACCGAACTTAGCGGTCACCTCAGCGTATCACCAGCATCAAGCGGCTCGACCATGCAATCACGGGCTCGGTGGGGACAATTCTTAAGGGTGCAGTAAAGCACTCGAGCACACTACCCGTAAGCCAGTGTAGAAAATATTAGATAGTTACGCTTGAGGAATCTATTTACATCTTATGAGTTTATCAAACAAACTGTGGGGAAGTTTATAAATCGAAAGATCGGTGAAAGAAGCTACTCGGCGCTTGAAAGGCCTCACCTAGAGTTAAGATCAAACATTTGGGTTCTAACGGATAAATATATAATTTTAGAACTAAATAATAAGGTGCCAAAGGAAAGCACTGCGTTTTCAGCAAACACCTACGAAATTTAACCAATAATTGAAAGGTTTTATTTGCAAACAAAACAATGCATATTCACACAAGTTAAGTAGCCAAAAGTAATAGAGTTCCAATCGAAAATATCTCAGAGTTGGTAGAAAACTACCTATAATGATACCCACTATGTAATTCGTTAAAGCTCTTAGCATTTCAATGGCAATAAAAAACGTTGTTTAATTGATTATATCCCATTAGCCCCTCCATTCCACACTAAAAACCAGATTTGAAATGAAAAGATAGGAACCTTGATCTAACTAGTTTAGATATCCGAGTGGCATTATCCAAAGAAAGCCACGATAAAAAATCCGTGAAATACAATCAATTCGACCTGCATATTTTAGATGTTTTTCCAATGCACCAATTCAATTTATGAATTCTCCATAGCAAACATATTACATGTACAAACGATATCTACCTTTTTACAATGATTTTACTGGTTACAAAGTGGTTATCAAAGAAACTGAATACAGGCATTGTTATATTATTTGATTAAGAGTTTTTCATAAAAGGATCCATCGCATGGCAATTGCAATCACGACTGTAAAGGAAATGTAAAACACTTAGTGCCCTTCACCTGCAGCGAAACCTTTATACTGATCATTCTCGTTCACACATTTTCTTTTCATTCGCCTCCATGTACCTCCAGCCTCCGTTCTGCCTATTACCCGACAGCCAGCATTCAAATATCCAATTCACTTAGCACATCTCAGGATTTGGCCGGAAAGGAAAGGAGAAAGGTGGATTTGCGTTAGCTTAAACCTTAACAAAACGCAAAATAGCAAGTTTTGGAGAGAGAAAAACTCACCTATCTTGATCCCAGTTAAGGTGTGTGATTTTTTTCCTCTGTGGAAATATTGATAATTTGCAATTTCAGTGCGGTGTTCTATTGATGTTTTTCTCCGCTAGTTCGCAATCCTTGAAATTAATAACGAAATGCACCATGGGGTCGACAGCTTTTACATAGTGTCCCAGTATATAAAAAATATTTTGACATGCCCGGGACATTACGACCCGTTCGATCGAAAAACCAATATTAGAGAAATAGACTGCCGTGCGGAAAGACTGAAAATGTCCCTCTCTCAAGTGATGAGGTCATAGTGGCGTGAGGCACAGAAAATAAGATGCGTGGTCGCTAGCCCCAAATGCAAAAAATCCTAAAATGGGTTACTAAATCTACTATCGCCAGCTAACAACTCTTTTACCGGCTTCATGCAAAAGGAACATTTCGTAGTGACCCCAATCAAATTATTTCAACGCTAATAAAAAAAAAATCTCCTGTAAGAGTAACGATTTGGTGCCTGTGAATGGTGCGTGTTTAATTAACACTAGAGGTAGTGGGATTAAGTTTTAATGTGCTTCATTGGCTGAGGTTATACCGAACCCAAGCTTCGTTCTAACACAAATATAACACCCCTTCCCTTAGCGTTGTTGTTTGAACAACTCGGTTTTGATTACCAGGCCGATGATTAAACGACCTGATTACCGCGGCTGGCTTTAAAACTAGATTTATTTTTAACAAGTAACAAAACAGTTTTCAGTTTTCGTGCACCTAATACATGTTTCGATGTTTCACCCCCTGCCACACACCCTCGAGAAGGGTTCACTGCAGATGCGGCAGTCCCTTCCAAACGGACAGGGGACGGCTGAACATGAGACACTCACCACATGGCATTCAAGAAAGCAGGGATCCTGCCCAGATCTTACCCCTTGTCGGGGTAAGAACTCAGCATCTGAAAATGGGAAGCCAATACATGAACTACCCCAAACCAACTCGATCCCAGGAGGGGAGAGTTTCGCATCTCGTGTCCGATTCATTCGATACCAAATACATCGAACGATGGACACCTCTCCCCACCCGTTCACTTTGGACACCACCACCTTTGCGTCCCTCCTCCCTTTGACCCTTCATCGGACCGCCGTAACCCTCTCCCCACCATCTCACCCCCCACCATACCCACCCCCCTCCCATTGTGCCGGAATCTTTGGGCGGAAGGCTCATGGGTGTTCCCAGCCGGTGGTGTGGGGATAGATAGCATCTCTCTGGCTTACCGCGCGGCACTGGGGCTACCTGCGGAGCTGGAAAGGGAGGAGTGTTATGTTCGTGCACGGATGTGTTAGGGAGAAAGGGAGAGAGGAGAGAGAGGGTGCGTGTGTTTATGTGTGTGTGGTGTTAGAATACCCGGGGGAAAGGGAGGAGTTGGAAGTTGGGTCGATGTCCCGCTCCGATCAAGTCAGCAAGGAACGCCTCTAGCTTCTGGGACACGGGAGACGGTCCAATTCACGCTCGCTTCGACACGTCAATAGGTTCGTCCTCTGTTTGGGTGTAGTGCTCCCAAATTAATGGCATTAATATCATTACACCAATGGCCACACCCGGGGCGAGTCGTACCCAAAACAAGCATTTCGACATTTTACGTTGGTTGGAAACGTGGAAAAAGCAAACAACATTCTTCTCCACCTTAAGAGTCCAGATAGAGGAAGTAACTTGGTTTAAATCTTGCCCCAACGAAGACTTGCCAATCTCCCTATCGATCTACTCCCAATTTTTTCACTATTCAGCAAACTTCGCACTTGCCTTTATTCAGGTTAAGGAAAGACACAATGAAATTTCACATGTGTTGTGTGAGTAAATGTGTGAAGGAAACGGAGACAATTCCGAAAAAAATACGAAGAAATATTTGTAGGAAATTAAATTTTATTATTCGATTTTGATAAAAATAATATTGGGAGAAGAATCACCAAATGGATTGCGAATATTTGGTCGGAACCAACTGACTATTAACGCAAGCAAGCATTTTCGTTCAGAAAATGATTTATCTAGGATTTTAAGGTTTCACAACCTAGCTTTTTCCAACATGGTGAGCGAACGAGGAAAATATTAGCATTCAATTCAATTCACAGCTGTGGTTGAGGCAATTTTCATGCGCTCATTATTTCGTGACCAAATATGGTCAGGAAGAAAATCGAAAGAAACTATGAAAATCCCATCACCCGAATACTCTCTCCCGAATCGCCAACTCTACACATCTTCATCGCATTTGGTGGCATAAATAAGGAAAAAAATCAAATCCTTTCTATTAGCCCTCTGAAAGTTCTTTTCATGGAAGTACATACATTAGATAAAACTGCGTTAAGTTCTAGAAGATCTTTATCTCATTTGGGCACCACAATTGATTCAGAACATTGTCTTCATCGGTTGGTAAGGCCTCCATAACTCGTAATAACGTTGCGAAAAGAAGAGAGCAACATCCTTCTCAGTATTTTGTTAATTAATATTTTCCAGTAGAGAGGACTCACACTAGTAGAATTTCTTTACTGCTAGTCTTTTTTTGAAAACTCGTTAAAACGCCTGAGAAAGTCTTCCGTAATTTATAGCAGAATTCAACGCACTTTTTAAAAGTACTGTAGTTTTTAATTTCTCTAATTGGAGTATCATGACTATGAGTGATCATTTATTAAAGTTTGCTTTAACGATTTGGACCATAATCGTCCAAATAAAAAGTAGAATTCGCAGAGTTTACTTTTAGCACAGTTATTATGTTCATAGGTATGGGTGAAACGTAGACAAAATGAATGAGGGCACTGGAGAATACGATTGTAAAACAAAATAAAAAAAAAGTATTTTCTGCGATAAAATCCTATGATTGATATTCTTTCTCTTTTTCCCTCCTCCGGCGTGGAAAAGCAAGAGGTTTACGTTTCCTGGAATCTACTTTCGCACGAAATTATCTCCATATTTTTCTGTTGCAACGGATTTTGTATACCATACGGCACTGCAAATCCATCGATCAAAACTATTTCAATGAGAAGCAACCCTCAGGTAGATTGTACAGAATCAGCTGCTGGTGTGGTGATAACACGGATGCTCGATCGGGAAGGGAATCCGCTTCGTTTTCATAATTCAAGGAGTCGCGATAACCCTTTGCTATCGCCGACGAAAGAAAGTCCGATGGAGGCGAGAGACTGTCGGCACCCATTCACCGTCCGTGCCGTCAGTGTCCCACGAGTTCCCGCACCGATAATTCCCTTCCTGATGGAGGAAGGGGGGAGACACTCGTTGTGTCACGACCGAGTCGAATTTGATTACCAGCCCGGCCTTTCGCGTCGCATCCAAACTCATCTCCGCGGACGACTGACCCCGAAAAACGACGAAGTGAACGTCGAGCAGCGAGCGACGCACGCCCGCCTTCTGCTTAAGGGCTGAAAACATGACGTGCAGAGAGAATTTAAATGTCACATAGGGTCTTTAAATCGTGACGGTATCGCGTGAAATGGGCGAATTTTCCTCCCGACCTTGCCTTTCCGAAGTTGATGGAATTCGGCCTAAAAATTTCCGCTCGTAGACACAATGATGAACGCCGAATACCTGGGATGAGGTTACGTGTTTGAGAAGCCCTTAAGTTCCACTATAATTTCCGATGAATACGCACATTCTTAACTGCAATGAAAGGGTGTGATATTACAACGCACTTCTGGTCATCTCAAAAAAAAACTGGTATGCTTACAACTCGTTTAAATTCGGTTGAATGTGTGATTAGATGTGTGATTTAAACTAGATTTAAGTTGACACGCATAAAATATACTTTTGCTAGTAAGCGCATGATTATTTATCACTTATTGGGAAGTAAATTCTAATAAAAAAAAACCTCCAATGAAAAATTTGAATATTTTGGTACCAGCTGTCAATGTATCAGATACATTTTCAGGTTTTTCCTAGAAGTACGGTCGCATTTTGTAGGGAGACTGTAGTATAATCTCCAAAAGTTTAATAAAAACAATTTTTCCGAGGCTAGCGTTTATTTAACTACATTCATAAAACTACGACACAATATTATATGCTATTTTGTTCCATAAGTTCACGAGATAAATTATTCTGTAATGCGTAATTTCAGAGATAATTTCTTAATAAAAACAAAAATCAAAAGCGATTGCTAAATTATTGCACACTGAAATCTTCATTCGACTTTGTTTATATTGTTAATGGATGCAAAACTTTACTACGCAAAAATATTCTATCTATTAAACTTAAGAAATGAATTCTTGAATCAAAAATCAGGATTGAATCAGAGGTTGACCCACCATCCGCAACGCGGTGGACGTACTCGGTGGCTTTAAACTCAGCCGCGAGAGATTAACAGTAACTGCATGTATGTTGGAATTCATCCGCAGAGGTATTTGCGCCATGAATCTACCAAGAGGTGATACTGAATGATACGCAAACATGGAAGATAAAAAGCGCGCCACCTGCAAATATATCCCTCCACTTCGATAAGGATGTAAGAGGAAAACCCCCGATCAAATTGAAAGGATGCAAACTCCGGGCTGAATCTCCGACCCGATCACCCATCATGTGGCTCTCCCAAGAGGGCAGTATGAAAAAAGAGGAAAAAAACGTATGTGAAACACTGAACGTCGACGGGCGGGGGACGGAGAAGTTGAAACATTGGATGGGAGACGGACAGCGGGAAATTAGAGGCACTTCGTCATCGGGCGAGCGGGGAGGTGCGATCGAACGAGAAAGAGGGAGGAAGAATTGAAAGCCCGGAGGCAAATTGAGACTTATGGTCCACGTGGACACTCCCCCTCCCCTTTTACCACCTGAAAACCTGTCACTCCCCCGTCCAACGCTCGCAGATCTCCCCCTCGCGCCACCACCGAGAATTGATGCTCTCTTCTTTTCCAGGGCGCGGGACGTAAAATACCGAAACGCATGCCAAGAGGACACGTTAATGACACGCGCGGACCCAGATTCTTCAAATCGCTCGGGGAAGACACGGCGAAAACCCTTTTTCTCCCTCAGTCCCGCGCCCGCGGAGGGGTTTTCACGCGAGCAAGTCAGGAAGCTTGAACGTCTCGGAAGGAGACAAATGATGTAACAACGTCGCTCGTGTTCGATTTGGCACGCGTGCCGAAGTGATGTCGTCGGCTCCCTCTCACTCATTCCTGCTGCGTGGCTGGAATTTTTCACGGCATCCTTTTGTTGCCCGGCCAAAATAAATGACGGAAAAAAGAATTGCGTAGAGGAGAGGAAAAGGGGTTTCCAGAAATTGGCAGGAGTTACGTGGCGCAAATGCCCACTCCGCCTTAATTGATGAATAAATCCGTCTCCCGTGGGGGGAGTGAGAAAGCATTTCTGCGCCCGGTCGTGAGGGTTTAAATAGTATCCCGTGGCACAACAGCGGACTTCATTAATAAAAATAAATTCGGTCTCATTTAGTGCTCCTTCCCGAGGATGATTTAAGAAGACGGAAATAACTTCTTTTATGTGCGTGCTTTACCAGTCGTTACTGTTCTATTTTAGGTACGCGCATAAGTCGCTCATAGTGTACAATTTTTTTTCTTTGGCGTTGTGATTCCATTTCATTTTTAAGAAAAAGCTAGAACGGAATGAAGTGAGAAATTAATTTTTGGAATTTTAATTAAATATCCTCTTCCCAGAGTACACTGATCCTTAAATCGGCTTGTTTTCTGCCAAACATCTCTCGACAATTGCTCAGCAATACTTCATTATACTCAGCAAAATTACACTAGCTTGCCGAAAAGAATGCTTAAAATTAAACGATTCACATACAAAATAATACCATATACAACTACAATAATGAAGCTATATTTTGAAGCTGAAAGGTCATACATTTTAAAAATAACAAGGGTGTTTAAGCCGCAGAAATACATTCTAAATTACAAAATGCAAAAAATTAAATGATGGCAAAAGACTAATTAATGAGTTTTCCATGAAAATTTCACGATAGTGACAGCAGCCCAGGTAAAATCAGTGTTTGCTGTAATGATCCGCTATTCGTTTTCTAAGAGAATAATATTTTAATGGGGATAAGGCTGTTGCAGTGGATTGAAGCACTGGCTTCCCACGATGACGGTCACAGTTTGAACCCCAAGTGTGGTCGACGTTTTTAATTGTTTGCAAAATCGAGAACAGTACCCCGTCCCACAGAAGGAACATAAAACTATACCACTTGTCAATTTTCTTAAAGAACAGGATACAGTAGGTATCAATATCGATTTTCCCCCCAAACCTTACTGCATTTCATGATAAGTACCTTCCTCTACCCTATTACACACCTATGTGAAAAAACTGGCACAAACCTTAGGTTCCGATCGCTTTCCCTTTTAGGACAAAATTTTAGCGTAAATTCCGTTTCTATAATAATAGCATTGACATCGACACTAGCTTTCGACTAGAAGTATACAGGGGTAGGGGAGACGCGATCGACGACAGAGTCGAAATGCACCATTTGGAATAGGTGTGCGGTGGTATCAATATGCGGTATCAATTAGCATTTTTAGGATTGGAGGGAGAGGTGCTTGACACCAGTTTTCACATGTTTTTAACGTTAAGCATTCCATATGTCTGAGTTACTGACCTAAAAATGCTCTCCACCTGACAGTTGAGCGAGAATTTTACTGAATCAGAGTTGGAATGCGAACACAGATCCTCCGAACATGAAGTCAACATTCTACACGTCTCAGCTACCTGGGTTCATGTCAGTCATCAAGCTATAAATATACATTGTTATTTAACCGATCATAATTATCTAATAGTAATAAAGTTTTACTTGCTAAACCATTTCATATTCACGAATAAAGCAACAATTCTCAATTATGTATCAAAAACCTACTTAAAACTGGTCCTTGGTGACTTAAACGCATAAGTTTGAACGGGATTTGTAGGGAAAGAAATCCAAAACAAATTTAATTTAAAACATACACGACTCACGTTTTATTGCATTAGCATAATTATACCCTGACGATGATTCTAAGTGATTGAAAACCTGGATGTTGCACGCCAATTTTTAATCGTAGATTTTTGTGTTAGCTTTCATTTCCAATTCAATTTAAGTCAATATAAAATATCAGAATACCACAGAAACAAATATTTAAAAACACCTCAGAAAGTAGACAAAAATTTGCAATTCATCTGCGGTTTCATTCAATTCATTGCAGGTCACCTGACGATGTTGCGGTGCCAACGAAACCCTGGTCAGAATCAAGTTTTTTGTGTCGTAAATTGCAAATTTTTGTCTTCTTTCTGATATGCTCGAATACCACGCAATATCGCCAAAATCTACGGAATTCATTTAAAAACACGTCCAATTTCGTATTCATAACAATTTTAGAAGGCACTGCGCAACTGACTGTGCGCGGACGCTGTTCGTTTGGGAGAAATTGGATTTCGTCCAACGCATTTGGGTTGCAAGCACATTCGTTGCATTGTGGGCAGGGTGAGATACTCCGAAAGTCACAACTCTCGGGAGACCAAATCGAATTGGGAGGGTATGGAAATCGAAACGGATCGAAGGGAAGAACCAACTGCATCCAGGCCTCTCCCAACTTATGCTTTGTCTTTGAGGGCCACACACTTTCCCCTCTCCCGCTCGTGAATGCGCTCACGAAGCAATATAAAAAAGAAGGCCTTCCAAACTATTTTTGGTAACAAATGGGAGATAAGGGGATCCTCCCAGGGACAAACAAACGGAAAACTCTCATGCAAACAAAAGGAACGTGGCGCACTTAACACGCGCGCGGAACCGAATCATAAATCTCCCCGAGCATCGCCATGGCCGCAGCGATTCCTCTTTTCACGAGTTTCGCTCAAAAGGAACGAAATTTTTCCGACTCCCGGAACGAGCATTATCTGCACCGACCGGGTGACGGCCGAAAATGGAAAATCCTGACGCAAGTTATTCCACCGCGAAAACATAATGAAAACGCTAAGTTTCCGTGTTATAAAGTTGGAGACTGTATTCATGGTGACAAGATACCGCATCGCAAAGGGGGCGTAGAATCATTGGGCACCTACCCGGTTAGTTTTTTTTTTATATGTTTTCATAGGACGTTATTGTGTCCGGTGAGGCCAAATAAGAAACATGACAGCAAGATAGATGATTGCAGCAGTTGGTGACGTTTCGGGATAAGGATCACAATGAAAGGAGCATGAGAAACGGCTCATTTTTCACGCCGTAGCGTTCACTTGGGCGTGTTTGTTTCTATGAAGCAATTCATGAGCCCTAGGTAATATATGTGATCGTAAATCTACAATCCCGTGACGAGGTTAAACAAATACGTCCTAGGTTTTCATATTTTATAACCTATTGTTGAGGATGTACACAGGGGCGGAATATGGTTGACACCGCTCGCTGCAGAAAGCTGATAACCGATAAGGTTGTTTTCGAAGAATCATTGCTATTGAAAGAAGAACGAAGTCCCCCCATCGCCATTCCTCATCAAATCATAGCCCAGCAGGCAGCAACAACAAACGCAGAAGCAGAAGCTTGGGACACAATCCGGGCGTAATCTTCATTCCAAAATCACGCACTGAATTCAAATATTCTCAAGGACGGACCCAGTCAGTAGGTCACCACACCCGAGGAAAAGGAAACAAAAGCCTCGCTCACACTTACCTCCAGCACCAATCCCGCCGCGATCACCATCACCATCGTCGCCGTCCGCCACATCAACACCGCTCGGGATCCCTCCATCTCCGGTCCGGCGATGAGACGAGACGGGAATCGAACTCCCGGCCTTCCGGATGGAACAGCACCTGCGCGATCGGTCCTCCCGGTTTACGACGCCCGGCACGCCGACGACCGATCGAGTCAAAATTCCCTTCCCTCCAGGACAACGGCGATGCCTCTCGCGTAGGTACTTCGGAGAGACTCGACGCGGGGGATCTACGTCGACGACTGCCGCCGGTCGCGATTACGGCTCCGTCGTCGGCTCTTGACTGACTCGCCTTCCGTCTCCCACGCGCGAGCCGAACGTACACGATCTCCCGGAGTCCGGGGGACGAATGCGCCAGTGCTGCAGGAGAGTTTCGGACTGCCGGGGGGGAGGGTGGGGGGGTCGGGAGTTGAGAGGTAGTGGTTGAATTGGGCGGAGGGGAGGGAGAAGAGGAGGAGAGGGGTTAAATGCGGAGGGGGGGAGAGTCGAACTTGTGAGGGAGAGAGGACGGCTTAGGTACACGAAGGTGGAGAGAGAAGTGGGAGGGGGGGGGGGGGTTTGTGGAACTTTGGGCAGAGTCAGAGAGAGCAACAGGTGCCTCGTCTCGACTTCGTGTTCCGCAGCGATAGCGATGCAAGTTGAGACTGACAGACCTCGTGTCGGATAGCGAGCTTCCCCTCCCCTCCTCCCCCGCCCGAGTTGGCCCTTGTCTTTAACTCCCTCCCTACCACACTCCCCCACCTCCCTCAACAAGCTCGATACTCCCGGCTAAAGAACACGGAGGATGGAGGCGTCGACTACACATCTTCGTCTTCGACTGTTCCTTGGGAATGACCGCTGCAGAAGTGATGCCGAAATGGGCTCCGATCCTATCTTCGTGGTCCAGGACGATTCGATTGCTCAATTAAAACTCCTGAAAAGAGGAAATGTTTTGAATAGCTAAACTAAATAGATAATAAGGTGGATTTAGAGACATTTGAGCTGCGGAAAAATTTCGTTCCTAACTGTCCCGACACTGATAACTCCATTCCTACGCGCGGGTTTAAGTATTTTGAGTTGGAATGAGATTTTTTCGCGAAATTGCTAATTTTCATACCAGGCATCTTTATATTTGGGTTCAAATGACTTGCAGACGTCTTTTCGGGGGAATTAAAATTTTTTTTCTGACACTATTTAAATGATAGTGGATTGGTTCATTCCTCTAGAGCTATTTTTTTCAGAAATATATTAGAATATTTCGAGCTGTGGAAAATTGGGGAAAAACATGACCTAATACCTACTAAATTTGCTTCCGCGCCGTTTGTTAGCCAGGAATTCGCATTACGTGCAAAATGAGGATGAAACCTTGGATGGAATTTATACTAATTCGTTCCTTTTTCTCTGCATCTAGCTTGTATGTGCTAATCTCCTTTTGTAATTGGTAACCATGCAAAATATGGATGTGAATACTTATATCATTCTGACTAAATGTCAGCATAGGCGTATTAATATTCCCTGAGAGAAATTATCTCGTGCACAATTAATCTCATGCGTCATTTTGATATCATCCCCTTTTGAGTGAATCACACATTTTAAAATACAGTAGTTGGGGTTAATTTGTCAAGAAACTTCTACATTATGTCAAAACTCTTGCATCATAACGGCAAGGATCAGACTGTAGAAAATATAACGGCATCATCTTGGATAATGGAAGCTATCAGATGGGTATGGTCATGGATACTAGTCATATGGTCTTATTTTCAGGTAGATATTACTTCACCAGAGCACTAATTTATTTAATTTAAAATTGTAGCAACAGCTAAAGTACTGATGCGGATGACTCATAAATTTCTCGTGTTTGTAGCAGCCCTATTTTGAAAGGAGAGTGAAAGTAACGAGTGTGCATGAATTGTATGCCAATAAATTTAGTAACATTAAGTGCCACTCTATAGAAGACCAGCACAAAGAAAAAAACACTGATGTTTACAGGTTGTCCTCTCACTTAGCATAAGTAGCGTGAAAAAATATAATAACTTCTCGCTTGAAACTTGTCTTCAATTCGTTGATATTATTTCATCCACTTACATTCCCCGGATTCATAAGTCTAA
This sequence comes from Platycnemis pennipes, assembly GCA_933228895.1. Taxonomy (NCBI): domain Eukaryota; kingdom Metazoa; phylum Arthropoda; class Insecta; order Odonata; family Platycnemididae; genus Platycnemis; species Platycnemis pennipes. Next base: position 112,805,128 of record OW121848.1, on the reverse strand, counting down.
TTTTGAACAAAGCATTACTCATGCAGGATTAATGGCGGAAATTAGGGAAAATGAGGTAGCCTAATGGGTTGAATTTTGGCTGCCGTTAAGAAGGACCCGGAATAAATGAAAAAGGAATCCTTTCTGTATGTCCACACACTAGGTGTATACTCGCGGGACAAGGTGAAAACCAGAACTTGTCCGAAACCCATAGTTAGTCTATGAAAAAGAACTGTTCTCCTATCTTAATTGTGCGAAATAAACGAACCTTTGGCAATGGTAAGAGACATTCTTAACTATAATAATAAAAAACCTACCTTCCAGTTAACTAATGCACTTTGATCACCATTAATATTTTTTGCAGATCTTGTGTAAACACATAACATGCTTTGATCGTTTATAAAAATTAGTATGTTTCTAAGCAAATACATTGAGAGTTAATCACTGAATCCAAATTTTGTTGATGTGCCCATTTGCAGAAATGGTCAGCTAGAATATCAAATGTACTAATAAGCCTTATTGAAGCTCAATTTATTATTTAACTAGTATAAGCTCTCATGTGCATGTATGCCATTTCGTAAAAAAACTTTTTACGTAATCCTTACTTTTTTCAATAATCATTAAATTTTATCGCACAATGCCGTTCAAAAAACCCACTTAATCGTATTTCCGCTCTCTATGCGATAAAAATGATACTTTCGGGTCCAAGTTATAAACTTTTAAATTGTACATTTAACTGCAAATGGTCAACTTCCGTGGTTGGGCCTCCCGCAGTGAGAGTCGGGCCCTTTGCGAGCTTCGAACTTGAGGAAGGGTCCTGGATTAGCTGCTTCGAAGGGTTGGACCTTACTAATGAGGGTCCGACCGTCGGTCCCCCCCACGAGAGCGACTTTAACCAAATGCTTTGCTACAAAACATTTATTGAACCTAATTAAATATATGGGAAAATGTAGATTGTTAACATGACGAAAAGAATTAGCGGAGACATGAAAAATTCAAGTAGATAATTCTTGCATTTAAAATTTATAAATATTGAATTTATGCTCTTTGTACTCCTTATCACTAAACGTTATCGTTTTTACACATTTTTAATAACAGTTTTTGACGCCTTTTTATCGAAAGAAGGAGCGTTGAAACACGTAGTTCCAAATAAAATATTAACCTTGAGTTAAAGGTTGACGGGATAAAGTATATACAAGTTCTCTATTTTCTCACGCTTTTCCGCCATATCTGGGGTTACGTGTTTTGTTATAGTTTACAAGTTCTTAATTAAAGTGGAGAAAGGAAAAATTTGTAGTTTATTGAATTGGATAATTCATTCAGTAATGTGTCATCTTCGTAACACCATTCAATTGAAATAACGTAACCTGTGCGGTGCGGCGAGTTTGAAATTACTAGAGTACCATCGTTCTTAAAGAAATCGGAACTTGAGAGAGGAATTATGAAGTTGAAATTGTAAACTATTTAAACAAAGATGGAAATATTTTCGTGTACACTCGTGAAGAGAGAAAATATAAATCATGGGGACACAGAACCCCAATATTGGAATCAATCCAGAAATGATTGTGGCGACGGAATTACTCACACACAAACAGACACGCAATTTTCATTTTCATAAAAACCTTACATCACCATTTAGCTGTCCACCAATCATTACGTTAAACAAATTATCCGGGTTCAGTGCAACTGCAGTTGTCAGATGACGTGCGAAGTGGCACGTTACATGCCATTGTGTTTGTATTCCGCATCGGGCATGGATGTTGTGTTTGTCATATGTTTGAGGCTAGGTTATACGATGCGATATAACCTTAGTAGGTGAAGTATCTTAAAACCGAACTAATACCCCATAGGATAATTGGCACATTTGGTGGAAGAAGGAGTTTGTCAAAAACGGTGTGAAACTCGGGGTGGGCATTAAACTGCTCTGTAACGAGTGCCACTAAGCTACCTTTGCTTTAGGTCCCATAGTACAGAAAAGGCGTTGAAATTAAATTATTCTCCACAAAGAATTCAAGTGGGATCCAGTTCGCTTGAGAAAAATCTCTTCCACTGCCAGGATTCAAACCCTTGCCCTCGCGATAAGAAACCAGTATCTTAAGCCACACACCAATCTAATCCCCCACCACAAAGCATCATTATGATAGATAAACACTGAAAGGTCTGGTAGTATATTTTTAGCAGCGACAGAGAGGATATTAAAATAAAAATGAAGTATATGAATGAGACATTGCATCATTCATATTTTTACTTTCGGATAATCACCACTTTTTTGGTCATCACAGATGCAAAGCCATCTCGTGGGCGCTGGAAGCGAAATGCTGCATCTACGACTCTTCGAGATTTATGAGACATATTTTTCAGTCGTTAAAAAACAGCAGTAACGATGTTTTGACTCTCAACTCCCGTTCTGGGGACATGGATGATTCCCCTCTCTTAGTTAATTTTTTACGCTACGCAGATAGACATCCCGGACATTCGCGCCCCTCAAACACGGACGGAATAAGTTTTCCACCGCGTGAATCGCGGCCTAAGATAAACATCGGCCGGCTATCTTTTTGATTTAAGAGGCTTCCGGGGAAAAAATATAGGAAATAATAACGGCCGCGAGAGACGCGATTGGATAGTGATTCACCCTGCGGTAGGGTACGTTGCTCACCTCAACGGATGAGTAAGCATCGTAAATCACGAAGTCCCTCCGCACTCGGGTTGGAGAAATAAAACAGTTGAGCGCGCGTCATTGCGGTCAGGGAGGCACGTCGGCGCCTCGAAAGATTAAAATAAAAAAAAAAGGCTCTCACTGAAAAATTTCAATGCAACATCTCCCGGTTCTCGCTAATGACCGTGATGAATCTTGTCGGCAGCGCAACAGTTCCACGGCCATTATGCACTTTTATTATCGATTCTCTCGGCGCTGCGTTTCGAAAAATTTTCCCCTTCGGAAGTCGCCGAGACGGGACGGGTAGGTTGGTGGCTGGCGTGGTGGGGAGACCGCTTCACTCCCGGCGGGGGCTGTGATTACCTCCGTCAGGTCCATTAAGTGAATCTCTGTGGATCAAGTCGGAAGACTGTAATTACCCAGAGGTCGGACAAGTATATTATTGCCTGATAGGGAAGGTCCTGCGTAAAAGTCGGGGTCTCCTCGTAAACACGTTTCACTCGGGTCAAAATAAAATATACTCGCTACATTATCTGCATCTCGTCACGCCCTGCAAGACGAAGTATGCGTGTACGTACCTAGATGATGGTGCAATTGTTTTCTAAGTTTAAAATTATTTAATGGATAGCAATTTGATAAAACGTTGAAGAGCGTGAGAATTCAATGTAGGGAAAGAAGATATACTCAGTACTACCGCCCAAGAAGTGAATAAGATGTCACAAATACAACTTGTGAAAGCGACTACTACTATGATGTGCCCTTGAAGAAAAATTCGAAGGGACCCTAATGCTTTTACCTTTAAGAAATTCAATTTATGCGTGCGTAAAATTCCTTTAACATCATTAGAATGAGGATAATACAAAACTAAAGATGGAGTTAAACCGAAAAGATTAGAATATGATTATGTTGTCTCTTCAAAAGGCTTGCGTGCCTTAGAATTATCATACAACTATGTGAGCGTTAGAATCTAATTTAGTTCAGACACCGTGGTCACTTGTTGAAAGTCGTCGAAGGAGATGAGAATGTGAGGATGAGGAACTGTGAAAGAAAACTACGTATGAGATGCACGGAGCAGGTAATGAAGTGTGAACTAGGGGATAACCATGTCCATAAGAAACGATTAGTTGATGAAAGAACCGTATGGAAAGCTGAATCATCCTAATTCTGTAACTAATGACAAGGGTTGATGATGATGAAGATAAGTGAAAATTACCAGATAATTTGCATCCTACTCACACGTTCTTCAGTTCAAATAATAACACAGGTGAGCAAGTAATTGGACAACTTTTTGGGGTAAGTTTATGCTGAAAAAGACTGCAAATCACTTAAAATGCATACATTATTGAAAAGTAAGACGACAATTGGAGAATATTTACAATAAACTAATGAACCGTTTTGGAGTGAGCTTTAGTCTATGAAAAGTACAATTAAGACACTAGTAAAAGAATTGATATTATGTAATCTTTGGCCATTTCAAGATATTCAAATCTTATGAATGGTAGTAATCATCGCAGTTACATTAACGTATACAGAGCTAATAGCCAGTTTTTTTTAGAGAAGTACTAACAATTAAATAAGTAATAATTCCAAAAAAGCAAATCGAAAAATATGTCTTGGTGGAATAATAACAATGGAAAAAATCTTCTTGCAATGAATGATGAAATAGGAATCATTAGCTTCCCTTTAGTCATAGACATAAAGTATTTCTAACATGCATTATATATGAATGTATGGGTCTAAAAATCCCCCAGTATTTATTAATAATTTATTAATATTTATTAATTTGTTAATAGTACATATCCACTGTTATGGAGAAATTAAACAAAATAATTTTGAAAAACAACCTAAATGAACTACACATTAACCTCCATGATTACATTTGACTTTAAGAAGTTATTATTCATCGTGACTTGAAATTCACACAAATTTGGCCTCAAGATTTCTATTTGCGTAGTAAAATGGTCTTAACATCAGAGGATATTAGTAATGGAAAAGAAAAGTTTTTCTCGCAATCAATATTTTGTTTGATGGCTATAAAGGTATGGGTGCAATGAAATATGAGAGAGTTGAAATTTGAATAATAAACCTACGGATAGAATATGAAAATATGTAATAAGATAGTTCTTCGTGAAGCTTAAGAAAAATATCGTAAGTTTTTTCAGTTCACCCACATTTTCATACACCATCTGAATTTTCAAACGTACCAAAAATTGAAATGGTGTGGTAGGTATATTTCAGTTGTAAAACATGAGGTGCGCAAAAATATTAAGGTATTAAACCGCATTTCTGCTTCAACGTCTAGAATATGAGGTAGTTGCTAATTTTTGGCGTTGACCTCAGACTTCTAATGTAAGCAAGTACCTGGGGCATGATGCTGTAAATAGTTTAAACTACTCGTCTAAAAAAAATCTGTCTTTCAAATCAATCCATTGCGGTAAATATTCATACTCTTGGTAAACTTCTGTGAACATAGCAGCATTTCTATGTAGACTTCCGGAACATCACCACAGGCATCATTAATGCTTGAAGTAGATGGTGAAAGGTCATAAAATGTGCTACCCTTAAAAACCTATTGAGGATGGCGTCAAGTATATTGGGTTCAGATTAAAGAAAATTCCATCCACGGAAGGAAAAATATTTTGAGTACACGCATGTACTCGGGGAGTTTGAGCGTGTAAATATGATGGAAGGGGATTTAATAACACAAGCGTTTTTACTGCTCAGAACTAAAAGCATTTTAGTAGCACACACATAACGCATATTTGGCGATGTCATAACTTTCTATGCAGGATTGAGGTTGCCTGCATGATTCTGCGGGAGATTAAAAAAAAATGATTCGGTCTTCCTCAAAATACAAAGATGAGAGGATGGACTGATTGAGATCTAAACCGTAACACTAAACCGCTCTACTAAATGCCGTATCACACTAGCGGTTGCCGATTACGGTTCCCGGTTGCGGTTATGCAGTCGACCAATCAGCGCCAACCAGCTCTCAACGGTTGGATTATAGGAGCGAGTCTATTTCCAACCGGCCGGTTGCGCTACCGTGGCCAATAGGAAGCTCGTCTCGCGATCACGTGCTGTTTGTTTACATTTCGCGATAATTTCATTGTTATCATTCAACTAAGTAGGTACTATCCTTCAAAATATTCAGAACACAATTTAAACAGCATTTAACTCTCTTGCATCATCTATTTTTTTGTGAAGGATAAATTGTAATAGCATAAATTTTATCGAGATGAGATTAAATGTACTTGATTCATTTGTATCTTGTGTTTGAGGCACAAATCCTGCATTTGAGGCAGCTTTCGAACAAAATGTAAACAGAAACAGCGCGTGACCGTGAGGCGAGATCCTATTGGCTGAGATTGCACAACCGGCCGGTTATATAAGCGGTCAGTGTGATTGGAACTGTTTACACGGACCGTAACCAGCAACCGCTAGTGTGATACGGCCTTTAAGGCAGCCAGTCTTGATAGCTGGGTCAACGAAGGGGCAGCCATAGCAACCGAAGGTCAAGGAAAAGAACGGAATCTCATTCCGAATGGACTTCGTGTTTGGGCTAACCCTAGTGCTAGAGGGTGCTACATAACCACAGTAATTGCAGCACCTTTAGATCTAATTCTACTTCCATGTGACCAGGAGTGAAGCATTTGTGTTGGAGGAGGTAGGGTAAAACATTGAAGGAGTGAGGGTGGGGAGTCGTGGTACAATGGCGAGGTGCGGCAGAAAAGTAGTAAGATTTTATGTATAGAATTTTATTGTGTCAAAAATAATTAAATTTTAAGGTTTTCTTTTTCAAAGTACAGTCAAACTCGGATATAACGAGATCCAGGGATCAAATGCTTTTGATCGTAATATCCGTTACTCTTTATATCCGTTACGAGTAGCAATATGCACTGTCACTTACTGTCTTTCCTCTCTCACGCATACACGCGCGCTTACACACATACTATTCTTAGGCAGAGGTGATAAAATAACAAATATTAATATAAGATGATTGAAATTACAAACTGAACAATTTATTCAGTAAACTATCCACATATATGCTAAATTTACCATAAAAAGTCCTTGGTACGACAGTACAGCCACTGCTCGTTCATTTGGACTAAAGATTTTCTCGTTATAACCGTAAGGATCTCTAATACAGTCTCGTTTTAACCGTTATATATTGCTCATACACTGCATTATTTCCAAACAACCCTTCTCTCTTTCCTCGCAATAGCCGAGATCTCGTTTTAACCGTGCTCGTTATAAATGAGTTTGACTGTATATTCTATCCAAAATCACCCCCCTGCGGTAAAATAATTCCAGTCACTGCATTTCTTTCAGCTGCGCCGGAAATACGATATTGATGATATGTATTGCATTACAAACTGCCAAAAGATTAAAATCAATAAGATGGATATTAATATTAGATTATCAATTGCACTAAATTTTTTTTTTGCTCCTCAAGAGTTTTTAAGACTGGGGGTTGCCACAGTTTAGCTTCTGATATGTTTTCAATATTTTACGAAGTCGTCCGTGAATGCACGGTAAAATGCTCTACCCACAGTTTTCTCTTGAGAGCAATTATCCTGTCCTCGTGAAAAGTCCTGTCAATGACGACAAAAAAAAACAAAAACAACTCGTTATATATCTATCATATGTCGTGTATTGTCCAAATAGAAAATATACTGAGCTAGAGGAGGTTTCAACGGAAATGGAAATGTCGAGGACAGGAAAGATCACGGGGCGGATAAGATGGGAACGAGGAATAATCATTACACGGGTCTATCGCTTCGCCGACCTTAACGCCCAGCTAGAGTTTCACTATCCAGATACTCTATCCACATCCATCCAATCCGTGATTCTGTACCCATCATCGCCTGGCGAGGGAAATGGGCATTCCATCTCCCCGGAGCGACCTCTATACTTCGGGAGGGGAGCCTTCGTCGCCACCAATCCGACACACGGCGGGCACTTAGCAAGAAGAGGGGCGAATAATAGCCGGCGAGAGTGTGAGGTAAGGGGGTGAGTGCAGGGGGAGGCCGATCTCTGGGAGTGGCCGGTGGTGGAAGGGAAAGGGAAGAAAAAAGGCACGGAGCACTCGCCGATGCATTGATTGATTTAATGCCCTGTTACAAGGCGAGGCGAGATGGATCCCATTTACTGGTCCTCCTCCAGCATAACACATCATCGCAAGTAATCATAGCCTAGAAAACAAGGGAGCCACGGATGTTGAGTGACTCATAGAAACGAATGGATGGGAAATGGAATATATGATTTTTTTCCGACGAGTCGCGAGAGAGGAGTTGAATATTCAAGTCTTGATGTTCAAGTGCCATCATAGAGAATTGGTCATCAAGAAGCTTTCACGTTACCCTACACGTGACCCTTTTCTGAGTAGCACAGGGTCGTGAGCCATTACCATCTCAAGCATTCTGTGTTCGAGGATTTAGAAATAGTCGTAACAGTGGCTACTCTTTTTTTCTCCAAGAATTAGACTAAGGAATCACGTATACGAGGTCTGTTAAAAAAATACGCGGACTGACGTCATAAAACAAAATGTACTTTACTTAGAAGTTACGTGTCTGGTTTCCCTTCAAAGTACTCTCTTCCCCAACACACATACTTATCCCAATGGTGTTATCACTTGTAGAAATAGTCCTGGTACGCTTCTTTTGTAATGTCCTTAAGCTCCTTCGTCGCATTTGCCTTAATCTCGGGAATGGTCCCAAATTTTCTTCCTTTCAAGGGTCTTTAGAGTTTGGGGGACAAGAACAATTCACAAGAAACAAGGTCAGTTCAGAACGGGGGTGGAAAAGCCTGTTATGTTCCTTTACAAGAAGTTTTCATCTTCTTATGAACGATCAAGCAGTTCCTGACAAACCTGGACACGATTTCTTTTTGGTCACCCGTCATGATTCGTGGAAAAAAGTTCGCAGTGCACCGTCAATGTTTCGGTCGGAATCTCGTAACAAGGTACAACTGATATCCCTCACTCTTCAGCAAGCTTCCTGACGGTCAGACGTCGACTTGCCCGCACCAAGGTGTTGAATTTGTCGATATGTGGGTCGTCATTTGACTTGGAAGGACATCTAGGAAGCTCATCGTCTTTGATCGACCGTCGACCACCCTTAAAACGTTCATGCCATTTGAAACATGCCATACGCTTCATGGCAACATCACCGTAAGCCGTGTTGAGCATAGCAAATGTTTTAGTCGCAGACTTTTCAAGTTCAGCACAAAATTTCACTGCAAGTCTTTGCTCCTTCAGGTCATTCACTCTGAAATCCGACAAACGAAACAATCGCACTTCACTAAAAACCGCGGTGCTAGTCAACAAATGAAGATATCTCCAATCGGCAAACGGCGCTATTATCAGCTGATCTGTAAAAATCTAGCAACACTAATTGGATTTACCTGGAACCAACTGGAGCCGGGCAATTCAAACAGTCCGCATATTTTTTGAACAGACCTCGTATAGACAATAAGAGCAATGTTGATGTCAAAACTGTAAGAATTCGTAATGTGGTTCTACTGAAGCTATAGCTAATAATAATATATGCTATAGCTAAAACGGATCGACCAAGTTACTAACGAAGAAGTGCTAAGAAGATTGGGAGTAAATATAAAAGTCTGCTGGAAATATTGAAAAGAAGTCGGGACAACTTTATCGATTATATCTTGTGACATGATTCTCTGATAAAGACGACACCCGAGGGAAAAATGAATTGGAAGAATGGAAAAGGAAGGCCTTGCATGGGATGCATGCAATAAGTTGCCAAGGATATTAAAGAGAAGTATTAAGATAATGTGAAGAGATTAGCAGATGGGAGAATCGAGTGGAGAGCTGCGTAAAACCATTCTTGCTGACTTGTAGTCGCTGGATTTTACGTGGATTGCAGACTTGTGATGACGATCATGATAACAATGCAAACCAATGGTCACCCCTTTTTACACTCTCCGAGTGTTCTCGTTAACTTATATCTAAGGCTGAGAAAATCTCCAAAGGTGCTGGTTTAGAACGAGGTATATTTTGAATAGGACTAGGATTTCAGCTGCTTTTAATTTTTGCCTTCGCTCTCCCTCCATCTCATACAGTCTAGCCTAGCTAAATTTTAAATATAATCCTAAAAACAGAGAACAAGCATGCTCGAGATCGGATTAGGATCCATTACCTCCACAATTATCCGCCTAACTACCTCGGCTGGCCACTTTTGCTCCTGCATGCTGTACGTTACCATCAGGCAGATTTTCGGTAACTGCGTGCTTACGGTAATATCACTTGCGATTCTCCCAAGAACGTTTTTAGCGAATCTTTAGTTTCTCCTCCAAGTATTTATATTGAAAATTAAACACATCTGCTCTGCGTCCTTAACTGTTGCCATTCTGTTCGTTTGAGAGTCACGCCCAAAAATCAACTCCGGATTTTCTAACAAGTCTATTTTTTTCCCTATTCAGTGAACTGAAGGCGATTGAATCGGATGAGGACAGAGGGCTCCTTTCGTACGTTCGTGATTTTGCGTGAAACGGGTCACGCGGCGTGAAGACAGGCAGCGGAACGTCCCCAATTTCGCCTTTACCCAAGATGCAACTCCCCTCTCGACTACTCCACCCCGTCCTTCTCATTTCCTCGGTCTTCCGTTCAACTCCTCGGCTCTGCCAGCTCGCTACAATATGCGAAGTGTCACCGGGGCGCTGCAACACACCAGGGGAACTGTCTCACCGCCTATCCGCCGCGACGTGACGAAGGACAAATCCGGATTACGCCCATGAAAGAGCGGAGACTGAATCCCAGGCAGACGACGACGTAGGACGTCGACGGCGTCGCGCACGGACAAGGGATATGCTGCGTCGCGGTCTTTACCTCTCCGACCAGATTAAAGTCTTCAAAGCGTTTTGCGAAATAAAGAAAAAAAAATTGAGCGAGAAACGGATCGGAAAGGATGAACGATTGCGACTTGGGCGCCAAGGATTTATTTTCTCAAAGCAGGGCAGATTACGTAGGGTCTAATACAGTCATAAAAAAGTCAAGAAATGGAAAAGTTGGACGCTCATCTGCATTTTACTGGTGCTCTTTCGTTTTTCAATTTTTTTTACTGGAATTAAAATTCTTTGAAATGACGAATATATTTCATGCCGTGTGTATGTCGTGCAGGTTTTTCTCGCAAGATGATATTCCCGAGAGATGTGATTTGCGGGCTGGAACGAACTGCACCTTCGGATAAAAGTATAGCAGCAAAAACGATAGAGGATTTTCAAGGGGTCTGGGAGCTCCGTCATCCAAATTTGTGTTCTTTGAAGGCGTGAATGATTTACGCCTCGGGATCTTTAGGGGCGGTGCGACAAAGGATAAGGATTTTGTCTTCAAAATATTTGACGCGCGCAAAGTACAGAAAGAGGATGCATTGAATGTTTTCCCACAGGTGTCAAATTCTTTGGCGGGTGAGTAGCTGCCGATAGACAGTTCCTTTCCACCCTCTCTTCTAACTTTCAGAAACATTCTGAATCTCTGAGAATTATGAGCTTAACTCGACCTATTTTCTCTTACATTGTAAAAACATCGAAATATAATTATTGCTCGCAATGAAACTGGTTTTGAATTGCAATACCAAATCACTTCTCATATGTAACGGTGCAAATAGCATTAAATGACGATTTCGAGCAATATATGTAAGTATTTCATCAGTCATCATCCAGCCATTATCCGCTAAGTGTTTTTGTTTTAAATGTATTTTTAAACTTTTGTGAAAATAGTTGCCAGAACATTGAATTATACTATTCAATTTAAATATTATTGGTGACGCATTAAAGACGTACACTAAAAAGTTCATTCAAAGATTTTAAAATACGCCAATAAGCGTGAAGAATAATATGGCGTGGAGTTAATTCTGAAGACAACTCTTATAGTAGGAATGTCTTGTCGATAAAATCTAATGCTCACGGAGGACAAAGCGTCGTGCTAACGTAAGTTAAGTGCACGCTAAACGCAACGACGTACAACGAAGTGCTTTTTGTAACCTCCTACTTTACACCCTCAGGTATCTTATTTCCTAAGAAAGTGCAAAAAATAAGTGAGATGTCAAACCTTTTTATTGTAAGGGTTGGCGACGAACATCAAAGGTGACACACCCCTTTAAGGGCAATGCGGAAGAGATATGAATGTAGGGAGTGGAGGAAGGGTGTGGGAAAACCTTGTATTGACATTAGCCTACACGGCATACACTAAACGAAGGACGCCAAGGAGTTTAATATTTAACGTCCCATTCCACAGACAGAGTACTGCATTCCGAGTGCTCTCCCCACCACGCTCAAGTGGTCCGTTACCTTACTGAAAAATCTGTAATGGCTAGGATACAAACCCTTATCCTCGGGAAGGGAAGTCTAGCCATTACACCAACCAGATCTCCATGAACCACTAATTGAGCTCTCTCAACGGGAGGAAAGCAATAACATTGCTAAATGAATTATTGGCAATACTTAAGGCCTTAATCATACATATTTGTGGGACAGTTCTTTTTCAGTTGTGCAGTTCTGTAGAATTGCTGAGATTCTATGATTCATGGTAGTGAGATGGATGCCAACTTTAGGAATAAGTTCACCTAGTTTCTTTTGCCTTGAGCGTATTAACTGATTTATTCTTCTTTTAACGGGCGAAAAGCAATTGAGCTTGGAGATACACCATCCTTATTTTCAATTAGGATCCAGAAGACGTGATTTACTTTAATATATTGATTCAAACACGGACAATTGGAAAACTGGCCAAAAGCTTAATATCAATGTTAGCGCAAATTCACTCAACTAGTTTGATTAGAATTAAAATTCGGTTTTAAATACTCCATCTGCCTAGGTTATGTGGCTGAGTCTAATATGTTGTCAGACCTAAGACAAATCCATACCTGAGGTTGGATTCGATCAGATGACGTTTGAGTTTCAAGGCTGGTACGTTTGGGTCTGGATTCATTCATTTTGCTCTTGAATCCATCATGCAGGAAACGCTTGTAAAGTAATACATTAATACCACTCTCTTCTTAGAGGTCATGATCTATGCTTCAATTATGTACGCTCTTTTTGTGAAATATGTATTCTGAACGCGCTCCCCGAGAATGAAAGTCTACAATCAAGATAACATTAATTTTTTACAATATTATTGCCACGAATCAATTCACGACCATTCAGGACATGCTATTTATTGCTCGTGAACAGAACTCTATGTATTCACCAAATCTATTATGCAAATGAGTTTTCAAGTATTGAATAATTCAATGAGTCCCTAATGATTTCATAGGTCGAGTACGCAAACGAGGAGTCATGACATTTCACATTGATCTATGAGCCCATAACGGGTTCGCATCTCCAGGCTCAATGAAGCTGCAAATATTACAATCATCACTTTTAAAAATCATGGTGAGGACAACGGCATAGAAATTGAGTTATGACTTCAAGATTAACAATTATCAATGATCATTTCGTGAGGCGACTTTAATAGTAGCTCTTCCCTTTATTAAATCACTTGTATCCTGTGCGTACCGACCCTTCACCTACCAATTAACCACAGCAAAACTCCATACTCAGGCGTCAGTAATTACTATCTGCTTGAGAAATGAGATTTCACGTAATTTATTCCAGGAAGAAAGGTCCGCTTGAAGAAGTGATTAGGGGGAGGTTCGAAGGGATGAAAGGCGATTAAGCCATGAATGGCAAAGAGCATAAGCGGTTTCTATTTGAGGTTTCTTGCACAATTCCATCCAACGTGGGAAAACAAGCAAGCACATAACGGGTTATAGCGAGTGTTTCATGGAGCTAAAAACGCCCTCTCATGGGTGTCCGGTCGTCAAATTGGGACTCGATGCATTCGCAATCCGTTCACAAGTGATGTTACTTTTCCTCCCAGAAGGCCCCGCGATTTTTTGCCGTTTTTTATTTTATCGTGGACTCGACGCGGTGGTTGCGGAAGGAGCTGTGAACATTCCTCCTTGGCGTGATTCAGAGGCCGCTTCGTGCACACCATCATCTCCGTGAAGAGCCGAGCTTTTCTCGCAAAACGCGCGTATCTCCGTGCTTCCGGCTTCTTCTAGAAGAGGCGAGTTGCAGGAAATGGCGATGGCGTTATAAAACCACGTTTATAACTTGACCATGTGACTGATAGTAGTGCCCCCCCGGTGCCATCTGGAGCGTAGCAGGCCCGACATCCAGTCTTGGGGAAGAGACAGCGCAACCTACCGCAGCCGGAATGTGTTTCGCCCATCGCACACGTTGTATGAATAAATCTGGCCCCGATAAAGTATTAAGAGTCGCTAGGAAAAGACGCAGTTGACCGCGTTGCAGATGTCCGTATCGTCCGCCTGCCTGGCATAGTTCACGGGTAAGATCATGGATGCTGCGAATAAGTTTAGGTCAGAAGTGAATATGCAGCCGATGGGTAGCAGCATCTCCAAGTTTTATAAGCTCCTGATTAAATCAACTCGCGTGGTTACGGAGCACGCGTTTTATAAGTCACGCAGTCAAAAGAAGTGGCAAAGAGACAGCGTAAAATATTTTGTGCCTCAGATTTTTTCTACAATCATACTTACAATTTACATGCCGCAAAAAGCAAAAGAAACAACTGTTTTAATTAGGATTTGCAGTAGGTACAATTTTGGAAATAGAAATTCATGCGAAACTACCTATATCATACCACGAAGTAAAATTTTCAACGGTAAAGGGGTACCCTTTCGTTTTATTCATAATGAAACACAATGGTAATACTCCATACTTAATTTAAATAGCCGACCCGGGTTTCGGCAACTCAGTGCCATTTTCTAGGTACCTAGAATTATGAATATCACCAACTTCCGCAAAGTCACGCCTGAAACGATTTCCTTTCGTTTTACTAGGAACATTTCGTTTCATCAAATAATCAGTGGCCAAGTTAAATGAAGAAGATAAACGAAGAAGTACATACATACATAAATCGAGGAAGAGTGGTCCATATAGAATGCACAGATAGAAGGACTAGGTGGATGACAGCCTTTCTGAGAAATTATGGACTCCTCAAGAACGCGAATGAAGGAAAGTTGGAAGAATGGCACCTCAAGGAATATTCCACTAAATGTCTGCGTTTGTCGGGATATGAACCCTGATCTTCAGAAACAGCAGGCAGTACTTTTGCCATGTATACCAACTTTATCCCATTGAACTACTTATTGGACTATCACATGTGAGAAAACAGTGATATCACCATATGAAACAATGACACCACCCCGAATATAAAGGAGGATTTGCAATTGCATATAAAGAAGGCGTTGGCAAGAAGATCCACCCGATGTGCTACTGTGTGTTTTTCTGATTGTAACTGCAATAGGATGAAAATACAAAAAAACAATGACTTGAACACTAAATGTTTTCTCCATCGCAAGAAAGTGATGCGGAAACGTGACATTTAATTATTTTCGAATGGAAAATAAACCGAATCCTTTTTCTTCCTAGACTAGTAGTCTTGGAAGAATATACATTTTTCTATAATAGGGAAAAACTAAAATGAAAATGGAATTTTCACACACTAACTTGAAATGATTTGAAGTTGAATTGTTATTCACGCATTCCAGAGGTCTTCTGTTTTAAGGAATCGTGATGAACCTTACACATTCTTGAACTGCTAAAAAAGGAAGAATGATATGTTTAGAAACGCAATGCATTCATTCTGCGCTGTGGATTTTTTTTTTCGTTTGGCTCTATCTTGATTTTGTACTTTTCATCTGTTCGCATACGCGATCCACTTGATGAACAAGAGAGGATTCGATTGAGTCACAAAGGCGGGCTCAGAGCGAGAATTCTCTGGAAATTTCTTGGGCTACATCTAGCTAAATATAATTCCCATTCACACGGAAACCACTGATATATCGCCACTGCTGGAATGCCATGTGTCGTTGATTAGATGGAAATGGGAATATATTCCATGAAAATATTGTCAAAACGCCAATTGGCCTAATACGCATAGCATCTTCAGTACAAAAATATGGACTCTGAATGACATTATCGAGGCGAACCGTACATCCATTATGGATGATATAACATCACTTATAAATGACTAAAAAAAAACAAATATTCCTCTTCTGCCAGGCCCGAGTCCTGGTGTATGCTGGCACAACCTTAAACCCATATTTAATTCATTCATTCCTAAAATTTCTTTTCATCACCTCTCCGATACTGATGCGGAAATTAAAGATTCCCTAGGTATGATTCCACAGAAACTACTACAAGTAGATTAGTATCACAAGGAACAAAGCAGTTTTTTAAAGTAATCCGTAATGGCACTTCAATTATTATTTAACACATGGGGTCATATCGTGTCAAAGCTGAATTCCACTGAACAGGACGCGTAAATTCCTACCTATTCCGAGTACCTCGACTCCAAATTCGTAACATAGAATAAATTATCAGTTCAACCAACGACCAACGATGTAATATATTTCATGAATAAAAGGAATCTTCACGTAGAAAGGCAGTACTTAAGGGCGTAAGGGTAAAAGCTGCTCCTAGAGCATTAAGATAAGAGGAGGATGTACCTAACTCTCAACCGTGCTGCACAAATAATGCCAACGAGCATTGGAGTTGTAAAAAGCCAAGGATTATATTCGCACAATTTAAACGTTTTCATTTCCTTTTTATCCTCGTTGTAATGACCATCCTTACGCCTTCTTTCCCGCTCTCGAGAATTACTTTTGAGGCCATTAAATGATTCTCTCCCATACTAAGAGGTTATTCGTGTACTTTGCGATACCGGGGAGACTTATGGCCAAGGGTGATCACATGAATTCTTTTCCTTTAACCTGAAGCTTTAACAGTGGGTACACAACCCAATACACGGACTAGCTTTAAGGAAAGGCAATGTACAAGTCGAAACCAGGATTTAAACAGGTTGAAAACAAAGTGATTACACTGAAGAAATTTCGTGGAAAGGGAGTAAGCGAGAAGAATTGGAAAACAAAGGAGGATATTTTAGAAATTAATTGGATTGAATTATGAGTGAGTTTTTTCATGGAGATCCGGTTGCCTCCCATTCCGAAGGCATAGGTTTGAAACCTGGCACGTGGTGGATTTTCAATGGTATATTATTCACTTCTTGAGTGCTCTGTGTAGGGAAAATATAAGTTCAGTATTTTGCCCGTCAGATGGAAAGTAAAACAGTTGACCTTCGGTGTCTTTTATATCGTGGATGCACACAAAGGACCAACCCTTTCCCCTGTTTTTTAAGCGAACTAAAGATAGTACTAAAAATACTTCTCTTAATTCGGATTCGCCATAGAGATTTCCGAGAAATCAACAAAATTATTCCTAACACTTAACGATATTATTGTGATAAAGAGTGCATTATCACGGAAGTGTAACTGATTCATTTTAATTTCCCCTCTACGTCGTTGAGGTGAAATATTTTTACTCCAGGGTTTCCTAAATTTTGTACCATCATTCTTCAAGGATTATTTTAGCCCTAGTCTTTTTATTTTAGCCATAACGTGATACAAAAAAAAGAAATCCTGAAGTAAATAGTAAAACCACTGCTATTTAAGGTCAATATGGTTGTATCTGAAACTTGTCGTGAATAATTACAAACAAAATTGATACTTTTTGAGGGATATTCACCTTAATTCCAAAAGAATTAACGTCATTTACAATTTAGGCAAAGGTATTTGAATGCCGTTTTTTTTGGAAAATCGTCAAAAGTTTTCTTTGCTTGAAGGTTTGAATGAGAGCCAAAACACTCCACCTACCCTCCAATGCAATGACAACTATCGCTTACAAAACACTCCCCTATCCTCAGTGAGCTGATTTACTCTGCATTCGTTCGCCTCCCAAGATACCCTTTTAATTTTTGATTTGATAAAGAAATGAAGGCAACTATGAATAAACAGAGTTTCTTCCTTTCACACAAAAACTTATAAAACGAGTGCAAATCTGTGTCAAATAAATTATATAACTTATGAGCATCATTGTGGACAAGGTCCACCATGCCAGAATACTTTCAACATCTGCAGCCAACGTTCAACGGTTCGGTCATTTAGCATGGTTCCATGTCGACTGCTTTCAAAATCGTTTAGAGCAAACGGATTAGCGTGCAACTCTCATTCTGAAAATCCCAACTATAGGGGTTGTCCCAACTGTAACAAATCCCAACTGTCGGGCTATACCATGACAAAATGGTATTTTTCGTTGCCGATGAAGATATATATCGATACGGAGATTTCTTTTCACTTCGAGAAATCTCACATCTGTGTCGCAGGTGACTGGTGAAAGAAAATTTCCTGTCTGAGAGATGCTGTGTAGAAGATAAACTCGATCATTTCTCTGGGTTCAACGTCGCATAAAGAGGACTCTTTGCTTGCAGGTGCGTCTATTGGTTGCAAAATGTCATCGCTAAATGTTTAAAGCATACGTTGTTGTAACTTTATTGGCCAAAAAGGGACAGGTTTGCACCAAATAGGGATAATTTGTTGAACCCCGCTGCGTCACCAGGGTGTAAATCACAGGCTTGGATGAAGGTGACGAGCAATCTGGAAAAGAAAGTGAAAGAATTGTGGGACAGGAACCGTGGTCACGAGAAACTTTTGGGTCGGCAAAACTATTCCAAGCGAGTCCTTCTGACGATAATTTTAACCAAGTGCACCGTCCGATAATTTTAAACCAGTACCCGTTTCGCGGCGGGGAAAATTCCGATTGCCGAGTAAATCACTAAATTTATTGCAAGTATTGATTCAGGTACACTGAATTGTAATGCCAAGAGAGGTTATGGTGAAATAAATTGCTGAGATCATGATCGCATGGCGCCGTTGAACAGATCCCTTCGCGCAGCTTCGCGAAGCACAACATTTTAAAATATGTTTCACGCAATTTGTGGATCGAAAATGCTGAAATAAGCGAATGTAAGCTATTGAGAATATGTGATCAGCCAAAAGAAGGACATTCCTTTTTGGCCTTTCCAAAATAAACAAAAAATACTTTTATATGTGCACGTGGTTACCAAGTAAATTTTGTTGGTGTAGTCTCAAAATAAAAAAAAAATCCGGCTAAAAACCTAGTAAAGAAGTACGCGTAAGCACTATTGTCGAATTGTACGCGTAAGCACGAATGGCAGAACAGCCACAGAAAAATTTTAGTAGACGTTTATTTAATGCATTTATTACTTTATAACAGACACTCTACCATCTTTACTCTAGCTCTTGTCTTGTAATATCATAACAGACACTCTACCATCTTTACTCTAGCTCTGTCTTAGTTATGGGAACCTTCCACAGCCTGTTTAATTCCAATTTAGCCTAAACAGAAAGAGCTGATTAATACAAAGCGATAATACTGGTCTTAAACGTGATAACGACGAGAATATACTTTTTTTAAATTTAAATACACACTATATATAATTTTGATATACCTTCAGTTACGCTAAAGTAGGAAAATATTCACATACTTCAATTAACATTCTCCACTCTCCCAGTGTATTCATTTATTTTTAAATATTTGGCACTTGGGTGTAATAGGAATGCCACACATATATTTTAACATTACGTGCTTTTTGTGTTAAATGTTTAATTAGTATTGAAAATTAATCATTTATGACTCTAGCACAGAATGTAAGAATGAATTGTAAATGATTTAAATGAAAGAGCATTTAGTGGCACTTTTTTTAAACAATTGAGGCACCAGTGGAGTAACTCGAAACTTGCAACTCAAAAAAATAATAAAAAAATGCTGGACTATAAAAATATGGCTTTAAATAGTTGTATCAAATTTTTAGCTGGAAAATTAGACTAAAGATATGACTGAACATGTAACGATCAATACGATAAAAATGGGAAAATATCAATAGGAATCGTGTGCCAGATATTAAATTTTTCCAAAAAAAAAAATTCCTCCGTAAAGGCCTCACCCCATAACTCAAGTGTCCTGGTGTAAGTACGAATAGAACGAAGGGTATTAATTCTCAAACGTGTATCTTAAAATTACCCTAAGGGCACCGTACCCAAGACGCTTTTACACAGTTCCCGCCCTCAATCACAGCATTTTAACAACCGATCGAACTGCATGCACGTAGCCGAACGCCAGAGGCAGACTAATAATATCCTGAAATCGCAAATTCATGATACGGAGAGCGTTACTGCGAGATGAAACCGTCATTAAGATTGGGCTATCTCAAACTGCAGGGATTTAATCGTGAATTTAGTAGGTTTAGCTCCTTGAAGCAGTAGCGAGTGCATTTATGACCCTCTGTCGTGCGCTGCGGGGAAGTAACCCCGAATCTGGAGCAGCATTGACGACCTCAATCTCGAGTGCTTCGAGCTCAAAGCATCGGGAACCCCTTCGAATGTTAATTTAATCAGAGGGTTTAAGAGCGAGCTGTAGTAACGGAAGCTTGTCATTCTCCGTGGTAAGGTCGTCCGAGACGCCTCATGCCTCAAAAACTGTTTATCTTCCGATATCATGCCGAGACTATGGAGGCAGCCATATCACAAGATGCATTCAGTATACTCTGCACTTCCAAGGAACGTAATTATATGGCCTCGAGAGCCCATTTTCATCCCAGTCGCCTTATACAGTCTTAAGTACCTACAACTTTTTCTTCAGTCATAAAATTAATATTACGAATAGTGGCCAATCCACCTTTTTGCTTTTAAAAGTACATGCTTTTAAGTAAATGTTTTTAAAAGTGCATCACGCAAATGTACATCAAGTAATTGCTTTTAAAAGTACATCACCCACGATCGATCACCGTACACGTGTACTTTGGAGTCTCCCTAGGTTCAATTTCCATACCTTACAGTTATAATAGATCTTAGTCGGCCCATGATCTCATTATTTTGTTTCATGATGAATATGAAATAATGGTGATTTGTTGTACTGGGTGAAATAAACACCAGTTACTTTGTAAAGTTCTACAATTTATTTAATGTTTTACGACCCGCATCACCACTAATTACATCGTAAAACAGACTGATGAATGACAACCTAAATGTAAAATGCCTGAAAGTGGCGAAACCGGTCGTACAACGTACAGTAAACTGCGAAACTTTACTAAGCAACTGTTATTTATTTTACCTAATAAACAGTGGTTCCATCAAGTGAAGCATGGCAAAGTTAAATCTATGAATTATTTTATTGTGAACATGGTTATTTTTAGGCATTAAATTTAGTTAATTTGGAGGACTAGATACTAGAGCAAGAAAATTTGTTTCTTATAAATGACAGGCTTTACAGAGTTTGACATTTAAATGCCTTACAGCAATAGCCTAATACTGAGCTTGGAGTGCACTCCTCATGAAATACAAATGATATTTAAGATTCTTCTGAATAAAATCCAACTCTCTGCTTCTGCGAGGTTAAACCTGACTCATGAGTTGCCGTAATCTAAATGTGAAACCAATGCGGAATCCAAACTTTGGTGGCCATATTGAAAGTATTAACAGCTTTTTTGACAATAGGAAATTACCACGGCGTTATTTTCGTGTCATCATGCATGTCAATAATTTTCTGGACATATATTAACAACAAATTTGAGCGTTTTCCCTTTAAATGCACAGATTTCTTATTCCGCAAAGGCATAAACACTTCAAAAATTTCACGCTTCAAAAAGAAAATTTTCATAGCCACTTGAATTTTTTATCACCAAGAGGAAGGATGAATTTCATTTCTGTCATAATAAGCACCTCAGGCACCCAACTAATAGAGCCATCTTTAATCGCGCACCAATTTTACAAAGTGGAATGTAAAAAAAACTACACAAATTTACGACAGATGCATTAACGTTTTGATCAGAGGAAGGCGGAAATATTTTGTAATGATAATATCCTGCTCACCCGCATTCCCAAATCGCACATTGGTTCGGAGCGAAAGTGATTTCCTCTATCTTTATTTTTCTGGTTACTTTGCGCGAATTCACTGCAATGCGCTCCCTAAGTCCGTAAGTCTTGTCAAGTTTATGTTCGACGTGAGCCCGGCCCGAAGTGGGATCCTATAGGGATGGGGCTTAAGCGTCAAAAAAATAAATCGCTGGGGAGGAGGATGCCATTCCGGTCCTCCTCCTCCTCCTCCTGAGCCACTCCCTCGCCCGGTTCCCGACAAAAATAAAAGAAGAAAAGTACCGCCCCGCCTCGTAACGTCTCAATTTTTGATTCGATCGAAAGATGAGATGAGGAGTATCGGGGCGCGGGCGTAACGGTTCCGGCAAGACGCCGCCGCCGTCAGACTAAGTCTCTTTCTCTCTCTTTCCTCCACCGCCCTCATCTTTGTCAAACACCGCTCCCCAGGGTGTTGGATGACTCGCGAAAACTCTCGCCGCCGGCCGGTTTCGACAGAGGAGAACGCGCGTCCGCGATCGAGTCAAATCTTTCGGAAATGTTGCCCCCTTCATGTCGGAGATCCTCTCGTAAGCCTTGACGTGGAAACTCGGGAAGGAAGACATTTGCATCCGACGTGAGATTTCTGTCCCGCAGGTAATTACTGTCGATCGAGCAATAGAAACGCAAAGTCAAAGCTTAGGTCGATTTTTCCGCGAGGCTTCGATAAATTTTCGTGGATATGCGACGGGATGCGTTCACTGTATTTTGCTCATTTTATTTCAGCAGCTGTACTTTGCTTGAAAAGGTTTTTATGGAGCTTTGGATTGAAGAATGATTTTTTGGCCAATGCTGCGCTTTGTTCACTTTAAAAAAAAACTCAACATTTTCGCTTCCCGTACAAGAAGGGATACCGTTGAGTTTTTTTTAAATGACAAAGCGCAGCATGGCCCGAGAAAATCCTCCTTCACGGAGCTTTGGAATACTGGAGGTTTTGTAAAGAAATCGGGAAAAAAGGTTGTAAATAATGGTCGCATACATTTGAGTTGACATAGAAATTATGCCCATTCATACCAAGTTGCAGTTGCATAGCAGGACGGTGAGTGATGGTTACTTGACTGTATATATATAAGTACTATGCTGCGATACCTCGTAGCACCCGGAGATATGCCTGATAAAAGCCCATTCCTAGTGCTTAAATATTTAAATCATGAATGTTAGAGTCACACCTTATTTTGGAAATTAAAAAAATGGTGGAAATAGCTTATTGCTCCTTAACAACTTGATTCCGTTTATGTCAAGGCAGACTCAACTAATTAGTCGTCCTTCACATAGAATATCGTGTTGTGCATATGAAATTTATTTTTCGACATTCAAGTCTATGTACCCTTATTAAAAATATCATTATTACCACCAACAAGCTGGTCATTCTTAAGGAAATGAAAAGTAATTTGAGAATGTATAGCAAAGCCTGAATTTAAATACATTGAAATTAGTAAAACTTTAGTCCATGTGCATCTCAGCCCTATTACTATGTAACTACTGAACCCAGCATTGAATATGGTGCACATGATTATGATTTGATTATTTCCCTTATGTAACCGTGTGTTGGTTAAGGTTGGTTCAGAGTACCCTAAATTCTTATCCAAAATATTTTGCTTGCCATTTTCCACCGTGGCAATTTTTTCACGATTGTGATGCTCTCATGCCATGAACTTGAATTCAGTGATTAAAATGCCGCAAACGACCAGAGCGTGAGCAAGAGCGGGCGATCGCACATGCATGAGGGAATCGGCCGAACCCTCGGTACAGACACACACACACACACACACACTCACCCGCACTCAAACCCTTCCCCCCTTCCAACACCCACGCTTTCCAGTCGCCGCGGTTCCTCAAAGGGACACAAGGACGCGAAAAAAGCGGTCGCGGGGACAGGGTCACGGGTACGAGGGGGGGGCGAAGGGCGGGGGCGGGGGAAGGAGATGGATTATTTTCGCCCTTGAGTGACCGGGACAAGTGCTCCTCAGACCCCCTCTCTTGAACCATCTGCAGAGGGACGAGTGCCGGGAGGATTGTTATTTCCCGACTGGTCCGCGCCGCGCTAGCTCCAGATGAGAGAGAGAGGGGGTGGAAGAGAGATGGGGGATGTAAAAAGATAGAGAGAGGGGTTGCTCGCCAGAAAAGCGAGAAATGCATGAACTCGACCTCATCCCCCAGCATTCGCCCAAGTCGAGTGCTGTCCTGCCTTGCGAGCATCTCTCGGCACACATTGCCACTCACCCCCTATTCCCTCCTACTCCCTCTCTCCTTCTCTCCCCGCCTTTTTTTCCTCGCCAGACTATAAATAAGGGCGTTTCCGAGAAAGGCGGAGGCCGCGAAAATCTGCTCTCTGCTCAATCCCCCGCTGCCGCTCTGTTTCGGTGGCGAGTCACATGCTCCCGCACCACGCCTGGTGTGGCGAGCAAGCGATATGCCTCGTCTTAACTTTACAGACCTTCCGCAAGCCGTTATGGTAAGCTCGGCCGCGGGCTGTTTTGGGCAACCGTATCTTCACTCTGTCCGTGTTTATATATCACTCAACTACGGGATAACTATTGAAGATAGAGACTTGCGGTTTCCTTTATTTGATTCAGCAGATGTCATTCCACATATCGATCGGAAATAAAGAATCTTATTCCTCCAGGATAGTGAGAAAATCAAACTGAATTTCGGCTTATTAAAACTTGCTTCGAAGACAGAAATTCAGAAATCGGAAAAAATCACTAAATAGCGACATCATTCTTCTATAAGTACCTTTAAGCACATAGGTCAGAATTAGTTTCCAAAGCCACTATTATCAAAGCGGTGGACCCTAACACACCGAAAATCTTAATCTTTTAGGCGGATGGGGAAGTCCACTGGGCCTGTCTTTATCGACATCTGCGATATTTCCATACAATATCTCAATGATCATGAACCTTTAGTCAATCATCATTCATCTTTCAACAATGGACGTGCCGGTCAAAAGTTTTGGTGATCGGGTTGGTGTTGTGGGCAGAGTATTGACTTCCTATCCCTAGGGCCCGGATTCCCGGCCTGGGCAGATTTATCAGCGATATACTGGTCTCTACTTGAGTACGGTGTGGAGAGGAATCCGCGTTCAGAATACCCGTTCTGTTATATAGGACGTTAAATTGTGGTCTCCTTGACGTTCTTGAAAATTCCTACCTCTGACCCTTTACGTAACTTTAATGACGCTAATGATCTTACTTGTGGCCTGCCCTGATAACAACGGCGATATAAAATTGTCGGTGTGATGTCGCTTCATTTTGAATAATCCATTTCAGCATAAATTGAAGAATAATTTAACTTACAAACCCCAATCCCTAATATATATTTCAGCTAATTTTTAAATCAGATAAGCTAGAATGAACGATTGAATAATCAAAACACGTCGAGGAAAGCAAATGAAGAGCGGTCTCTGTGGAATACGTGTAAAGAAAGGCGAGACGCGTGTGATGGCTATCTGCTATGACATGAGAGACTGGTAATCCCCGTACAAGAAGGGTTGGTTGAAGGCAGAAACAAATTATATACGACGGAACTGCATGGAACACCAGCTTAGAGCAGATTATGAAGGGCATGGGTTGTGGGCAGTTTTTGTTACTAATGTAATGGCAAATGTAGAGAATAAATGAAGGATATCAGCAACCATTCATAGTTGTTTAATAATTGAAGAAGAAGTTAATTGTTTCTTGAACTCACCATATCAGAATAAGATATAAACCCTAAATACACACATTAGTCATTAATAGTGAATGAATCCTGCAGAGTTGTCTTTTGAGTAACTTAAGCAGAAAATAGGGTACTTTTTTTTCGAATTATTACGCACTGTTTAATATCTGTTTGTAAAGTAAAAAATAGTGGTTCGATAAACAGCAGCAGGCGATGAAAGTTTTTGTAGC
This sequence comes from Platycnemis pennipes, assembly GCA_933228895.1. Taxonomy (NCBI): domain Eukaryota; kingdom Metazoa; phylum Arthropoda; class Insecta; order Odonata; family Platycnemididae; genus Platycnemis; species Platycnemis pennipes. Next base: position 112,779,758 of record OW121848.1, on the reverse strand, counting down.
ATGAAGCGTGAAAAATTTACCGTTCTGTATTGATCTGTAAACCAATACTGAACATTGAGTTCGTTTGCGAAGTAGTCACGTCGGTAGCGGGACACCCATTGGCTGCACTCTCGGGCCGCGGTTCGCAGATGGGGATGAAATGGCATTTACGGCGGTATGTTCATGCATCACCCTTCCCACGCATGACCATCTCCAGTCTAAGTGGAAGTGGCACGCTTATGAATCCCCCTCTGCTCCCTGAGATTGGTCAGCCGAGTCATCGATGTGATCATCACCAAACACGCCGCGGCCGATTGCACTGTAATGGAGCGTTTGTCGCGAAAATGCATTATTGCATGCAATTCCCTTCACGCCGTTTCCTTTCAGGAACAGGCACAATAGAATGATTCCTAGCTATCGATTGGCAGAATTACGAAATCTGACTCCGTAAAACTTATTTATCCTGCGTAAAACCTTTCTCTATTGTGTGTTTCACTGGGTCAGGGGTTTCATTAACTCATTCGATGTTTCGAAAAGCGATTCGCTCTCCATTTTCAAGGCTTCCCCGAGAAACGTTACAAATACTCATGCGTCGGATAAGCATTAGATCATGCATTTTTTATCTTGCATTAATATGCCAAATCGCTAATGACTGGATGAATCATTTCATTTACACTTTACAACTATAACACTCCCATAAATTATGCACAGAATACAACTATTTTCACTAAACCAGTACATGTCTATCATAAGAAACGAATAAAATTATTATCTACCTAATTATTATGTCACCTAAAACATTTGCAAATAACTTTTTCTCTTAAAGTTTCTTATATTTTCTGAACTTTTTTCTGGACTTACAGTTTCAAAGTATAATTTGGATGTTTTCGAAATTTGAACGCCGTTTTTACGAGGACTCCACAAATAATTCTCCTCCCTGTATTTGTCACAGATTTTTTTCATGTCTTTTCAGGAAATCTAACCTAGGTGCAAATACTAAAGATCCCCTAGAGATCAAATATGCTTCATAGGCCATATATATTGACTCCACCGGTAAACTTGCTATTCGACATTGACATAAAAATATTTATTTACATGCTACAATGCCATCGAGATAAGCTTATTAAGGACTATATTTACCATAGCAAAATATGAGTAAGGAATGTAATGAATTGACATCCAATGAGAAATTCCAGAATTACAAATCCCACCAATAGCCTTCCAATACTACATTCAGGATACATTTTTCAAATTATTAAAATATTTTTCGAACAAAATTACCTTCAATACATTGACAGCATTGTATTGAAGAGAAACATATGCAATTTTAGCAAAATAATGGGAACATTAGAAAGTATATTCAGAGGGGGTTTGGCACTTGAAAGTGTATAAAATACTGGACAGCTTTTTTTAAAGATAAGAAAGAGATACAGGTTATTTTGGATTTTTTAATTGGTGCCAAAACGACCTCTGCCAACTACGCTAATACTACGAATTTGCATCGACTGCAGGGGTGCTACTACTCTGATTGTCTCCTTGAAAGCCTGCAACATTTTTGTTGATTTCAACTACAGAGTAAGTTGATTCTAACATCACTGTAAAAATAAGGCAGTTGAAATGTGGAGAAATATGCCTAAAAATCAAAATTATTAAAGGGTAGTATTTTCATAAGGTGTCATATGATATGTCCGTTAAGTGCTGGATATTTTTCAGTTTTAAAATTAAATAAATAATACAATTTAAAGTTGAATTATACAAGTGAAGTTTCAAGGTTATCTCCGTAAGCTGAAGTATATCACAAAATTGCATTCCCGGAAGAATTAAATATAAATAGATCAATATCTAGTGTGCATGGTTTTCAGAGATTTTTCAGTGAAATACCGGATCTTAGTATTGTTTAGAGATCTTTTAGTGTACTCCAGATGTACTCCGCCCAACGGATGGGACTTTGAACTGTAAACCATTTGGCAATTTTCGCCATTACTAGCACAACCAATTCCTGAGCGATTGTAGAACTTCTACTTCCGAAGGGTAACGAAGCATTTTTCGCCAATATTTCGAAAGGAAATCATTGAGAAATGAAAGGCCAACAATTAATGAGGGAAATTTTCCCGATTCTGAAATCAATAATCCCTCTCAATAGGAATGTGAAATTTACGATAAGCTTCTTGGTTGTAATGACGAGTCAAAGTATTTAGATCTGTACAAGAGCGGAATAGATCTCGGAATGGCATTGAACCGAGAGCAAATCGTGGAACATTGCCTCTTGGCACGAGTTCATTTCGCAAAACACTAAATTTGATAGCCTATAGAAAACGGGTTTACGAGTTTAAAGCTCTTAGTGCACCCTCGGAATGCTCTCAATGCAGCGTCGAACTGATAAGTATCCATTAGCTGCCTACTCTTATCAGCTTCTGCTTTTGTGTCATCGGTTAAGAAATGAACAGCTCTTAAATATTACTCAGAAGACCATCAATCAATTGGCGTGACCTCAAGCTCCGACATCTTTTACAAGGCTATCTGACAAATGACAGACTTATACATGAAGTGAACACGCGCATATGCGGCTCGTATTCTGTTCAACTTCAATGGAACACCCCACATTGATTATCATTCGGCAGGCGCTAAAAATTAAATTTTTTCTCGCTGAAGCTGATGCTCGTCAGCAGGTTTCACACTCAAAGGCGACATTCTACTAATCAGCCATAGCAACATCCGAAATTGTTCTTCCTCTTTCCCGGGACGCTATTTTTGAGTCAACCGAAGTGAACTGTGATTGAGGGAAATGCGAAGGAATGGAGCGAAATTCAGAACACATTTCATGTTAAAAAACATATTAAAGAAATACTTTCCAGTGTTTATATTTAATGGTACATGCATTTGAGACTAGTAGTCACTGTGAATGATAAATATATTATATTATAGGCTAAAGAAAATTCGTGTTTACGCATTCAAATTTCTCGCTGCTGAACCTAAATTAATAAAAAAAAACTCAATAATATTTGGCTCTTTACTTTACGAATTCTGAAAAATTATTTCCAGTTTGGCCTTCCAAAAATCAGGGCTTTAAAATTACCTCAATAATAATTAACAATTTGAAAATATGACGGTTAAAATCTAAAAGCCCACCCATAGGACATTTTTAACGAAGTTCAACTCCTGAGTTGTGCGAATTACGAAATCTTCGGTAGCTCCCTTGGATGGGCTTACGCCATGCGAACAAACTTTAATTGCGTTGTTTCCCTGTCCAATAGAACGCTGCTCAGTAACCGCCAACTCGAGGGGGTGACTTAAGACAAAATACCGCTTCGGATTGCGCTCCAAGTCAGTTCCTCTCCTGGTTTTTCACAAGAGGAGCTTCTAAAAATTCTCGTGGCATTGCGCTCACCACCAGCAATAACTGCAAACGTGTACCTCCCGAAGACTATTTTTAAATTCATGCCGAGTGAAAACAGCGTGTTTTCAGCGTGATACACCTACTAGGTAGCGGGGACTTAACAGGAAGGGAAATGTAAGGACCGAAATAGAGCATACAAAAGATTCTCTTCCCCATGAAACGCCTATAACTGATTACATTTTAAACAAGTGTCAAGCAAAGTGAATACTTCCAAACACATCAGTCTAGTAATAATTTTTGTCTCCACAATCTTATGTATTAACTACAGTCAAATAAACTTGGGTTGCAATTTTTATTCTTATTCTTCATTCAAAGAACTGGATTATAATAATCATATAAATATCAGATGAATAATGGTTATCACTATCATTGCCTTATAGAATTAAGCGCATTATTATCATGTTAGCATTCTAAAGATATTTACGCGATGGATTCTACAAAATATACGAAGAATTTTACGATTTTATTGAAAATTAGAGAGGTAAATGAAGCATTTTTCTCTCTGTCACGTCACAATATGACAAAATACACTCTCTCCCACGATAAATAATTTCATTTAAATTGATATATTACCTTTTTCTACCAAAGTTACCGTACCTTCTTGGTGTAGCTGCGGTGATTTTATTATAGCTCTAAATTGTTGATTTTAATTTTTACATTATTTGACTCATTAGATATTATTATGTTTGCGTAGATAAGCTGACGGTATAAAAGTCTATTTGCCTATTTTTCCTGAAATTAATGAATGAAAGATACACATTTTATTCCGGAGGTTAAAACAGGTTACGGAATAAGCACGCCATGTTTTCCCACTCGGACGCACGGCTCTCGTATGAGCAGGGCCTGGTTGCCTAAGATTTGATGGTAACCCTCAACGGCTTCTAAAGTGATAATCTTACAAGGTAAAGAGGATGGCTCAGGAGAAGGGAGGACGGGGACATTCATTATAAGAATAAGATTAGAGGCATCCCCGGCCAACCGACTGAGACCCTCGCGCGAGATTGACGCTTCGCTGGGTGCAAAACGCGACTCCTCATCGCGTTTCCAAAAGCGATGGTACGGAAGGAATATTCAAATAGCCATGGGAAGCTCATAAGATCACAAAAAGAGAGCAAAATAAGGAGCGGAGCGTGTAGACAACGTCGTAAACGCAATGATTTCTGCCAATAAGGTGACGAGACCAACGGCTGAAATCATTTGTACCATCTTGAACAGGTGGGCAATCGTGTATAGGGTAGGCTTTCACAGGAGTCGGTGGAAATGGTGGTGAGAAACCCTACGTTGGCATTAGCCTGCTCTGAACGAAAGGCACCAAGGGGTCAACGGCTTGATTTCCCACCCGATGGACGAAGTGATGATCCTCAAGTGCCTGAATTTTTCTCATTACATCAATGGGATCAGGTACACCGCTGATAATCTCTGCCAATACGGGGAAATTACACTATAATATCCGGCCCCGGGGGCGGTGAGGCAAAGTCCTCACCTAGTGTCGCGGGTTCGAGTCCCGCTTGGGTGGGTTTTTCCTTGTTGCGGCCGTGCGAAAAGGTCTCGAAACGTACTCCGATCAAGTTTTACGTTATTTCCGGTTATGCGACCCCGACGGCGAGTGCATCAGCAGATAGCGAGTACAAGAGGGTGACACCCAAAGCATGGTTGTACGTCAATCCCAGTTGATTTCAGCCCCTAGGAAACATGATAACAGACTAATGCCTTTTGGGATGGATTTTCCAGGGATATATGGACTTACAGAATCTTCCGGGAGTAAAAATAAATACTAATTTGACCCTATTGTAACGGATCGTGTCCCCCTGCCCGCGTTCTTTGGGAGACCGACCGAACACCTCAGAATGCGCGTTTCTACCCTCAGGAACATCCTCCGCAATATCACGAAATTTTAAGGGTTCCCGAGGCGTCCCGTGCGCAGCGTGAGCTGCTAATTTTCGACAGGGAATGGGAGAGGGGCAAACCGCCCACGTGTACACTCCCGCTAAGGGGCGGAAACGAACTACACTTCGGGAAATGGTTTGGAAAACCTGGTCTGACGGTTTACTTCACTTTTTGCTTGAAATGATCAGCAAAATAACACACGGTATGGGCGTCGTAAGTGCGAAAGCACACAAGACTTTCAACATTCAATACCTGACACATAAATGACCTGACACAAGAAAAGAAACACATAAATGACCGGGCATAGGAATATAAATGGACTACTGGACGAATACCCTTGAGAGATGACAATGAACAATTCAATTTTATGATTACTCTTAACTATGAAATGCACTTGAAATGCTCCCGTGACGCAGCTGACACAACGGGAGAATCACTCGAAGGCAGCTCGCCCAGCTATAGGCAGCTGCGCGAAGTAGCCGTTAACCAAAGCGTTTTATGCAAGATTTCGGCCGGAGGCCAATGAACACGACATTGCGTTGATGAAACAATTATGATGAAGTAGCTTAGGGTGCCTCAAGAGTCCCGCAACACCTAAGAATTCCTGGTTTCGGAGCGTCTTGCCCACGATAAAATGGGACTGAAGGGGGATGGGATAAACCGATGCGTCTAAACTTACGTGCAGGTGTAAGGCGATCAGCTGATCATAAGGCGATCGACCTCCGACGCACCGATCTCTCACAGGGGACATCCGCAGTGTGTTCTAGCGTGGCCTTTGCTGCACCCTCGCACCTCGTACTTGACGTTGTCGAGCGTCGCGTCGTCCGGGTGACTCAGCGGCTTCATGACGTCCTTCCGCGTCCACCTTAGAGAAACATCTTTGCTTCCCAGGCCGCGTCCCGACTCCGACTCTCGATTGCCTCGTTTTCGGCTGCCCGTCCAGCTTAGCCTCTTTCTACACATGCCTCAATCATTCCCCTCTTCATGTGGGTGTTTCCAAGTCTGTTTCCGCACTAATAGGCGCTTCAGACCGGGAGGAAAGGTATAAGGATGGGATTGGAAGGGTAAGGGTGGGAGGGGTTCATTAGATTCCCCTCTTGGTCAGGTGTGCCCTGGATCTTATATACCCTACAAGTGGGACGGGGTGGGATGCCTGGGGGACACAAATGGAGAAGGGGGGGGGGGGGGGGGGGGGGGGGGGAGAGGGAACTGGGGATCTCCACAGTATGGGCAGTCGAACGACGCTTGACACACGCTACTCTCACTCCACTTTACTTCACTGGTGGCGAGGGACATAGCCCACCGTCACACCGGCCGTTCCACTGAGGAGGAGAAAGGGCAACTCGAAATAAAGAGGACACGAAGGGACCTTTAAACAAAAATACAACGGGACACTACCCAATACCGTTAAGGCCGTTGTACACGGTACAATTACTTGTACAAGATCTTGTACCATAAATTGAACGGCGAGATTTTTGACCAAGAAATTGTACAAGAAGTTGGTTCACGGTCGAACACGATCAAAGATTTTCATGCAATTTGTGCGCCAATAACATGCGAAGATATCGTTTTCTGTCGAACAGCTGAATTGCGATATCCGATGACGATAGTAGGTTGAAAATATTGCCATAGTTACTGGGTTACAATGATTTGCTACCATTAATCCTAGCATTAATATAATGAAATTATACGATTGGTTACTTGCACTCTTTCAACGGCTCATGAAACCTATTATTTATGCTCCAAATAACATGTTTATGCTTGTTGCTAATATTTCCTTATTGCTTCAATAACGTCATCCTAATTTCATTGAGATTTAATGTTTGTCATTGCGTCCAACTTATCTTTTGAGAAATAGAACACTTCCGACGCAACCGACGAATATCACAATACGGGAGCAACAAAGAATATCACGATATGTACAACAAAAATGGAAGTTTTGCCACGCTAATAGGAATAAAAGTGATCACTAACACAGAACCTTAACCTTACGAATACTAAACGAACGTATCACTACCGTCACATGTCAAGCGCAGAAGCTACGGAGTGGATGTTTCACGGTTTCAACCAATATTATAGAGCATGATCTAATTTCTTGTACAAGAAATTGTACGAACACTTCGTACACGATACAATTTGCGCATTGAACAAGTTCTTGTGCAAGAAATTGTACCGTGTACAACGGCCTTTACACTATGCAGATGTTAATAATTCAACTTCACTTTCCTTTCGGATGTATTACTAACGCGTCCCCGTGCGTATCGCCTGTTCTGTGATCATTCGCACCCTGCCACATACCCTAACACGTGGTTTGCAAGGTACTCCGTAGATGCATATGCTATTTATAGTTCTCTCTACTCCAGTGAACGGGGATAAGGGAGAGGTAGAATTTTATGGGAAATACGTAGGGAGATGCTCGCCAATCGATCAAGAATTAGAAGTACGTTGATTACGGGAGGGGGATAGAATCCCACGACTCGCCGTCGGGGTCACGTACCGGAAAGAACGTAAAAATTGATCGGGGCACGTTTCGAGACCTTTTCGCACGACCGTAAGCACAAACGCGTGGCTTGGTTACAAGATGGGCGACGTGTGGGCACGCCGACGGAGAGAATAAATGGGCGCATTCATAATTTCTCCTGCGGAGCAGGAAGGGCCCGAAGTCCCGGAAAGTCTGAACGGACTTAATTGAGATGTTTCATTTACCCCTATCTCTATCCGCCTCTATTATCCCTCCCTTAATGGTCAATTTAATGCCTCGATAACTAAATGGTTCGGCGCCCGGAGTAGGGGAAGAGAGCATTAAAGAAAAGTGGGGTGGTGGAAAGTGAAGGGAATGTGTTATATCTTCCACTCTTTGGCCACTCTGTCTCCCAGGCCCCCTTGGAAAGGAGTGGAACGGTACTCTGAGAATTGAGCTGAGGTAAAATATCAAGAGTTGAGGGATGAGGGGGTAGTAGGTGGGAGTAGGGTAGGTATCAACAGGCTGGTGAATATTGTTTCGTTGGAGGACAGCGATTCGAGTTCAGCGTCTTTTCCGTCGGATTAAAGGTTAAATCTATAAGCCCTTAAGCCTATCATAGCCGGCTAATGTCGCCTCTTCTCTGTTCCCTGAAAAAATGCCTACCTCTATACACAATTCGTATTGTCATCTACATGCCACGAACGAACGTCAGTTGATTCACCTAAATGACCTCGCCTGCCCCGTAAAATTGACTCCTGCTACCCTCAATCACTTGCTTCCCTTCTACATTTCTCTCGCAGGATAGCAGACAGTTCACCTCATTTACTTCGGTCCAAAATTCCCAATAATGAGTCAATCAAGGAAAACTTTTTTTTTTTATTTTTCTTCCTCATTTGACCACCGTCAGATCCCCACCTCCCTAATCGCTCCCATAATTCTTCCTTCCATAAGGGCGATCTGAATTCCGTTGCCCATAATTACTTGCTCTGCCTGAATGATCTGCCTCTTCCTCGTTTTGCACCGCTACATCCTTCATCCCCCACCAACTCAAGTGCGTCCACGTCCGGTTTTTATCCATCGCACATCTCGGTGATCGGGGAAAAGCAAGACTTCATTAAAGGGGTCGTGGTAAATGAATGCTCTCCCTGACCTTTCCCCTCAACCTCGCCGACCCTGTTCATATTTCGGTTCTCGCACAAAAGGAAAAAAATCCTTGAAGAGTAACGGGACGACTCTGATCGCACGCAAGGGCCAAAATTACGCTCGGATCGATTTGACTTCCGAGCTGCATTCAACCAGTTCGAACGCTTAGCGCTAATTCTTGCATCAGATTGCTTCCGCTGAAAAGGTCATCGCTAATCGAAAAGTCTTTTTTTTTCCTTGAATTGGGTATTATAGTAAATAACGGTGTAAAGTGTTAAACTATTTTATCTAAATCCTGTGGCTTGATTCTTGAGATTGTGAAACTAGATTAAATTTCCGAGGAGCGTCCAATAATTTTCGCAAGAGGCTTAATAGGGCTCGGAAGCGATAATGACGGAGAAAAAGCGAAGGTGTGATCGAAGAGAAAATAATGTGTAGTAATGGTTGTTCGGAAAAGGCGACTGACAGCTGAAGTCATTTAAGCCAATGAGGGGAATGTGAGTTGTTAGGTAGAGCTAAGAATTTTTCATGGAAACGGAAGAATAAGAGTGGTGCAAAACCCGGCGTCGGCTTCGGCCTATTCGTAATGAAAGGCATTATGGGATCAAAAAAGTCTCACCATGGAAGTAACATCACAGCTGGGAAACGTATACCCATATACTAATCATCATCTTCACCACTACCGATGTTTAAATCTGAAACCTAGAGATGTGAGTAGCAAATGTACTCCGTCGAGAAATAATCGTAAACTCAGGTTAAATAACATATAATAAAATACATAACAATTAGATATAAATATAAAAATTAGTACGCAATAAAACATAATTATAAATATTAAAAAACAATATATTTTGTGAGGAAAGAAGAGAAATCTAAAATTATCTCGAAAGTGTGACTTGCTTGAATCTTTCAGGTAAATCCCATTCTCAAACGGTATAAAATGAAATGTAAGCCCTAGTAAGCTTGAAACTATAAGCTAATATAGAGAAGATAAGAAACTATAAAAATGTAAGCTTGAAACTATAAAATAAGGCTATGAAAAATAGTAAGACAAATTTTCATATCATGAGTGGCATCACATGGCTTATGCTTATTAATTTCCGGATAAATGACACTTCTACACACATATAAATAATATCTTTGTAGTGAAATAAATTCGAATACTCATAAATAAATACTTGTAACAATATTTGCACTGAAATAAATTCGAAATACTCATCCCTTCGAGTATTGACATTTATTCGATGTGATTTTCTCGTTCATTTTAGCAGTAGTAGAAATATTAATTCGGTCTAATTCAATGCGAACTGTTTAATATTTCCACTGCATGTCATATTTATGGTTAAATTACTACAAAATTTTTAGGTGAATGGATCAGAATTTCAAATTGTTAATCCATTTATAATGGTAAAAATAGCTATTTCCGTGAAATAAATGACAGAAAGTAGCATATCTTTCCTTTTAATTGCCACAACATCCTTTCATCCCAACTGCACTCATATAGGCAAAATCTATTATTTCAACAGACAATAATATACCGCAGACCACCTTAGGAACATGACCTCAATCTCTACATAAAAAAATGTTGAGGCTGCTAACCCATCGAGAAATAAGAGCAAGGGTCTCTTATTTCTCGATCTCGGTCGATGCAAAATATTTGAAAGGAGCTGCTGCGATCTATTTGTGGATACTATTAAAACATTTATATCAAAATTACTATTCCACAAATTGTGTTACGAGCCCAAATTTTTCGTAACAAAGAGATTTACTATTTATTTCTAAATTCTTCAGCGTGATTAGTTTGGATAGTATTTTCATAATCCTTACTATTTGAAACACTGCTTTAGATCAGATAAAGCGGAAAAGAAATATTGCCACCTTTTACCTTCTTTATCACAGCAATAGTTGTAGATGGGCATAGACACGTTCATGATTGTTATTCAAGCTATTCGTTGCTAAACTTGAATTAAAAATTGAGTGAGAAGGAAGATGAATTGGATAAAGTGAAATTTAATGATCGATATTGCCTCTCTTTGAAAATTGTTCACTCCAATGATTGATAAATCCATTTCTTGATTCTGAAAGGTCTTCGTAAGATTATCATCTGCTGTCTCAAGTTCGCATCCCATACTTAAGAGGCACTTCAGAGAGGGAGGGAAGGTGGGAATGGAAAGGTAAGGAAGGAGGAAGGGTTGTGAGAAACCCAGCTTTGCCCTTAGCCTTAACAATTGGTGCCAAGGAGACCACATCTTAACGTCCCATCCAACGGACGGAGTACTGAACTCGAATGTTTTCTACCAAATGCACGTGTAGAGGCTTACTAAGGCAAAATATTTCCTACCTGAGAGGGCCGATGGATGCTAAATAGCTCCTCAAAACATAATCCTGTGTGATACTACCTCTCTATCGCTATCTCTTCCCGGATTTTCCCACACTTTCATCGTGACGCAAGGCTTGGGGGAGAGAGAGGGGTCCACGACGGGGAAAATCGCTCTCCTGGTGGGTTGTGTTTGAAACCGTCGGGATAATCTCGAATACATAACCAATGAGTCACGTGGTACAAACACTAATTAGTCGGAAACTTGGTAAAACCGCCGATTACAGCCACATTCATCGTTTACATTTGTTCTTTTATCTCACCTGGGAGCTCTATAGTCAAGACAGGAGAGAAAAACTCAAGAGAAAACAATTAATGATATTGTAACGAGCAATTCAGACACACAAAATTTGCAAACGATTGGTGTTTGTACCACCTGACTCCTTGGTTACCTATTCGAGACAATCCCGACAGTCTCAAACACTCCCCCTGGAAGCTGCGACGACACGCGACTGGGGAAAGGGGTTTGTTTCTGCTTCTCGTCCTAGCGCGGGCGTTGGAAAGGAGGTGGCGCCTCTCGTCGGGGTCGCGGTGCCTCTCCGAAGCTCTGGGCGGAGCGGAAAGGCGGCGGGAAAAACTTCGTGCGTGGGTCGAACGGCGTCGGAGGTAGTTGATGATGCAACGGTCGGCCGGTTTTGAAATTGGTGCGTGATAGATGGTCGCACCTTGAGGGATGGGCGGAGGTGGTGGCGTCGAAGGGGACTGTGAGAATGAAAAACAGACTAACCAGGGAGGGGGGTGCAAGGAAAATGTATAAGGTGGATGGGCGAGTGAAGGAGAAGAAAAGAAAAGGAGAAAGAAGGATAAGAAAGTGGGAGGGAGGGAGGTGGAGAGACGAGATTCCGCCGGCGCCGAGGAGTAATCGAAGTGGGCAGGCGTCCAAAGTGAACCCTTTAGATTTCCGTCTTTTTTTTCGCACTTTTTTCGTGTCCATACCTTCGATGGATCTTGCACCATCGTGTTTTGTCCTCACACCGAGGAGAGATGTATGGCGCCTTCCTAAATGCACTCTCCAATGCCATTCACTCCCTTTTCTCCAAGGGAAGGTGCGAAAGAAATCGAGCGGTCCAGATTGTATCTCGCACTCAGCGCGTAATCTGCCGTCACTGAACCGTAGCTACAAAATATCACCATGTTTGTAAATTTATACTTACATTATCGCAGCCAGTTTACAAAACTTGCAACCGTTACCACTTAAAAATATAGCAGAAATTCCCTCATAGCACGTACAAAATAAGTAACTATGAATTAACAAACTTAGAATCCATTAAATATCTTGGAATAAGACTGGCACACGATCTTTCCTGGGGTAAACACATACGTGAAATAATGATATTATTTTCAATTATTATTTTAGTTCGGATTGGGTACTTTCCTAGAAATGCCATTGTATTGGTTTTTTGTACGGATATCTTCATGTTATAGTTTCTAGATATCAGATTTTATTTATGGAGAGCGAATTGTAAATGGTCTTTATTGCCTTGAATTATGACTTTGTCGCCTGCCAATAAATCCAAACCTTAAAAATATCGCGTATTTTCAATTCATTTCCACGACTTTAAACTAACCAGCGAAATAGTTCAAGGGAAATATAATATTTTGCACCAATGAGGCTTCAACTGGATTGAATTTAAGATCTATATGACGAATGAAAGTATGGTTACTGAATTAAGCAAAATAGTAAAGTAGCAAGTTTCCTAAAGACCCTTATGATCGTACAAAAAATGACGTTCGGCTTTTGAAAGGCTTGTACCGAAACCGATTACTCGTACGTTGTTTGACAGATTAACATTAATTTGTTCAATTAACGCCAATTGCACATTTTAGGTGCTGATCCTGAGACATATTCCTTCCTCGTTAATTACTTTAGCTGGACGCGGAGAATTGAAGCATTAGGCATTGAAACTCAATGTTTAAAAGTAAATTTTTACCATGTAAAGACTGCCTATGCCCAAAGGAAATTAATAAACCTTTACGAATAACGTCTCCATTTTATTTTTAGTCAAAACTTCATTTTTAAAGCTGAAAATTACCACTTCCTGCCAAACGCCTTTCTGACGGTGAAACGAGTATGTAATATACGGATAACTGGGCAGGGAATCATCGCTACAAGTTTGAGAGATTTAATTTGCTCGAAAGGTACATAAAATAGGCCATAAATAAGTATGTACATACAAAGGCCATTGTGCGCGGTTCCAGCGTGAGTATTCTGCACGATTCGCATAGGGGCAGTCAGAAATCTGTTCATTATCTCCATTAATCTGTTATTTGTATACTATGCAGGACTTGATTAACTTACTAGTGCCAATGAATAATCCTTGAGCTCATCTCATAGAGGGCATTTATATCTCCGGCCGTGTTGAGCGGTGCCTTGCTTCTTGAATAGGAAGCGATCAATTGTTCAGAGTGCTAGGGAACATTTGTTCGAACAGTGCTGGTAATAAGATCCATGAAAAGTCGTAGGTAATACTGTAAGAATGAATTTTATCCTTAATATTTAATGCTATGATAGCAAACCTCTGTCATGTCGATTGACATGATTTCCGTTTTGTTTTTAAAACATTTCCAATGCATATTTAGAGAATAAGGTAATATAGCCAGTTATAGCTAATATAGTCTTGATTAAAACTCAATGTAACATGTAATACTACCTGATATCTCTCATAGTTGCAATCCTAAATCTTAGTCATCATTATTTAAAAAAATCCATCGCCTCCTTCGCATCGCTGTCTTTAAACTGGGATTAATTATTATATAAATTTGAAGGGTTGTGTGATGCATTTGTTCATATTTGGAATGTACATAGAAAGAATTTTCATCTAGGTTAGTTTAACATACATTTTGAAATAGTTCACAAGAAATATGGCAAACAACTGAAGTGTCTCAAATGCTGTTCTAGGAAAACAGCTTTAACGCTGTTTACCCAAGGAAACCACTCACATCAATAACTACTAAATTCACTGTCATCATTTATAAATGAAAAATCAAACATATTCTTCATCCTACAGACATAACCGTTTGTTCGATGAAAATACTGAACTATATCCCAGTCCCATACTTATAGCATTCTCTGATTTCTTTTACGTTCAAGTGAAAAAGCTGTCCGGTCAAATAAATTTCAAATATTCTCAACATTCGAAAAATAGTTTACCTACTTTAATATTTGGTTTACCTTGTTTTGTAAATCGCGTTCTTTAAACTTATATACGGATATTGATACCCCAGACTATCACTTTAGCAGCAATTGCACATTACAACATTGACAGGATATATCATTTCATAAGAATCACGGAAAATAATTGAGTTAGATTATCTACAACAAATCTACACTTAGAATTTTAATATCTACGCATGATGAAGTGAAAATTATTACACTACTAGGAAAAACTGCTCCCTTAGCTGTCAAATAGCCTACAAAAATATCCAACTTCGTTAGTTCTACAGAATCTACTTCCAAGTTAGACTACTGCCGGAAGTTTTCTTAAATACCGCTGTTTGCAGTGCCGAAAACAGGATGTCTTCCTCCTTCATTAGTTTCCGACTGGAACAATTACTTTAAGATCTTCCTTTGAACACCCTTCCTCAGCAACTAATTCCAAAGTACTCGGCACAAAATTTATGAATGCACGGCTGGTGATGTCGACTAATATTTCTCCTGGTACTCTTGATAAGGTAATCAAAATCAGTCACAATAAAGGCAACCTTTAGATGCATGAGACTGGAAGAAATGGCAAAACAAAGAGAACGGTGAAAGCATGTAAAGTCAAAGTTTAATTCCCCAAATAACTTACGACGAACCGTATAATCAGCAGGGTGCTTACCTTGTCTAACATCTCTAATTTTCGAATCCGGGTGCGCCCAAAGTGGGGGTTGAACTGGAAAGGAAGATGAGCTGTTGACTTAGGGAGGAACCAAACTGAAAGAAGAATGTTAACAATAGAGGGCAGCCTTCGTGTGCCGAACCACTGCATTCGTCCACACTTCTATTCTGCTCCCAAAAAAATGGGATGATAGGGACATGCAAAGGCACGTGCCGCATCTGGGCTTTCAAATGTGTTTATTACATTTTTTTACAATGAATTACACAACATTACATGTCTGCAGCTGCAGTGATCCCCCTCCATCAAGCGACATTAGTCAAGTTTGAAGACAATGTAAATAAAAAAAAATTACACACCATTTATTTGCATCAATGACGAAATGGGTGCATTGCTTTCAGAGGTGTATTTTTTTTCTTCTTTTTCTTTCACTCTTAGGGGGTAAGTATAATTTATCACCGGGTCAAAAAAACTGCATTCCTCACGACCACGGCGAGCATGAGAAAGTCCTTTTTACTTCACTTCGCTCTCTCTTATTACGACTTAAGGGAGGAGGCACTATAACATAAAAAAATCGAAAGACACATCTACTTATAATTATCAATTCTTGCTCCACTTCGACCACAATCTTGGCGCGGTTTCGTCTCCCGAGATGCTTCGAAGACGCGATAAGTTCTTGTGGATGACTCACGTCTCGTAATCGCCTCGGGAGTCGGCGGTGAGGAGGTTAGAGAAGCATTGCCCCATTGGAGACATCTCCACCCGCCCCCACTCACACCAACCCGAATCCACGGAACAAGCAATCGCTGAACATTACACTAAAACATCCACAGTTAGAAACGAGTCAAATCGCTTATCTTACACGAAGAGAAAACACCGTCAGCAGTTCCCGCGGCTCCTTGACGACATTTGCTTACTATTATTTTTGTCAACATTACCTATTCATCCTTCCGCCAATGAACACAAAAAAATTCAATCAATTAATTTGCACATTTCGGGTCAAATATCCTCAGCTTCAATTCGTATGCACAATCGTTTGGAAATTTCCAAGCGTCCCGAAAGGTGCAATATCACATGCTATCGACTAAAAATATCATAATAATAACATAAAAAATATTTCCATTCTGCCTAAGAAGAAGACTTTTACACAAAACGTACACGTGCTTCCCATAGCTCACAGTGGTGTGATTTCGCTCATATATCAACCTGCCGTGAAAACGACTAAAATGATCGTTCAACGCAGGGAACAGTGAATATAATCCGAAGTTTACAAAAAAGTAACATTGGCTGAGGTTAATTTGTGGCCGAAAAACGGAACCACTGGCGTTGATTGGGATAGCAAGACCTTTCATGCCGAGGATGAGGAGGGATCGTGCCATTAGTCTGCCCTGCTGTTAAATCAGATATTTGAAGGCGTCGCAAGAATGAATGCATATATTTTTCACCTTTAGTTCTCCCTGATGGCGTTGATAATAATTTAACTCCTCGGCACGCCGGTATTTCGAACAATTCTGATGCTCAATTTGCCGCGGAAACCTCAAGAACTTTCTTCACGTTTTGCTTATAAACTCGTCTTGTTTGCAAAAGTAATCGCGGGCGTGTGAGAATAAATAATCTTACATTCTAATTTCTCCCTCTTTCATCGCCTAATGAAAATGCGCAGCTCCTTCCCGCGGGCCCCCTAGCGATGGTGCTCCGAAACTCTTGGATGTTCCAACTCGGCTTCCGGTTGGCGAATGAGGACCAATCAGCCTTTTCACTCGTCACCAAAATAACGAGTTTCGCGTATTCACACGCGGGCGCACAGCGATTCTAGCTGTAGATATTGCAACCACTAACCACTGATGGAATACCCAATGCGTTTCGTTTTCTTCATTATTTCTTTTGTATCCCTCATTCGCTGAAAATCCATCCTTCACGTTCCGCGCACGGACATTGTTAAGAACGGAACTATGAATTAATAGACACAGATCTATTTAAACTTCACTATTCCTGGGAACTTTGTTATCTAACTATACAAACACATACCATGCAATTTTTTTTGAAGACAGATAAATTTTCTGGTCCGTTTTCATACTGAAAACTATTCGATTTCATGATTTATGGAGGGTTACTCCCCATTTATCATGATTTTATACATTTCGTAAAAAAGTAAATTATGCCTCGGATATATAGCTATTTCATTTTCACTCAAATTTAGGTCTTAATCGCCTTCAATGCAGAATTCAGTTTCACGCCAAAAAGTGATAACTTCTCTACATTCTTTTTTCATGATTTTCGTCCATCGGTGAACTGCTAATGGGATATATTAAATGGATGATATCCGCCACGATATTGATCTTGGCCATATTAGAAACATGAGAGAAATACATGAACTTATTGTTGTCTACAGATAGTTTTCCTGCGGCGGGCTTGAATAAAAAAACCCTTCCTTCCATTTCCGTGGAGCTTCTCGCTTCTTCTGGTTCTGCTCTCAATCTGCAGAATTGCTTTTACATCGAGTTAAAAGAATACGAGTAGAACTTCATCTGAAGAAAACGGAGCCTTTAAGACCTTATAAAGAGTGAAAAATCGACGACTTATGGTGTGACGTTGTCTCATTGATAGAACAATTTGAGATTTGAATATCATTTTCTATAAGTTATGAATAATGAATAAATGTATTTATTAATGGTTTCGATTGATTTATGGAACGAACCGATTCATCTCGCACGAGCTCGGTACACTATGCCATCTCTGTTCCAACTAATAAATATAACGAACGTTTTAGGGTAGATACATAAAATCAATTTCTGGTAATTTCATTCCACCTGCTGTAGCTTTTGTAGAAAGCACTTAAGAATAATTATTCTGGGATAATTCCAACTTAATGCACATGAGTAATAGTTGCCGAGATTTGAGGACGTGAGAGATGAACTCTCGCCTGGTAAAATAAAAGAATTTCTCCCATAAATCATTCATCGCTTTATGAGAATGGAATAGATACACCTTGCACTACAAAGTGCAACCCAAGACGCAACAGATACATCATCGAATCAAAAAAGATTCGGTTGGTAAATAGTGGACGAGCTTCGTGATAAGCGTGACCTTTGCGATGGAGACGATTGGTTCTAATCCAAAGTTCACTCACCCTCGCCAATTAACTTCGAGGATGGATATTTCATGACCTTCAAATTCAAAATGACGCCGATAAGTTGATTATCACACGACTGGGGAAGTATCGGCTCCTTTCTTTCCCTTTCAAATCTACCATATCAAGTCAACATAAGTATTTTACTCTTACCTGGGTACAATAATACATATACTTACGATTGTATGCTTGTAGTTAAAAGTGTATCATTTATGAACATCGATACTATGGGCTCACATGCTCACTCACTCAGACATAAAAACATCACGCATACTGACTTACATTTGCTACAGTGTGTGTCCTCTTTCACATTTTTATGTACACTTAAAAATTCCGCTCCCTTGCCTCAATGCAACCTTTTTTCTTTTCTGTGCCTCTCTCTCCCTCTCTCTCTTACACCGCCCGTTGGAGAGTTTCATTTCCGAAAATACGAGAGGTGTGCAGCCGTCACAATTGTGCCCTTCACTCCACTTGACTTGAGTGGAAAATAATATAATGAGGATCACAAAAATACTTTCCATCACTATGGGTTTCCCATTAGAAATTCGCATGACTTTTCAACAATGAGTGAGCACACCAAGAAGTCACGAGTAATCAGGTAGCCATGAGGAAAAATTCCTCTAATGGTGAAGTAACTGATGGAAACACGACGAACAAAAATAAACTGAGGGCAAGTGTAGACGTTACTCTCATGGGATACCCATGAGATAAAGAATGCTGATGGTTAGTTTGGATTTAAATGCGCCTTTCCGTAGAGACATCTCAATAGAAGAATTTTACCAAAGTCAATCGGTACATGATCAAATTTCTTAAATATTTACGGTAATTGAATACAATTCTCAATGGGATTATTTCTTAAAGATCACATTTTTAGGCGTAACTTGTGGAATTTATCCATCACGTAGATAAGAGAAGAGAATACTGCAAATCCACACAAAATATTTTTATTGCACGACCATGGTTTCGCCACAGTGCATCATGATCAGGTAATGCCATCATAGCAGGTGGTGATGAATCCACATAAAAAGATTTTATGTGGATTTGCAGTATTTATTGCCTTATCTTAATGTGGGATTATTTTTTAACTGTCAATGGAAAAAGGAAGACATCAAAATGGAAAGTGAATTTGAGAAATCTGTAAAATAAATAGTGGGATCGTTTCGGCAACATAATTAGCGATCAAAATGGCAAGGATGGAGAGGGAAGAAATTCAATCACAATTTCACAGTTGAACTTGGAAAAATAAAGCAGAGACGTTCGCCAAACACTGAATACTCGCAAAAGAGTGTGATAGACTAAGACCACCAGGAGTATGCGCTGAAATAAAAACAAATGAGTACCTAGAAACAAATGCACCCATAACTGCGGCAGTGGTGCATTTTGGCGCTTAATCTACTGCTACGAGAGAAACCTCTGAGCATCCGTTTTGTCCTTCTCCCCACAAAGTTTCACCCTAAAATATTAAGAAGGTTATTAGAATGATGAAATACATTAAAAACCCGCGGGGTTATAACGCAACGAAATCAAGGCAATATGTGATGTCGTAAGGTCAAAATTGCTGCAGTGGGACTTGAATCGCTGTTTGTAATGAATATAGCACACCAGAAAGTGGAGATTCCTTAAGGAGGGGGTGTCTTTGGAACAATAATATTAAATTTTAATTCGTTACTTCATCAATCAGCACGATAATTTAGCTAAGAAAATGACTATACCTTATCCTACTTCTCTTTCATCTCCTTACTCAACTCATTTTTTTTGCATGCAACCGAATGCGGAAAATAATAAATATTACTGCAATTTACTTCGCCTGAATAAGAAAACTGGTTACGAGACCAGAACCTGACTCCTAAATAACTCACAAACCCGCGAACGGACATTTATTAAGGAAGAGGAATCATCTTGTTTTCCTTGCGTGGAGAACATGCAAGCGGAAGGGTGGCTCGCGCTGTGGTGCAGAAATAAATAATAAAGCCATAACGATAATACGGAAAGGGAATAGCCTAAATGAACGCTGGAAGTTATGAGTAGAGAACTTGAAGAACTGAAGTAGAGCATGAGGGGAATGGGATTTTCATGGTCACACTTCGCTCCTCCCAAGCGTTTAGATGTACCAACCCCTCCTCAAACAAGCGAAATACTAATGGTTCCCTCTTTGCACTGCGGGAAGATGACAATTACATCCCTCAAAAATCTTCCAAATACTTAACTTAGTGTTTTTATTTCATGCCAAACACATCCGCGAGCCTTGCTAGTCGGGCGAACTAGGAGACAATTCTCAAATCGCGAATAGCTTACGTAACTGAACATATTTCCTAAACACGGTCATTCCCGTTTGAAAATAAAATGTTCGAACCCCTTGTTTCAAAGCGCTCGGCTGCAATTTGAAGGTCTCAAGCCCCATTTGCCCAACACTATGCTGGCCAATCGCCCGCGGGGGATACCGGCGGGGGGAAGGAACAACCCAATCCCCCCCCCCCTCATTGCGTATACGAAAACGAAGGAAACGAAACAGAAACGGAATTCGCTAAGGAAAACAAACAAAAGAGCTCGCCGGTTTGACGGCCACTCAAGCCTTTCCTTCGTACAATTCTATTTTCTTTTCCCTTCTTTTTACTGTGGAAGCAAATGGCTGGAATAGTCCAAGAGAGAGTTATCTTTTTTTTTCTTTTTTTGAGGCTGGGGTGCGGGAAGGAGTAGTTGCGAGACATATCTACGTCACAATCACGAGGTCGCGTGATCCTACGCGCTCGGCGGGAGAATCTCGTACTAACCTCCTCCTACTCCTCCTTCAAGTGAAACTCCTTCCTTGGTAAACATTTCAGTTTAGAGGCGAGGGAAGAAAGAATCATTTTTCCAAGGCTTCCTCAAAAAAAGAGCCTCTCTTCCTTTTGTTTTCAACCTCCGATCGTCTCTCGTCACTCGAAGTACCTCCACCTTCCCCCCACGCCTCCCCTTCAATCCACGTTTTTGGATCGAATGTTTTCCTCTTCTGTATGTCTTTCTCCCTCTCTCTTACTTTTCGAATCCACTTCTTCACCATCTCTCCTCCTCTTCCGACGGGTCCACACACACTCTCTCCCTCTCCACTCACTCCCTCCTCCTCACTTCAACCTCCTCATCTCCTTCTTCCTCCATCTCCAGCCGCCCGACCCCTCCTCCTCCTCCATTCCTTTTCTTCCTCCGCAATAATCGCATTAGGAGGAGCCCTTGTTGTGGCAAGAAGTGCAGCATGCGTTGCGGTAGTACTTGTAGCGGCACAGTCTCGCCTGCACCACCAGGTTGCAATTGCGGAACTGGTCCTTGCATTCATCTGCAAGAGAAGACAAAAAATTATATAAATCGTTCCTGCTCTTATGCATGATGACGATCGACAACGGAGATCGTTTACATTGTTGAGGATAAGTGTTTTTTTTTGGAATAAATTGGAACTTAAATTAGAATGGGAAGGGGGGAAAGAAATCCAGCGTTAGAATTAGCTTCTCTTAAAGAAAGGGTTTAAGGGTTTCATTACTGTAAGTATGTACCACCCGAAGGACGGAGGAATGAATTTGAAATGCTCTCCACATAGTCTTTATGAATCAAGTGAGATACCGCTGAAATATCTGCTCTAGTTGAAACCCTGGCCATCGGAATGAAAAGGTAATACTGTAGCCACAACAATAACCACAACGTCTAAATTTCGTTAATTTTTGCCATCAAATACGAGGGATTATCCTACTCCTACCACTCATAAAAAGTAATAATGTTTTCAGCCAAGAAGTAGAAATTAACCGAATCAGCCACATAAGTTCCCAAAAACATTGTCATTTTTTTTATGTGACCTAATAATCAGGGTAGCTTTTGGTAGGGTACTTCTATTCAGCCCTATCTTTTCTTCCTCATATTCCTACATCACCTACTTCCCCACCAAACCATTCAAGTCGGTAGAGATGATCATATTTATTTCGGGAGGTGATCAACAGCCAAAGTTATTTGTGCCATTTAAGATAGGTTGGTTTCAGGTCAGGGAGTATGATGGAATTTTCAAGGAACGGAGGAAGGGTCCTGCGTCGGCATCGCCTAATCTAAACGAAAGGCACCAAGGTCTTACGATCTGATTGACGGAATGAGAGCTACCTTAAAGTGATCTCAAAAGAGAGCACAAATTGGGACCAGCATACCAATGAACACACTTTACCGGGATTCAAACCCGACACCCCGGGATGGGAATCTCTAACCACAACATATGTTAGGACGAATATGCAATACATCACGCTTCATTCAAACTGAAATACCTATTCACCTAGTTATTTCACCTAGGTTCTCTAAACATTTAATTGAACATGACCATCCATGCATTTTTATTCCCAAAGTACTCAGTCCAGCAAGGAAAGTAGCCAAAAATGAGCTGTATCGAGTTTGGAGATTGTGGAAGCAGCAAAATTGAATAATGTGAATATATTAAACGAACGTGCCTTCCCCCTTGACTTCCCATAGATACTCTTCCTCCCAACATACCCTGAACATGATCTCAGGCTTCTGTGCCTTTGTTTCCCCTCCCCTTTCCTTCATCAAAGTTCCAGGCCTTTGTGATTCCAGCTCACCTTTTGACGTTACTTAAACCTCGACAACACCCCTTTCTTCTCCAATTTCCAGCTCATCCCGATGTTACCTAAACTTCATCACCCCTCCTCCCTTTCTTCATCATAATCCCTCCCCCTTTGACTTCGCCCATACATAGGATCGCGGTACTTTTCTGCGTCTAGGTAAAGAATTCGAAACCCGAATGTGAAATGAAGTTCTTTAGAGTTTATTCTCCTTCTCCCACTCCCTTGCTTCCAAAGTATTCTTCTCTATTCAAAGCCTCTTAGCACCTCACATCGAACCTGATTACTTGTTGCGTCCATCTACCCTTCATTCTCCTCGCCAACTTCCAACATCCTCCGCAAGGCTCCCTCTGTTTCTTTCCGTCACACTTTTCCATGCGTCTCCATACCCACGGTACGAAAGCCTCCACTTTATCCTTTTTCATCCTCTCTCCCTTGTCCATATTGCTCTCGGGAAACTATATGTAACGTTGGGATATGTATATACTTAAGTTTTCGATCACCTTTCTTGAACATCTTAAGTTTCAGGTCATTAACACGCTGCTTTTTGCAAACTCCTTTCTTTGCTGGAAAGATTCGCTACTTCGTTGCGAGAAAGTGTTGAAAAATGGATTACTTAAAAAGTCTTCAATGGCTAGAAAAAGTTGACGCGAAAATTTTTAAAAAGTTTCGTTAAGCGCTCTGATTTTGTGTTTGCCAAAAAAGTAAAGCTTCACTGAGCAATGTAAATGGCACGTGAGGATTCGCATTATGCAATTCATAAATAATATAAAACGTCATGAACTTCTGAGAAGGTCCATTACAAGCAAATTAGGTATATATTTATTGATACTACTGAAACCTATACTTTCGATGCGTTTCGTGGTGAAATATATTATGATGAACAGTGAATTATAGCGTTGAATATTTATATAAATAGTGGCATTATGCAACCCCAAACTCCATCAAATACGAAATATGAAATTAAGGAAAGAAATAGATCGATAGTATATTCAACCACAGAAGTTATATTAATAATAAAACTTTTTAAAGCATTTTAAGTAATTCTTAGCAAATTTGTCTCTGATCACTCAAATGCATTAGAGGAGATAAGCCACCTAAATGAATTTTTAACAAATTTTAAGCAAAGTCAGGTAGTGGTGGACTTTATTTTGAGGAGCATATGTAATGATATAGAGCCAGAACGACTAAACCTTGGCATAAGAATCGATTTGTTGGATCTTTGCCATGATAGAGTTATCAAAAAAATAATAACATCTTTTTAAATGTATCTTAATATTAGAAGTCTATTTTTTTCACTCGAAAGAAGATTTTTAGTAAAGAAGACTAGAGTGGTGAGTGTAAATTGTGCTAGGGACTGGATAGTGGTTAGTCTGCAAGACGCCAAGATGGCGTAGCCCTACAGTTGGATCCGACAAGGTCCGTGTATATTTACCGACCTTGGGATCCGAAACTCACTTTTGAGAGAGCAGTAACAAAATCGTGGCGGGCAAATGAGATACATCGCCATCAGAAGGGCCAGGGGGGTCTGGGGCTTCAGCCCCCCCCCTCCCCTTGGCCCTTTTTATTCCCAATTTTCCCAATTCCCAAAATTTTTTCCCAATAATTTTGTTGTTCTGATTTTAACTGGGCACGATAATCCGGATTACACTGCGTATAACTCAAGTGTTAAGTGTCTTGAAACGTGATCACTAGTTTGATGAATGTGTGTGGTTAATAATTATTCTTTTCAGTCTGACATGTATGAATGAGTTGAACTTCTGTTCTGGGGCCGGTCAAATCAACAGCTTCACATCAAGGTAAGCTGTGATTTTTACCAGTGAGAAGATATAGGAATGGACATTGTGAAAGTAAATATCAAGCACTGAGAATTAAGGAGAGAGAAACGAATGAAATGAAACCTTTAGTCAATTCCACACAAATTTTAATAAACCGACCTAGGTTTCGACAATTGTTGTCATTCTCTAGGTACCTTGAGAAGCTTGAGAAAGACTACAATTGTCGAAACATAGGTCGGTTTATTAATAGTTGTGTGGAATTGACTAAAAGTTTTATTTCATTCGTTACTATGAATATTACCAAATTCCACAAGGTGACGCCTTCAGTCCTACCAGATATAAGGAAAGAGATTTGCAACATGTCGGCACCGAAGGGGCAAGACTGATTTGTTGCAAATGACGCTACACTAGAGTTCGCCACCCGGAAGCAAATTTCTGGTTTCGTGCCTGATCGGCAGCAGAAGTTCATAAGCAGCGCGGCGGATGCAAGTGAATCTTCATCTCCGCCGACAGTCCACACTCACCTTTGCCGAGGACCGATTCGTCGTCGGACTGTGCGCTGGCTTCGGGCGCCTCGCCCTGTTGCTGCTGTTGCCCGTCGCCGTTGACCGCCGTGTTCTGCTCCGGCGACGCGGCCTTCGTCCTCAACCGCACCCCGACGTCCGACGGGGACACCACCTGCGGCCCCGGGCGGTACAGGGGCGAGCCACCGCCTCTCGTCTTGCCGTCGGGATACGAGCGACCGTCCCCGAAGGAGGAGGACAACCCTGGTTGGAAGGAATGGGTAGAGGAAGATTTTATTTTCAGTTTCTGACCCCGAGAGACCCAGCGGGTAACCCGACGCGAATGTTTCCATGGAGTTTGGAAAGCAGAAAATGATCGACGTAACAAAAAAAAAACATTCGATATATCACTCCGTGGGGGATTAAAATCATGGATAAATGAAGTGTTTTTGTTTTAGTGCTCGGCAGATGAGGTCATGATTGGAAATAATTAACTTTGTTATATTCCGCAAAACTTTTTATTGACGACCGGTTTCGACCTTTTGAGGTCATCATCAGGGGTTGAACCAGTAAAAGATGGGCAAGGTGGAATATATATACACAGAGTCACACCAGTGAAAAGAGAGGGGGGGGGGGGGTACGAGGGGGAGGGGAATGAGACGGTCATGAATGGAGAATCATTTTATGGAGTATTTTGAAATTATTTCATATTTTAATGTATATAAGAATGATGTTTCAAATGACCAATTCCCTTCCAAAGAATGATGTTTCAAATGACCAATTCCCTTCCAACCTCTCCCCATTCTACTCAGTGCCGGTCCCACCGCCATCACCCCCATAGTCAAATAAGCTGTTCTTGTCTTCTCTCCAGCAGTCGTTTGCTCACCTCCCTTTCATGACCGCCTCATTCCCCCCCCCCCCCGCCCACATCTCTTTTCACTGGTGTGAAACTGTGTATATACATGCCGCATTGCCCATCTTTTACTTGTTCAACCCCTGATGATGACCTGAAGAGGTCGAAACCGGTAGTCAATAAAACGTTTTGTGGAATATAACAAAGTTAATTATTTCCTATCATGAATTCATTCCACAAGGTGAACTCGCCAACCATCGATTTCAGATGAGGTCATTCCCATCTTTAAGAAAAGATAGGTTGGAAGAATTAAAAAGATTTTTGGAAAAGGAGGAAGGATGAGCAGAAGCCCATCGTTGGCAAAAAAAGCTACTCCTTATGCCATGGTTTAGCGTTTCTACTGCTTAGCGTCCCTTTCGACGATATTATCCACCTAAATGTCTGTGCACACATGACTCAGCTGAAGCGCTTTTCTATCTAACGGGACAAAAGACACGTTCATTGAGACAGGTATGCATTCTAACCACCTCGCCAACCCGATCCTGGAATTTAGTGACACTGAAATTGAAAAACCTGATATTTGTAAATTAATTTTCGTCAGTATTGCCTCCAAACAGGCATGGAAATGTTTATTTTCAAATTTAAATCGTGGATAAATCCATTGATATTTATAAAGAGAATACAAAGAAAGAATAATGAGAACCATCCACAAATACTGACGGCCACTATATTATGGGTATGAAACTGACAAACGGAATGACTGAACAACTTCACCATCAAATGGAAGGGACATGGTAAATTAACTAACTGTGATACCATAACTGTCCCAATTCAAATTTCCTGCCTTACCAGCGATCGGTTTTACCCTAATAGTAGTAGTATGATTAGATTTTCAAGAGCCCAAGTTTCCAAGGTTATGATGCACTGAAATGGGCGGGTAACAAATTTATTCACTTCCATAAGTAACAGATTTTCGGCCAAGGGAAAAATTAGCTTCTCTTGAATCCTCCCATTTAATTTTCTCCACTGTCATTTTTCCTTTTGGAAGTAATATTAAAAAAATATCCACTTGCCCTAAAAATAGCTAAAATAAAAATGCACACTCTCTTTAGTCAAACGAATTGGCAGCGAATTAACAGGAGAAATGGTGACAGACGACACCTGCTAACTTAAAAAATGAACAAACAAAAATAATGAACGAACAAAAAGTACATAAGTAATTGGGCTCGAGAATTGCGGGAATATTGAAATGAGGAATCGAAAGTGAGTTGGCGAGTAGTGAAGGAAATTACTCTTCATTACTAATGAAGGAATTTGTTACGCACAATACACTCCAAATCTTGTATTTTTTGCAATTTAGATGTAATTTAAACTATTAAGTACGCCTTATTGTAAGAAGAGTTTATGAGTGGAAATAAAAGTACTAATTTTACGTTGTATGTACCTTCTCTACTCATTTTCTGAAGCAAATGTTGCGCATCAAAACATGCCAGCATTAAAACTGCATGAGAAAAGGAACATTAGTGGTGCAATAATTTCATTAGCATCGCAGCTTACCTACCATGAGCCAACGAGCGATGCTAGAAGAAAACGGAAATGTATTTTTTCATCATGGTCGCATGAACTTTCGGGCCCTCTCAAGGACAAACTTAATCCACACTGCCCAACTCTCCGAAAGCCACGGAAGAAAAGTTTCGGGCTCTCGGAACCTCTATGAGGAAAGCCGCCCTACGCCGCTTGTTTCACTTTCGCTCAGAGAGGGAGAGAGAGAGATGGGAAAAGATTTCCTCGGAACCTTGCTGGGGGCAAGACGGTGGGGATGCTTTATCTCGGGCCGATGTCCCCCTCGGCCCCGGGCGAGACCCACCCTCCCCGCCCCCGTCTTAAGGGTTTCGGGGGACCGTTCATTCTCCCTCTCCCCTCCTCCCGCACTCTTTTTATCCGCGCTTGCATATTTCATGTCGCCTCCCTTACCTCCCGCCGCCGGCGACGCGTCCGACGAGCAGTCCTGCGTGTTGCACGCTCGGCGCTGCACGGGCCGCGCCTCATCCGGGCACCTCTGCGACGACCTCTGGTACTCGTCCACGCACTTGACCTCCCGCCTCTGCACGCCCGTGCCGCAGGGTTTGGAGCACTGCGAGAGAGAGAGAGAGAGAGAGTGAGAGTGAGGAAATGGAAAGAGGATGCTGAGGAGAGATCACGAGTCCCATGCGGACAAAACTTGGAAAAGACACATTTGAACAGCTTCTTCCTCCTACTCCATGGCAACCTACGAAATTAGGAACACTTATCACCACTATGTTTTCTATGCTTTTTTTTCAGGATTCGACTTCAATCACCATTATGTGAACCAAAGGTCTGTTGTTGCCACCTCCCGGTAGTACCCGGCTTTGGGCAGTACATTTTCAAATACATGGATGATTCTTCGGGAGTTGAGGTCCTCTTTTTGAAAATGAAAAAAAAAAATTAACTTTTTGCCGACGTTTCTGAAAATATATTTTTTCCTTCTTCAGGGCTCTATGAGGTGAATTTGTTAACTTAAACAAACAAATAAACAAACAAACTAATTCACCTTTTAGAAAGTTTAGTAGACAAATTCACCTTATAGAACATAAGCCCTGAAGGAGGAAAAAATATATTTTCCGAAACGTGGGCCAAAAGTTAAATATATTTTCATTTTCAAAAAATGGACCTAAACTACCGAAAAATCATCCATGTATTTAAAATAAAGAGGTCTGAAATTCAACTTACCAATTACAGTTTCACTTGCCATCATGGAATATTATGAATATTGCTAACTGATTTCTTTCGTGAAAATTTTTCGTCCCTTGTATTTAAGCTTTACTTCTCTGATCACTGAAATATTTAAAACCTGGCACCATCTGACAAGCCTATGGCTTAGCAGGACCACAATGTTATATTAATTGCATTCATTACGATTCATTGTATTCACCATTGTATTCATTATTATATTTTATTGATAAGGGCTATGATATGTGCACAGTTTATTGTTATTAATAAATTTACATGTGTGCATAAAAAAAGTAGGTACTCTGGACACAAATACCACGACAAACCTAATAAATGGCTTAAACCCTGTCAAGGCAATAATAGCCAATTAATAGCTGGACGTATGCCTTTACATATTTTAAAAGCCTATTTTTATAATCCAGTAACGCTAAGTAAATTACTTTTTAATTCTTAAGACCAAATTGATTTGCAACACATGGTGGTGTCTACTTGACTGATAATTGTGACTGCAATGCAATGTGTGTGGGTTAACCTGGGAGAAGATTTGTGGCTAGATAAATGGGGCATAGAACTCGGTGAGAAATTCTCATGTGACTTCTATTTACGCTAAACATGTGTTAGAGACTTGCCACCGGGGAAACTTCAACCCACAAGTTTTACAGATCCGATATAACTTGGCTTCTTGGAGAAATTTGGAATGGGGGCGTTTACTTGGAACCGAAATCACAATTTTGTACACGAAATTATTAGATGGAAATGAAAAAATAATTTTAGTGAAAAAATTAATCTTCTAACCACAACCATTCACTCATAAATCAAAAATTAAAATAAGCATAAGGTGAAGTCCATCGCAAAAGCTGCTGTGATAACATAGACGTCATTTTCCTCCCGTCCTTGACTGCTCTTATGGGAAGGGAAGGGAGTGGAGGGGGATTCTCGGAAGGTCTACTCACACAGATCCTGTTGCAATCGCTCCCATTGGGAGAGCCAGCTGTGTCCCCCCATCGCGATAAGGCAAAGTAGCTTCGCGGACTCAGTTGTGATTGGACGAAATCGATATACATCAGAGGTTGCATGACACCCACTTTTCCGAAAGAGTTAAAAACATCGGTTTTTCGCCACTTATAACTCGAGAAATAATTGACGGATCAAAAAACGGAAAAATACGGGTCTTTTTATTTTACAAACTCTATCATATTCGGCAATATAAAATACGGTAAACAATCCCATTGTTAAACGACGGTGTTCACCCGATACTGTGCTTTTAAATGACTTGCCCTATATTAGGTGTTCCCCGCTGACATCAACTTCTTGTACACTACAATAATCGCCACAACCCAGGATTTAAACCTAACCTTTTGAATAGATCCCCTTTCATATGATTCACCTCCATGCTCCACTTCCCTTCCCAACTTAAACTCCAAACGCTTTGCACTCATCATTCCCTCAAATTCCATCCCCTTCCTAAATCAACGTTAACCTGCCCCCACTGAAGTGCACTACTTAAGACCTCCCCAATGCATTTTCATAGCAGTCCCATGGTATTTACTTGTGTGTTGAAACAGGTTGGGAGATTAAAAGGTTTTGTGGACATTGACAACGTTTAATTATTATTTCATACCATGGAAACATTCCAAGGTGTAAAGGCCAATGTTGTTTCTACGATTACTCTGGGGAGTTGACCGACAGTCAAGGTCACTTCCACAGTTTAGGATAAATGGGTGACCGGGTAGGGAGAGGAAGTTTTCAGGGTACGGAGGAAGAATTAAGCGAAACCTGGCGTCATAATCGGCCTGCTATTAATTGGAGGCACCAAGGGTTCCACGGTTTAACGGATTTATTCGACGGATGGAGTTCTGGACTCGAAGTGCTTTCCCCATTACACTCAAGTCTGGTACAGTACTATAAAATCTCCGTGCTTAACGGGATCCGAAGGAGGGCCCTCCGTATGGGAAACCAACAATATAGCCACCTCAACAAGTTCATTCCCCATGACCTTGTGAGTCAATTTTGACATCCTAATTCAAATCACATCAATGAACTAATACCTAACCAGATTAAGTAAAATATATTCTTTTAAACACACAAACTATCGGGCGATTTGCTAAAATATTGAAAACCTTTCTTGGCATCAAGACACTCGTATAGCTCTGTTTAATTTTCATTTATATCGCAGGAATTATGACCCAAATAAACCGCTGGTAAGTGAATATGCATAATTAATTTGTCATTAATGATTAGGTTGCATCAGTCGTGATTCACAAATTTCACTGACGAAAAATGTAGTGATATTCAAGTACCTTGAAAGAAACATTTACTTTTGAGTCTTTTCTTTCAGGATCCATTCTTAATCGCAAAAATTATTTGTTCTGCAACACGAGAATTCAAATGTCACCTTTAAAAAATCTGCTCTCACGTAATATACTTTGCTACATGTATCAAAATATGCGCATACATCAACTCCAGGGCCGCTAAGCATTGGACCGATAAGAGAACGGTATATTTAAATATGAGCCGTATATGTATAAGGTCTGCATTCAGAAGAGTATTCAGCTAACTGCGACCCCAGGCGGTGTCAGGCCCGCAAAGGGTTTCGTGGGCCAAAAGTTTGGTAACCCCTCCCTGATTTATTTATCATGAAAAACCCCCTCAGTAGCCGGCAGCATAGGCCAATTTATCACAATTGTAATGTCGGTTTAAATATGCCCACCAAAAGTAAAAAATATATTATATTATTTTTAGTTTTAAAGAAAATGACTTAATTTAAAAAAATGTAACCTGTTATACGACGAGCACCATAACCACGACATATATTTAGCAACCAATGATTTTGAATTTAAGCATTCATAAACTCTTGTTAATGTTTTCCTTCTTCTAAAATGACTTGATTTTCATTAAGATGGTTCGCAAATCGTAATCAGTGAAGTGGTGTGAGAATGGTAGAGTTGAGAAATGAAGAATGTATGTGCCATGAATACGCAATTGTGGAATAGGAATTGTTTATTCAGCAAATGGTCACGCACTAAAATGCGAAATGTAGCCTCATAATTGGTGCACTGATTTTTAACTGTCACCCAAACGTGGAAAACATTGGAATATGGAATAACATTGCATTATTGGATTTTAATATCGTTCTTTTCTTTTGTTGCATTTAAGCTACCTTCACAGAAGGTGAAATTCTATAATTCTTATATATACGGCGGGAGTGAACTTGATAATTTTGAGTTATATTACACAAATGGTTTCCGTAATTAAGGGTACCATCGAATCCGTTGCCAAAACATGGACATAAGCAACAGTTTGCGGAAGCCATCAATGGAATCGGAGCTCCGGATGGAAGCGGAGAGAGAAAGAGATTATAGCGGGAATAAATTATTAATGCATGCACCTTTAAACTGAATTTGCACGC
Organism: Platycnemis pennipes; assembly: GCA_933228895.1. Lineage (NCBI taxonomy): Eukaryota > Metazoa > Arthropoda > Insecta > Odonata > Platycnemididae > Platycnemis > Platycnemis pennipes. Next base: position 112,747,683 of record OW121848.1, on the reverse strand, counting down.
AAAATGTTGCAGCTTATATTAGTTCAAGTATGCGGTCCGTGTTGCCGTCTACGTGAGGCGTAATATGCACATCCCTGGTCAGGGATAGAATGTAAATGAGAACGGAGCCCCCTCTACGATGGGAACTGGGTTTCTGATAGAGACTAGAGTCGACAGAACGCACGGATCCCGCCTCACATTCGCCAGTTCCCGAAAATAAAACAGAACAAAACGATCCGGAACCCTCTTCCGTTAATGTCGCAAGGAAATTCAAACGAGCCAGAGGGGTTGGGGGGAGGGGAGGCGATATTCTTCTCTGCCACGTGCGTTTCCCTCCTCCTGCCTCAGAGCCACCGCCCCCGACGACCTCCCCGGCGTCTTCTCTCCAGACGGGAAAGGAATGGATGGGTGGGGAAGGAGAGGAGGAGTTTGAGGGCGGAAGGGTTGTTCTGAGAAGGAGGGGGCATCGTTCACATCGTACGGCGGAGGAGGATGAGTAGACAGGGGGTCCATTATTCAGCGGGGATAAATAATTCACGCTCCCTTTTTTCCTGAGGGCCGAGCTCGCGCGGGCTTGAGTGCTTTTATTTTCGCGCGAGGAATTCCCCCGTTAAAAAATGAATCGGGCGCAATGGGCACGCCGCTGTGCCGATGGAGGCGAGCGTGTTTTTTCCACCCCACCTTCCCTTTTACCGAGCCTCGTGCCTCTCTGAACCACGCAGGATGCCATCGATGGTGAGGTGATAGGTAAGGACGGCCTACGGGGCGGATGCGTCAGCGAACCGCTCAATCAACGCCTTAACGTCTCCTCCTTAGATCACGCCTAAATGTCATTCTTCACTCCCGGACCTTGACCCTACAGTAGGTAACGATGGAAGAGGTAAAAGCATTTAGGGCACGGGGGAAAGGACAATAGAGGGAATGGAGTCGTTTACCATGTTTTTTTTCATTGTCGAATATGATACCGTTTCTAAAATAAAAAGAACCGTATTTTTACGTTTTTTGATCCGTCAATTATTTCTCGAGTTATAGGCGGCGAAGAACTGATTTTTTTTAACCCTTTAGGAAAAGTGGGTGTGGTGCAACCTCTGACGTATATCGACTTCGTTCAATCACAACTGAGCCCGCGAAGCTATTTCGGCTTATCGCAATGGGGGGACACAGCTGAATCTGCCAATAGGAGCAGTTACGACAGCATCTGTGCGAGCAGACCTTCCGAGAATCCCCCTCCACTCCCTCCCCTTCCCATAAGAGCAGTCAAGGACGGGAGGAAAATTACGTTAATATTATCACAGCAGCTTTTTCGGTGGGCGCCACCTTTTGCCTATTTTAATTTTTGATTTATGTGTGAATGGTTGTGATTAGAAGATTATTTTTTTCACTAAAATTATTTTTTCTTTTCCATCTACCAATTTCGTGTACAAAATTGCGATTTCGGTTCCGAGTAAACGCCCCCATTGGAATCTGAATTAGACTACATATAATCGCTCTCTATTATATTAATACTAATTAATTAGTCGCTCCCTAGAACGTGTCTCTACATCCAAAGACATAGGTATTCTTACAGACAGTTCATTAAATTTTTCCTAACATATACAAACCATCAAGTCCAAAGCAATGTCCCTATTAGGCCTACTCTATCGTTTCACTGAAGTTAATGACCCACAAGCCCTTCGAACCTTCTTTTCTTCTATCGTTCTTCCAATTCTTACCTATTCCTGCCCCATCTGGTCTATCTCTCCTCAAATTAATCTCTCATCTCTGGACTGTATCTGTAATTTCTTTGCTAAAACAGCTAAAAATAGATTACCGCATATTCGTAACATGTCCACCAATACTATTCTCCCCTCCCTCTCCATCCCTAATCTTAGCACCCTTAGACTCACAGCAGACTTAAAACTAATTTATAATATCCTCAATTCCACCATCGACTGCTATCGATTTGCTCTCCTTTGTCAACTTCAAAGTTCCATCCTGCCCCACCCGTTCTCATCCTTTACTTAATGTGCCCACTCCCAGACTTTCGATTACCAAACGTTCTCTTTTCTTTCGTCACTCCTCTCTATTGAACTCCCACAACACATTGATCCCTTTTGAAAACATTGCACTCCCAATTAAATCGTTCATTAGCCTTTCTATGTCGCAACTGTCCCCAGAATAGCTTTCCCTACTATTTTTTTCCTGTTACTTTTATTTTATTTTTTTCTTGAATATGTTATAAAGTTTATGTACTGTTATTGGCCACTATTAAATGGCATCAACGCTGTATGTGGTTTTCTTTCTTTAAAATAAAAAAATAAAAAAGAATATACATCTCCATGTTACATTGCGTGCTTCATCAATGGCATGTGGCAAGGGATGGTGGATCATCAGTAATGGAGATGAAATTTTAAGACCAAAGAGAGAAAATCGATGGCACAATTATTGAAAACATGATTGCGTACATGAAGGCAACGTATCGATGGTGTGTATCAACCCAGATACAAAGAGACTTGCAGTTTAAATGTGGCAGGGTGGTCTAATTTCCACGACTTGTATCTATTCACCCTTAGTATGTTCCTATAAAACCTATATACATTCCCGTCTAGCCATCTAACGCAAATTTTCGCAACGCAAATTTTCGTAACGCAAATTTTCTAACGCAGTTTTCGGTATTTTTTTCTAGTAAAAATATCATAAAAATAACAATGAGCTACTATAACTGATCTCCAGAGAAAGGAAGAACAAACTTTGCAGCAATTCTATCTTTCTAATGAGGATTCCATCATGCATTTATTCAGCGTTTAGCTGTGGTGAGAGGAGTACTCTTGAAATTTATTACGGGAAACAATCATGGAGAGAGAGAAAATTGCTGGCAAAGTGTTTTAAAATATGATTGTGTACATGAAAGGTTCTCCCGTTAAAAAATGATTCTTGCGCAGTGGGCACGCAGCTGTCTCGTTGAAGACTAGCGTGTTTTTTTCACCCCACCTTTCCTTTTACCGAGGCCATGCCTGTCCCTCTGAGTCGTTCAGATTGTTTCTAGCTACCGTGTATCAACCCCGTTACACACCAAAATCATATAGCTATTGCTTGGAGAAAATAACGATTGTAAAAAAATATGTATGCGGCTGTACATAAAAAGTTTAATTTTTTTTGTTAACTCTTTAATTGATGAAATGCTTACATATTTGTCTTTCTCTTCATTGACAGAGTAATGCCACCAAAACGACACTCATGGAAAAAGTATGCACTGCTATATGGTCGCCAAATATGTTTTTACCCGGTTGTTTAAAATATTAGTGGCCATTAGTGGCCTGCGTGCCTGATTTATTGAAAATTATGTAACTTGTATCTTAATGAACCCTGAGCTAGGGAAAGAGGGGGCCATACGGCCTCATCTAGCCTAGGATAAATAAACAAACAAATAAATAAAAAATAGTACACGTTTGCATGTGTTACGTAGACCAACTATTTTGCAAAACGGTCAAATAAGACTTTCGCAAACTATTCGTCATAAAATGCATGGAAATATAGGAAAAGAATGATGCCTATGAGAGACGAATTCCAGAGTAGCCAAGATTATCTTATCGGTTGAGACTCTTCACATCCCATCAATCATCGACCTATCGTTGTAAGTGACGAATTCATTCATGAATAGTAGTTATTTCAATTCATGCACCTAAATCGTTTGCTAGAATACCTTACCACTTTTTTCAAAGATTCTTCCGCTTTGAAGCGCACGCAAAGTTATGACAAAAGTTCCACGTGGCTTTACCCGGAAAATACACCTATGTTGTGAAAAATTGTTTGCTTATGCCATGGAAAAAAAGCTTTAAGTTTGACCAAGTGGTATCTCCATCACCCGAATGCGTATGGAGGAAGCAGTCTGGGTCGTAAAAGTTATAAATGTCTGAAAATCCGAGCGAAGTGTTTTAAATTTAACTTCAAATGCGAAATGGCGTTTGGTGTATTTTTCATCGAAGTCAATCCAGCACTATTTATGGCAAAATGTTTTAAGCGAGAACGAGGATAAACTCTGTGGGAAGTCCGTCCTCGGTAAAGTTGATCCTACAATATCGCGTACAGATGTAATAGTTATGAACTTCTTCTGAAGATGCTTTTCCATTATGAAGCCATGCCAGAGGAACTTACACATTCGTTTTCCAGGATATGTCGGAGAGGTATCTCGCGTACGAACGGAGGGTTATAAATGTAACCGCTCCACGATAGGTTATGTCCACGGATGGATCAAGTATTCCTCGGCATCTCCATTCATTCTTCTTCATTCCAGCCAGGAAAAGAGTTCTTTCGGAATTGTAATGCGAATTTATGTGCCCTCACAGATGGTGAGGGAATTTCACATTTCTCTAGGGCTGAGGAGGGAAAAACATCTCACGAATTAAAATAAACGGAAAGGCAATAGCAAACTTAAGAACGGTTATGCAGCGGATACAAATTTCTATGACACTGATTTTCACTATCCTTGAAGTAGAATGCAACGGAGAAAATATTGCACTTATGACAACTATTTTGACTTAATTTATGCTCTCAGACCTAAGATATTTCTCCTAGTAAACACCAGTACACTGGACCAAAATTATAAGGCTATTTACTGCAGCAAATGGTATCTATACCTTTGCATAATTTTGCATTTGTTATGTTGACCAACTAATTTGCAAAACGGCGGAACGTCATCTTCCCGATGGATATTATACTGGCTATTTCATTCCTACATCACCCATTGAATAATAGTAGGCGGAGACTTCAACCTCCCTTTGATAGAGTGGAATACGTGTAGTTTTATAACATGAGGTGAGTATAAGGAACTCTGCGAATCACTGCTGAACACCTTTGCAACAGCTACTAACAGAACCGACCAGGGGAATAACATTCCAGACCTTTTGGCAACAAATATACCCGAAAGAGTTCTAAAAAATATTACAGACACAGGAATTAGTGATAATAAAATAGTACATGCAAAAATTATTGCAGGAGTTGAAAGACATTATTAACCAAGGAGGAGGGTATACTCCTTTGGCAAGGCTAATTATGACGGTATGAAATAGGAACTATGGGAATCGTTTAATATATTTAGAGAACAAAGCAAAGGATTTGATACAGAGGATTCATGGAGAGAATTTCTTGAGGTCAACCGTAAAGCAGTTAATAAATACATACATAGTAAATTCGTAAGTGATAATACAGAGCCAAGGTGGTATAACGCGGAGGTTAGGAAACCACTAAAGCGACAAAGGGTATGCCACGCTAGGATGACAAATACAGGACGGGGTCTATCGGTAGAGGAAAGAAATGAGTTAGTTCAAAACTAAAAAAAATCGAGAGCATTAGCAAAGAAATGATCTCGGCAAGCGTTATCACATTTCAAGAGCAAGATGTTAGGGGAATATTTAGATAGCAATCCAAAAGCGTTTCGGTCATATGTGAGAGAGCTTCAGGGAAATAGGTCCACAGTGCACACACTTAAAAACGATAAGGGAATTAGAGTCACCAGTAGTGTAGAAAAAGCCAATTCTTTAAACACCTTCTTCCAAAACGTATTCAACACACCATCACACAACGTAGTGAAACCACCGCCGAACACTTTCTGCCAGCAAATTCCCGAAATAAAAATTTCATGTCGCGGAATAGAGCAGCCGTTAAAACACACTAGTAAAATCAAATCACCAGGTCCCCATCAAATTCCTTCCAGAGTATATGAAACTATAAGCTTCTGAAATAGCCCCCTATCTAAGAATAATATTCAATAAAACACTAAAGAATCACATAGTACCCAAGGATTAGAAAGTAGCTAACATATGGACAGGAAATCGCTTAGCAAGCATTTAGATGAAATTCAAGAGTGGTGCAACAAATGGCAGCTAGACTTAACCTTAAAACGTGTGTAGCTTGTATAGCTATCAATTTTTGGAGGAGGAATAATTCGATAGACCGATTCCATAAAATTAGTAACACGAAGATCGAAAACGTTGAAACCATAAGGTATTTAGGTGTAACAATCACTAAAGATTTATCGTGGGGAAGACACTTCCGGGAAATATGCGGACGAGCGAAGAGAAAGCTAGGATTTATAAAAAGAGTACTTGGGATATGTGATGAGAAGACAAAAGAGCGATGTTACTTTTCACTAGTTAGGCCCCACCTTGAGCATGCAGTTATTGTATGAGATACGAATGAATTAGGTTTGATCATAGAACTAGACTGTGTGCAGCGTAGAGCAGCTAGGTTCGTTAAAAGGTGTTACGATAGGTTAAGTTGTGTATCAGTATTAATACTAGAATTAGGGTAGGAATCATTATCAGAGCTTAGGTTAAAGTACAAATTAAATATGTTAGAGAAATTTCAAACGGATAGCTTTACTGAAGATGTTAGGCACATATTAAAAACACCAGCGTATTATGCTATATTCGACCAGATAAATAAGATTAGAGAGATAGATTGTCGTAGGTACTAATAGACTTAAAATGGCATTTTTCCCCCGTACTATAAGAGAACATAATAGGCAGCATAGGAAAAGGATAGGTAGGGGAAATATTTTAGAGTATTCTGTAGTGCATGATTCATGTATTAGCCCCTCAAATACTATAGATACTCACAATCTAGTTGTATGAGACCCTATAGTAGCTTGTTTGCATGTCAATAGTGCATGCTTGGTGATCTTCATCCCCTGCCACACACCCTCGCGGTGGCTTGCAGGGTATCTTGTAGATGCAGATTGATAACCAATCTGATCCCTACGCAGAATTTCAATTCTTTCAGATTACGATACCACCATCGATTAAAATAAATTTTCATTTGTAACTCAAAAGGAATCAAAGGGGAAAAGAGCAAAAATTCATGAAAGGAAATTCATTGAAGCCCCATCCTAAGCCTAATATTATAAAAAAGTGGCTTTCACGTATAGAATCATGAATTTTGTTCAAATGATTCTCAAAACGTGAGCGTTTTATTGGGAGAGTGTCTGGTGAAGAGCTGCGGCTAGCATTCCATCCGATGCCTAATATATTACTGGCGTCCACTCATTAATCTACATTACTTTTAGCGGATACCCAAAACGCCAACATTCTGAAACAATTCAAGCACTAATGTATGCATTTGGGACTTGCAGCAATCCAAATTCCAGCAGAACAGATTCCATTTAACTGAAGCCGATTTTTTTACCCTATTCTTGATACGAAAGTTATTAAAGGCTCCGCAGCCTGAAGCTTTAAATTTTCATTGCACGCGTAAAATAGCAGCCGTAGAATTGAAAATACAAAGTGACCAGGATTTATATGGTTTCATTAAACCAGACTCCATTAGGATTTATTTATTAACGAATCCATTAAAATTCACGAATGAGAGGTGCGAGTGAACTTGCATTTCAGCACTACCTAACTCTCAGCTAGATGTCGGACAGCGAATGAACATTTTGCCAAATTACAAGTTATTAATATAATGTTTTATTTAATGGAAACACTTTCATTATAATTAATGACTTTTCTGATTAAGATAAAAGAGAATACTGAAGATGACGAAGTTCATTCAAATGGAATGGGAAATACTTGATTCTGCATCAGAAATTAGTGGGTCGCCTCATAGCTATCTGCAGAACATGCTGCATTCATAAATTAATTAAATACGCCCTTAGGTATATAAGGTAATAAGAATACTGGTATTAAGGTATTGGAATGAGGGAATAATAATAATAGGTAAATAAGAAATATGAAAGTCAGGCAGGCCAATGAGAGGGGTAGCGTACGACAAAATTGTTACTTTGAGATATTTTTGGAGGCACAGAAGAAAGGGTAGATTCATGAATTATTTGACGCAAGTACCCCAAAAAAATCTACATCTACATCTACATAATACCCTGCAAGCCACCACAAAGGTGTGTGGCAGGAGGTGAATTCTCACCAAAGATGCACTACATATCATGCATGAAAAAGGAATAGTATTGATATACTAGTCAGAACTTCACTATTTAAAAAAGATAGAAATTGCAAAGCAAACATACAAAAACATTCTGTTAGTAGGGTTAGCTTTAAGCACTCATACCAACATGCAGCTACCAATGCTATCCATTGCTACTCTCCGATTGGACATATTTACCGTTATTCGTTTCACTGATTGTACGAGGCAAAAAGGAGATTTTGAATCTTTCAGTTCGGCAATCACTATCTCTTTTTTTATGATTATGGTCCAGTCTGCCATATTAAGTTGGCGTTCGCAAAATATTTTCAACATCATCACTGAAAATATTGTCTTGGAATTTATTTAAGAGATTAAGTCTAAATTTTAACCTGCGGCCTGACAATGATTCCCATTTTAATTCATTTATTAGACTGGTTACGCTAATATAATTATCGTATCGTTTCTTTACAAATCTTGCCGATGTTTGCTGCACGCGTTCAAGTTCATTAAATGTCTTTTAATAGGTACTTACAACTTCATCCAATCAATACCTAAAGTGGGGTTGCGTTCAGCCAGAAGATCGGCCTCGTTGGTGAGGTTCACCAAACAATAAAAGCCAAATGTTTGTGAAATTCGCTCATCAGGGTGAGGATGAGGGAGGGGCGTTCACTTTACTTTTCACCAAATGTTTCCTGGAAAGGTGTGGTATAAAGGAAACAAAACCTTCTTGTGTTTGCTTGAACATATCCAAAAGCTGCTCCCGTAACCTCCGTTCCGAGGCCGAACGCTCTGTCCATTTGATTTCCATGCCGCCTTAATATCAAAGGAATGCCTACCATTGTTGTCAGTGGAGGTGACGACACCTGTGGTCGTATGCGCCACAGAGGACAGATGAATATTTGTGAAGGGAAGGGGAATTTCCGAATGGAAGAGGAAGGGTGGAGAGAAACACTGCGGCACAGTAGCCTGCTCTTAGCGAAACACACGAAGGGTCCACATTCAAACGTCGTATCCGACGATTGGAGAACTGAACGTTACTCCACATCACCAGGCAAGCGCTCGTCATCCATTAGATATCAAAATCTTCTTCAGAACTGAGCGATACTTCCATCATTTTCAGCTATATTAAAAAAAACTGCTATGTGTATCCTCGAAAAAGATTGATGGGAGACGAAATCAAACAATATTATTTCTCGAAGAGTAAGAAAATTCACACTGGTATAACTTTCTTCCTTCAGCTGGCGGAATTCTGGATTATGAAGATATTTCTTTTATTTCTTCACCTTCTTTTCTCTTTAAAAACATTTCTCCATCTGAAAGACCCAGAATATGTAATTCAAAGCTTATGGGAATATTTAAATGATGACCTATAAGAAATTGAAAATTGGTGTGATACACGGTGGTTAGAATTAAATTTTAAGAAATGTCTAGTAATGAATTTTTGGAAGAATAATAGTTCTCCTACTAGCACTTACAAAATGAGTAATAATGAATTAACAAACGTGGAATCCATTAAATATCTTGGAATAAGACTGACTCATGATCTTTCCTGGGGTAAACACATGCGTGAAATAATGGGTCAAGCTAATCGTAAACTGGGTTTCATTAAAAGAGTATTGGGTAAATGTGACGATCATGTACGAGAAATCAGCTACTTTTCCCTTGTTAGACCTCATTTGGAATATGCTGCCAGTGTATGGGATCCCTACGAAATCGGTCTAAATAATGAACTTGAACGTGTGCAGCGAAGATCGGCAAGATTTGTAAAGGGACGATACGATAATTATATTAGCGTAACCAGTCTATTAAATGAATTGAAATGGGAATCATTGTCAGATCGCAGGTTGAAATTTAGACTTAATCTCTTCCACAAATTCCAAGGCAATATTTTCAGTGGTGATGTTAAAAATATTTTACGAACCCCAACTTACTATGGCAGACTGGACCATAATCACAAAATTAGAGAAATTGATTGCCGAACTGAAAAATTCAAAATGTCCTTTCTTCCTCGTACAATTAGGGATATGAATAACGGTAAATATATCCAGTATGAGTGTAGCAATGGATAACATTGGTAGCTGCATGTTGGTATAAGGACTTGAAGCTAACCCAACTAACAGCATGTTTTTGCAAGTCTGCTTTACTATTTTTATCTTTTTTAACTGGTGAAGTTTAGAACAGTATATAAATACTAATCCTTTTAAATGCATGATATGTAGTGCATGTTTGGTGAGAATTCACCCCCTGCCACACACCTTTCTGGTGGCTTGCAGGGTGTTATGTGGATGTAGATGAATAGATTATCAAGGAGACACGTAGAACAAGCATGAGTGGTTCGGAAATTTCTTAAGTTGTTAAGAAAAAGTTAAGTGTTTAAAGTTTTTCATTATATTCTCACTTATTGTTTTCATTTGATTTTTTTAATCCGTCACGACCATAGAGCCCCCGTGTGAAAAAAACTCAAATGTAAACGACGACTGCTATTGCAATGGGCGATTCAAACACGCCAAATTTGCGAACCATTCGTGCTTGTACGACGTGACTGCTTGGATACCTATTCGAGGCGATTCCAAAAGTTTCAAATGTGATCCCCACAGGCGTCTGGATGGTGAATTTCAAGGCCACGCCTATCATTCACTCGTGTAATCAAGTTCCTCCATTTTCGGATCAGACCTGTCACCAAACGGTCCATCTCCAAGGATTGACAACTCGTTACAGAAGGAAGACAGCATTTGAGAAGTTGGACACCCAGGACGTCACACTATCTCCGTCCATCGTCACGTGCGAAGGCTTGACACCCCCTGCCGCCCCTTTCCCATTCCGCCATTCTCGTCCGCGTGGATCCATTCCACCTGAGGGAATTGAAGCCCTCCCCGCCCATGACTTCTAGATTAAGGACAAGATCCCTGCGAAAGCGTAGCCGGCGAGCGTCATGGACATTATTTCACATTGGTGTGAGGCCGCACTCGAGTATGCGGCAACTGTTTGGAATCCAACGGAGTGGAGGCCATTAGGTTGGAATTAAATGGGAGCCCGAGAAAGATAAGGCCGATATGCAAAATACGTTATGAGAGGAAAAAGAATGGCACGTGGAACATGGGTCAATAGAATGAGCCAATCACGATGAGGATTAGAAGGATGATCAGCTGTAAATATACAAAACACCCGTGCATACCCGTTATCGGGTTGCCATTAGGTTGGCAACCTATTCTAGTTCTATTAAACAATACTTCAGCACTTATTCTATTGAACAATACTTCAGCGCCGTATTTGATGAAAACGATTCGAATCCCTATGTACCTCATCACCATCATCTTCGGTCAATAATCATAATATTGTTTTTAATGCATCTCACCCACTCAATTATACTATCCGCTAACCTCTTTATACTTGTATAATTCTTCTTTTTCATACGCTTCTCTACTTGTTCCATATATTAAAACTTCTGAAATTTGAACAGAAAAGAAAATGCCAAATGGTGTATTTATGTATAAACTCTTAAAATATAAAACTCCTTCACATATTTTCCAGCCTTATCTAGGTAAAAAAACAAGGTCTACTAGAAAAAAATAAAAATAAATTGATTAAACCCTGTCATTGGACCACAATTTACCAAAATTACTTTTATGTAAAATCATATGGAATTCGATTCCTCAACATTTGAACGACATGGCAGTAGATACTTTAAAAAAATTTGTTTTTGTTTTATTTAAATGAAATTTGATGTTTATGTCAATAATTGGAAAGTTGATGTATTTTCTGTATGCATATATTATTGTTTTTGGAATCATTACCTTGAAGCAGAAAATCTCACAAGATCTGTCTCAACCTTTCTGAACAAGAAAGGTTGAGACAGATGCATGCTCCAATGGAAATTATTCCTAGAGCAAATAAAATATCTGTCTTTCTATCTATATCACATGCTAGGCATACCTTTTCAATTCTTTCCATACACTTTATCTCCAACGATTATTCACTACTCCGTTCGTCGGATGGGACGTAACACCATGAACCCCTAGGTGCCTTTCGTTAATAGTTGGCCAATACTGACGCCGGGTTTCCCTCCACTCTTCCCCCCCCCCCTTCATTGAAACATTTCCACCCCAAACAAATTACCCACCTATCTTAAATGTCGCAAATGACCTCAGCTGTCGATCACCTCCATCAGATGCTGCTACTAATTCAAGCGGGAGAAAACAACGCCGAAGAAGTAGAATGATCGAATTCAGTTAAAAAGATAAATAAATTCTCAACAAAGAGCATTATAGTGAGTTATTTCTTCTGTGGAATAAGTTGGCTGAATTTTAGGAAGGGCATGGTGCGAAAAATACGCAATGCAATCATAAACTCGGATGCAATGGCCAGTTTCCTCGACATCGAGTCAAAGGTCGTCACTGTTGATGCAGATAGTCTAACTTGGCGAGGAAAGAGCAAAGGAAAAATCTGTCGCAAGCGGCTAGAGATTGGGCGTGTAGACACCCCGGGCGCCGTCCGCTGACTGTTACATGCACAGTAGGGGATTATTCTAAAAAAAATGAGATGCACTTTAGGAGGGAGGGGGGTTAATGCATGAAGAAGACGCCGGGCCCTCCCTGAATTATGCATCGTGGTAGTCAACGGTGCCACTAAGCTTTTCGGGGTCAGTGGGCCGCCAAACGATCGGCCGATGGGATGATTAATGGTTTCGTCGAGCGCCGATGGTTTCTTTTTTGTTTCCAGCTCCGCCCACATTTGCGAGAAGAATAGAATTTTCGCTTTTATGAAGAAGGGACTAGGCGATCTCAAGTAACGCGTTTATTCCCATTTAACTAAAACTTTCCCCTTCTCTCTCCTCCGCCAGAGCCATCGCGGTCCGTATGATCGCAATTAGCCTAGCGAGGCTGGATTAACTTCAGTCTGCCGAAATGGGATATTTCGACGGAATCCGATGCGCATTTTCCAAATCGTGCTCCGACGATCTGAGCGATATTGCCAATGGAGTAACGGAACAGTCAAAACTTCGCGCATGAATACGAACAGTGCTGCAACCGATGGAGAGCACGGGATAATGATCAAAGTAGTCCGCTTTACCTTATAATACCTGACGTTGTTAACCCACTAAATCTTTTACTACTCTCTACTTTATCTGAACCTAAAGCGCCGTACCTCAGATAAAGTACGGATATTCTTTTACGTTCCATAAAATTTCCTGCACTTATGCAGTGCAGAAAAGACGGCCTAACTCAAAGTGCAGTGAACTGCACTTCGAGTTAGGCCGTCGAAATACCTTGAATGGAATATTCAGTATGCTACGACGGCAGTATTAATGTTTTGCAGGAAAATCAGTGCAACAGATTTTAACTGTACCCTGATTTGCCTCGTTAAATATCCTCAGTTCGCTCCTATGGACGAGTAGGCTGATTTAACTATTCGTGGAAGAGGAGCTAAAGTGTTATAGAGAGGCTCGGGAGTCCCAAGCAAGAATTACGGAAAAAAATTAACTCTTCTAAAAGTGAATGCCTTGAATGCAACTTGAATTTGTCAACTGTGCAGTTTTGCGAACGACTTGTGATACATCTCAACAGAGTTATCCACTGATATGCAAAATAACAATATTTCCACTGAGAAAAATTAATCCACGTTTTCCCGGTCAAATTGAATGCAGTTTAATCTGTAAAAATGTAAATAATATGTTGAAGCATACTGAAGTGAGTGTCATAATGAATCCAAACAAATAATCACCATACAAATGAAAAAAAAAATTTTCGTAGCATCTGGACATGTACTATCACCTGCCGGGCAGGCACGTTGCCAGAAATTTTCTTGGTGCAATATATGCACGGAATATCGCAATTGCGTTACTTGAAACAAATCAGCCTTGCCCATTCGGTGCCAACATGTTACAAATCTCTACCCTTAATTTTCAGTGCTTGGTATTTACTTTTGCAGTACCCATACATCTCTTCTCACTGGTAAAGTTCACTGCTAAAATCAGAACAAAAGAATTATTGGGAAAAAATTTTCGGGGGGCTGAAGCACCAGAAGCTTCCCCCCTGGCTACGTGCCTGCTGCCTGGATCATATACTATCTAGTAACAGTAGATCAAATCATGTAGATACTAACCGTCGAGCAGCACACGACTCTTATATCTAACATGTCTCCGTGAAAAGGTAGCATTGTAGCTCTTAATTGCATATGAATAGTGCATGTTTGGCGATCCTGGCACACGCCAATGGTGGATGGCAGTGTAGCCATAGAATGGGTAGATGTAACAGTAGTTTAATTTAGTATGCAACGAAGTTACTTAAGCCAGCATGAGCACATGCTTGGTAATAGATCACCCTCTTCCTGGTACCCTCAAGGCTTGTTAGGTAACTCTGTAGAAGTACGTAACTCACCCACGCGATCCCCCTTCACGTCCTGCTGTCGCTGACTTGCTGAGAGTGTTGCTTTGAGTTTTATGAATCATGCTGAAATCGCCAAGTTCCGAACTTGTCATGGTGGAAAATTTCTCCTCCTATATGGGGCTTGAAGCATATTTATCATCTACGAAGACCCGCGAACAACACCGAAAGCCTGGTCACTCCACTGACGCAGGACCCTGACAGCGTTGACTGATGGTGGCGCGAGGTGATTAAAACAAAAAATCCCTCTCAAGGATGTCGGGGCAACTTCAGCATAACCACGTGGAAGGAAGGGAACGGACGCGGACTTTTCCTTAGCTCGGCAAAATCCTCAACCCCCTAAGCTGTCAACCACACCAGCCTCATCTTCCCGCGGAAAGAGTAGGGGATGCACGAAGAACCAAAGCCCTCCTTTTCTGAGTTAGGAACGAGACATTTCAACAAAAAAAATTAAATATTGTTCACTGCCGCAACCCTGTTTCAAAATGGCACTTAAACTAGATTACAGTCAAACCCCAATGAGCGAGAACTAGATAAGCGAAAAACCTCAGCGAAACAACATCACATCCTCTCATTTTTACCACTTCAGTAACCTCTGCGAGTGAGTTTAATTTAGTATACTTCAATTTAGTATGCGAGTGAGTTTAATTTAGTATGTAGACACATGAAAGATATCCTCCTCACAACCGGATCTCTAAAAATGAGATCACCTCGCCCTAAACCTCTATAGGCGAGTGTGTCTATTAACAAGTGCAATTAACTGATCGGGTGCAGACTGGTCCCGCGCAGGGTTTAAGGTTGTCCTATAGGGGTCAGTCTTTACTAGCAAATAAATGCAAATTAGTCGTCTGGTGTCAGGAGCTGTGGGAGGTGCACCGCGTACACAGAATATCTACTAAAAATATTAAAGTGTTTTCATTGGGTGATAAATGTAACCTGTATGCTTGCTCAAGAATGGGAAGTTACGAAGTTAGATAATGATCATCAGACAAAGAATAAGGCCCTTTACAAAATTCAAGACACTCTAAATGTAATAGGTGTTTTAACTTTTCATCGGAAAGTTGTTGGATAATGAATACTCAATCCATTTTTAATAAAACTAATGAGATTGAAAAACAGATACGAAATTTCAAGAAAGGAAAACCAAGGAGATGCCCGGATATCTTCACGTTAGTGAATCAAGTTACACATTAAATGTTGAAAATAATTACATTTTGTCAGTGAGGGTTTCTAGTCACAGTGTTAGTTATCAGTGTGTTTTGGGGGAGATTTTTATTCATAGCTACTCGATGAGGGAGCATTAGAAAATAATCAGCGGTGTTAGAACAAAGGATAATTTAATCGATTCCAAATGAAACTGTTTCAGGCACTCAGAATTGTTACGCAGTGTACAAAAATTCCATGATGTGAACGTCTTTCGGACTGGAATCCAACGCTGGAATTCTCACCTGTCGGACCAATGCACAGCTCACTATACAACACAAGATTCTAGTAATTAAAGCCAATTTACTGCGTTTATCTAATAGACAAAAGGATTTTGACTTAAAGAGAATGCTGTAGACAATCTGCCAAGGTAAATGCGAGCAACAGGAAATATAGGTTCGCAAACGTAGTACTATGCTGGGGAAATACTTACGGCTGTTGAATAAATCAATATATGCTGTCACTACGGTTCATTAATAACTGTACACAAATTCTGAAAGGTTCAAGAACATAAGTTACGGTACTCTAGGCTAGATCCAGTCTAGCTAGATAGCCTAGTTGCACGTCAAGAGTGCATGTTTGGTGATATTCACCACCTGCCACACACCCTCGCGGTGGATTGCAGGGTATCGTGTGGATGGATGTGGATCCAGTAGTTTAATGCTCCTTGGGATATGGGATTCAAGAATCCGCATCCCTTATCCCTGGGATCTAACTCGAGACGCGTGCGTTGCCGGTCAAAACGGGAATTGATGTCGTGCTTGCAAGTGCTTGTTGGAATTTTGATCCTCCAACCCACCCACAGAGAGTTACGAGGCTTAAATTCAGGGCCGGCTGACACTCACCTGTCCCCACTCGGTCGCGTACCACTCAGGGCCGCAGGGCTTCTCATCGCAAAGCTTCTCAGACTCCGGCTTGAGGGAGTGGGGGCAGTCCGAGTCGGTGGTCACGCGGAACTGACCGTGCAGGAAAGACACGCAGATCACGTCCCTCGTCTGTCGCCCGGGTCCACACTGGGAAGAGCACTGAAAGAAAAAGCCGTGTCGGATACAAAAGCCGTGTCGGATACAAAAGCCGTGTCGGATTCTGTGTCTGCATCTTCACAAGCAAAAAGTTTAGATCGCCAAGAAGAGGTTTTTGACAGTAATTATTGTCAATATTAAACCTTGACGAGAGGCTAATTAATTAATTTTGTTTTTAAAACCAGGTTAAAAGTGATATTTTGTCAGCATTGGGCAAAATATCTTAGTGGTAAAATTTTTTTTTTTAGTGGGTATAAGTATGGAAAGGAAAAGTGTCTGAAATCCATGAAGCTAGGCAAAAGATTTAGTTAATGATTCCATGAAGGAAACCTAGATTGGTTGAGAGAAAAGGAGAGAAATAATGGGAAAAGCTGGAGAACTAACAAAAAACGTAACAACGACGGTAAAACATATTTTTTCCATAGCTCTAGTAATTTTAAACTAGCTACTTATTATAAAATCTATTATTAACACTCAAAGATATGGATTAATCTACATCATAATGGGTAAAGCAGAAAGAACTAACCAAAAACGTGGTAAAGATGCTAAAACACTTTTTGGCCATAGCTCTAGGCATTTTAAACTAGCTACTTATTATAAAACCTATTATTAGCAATCAGAGATATGGATTAATCTACATCTCCATGTAACCCTATCACCGCTGAAAGGGGTGGTAGGTTGCATGCCGTAAATATGATATTTTGAAAACGATAAAGAATTTGTGAATTAACAATAAATAGTGGTGCATCATTTTTTTATAAATAATAATACTTTGTTTGCGTTGTGCTCGTGTATTGTGCGTCAGATATCGTAGATGAAATCAAAACATATGAAGACATGTATAGTATCGTGTGTTTACAAACTTTTACCAATAGCTATTTTCCCAAGGAGAGCAAAATTCAGGAATCATAGCGATTGATGAGTAATACAAAGAGCTAGATTCATAACTTATGAATTTAAGGATCAGGGCCTCGATCATGGATCTTCATGAGGCGTGCGCTAGCGTCATCGTTATTTTTTTATTTAACTTATGTCAGAGAGAACGTTATCTACGTTCTCCCTTTTTCGCACAACACTTCAAATCGCTTATCAAAACCAGTGAAGCAAATTTAAAGACGGTTATTGCTAATCCTGACCTACTCTAGGGGGTAAGCGTTACCGATCAAGATTGCGATAACGCGAAAGATGCAACCTTGATTCCACACCAGGATAGATTGTGTTCGCGGTGAATTACGAAAAATTAAGGTTGTGTATATTCTACACATATATTATTCACTTATCCGGTTTCAACCTCTTCATTCATTTCATTATCGAGAGTAGATAATGAACTGAAGAGGTTTAACTCAGTTAAGTGAATGATAAATATTACGTGGGGAATAACTAACTTTGATTTCGAATAAAATGTCGGTATTCCACACAGTTAACTCGACCACTATTGCTACGATTCGTGGTGGTTCAACTGTTCCCTGCTGCACTCACCTGTCCCCACTTGCCGGCGAACCACTTCCCGCTGCACTGCTTGTCGCTGGAGCATGCGCGGCTCGTCTCTGGCCTCGCCGACGAGTCGCACGTCCCCTCCGCCTCCAGCTCCGATCTCAGGCTGCCGCTGCTGCTGCTACCGCTGCCGCCGGCCGAGCAGTGAACCTTCCGCGTCTGCACTCCCGTCCCGCAATCTTCCGAGCACTGCGACGGAGAGGGGAGGAAGAAGAATGAGGGTTGTGTCAGAAGAGGAGAGGCCGTACGGAAGAATTAGCGAATGAAAACGAGCGAAAGCCTTCGTGAGCAAGCATACCTTTTCCCTCCATCTCTGGTTTTCAAGCGATACCCGCTAGTGTACCCGCACTTATAGGCGTTTTAATCCGAGAGGAAAGGTACGAAGATGGGTATGGAAGGATAAGGAGGAAGGATGGGGGAGAGGTGGGGAGGAACCCGGCGTAAACAGTAGCCTGTCTATTACGAAGGGCACCAGGGGGACCACGGTTCAACGTCCCATCCGATGGACGGAGTACTGAACACGAATGCTCTCTCGAAATAAATTACAGGCCCGTTTACCAATAAAAAATATCTTCCACTGCCGGGATTCAATCCCAATCCCTCTGAGTGAGAGGCCAGCACACTAACAACTTAAATCAACCCGACCCCAGAACTTTTATTCAATATTATTTCAGGCTTAGGATTGTGGAACTACTCCATTAATAACACTCTGGTTGTTTTTATGGAAACCATCATCGATCAGTAAAAGTATTAAACTGCTATCGATTCTAAAACTAAGATTTCTATCGATAAATAGGGACAGGTATTTAACTGCTGGAAAGAGGGAAAAAATTACCTTCTATACATACTTAGCGAGCTACTATTTTTGACATGTTTAATCTATCACGACAAAAATGGGTTTAAAAGAGTGATTTTAGAGTTATTACATCCACGGATAAAATATGCCATTTCAAAATACATTTATTTCTAATAAAATTATTCAGGTGCATCCATTTCGCTTTTTTTGAAGTAGCATAAAATACTTGATAAATTCAAAACTACTGATTTGTAGGTCTGCAATGCAATCTTACAATGTTAAATATCTCATTTAGCATTGGCTAGAATTACTAAACATGAGGTTCTTACATGAAATTAAAATGACACAATACTTCCAAGGAAACCTCGGCGGTAGATGAAATGGGAAAAGCTGAAAGCGATTTGCGTAGACAATGAGAGCATCTCCAAGAACATAGACGGCACTGTAGGAGCGGAAATTACACATTGCACTCTTGAGGAAATTGGGTTGTAGCTGCGCCAGCAGAAACGATTTAAAAGATGCAAGCAAAGGACCAAAAGCTGTTATTTCGTAGCGAAAACTTTGAACGAATCCCCTATAGTACCTGGAATTTAAAGTGAGAGCAGAAGGGCCAGGGACGGAAGAAGAAAGGTCTTAAGTGTTATGTAGATAACTTGTGACTGTGGGAACACTTTTTTCCAACAAAATATTCCAATGCAGATCTTATTTAAATAAAATGAATTTCTGCCTTCACTTTTCCATTCAATCGTCAACATCGATGAATCTAGCAATCAAACTTACCCTTTTCTCTTTTTCATTTTGTCGAAATACATCTACGACCATCAAAAGATTTGGTGCACACGATAAAAATAATAAGAAATATAAACAAACATATCAAGGATTTAATTTACATGATGTACAAAATGGTATGCCAATTTTTGTGAGTTCTTAACTTAAATTAATGAAGTCAGTATTCTGTGAGGATTTAATAGAGTTATATCTTGAAAAAATACATTATTCCCGTTAAACTAGCACAAATATGTAAGAGCATTCCTCACACTGAGGCTTTTTAAAGTGCGTTTTCTTTATTGGGAACAGAAATTACCCTACATTCTCATGCAAATGTATATTACGTGGCAAGGCCATATTCCTGATGTATTTAAACCCTTTGGGAACCACTCTTTATTTAAATTATAAATTCATCTTTCCGTGGGTTGGCTCACATATATCCATCCAAATTTTTAACATGTGCATGAGATATTGTCTCCTTATTTTTTAGGTTGAAATATGACTTTTTTCCGAGAAAAAACGGAAAGATCGCCGAATCTGGCATCATGCCTACAAAAAAAATACGCATGGTCCCTCATGTTTATGCCCATTTATTCCAGACACCTGGTGGATTTTCTTTTCACTGAAACAAACTCGAGATTCTCAGAACTTCACTCAGGAACGCTCTTTGGACAGCTTCGAATTAAATTCTCAGAATTTTATTCAAAGCTATCCGAGGCTGACATAAAGGAGGCATTTATATCTCCTTCTCTGCATACGCCTGAATGGAAAAGAGGAAAAAAATGCAAATAAACAGATACAAGTTTCCGGAGGCGGTGAACCGCGCAGGGTCTCCGAAGCAAAACTCTATCCTGAATACCCGTTCGAGGAATAAAATAGTTACGGGTCCTTTTCATTCTTTTCCTTCCACGATTCCCTTGCTTACCGTGTCAACACGCAACTTCGCGTGGCTCCGCTAGCGTCGAGTGGGGGTAAGAGGGTGTATAGGGGTCAAGGGTTGATGGGGAATGCCCCGGGGACACAGAATAAGGGGATTGGAGAATAGGGCGGGGCAAAAGAGACATCCATCAATGCTGCCAACCTCCATAATAATTCCCCGCGGCAGCGACTTTAGTAAAATGGTGACGTCCAACCATTTCCAAAGCATGAAAAGATCTTTGCGGACCACTTGAAACCCGCGAAAAATCTCAACTTTTTAATACATTCCTTCAAAAAAAACACTGCCCTTTCAGCTTAGCATACTTAAATATTTAATCTGATGTAGGTCATTCGCGGAATAGATATTTTTGGAAAAATATTTTACCAGGTACGAGGGGAAATCAAAGATGACTTGAGAGCTTCGCAATCTCCAGAGACATTTACGCCCACAAAAGAGTTATTCAGCCACAGTTCATTAATAAAATAAAGCGGCACTTTTATTTCGGTAGCATTATTCCACGTCCATATGTATATCCGGTTTCCTGTGATTTTTCGACGGAAATCAACGTTTTCTTGAGAGGAAATAAATCATATTCTCCTCAACATCACCCACCCACACGTCAATGACCTTCAACTAAAAAAATGATTTGCAGGAAAAAGACGACCGGTAAGTAAATAGGCAATAAACCGGTAAAAGTACAGGTAAATTAGAAATACCTTTCAAAAGAAGCTTTCTTTACTTGGGGCCTAAAATTTTCAATAAATTGCCGCAGAATATCCGAGTTAGCACCCACTTCAAAACGTTTTTGAAGCAGGTGAAAATATGGCTATTCACCAGAGAAAGCATAAGCATGGATCTCATTTAGATGTTGTGCACAATACTTATCTTCTGCTTTACTTCACGACGCATATAATATTTCTGTAAATTCTATAACTATTCTATAACTGTAACAGTATTTTCTATAAACTGTTTTATAACTGTATACGTAATTTCTTGTGACAAAGTTTTTCTATGTTCAACTGGAGACTTTTGCTACACAAAAATGTACGCCAGTATTGCTGTGTAAGTATTTTGAAGGTGATCCCAGCAGCAGGCAAGTGCCTTAGGGTTCACCTAAAGCACCAAATTGTTATTGTATTATTTTATTGCATGTTTTATTACTTACTTGAGCAAGAAACATATTATTATTATTAATAAAAACTCCCTAGGCGTTGTGGGAGAAAAAGTATCAACACTGCTGTATCCACATTCACTTTTATTTGGCACGACCATGGTTTCGTAGCAAGGCTGCATCATCAGGTGAAACCATGGTTGTGCCAAAAAAAAGTGCATGTGGAAACAGCAGTGTTGATACCTTTTCTCCTACCATGAATAACTTTCACAAAGGTTTGCCTGAGACTGTGTCGTAACCCTAGGCGTTGGTGGATCGGAAACGCTTAATTTATATGTGCATAGTATTTTAAACAATCAGTTGCTAATTCAGTTGTCCACTCGTACTTACACGAGGAAATACGTTCACATGTGATGCTGCATTCCCGAAATTTTACAGACGATAACATGGAAATTAAATTACGGTTTAGTTTATCGTGTATTTGGTCATGAATTTGTACTCGTTTGTAAAACCTCCTTTATATTACAGCGCTACAAAGCACAACTTCTCTTGAATAGATATTTGCTAATCATGATATAAATCACGATAATGATTGGTGAAAGCTCAGCAATGCAATATATATCCACAACTCAGCATCAATCTTTTTATAATTAGCCAAACGCACTGATATTATCTCAAATAACTCCTCGTCAATTAATTCCACGCGCGCAAATAAGAGCGAATTTCCGCTGCACGTCCTGTTACATTAAGATTGGCTAGATCCGCGACAATTGTCGCTTAGGTGAAGATTCCTCAAACACAAATCATTAAGACCCCTTGATGCTTGTCAAATTTGAAGCTGAATAGCGAATTCATCTTTTTGTTTTCTCACTGTAATAATAAACTTGGTATTTTTGTTTTTTTCTTCCAATTCCTGTTTCCTCTCAGCATTTTTCTCACAGTTGGTGACCAAGTATACCCCATAACATGCCTAATGGCAGTTTGCATGCAAATAAGTGGACGTGTGATCGTTTTCCTTTAACAGCATCATATGATATTCATGGTAACAGGTAGAAGAATTTGAACCCAGATTTAACGAATGTGAATGAAATTTTGGACTAGTTATGTCATCACTGGCTTTAGGATTGAATTCGAATATCAGCATCTATGGTTTTATTACGGTAGAACTCTTTCCCAGCATAAGGCTTTAGCGAGGCAGAAGTTCATTTACTACTTCTTTATGTGTTTGGCATGTACAATCGAATCATGTACTTGGAAGTGCCCGCTGACTCCCCACGACAGGGCAGTGTTCTGCACACCACTTCCTCGAGGCTTTACCCAGTTGCGCAGAAATCCCACCGAAACCAAACGCCCACCCATTCATAACGACGGCCTCCGGTTGTCAGTTAAGTCGGTCGCTTAAGCAGCCACCTCCAAAGGACATAAAGGAGTTGGCGTAGCAAGAAATTAATCCTCTCTTCTGCTCCCCGTCGGGAAATAAAAAAAAGCACCTCAGCGGAGAGCCAAATGTTTCTTTGCTCGTGTGAAACTCTTCTTTTTCTCCTCTTCCTTTTTCCCTTCCGTATTTTCCCTCTTAGCGGCTCTTTCGAGCAAAGCGAATGAGTCTCCTACAGCCAGGCGGGAGAGTCGAAAACGACGATGGTCAGCGGCATGAAAGTCCGCTTCACTCATTCTTATCGTGATTTAATAACGTTTACCTTTATGCTAATGAGATTACGTTATCGCCGCAAACCCCTTCACTGCGGCCCGGATAAATGTCTCGCGCCGCCTCTTTTCACTTGTTTGTTCTCCTCCCACGATTTCCTCCACCGTCGCCCGACCTCTGACCCCTTCTCCAGTCCACACGCTGACCGCTTCCGTTTCAAGAGATTGCGAGCCGTGAGGTGAATTTCCGACTCCCTCTACACCACCTCTCCCTCCTCCAAACTCAAAAAATCCTGACTAAGCCGTCTTCCTTTCATTCCTTATCTTTTTATCTTTTACACTCTCGGCCTCTTGCGAGTGACCTCGTGGGGATAAAATAAAAAGGTTTCCGTCCGTTTCCTTCCTTGGAACCTCTTCGTCCGAGACTTAGCATGCACGACGCGATTCCTTCATAAAATTATGACGGCCAAGGGGAGAATTCTCCAGAAATCGGAATGCATGCTCTCGGACACGGGACATGTCGTTTAAGAGTCGTGGAGAAATGAAAATCTTCCGCGTGAAAAAAAATTTCCCGCAAACCTCGGACACCAAAATGCTGCTTGCAAGTCTTGCCAAGGGTGTGGCGACTCCCGAGGAATTGTCAAGTGCGAGAGAAGTATCCACGCGAAATGGAAAGCCTAACGGAATCCGACGAAAAAAAATGCATGGCGCACAGCGTTTTCTCGAATGCTGGCAGGAAAGCAATGCATAAACTGTAAACATTGGGGTCTCCGAAATATTAATGACGGAGGTCAGCATGGTGCGGTGGATCGGAGTATTGACTTCCCTCCTGGGGTCCGGCGTTTGAATCCCGGCAGTGGCGAAATTTCCAGCGATATACAGTTCTTCGTTTTATTTAAATGTGGAGAGCATTTAAAGTTCAGAACATATTCCGTCTGTTGAGATTTTTAGCGTCGAAATTATTGGGACCTTTCGTCAAGGAGCAAGCTCATTTCTCTCCAACCTTTCAAAAAATATCTAATTTCCAACCGCTTCCCAAAATACCCTTAAATTCATAATGAAATAAATTAATCTAATTGCTCCTCTTAATCCTCCTCTATTAAAGATGTATCAATGTTATTACTCTGTTTTGACTCGTTTTTTACTTATCACATAAATATTAAGAATTATAAAATGAAGGGAATATGGTATAAATTTAAACACGAATCTTAAACTATGTATATTCTCCAGGATTTAACCCACTCTGCTGAGCATTCAAAAAACCCACAGATCTAATTCAGCACCCAGTGATTTGCTTCAACAATAAACGGATTGACACCTTATAAACATATCATTTCAAAATCACAGAAGTTCAAATCTGAGAATTGTATACTTGAGGTCAG
Source organism: Platycnemis pennipes (assembly GCA_933228895.1). Taxonomy (NCBI): domain Eukaryota; kingdom Metazoa; phylum Arthropoda; class Insecta; order Odonata; family Platycnemididae; genus Platycnemis; species Platycnemis pennipes. Next base: position 112,723,089 of record OW121848.1, on the reverse strand, counting down.
AATGGAGTCCCATAATAATTTGAAAAAAGCTAATCTGCTAAAACCCAAATTAGCCGTGACGATCCTTTGGGACTGTAGGTGAGGATAAATAAATGAAAGAATTTTTTTAACTTTTTACCAGAAACATGGAACGCTCCAATTCGTTTTCCGTTCACATAAAATACATTTACGAGTGACTTTAATTTTTAAAAACAGGTTTCCTCTATTTCCCAACCTTCCACTCAAATTTTATTTTGGTAAAATGTTGCTACTCGTTTCTACAATCTGCTGGAAAGTTTTTCCACTCAGAACTTGAAGAAAGAGTGAAAATGTTCTAATAACTTTAACCATTTTTAAAATTTCATTTCGGTAACGACTGTATATACCGTATAAAAATGAAGTGTTGGTGAATAAAACACCAACATCGGTACTACGTACCATTTTGTTGCGTCAGGAAGCATCAAAATTGTACGTAGTACGAGTAAACAACGTTGCGCTGAAAAAATTCACAAAACATTCTGAAACGACAATTTTGGCAAGCTCAGGACTACAAACATCAAGTAGCTAATGAATTAATTCATGGACGATTGATTGAATGGACACAACGTATAAACAAATATGAAGGTTGCCGTGAACGTTTCCAACGCTTATGTCACTTTGTTTGGACAACGGAAAAATTCGGCCAACTGGAGGAAACAACCAATTCTCATGCGTTTACCACAGGCGTACAACGCTGGGTAATATTTTTTGTTTTATTTTTTAATTTAGTATGTGAGGGAAAAACAGTGAATACCTTCCATTATCTTTTTTCAGCATTTCGAATTGCTAATTTTTTTTTAAAACGGTGACGAAAAATAAAGTGTGTTTTCCAGGAGGTTCAAGATTACGGAGGGTCAACAATATCGACTACGTAATGAAGCATTCGTCTTCCCACTCCATATTTACAACACTCTATAAGCCCGTCAATATTGTAGGATACTTCATTGTCTATGAAAAAGAATCTGAAATTGATACAACTCGCAAATTATGTTACTTTCGTGATGAGAAAGCTATCCGAGAACTGAGCCCAATCTGTAAGTAATCCATAAAAACATAATCTATTTCGTCATTCATTGCTGCAAACAGTGGTAGCAGCCACTTGGGTATCATTTTGCGATGTGAATGCAAATTGGCAGGACATTTTATTATTCATTTCCTCACTGCACCTTAGGAGAAGGGAATATTGGATGGCATCATATCTACGACCGAAGATGTGAAAAAAGGGAGCCATCAGCAAAGAATTTCAATGGGCATATGAATGAATCAAACATGCGAGGAATAAGAAAAATGTTATTCGGTCAAATGAAATTTAAGAATCATTTTGCATACAAAATTTCACCTCGAAGAGAGGAGTGCTGCTGTTTGGATAGGAAAATATCCAGTAGGTGAAGAACATTCTCAAAAAAAGTTTCCAAAATTAACTATGGATTACGCTAACTATATTTCAATTTTACCAAATATCTATCTCCTTTGATGATCAAAGGAACAAGGATTGTTCTTAATGTGACGAGGGTTAAAGTAAGGAGACAATGGGAAACCCGCATCGCCTCCATCTCAGTCGTACACCGCACTCGCTCGGGCGATACTCGATAATCTCCACGCTGTGCTGTCGCCTCCACCCACCACTCCCCCCCGAGCATTGGGTTTCGATAACTTCCTGCAATCTTCCATCGATTTCCCTCGTTCAAGTCTCGTGGAAATCCCGTCCGCGGGTTTCCGGGAAACAGCCGCGGAGGAAATGCATGGGCAGAAATTAATAGGCGCCTGGACAATAAAGGAGAAACGCCCGGCGGAGAATGGAGCTCGGGCGCGGTGACCCTTGGGAAAGGATTTTTGAGTTCGAATCGGGGAAAAAATAGAAACGAGGGTGGATGGAGCGAAAGGGAAGGACAACGACGGACGTGGGGCAAAGCGAGTCAATAGAGATGACCTCTTTTATCAAGACGAAGCGGACGTCGCGGGGAAATTTTACACTCGGGGGACGACCAGAAGAGTTGGAAGACTGCGACAGACGATGATTTCCAACATTTATTTTTCATCCCGTCTCTCTCTCGCGGAGAAATGCCTCCCTAACACCCTAGCCGTGGCGAGGAGGGGTGCGGTCGTGACCAGCCTCGGTGAAAGGTCGGGGAGGAGTAGTCGCGAGGATTTTTTCCGTCCGTTCTCACGCGAACGGTGATGAAGACGGTGACGAGTCCATGGCAGACGGAGAGAATGAAATCAGGAAGCTACCGCGTGTTCTCTTTTCGCCATTATTTTTTTCGTCTACATCGCTTTACATCTTCATGAAGGGTGTTGTCAGAGGAATTGAGTCGTCAAAAAAGTCGCATTCTATCGGGGAAGAGTCGAGCACGAAACGAAACTTAAAATACATATGCGAAGAAAAACGAAATGCAACATCTTCAGATACCGGGACTCGGCTTTTTTTATAATGCCTTCGCTACTTCCCTTTCTTTTAGACTGACATGTTCACAACAACAATACACTGATTGTCAAATATTGATTTCTAAAAAAAACTCGCAGAATTATTTCATATAGATTCAAGTAAAATGTGTCGTTTACAAAAATAGATAGATCAGCGAGGCATTTAAATAAATTATAAATCTAAAATACCATTTCCAAGGCCATATCAATTTGATTTTCCAGTTGTAGAAATAAATGATACCAGCTTATTTACAAATGAGAATATTGCTGACAAAAGGAGGGTGTAGATGACTATGACGAAAGCTTTAGCAATGGTTGTTCTCACTTATAATGAACTCTGAAGGAAGAACGCACCTAAAACTCCCTAGTATCTAACATCTACACTGTTAGAGTTTAATGACAATTAATAAGGGAAATACGGTGGATAAAAAAAGTAAATGATAAAGAGAAAACCTGAATGTGCAATGAAGACATTTCACATAATAACAGGAGGATTAATAACTAACTTACACTATTCCCTGCTGCTCAACAGATAAACCTTCCTCGGAAACATTCTGAGATATTTCAAATGAGAGAAGAATTACACGATAGATTTAGGCTCAGAATTATGCGGTGGAATCTAGGCATAGTTAAAATAAAAACAATGCAATTTTTAAGATTCCACGTGTATTTATTGCCATCATCCGGTTACAATGTTGAACGACCAAATGGTAATTGTTCCAACCTGTTGCTTGGCATACATGACAAGAATGACGTACCTTACTGTAAAAAAGATTCACAGCAACGTAAGTCATTTATTATTACTCGACATCATTTATAAATTTACACAATGGAATACGAACTAAAAAACTATAAAATATTCTCAAGAGGAATTACGTAAGTTAACAATGAAACTGGTACATACACGTGGAAATATATAAATCCTTATCTTACGAAGTACATCGTTTTTTTTAACATGTTGCAGTTCTACAAAGTCAATCAGTCGAAGCTTATTCTAATGTGAATAGTTGTTCCTTGTCATCAAAATTATAAATGTGAAGTCAACCCTTCTCCTGGACTCACCCCGCAGTTTTCTTCCTCCTCGCCTCACTCAGGCGCCCCTTTTCTTCGTAGTAATATCTCCGCCCTTGGCCTACTCCCTCCGACGACGGCTTCGACGTTTGAGGAGGCTTCACGAGCGATTGACACGCAATTAAGTCGGGATCTCGAAGATTGACCCCTCCCCCCTGGCCCTCACAGGGACAGAGGTGGGAGGATCGTTCCGGGCGAGGATAATCAAAGCGAGTGACGTGGGGGTCAAATGACGCCCCACAGTCACTTCCATTCAACCCCCCAACCCTCACGGAACGAACGGAAACGCCTCATACAAATCGTGCGAAGAGAAATAAAAAGTGGCCTTCCCGCTATGGGAAATGCAGCTTGTAGGCATTCATTTTTTAAAGGTTCGGCAGAGAGCATAAAAGAACTATTATCAAAAAATAATACGCACGGTGGAAACCACCACATAAGCATGCAAGGCGAGATAAAGCTTCAATCGAAATTATTACAAGGGCATACCAAAATTATTCGGTCAGCGGGGTGTAGATGGTGGTGAGATTCAAATACTTTAACGATTCATTCCCTAACCTAATGACAGTGTTTTTCAATATATTGAATAGATGATCGATTTACAGAATGGTACCATAAATTATTCCACGAAATAAATACTGAATTTAGACAAATAAATAAGCACCAAAAACCAGTTATGATATCTGAATGTGTTTGTAATACTAATGAAAATATAAAATATGTTCCATATGTCGTATAAAAGGTTCGCTGAAGTCAGCAAAAAGTTAGGTACGAACTACCTGATTCCCGCAACTGGTTGAATCCAACCGCGGTAGTAAAACTTTGTCTCAGTCACGGACCAGTGAGGACAACAGTGCGTCATCCTGAGGAAACGGGTGCAATCGGACCCCTGCAAGAGTTGACGAAGCTCAATTGCAAATGTTAATATTAAACTGTGAACGATCTACGTCGAAAACCACGAGAAATAACACTCCAAATTAGAAAATTTATTTCTTTGGCACGTTCTGTTTACGGTAAATACGGGCGAAATCGCCTCCGGCCGAAAGAGTTAAAGCTCAATCCCGCAAACCGTCTCACTAAAAGGAGACAATGCGTGCCAACATTGCTCCCCAGTAAGCCGGCGTCGCATGGTACTTTTTCCGACGTATTTTTTCAGCGTTGAGCCTCGCGAGCGGACTTCGAACGGTCGAATGCGAAGGGCAATGGGTTTTACGAAGGATAGAGTGGTGCTATTTTTGCGTTCGAAGAAGCGTCGCAGTCATTACTACTCATTCCTTTCTCGTGCCTTACAAATTCATGTCGGCTCCTGTTCGTAGACCGACTGAATGCGTTGATTTATGGAGTGTGCTTAGCATTCTAAAACGATCATTACCTATGAAAACGTTTAAACTTGGTGTTCAAATTAGAAAATAATCCGCGAAGTTACAGTGTGACCTTTTGTTTTCACGGTTCAAAATGCTTGGATTTCACAAAAGCAAATATCTGTCTCTGCGGAGCAGGCACGTAGCCAGAAATTTGCTTCGGGGGGGAGGGGGGTAGGGGGCTAAGTCTTGCGGCATATGTAACAAGCCGTGCCCATGCGGTGCTGACATGTTACAAATATCGTCCCTTAATTTTCAGTGCTTGGTATTTACTTTTACAGTGTCCATACTTATCACTTTTCACTGGTAAAGTTCACTGCTAAAATTAGAACAAAAAAATTTTTGGAAAAACTTTCTTGGGGGTTGGAGGCGGCTGAAGCACCAGTGGCCTCCTTCCCTGGCTACGTGCCTGCTGTGGAGGCATAGGAAGCATTATCATGAGTAAGTACCTTATTTAAATACCTATGTTAGAAGATAAAAATACTTGATGATACAGGTCCTTTCCTTTTTGCCAAGATGTATTTGGCTTCCCTAACTTTATTAACATAAATTTAATGTTAGTAATCCATTAGCATAGTTTCTATGTAAAAAAACGATTTTTTTGAAGTGTGGGCATTGATAATTCTTACTCCACCAAATTGGCTGACTGCCTTAAAAATGTGGACGAAAGGAATGAACCAACCAAAACCGTTTCATGCAATGATGGCTAAACGTAGCCGTTGGCACGAGCTGGCACAACTCCTTGACCCACATCGTTACACACGTACCATATTTATGGTGCCATATTTATTTATTATTGCGTGGCAGGCAACCAAGTTGGCACATAGAGAATTTCCTCGCTACTGGCGTGGTGCATTTACTATTTGCGTTTCGCTCACCTGTTGGGACCACTCGGTGACGAACCAGGTGTTGGGAGTGCATGGGCCCATGTCGCACACCTCCTCCTGCTGCGGCTTCTCGTCCATCGGACAGTGAGCAGCGCCCGGAGCGGCCTCTGCTCCATCAGCACCCACGCAGCGAATCGCCCGGGACCTCATTCCCTTTCCGCACTGAGTCGAGCACTGCGGGGGTCAAGGGATGGTGGGATTTAATCAAAGATAAACACTCTCCAAATTCACTGGAGGCGAGGAACAGCGGGCATTTGAGCTGGGGGTACCGCATGTGGATACTGTGAGCGTAATAACGGGTGGATGTATTTGAATGGCAAGGGATGATAAAAAGGTTAGCAGAGAAGTGAAGAATAATAGGCTATATGAATGGAGGATGGATGAAATAGTAATTGCATTCAACATGCTATCAGTTGGAGGATACCATGAGATAAAGAGGAGTTCAAAAACATGTTGTCATTGTAGCAAATCAGAGATCAGCCACTCAGGTAAGCACTGCCTAAAATGTTAGCAATGTTAATATGGTACCTACTAACATTGCTAAGTTAATTATAATGCTTAGGGTGTTGTCAATTGACGACAATGACCATTGCTAAATAAAACAGGTCTAGCAAAAGAAAAATGAAAAGTGCTTCATAAAAGTCATAGTTCAGTATCAACTGATACATGTCTCGACCAATTTTGATAGGTTTGTGAATAGTCCCCGACTGTTACTCCCTACCCATGAGCCCTCCTAAACCAATTCACATTTGCCACATATTTAAATCGTCACAACTTCGTGAAAATAAAAGTAAATACTCATATATGAATGCTACGATTTTTATTTAGCTCCCTGGAGAAATATTCATAAGAGGGTCATCATAAATCGTATTGTCCCGGAGTGCTTACCAACTTAATCATAAGTGTCCCAAAATTAACCGCCTACAAGGTGGTCAACCTGACCATACTACATGACCTCAAGAAGAGGCTTTGATTCTTGAGGTTTAATAGTAGTTGGGCATTTCTATTAATACTCACCGGTCCCCATTCTCCAGCGACCCATCGCCGAGCGTGGCAGGATAGCGGAGGGTTCGGGCATGGCCGGGACCTCGGCAGCGATGAAGGCGGAGACAGGCAAGCCCCTTCGGCCACGCGCATGCGCAGTGTCGGCGAGATCTCCTGCTGGCACCACACGTCTCGAGTCTGCATGCCACCCGAACCGCAGCTCACAGAGCACGGGCCCCAGTCTCCAGCCACCCACCTGAGCCAATGGCGCCGAAATCAATCCAAATAAAGCCGCGCGTCTACACAAGCGTGTCGAGTGATTTGGCTGACATTGTTGTCAGATTTCTATCTCCTACGGTGACCTGCCCCTCTTTGAAGACCGTGAGGAGCGAAATCTAGCAACAGTGGCTGCCATACCACTCGTAATACATGAATGGATTGAAAAGTCTATTAAAAATATTTAGATATAACATACTTCAAAATATCTGCAATTGGAGATAGAGGCAATGGAACGTGAAATATGGCAACAATGCCACCACAATAAAGAAATCGTTTTCGAAATGAGAGATTCCATAATTCACGCTCACGGAAATTACAAATCAATACTTATCTATTAATAAGTAAATATTGACAAATATCGATTCGCCTTTATTGCCAAAGCTATGCTACATACGATTAATACCTCCTCCAGATGAAAGCTATGAAGTGCAAAATTTTACTGCTGTGACCAGAAAAATAAAAATCACTCAACTTTAGTCCATCGAAAAGCTCCGCGATGGAGACCCAGACGGATGCTCGGATACGGGAACAACCGTGAAATGAAAGACGGGCGAGAGTTCTGAGCTATAGTCTCCAAAGCAGATATTCCAGAGAGGAAAAATACATTCACCTTGACCGAGACTCGAGTCCGGAACCTCTTAATTTCCGGCCAGGTGCATTAACCATTACCATGGCGTTCTTTTTCCAGCAGGCAACTCTCCTAAGGATTTTCACGGCTGGTTCGCAATCCTTGAACTTAATCCCCATGCGTTTGTGTACATATGAATCACTGATGTAATTGAAACATGCATTTACAAAAGTCGTATTGAGTAACGTATTTTCCTCTTCGGGCGACACAAAAAATTAAAAATGTCGAATGAAATGTATAAACCCATTTAACTCCGCAGAATACGTTCCTTTTGCTACTCATGATATCACACATTTTTTAGGTATATTTCCTGAAATGTATAACATGGAATGGTTTTATAAATATTTTCCATCTATTGAGCTGTGGTTTACAAAATACATATGTTCATGTAACCGTTAGATTTTGGTGATAAAGCAGCCACGATCTTCAAAAGCAAGACGATTCTCAAACCTAAGTCATTATCAGCCTCTAGTCAGGAAGAAAGAAATTTTTCCTAATGTGTCCCTGAGGTGCCCAGAAATACTTGACGCCCAGAAAAATCACTCATATATTTATTGGATTTTAACTGGTGTTGACCAGTTCTCACCTTTTCGGAATCCCATCTACCTATATGCATATCATAGCTCATCACTGTACAATAATTATTTATTCAGCACATAGTTATTTTAGCCACCAAACATCAATTAAAAATGTGCGATAAAATTATTGCATTGTTAGAAATACTTATTTTAGGTGTGTACCTACTTTATTTTTATTGCATCCAATTGTACACGTGGTACAGGGAAAACTAGAACAATCATATTCATTACAGCATGCTTATCCCCAAGTGCTCTCTTTATTTCAATACCAAACTCCTTTGCTAATATCTACAGTTTAACGTGCAGTTGTACATAGATTTTCCCTCCAAAACTGCCCAGAACCGCTCTCCTGTAGGAGGAATAGGTTTCGGGAACCCCAGTTGATTGCCAGAGTCTTAGCGTGTCTTAGGTACTCACTCGGCCGGGCAGGGCTTGTTGTTGCAGGACGCGGTCTGCGGCGTGGGACGGTCGTGCGGCGTGCACCTCCTCTCAGGCACGGGCGTGTGGTTGTGCTCACGGACGCAGTGCACTGTGTTGGTCTGCACGCCTGCAAAGCGAGAGAGACTTAATTTATTCCCCCAATCACGGAATGCATTTGGACACTGACGTGGTCCGCGAGGAATTTCCATACGGACTGACCATTGCAAATAGATCGGCGTATTTGAACCATGTCTCCTTTTTGTCACACCCTTCAATTCCTTCCCAAGAAAAAATGACTGTAGCCAAGTTGTTTTGACGCAAACGGCTTTAGAATGGTAAAAGCTGACGGCTGGAAGCATTCTTCTTACCCGCAGGGAATATCTTTTCTTTCTATGCGTGGGATTATGAGTAGATCTAAAATTTTGCACAGGGAACATAAAATACCTAATTGAATCAATAATAATGTACTGAGGCTTGAATATTTTATGGAGTTAAGTAATGGTTTTATACCACAATTGTGGTGATAAAATTAGAGCCAAAGTTGAGGTAGGGTAGTGATTCATTCAGTAAATAGAAAAAAATCGAGATCGAGATAAAAGTGATGCGCCAGACATTTAGGCCAGAATATCACATTTTCCCTTGGCGCGATATACTTGAAGAACTTAATGCATTTGGGTGTACATATTTTCTATGTAAGGTAGCAATTAATTGGGTACATACTTAATGTGTAGATTAGAGATTAGTAACAACAACTGCTAAAATGCTGAGGAGATTTAAAACACACTGGTAAATTTGTTTAAAATATAAACGATATATTATATTACACTTTCTTGAAAATTATGTGTATGAAAATGCTAACATACTAGTTGAGTGCAACGACTATGTTAAGTATTTTCAGTTATGATCCGGTATTAATGATGGGTCACCGCAATCTCTACTTAGGAGCTTCAGAAACCAAGCCGAGTTGGAATAATAGCACTGAAAGTACAGTCGATTATTCATTCCTATAGTCACAGGTAGACTACTATTGAAATTAGGTTCAATTTATTTTGTACTCACTCTTAACGTTATTGTACGTAAATCCTAACGTGATAGAATTGCATGGCGACACTTCGTCAAGGAAAGCACGTCTATTTAATGAAATCTGCGGCTCTTCGATTGAATAAAAAAGGTGACACGGATAGCACTCGCAAATATTAGAGAAAATGTTCTTGTGGTGAAGCTTCGTGGCCACTAACGTAATAAACCCTGACTCAGCATGGATTCGTTCAGTCCATGAATCATCTCAAGAAAACCTAAGGGGAAAAATAGAAACGTGGAAAACATTTTAGTTCAAAATAATGTTGAACGAAGCAAAGTAGTCATGACTAATGTTAATAAATACAACCTGAACTATAACTGCACCGAGGCGTCACGCAAAGTCGCACTCAATTCTTTCCTGGGAAGTTTGCTCATGGTTAAAAAAAATATGAGGCTCCAACATTTATTTCGTTGGTCCGGGAAACGCTCCCTGCCTGGAATTGCTGGAAGTGACAGTAAGAGGAAAGGGATTTAATGAATGCCAAGGGTCGAGATAATTATTAAGTAAAGTTTATTCTGGGGAACGAGAAAAATAGACTTTTAAAGTGTTGCTAGCTTTCTAATCTTCTATTCACGTTCTGACATACAGCCGCCATGGGCGAAAATCAACTTTGTTTGATTGAAAGAATTCTCCCTATTTACCAAGGTGGTTTAGCGTTCAATAAGTCGGAGTCAAACAGCTGAAAATCTACTCGAAAAGTTTTGACGACTGATTTGCGAGGTTAACGAGGTAAACAACCCGATAGCCGATGTTGACTACGTTCCTTCTGTGGAAACAACGCCGAAGGCATGCGCGGGGAACGGCGTAACTAAGTTTTTTAGACGCAGGAAACTAACCCGATCCGATCCATATTTTTCAGGGCTCGCAAAGCGTTAGCCATTTGGGCGTAAATAAAACCACGCAGAAAAGAACCGCTTTGCAGACCCAAGGGTATTACAGTTTCTGAGAAGAGGTAATATGCTTTGAATCACCTAGTGCACCGAGGGCGTCAACAAATGAAGAACTCTCTTTTCTATTCCATCGTTAACGTGAACTAGCAAAATTGTAAACAAGGAACTGTTAACCACGCCAAAGTTAAACATCTAATATGAGAGAATGGCATATTCAGAGAAGTAATTAAAATTATACTTACTATAGTAGCCAAAAAACAGCACTTAAAGAGTTGAAGAGTCCAAAATTGGTGTGATTCATTGGTTACTATAAAAATTTGCATGAATATTTATCAGCACTTATAGCTCGTATTTCATACGTTGTAATAAGCTTATACTTAAGAAGTTTTTGTAGAATAACTGTGACACATACTTGAATATGTAGGGTTTTCTTTGTTTCCTAACGCTTTTTGGGCTATTCTGTCCTGAGAATAAACAAATATTAACTATTTGTAATAATCTATCGCGGAAAATACATAATTTGTTGAAGTCATTTTAATAGTAAATACCAAAGAAGTCAATTAGTCTCATACTCACGAAACTTTTGAAAGTGGAACATACACAGCGAAGTAAAAACAAAAATTTGGGAAGTTAATATTAAATATGACTTTTTACTACATTCCTTGAAATTTATACGACGAATCTGATTTAGGTCAACGTAAGTATATTTACCAATCATGCGTCGCTTTTTGAAAATAGATGCTTCTTCTACCGTTACAGCAGCCGAAGAAATTTATCTCTAAACCTTTCCTTCTTTTTTTAGTTTCTTAGTCATTGCCTTCGTAGCACTAACGTGACACCCCTTATGGGTTCAAAAAGTCATTGGTAGTGGTCTAAGAACCAACATTGCCATCGGGAGTATAAAGATCTTGAGACTCTAAATTGTTGCTAAGTAATTGCAATAACCCTAAAAAAAATGTTTTGAGTGATTTTGCAATAACTATATGAGGCATTTCCAACTAAAAAATATTCACTCGCTCGAATAAAAAAAAAATGAGTGACATTCATAATTATTTCGTGATCGTAGGGAACCACCACTGGGGCAGTGTATTTACTTTGATTACTTCGGTATCTGGTCAAACATTTTCGTACAATGAGAGTGTTTCTAGACGTATGCTACGGTTATTTTTATTAAGACTCACCTCCTCCGCAGGACTTGGAGCACTCCCCGAACCCAGACAGCTTCCAGATGAACTTCCTCTTGCGCCCACGCAGCCTCGGCGAGAGGGGCTTGGAGTCGTCACCGGAGGGCAGGAGGGACTGGTGGTGGGTGCCGTAGGAGGAGACCGCGCCGGCACCGCCGCTCCTCACCTGCACCGCCGCATCCTTGGGTCCGCTGCGATAAGTGTGATAAAGATATGGGTCAAAGGGGACCCCATTCCTGCAAAGGGCGACACGTGCGACAAACCGATTAAAACGAAAACAAAAGAAAAAAAATAACGAGGGAGGAAATGAAATGAGGGAAACTGATGGAGTAGGCTCGGGCACATGTGAACTGGAGAACGTAATGAAGAAAATTGAAGAAAAAGAAGAAAGGACGGAATCAGTAAATTTCTTCTTTCATGGGTGACCCAAAGCTGATTTTTCCACTTTTACAGCCCCCTCCACTCGCCCCGTTGTCATTCTATAAGACCCACCTCTAAATCTCACAACTATGATGATGATTCCTCTCTTTCCTTCAACCGATAAAACAGGCGTACTTTAACAATGTTTAATTTTATTTCTCATTAGTGTCATTTATTCTCTCATTAATACCTGCATTTTCACAGTCATCTGAAAAATCTGAATGTAAATTGTATATTTTTCTCAAGGTAATGGGAAATTGGAAACCGCCCCTCTGATGCCGATCCGACAACACTTATGTTAGCGTTATGTAATGAACGCACAGCCACTAGCGGCAATCTAGTTTTCCTCTATACCCTAATCCCGTGAAAGTTTTCTGATATTAAAATTTCAGTCCACACCGTAGATCGATAATTTGTATCGATATTTATTTACCTTCCCTTTTCTGGAGCACTCCAAATAGCAAAACCTATTAAATATATATGTGTAAAATTCTCCGACTTTTTTAAAAGGCACGTAGCATGGGCATTTGAAAAAAAGTAGTCTTACAAGTTTGAGACTGATGTAGAACAGAAATACATGTCACCATAGCATTTCAGAGTATAACCCATAAGATAGGAAACGAAAATGGCCTTTGTCGCTTAACGGTGATTCTAGCGCCATCTAACAATGCGATGTTCATAAGTTTAAACAACCTAATGCAGCTTGGAAAAAATGGCTTATGGAGACAACGCCAATCTGCAATTCACCATTCACATTTGAATAGCAGTGTCATACAAATACATTGGTTGAAGGATATTTTTCACATGCACCTGATGACATTCCTAATGCTAATCTAATTCGACGATGGCCATTTTGTCATCATCTTGCCGTGATAACAAGTTGAATTTATCTTGAATTGAACTTAGACTTGCTTTCAATAAAATACGACTCGAGCTGCTTAACTGCTGAACCATTTTGGGAGTGAAAAATTACAATTACAATGGTAGCATGTTAGTTGTTCTTTTCGTAAACAGTGCTCGTCTTGAAGTCCCACCATTTGCAGAAACGACATTTTCTTACGGCTAAAAAGAAAAACCACTTGCTGACTCAAAGTAAAGCTGTTCTCGTTAGGGATTGAAAGCTATGTCCAAACGAAAAAAAAATTAACAAGAGGATATGCACACATGTGATACATCGGATTGGCGAAGCGAAAACATTATAATTATCGGCTGTTTTCAAGTCTGTGCAAGCACTGAAATGCACTTGTGGCCGGGAGAAAATATACAAGGATGAGAATGGAAGGGTAAGGATTGATGGAAGAATGGAGAGAAAATCGGCATCAAAATCAGCTTTCTATGACTGGAAAACGCCAAGAGAACCACGGCTTATCGTCACACCCAATAAATATAGTACTGAACTCGAATGCTTCCCGCAAAGAACTCAAATAGTATGCCGGGACTTCAACTCGTGGGACTTCAACTCGAGCACTATTTACGAAAAGAACAACTAACATGCTACCATTTTAATGGTATTTTTTCACTCCAAAATGGTTCAGTAGTTAAGCAACTGGAGTCGAATTTTATTGAAAGCAAGTCCAAATTCAATTCACGTTAAAGTCAACTTGTTATCACGGCAAGATGATGATTAAATGGACATCGTAGAATTAGATTAGAATTAGGAATATCATCAGGTGCATCTGATTTATATACGTGGAAATTCGAAATATACCTAACCTCTGATAATGACGCTATATATGGCATGAATGAGCAGATGTTTCATTATTATTAAGATATTTCTATTCAGAGGAAGTTATTTAATATAACTGTTAACATACTTCACATTAAACCTATTAATGCGACGATGAAAAGTATCTTTCAGAGCTGAGATTCAAAACCGGGACTTCTGAGTGAGGCCCATTGACCCAACAGAGTGCTCATCAGGAGCGATGACTGTCCGCTTGAACCCTCGGCATCTACTTCCAACTATGCTCTCCCTGAAGGTCAGAGAGTCGTAAAAGATTGGACCTTTCCGCAGCAATTTTTTCAAGTGCACTGCGGTCTAAAGCGGCCGTTCTAGAATTAAGGGACTAAATTTGTGCTCCATTTACTCCGCACGAATGGGGAACTTGGTGATAAATGCGACAAAGGACGGATGATAACGAGTCTTTGGGATCAATAATAATACACGTAAACCCATGCTATCGTGCAGGATATTTCTTATCTCAGGACACGCGAAAATCTATTTATATAATCTTGAACCGCACTAGTTGCATCAAGTTCCAGCGACTGATTTTGAGGTAAAAGGTCATCTTGAAGCTGATATACTGAAGAGAGACGCGCCTCTTTAGCGAAAAATTGGTTCGCTTTCCTCATCTAGAAATTTGGAAAAGAGAATTGGTCATTTTTTTTTTTCAATTTCCCCACGATATATAAGAAGACAGTTCTGGCCAAGGGTGGCAACTGCCACATTATTCTGCCCCAGTACTTTAGAGATGCAGATGTTTCCGAGCTTTAAATGAAAAAAATACAGATAAAAAAATGCAAAGGAAACTTAAAATAGAAGGAAACTAAATTCAGCACACTCATGCAGGTAAAGAAAGGTCGGGTAATAGATTCTTTTAGGAGGCAAACATTTAAAAAGCAGCGTTTATTCAATTATATTATATTATAATTTAAAAAGCAGTTTATATAACGTGCACCCCAAAGAATTGCTTCCCAAATAGTGAGAGATGAATTCCTCTCTGTTGACTGATTTATATACCATGAAATTCTAAATATACCTAACCTCTGATAATGACGCTATATATAGACGAATGAACAGATGTTTCATTATCTTTAACGATATTTCTATTCAGATAGTTATTTTGAGGAAGTTATTTAATATAAATGCTAACATACTTCACATTAAACCTATTGATATACACAAACATACTTATTATTATTTAAACCATTGAATGCTAACACCGATCGTTTAGATCTCTTGAACAAATTAAGAAGTTTTAACTAAATTAAACCCCTTTGAAATAATAAAACAGAGAGATACCGTTTCACATCAAATGCAAATTTTCATTGCTAATAGTTTATGCAAAACAATCATCGCTCAGCCGTTGTGTTTAACTACCAGTGGAATAGTGATGATATAAAAGAGATACTCACAAAACCTCCTACTGTCTGAATACAACATATAAGTCGGCTTAATTTGTACACTAGCCGAGAGGATATTAGGATGAGAGCTGTTGACCGTAGGGTTTCGCATTGGCCGAGAAACGCATGGCCAGGAATTAGGTCAGGGAGTATTTTTTTTAATGCCAGCGAGGATAGGAAACTTCCCCGAATGGGGCACGCTAGTCCAAATTTTAATCCCCTAGCACTGGATTGCCGGATTACCAAATGCTTCAAAATTAAGGCACGAGGAAAATCTAAAATGCGATTCGCTTAGTACTCCCGTCAGTGCCGCTCCATTTCCCATACAAAGTTGGGCAACATTTTTCAAGCAAGTTTTTTTAAATTGGCTAGTTCAGGCTTTTGTACCAGACTTTGCAGTTGAATGATTTTAGCACTGCCTACTACTAGTAGCTGGAGTGTGGAATAAACGATTTTGAGATTTCGTGTGAAAGTTGTTATCATGCGGAAATAACAGAGACTAAAGGCTGATTACATCTCTGATCTCAACTTTGAGTTCTACTTGCTCTCCTATTGGGCGAAAAAATGGGCAGGATGCTTGAATATATTTATCTTTTCTAGGAAATAGCCGAAGAAATGACTCGTACCTTCTGTTGTCCGAATCATCAAAGATGGGGCCGTCCTTTGGTGGTATGTCGTCCGGGTACAAGGCTGGAAAAAAAGAAGGAGATGGATGACAAAGTAGTGGGTCGATGCTGGAAATTGTAAAGTGCCAATTGAAAATGTTCGTGCTAATGCTACTAAAGAACACTCATGGAAAAATAGAATGCGAATACACATGCAGGAAGGGAATGAACGTATTTGATATACCTCCAACGAAAAGGACATTAAAACAAACACTTCAAGGTTTCACTTCACATAAGTTATAAGATTTATTTGAAGATACATAGGACTCTTTCTTTAATTAGTTCCCTTATTTATTATGAGCAATTTAGTCTCAGCTGGGTGAATTCAATAAAGTAAGTTTGATCGAAAACATGCACGCATTCATGTTGTAACTAAGTGCTGTTAATTCAAAGATCACGTACTAGATTTTTTCTCTGTGGAATATTTTACTAAGTGTTGTCATATAATTTACGTTTGAATCTACGTCAGTGTAATTGTATGATGCTTCTATCTTTTCCCCGTGCGTAAAAATGCTGCTACAGCCATTCGCGTTAGTCACATTTGCCTCAAATATATTATGGAACTCCTCTCGGGGGAGGTGTTTGCAATATTTACATCCCGTACTTCATTCCCAAAATTTCTCCCGAGAATTCAATTCGCCCAGGGCAGCAGGTTATTTCCCACCGCGTTCGTCCACATGCATTTTTTAAAGAAATACATACGATGGAATGGCAAAGAGATTTCTTAGTCCTTCCAGAAAATTTGAAAACGTTCTTGTTCACCTCAAAACGAAATTTTTCTCCTGTTACTATCAAAGTTTTTTTTCAATAAATTTCAATCAATATTGAATTAGGACAGTAAGCAGACATGTTCGGATTTTACTCTAATTTCCAGAATGTCTGGTTTATTTTTGACATGCACACAAAACATACAGTCGACTGGTAGGAAGATGACAAAAGTATTTGCTAACATTTTCTCAAATTTAAAAGTTTTTACAAATTATCGTGAAAACTGGATGGACTCGTATAAAGATTAATTACTAGCAAAAGGCATTTACACCTCTTCCTTGCTTTCATTCTCGCACCAATCCCACTATAGTCCCCTATACTTAAAACCCGTTCCCTATTTCAACCTTCTTCTTCCTCTTGGCAAAAAAAGATCCCAAAAAAACCGCACCTTCCACCATAAGTTTTAATTCACTAGCACCTATCCAATCCTAGGATCTTCCAAACTCTTCCATTTACTTCACTTTCGTTAAACTTCATTGTGCTTAAAGGTGGCTTATCTATCGAAACAGGTTTAATAGTTCAGAGTTTTTAAATAATTTATGCGAAAATCACTAAGTTATGGTTACACATTAGTAACGGAAATATTCCACAGAAAGGGATAATTTAAATTTGTTTTTTTAAAAATAATTATTCCTCTTTGTTGTGAGCCAATGAATGAATCCTAAGATTGATTTGGCTATCTCTATATCTGTGGATTTGGCGCATCTCTCCCCTCGGATTTCCTATTGGCTAACGTCTTCATATTTGCATAACTCTTCTCTTTTACAGACTTAAGCGCTTACTCAAAACATCTCTTTCCTCTTCCAATCTTCAGCTTTCGATTTTACCTTGATTATTAAAATCGTTAGCACATAATTTCTGGGGTCGCGGTTTTAAGCCATACCCAAGAAGGATTTTCACTTCCCTGGGAATAGAGAGGGTTGTGTACTTTATTCAACTGATCATAAAAGATGTCTTCATATTCCTAAATTCACCGAAAAAACAAATACACGTTTAATATAGTTCAATATCTAAGATGGCCGAATATTTTTTCCCGTCCACTTTCACATGTTTTCTGGAGATTTCTCTTATCCTCATGAATTAGGGAGGTAAAAAGAACAGCTACTATTTTTACACTATATTTAAAAATCGATCATGTCAACTAAGTCTCATCGCTATGTTCATTATCAAGAAATGACACTTAATTATCGAAATTATTATTATTATTATGGTTGGTTTTTACTAGGGATGGGTCGGTTCGGTTCTTCGGTTCTCGGTTCCACCGGTTATTGAGCTTAGAACCTAAACCGGAACCGAGGCCAAAAATAATCGGTACCGAAATAATTCGCGCGAAAACCAGTTTGAAACCTACTCTCACTCCGAAAGTGGAGGCTTCACATTAAAACCTGGTGAAAAAGTGTACTTAGATGCTTCAAAGTCGCGAATTATTCTAATTCAGTCTCTGAAAATGATTATTGATTACCTTATCTTACCATTGAGCAATGCAAAGTAAGTGGTAAATTAAGAACCGGAACCGAGAATCGGAACCGAGAACCGAAGTTAAGAACCGAACCGGAACCGGAACCGA
Source organism: Platycnemis pennipes (assembly GCA_933228895.1). Lineage (NCBI taxonomy): Eukaryota > Metazoa > Arthropoda > Insecta > Odonata > Platycnemididae > Platycnemis > Platycnemis pennipes. Next base: position 112,704,744 of record OW121848.1, on the reverse strand, counting down.
AAAAAAGTGGAACCGACCCATCCCTAGTTTTTACAATAGTGTAAAAGTCGTGTAAACCTAGTAACTGGTATTTGTTTATTCCTCATCATGAATTAAGCTAATTTTCACAATGATAATTTAATGATTTTAATGCGTGTTAATGATTTTCACAATTTTCGCCTGATACCATTAATTATATTTCTCTTTTCTCCCACTCTTCTCAGGACAGGACTCAGGACTGTCACTCAGCTCTTAACTCAGGGGTTGGCAAGGGTAGGGCTGGGCGGTTCTCCGGTGCACCGGTTCAGCGCGCTGAACCCGCTGCAGCGGTTCGGTTTTTTGCAGAACCGGCAGGCCGGTTCAGATTTAGTAAAAAAACCGGTGCACCGGAGAATCGGTTCTGAACCGTCGCACCGGGGAAGCGGTTCTGAACCGTCGCACCGGGGAAGCGGTTCTGAACCGGTGCACTGGGAAGCGGTTCTGAAACACCGATGATCGTTCGCTGTTCGGCTTTCACGCCACTGCCTCCCTCCCCGTCTCTGCTCATAGCCGGGTTGGCTTGCGTCCACGCCTGTGAACTTTCCTATCCCCTCTGTGTTATAATTTGTCTGCCTATCGTCTCACAAATAATCGGCCACTAGAGTGCAGAGCGAACACTCTCACATCTAAAGCAATGTCACATAAGTAGCTATACGGGATTTTCCGTATTTTTATGTTATTTTGTTTTGTCGACGATTACAACGAATAAGTTCGTTCAGGTGAACAACCAAACAGTTCATAATCATACAAGTTAGTGCAGTAGCATTTTTTATTAAACCAATGCTGTTGATTTGGGGAGACTTTGTGGAGGAAGGAGCATTGTTTCAAGTCCCTATCTACCCCTGCCACACATACATAAGAAGCGCCAAATTCAAACAACATTTGAACATATTGATGTTGATTATTAATGTACAATAACGTTATGAAGACATTCTCAGTTGGTGGATGCTTCATGAGGCAACCTTCCCCTTGCTTGCAGGGCTGGCCAGGAAATATCTTGCTATACCAGCAACATCAGCAGAATCCGTAAGAATTTTCAGTTTGGGAGGACTTGTTATAAATAAATTGCGAACGAACACGCCGAAGAACTAATTTTCATTTCCATGAACCAGCGCCATGTGCCAGCCGATTTCTAGATTTAAGTTAGTAGTAATTGAAAATTGTAATATAGCATCTGCACTTGTGTTAAAATGTAACTTTTGACAATCAATTTGTTCTCAACCTTCAGTAATTGATAAAATACAGCTCCATGTGGCTTTAATAGAACAGCATTTTATTTCTTTGAAGAAGTCACTGGGATGTTTACCGAAACAAAAACCAGACATGTAGGAGCATCGTTTGGAACTTTAAATATGTGAAGATAAATATAAGCACAGGCCTCACCTGAAAACCATTGGCTCCCGAAACATGCTCTACTACTGTTCAGTTTAGAAAAGAATGCCTGCGTTTTAACTCCTCAAGAGCATGCGACGCAGTATATGCGTCCACTCAATTCTATGCCTTCGGGGTAACTTTAATCTAAGGTATTTTAATTGCTCAGGGTGCTCTAATGGGGAAGGCATTGAGTGCAGACTTTGACGCAAACGTCTTAGCGGATCGATGGCTCTTGCGACTTCCAGTTTTGGGTTTTCTAGTTGGCTTGTCAATCTCTTGCATTCAATTTCGGTAATCGAGGGTTGTCCTTTGAGCTTTTTCAATACCCACCGTTCCGATCACTTTGTTTCAGCAACCTCAATTGTATTAAAACCGTCACGGAAAATTAGCTCGAAATATTTCAGAACACTGAACTGGCACTATTTATTTACCAACTAAATCACACGTAAAAGGCAGGGATGATAAGCATTATCGATATCTTTCCAATTATTTTCTTGCATTAAAAATTAACTGAGAAATGTTTCCTCTTCCTGCTAGGTGCAGTAAACCAGAGGGTACCCAATTTAGTCCTTGGAAATCCTCTGAACTGACTTCACTCCTCTCTATCAGAGCGCCTTGCATTTGCTTGTCGGACAACTCACGTGAGCTAGAAGTCATGGCCAATTTAAGAGGAAATCAGTGAAGAGGCGATCCCGATGCGGAAAAGAATAAAGCCACTAGAGAAAACACAAGGCGTCAGAGTAAGACCCTCGACTCGTAATCATTATGAAAGAGAAAGGAAATGCCGACTAAGAAAGGCAGATAACTATGAATCACAGACGAAAGGAATCAGCCTCTCCACACATCTCAGCTCTCTGGAAGCACGTAAATCAGATCAGATTAAGTGGAAAGATTTCGTCCGTACGTAGACACCAGTCGCTCTGCCTCTAGGGAGCTTTTCATTCACCAAGGATAAGTTATTAATTTAGCACGACGCGTTTTGTTGCTACAATAGCAATATCATTGAGGCTGATCAAGGCAATTGCGAATGCTGTTTTGCCAACGAAACGCGTCGTGCTAAATAAATAAATATCCGAGGAAATTTTGCAATGTCTTCATTAAAAAATAATGTGAATTTCATCGCCGTTCACGCGGCAGGTTCGAATTCGGCAGATCAACAAATATAGGTGCATTTTATAACACTTCAGAAAGCCAATTTATGTGTACACCCAGGCCTTGTACAAAAGCCATTGGCTCTCGCAATCATTCCCACATTTTGATGTTCAGTTTAGGAAAGCATACCCGAGTTATAAAGAAGTATCTTCTTTAAGAAAAAAAACAAATCTTCAAAAAACTGTATAATACATAAAAAATGGACCAAAAAATATTTTGGATGAGAAAAAAAGCGGTTCACTGGGAAAACTACAGTTCAGTAGAAAACACCGGTTCATCAGAAAATATCGGTTCATTAGAAAACACCGGTTCAGTAGAAAACACCGGTTCAGTAGAAAACACCGGTTCAGAATAAAAACCCGGTTCAGTAGAAAACACCGGTTCAGTAGAAAACACCGGTTCGATCTATTGAACCGGTGCACCGCCTTCGCAAACGGTTTTTTTCAGAACCGAGAACCGGTTCAGCATTTCCTGCACCGCCCAGCCCTAGGCAAGGGTACTCACACGAGGCAATTGGAGGTTTGATGACCGCTCCTCCGCCAGGGTAGTATCCGGGCGTTCGCGGCATCGGATTGGCCGCACCCACCCCCGCGGGACTGAGGCGTCCGAACGCCGATTCGCCCACCGGAAGCATGTACTCATACTTGATTCCGGGGTTGGGCTGCTGGTAGATGACCTTTTGGTGGGAGAGAATATCCGAGATTGTAAATAAAATGGACTTCAATCGTAAAATAAAAACCAATCGACGCTTAAGTAATATTTTTTGGATATTTCTAAGGAAATAACCGATTTTCAGAAAAATATTAAATTTTTAAACTTGATAGTTATTGTTATTTGCTTCACAGTTAAAAAAATACATTATCTACATCTACCTAATACCCTGCAAGCCACCACAAGGGTGTGTGGCAGGGGGTGATCTCTCACCAAACATGCAACACATATCATGCATAAAAAAGGAATAGTATTAATATAGTGGACAGAACTACACTATTTAAAAAAGATAGAAATTGCAAAGCAAACATGCAAAAACATTATATTGTATCATATTCGTTAAAATTCTGTTTCTTTCTTTTTATTCAGTACGCTAAAAATTTTTGAAATTAACGCATGTATCCTGGAGCAAAGCATGAACCCCTGGTACTCAGAGACTAATCTTGTCCCAGTTGACGGTGACGTTGGCCAAAAATACTGACGTTTTCCGTGTTAAAACTGGAATCTGGAGTACGTGGGAGCTACAAGAGTACGATCTCTAAATTGGGTAGTAGGCTACGCGGGCTACGCTTAATACATAATGATTAAAAAAATGTTTATTGCTTGCACGAACAATACCAGTTAAGAAATTAGGGAAACAGGAATATCTAGGTAGCTCGTAAGGTATACCTTTTTTGGGCTAAAATTATAATACCATCTTATTTGAGTAAAACATGACAAATGAATATTATAATCACATCAGTTTCACTAAAATCGTTTGGCTATGGAAAAAAAGTTCTGCAATAGTTTATTTAAAGAGTAAACGTTTGTCAATAAATACTTTTAATAGACATGTTTGATCATTAATATCATCATAAGTCAGCAACCCTTAGATTGGTTTGAAGCAGCTTTCCAATAGATTCTCCTTCCTTTCAAATTTTTATTTTTACTATTTACTTTCCTCTTTCACATTATTTACTAATTGCGTAATAGCTGCATTAAAATACCAGACAATACATTAAAATACATCGAAAACTCAATTTTCATCTAATTTATTTCTAATTTCACTAAGTTACAAAAAAGAGCTACTCAGTCATCAATAGTTCTTATGATATAAAATTAAAAGAGAAGTTGTATCACGGACTAGTATACTTATCACAAGAAGATATTTGCTCCCAAAGTACATATTGATCAGACAGAATAATATCAAATGTACAGACATTTGTATGACTAACGGGGATTGAAAATTATTGCTTTATTCCTCACCCATTCGAACCAACCTGAAAATTTTATCAAAATGCACATATAATACACTCGTAATAAAAATTTCCTTTTGAATTTACACTTTTTATAGGTGATCCATCAAATTTATTTATTCTAATTTAAATTTTTTAGGCGAAGCATATTTTGAAAATTAAAAATTTGCTCCGCCAGCACAATTTTCCTCACTCTCACCTAATGAATGCTCAAATATTTCCCTTTCCAAATGAACTTGAATTGAATTCCCTAATAAATAAACTTCCTGCCGTAGACGATAACTTAATTTGCTTTAAACGATTGTCGGGGAAATTTAAAATTATGCCAGTTTTAGTCGTTTAACACAGAGGGAGTTCACGTTGGATTGATTTGAATTTTTATGGCTACATTTTAAATGAAATTATGAGAACATATTCACAGAATTAGTATTACTGATGTGCTACATATTTTTAGCTCACGTCCATTAAAAGAATTCGCATCAAAATATATTTAAAAGAACAATAAAGGTAAATATTTTACGCAGTTCAAGGACTCTTGTTTTTGTCCCAAATTAAATTCGCGTGTTTGGAACTACGTGTTTTTCCAGATCCCTTTCGCTTTTGTCACTTTGGATGGCTTGCCCTATTGATGCTAGCATCTCGTGAGTGCACACAGGGTGTTGAGGAACGAACCGTCAGGAAAGCATTTATCTTTATAGGTCCCAAGGTGAGAAGAAATGTACGCCATTGAATTGTAAGAGAATGTGGAAAAAGAAATAATCTAGTCACTTTAAAAATGTCAGGATATTTACCGTATACCATCAAAAACAATTGTCTGAGTAATGCAGGAATAGCACTAGCTAGATGCGCTCCTATATGTTTCTCTTTGCTTGTACACTCAATAGCCGATTCTTTCCATGAAATCAGACACTTAAGGGAATATAACTATTATCTCAGCATAAATGGACTGAAGCCATTCCTGGAATTGCATCAAGGAGGAATAATATTACTGGGTTTTATCGATCTAGATCACCAACTTTGTCATATGGATCTAATTTGTCATACTATATTGGTCACGGGAGTTCACCGAGTAAAGAGAACCAAGGCATGCCAATCTGCAAGCAAATATTGATAATTTCCATCTCTCATTTTTCTCTAAAACGAGATTGTTGAATATTTTGATGTTAATCCTCTTATGGAAATAAAAATACGTAACATTGCGGTGAGGGACGATGGGCGAGTGTTTTTTTATCCAAATTTTAAACCTTTAAATTGTGCAACTTCGTTTTATGGCATGATAATTTTATTGATTGTGCATAAAATTTTATATAAGTGTTATTCTACGCGGTGGGTACTTAGTGATTATTTATATTATACTATCTGAAGGTGCCCGTTGAAATTCAGCGGGAGGGAGAAATTTAATAAATACAAATTGTATTAAGAAATTTTAACAAACCTGAGTTAGCTACGGCTCCAAGTCATTATCCGAACCATAATATAATTTAAACCAATGTAAACATATAATTACTGCCTGGACTCATAGCTGTACCTTTACAAAAATAAGAATATTATTTAGAAACTTTCAGGACAGAAGATACAAAGTAGGTTAGAAGGGAGGGTGCATACGAATGTCTGTCTATTGATCGGCGCAGCGAAATCGTCAATTAATATTTTCGTACTAACGTAACTGATTGATAAAACTAAATCCAATGTCTTAAACTTCTTAAAGGCACCATTTTTCCCAGGACCAAAAAACGTAAACACATTTACTTAGCAACGTAAACAAATTCGCTTAGCAACTCGTTCCCCATGCTAAAAGATAGGGGAAACACCATTTTTATGCTAATATTTTCACACTTTCTCATCACTCGACGAAAATAAATACAAGTAAGCAATGGGCTCATTTTTTCTCGTTTGAACGATACCACTTCCGCTTCAAACCAACCGGTACCTTCGGAGTTTACCTCACATTTAAGAACCAACCTTGAACGCTGCAAACACATATAGGTACAGACAACTACCGCGAATTCTTATATAGAATTTCAACACTGGCGCTGCTTAATCGTCAATTAATATTTTCGTACTTACGTAAATGATTGATAATGTCGGCTTATTTTTCGTGGACGGTGGCGCCATGCGCACGACTTCGGCTGCTTTGTGACATAATATGTCCAGCAGTCCGGAAACATCTTGTTCATTTAAGGCCTCTATAATTTACACTACTTGTTATCACAACCGGTAGAGCACCTGGATGGAAATCAGGGGATCTGAGTTCGAGTCCAGGTCAAGGCGAATGATGTTTTATTTGTCGAATATATACTATTGTGCAATTTCAGCGGGTAACGCCGCTAAAGTTGTCACGGCCAGTTAGTCAGAGCTCCGAAGGAAATGCCTAAAAGGAAATATAAATATCGACGGAAGGTTGGCAACATTCGAATCAAAACTAAATCACTTATAATTTAAAGTTTGATTCATTGCCAATTAAAGTTGGGGAAACAGCTGATACAAAAAATTTGAAATTACTCATCCCTTTCATTACCTACATGGAGACTACTAAAATTTAGTATCTTGTAGCTCAGCCAAATGCGATTTTTTTCATTACATTCTCTAGAGCAAAGAGTATTTCCCGTTCAACACCCTTTGAGAGTGCGTAGGTAGCATAAAACACGAAGAATTATTTCATCAATCATCCGGCTGCATGTGAGAAAACGTGCCTTTAATAGATACCGCTTTTGCGCAATGCGTAAATTAAAAATAAATGATGAGTTTATTGAGAATCGTACCCTGGTAATTTATCAATAATGAGACGGGTCGAACGTAAAATACGGTACCTTCTATTTAATGAATACTTTTCTCTGATTCTAATACAATTCCTCAACAGGCTTTGGAACTCAATTTTTGTTTCCATCATGTCGTCCAATCAAATGTTTAACCGGAAAAGAACCTAAAGGAAATGTGGATTGGGTATGCTTGAAAAGAAGCCAAAACAGTCATTCGTAAAGATCAACTCGCGTCAACATTCAATGAAACTTTAACAGCAATGGCGGTTTCAGTAAAATCACTTAAAAGCCTGTAGTATTTCTTGCGTTATTTCTTTCCCGGAAAAACAATCATTTATGCATTTCGGCTGTAGTAGGTAGTAGCTAGTGGGTGATGATCGATGGTTTTTATTCTTTGCGTCATACAGGATAGGTAAACAGTAGGAAGTTGGTAAGTTTAACAGGGAACGTCGGTAGGATGGAAAGGAATCCGGAATCTACATTACCCTAAATACTGTAAAAAATAAACTCTTATTGAAAGACTCCTAGGGATCCACGGTTGAACGTCCCGTATGAGGTACGAAGTACTGATCTTGAAGTTCCCTTCTCCGAGTACTCGGGCAAAAACCTTCACCCCTTCCGGGATTCCAGCCCTTGGATGGGGAGTCAGTATTGAAGTTGAAGCAATCCGCTTCCGTAGATTATAATTTGTTGTATCACAACTGCTTGCGCTGTTTAGCACCAAACAACCGAATTCATAGCACAAGCTTAGCACCCCTAGATGGAATTCTACGTGTAAAAGTTCGTTGGCGTAAAACTTTCACACAGTTCAAATTCAATAATTTCAATTGAAAATTTAAGTGATTTTTCCTCAACTGATTAGACGTACCTAGTTTCGTGTGGACATTGTAGCGCCATACCATACCCTGAATTAAAACGGTGAATGCATTAGTTTTGTTTAATGTTATAGGGTTTGCTACTCTTGGTTGTTCTTCATCGTGTTTATGGTTGTTGCGTTTCTTTTAGGTGTAAATTATGGTTTCCTGATGCTTGAAAAGAAATGCTGTTTTGTCGCATGTTCGTTCATTGGAAAAGGTTGTTAAGAGGTTGTTGATAAAGAGAGTGAAGGAGAGATTGTTGTGAGAAAGGCTTGAGAGAGAGAGAGAGAGAGAGAGAGGATCGGAGATGTCCACTCTCAAATAAAGAAGGGTCAGGAACTTTGGAAAATAAATACATTATTGTAAAAAAAGATCACGACACACGGCATCACAACATTTACTTTTTTCCTCGTATGCGGCATAGAAAGTATGAGAGAATCTTGGTAGTTCTCGGGATGACCTATAGAAATGCGAGGGTGGTTTTTTTCCTATGGTGAGTAGTGAATTTATCTCGGCAATGGATATTCGAAAATTATTGCGCCTTCGAATCGTCTCACCATTATGTCGACGGGCTCTAGCAGGGGTCCTTTTGCGGCGATGTACTCTCCTCCGTTGGCGTCTTGTCTTCTGTAGGTGAACCTGGCCCCCGCTGCCTCATACTCCCCCGACCAGTTGATGGCCCAGTTGCCGTTGATGATGTAGCTGCCATCGGCGCGTCGGAGAGCTGCAAGAAGAGATAAGGTGATACGTATTAGCGCTAAGGAGTTTCAAACAGAAAATTATTGTCATGATTAATTTTTCCTACTTTCTGAATTTAAGTACCCTTACTTTACTCTTACTTACTCTTCATGAAAAAAGTACTCTTATATTTCTACTTTAATAGAACGTTTTTATTCCATAGTACTCTCCAGGCAAAATGTATGAGAAATAACATGTATAAGAGAGAATGGGTATAATGTGAAAAAATACCTCTTCACCGTGTGAAAAAGAATTGCCATTTTCTCCAAAAATTGCTAAAAATATCAGAACTGTTTCCATTTCAAAGATAATGGTATGATGAACATTATCCATTGATTAAAAAAAAGATGCGAACACAATTTCTCAGTATTTTTCGCTTTAAATTCCAAAATTCCGTTTCTCTACAGACTATACTACACAGTTAGGATATATATACTAATTTATTTTAGGTAAGGAGGCATTTCTCATTTTTTCGAAACACACATGCATTATCAAACACGAAAAAACTTGAGTCAAAAAATACGATAAGCTCCTATCGTATTCTGGACGAAGAGAAAGGAAATTAAAAGGGAATAGGGCGAGTACTCCCTTCTTTAGTTATTTGCTAAACGTTTATCTTCCAGGTTTAACTTTTGATGAGACATCAAAGTCAGTTGATGAAATATACCGTAAAAATGTCAGCAAGTGTAAATCTTAAATTATATTTATTGCTAGAGGAGGCGGCCGACAGCTAAGATTATATGTTCCGTTGGGTATTTGGGGATATGAGGGAAGAGATAATACTCTAATGAGCGGAGCAAGAGCGAAGAGAATCCCGGCGTCGATATTAGCCTGCTTTCTACGAAATTTGCTGGATAAGGCTATCGTTAAATGTCCCATTCGAAGGACACAGTGCTGATCTTGAAGTGGTCTCGATACAATATTCATGTAGAGATCGGTATCAAACTGAAAAATATGTCCACGCCGGAATAAAAACTCCTGATTTTCGATTGGACGTATATACTCAACCTGACGTACTAACTCGGTCCATTAAAACTAATTATTACCAGCATGTATGCAAACCAATTCACATCTTAAGGCAACGATTTTTAATACCCACGTTTTTAACCTCACCGGAACGAAAAATTTGGGAAAAGGATGAGCGATGCTGCTACATATCCTCTTCGATATAGCATTTCGAAACCAGAAGGAATCAACTTCAATATGTTAGAGCCCAATGATATGTGATAGTTTGCGATACGTGACATGCAATGCGTAATATCAAGCAGTATCATATGAGGTCAGTATCAGCATCGTAAAATCGATACATGGACGTATTTTCAATAAGAAGTATTTTTAGGTAGAAGTATTCATTCAGAAGTATTCGCGATATTCCAACTCAGCCTCTAGTCAGAGATGAAAAGCGCAGACTTTCAATTTCATGGAGCCAAAAAAAAACTGCTGCATAAAAGTAGCCAAAAGGGAGCGCAACATTCACGTTATACTAATGACTAATTCAACTCTGCACTGTCCCATTGGAAAAGGAGGTTTATGCGCTGGTGGTTCGCGACCGACCGTGAGCTTGCATGTTTCAGAAGAATGACGAGGTCACGAGACGCAATGTTGGAGAGAAAAAAAGAGCGCCCGGAGTGACATCAATAAACGATGAAAAAATCGATAGTCCACCGTACCTCACCTATTTCGGAAACATCCAAAGCAGGATGATCACAGAACCTTTCCACTCTCTCAACTCCCCAGCAGACAGTGTTCCAATTGGAAAGAGATGCGAGTATTGAGTGGTGTAGCTGCAAGTAACGAGGATTTAAATTTTTAATTAATGCTTCTTGGGGATTGTAGGAATCGCTTTTCAATATTTAACTGCCACTGTACAAGGGAAAGCAAATTAATGTAAGTGAAGCTTGTTCAAGCGTACTTTAAGTTTGCTTGAACACAATCCAAGTAGACACAAGTGAACATACTTTTAAGTACCTACACTCTGATGAAAAACATATCACAAATTAAGTGTATTTATTAGGGTCATGAAATCTTCGTTGCCAAATGTTGCCATGGACTATCCTCTATGCTAATTCTGGGATTTAGATCTAAGACTAGACAGCATAATCTTAGCACCTAAATCAAAAATAGAGTAATGCCTCTCTTTATTCTGGTCTCATCTTCAAGTAATCTTTAATAGTGAATATCTAGTAACGGTACACAGTTTTTATTTCGGGTTAATTTCGTAGAATTTAACAATGCGAATATCTAATAATAATAAGGTATGTTATTAATAGTAATCACGAAAATTTTCTTGAAAACGGTGCTCATTATCATCATTACCATCAAATCTAAAATTGGTTTGACGTAGCTCTTCACTAGATTCTTCTTTCGAATAGTTTCCTCATCCGCTAAACACACAATTTTTCCCTTTTAAACCCTTCGCTACCTGCTCCATGCACATATCACTCATTGCCTCAATTTATTCTTCTTCCGAACGACTTCTCCTTTAACGACTGCCTTCATCAGTTTATAATGCACATGGCCTATTAGGTTTTCCCCGTCTTTTTTCGAAAGTTTTCCTTATATGCCTGTTTTCCTCCACTCTTCTTAGACTTTCATTGCTAGTTACTGGGTCCAACATTTTTATCTCCAGCGTTTTCTATTACAAATAAAATACTTTGAATGCTTCCCTTAACAACATTACAGACTACAAATACAAATTCTAATGTAGTGCTTTCTGATATCCAAGTTTGTTTTTAAAGCTTATATACATCCTTATTTTAATAGGATTCCTTTTCACCAGCACTGTCATCCTTTTCCCTTCTAGGCGTGGGAATTATCATTGGTACATGAAACTTATCGCTGCGGAAGCCACAAGGAGTATTTTTGCCTCTGAACGAGAATTCAAGTGCATATGCAGGGGAATTCAGAGCTCACTCCGCATATTCATTCATTAATTTACAGAGGAAAAATAGCTGGTTCGAACCCAAAGAGCTGTCTAACGAGCAATCATCGAGAGGGAGACGCAAAATAAATGTCAATGAGTTGGTAATTCCAAATCTTTATAAATAGAGCTCAGACTCAGGCCCGTTTCCGTAATTGAAGAATTCATGAATTGCTTTGCTGCAGGGACAATTTCGCTCTGAAAGCGCCCTCTGAAGCAAGTTTTAAGTTCCATACGGGGGATTTCGGGATCAAAAGGGTCGTTTGATACGAAAAAGTTTGTTCTTGGAACTGCTATGGTGGCTGGGTCCTAAACAAGAAACCTCTTTAAGACGAGGAAAAAAGGGGAAGGAGAGGCTTTCTTTGACGAGACATAAATGGAAAATAATTTGAGGACGAACTTCCTGAATCAGAGAGACCCTTAATAAAAGAGATGATAAAAAATATTAATTATTTATAATAATAAACGTCCATTGATACTCTGATTAGACAGAAATGGATAGGTATATATTGCTGAAAAATAATATTTTCCGTTGAATGAGAGGGAGAAGGCTTTACAAAATTGCGCGGAAAGAGATTGAAATCTCGTCGGGATTATTCATTTCTTTCCTTCACTGATTTTCTTCTTTGTGATCTCTCGCGAACATGACATTACCGATTGAATTCGCATACAAAGAAAGGAACGTTTCCCGTTCTGCTTCTTACTTCTAGATCCTGCTTTTTGTTGGTTCTACGGAGAGGTCCGCGCCGTTGTCAAAACTTGGGGAGACGAGCGCGAAGAGATTGGAAGTGAGGATGAGACAAGAATAAAAACTCGATTTTGCTCCAACAACTTCTTGCGCTTGAGGAACCAGCATTACATTCGACGTCCTAGTTTTCAGCATTAATATCCGCAGCTTGTTTCTACCTTTCCCCCTTTTTTAAAAGATATCCAGACCAAGTGGATTCATAAATAATAATCAGCGCTGTGAAAAATGCCTACAAAAAATAGAGCAAATTTGGTCGTGATCAAAAAGTTGCACGATTGCTGATTCAGTCAGCTGCAGTATTTATTTTTTTTAAACTTCTAATTAAATATACTTTTGTTTCATGTGATACCCATACCTTAAAAAGACCTTACAGTTTTTTTTCTTAATTTCGACTAGTAACTCTACGTCGATAAGTATTTTTTGAAGGGCCTCTTCTGAGTTTTTTTTAGTCACCAATGCCATATCATGTGGAAATACAAAATACAAAAACGATTTAATGAAATAAAACATATTTACCACTCAATAAAACTTTTACTATACCTAAGAACCAAAGAAAAGCGGAAATGTTGGGCCAGTTTAACGGGTATAATTTTTGAGATTACTAATTCAACCAAATGCATATTCAATATGCCCCTATTCCAGCTTGTTTTTTATAACTACATACATCGTCTCTATATTCTTCGGGCAGTAGCGAAAAGCACTGTAATACTTATCATGTGTATTTAATTTAAATACAAAATACGATTAGGAGGCTTAGTATTGTAGTATAGAGAAGAATGGGTATATTGAATGCATGCGTGTAAATACAGATAAAAAAAAGCTCTGAAAATTTCAAGCTGAATAAAAATAAGCTTTGAAAACATTTTATGCTCATTTTATCTATTTGCTGAAGATGCTTACATTAATATTGTCATAACCTATAAAAATCTACTAATGCCAACGAACTTAAAAAATGCGTAACTTTCAGACAGAGGTGGACTTCACATTATGACCGTTGGACTAATGGCCTCAGGCATGGCCAGCCGGCAACAAACCCAGTAGACGCAAATAGCGCCCAGATTAATGATCTCAAAATTGAATCCAGCGGCACACTTCCAGTTAAACTGAAGGTCTATGATTCTATGAGTGTGAAAATCGTGTACGGTACATGGATTTGATTCAAGGCCTACACCTCTCGTCAGTAGCATTCACTCGCGGTAGACCTTAAAACCAGTTGACCTGGACCATTGCTTGCCAACAGAGCAGACGCATGATTTAAGACCCAGATTGCCCTCATGCGCTCAAGGAAGAGCTAAGTGAATAAACTTTCCAATGGAGTTTATCCGAGTAGGAAAAACGATGAATGTCCTAGCACTCTTGATATACTATTAATTAATTATAAACAAGTGCCGACTATTATCTATTGCGTTACGTTAAAGTGTGAGTGAGGGGGAGGATAGTAGTGGGTTTCTCGTTTTTTATTCTCCAACTGCTGAGATTATGACACAGCACCAGACCAGGGGAAGGGGAGAGTCCAGTCAACGATTATGCTGCATAATCGACAAAGGGATGGAGTCTAACCTTTCCATACCTTGGGAGAAAGGTTTAATCAAAGAATAATTGAGATACGAATAATAATTAGTGATTGCCCGGTGACCAGCTATTGCTAAGAAGAGTAGGAGAAAAGAGAAGTCTACTGAAAATTTTGGAAAAAAGAAGGCGAGTCAACTTAGTGGGCCTTAATTTAAAATATGATATTATTATGAAGAAAATCGTGAAAAGATAAGTAAATGGGAAGAACGGCAAAGGAAGGTTTCGTATGAGGTAGGTGAAGCAAGTAGTGAAGTATGCGAGGGGGAAGAATTCATGTATATGAAGAAGGCAGTTAGCAAGAGAATCGAGTGGAGGGCTGCGTCAAACCAATCAGAGGAGTGGTGACTGATGATGAAGATGATTATTTAATATACAAGAGAGAATGTTAGAGACGGCTATGGAGTATTATACGGGGTGGAGGGGGATCAAAAGAAGTTGAAATTATGCACATGGATGCCAACTTATTTCTCTCGAAGAGGTACAGACCAAATTCATTTCCCATATTTACCCTCAAATCAAGTCTTTGACGGCTTTTCTAAAAAGGTTGACCGTTTACATCGTTGCCTTGGGCAAAAACAAAATCTAGACAGTAAGTAGGTAACGTGAAAACTTTGCCAGTCACACCCTTACTATTCTCTACCAAAACTGTATTTCCGGGACGCCGCGGGCTGTCCAAACGGGAGTCGTGGCAATTCCAGCTCCCATTACGCAGGAGAACAACGTTTCGTTATGCATTCAGGGGAGCTACACCGAGCACACAGACGACTTAATTAAAGCGTGACCGAGGTGAGGGAGGATGACAGTTGTCTTTGAGCCAAAAGCCGGGAGGGATACGACAAAAGTCCTTTCAGGACGCGTTTTGCCTTTCCACTCGCGGTAGAAGATGAAATAGTGACTGAACCCGGAATCTGCGTATTAAGCCACGCTTTTGTGTACTCCATCACTACTTCTACGAATGGAAATACCAAAAATTAGTGGAATTTAAAAGGAGAGGACGTGGAATTGATTTGGGTAGAGAATGGGGATAAATTCCACAAGACACTTAATACATAAAGTGAAAAATATGCCAACAAAGATAAAACAAGGGCATCATTTTCGTTTTAATGGAACAACAAAGGAATTTTTTTCATTTATTGTTTGTCAAGTTCACTCATTTATCATTTCCTCTATTCACCAGAATGAATGCATTTTCAATAGAGTTTTACATCACATTAGATTTACTGCGAATTTAATGGTTTATATCCCCTGGCAAGACTGATTCGTTTAAATATTTCGAAGAATGCATTTTGCTCAACAATTTCTGTTTTGTATTCAAACAGCCGTCATTCAGAGTAACGACGCTGCATACTCAATTTGCGTGAGGCTTACAGGAACAGAAAATTGAGTTTTAACTAAGGAACATGCGCAAACATCATGTCTCTACAATTACTGCATCACGGATTAGCTGTAACAGTTGTTTCGTCTCATAGGAGATTTTTTTATAGAAAGAGGAAGATACCACACAACAAAGATATGGATGATACTTTGGATGAAATTAAGGAAGATGTTTCAGGAAATTTAAGGAAGCATTTTAGATGATGATTCTGATGGAGAAGTGTTCCCTATGACGGAATAAGCACAATAAGAGAAAACCTTTCAGTACTCTTCGTTTTTATTTGTTATCTAAAGGCATTTAACGTATTTGGAAATCGCTCACTCGTGTAACTAGCGTATTTATCACGTGAATTTATTTCAAGAAATTCACGAATTCAATAGCTTTATGCAACATAAAGGCTTTTTAAGAAAATTATTTAAAAATGGAAATTTTTTCATTAATCAGATATGTGTTTTCGAAATTTTTAATGTCAATTAAATAGGCAATGAAATAGATTACAAAATGTTCTCTTCCCTTCACTGGCATTACTTGCATCAAACGATTAAAGGTTTCATAGGTTCATTCATACACATGTAAATTCATATTTTGTGTAGTAGTGGAAACTACAGATGGGTCGAATAGCAGATTTCTCGAATTCGAATATTAAATAATGACTCGAACATCTCGAATTTTGAATGCTTCGAATACTAGAACTGCAATTGATATGATAAATGTTATTTGAAAAATTAATCGATTACCACATTTTCGTAACATATGCAACAATACCTACTATTCTCTCCTCCCTCTCCATCCCTAATCTTAGCACCCTCAGACTCACGGCAGACTTAAAACTTGTTTATAATGTTCTCAATTCCTCCATCGACTGCCCCGATTTGCTCCCCTTAGTCAACTACAGAGTTTCTATTCCGCCCCACCTTTCGTTCTCATCCTTTACTCCATGTGCCCATTCTCAGACTTTCGATTACCAAACGTTTTCTTTTCTTCCGTCTCTCCTCTCTATTGAACTCCCTCCCACGGGGAACTTGCATGGGTCGACGATTGCTATAAAAACTATTTTGAACAGGTAAAACGGAAATATTAGCTCGCAAAAATACCTAAATTTTCTCCATTCGTCGTAAGAAGAAATAAAAAATTGACTTAAAAAATCAAGCAAAATTTCTCTGAGCCGACCACTGCGCGAAGACACCCGAGCGCCGCCGAGGCCAGGTGTGACGTCATCTGTGCCTAATTTGCCGTTCGAGTCGGGAAATCCATCAACGCATGCTGTAAACATTGTTTTGGTGGAGGATTTAGTCGCTCATCGTCACTTGTTCATGTGCTGTTATTCTTGGGTAAGTTTTCCTATTCTTCTTGTGCCACGATTATTACTTGGGATATTAAAAATGTACTTTCGGGATGATAAAATGCAGACTTTTTACCTCTAATATTTCAGGTTTCAGAAAAATGGATGATTATGTTGCCGCTCGTTCGGATAACATTCCTGAAATTGATGCCATGACCCTCATGGAATTTGTTATGACAAATGATTGACAAATTACAACCTGTTTCTCTGATTCTTGTCCTAAGTAGTGGCGAAATGTGTGTTAATATTCACAGTATGTGTTTTGTAGTGTATCTACAAGCGCGTCTTGTTTACATTATTAGCCGAAGGTCTATGAGTGTGATTGTTTAGTATGAACGCCATTATTGCCTTTGGATACCACCTTTGGCATTGTGTTAATACAATAGGCAGTAAGAGAGCATCTACGATTAAGTAAATATATTAATGAAAAGTGGCATCGTCAGTGTTTGCGGAAATTGTGGCGCACTAGAGATTGCCCTCGTTATTTCTTGTTTACGGAGATGGATTTAGAGTTTGCGCAAATTTATTATTCGTTAGTATGTTATGAGGTGGGGGACAAGAATAGAGTAGAACTGTGTTGAACTCCATTGTTCCTAAGGCAGGGGCTTCTGACCCTGTTGAAACCATCCTGAAATCTGTGTAGATCTCTCTTGAAATACCGTCTTCAACTGGCCTGTTTTCAGAATGCGTTGGAACTGCCTTGATCATTGGTTGAAACTCACTTGATCTAACTTGTTTATGTCTGTTGGTTGGTTGGTTGTAACATAGAAATCATCAATGTGCAAATGGAGTACATAACGATATTACTTATAATGTGTTAAGAGGCACAAGGCTAATGTTTCTATAGGTGTTTCCATTATTTAAGACTGAAGAAGCTCCAGTATGCTTTAGGTATCAATCAATTTTCTGCATCTAACCAGCGTACTTAGTAATACATATTAGACAAGGATCATCAGCCCACCTTGGTCACAAGAGAAACTCGGGAAGTACTCATCAAGCGAAACTTTCACTTAGTAAGCGAAATGTGGGTGTTTTTCATAATTACATGTGTTACTTAACACATCACATAGTAGACTTTAATCCTTTGAAATTAGATTGAATTCCGGTTATCTTGGAGAAGAGATAAAAAATGATAAGGGATCATCATGTACAGGTAAGTCAAATCGATATCAAGCATAACAATAAAATTTGCTAAAATTATTCATCCTTCTAAAATGCACCTCATTTACCTACATTTAGATAGTGAAGAAGCTCCTCTCAGATGCCAACACATGATCCTCGGTGCTGACGATGGATATGCATGCCTGTCCCTGTACTAAATGCATACGCACTTGAGCATAATAATTCTCTCATTCAAGATAATTCGTTATTTGCATTTTTCTACTCTCATTTCATAAATGTACCTCAAAATATCAAAAATTTTATTTCATTATTAATCGAAAATCAACTGACAGCATTTCGAAAGAGAGCAACACAGATTTAAGGATGGTTTCAACTGGGTCAGAAGCCCCTGCCTTAGGAACGACGGAGTTCAACATATTTCTAGGCAGTTTCAAGTCTTTTTTATTTGTTTCATCAGTTTCAACAGATGTTCAAGAGACTTACAACACAAATCCTCTAACATGGGAGCGGTCAGGATAGCGAATTTACTTCGCTAGTTTAGGTTAATACGGTTCAGAAATGTGGGTCACTCAAAAATTTGCAAGCAAATTTTAAGTCTTTCCCACAAGACTGAAATTGCCGGCTCAGAGAAAATTCCACCAATCCGGGCGCCAACTCGCGCGTTAAAAAGTTATTTTAACAATATCAAGTAAATCCGTAGTATATTTAACAACATATCCCTAGTTGGACGGCTTATCATTTTATTTGAGTAGATTTCAATACTTGCGTTGAAATGATCTTCACAGATGAATCCCACTGTTTTCTTCGAAATATCCCCCCGATTTCTGCGAATGGCTCTTAGCCACAGGCTTCTCCTTCTTGCGTTTGTAGGCAACCTAATAAATAGTATATTAGGCACCTTGGTTGAGGTATTTTTACAGCCAGGTGTTAAACAATACTTACACCTCGAACTCATCTCGCTGGCTAATTACAATGCTAGGGAGTTGGGTCGATGTATGGAGCGGGCACTGCAAAAGTAAGATGAACTTTCGAGATTTAAACTATCTTGCCTGAATATTACTCATTATTGACGAGAAATATCAAGTGTATACCATTAAATGATTACCTACTCAATTAAAAATCAGTGGTGGGCTCACTTGTGGGTTGAATATGCTCGCTTGAATCACCCGTGTTGGTGCGCTGTTAGCCCAGCTGCTTCGGGCGATTGTTCGGCACTGTTGACGTCATCGGGGATTCTTTCGCAGTGGCTTGGGGGGGAGGGAGTTTTCGGCGCGCTTTAAAATGTCGCTATATTTAGCATTCAATATCTCGCGAAGGAAAACTCAGATTTACATGCAGTTTTCTTTGTTGAATCGAGAAAATAATTTTCTGTCCGCCAGTTAAATAAAAAAAATTCATGCAAGTTCCCCATTTGATCCCTTTGCACTCCCAGTTAAATCGTTCATAAGCCTTTCCATTTCGCATCCTTTCCCTACTATTCCCTACTATTTGATTCCTGTTCCTTATTGGTATTTTTGCTTCCATATGTCATCAAAGTTATATATTTGGCAACTATAAAATGGCATCATTGCTGTATGTAGTGATCTTTTTTTAAAATAAAAATAAATAAACAAATAAAATAAAAATAATTTGTTGCCTGTTGAAGTAAAAAGCTACAAGTTGATAAAAAAAGAATTCTGATTTTAAAATGTCAAATATGTAGTGGAGAGTGAAATAATTTACAACCAATTATGGACTGTAGAATACATTAACTTTTATAAGCCTGAATAGGTGAGAAGAAAGTGTTGATACACCATGTTCTGTACAGTTTTGAATTAATATAATCTAGTTAATCAACACACCAAATAAAGATTATTGTTAGTTATCAAATTTTGCGAGATCTCGAATATCAAATAGGTACTTTCTAGTATCCGAGAATTCACGGGTAGTATTCGCACATCTCTAGTTAAAAGGTAAGACTGTTGATCTTCCCGGATCAATTAAGTTGTGCTTGAAACAAAAGTTGGTCTGGTATGTGAACACAAAACTCACTAAGAAAGAGGTGTGGACGATAGGTTAGGGGGGAAGGTAGAACTCACGAGAGTAGAGGGCCCGGCTCAGGACCGCACGCACACACAAACACGCACATATACCAGTTGCATACATTCACCATATCACACATCATTAATTCCCTTGAATCGCATGAACATTTTTGCTATATTTGATATTTTCCACTGAAGCTAATAT
Organism: Platycnemis pennipes; assembly: GCA_933228895.1. Lineage (NCBI taxonomy): Eukaryota > Metazoa > Arthropoda > Insecta > Odonata > Platycnemididae > Platycnemis > Platycnemis pennipes. The sequence goes on along the minus strand of OW121848.1, from coordinate 112,684,595 downwards.
CAAAAACTGAAAGAGGTGAATGAGTTCTGTTACCTGGGAAGCCGAGTGACTAACGATGGACAAAGCAAGAAAGAAATAGTCAATACAATAGCTCAGGCAAGGAGGGCATTCTATCAAAAGAAGAATCTATTTAGATCTGGAAATACAAGCGTAGGGGTGAGGAAACAATTCATCAGGACGTGCATCTGGAGCATGTTTCTTTACGGCAGTGATGCATGGACGATGACAGCAGCGGAGAAGAAAAGGGTGGGAGCATTCGAAATGTGGTGCTACAGAAGAATGAAGAAGATAAAATGGATTTACCGAGTGACAAAGGTAGAAGTCTTAAAAAAAAGTGGGAGAAGAAAGAAGTCTGCTTAAAACTCTAAGAAGAAGACGCGACAACTTATTCGGCCATATATTAAGACACGATAGCCTGATGAAGACAATCTTCGAGGGAAAAGTGAACGGGGAGATTGTAAAAGGTAGGCCTCGTATGAGATGTATGGAACAGGTTGTGAAGGATGTAAAAGAGAGGAACTACGTTAAATGTAAAGATTGGCTGAATGAAGAATCGAGTGCAGAGCTGCGTCAAACCATTCCTAAGACAGTTTACGGATGATGATAAAGCTAATACGAAATGCGTTTATAAGCATTTAGAGAATTCGGTTCTAAGATTTGCTTGAAGTTCAAACGTCAGAAAGCCAGGGTCTATTCTGTTTTGATTGTTTATAATATTATCGCAATTCCTCACATTGCATTGCATTAATCCGCAGCTACTAACCACAACAGGGATTAGTCGAAAATACTTTAGTGTCATCTCATCCATTTATTTATCACCAAAGAGTTTAGTTTGCGAGATTTTCTGTTCCAATACATAGACCGGGGTGAGTGGGGAAAACGATTGTTTGTGCGGCAAAGGGAAGGAACGCAAAACAACTAAATTTAGCCAATCACCATTGGTCACGTGGCCGAAAGCGACGAAAAAAGAAAAGCGTGCGTTTGAGAAGCCGGATTATAATTGCCATTTTCAAATAATTTTCATCGAATTTAAACAGGATTATTCCATCGTATCAGTGAATGTATTCCAGGAATTTCTGTGAGCTTAAAAATTAATTGAAAATATATTTTTAATGAAAATGAATACAGCGTAGTTACGGTTCAGCAAAACCCTTCAAATCGCATGTTTATATGTGCACATATATTTACCAAGCGAAATTTTGCTGAATATATTGCTGCAAGGAGGAATGCCTTTTATGATGCGAGTAAATTAATTCAATTCACAGAGCGTTTCACGATGATGCATTTGTGTTATGAGACGAAAAACATTGAAAAAAGTAAGACAAATATGAACGCAACGCTTCCCTTTCCCTAGAAGCATACTTAACTATTTCTGCAACGTTAACCACTTCGCGAAACACGTAGCGGACATTAAAAGGATTACTTTTTAGGAATATATAACTGGATAATTAATAGTCGTATAGAGTCATATAGTTGTAAAGAGTGATATAGTCTTATTTGCTGATACGTAAAATTTGATTTCCCTGTTCAAATTGTGCGAAACTTGATAATTTAATGATAACTTAAATGATTCTAAGCGAATCATCACCACTTGTCATCAATATTAAGGTTGGCTTCCCCAGATCTTCACTAAATTTTCCTCTCGGTTAATATTTGTACGCTCACAATCTTTTACATCCTTCATCATTTTCTCCGTGTATTTCATTTGAAGCCATCATTGGTACCCTCCCCAACACGAATATTGCATTTCACCATCAGGTCTCAGGATATGGCCGAAGAAGTTGCGCCGTCATCTTTTTAAAAGGGTTTACATCAAGCAATAAGCCCACTATTCATAAAACTTCTTCGCTTATCACTCAAAACATTTTTCATTCGCCGTCCTTCTGAAAATATCAATTTTCGAATGCAATAATTATACTAAAATTGACACCTAAAGATCATACTTCCCTCGGTCATATGCGGCCAGTTATTCAGACAAATAAGCTTTGCAATGAAAAAATCCACATGACATCACTACAAAAACCCATTTCTCATAACATTGTACGAATTAATTACCAGCAAGCCTAATAAATTTCTGAATTAAACATTTTTGCTGCAACTGCAGTCGCTTTGCAAAATGACAAATACGTTAAATAAGTCCCCGTTGACCTTTAAAATGGTCTACATACTTATAAGAGAAAACAGCCCTTGAACTAATGGCTTGTTAACTAGCCTAAAACCGTCCCACTAACTACGACTAACGAAGGTGGAATTGAGGGCAACTTTTAAACTCGGTCTTGTCTTGAACTTTTGTTTCAGGTCAGTAACTGAGTTCATCCCTGAATTGTTAACCAAACTCAAGTATAACCTTTATTTCAAACCACGTCCGGGTACTTCAGACTACGTAAACTCAATTACTGGTAAAAAAAATTAAATACGTTTCTTTATTTCACTAAAACTCTAGCGTAACTGAGAATATTAAGCATTATGTTATGAAGACGTTGGGAAACGAAGTTACGCGTGGTATATTTGGATGTTTAGTATTCCTTACACCCCGGATCATCATCCATTATTATTATTGTCATCAATCCTCAGATTTCTTTGACGTAGCTCTCCACTGAGTTCTTCTATCTATTTACGTATTTCTTCTCTTTCACATCTTTCATCACTTGTTCCATTATTCTCACACGAGGCCTTCCTTTGCCATTCTTCTCGTTCACTTGTCCTTCAACGATTGCCTTCATTAGGCCATTATGTCTCATGATGTGGCCGATTAGGTTGTCCCGTCTTCTTCTTAAGCCGAGTTTACACGATGCATTTACCCGCGCAAGTACGTTGCTGGACAGATGCGTGGACGACTACAAATTGCTCGCACACATTCACCAAAATAGATCAGGGACTATTTTCTGTCCACGCATTCACACATTTGCGCAATTTTGAGTGTTTACACGGTGCAATTTTGATGGTGAATGTGTTCACGCATCTACCCGCGCGCGTAAATGCATCGTGTAAACTTGGCTTTAGGGTATTCAGAACACTTCTCTTTTCTCCAACTCTTCTTAGAACTTCCTCGTTACTTACTCGATCCATCCATCTAATCTTCATCATTCTTCTTTAGCACCACCCTCTTCTTTTCCGCTGCTGCCATTGCCCGTGCCTCAATGCCATAAAGACACACGCTCCAGATGTACGTTCTGATGAATTGATCCCTTATTTCTACGCTTATATTTCCAGTGGTAAGTAGATTAAATTATCATATATAGTATCAACTAACCCCTTATTGAATTGCTGTAGATTGTCATTATATAGAGGAGTGGTTTTTACAAAACCTGTGATTTCTTAAACTTAAGTTTCCTATAGTTGCATGTTTGGGTATGTGAAAACTACTATCACTCAACAAAAGTCCTTTAAATATGTAGCACAATAAGAGAGACATGCTTACGCAAGAGAAACATACCGTTATCTTCACCTGAAGTAGCCTGAGATCTTCGACTGTCTCCTCGACTTCAACTCATTGATCACCTCCGGGGGCATCCATATACAACGTCATGGTTGGCGAACCTATGGCACGCGTGCCCAAAGTGGTACGCGGAGTAATTATTTCGGCACGCGGAGCTGGGAGGGCGATCGATCGATACCTCTATCTCACTCGATGGATTGGCACGCTAATCGAGCGTGTATACTCTTATGTCATAAACTTTGGCACACAATCGCCAAAAGGTTCGCCACCCCTGTACTGCGTAATACTTATTACTTACTATTTTCACACCCTTCCTCCCCCCGTAACAATCCATTACAGTCTCCAGGAATTATATTATTTTTAATTACCCTTATTAGAGGAACTTTGATTACAATTACATCTAAATCGTGAGTACTTATGTGAATTGGGCTGGAAATAAACCTCCTATCCTTTATCCCAGTAATAAGAAGTAATAAAAACCCATACGAGAATGAGGCTGCAATAAAATATTTTATTACGCAAGCTATAGCTTCCTTAATTTTATTATTATTAGTAATGATATCGAGCATGTTTGAAGTCAACAACATATTATGCGTTTATACATTTGGAATATAAGCGTCGTATATAAGATAATATGGAAGATAAGCGACAAATATTTTATAAATATTTACATTGCCCTTATGCTCTTCAGATCATGAGGAATCGAATTCATATATGCGTTGATACATTAATCCAGATACATTTCACCACCCTCTTACTACGTTTATTTGTCCAAAAACCATCCCTTCTTTTGGGAATAGTAAAAGAGACCTCATTAGAATTACCATATTTATTCTTTGGAGTTACTGGTTATTCATAAATAATTTCTTGAATACATTATTACTACCCTTTAAAGGATGATTGAATTAAATGTATCTATCCCGTCGTAACTGGAGACTTCTCCTCCCTCTCGTGAGAGCCTCGTAATAGTTGCTCCTGTCTTCCCCGAAGGGTACCGTTGCCTCAAATATGGATGGTATTTCACCGTTTGGCTAGATGAGGTCGTCTCTGTCAACTTACGGTGGCTGGAGCGACTTATGTCTATGCACAGATTTGCGTGAAACATTATATACGCGTCATTATAAGTGATAGCTATGGGTTGAAGAGTAAAAAAAATACACTTTACCGATTTGATTTTTTTGGTAACTCGACGCTGCATCAACACATAACCTTATGGTGCATGACATACATTTCGTTATAACTCGATAGCTCATGTGCAGATTTTCTTCTTGATGTAAAATATTAAATAGTGCATTATTATAATGACTTTTGACAAATATCACGTAGTCACACCGACTCAAAGATGAAAAAAAAACATATTTAAACATAATGGGAGAAAAGTTATCAACACTGCTGTTTCCACATACACTTTTATTAGGCACGGCTATGGTTTCGTAGCAAGGCTACATACATCATCAGGTGGACCTGATGATCACCTGATTACCTGATGATGTAGCCTTGCTTGGAAACCATAGTCGTGCCTAGTAAACGTGTACGTGGAAACAGCAGTGTTGATAACTTTTCTCCTACCATGAATAACTTCCACAAAGTTTTGCCTGAGACTGTGTCGTATTCAAACATAACTTTCACCTTAATTTTGAACATTGCGCCGAAACCTACCAATAGTAGTCATGATGTTCTTTGTCTTGCCAAGTCAAAACTAGCTTTAATTACGGCAAAAGTACAATGTATAATTACCATAATACAGTTCCATAATATAGATAGTTACCTAGTATAGTTACCGCAATGGCATGTATACTGTAACGTGTAATTACCTGTACCTCAATCCTAATATTTTTTTCAAGGTACTTGAAAAAAAATTAGGATGTACACTCAACGACTCACGATAACCACTCCAACCACCTTAAATTAGCAATGTTTAATTTTTGTAGTCCCTCTCAAATGATAATTACTAGACTTATATGCTATCTATCTGTAGTACGGGTAGAAAGGTACAAGGATTGGAACGAAAGGGTGAGGGGGAAGAGCGAAGAGAAACACGGCCTTGGCATAAGCCTTCTCTTAACGAACGGCGTCAAGGGGGCTACGGCTTAACTTCCCATTAAAGTACTGCACACGAATATTCTCCACAAAGCACTCAAGTAGGGGGTGGATTACCGATCAAAAACATATTCTATCACCGGGATTCGAACCTGAATTCTGAGTGTGAGGCCAGCACTTTACGGCGGGGAGAGAGGCAGATCCTCGTCTCATCTTTTTTATGGGTGTTTTCAAGTTTGTTTCCACACTAATAGGTGCTTCAGACCGGGAGGAAAGGCATAAGGATGGGAATGGAAGGGATGGGGTTTTACCCATCGTCTCATGGCGACGATTCACCCCCTGTCGCGCACTGACGCTCGCCAAGTACCCTGTGAGAGCAAACGTTGATTATGAATAATTAACTACGATGCTAATTTTTCTTCTAACGAGCGCTCGGATAATTATATACGCGTGGATTCCCCGCAGGCTCCGGGACGTTCGTGGGTGCGCCAATCCTTCGCATCCCTCTACTCTCCCGCACGTCTCGCTTCTTCTGGCGGGGGACGCGACAAGGGTAACGCCACGGAGAGGCTTTCAGAAACAATTAAAAAAAATAGAAGGAAAAAAAACGATATCCGGGAGCAATGGGAAACTTGACGACAAGATTGCGGTCGGAGATAATGAAGTTTACACCATCTCGTTATCTTTTTTCATTTTCTTTTCTCCCTCTCTTCATTTCTCACTCCCTATTTACCTCGCAGCCTTTTCCTGCGATACCTTCCAATTTACTTTGTTACTAAAAAAAGGAGGATGAAAAACGAAAATCCTCCCAGGTAGGCTGTGGGTAGGGGGGAGTGGGAGTTTCGAGGATTAAATAAGGTCCACTATCATGAAGCAGGTTGGGAATGGGGACAATGGAGAAAGGCAGGAGAGCTTTGCCTCTAAAAAGAGAAAGAGAGAGACTTTGCAGAAAGAACGTGGTTAGGACTGTGAGATATAAACTTTCGAATAACCATTTTGACATGTGCATCGTATTGACAACAGCGCGCCAGAGTGTTATGACCCTTAGAGATATAGCTCTTAACGGCAAAATATCGTTACTGAATCGCACATCGATTACCTGACTTCATAAAAGTTGTAGGCACATCTTAAAACGGTATTATAAATCCCATTGCCATGAAAACCTCACACGACAATAATCGAAGACGTATCGCGATTGCAACGTATTTGATCGGAATGGAAATTCCATATTTCACTATTATATTGCATTTTGAAGAGGTCTCGGACACCAAATGGGGGCGTTTACTCGGAACCGAAATCGCAATTTTGTACACGAAATCGTTAGATGGAAACGAAAAACGAATTTTAGTGAAAAAATTAATCTTCAAACCACAACCATTCTCTCATAAATCAAAAATTAAAATAAGAAAAAGGTGACGCCCACCGAAAATGCTGCTGTGATAACATTGACGTCATTTTCCTCCCGTCCTTGACTGCTTTCAGGGGAGGGGGAAGGGAGTGGAGGGGGGTTCTCGGAAGGTCTGCTCGCACAGATGCTGTCGCAACTGCTCCTATTGGCAGAGTCAGCTCTGTCCCCCCCGATTGCGATAAGGTAAAGTAGCTTCACGGGCTCAGTTGTGATTGGACGAAGTCGATATACGTCAGAGGTTGCACCACACCCACTTTTCCGAAAGGGTTAAAAACATCAGTTTTTCGCCGCTTATAACTCGGGAAATAATTGTCGGATCAGAAAACGGAAAAATACGGGTCCTTTTATTTTACAAACTCTATCAGATTCGGCAATAAAAAAATATGGTAAACGACCCCATATAGCATATATAGCATTTATACATTTAAAATTGACACTTAGAAATGTTGTCCCTTACAAAAACTTAAATCGCTTTTGTATTTGGAGAGTTCGCAACGAGATGATTACCGAAGCCACGAAGAAAATGCGGTCCGGTGAGATATGATGGTGGAAGGTATTTGCCCTGAAAATGAAGAATATTTCCCTTTTCAACAAACGTTGTTATTGTCATTCGGCACTTCGAGTTGATAAACCATCATCTGGTCACCTCAGATCTGACGGCTGACCCGATTGGCTGATAAATTAAATTCTAGAAGAAAAGAGTCATCTTATTAATTTTTGGTACCAGGACTTGCCACCTAGCCTTTGCGTAACCCGGAAACAGATAAAATTTCCATATAGGCAGAACTGGTTCCTGGCAACCATGGCTTTTAAGGGAATTATGAAGCAGATGTCGTTTTTGTGAAAATTTCAGGACACACAAGTTTTTGCCCTTCTATCGATTGGCAATTAAATAATGAGGCCTTTCCATCATATATTTGAAGAAAAAAGACCTTGAACATCATATATTTTATACGTAGTTATACGGCAGAGCTCTTGCAGTAAAATTTGTAGAATATAAAGTAAAGAGAAATGTCGTTTTGACGAAAAACTAATATAAGGTGCGCAATTTTATTTATAATTTAGCATTTTTAGAAAATGCTCGCCTTACCACACTTGTTTTATTGATATTAATAAATGTTTGCTTGAAAAAAAAGCAGAAAAGCCTTAGTTACCAGAAAGTGGCGCTACAGTATGCTGTTATCATTGGCAACGGTACTTATGACGGAACGTGCTTACAAGCCTATTTACTACATTAATTAAGGAATATACCTTACCAAGGTCCTTCTTATATATTTTATGTTATTTAAATATTTCATTGGTTTTTGATATGGTGTAATAATACCAATGCTTCCAAATGATAGCAGCGTCATTGTTGCCAAACAATTTTCAAAAGTACGAATATTAATAAAATTCAAAACAAAGAGTTATATTCAAAAGAGAATTATTTAAAACTGAGTAAAAAAATATTTAACTTATTTTAGAATACATATTAGCGGAATTGAGCATGTATTCTCACTCTGTAAATTAAACGTAGCAACAACACGTCAGCCATGTTCCGAAGTCAAAGTGAGTTAAGAGAGCTGGTAAAAAATAGAATGCAATTACAACGCGCTATATAATAGCATGCTCATATAATTATTGTGTATGCGTAATCACCCTATAGATGATTTTCAATATAGGATTTTTCTGGATCGGTATTTATTCATTAAATAACATAGCTCTTTTACGGGAGTTTGAATCGCGGAGTCACGGTGGAACCTCCTTAAATCAATTTCAATACTTACACTGCATCGTTTCTCAAATTGAATATAAAGCCTAAACGATGCGAATCATGTTTCGTGGAGGTTTGAAATAACATTAGGTTTTGACACAAATGCTATCACTCGCGAAAGACTTGAAATGCTGTACCGATAATCTGTGTACTGTACTCAGAAGTCCATGGCCCGTATTCTCGTTTGAAACGCAACCTCGGTTATCTCCCCAGCAATGAAACCGAGGTTGCGTTTCATTGATTTCCTCATTAGAATGTTTACAAAAAGTTAACGCGAGTCCCGAAAACCTATGGTATCCCTTGGATACCACGAGAGTTTCAGAAAGAGAATAAGGACCCATGTGTCATCACCAAGGGTCAACAATCCCGAGATTTGTTTGACGAAACTTTCCACTCGATTCTCCGATCAACTAACCTCTTCGTATTTACAATTCTTCTCTTTCATATCCTAAAGAACTTGCTATGTGTATTAAAGGTAAGGCATTCCTTTTCCATTCACCCATTAAATTTCACCTCGATGATTTTCTTTGTCTGGTGATAATTTCTCTAGATAGGTTAATCTCCTAAGTTAAGTTGTCTTCGTCCTCCCAGCGATTTCAAACTAGCATATGAGAAATGACGTGATGCGAAACATTGCATATTGATAAATCTTTTTTGCCATAGGCTTACCAAAGTCATGCATATCGAAATGCCATGGATTTAAACTTTCACAAAAAATGTACCAGAGTGCAGAAAATCGATGTATCGTAAATATTAATTAATATATTGATTGAAAAAAATATGTCGTGGCAAGTTTCAAAATCTGTCAAGATTTGAGAGGCGTATGGGTGCGTTCACACGTAGCAGTTGACTGCTATGACAGTCAACTGATAACAACTATTAACACTCGCGTGTGTAAATAGCAACTGCGATGCGAGTTCTGGGGGGTTATTTTGTAATCTCACTTTAGTGAGAATACGTCATACAATGTCACTTTTTCGTAGTTAAACTCCGCCACCCAGGCGGCGTGACCATCTACGGATCTCAAGCGGTGAACTGCCGGTCATGTGCTGGTCTTTCAGACGATTCATCCGCTCTGATCCGTATCTTTCACTCTTGATCCGTTTCATTATCTCCGCCTGACATTAGTTCCCGTCTCATCTACATAAATAACGTGGCATGGAGCCACCATCGAGGTAGGTCAATAGGGTTTCGTTGTAGGTGATCGTTTCCACTAGAAGCTTGAGTTGGAAAAAAAGGCAAGAACGAGAAAGATACAATCGTTTTTAATTGTATTTTTGGAATTTGCACAACGTGAAGAACTTAAACTTTCTTAAATCACGAATTGTATCTTATCAACAAATGATTTCTTAAATGGAACACTATTGAGAAAATGAAAAATGATGATACACTATTAACGTAAAATGTTGCGAGAAACAAATGCAAATTCCAATATTGGTATAAAGGAAATTATTGGACATGAATTATCTTGACAGGCCATCCGAATAATTAAAATGATATGGACAAACAATTTTTCACTCACCTTCACCGTATTCCTCCATTTTTGAAGAAAGCGGTTGCCGTTGCCAGGCACTTGTTTGTTTATTCAACGACAGAAGCTTCGACAATTCACGATCCGTTCGTGAGCCGATCATTAAGAGAGCGAAACGGATCTCCCGCTTTCCCGCAAAGAGTCATTAAAAAGGTGAGATTACAAAATAACCCCCCAGGTCGATACTGGACATATGTCGAAGACTATCAATCCACGTTCGAGCTATTAGCAAAGCTGAAGCCTGCCAACTTTCCAGCGGAAATGTAATCAACACGATTGTTGCGTCGCAGTACATGACGGAATCTGGATATAATAACAAGGATATCCCTCCCCAAAAGGGGAGATTCTATTCTTTAAAGAATGGGAACAAAAGATAATCCTCAGTGGAATTTATTGCTTGATGAATTTCATGAAAACTTCAATCACTATTGAAATAAAATGCTTTTTATTTGTTATGACAACGCCTAAATAGCGGCTTTAAGCTGCATAGAAGTTGGTGCAGACGCATCATAGCAGTAGCGATATACATATATCGCGCATCTCGCGACTTTAATAGCTGTCAACTGCTTTGTGTAAAGGTGCGTTTACACGTAGCAGTTGACTGCAATGACAGTCAACTGCTAACAACTATTACGCTCAACTCGCATGTGTAAATAGCAACTGTGATGCGAGTTCAGGTCAATACTGGACATACGTCGAACACTATCGATCCTAGTTCGAGCTATTAGCAAAGTTGAAGCCCGTCTACTTTCCAGCGGAAGTGTATCCAACACAATCGCAACAATCGCCAACGGAAAGCAGTACACGACGGAATTTGGATATAATAACAAGGATATCCCTTCCCAAAAGAGGCGATACTACTCTTTAAAGAATGGGAACAAAAGATAATCGTCGATGGAATTTATAGCTTGATGAATTTTTGGAAATTTAAGCGAAATTCACTATTAAAATAAAACGCTTTTTATTTGTTGTGGCAACGCCTAAATAGGAGCTTTAAGCTGCATAAAATTTAATGCAGACGCATCATAGCAGTAGCGATATAGATATATCGCGCATCTCGCAACTGTCATAGCAGTCAACTGCTACGTGTAAACGCTGCTTATGAGGTCGATGTACTCTCGAGTCCACGCAGTGGTTTCGATATAGCTACATAGAGGTGACGTTATGCATAATATTACACATCGATACCTCTTTTTCCACAGGCATACAAAAGTCATGTTAATCTAAATGTCAGAAAATCAAAACCATCGCAAAAGTGCCACCAAATTGAATTAAATCGAAGCATCGCAAATATAAATCGATGCATCGATAGCAAAAAGCCAGATCGAGGCATCGTTAATCCTTGCAGAGATTCCGAGGGGCGTGTGAGGTGAATCCGGATGAAAGCGAGGGGCGGAGTGAGAGGGGTGCGGGTTAATTAGCATAGCAGGGAGAGAATGGGAAGGAACAAGGGGAAGGAGGCTGGGAAGGGGGCGGGCTCGAGGTAGTCGAGTGTCGGGCTCTTTGTGCCCTCCTCTGTGTGTATGGGGGGGGGAGGGGGGGGAGTGGAAGGGTCGGCGGCGGCGGAAGAGATTTTGACGGCGCGGCGGGGAGAAGGATAAAAGGCCGAGGGAGACCGAGGGAGCGACGGCGAACCGCTTCGGAAAAATACGGAGTGAGGAGGAGGGAGGCGAAGTGGCACTAGCGCGGAGACAGGAGCCTTGTTGTGTGTCAGTAATGATGTGGATGGGAGTGGAGAGGGGAGGGATTAAGGGGCGGCGGAGCCGAGGCAGCGAAAGACAAAGAGGCACATCAAGGCAAGGAGGCGAAATACGGTTTAGGTATCTCAAAATCGAAGTGAGAATTAAAGCCTGCGGGAGACCTAATGAATTATATTTTTCCCTCTGAAATAATCAAAAAACTATAAATAGATGAATCATATGAATTCAAAGAGATCAACCAATAGAATCATAGAATCTATCATTACTTCAAACCTATCTTATAATTGAATATTATTATGCGGGAGACCTAATGAATTATATTTTCCCTCTGAAATAATCAACAAACTATGAATAGAGGAATCATATGTGAATTCAAAGAGATCAACCAATAGAATCATAGAATCTATTGTTGCTTCAAACTTATCTCAGAATTGAATATTATTATTTAGGCTGATGAAACGATAACAAATTTATGTGAATAACGTGTTCAAAAATGTCTTTAATGCGCGCCACAGCAGCCTTAAAGCGCATCTAAGAGTGTGTTCACAAATAGAAGGGAGCAAGGCATCAGGGTGAAGTTTGGCTGGGAGAAAACCTTGCCCAAAAGCATGGTGTTGGGTGTTGTATGGAACCGAAAACAAAACAGTCTTAGGAGTAAGATGAAATGCCCTTGGGCGTAATCCTCAAGGGCAAATCCCCTTGCACGTGGGTTACGGCTGGGATAACGTTCTATGTTGACACTGGGGTTTAGCTCTGTGATGACACAAGGTGGATGCTAGTCAGGTGGGCGGTACTTCCTTGAAGGATGGTAAGTGGAGGCGGTACTATTCTCAATTTGTCGTCAGACTAATCACCACAGCAGCAGATCACACAAAAGGTAAGGATAAAATATAGTTTTGCATCAATGTACTGAAGATTCGGTTGTATCAACGTGTTATCCGCAAATATACCTCAACGAGAACGTTAGAGCACCGAAACATATCTACGTTTAAGATCTTTTTTCCAGATTCTTAAATAACCTTATATCCCTTTCAAATAGCTGGAGAACCCAAACCGTTTTCCTCACCTTCATGGAGACTTTCGCAGCTATGTGAACACTGACAAAAATCGATTGCCAATAACAAACATGGAATAGCAGGCGGAAGAAAAAAAATGATTCAGTCATTGACGAGGTTGATAGATAATACTCGCATTTGAGTGACGAACCTCATTCGAACACTTTACTATGCGCGTATTTTTCCTGAAGGGCATGCAAATATTTCAGTACCAAAGCACACAAAGCAGGAGATTCGGAAAAAAATAGGGACATTGAAGTCTTACACTCAAATTCACTCACCCACTTTGGATGGAAATAAGAAGCAGATATTTGACCACTTGGGGGAAGGTAGTGTTGAGGGACTTGACGAAAAAAAAGAACAAGGGAGGAAGAAAATGGAACGTGAACCCTAGGGTTTATCGTCCAGATGGTAACGGCGCATCTCTATCCCAAGGAAACTTCCCTATTTGCCCGGGGTCCGGGACCCACAAATGCTTGCCCAACCGCTTACGGAAGTTCCGAAGGGATGCAAAAATTGCCTGAGCCCTTGGGGGGATGAGGGTTGTGAGGAAGTAGTGGGGTGAGGACTGATATGGGAAAACGGAGTGGAATGTGGAAAGAAGAAGGCTAGAACGGAGACATGAAGGTCACTTTGATTATTGGACGAAAGAGGGAGACGACAGGTTGTTCGCATATTCTGGGGGTGAAAGAAGGGAGCTATAAGTTTGGCTTTGAGCTGCGAGTGTAAATATAAGGAACCAGCGTAAGAATAAATGTGTCTTCTCTCTCCGTATTCTGAGATTGCTTCCGCCATTAATCTCAAATAAGTTTAAGGAGAAAATAATAAAGATTGCGAACCATTAGTTTCAAGAAATAATGATGTAAAAGTACGTAACCAATTCCTCTTTGATTGTGATAAATAATTATTTATTATTTGGCTAATTACGCCAGAAAGGAGAAAAAACAGGACCTAAGGATTTGTCTTAGGTGCATCTCCTTAGAAAACCAACCGTCGTACCAAATACATTACATAAAACGTTATGATATTGGAAATAACTAATTAAAGGTCACCAGAATCACAGCAGAGGATGCACCATATTGCTGTGGGGTTTTTTCAGTTGTCACAAAAAATTGGACCTATAGCTGATCTAAAAATATTGAGGCATAAAAACACGATATTTTTTTATTCACTCTGGATAACCAACATGGTAAATTTATGACGCAAAAAAATCGAGCAAAATTCAAATTCAATAAAGATAAAAGTTTTCAAGTGGCTTTACGTACTTCACGAATGATGAGTTCAATTGCAAACAGCAATGCGCGACATTACGATTTTGGCTGGAGGATGGAGTGAATTGAATCTGTATTTTGAAACATGAAACTTCCTAGAGAATGCTTTAATTTAAGCTTACAGTCAACCACTTGAGTAACATTTCATTCATGGAATTTCCATTTCTCGGTAAATTTTGCAGTGCTACGGGGAGGAAATTTTTCGCATTCCAGTCGAATCATTTCAAAGGCTAGAGTGTCGAGGAGAGGAGTAAATAGAATTCAATTGAGATAATAGTCTAGACGCTGAGTAACGCATGCTAATGAAAATCAAACATAGTGCAGAGGTTAGTTGGTTTGCAATGGAAAAAAAGTTCAAATTTCAAGTGGAACTCCACCAAATATTACTTTTTACAACCTTTTTATCCCTCTTCATGGTTTATAACAACTCTCCAATCACAGAAAATGCCTTTTCGTTACTCTATCCCTGGCGGGAGATACATACACAAAAAACGTGAATTATGCTATGAACCCTCATCCTAATTAAACACAGTGTTCAAAACCTCAGAATTGCTCCAATTATATTTGAAAGAAGAGTCAGAAAGGTGAGATAAATCGCATTTAAGGTGTATATAACTAGTTTGCTGTGGGTCGGATTTTACTTGGAAACTGAAGAAGAATGTTTTGAAACACGACAACTGCTTATCACTCACTCAGTGATTCAACCCGAAGGTAGGTTTTGATAGGTGAGGGTAGAGCTTACCCCGGACTAAGCCACAGGCGTGTGAATTACACATATTCAGGGTTGGGGGGCTAGTTCCTTTCCCTGGACCACCTCGCACCACCGAGGATTTTCGATTGGGAGCGTCCAAAGGCTCCGCCCAGATTTGAACCCGGGACCCTTCGATCAGTAGCCAAGCGCTCTACCCACTAGTCCACCACGCTGCCTGCTTAAGTCAACTCTTTTTAAATATGGATGCAGTGATAAACGTCCCATACGGTGGAACGTGTATTGAACCTATTGTTCTCTCTGCTCCACTGCAAAGTTCTCTAGCCTCCACCGGGATTCATACTACGATTCATACTACCCTTGGACCTGGAAGTCATTTATTTAGCCATCGAAATAAATCGATTCTTCTGCTTAAGTTTCTCATAGCCTTTTTCAGGAAGCGTAGGAGGCTTATATACCATTCACCTATGAGTTGGCCAATTTAGATAGCCCGTCTTGTTATATTTTACTGAGGAAGACGTCATATTAATTCACCTATGACTACTACAAAGAATTTATGATAGGTAACTTACAGGTATGATTAAAATACGCACAGAAATACAAAAGCACATGATCGCTCTCCATCGATTATTAGAAAATAATAAACGGGGTTATAAAAAAAGAAATGGAATAATAAAAGTAGTATGAGCAATCATCTGAAAAGATGGGTTAGATAGTGGATTGAAACGTGCTACTATTTTAATGGAAACAAATATTTGCAATACAATGCAATGATACTGGAATTTTCATTGTAGAATAATATTTGATTAATCGTTTACGCAAAAGTAGTTGTAAAATGGTACGTTTTCTCTAAATACGATCCTGAAGTAATAATAGTATCTACTTCATGATTTGCTACAAAACCTCTCTCATCCTACTAGCAAAATATTTTTGGTTAATTCCTATGCCTTACTTGACATCGTTTGCCATTTTTGTTTATTCATCCTCCAAATTGATTAGAATTGTCTCGGTTGAGCTTTCAAACATTCAATAAACGTTATTTTCATACCAATTCCCCATTCAGTAGCAAGCGTACCGAATATTTTCAATGTTGTTTGGAGTTAGTACAGTTATTTGCTTCGGCAATAAGGAAAATGAGTGAATTATGCACAGTCTGCGAATAGTACGCCTGGTTATTATTGCCTTTGTCGCGATCTCGTTGAAATTAAGCATCCATAGGCCCATTACTGTGAATATGGTACCATCATGAATGGTATGATGAACGCACTTCCAATTACTTCAAAGCCATTAAAATGCCTTTAGAACATACTCGTTACAAAGTAATATAGCTCTGTTCCGAGGGAGCCTTCAAAAATAGAAACATTTGTAAAATTTCTTCCGCTCTTAAAATTCATCCGAGGGTGGAGGAGACTGTGTTTTTTATATTAGTCGACTGCACAGTGCATTGGGATGTAGCCGAGGTGAGAGAACCTTTGAAGGTGCCAGAATTTTTCGTTGATTTGATGTAAAATATCATAAAGATGAGGAGAACTACGTTGGCAAAAAATATCTTTCATTAAGGCAGATGAAGTAATAAGTAATTTACGGTAGCACTAATGGAATTTACGTCTCAAACACACATCGATGCAAGAAAACGTTTATAAATAATTGTTTTTTTTGCTAGTTGCTGTGATTTTTCTGCTCAGAATAAATTTAGCAATAATTTGAGACCTTTACAATGGCTGAAGAATGCAATCATTCCATTGCTGTAGGAAGAAACGAGGAAATATGATTTTAATCCGAGTCAAAACAGGGGACTTTCACCAATTGGGACATCGTTTAAGATGCGTTTCCTCCTACACAGGCAGCATTCAGAGCATAATTGGAAAACCTGGACCAGGTTTTAGTACGTCAAATGGTAATGAGTTATAAGTAGGTATGATAGTTCCCTATTTCGGTGAAAAAAACAGCTAGTACAAACTCATAACCAAATATATTTACAGACGATGAAATTGACTGAGGCAGGCGAGATGTAGTGGAAAGTGCACATGTTTGTAATAAAACAAGATAGCACTTTTTCCACATTTTTTATGTCTGTACGACGCGTTTCAACCGTTAGGTCATCAAATTTTAGGCATGTACCTGATGATGACCTAACGGTTGAAACGTTTTGTACCGACATAAAAATTGTGGAAAAAGTGCTATCTTGTTTTATTACAAACATCCAGACGATGCTTTTAAATTATCAAGTATAAACCATTAGCACGCAAAAATTGGACCAATCTAGATGGGAGTTCAAATCATCCTTTATAATTGTGACCGTATGTACCGCTAACGTATGCCAATGACGGGTACTACCTCGAACAGTAGTGGGAAAAGAAAAACACCGCACAATGTCATTTAACGGAATCAGGTACGTTTGAGAATAGTATTTACGTTTGTCTAAATGATACAAATGCCGTTGTAAATATATTATCCCAAATATATTATCACAAATATACTATCACAAATATATTATCACAAGTATATTATCACTGGAGAACGTTTAGACGCAATTCGTACTTATAAATAGACCTCTGTAATGGCAATATCTACCGGAAACAGAGAAATTTTTGTGAGAATTAGACAGTATTTTTACAGAGATGACCAGTTACATGTGAAAGGTCTTAAGATAAAATGAAGCACCTGTAGTCAATACCACATCCAAAATGAAAATACTAAAAATAACCATTGCCAGGGATACATAAAACTTTACAGATTAGGAATTGGAAATAAGGTCGAAAGATTTTCAACCATAATAAATTAGTAATAAATAATAAAACTGAAGATATGTAGCTAAACCCGCAAGAAATGTGAGATAAAAAACAAAGATGGAAAAAAGTTTTTATTTTTAAATCGGCAGTGTTTTTATCTATCTTTAAATCTGATAACAACGACCTGAATACGAGAACTCATTACCAAATAATTAAGAAAAGGAAACTCTACGTTGTTTTTGTTGATGGAATGGTAAGCAAAAACAGTCAGTTCCTACAATTTTATATCCTTACACAGCCACAGAGAAAAACGTTTTGGAGGCGGTTACGATCTAATGCCGGTTCATGAATCTGAAATGTTCAAAACCTGCTAGCATGGTGTGGTCAATGTAAATATCACCGACTGTTTTTTATTATTCCCGATATAAATTGGATACATGCTTCATTTGTCAAAGAATTATTTCTTCGTGCACCTCAACTAAATCCGTGTTGTTTGCATTTATTAATGACACTGAATAGCTTAGGGCAATATCTTCATCGTGGTTACATGGCGTTGTTACCATAGAATCATCCACTAAGTTTATCTCTTTTTCAAATGACTGAATTTGAACGTTTCAAGCATTAATATCGTTTCTCCCCATCAATATTCTCCGTTTTTTATGATTGTCTCCCTTTATGATTTATCTCCGTCAGAGATGCTGGTATACTGATGAAATACTTCAGCCATCAGTAATCCACATGTCCATTCAATTGAATCCGGGCACTGTTTATGCATACGATCTCAATTAATGATATGCCGCATTTTCCTGTTATGAGTCTGATTGCGGAAGTTCAATCGATTCGATAGATCAATCGATTCTACGGGTTCCAGTGAGTACGAGCACGAGACCACGAACATAAAGATTGCATAAAGTTTGAGTCCACACGGCAAATCAAATATCAAATTTAGGACTCAAATTGATAACATAAGAAACTTGTTTTAACTGTAAACAGCTCTCATAAAATATCTTGGTTCTCGAAGCTATTTCAGTGGTGTGAGTAATATTAAGTGATAATAAAAATAGGTACTTTGTGAAAAATAACGAGGATTAGTAAGGGAAGGAGAAAAAATAATTCAAAAAATGATTGAGTGATTAGAGCATTAATATCGGTTACATATGAAAACAAGTACTTTACTGTATCATGAAGACAGCCTTGAAGTAAAAGGTAAATAGAAAGGACTGGTGAAGGAAGCAAAGAAGGAGAAATGCATTGGTTAGTCATGTAAAATGTAAAATTAATATTTTTTATCGGTATCAGGCAGCAAAATATTTGAAGAGTGGGATGCAGAGATTTTTCCAAGCGACGAACTGATGACAAATGCTAATGATGACTTAATAGATATCTACCAAAGGACGATAGCGACAGCACGGAGGCCATAGCTGGGAGCTAGCTAACAGTGATACAGGAAAATGACGATGATAAAGTGGATAGGACAAGGAGCAGGAAGAAAGAAAGAAAAGGGGATTCAGCTGAAAACTTAAAAAAGAAAACGTGTATGCACATGAATAATGAGCAACTTCCACAGAGATAAAGTTTATTGCGACCGGGTTTCACTTTTTACAACATTTTCAGGCATTTCACTTCAGCACTTCAAGCCTAGGAGGCAGGCACTTAAGCCTTTTAGGCCCGAAGATGTTGTAAAAAGTGAAACCCAGTCGCAACAAACTTTATCTATGTGGTACTTGCTCATTATTCAATTGCAGTTACGTTCCACTTCCACTCAATCACGCCTGAAATCTCCGAATTTGTTTAAAACGTGAACATTTTATCGGCCATACCCTGAAATATGGTGACCTGAGGAAAAGTCATCGAAAGAATGAGAATAATAACAATGCAAGTCCTTGCACGAGATGTATGAAGTCTGGAATGATAGCGAAAAATTATGAATACGTAGCAGAGAGTAAATCCGAGTGGAGAGCTGTATGAAACCAATCATAGGACTGATAAATTACGAATCCTGATGACGATTTGCAGAAAACAAAATCAAGTTTTGTACATTAACGTGAACGCATCGGAGGATAGACTCACCCAAATAGTTCCTGCTCTGCTTGAGCTCAGTGATGTTGATGTTGCAGGCGCCCCGCGGTATCTGCGCGATCAGGTTGTAGCCGACGGGCAGCTGGGGTCGCGTGAAGAGGCCGGATACGAGGCGGCAAGTGCTGTTGTCACCTCCACACAGGCCGCAGGCGTCAATGCGCTTCTCGGACCCGATGACACCGTCGCATCCAACGTGCTGCGAAAAGACAAAAAGAGTACGTTTAACACGGATTGATTTCGACGAATACAAAGGACATGTAGGTATGTAAATAGTCTGTCAATCACATCAACTAACCACTACGGAAGGGTTTAAAGTCCTCAACACCAAGGATTTGAAGAGTATCAGCCATCGAAGGAAAAATAAGGAGGGAACTTGCGAAAATTTAGATGTAACCACGGCGCTGATAGTGGATGCGGTAGATAAGGCATGGGCACCTTAATCAAGGTTAACAACCGTAGAATTGTATCACTAGGTTATAGTGTCCGATCAGAGATATGGCTAAAAAAAATTATAAGCTAGCAATACAATTAGTCATGGAAAAAGAAGAAAAGAATAGCAAGTAAGAGTATGACAGTGGGTAAGTGGGTGGGTGAGTGGGCGCTTTAAATGGGTAATAGAATTAAGTTAGTTTATACGATAGTATATAACCTTAGTGGTTGGAGAACTACAAAACCTAACAGTATTACTACTTGTGCTAACTTAAGTACAACAATAAACAGATTTTTTAATCCTCTCGTCTGCTGTTAACATGGCTACATTTGTTTAAGGGTTTTGTTGCTCAATCAAGTAACACTTTAGAAAATATTTTTGGCATTGATTAATAAGGTAAAGTTCAATTTATAAGTGTAACGTATATTTATAAAAGAAACATGGACAATTCAACTTTAATTTCCATTTTGTTGACACACTCATTGGTGCACTAAGCAACATTTTGGGACCTATACCCTGAAGAATATGAATGCATATTCCTAATAAAGACCGTATTATTGTAATAACTCACGTCTCCTCTCATAACTTACGTAAAACATCTAGCCCATAATCAAGATTCTTATACATTCGACGCGCTGAGGGATTTTCTGGAAAATACGCACATCTCCTTTATTTCACGTTCTTTAGTGAAAAGCGGGACATTAAAAACATCTCAAATTTATGCGAGAGCCAGCCAGAAAATCGTGGAGGGGAAAAAGAGGTGTCGCCTCATTTTCGATTTTCCGCTTGATGAAATTCCGCAAGGTCGGCGTTTCGGCCCAGGCCATTCCTTCCCTTCTCCTGATCCCAAGTCCATACTTTTCTCTCACGCAGATCCCTCTCTCGTCCTTACCCTATTCTTCTCACGCAATTCTGATTGATTTCCTATTATCTGCTTTTATTTCATGCGGGAGATCATGACACTGTGACTTCAGCAGCTCGATTTAAACTCCAAGGCGAGTTGCACATCCATTTTCTCGCATTTCGCCGATAAACGTAAATGACAACGAATATTGTCAATTAAATCTTAACTGATGAAGAAATCAATGGTGTAATTGGATTGAAATTAGTATGAAACAAATTTTAGGATTGATTGCCAGCGATTATAAGGATAACTACTCGGTTCTCAAGCCTCAAATTTTATTCCATTTTTCTTATTAGAGCAAATTTTCTCCTTCTCTCTTTAAAAAAAATCACATCACTTACTTGGTTTTGCACATAGAGTAGCTGTCATGGTAGGATGATAAAAATATTACCTAAACCTACTAGTCCTTTAGAGAAGTCTCGCCAAAGGCTACAACTTCACACTGCAGTCTCGCCTATTAATATAATGCAGGGTACAAAAAATTTCCTCCGCATTAGCTTAAAAAAGCTCGTGTACTTTGTTATGTCTCGGTATATGAAACCTTATCATCGCTTCCAGTATCCATGCGCTTCCATCACAGTATTCATCGCTTCCATAGAATCTCGTCTAATACTTCTCCAGAATAAAAAAGATTAGTCTCCACTCAAGAAGACACAACCTTTTGGGTAGCAATATATTTCTTCGGTATTTATTTCTGTTCAGAATTAAAATATTTCGGCCACGACAAAATGAAGAAGGCTATATAAAATCGTCATCACACGTCATAGGCTACAGAGAAAGAGGAATAACTATCTGCGATGAAATAATTCTCCTTTCTCTCTCTCATCACTCTTATACTTTTCATCTTGTGTAAGAATCACATTCCATTCTTTACAATATATTTTAACACTACGCATTCATAATTTTTTTGACTGTCCGCCGTGGAAATGATAAAGTTTACGTAAAAATCTGCACCAAATGAAATCATATTTTTCCGGGACTGAATACCCAAACAAAGCCTAATAAACATGTAAATGCAGGCCCAGGCCATTTTTAGGTATGGCCATAGAAAAGGCCATACCTCTAAATGCCTGAGTATATTTATGGCTAAACGCTAATGTTCCATCCGTAATTTACATACTTTACATAACAATACATTCCCTTTTTTCTATCGTGAATTTTCTTCTCTTCTCAATCACGCATACAAGGAAAACCTTTTTAATTCGTTTTGTGAGAAAAACTGAACGGATGCATAATTTTCAGCAAAAGGTGGTACCAAATATATTGGGAGGTAACTGGGTACTGAGGAATACTCTTGAGGGCAGTATGCTGGGAAAGGGCGGAAGAATGAAAAGGATTATCAAGCATTAAGAAGTTAGCTGCAAGACATGCATCTGTTTACGTGATTATAACGCATGTTCCCATACTTAAAGGCTATAAGACCTGGGAGAGAGGTACAAGGGCTAAACGTCCCATCCAATGGACAGAGTACCGAAGTCTAATCCTCTTTAAAATGCACTCAAGTACCGGTTTATCAATGAAAAGTATCTGCTACTGCTGGATTTCGAATTCGTAAAATGGGAGTAATGTTACCAGTCTATAGCTGCGCTCAAACCTACCTACACGTCTATGATAATCATGACGATAAAACTAGGAACCTAACGTCAACATACAATCCAGGACTTGAATTTAATTCCAACATGCATCTCCTTTATGGCTTCTCTAGTTGGTCTATGGATGGAGCAAATGAATTTGCCGCCCCAAAGCGGCGTCCGAAGGAGGAGCGCTGCAGCTCCATTCCTTTCCCGTAATCTCCAACTACATCTCAGGTAGTCTCGAGTCCCTAAGGCGTCTGACGCACTGAAAGTCGGCTTAGTGCACTGACCTCGACCACCAAGGATCCGCGGAGAGTTTGGATCCGCGTTCCTCCTTCGAGAGTGCGGCATTTTCAAGAGTATCCCGAGATCTAATTAAGGTTCCTCTGCTCATAGCTTTGAAGCAAAGGGCCCCCTTTCGGAAGTAAAGCTTTTGCCATTCAGTTTGCATTAAACTTATGATATGAGACAAATTCCTCCGCTGGCTCTGCATCCTGTTTCTACTATTCCATTTCCGCTTACGGGATTACTCATTTCTCAGAGTGCAATGAGGGACCTCGGTAGAGAAGCGTCACAGGGGGTGAACTAGCTCCCTCTCTCTCTCAGATGAACCACTTCAATTCCCGCACAACGGCCATCCTCCAACAAATCCTTCATATATATGGGCCGAAAATGGATTCTGACGATATAATTATAGAAATGGTGTTTAGGAATTCCAAAGGGGATATCCTATAGGAAAACATCTCTTCGCAATCACGAAATCTCACCAAAAGACCGCGTGCCAGGAATATGGTTGATTGCTAACCTGCAGAAGTACCAAACGGCAATCAACCTCCAGCAAAATTCCTTATAAAATCTCCAGTTGGAAAATACTCTTACCCAGTACAGGAAGGGGGGGAGACAGTGCATGTGGCTAATTCTTCACATAATTTTCGAAAGAAAAAAACATAAAAAAACTTTAACTTTTCTGTATTAAAAATGCGTAAATATAAAAAAAGGACAAATATTCTGCGATATGATTGGGAGATGAGCATAACGTTGAATTGAAATGGATAAACTGACGACAACTGAGGTATTTACATTTGAAATGAAGTGGATATATGGCAGTGTCTGGCTGCCTTGATCGATTTTAGTATGTAAAGAAAGTTTACAAGGGCGGTTTTATATAACTCACGCAAGCGTCTTGGACATTATCTTTATTGCGTTGAAAACTTTATTACGTTGAAAACAGTAAAGGTGAAGAAAGGAGATAGTAAAATACTAGGATTTTTATTTTCTCAATTTCAATAGAATTTTGAATTTCATTCAGGAAGTTGTGTAGCCAATAGGGATATAGTCTTCATCAGCGTAATGAAGTATATAATAGTGAGGAATACAGGAGAATTCAGGTAGAGTTGGCACCGTTAAGCCTCGATTAGCCTCAAAAGCCTACTTAAATACTGGCAGAACCAATGATATAAAATAATGAGTTCTGTCATTATTCCATCCATATATATCTAATATGCATACATTTCCTAGCTATATGAGTGATATGTATAGAGTAAAGGTTTAAATTAGGCACAACATTTATAAAGGGTAGCATTCGGATTTTGAAAAATTAATGGGTCAGGTTTCTGAAGTATTGGGTGGATTTCAACTACATATTATGCTGTCAGGCTATCATTCCAATTTTTACAATCCATTGCCTCAAGCAGGATGGTTATTAAGCTCTCATTTGGATTTTAGATTTAATTTTTAAAAAGTCCAGAAAATAGGAAAATGCTAGGTACCTGAATTTTAAACTCGTATCTATCCCTTTTTCCCTTGGGATTAGTAGTTGGTAGCCCGTGTAGACGCAATATGCAGCGGACCACACAGAAAAACGATCTCTCCTCTTGAAGTACAAGGCTCTTTTTTTCTGGCGACCTCGTACCAGGTCATGAACAATTTTCAACAGCGTGCCTTTCCGCCAAAGAGATATAGGGAATAGAGAGAGAGAGAGAGAGACTAGCAGGCATAGAGTGAGAGAAAAAAAATGCCCCACTCTTCCATCGATCAAAAAATCCTGAGACCTTGGATTAAATCAGCGGAGATTTTTTCAGTAGAATACCAGTTCCTATGTGAGCACTAAATGAAAAGCATTCCAGTTCCGTACTGCTTCCTTAGATGAAAAAATGGACCCCTTAACACGAATCACTAAGTGTAAGCTAATGTCGTAACTAGTTTCCCAAACCCATATCCCAATCTCTATCTCACGTAAAATTTGGCACCAATTGTAACCACTAGTTTTCCATGGACTGAATACCCTTTAAGCTCGGCGAACCGTGAAAAAAGTCATATATTCCAATAAATTTGTATATTTTTGGCCAAATATTTGTGTTTTACCTACAATTCAGCTTTTAAACACTATTTCTAATTCCATTTCATTGTACCTTTATGTAGCAACCCATCTGAGCACCCCATTCAACCACAAGCACTACAAAAGTTCATCTGTTAAAGTCACATAAAATAGACCCATATTTTGGCTCAAAAGATGTAGTTGATTAGCAATAAGAGGGCCATCTAAATGTTTTCTGGCAGAAAAAGAGACTACGACTAATGAATGTGTAGACGTAAAACATCACGTAATGACATGATATAAGCAAACCAGGTACGTTGTGGGATAGAGCCGCTAGGTTATTCTTGAAAACACAGTTAGTGTGTGCTAGTTAGTAATAGCTTAGCGACTTATGTTTCCTTCGTCTGTTCTGTATCTGAGGATATATTCCTATGTCACAGTCGTTTATTTTTTCTAATGTTTACAAATTATTTCCCAAAAGTTATTCACCCACAGATTTTACCACTGATAGTAACTTCAGATGAGATAATGGAATTTTCCTGTAAGCTAGCATTCAGTTAGACATACGCTAGGAAGGGAATGCCAGAAAAAAAGTCTATGAAATAGAGTAACAATAAGGATTAAACTATAACATGGTTGCCTGTTACCCTTTCTTTTCTTATCTCCACTTTTCACCAACCTCTACAAAACTTAGCAAAACAATCAGGTAATTTGTGTAAAAGCTCCCGTGAGTAATTTCTGCTAACTATTATTATTCATCCAGCATAAAATCTATAAAAAAAGTATTTGCCTTCTAGCTGGTAACTATAGTGAACTTCGGATTGCTTCGGTATTATCCGGGATATAGTAGGCTAACCTTTTCCCTCGCCATTATTTAAAATCCTACTGATGCGGGATACCACTGTTGCCTCTTCTTCAGCGCAGGGAAAAGACACACATACGAGATTGAAAACCGTGAGATTCGTGAAATAACTCATCTGCGAAAAACTAGTCGGTTGGTACCAATATTTTCAAGGGTTACAATGACATTAAGGAATTACTTAAGGGATGGTATGCATAGATCAGGGGTAAAAAATCATTTTGGCATAAAATAGTGCCGTCATTATTCTGTCATCCATTTAGGAAAAAAACTAATAACATAGCGGTAGTGTTCAAAACAATCGAATGGTCTCCACAAAATATTAGATTGTTGTGTTGATGTACGAGGATAGAAAATTATCTACATGCAGGCCCAGAAAAACGTAGTGACGATTATTTTACCCTCGTTGCAGATCATTACAAACGGAGCGTTAAGCTCCGATGTCCTACTTGTGGTGACCGAGGGAAACTCCTAGTCGTAGGAGAGTAATTTTTATGCTGGACGGGAATTTTGAATGCGAGTGAGGCGCTGGAGAGCAGTGGTCAGGGCTCATTCAATTTGCGGGAGCAAGTAGGTCGACAGGGTGCCCAAGTCAACGTTAGGTACAGTCACGCCACTCAGACCCCGGGAGGAGTCTTCACACCGCGCGACACCAACGAGAGTGAACACGCGCACCGACTACGTGTTTGTCGTACTTGACGACCGATCCGTGCATTATCCTTCACTGAGGCCAACGCAATTGCGACTCGTGGAAAAAGAAAATGGAATGGAAAAAGTTTCCGGCTCGCTCGTACTCCACTGAGAGGAAACCTACGAAACTACGTTTATTTTCAGAATACCCTGGGAGTCCTCGAACATTCCCACTGTTGTATTAGATGTTGTGGGAGCCGACAACAGCGGAATTTTTCCCTCGGTTGATACGAAAGTGGTGAATCATAAGTGGGACATGATCAACAGTGATTGCTGCACTGAAAATGTCGGTGACGCGCCGACATGAAATCCAAGTACCGTTAGGGTTCGAATCTCACTTCGGATATGGGCACCACGATCATCTCAAGATTATATTCAGATTAGACAACGCAATGTGGCCCCATCAGTTCAACCTCTTAAATTCTAAAATGACAACCGCTATATTAGAGATGCAAAGAAAATACGGTTTGGCCGACTGGCAGAATACTATCGTTTATTCGTACGAGGAGTCTGGATCCGTATTGCAGGCCAACATCTACATCTACACAATACCCTGAAAGCCACCGCGAGGGTGTGTGGCAGGGGGTGAAGATCACCAAGCATGCACTACTAACATGCAAACTAGCAACTATATTGTCTCATGAAACTTGATTGTTAGTATCTATAGTATTTAAGGGGTAAGAAATGCATCATTCACTACAGAATACTCTAAAATATTTCCCCTACCTATCCCTTTCCTATGCTGCCTATTCTGTTCTCTTATAGTACGGGGGAAATATGCCATTTTGAATCTATTAGTACGACAATCTATCTCTCTAATCTTATTTATCTGGTCAAATCTAGCATAATACGCTGGTTTTTTTAATATGTGCCTAACATCTTCAGTATAGCTATCCGACTGAAATTTCTCGAATAGATTTAATCTGTACTTTAACCTACGCTCTGATAATGATTCCCACCCTAATTCTTTTATTAATTCTGAATTAATTCTCAACCTATTGTAACACCTTTTAACTAACCTAGCTGCTCTACGCTGCACACTGTCTAGTGACACACTGTCACACTGTCTAGTCCAACTAGGGACAGAGGTGGAATATTCTTCACTGTCAGCAATTTCTGAAAGTATTCTCACACTATAGTGTGGCAGGATAGTCAGGATAACATGACTCCTACTTCTATTATTATCATCGGAAAATATATATTTCTTTCTTATTACCACTCTACTCATTATTATCAGTATATCAATCCTAGGATTGGTTTACTGCAGCCCTCCATTCTGCTCTATTCAGTGTTAATTTCCTCACGACCTGATATGTTTACTCTTACACTTCCTTCTTTATTTGCTATTTTGCTCCTATTTGCTGTAAATACTTATCCCTTGGTCTTCCTCTCGGGACCTTCCCCTCAATTTTCCCTTCTATTATATTTCTTACTAATTTAATGCGCTTCAAGGTATGTCCAATCCATCTGGTTCTTCTTTGCCGTAGGGATTTCCATATTGCTCTTTCTTCATCTTCTCTTCTGTACACCTCTTCGTTCCTCATTATATGTGTCCATTTTAACTTCAACATTATCCTCCAGTACCAAGTTTCATAAGCTTCAATTCTTCACTGTTCTGCTTTCCCGATTTTCCATGTCTCTGATCCATAGAGTACCACGTTCCATACGAATGCTTTCAATAAGTGCTTCCTTGTTTGCAGCTGTAGGTTCTTTGAGCACAGCAGTTGTCTCTTCTTTATGAATGCCTCCTTAGCTCGTGCTATTCCGTTTTAGTCGAGCTTCTTCCATCCCCAATTATAGAGCTGCCGAGGTAGGGGAAGTTCTCCACTTGTTCCAATTTTACTCCTCGAATTGTGATATATGCCCTTCTCTCTTCATCACACTAGGATTTGAGTTTTCTTCTTATTGATGCTCATATTAAATTCTTAAAGTACGTGGACCATTGATATCAGCGATGTTTGCAAGTCCTCTCGCCTTTCTGCTACAACTGTGATGTCATAAGTAAATCGGAGCATGTTAATTTCTTCACCACATTACTATCCAGCCCATTATCATATCTATAATCCTTCCATTATGATGAAATCTTGAAGCGAATTGCCCTTTATTCTTTTCTTCCTATGATAGAGTTAATAATTCTTTTACTCATAACTCACATAGGAGTATGAAATTAAGGAAGCATAACACTTTATAAGCTGAAATCTACAACATTCTATTCCATTCTTTCCTCTCCTATCTAAATTATTTTTCCTTGCATCTCCAATGAATTTGATAGCGTAATGTAATCACTTACTCCACTTGCAATTCTAATTAAAACCACTAAATATCCTTAAAAATATATAACTTCATTTGTCAGTTAATCTCCCTTACCATCTCAAAGAGAGAAAATACGGAGAGGTGGCCCAGTAATAGTACGTAGTACGTACATTATTTTCTCATATTTTTAATAAAAAAATCATGCCTGATCCATTTTACATTCTCGCAATATTGTCTTAAACACCCATATTCACTATTGGACTACAGTACTCTGCATGTTACTGTCAAGTCGAGTTTTTCCTTAATTTCTCTCTAGATCTCCCAAAGTCCTGTTGCACCATGAGTTTTTACCCATCACGTATAAAAACGACAAGGGCTTGATACTGTAACGTATCAAAATTTAGCCATGGCATGCTGGGGAGTTGGAGAGCCGCCATGTTGGTTTTTGTACAGAATATTTATACGGAGACATAGGGAAATATGGCGTCGGCCTCGACAATGGCCAATTTGTCATTGAGCCTGGTGATTCAGGTCATTCGGGAGTTGCTTTCCCAAGAATAGAAATTGTCTCGCAGGCTATTGTTGAACTCGCGGCAGGTTACGGAGGGAGACTAATTATGGCCGGGCGTTAACAATTAAGAAGTGCCGATATGAAGAGGGACGAAGAGGGAGACGGGGGCTGCTAGGCTTCTAGGCGGCTAGTCGAGGAGTCGAACGAAGGTGAAGGCTGATAGTCCAAGAAGAGGGAAGTGTCTTCTAGGCGAGTCTGATAGTCTAAGAACAGTGAAGGGGCGTCTAGCTTCGAGTCTGATGGTCTGACAACAGTGAAGTGGAAAGTGGCCTGGCGGAGAAGCCAGGATTAACCCAAGGAGACGGGGATCGCCTCAGCTAGAAACTCCAGATAAACTAAAGGGATAAAGCGGTCCACTCCCCACTATTATGTAGGTACTTATTTTTAAGAGGGTACTGGCTATATTTTATGTGAAAGTGAAAAGTGAAATGGCTCGTGAAGTGATCTATGGCCTGTAAAAATTGAGCCTGAAGATACCAAGAGTGAAAGTGATATGTTGTGAGGGTAATTTATTATGATACTGTTTATATTAATTTAATTTGTGTGTGAGACCGAATTAAATTGAAAGGAATAAATTACATTTATGGCGCCCAACGCTTGAGCACGATAAAATATTAGACGTACGGGGTTGTGTGATAGGCTACGTTTAATAGATACCACGAGGAGAACCTGAGAGGTGCAGAGTAGGAAGTGTTCACGTTAGCGAACGCGAGAGAAAATTAGACATCGGGAAAATTACTACAGATTAAGTGTTAGTAGTAACGGTGTAATTGTATAAGATGTTCCGAGCAAGTAAAAGTTTGTTGGAGTTGAAGAAGGCCGAGGTGCAGGAGGAATTGAAGAAACTAGGGTTAGGCACCGAAGGAGTTAAAAATGAATTGGTCGGTAGGCTTAGATCTGCTCTCGAGGAACAGGGAGTAGTCATTGAATCTCACAAATTCGAGGTCGAAGACAGGACTCCAACAACGATGGATTTATGGGCTTGGTTGAAGGAAGAGAAAATCAAGGAGAAAAGGGAACGAGAAGAAGAGAGAAGACGGAGGGAAGAAAGAAGACAGAAGGAGCAGGCGGAGCTGTTAAGAACAATCTTGAGGGAGCAGGCGGAACAGCTGAGAGGAGCGGAAGTTAGGATGAATACGCGGATAGAAGAGGAAAAAGCAGAAAGGCGCGCAGAGATAGAGGCCGTCCGCGAGGAGGCGAATAATAATGTCCAAAGTATAGCAGCGGAAACACGGAAGGATTTATATAATGTCAAGGAAAGGCTGAAGGATTATGAAAGCTTGGCGATAGAAACGCGTGAGGAAGTGAGGAATATCACTGAAAAGATGCAGCTGCTGACCGCAGAAAAATTGAAGGAAGAGTCGGAACTGCCAGGAAAAGTACGAATGATAGCGCAGAGTGAAGCGGAAAAGATAAGGCTGCAGTGTTCGCGAAACTCAACCGCAATTCAATCACCGGGAGTGATGATGAAGATCCCACATTTTGACGGTAGGAGAGGAGCTAGGCCTATGCGATACATTAGTGAGCTGGAGGAATACCAAGCCATGTACCAATTATCCTCCAACGAAATGCTGAAAATCGTAAGACAAGGTCTGACGGGATCTGCAGGCGAATGGTTTACCGCTATCTCACATCTACTAGAAGACGTAGAGCAGTTCACACAGCTGTTTATGATGCAGTATTGGGGGCGTGAGCAGCAGATGGAGGTTCGGAGGACGCTAGATTCCGGCCGGTACGTTGAACGAGGGAATATCAGCCGAGTGGAATACGCAACATCCCGAATAAGCACCGCTAAGGAACTAAGGCCACCGATGGAGGACGAGGAAATAATCTATAGGTTGGAGCATCATTTTGGTCCGGAGGTCAACACGGCAATCATATCGCAGCAAATAAACACCATCCCACGATTATTGTCATTGCTCAGCCGATACGATAGGGTGGTGCCGCAGCCGATACAGGAGACGAAGGAAGAGAGCCGAAGAAGATGGACAGGAACAGAGGAAAGGAGAATTGATTTTAGAGGACGTGGATACAACCCACCACCTCAGAATCAAAATGGTAATAGATATCAACCTAATCCATCCGGAAAGCAGAGGCAGACATCTCCGGTGAGACGGTACAGCAGCCGAGAACAAATGGATGGACGGAGTTACGAAGAAAGATCACCCAGGGAGAATGCAAACATCCGCACGATGATTGTGGAAAACTCCGGGAGTAGTGAAGAAAGGCATGAAGAGCAGGGAAACGCGAAGGGGCAAGTCGTGCAAGCAGTCCCGACACGACATTAGCCAGAGAAAGGGAGACCGAAGAAAGCAATGGAGGAGACAGGAGCAAATACGACAAGGAAGTCAGGAATATATTATGCATACCCGAAGATTTGACCGAAGAAGAAAAGGAACACGGATCGCATGAAGAAAACAAGTGTCCGGAAATTGTAGTGGAAATAGGGGGGCGGAAGTTTAAGGCACTAGTGGACACCGGTTCAGAAATCACATGTCTGAATGAGAACACATTTAAGGAGAATCCAGAGGTATTCAAAGGTGTATTAGAGGTACCAATACGGGGAATTCAGGTGATCGGAGCAATAGGTAGGAGGAGCGGGAGAATTAGTAAACAAATCTTTCCCACAATAAACATAGGGAAGATTGATGTAGTAATTAATTGCACCATCATACCTAATCTAGTGAAGCCGTTAATATTGGGCACGGACACATTAGAGATCCTGAAAGCGGAGATTAATTATAATGAAAGCACCATAATCCTGAGGCAAGGGCGGAAGATGGAAGAAAGAAGATTCGGAATGCCTACGGAGTCGTCACAGAAGCTAATAATGGCAATTAAACAGGGGCAGTATGAGGAGAGAGAAGATACAGTTTCTATGGAGGAAATCCACAACAGCATGAGAAGCATCAGCGATTTACAGGAGAAGGAGTTTAGAGAATTAGCAGGTATTATTTATAAGGAGAAGGAGATTTTCAGAAATACGCCCGGAAAAATAAAGGGGTATTATTATAAGGTGGAGATAAAAGGTGACGAGGAGTTCCACGGGAAAAGTTACAATGTACCGCTAAATTACCGTGCGAAGGCACGCCACGCTATTAATCAGCTGTTGGAGCAGGGACTCATAGAAAAGAGTACATCACGATATGTATCACCCCTGATATGTTTACCGAAGCAGGATGGCTCAATAAGGCTATGTCTGGATGCAAGGGCGGTGAATAAGATGATGAAGCCGGATTACGCTACTTCAAGAACGCCTCAAGAAATATTTCAAGATTGTGCTAACGTAAAATACATGACATCTTTAGATCTCACGCAAAGCTTCTACCAAATTCAACTACATCGAGATTCTCGGAAGTATTGTGCAGTTTACTTTGAAGGATTTATATACCAATTTACTAGAGGGCCGTTTGGCTGTGCAATTAGCAGTAACGCATTAGTCAGAGCACTTGACTACGTACGTGGAAAGGAAGTAAAGAAGTGTTATCTCAATTTTGAGGACGACTTACCTTGTCTGATGGCAGACAGCACCCAAGAAAAGGAAGATATTCCAGGGTTAGTTGAAAGATTCCAGCGTAGAATCAAAACAAAGGGGCAGAAAGGAAGGGTGCTACGCTCAAGTAAAACACAACAGAGAGGGAATAACTTCGAGATAGGAGATCGGGTTCCACTATGCACAAACGGAACGAGGAACTTTCCATGTATCCCACATGAAACCATACGTAGAAATCACTGCACTCACAACAAAACGCACAAGAAACCAACTCCACACAGAACATCGCGCAAGCACAGTTGAGTAAGGACTGAGAACGTAAGAAAATAAGCGCTCAGTTATGCGATTTTCTAGTTACATTGTGAGCAAGCGTCGGCAGACACAGATTTACCGCGCCATTTGTACACATTTTATCGCAAGGTCGCAGAGGTGTAACAAAGTAAGGGCTTGTGATTAAAACTTTGTATTTGTGCGGTGAGGGAGTGGATCTACGGTTACTAAATTGGTGTTTAAGTGAAGTCAGCTGGGTGAATGAACATTTGGACTCAATATGATGAGGCTGACAGTTATAATGTAAAACTTTAAAGGTGAAGGAGATTGTATGTTTGATGTGTAGCAAAGTGTGATTCCTTTGATTACCAGAAACTATTTTATTGATGGTTATGCACAATATGTACATTTGGAAATTACATATGACCCAATGTTTTATGTAAAATGTATAACTTATTTTAAAGATGTTAAATTTGAAGAGGGCATATGGCATTCGTTTTGAATATTTGTATGTTATGTTTTAAAGGTAAAGTTGATGTTTTAAAGAAGGGTATAATTGCATTTATTGTATTTTATGAATGTATGTAAACATAGTGGATGTGGACCAATTTCAGGGTAGAACGATCTTTAGAGGCGCCGGGGCGACGCTTTATTTTAATTAGAGGCTTCGAAAGAAAATCTTATAGGATATAATATTTGCTTTCGACGGGGCAGATGTAACGTATCAAAATTTAGCCATGGCATGCTGGGGAGTTGGAGAGCCGCCATGTTGGTTTTTGTACAGAATATTTATACGGAGACATAGGGAAATATGGCGTCGGCCTCGACAATGGCCAATTTGTCATTGAGCCTGGTGATTCAGGTCATTCGGGAGTTGCTTTCCCAAGAATAGAAATTGTCTCGCAGGCTATTGTTGAACTCGCGGCAGGTTACGGAGGGAGACTAATTATGGCCGGGCGTTAACAATTAAGAAGTGCCGATATGAAGAGGGACGAAGAGGGAGACGGGGGCTGCTAGGCTTCTAGGCGGCTAGTCGAGGAGTCGAACGAAGGTGAAGGCTGATAGTCCAAGAAGAGGGAAGTGTCTTCTAGGCGAGTCTGATAGTCTAAGAACAGTGAAGGGGCGTCTAGCTTCGAGTCTGATGGTCTGACAACAGTGAAGTGGAAAGTGGCCTGGCGGAGAAGCCAGGATTAACCCAAGGAGACGGGGATCGCCTCAGCTAGAAACTCCAGATAAACTAAAGGGATAAAGCGGTCCACTCCCCACTATTATGTAGGTACTTATTTTTAAGAGGGTACTGGCTATATTTTATGTGAAAGTGAAAAGTGAAATGGCTCGTGAAGTGATCTATGGCCTGTAAAAATTGAGCCTGAAGATACCAAGAGTGAAAGTGATATGTTGTGAGGGTAATTTATTATGATACTGTTTATATTAATTTAATTTGTGTGTGAGACCGAATTAAATTGAAAGGAATAAATTACAATACCCATTCAAATAATGCAACTCTATTCACACTTTTATGTATATAATCGCATGATTGCAGGGATAGGAAGAGACTTTGATGCCATCACACAGTACGGACACCTCAGAAAAAGATATGGCACTTTTGAAGAATAGCGAGACACACAAACTCCTTGGGCAAATGGATAATAAAAGCTGTCACCTTTGTTTGGACTGAAACCTCAGAAGTAGGACACTGAAAAGGCAGGGGCTCAATGTGCAGGAAATAACAATGTAAATATTCACGGAAAATGAGCAAACACCTTCCATAATCGGAGACATCTAATATGGCGAATCCAAAGGGTGATACGACAGATGCGGCGTGACATCCCGTCCACCATTATTATCTCATTCCCTCCTACACTACGACGCGTGCCGGCTTGTCTCAGAAGATTAACAAAGGGGAATTCTACTCATGGACCGGAACAACGCAGCGACCCACAATGGCATTACATGCGAATCCAAACTCCATATTTTACGCAAGTCAAAATACGGAGAGGTGGCCCTTTAAGAGTAGACAACGCCGTGCAAATGCAACGTCATGTGGAACTAAGCCCAGAAAATCCTCTGGCGCGGATTCCGTTGCAGCGTCATGAATCATTCAGGGAAATGGATGCAACAGTGGTTCCCTCTCGCCTTTATTTGCTGAGGCGTGTGACAGAGTAATATTCCTATAGGAGGACCTTCCGGCATCGCACCATGCATATGGAAATTACACTGTGGGTGACAAAATTAGAAACGAAAACGAATAAATAATGGAGCTGAGAAAGGAATATTACTTCTAGCCATTAGTAAGATAGGCTTTCTGCCTGTGCAGTTGTTTTAAATTATTTGCTTTTAAGCCTATGGAGATAATTTTAAGAATTGGATATCTCACAAAAAACTTTAAATTCCAAAATACCAAGTTGCTGCTCTTTAGCACCGAGGTATGCATACTTGAAAGAGCTTAGCCACACAATCAATCATTTATTATTAAGTATTTCTTCGTTTCATTCTATCTTCGTCGAGAATATTTTGCGCATTAAAACTTCCAACGGTAAAACGAAAACTTTTAGACCATACCTGTGGCTAGATTTCTACAGAGAAGTCACACGAAGAAAAGACTTTTCTTTCAAGATAAAAGAGAGAGATGTCATAACACCTGAGGTCTAGTCCGTTTCTTCTAGGTCCTTTGACTGCCATATACATTATTTGTGCCGGCATTTGCCGTTGTTTTTAAATCCTGGAATTATATGCATTGTGCGAAAATTATTTACTGGAGTCGTATTTCGGTCGCTTTGATTTCTACATCATGAATTTAAAAAAAAATTGAGACAATTTACGACTCCAGTCTTGATAACCCGATTGCGTAACAAATATGACCGTGTTAAATGAATCACCTATATCTTTCAACTACTGTTCATGATTGTACAGTTAACAACTTTGACTGATTTGTTTGTATTAATGTACTGAAGAATGATGCTCGCTAAATGCCTTCTACGTCCGAACCGGTTTACAAAACTCTCCTTTAACCAAGCCCTCATATACTCAAGAACCATTCTTAATATTTGTTGTCCAAACCCACTATAGTTACGACATAAGAATGCGATAAGTTTTTATCTAGCCATTTGCCGCGAGGTAAGGAGAGAGACTTATCTTTAGCGTTCCTCTTTAAAGTTGCACTTAAAAACTATGAACCCTCCCCGAGATATTTACAGGATGTAACGTCACGTTTGTTTTCCACCCAACTTTTACGCACGCTTCCGTGTTAGTGCCCAAATCAAATTTTATTTTGCGAAAGGGGATAATTTCCTGAATCTCTTGTGCACGAATTGTCTTCTCTTTCACTTCACATAGCCGGCTTTTGTTTTACGTTTCTGAGAAAATCATAACTTTCCTTCGGCATAATTCTCTCTCCCACTCACGATACGACCTTGGATTAGCCTCCTTGAGATGTCAAATTGGGAAACTGTCCCTCGCAGCCCCATAATAAGCTTTGTCTTAATTAAATCCTTGTTTTTTTGTTATTAGACCCATAGGCCCCTCTGCTCAAAACCGGAGCGGAGTATATATTATACATTCGGGAGACATGCGATAACTCGGGAGGGGTCGTAAAAAATACGAGGAAGTGATGTGAGCGGCGATAACATAAACCCTTGAGTAAAAGGGGGGAAGATGATATCTGGACGGGCAAAGGTTTTCTTTCCTATCTTGACTTTCCTTTAGTGAAGTGATAAAACAAGGTGACATGATTTTTCTAATGGAGGTGAACACAGTAAGGGTAGGGGTTGGCAGATGGAAGGTGGCAAGAAATTGGTCCGTGAAATTCGTTCCCATACATTTTTTTCCTCTCTCTCTCCCACATTGGACTCTCATGGAGCGGAGATTGAAGGAAGTGATATGAGCGGGTTTAACGACTCGAATATTTGTCACCCCGTCCCCATTATATGGGGAGGGCTGGAGAGGATTTCTCTTCTTTATCAATCTCCTTTCCTCCCCTCATTTCCCTCTCGCTCGTTCTATCCCATCTTTATTTTCCTCGCCCAAACCTTTCATTCGAAGACGTCGTTGAAACGGTTGTGATAGGGCGAGGGAGAGAGAGAGAGAGAGAGAGAGAGAAGGGGGGAAGGGAGACAGAAGATTTCTTGACAAATCGTCCCATTCGCGCGCCTCTCTAATAAAAAAAAGTAACCTTCGGGTCATTCGAAAAATTGCCGATCGTTCGCCGCTTAAAAAAACCAGACTTTTATTTTTTGGAGCGTAGCGAGCAGACTTGGACGCTATTTATATATACACCTTTTTTTGGCCGCCTCGGGTGGATATTGGGGATTCTAAGTCGGCGTTGGGGTGGGGAAATCAAATGTGAGTCGACGCTTGATCGGTCCGAACGTGAGAAAAGCGGACCGGAGGGTGATAGCCTGTATTTTTATCGTCGTTCCGCCGTTGAAATAGTTAATAAAGTCAGGGGCGGTCGGCATGGGAGTGCTCAGAGTCGTCGATTCCGGCGGATAATGGAGGGAGGGACGTTGGAATGAACGTCCCATAAACTGCGATCAAATGTCCTGTCGGCCCGAAGGGCGCAGGAGGGGTTTTCCGGAATTCCCCGCGTGAAGGCGCCACCGCCCGAGCATCCCAAAAGGCCGCGGGAACCGAACGCGTTTGCCGCTTATCATAAGGCTCCTCCGGGGTCCCGTTTCAGTAAAAATTGGTAGTAGTTGAAATTTTCTTGATTTTAGGTGCTCCAA
The DNA here is from genome assembly GCA_933228895.1 of Platycnemis pennipes. NCBI lineage: Eukaryota > Metazoa > Arthropoda > Insecta > Odonata > Platycnemididae > Platycnemis > Platycnemis pennipes. The sequence goes on along the minus strand of OW121848.1, from coordinate 112,646,793 downwards.
CAGCTGAGGTTGTACCGCACCTCTAAGGCCTTAATCCTAGGGCATATACAATATATATTTATATCGGTGCCCTAGGATGGCTTCGAACCCGCGACCATTGGGTTCCCAGTACGATGCATTACCGATCTGGCTCAAGCATGCCGTCCCGATCCTCTCCTAGATACCGATCTGGTTCATGGTCCTACGGCTACCGAGGCTATACACCATCTTCTTCCCTTATACATTTATGGATATGAATAGCTGCAAATGTATGCAATAGTGTATATACAAGTGTATGAAAGGATAAATTAGGCAGTTGCATGCTAGTATAAGGACGCAACTAACATGTGTTTGCGCATGCTTATTTCGCTATTCTTATCTTATTTTAAACAGTTATGTCTCGACTAGAATATGTTTAGTAATCCTCTCTAAGCATGATATTTAATGCATGTTTGGTGTGGGTTCACCCCCTGCCACACACTTTTATCGTGGAATGCGGGATATTATGTTGATGTAGATGCAGATATATAACCAACGATTAAGCACATATACCCAATTCCATGCCCAAGGACACACAGCTTTAATGCTACGATCGGGGATCTGACCCACTACTGCCGATACGCTGGGACGGTGGCGTGTGGCGTAATCTTGTGGCGTAATTTTTAAAGCAATCACCTAATTTCTAAACGGATTATCACTATGCAGTCATAGCTATATATAATGAGGTGTATCTCCACAGGCTTGCGATTGACCGAAGCTATCTAAACTCAGACTTTACCTTTGACTGATATAGTCTTATTCATATATCCCTGACAAAGCAGAGGAAAAGTAAAAAAAACGCCGAAGCAAGTCAAAGCCACGTCCAATATATGGATTTATTCAAATTAGGCAAAAGTTTACCTTGGCAGTTCTCGTCCTCATTTCATGCACATAAAATGTATTTATTGAAAGTAACGACAACTTGATTGAAAACTACAATTTGACCAAATAATCTACGAGGACCAACGTTAATCTGACTGGTAACCAAATTTATGAATCTTTGCCTTCACAACCCGTGGGACACGGATCTGAATTCCACGTCGCGATTGTCTGCCATGGTATTGGATATGTTGGTCAGCCATTAGATATGCTGGTCTGATTAAATAAAATTGTTGAAGTAAAAGTGAACGGGATGAATTATAAAGGAAGGTCTAATTTGAGATAATTATGCCAAGTAATAAAATACACCAAAAAGAAGAATTTATATACGCATGAAGACGTTAGCTGATAGGAAACTTAAGTGAAAAATTGCGTTAAACCAATCTTAGGATTGTTAACTTAGGAGGAAGTGACAACTCGACGATAGGATTGTCTGGAAACCTAAATCTGCTTTTACCAAACTTCTATATGCTTATTCACCGAGCCCAGCGTTCACCATGAAGAGGGGCATTTGACATTTTTCCCAAAATCCTCGAAGGAAGAGGAACCTAGCGCGCGCCACTATGACCTCTGCATGGGGACGTGCGTGTCACCCGTTTTATATCTTTGGGAGTCACCCCCAACAGACTGCTATAGACAGCCGTCGAGATTCTTGTCACGTCTCACTTTACCTTCCACCTTCATTGCGTCCCTTACCATCCCGCTCCTCCCTTCCGCACTCCCTCAAACAGTCAAATGATAAAGTTTAGGCGACGTGGATAGGGGGGGGGGGGGGGGACGGGACCATTTTCGGAGTTTCTTTTTCATCACCACCATCCCCTCATTTCCCTCCCCACCAAATTCTCCAGGCTGTAAGGGAGGAAACATGTCATTTTCCCACCTTCGCCCCGCTCGGTTTAAGAGTCTTTTTTCGAGTCCCATATCGTAAATCCAAGGGAGGACATTTTCGCAAGCTCGGGCCGGGCGTCATTTCCCGAGGTATGCCGCTCCCTTAACCAAAGGGGAACAGTCGCCCGCTGAGAAGGTGACGATGGAAAAAAGCCACTGTGACAGTCCCTCTCTCTCTCTCTCTCCATTTTTAACACTTTTCGAGCCTCCTATAGAGAGTGCTGCAGGGAACCCCCGCTGTTCCACGGTAGGGAGGCTCGCCACCCCTGCCGATGCGTAACTGTCGGGCGTTGGATTACGCGGGCGCCGAAAAGGTCGTCCCCGTAATTGCTGAGGTTTTTCAATCGCCAGGGGAGTCCGCAGATGGACACCCGATGAGTTGACATTCCCGCGCGTAAATAGGGGCGTGGTTCCTATGGGCGACGACGGGTCCGAAGGTGGGAGCCGGACATTGTTTCTCTGGACCAAGTCAAGCCCGCGTGTGGGCCTTGAATGAGCTCATACCTGGCCCATTCCTAATCAGGCTTGCGGCGGTTATTTTTCCCGCTGGTGGACTGCTGCTCTCAGCAGCTTTGTCCACCAGCAAACAGTTTTGCATCGCTTATAACACTTTGCTTTGAGCAGCTTGGCTAGTTGCAGAAGTCCGACGCTAATATTTTGGAAGGGTGTAATGATCATGTTAGGTTTTTAAAAACCATATACTTTATTACATTTTTGAAATTTTCTAGACGATGGCTGGAACTCATCTTTAGCAACCTTTTCAGTAACGAGTATTTGTAAATAAACAAGGTCAGTTGAATCGTCAAACTTGAAATGTATAAGATATAGTGATTCTGCGCGGTGTAGAAATTAATATAAGAATTATAAGGAGATTGAGACTTTATTCGTGTAACTAAGTGTTTAATTGGTTTCTTTCTATCCTATGTGGAATTTGATTGTAATTGGTCATAATTACCTGGTGCACAAGATCATTAAAGAACAGCCAGGTCAAGCCAAGGAGCAAGTATGTACCATCTAGGAGCTAAAGTGGGCAAAGCAAAATAACTCAGAAGAAATATTTCGCGGTAAGTACCTTTTATAACACAAAAACCAAAGCTGTGTTGTTATCCGGGTCATAGTAATTTCTGGGATCAAAGGTGGTACCGGAAAACTCGGAGTAAAAATTACATAGGCTACTGAGCTTAGTATTTCCATAACCCCACTCTAACAGACCAGAAGGACCTTCGGGCTAAAAAATGTGATAGATGGATAGATGATCAGATCTCGTTAAGAGAAAGTGCGGGAAATTGAATTTTACACCACCGTTTACATGTTTTGTCACGGTTATTAAAACATAAGGGTGTAATTAATTGCATGGCCCGCTTCTTACTGTTACGGAGTAACATTTTTATTAATTAGTTGTGTATCGTAGCCATTGTTTTGAACAATCTTTTTAATGGTGGTTAGAACGGACTAAAATCTAAATTTAGGCAATGGTATGAATAAAAGACGATGAATCATAGAATTAAATGAGGATAGCTTGTAAGTATGGTGATGGCAGGAGTCACGAGGAATAACAGAATCAGTAAACGTAGTTTTCCTGAATATTGAAAAGATGTGACGGCCTTTGCTAATTTCAATAGGCAGGCCTAGAAAGTTAATCTTATTACCACCTAATTCAGCCGTAAATTTTATGCAGTCATGTAATTAATCTAAAATGGCACTTTTTTCGACACTCAATGTCATTGTTAAGGTTGACACAACCACGACATGGATTTCAAGACCACCAATAGTTTCAATGTCTTTCAGTGCCTCACCAATCTACTTTTCCTTCTATAATGAATCTCTCTCTACAGATTCTCTTCCTCATCACCGGCCTAACTCTATCATTGTACATCCTCTTCTATATCCAGCATTCTTCCTTCATTATCGGGAATATTTAAACACAACTATATTCTCCTACCTAAAAGTACTAATTTAGCTTTTTCTTCATTGTGGTGCTGTTGCGTATTAAAAACTCGGCTTAAATTCTCTTTCAGTGATAAAATCCCTGTCTGTATTTTCCTTCCATTAGCTTTCTAGCTAATATTTTTCTGCTAATAATCGCAGCGTTTTTTCAAATGATCTTCTGTAAAAAGAACGAAATGTTGTTAGTATTTTTGAATTTTTTTTGTGAATGACATTGTTTGAATTAGTCTACCTGTAACCGTGTGAATTTTATAACTACTCGTTCCGCTAATAATTCACCATCGACTTCAAGTGGAGTTATGTGACTGACTTAAAGTACATGGCTGTCGGTATAGCTATGTGCTATCTTAAGATCCCCGCCTACTTTCTTCTGAAGCACGTTTCTTGAACGGTATAATTTGGATATTTTTTGAAAAGCAAGCCTTTATTATCCTCTAGAACATGCGTCTACGATGCACACTTAGGGTCTGAAGATAAACATAAAGTTTTATATTTATCCCCTAGAAGTTACACTACGTCTTCTCCACCATTTTAACTGCTTCGCGACTAGCCTACGTGAACAACCCGACCGCTTTAGATGGCGTATTAAAGCAGGGCCGTTTCAGTCTATATAACCCCCGAATAATCAACACCAGCTCCATTCCGTAGCCTCGAGCGACAAGGCAAATGCTTACCGGGGCTTGAGGGCACAATCACGGATTAAGGGCCACTGTTACGGGTCACTGACTGAGTGATCAAAATCAATTTAGATCCCCCACATCTAAGGATGGTGTGGGAAGGTAGCCAATTGAGTCGTGACCAACCTTGAAATATAAGAGGCTAAACTATAAATATAAGAAGCCGCATGAAGGCAAAATGTTTGCATTTAGTGTGTTTAAAGATTCTTCATATAGTGTGATGGCTTCAAAGTTCACTGTCGTGTACTGCTGACATAATTGATTTTTGCCAATTTCTTTCGTAAAATTCAGACGCGTCATATACGCAAGTATACAAATTAAAAGTAAATATCTCATACACAATGGCATTGACTATTTACTTTTACGCTCCTACTTCATATCATTTTTCTGCCCAAAATTGAGCAAATTTTTCTCTCTCCGAAATAGCTTCTTACCATACCCTTTTCTTGTATATCTACATCTACATCCACATAATACCCTGCAAGCCACCACAAGGGTGTGTGGCAGGGGGTGATTGATCACCAAACGTGCACTACATATCATGCATAAAAAAGGAATAGTATTAATATAGTAGTCAGAACTACACTATTTAAAAAAGATAGAAATTGCAAAGCAAACATGCAAAAACATTCTGTTAGTAGGGTTAGCTTTAAGTACTCATACCAAAATGCAGCTACCAATGCTATTCATTGCTACTCTCCGATAGGACATATTTACCGTTATTCGTATCTCTAATTGTGCGAGAGAAAAAGGACATTTTGAATCGGTCAGTTCGGCAATCAATTTCTCTAATTTTATGATTATGGTCCAGTCTGCCATAGTAAGTTGGGGTTCGTAAAATATTTTTAACATCATCACTGAAAATATTGCCTTGGAATTTGTTTAAGAGATTAAGTCTAAATTTTAACCTGGGATCTGACAATGAATCCCAATTTAATTCATTTAATAGACTGGTTACGCTAATAAGGTTATCATACCGACCCTTTACAAATCTTGCCGATCTTCGCTGCACACGTTCAAGTTCGTTATTTAGACCGATTTCGTAGGGATCCCATACACTGGCTGCATATTCCAAATGAGGTCTTACGAGGGAAAAGTAGCTGATTTCTCGAACATGATCGTCACATTTACCCAGTACTCTTTTGACGAATCCCAGTTTACGATTCGCTTGACCCATTATTTCACGAATGTGTTTACCCCAGGAAAGATCATTTGACAGTCTTATTCCAAGATATTTAATGGATTCCACGTTTGTTAATTCATTATTACTTATTTTGTAAGTGGTAGGAGGAGAGCTATTCTTTTTCCAAAAAATACCTATCCCTCAAAAATCGCAGATCACCATTCGTATCATCATCTTTGCCATGAGGATACCAATCTACGTAGGTATGTGTTCTGGTCCTTGTATTGATACAAGCAATTCAATTACTGGTATATGGTATCTTAAATTCATAGATTTAGGCAGAATTATACTTCGACTATCGCTAAATTTAACGCGCGCGTCATTAATGCACTTCTACGATACGCATGAAATCCTCTTATGCAATCGCATGCTTTAAACAAAATTACCATTCCTGCCACCAATTTCGCACCAAACAACTTTAATGTCCCACTTGTGTATTGAGTTTCATCACAAGCTTTCCAAAGAGGGAAGGAAAACCGAGATAGATTCCTGAGAGTAAACCAAAGCAGCAAATAATACGTTAAAGTGGCAAATCAGAGCAGACAGAGGTCACTGAGGTAAGGCAGGAAAATAATTGGAACGGAGTAAGGGGGTAAAAAGCTCTTAAAGCTTCTTCCAGCAGTACCTACGATTGCGGGATAGAAAAAAAGAGGCTTAGAAGAAGAGGAACTACAATCATAGTGGCAAATAGCTTTCCTGAGGCGGGAACGGTACTTAAAAAAAAGCAGGAAGTTCAAGAGTTTCGCTCTTCTGCAGCTTATGGACGCAGACGATGATGCGGAGTGGCAGTGTGGAAAAGAAGATTATAATCGACCTAACTTCGAGGCGGAAGGCGAAAATACATAGTTTGCCCTCTGCGGATTTCTCACAATAGCTCTCCAAGCCCGGACAATCCAGAAGTTGGGGAAGGTCAGAAGAAAAGTCAACCGATTTTATGGAAGAAAAACATTTTAGTTGTTGCATCAGTAAACAAAAAAACAAAAAAATCAGTTGTTTCCATCCCGTGGTTGCCAAAATCAACAGAAAAAATTACCTACTCAGAGTAGTTCCTACATGATAGCAACTTTTGGCAATTTTAGTTCCCAACAAGTGATAACAAAATCATCCAAGGCTAATACCGTATTGTGATACGATGGGTGGCTTCTACCCACAATCTTCCTTACAAAGTCGCACATGAAACGCGAGAGGGAAACGCTATCACAGCAAAATGCATTAGTGTAATTAGTTTTCCTTTCATTGTCCTAATTTTCCATAGCTAGCGTCCCATTCCTCTCACATTCACAGATATTTTATGCTTAAGAGTCTTCAGATACTGAAGCATACATAATATATATCTATACTAGATAACGTTGAGAATAAGAAAAAAATTGATGCGATAATTCTCTGGAAGAATATCTGTTCCCCACAGGTGTCAACCGGTAGGACCCGTAGACCTTTATGTTAGTGTTACAAGTTAGTTATAAGTGAGGATATGAGCAGGATGATATAAACGAAAAGCAGGCGATGGATTTCGTCGGAAACGAAGAGGATGGAAACGTTAAGAGATCGGTGGGGGGCAATTTCATGCCCTGGAGGGATATCGAGAACCAATTACCTGATTGGCAACTGTTGATTACTCTTAGGAAAAAACGAATGGTTACAAAAAGGGTCATCGTAGCAAAGAAGGAAGGACTGCAGGAAGTTTCTATCCACTTTGAAACTCTAGGAGCGAGAGTTGTAAGGGCTTAGGAAACCGTCCGTCCATCACCCCCTCCGGAATATCACGTACCCTCTACCCCTTCTAGGGACTTCCCGTATTTGACCCTTGGGGAGTATTGCAAAGCCTGCCCGGACAGCCCTCAATCAGCCGAGAGCTAAAGGGGACATTAGTGCCCCACCCCCTCTGGGTGATGCTTCAATAAATCGAAGGGTTGGATTGTACACTGCGACAGCACGAGCCCATACCGTATTGTCGCACGGTAAGTATCGAGACCTTCGTTCTCGTGATCAAGTCCCGCTTTGCACCTAACTTCTTCCTCTTGTCTGCTGGAGAGGGTGGACACGGCTCAAAGTTCATTCCTGCGAAGTCTCATCTCCTGCCTTACGAGAGAATGTGAGATCCGATGTTTTTATTTTTATTTTTCCTTTGAAACGGCTGCTCCAAGTATAAGCTATCACCTTAAGGTTTCCGTTTGAACAACATGCCTATTGAACTCAAAAAATAAGTTATTTGTTTGCCAAATCACATTTATGTTCTTTTCAATTTTTTCAAACATAACTTTTCAATCATGATATAGGAAAATATAGCTGATTTATACAGTTCATGATATAGTTAACTATAACAAATATAACTGTTTGATTGTTATTTTAATTCCATAACTTTAGTCACTGCAATGTAATGTCGTGGTTTATCTTCCATTTCAGTGTTCTACCTCCCTAAAAGAACGATAAAATGAAATATGCCCATTTGAAATTTTGCAGTCCCACAAGGGTATTTCAAGTAACTCACAATCTGGCTTTATAGCCATTGAAGTCCCATAGGAGAAGCGATAAATTCATCATCTCGTCTGAAAGTTTGCATTTCCTGTACCAAAATGTTAAATGAGGAACTTATATTTTAATCATCAGTAAATTGTTTCTAACTCTTGAATTTCCTAACGAATTAATATTTCGGTTAAAGATTGACAAAGATTTTCCACGTGTAATTCGTCAAATACGCAGAAAATATCAAGAAAGCCAGAATTTTGAAAAAGAAACAATTCCTACGCTTCTTTTCTAATTTAAACGTACCTCAATCGTAGTTCGACAGAGACGATGATTGAATCCTTGGCTCCTAATGCCAACTAAATCTTAATGGTAAATATAATTGCGTAATGAAAAAGCCTGAGTTGTTTTCCAGGGCAGATACATTCTGATTTTCATTTACAATCATCGTTTCCAATATTTTAGACATGGTGGCCAGCCAATAAATTAATATATTGAAAGTAAAGCGAGTTAAAAATGGGGAGATAAATTTTTTTTTCTAGAATGCTATACTATATTCATTATCGGTAAGTGCCGTTAAATGTTTGATTAGAACACGTCACACAAAAAGTACTGGTTCGTTTTACATCGATCATATGCCTCCACTTCAAACCAGTAAATACGCATTATCAACATAAACACCACACGACTGAGGAATAAGCCACGAGAGGAACGTAGTAGAAACCGCTCGTTCCGGGGAAAAAAATGAGTTACGCGAAACGCAACGGCAAACAACGAATGTCAAAATATGGCGAAAAATTAGACTCGCGCCGTGGAAATAAACGACCCTCCGACACGAGCCGCGCTCGGAAGGCGGTGCAAATTATCTCGCTGAGAGAGGCCTCCTGCGGAAGCGCGTTCATCTCCAAAACAAAAGCATAAAGACGGGCGCAAAACGCGGGCTTATTGAGAGGCGAGGCAAGGGAGAGAGAAGGAGAGAGGGAGGGGAGAATAGACTGGGAGATAGAGAAAGAAAAGGGACTGTTTTAAAATAATTAGCAGTCACAATTACTCCCCGACACGAAACTCCAGAGCACCGCTGTCAAAACACGAGGAAGCACCGGTAGTCTAACCTCCGGGGGGAGAGAACAGAGGGGGGGGGAGGAAAGGGAGGGGAAAGGATGTTACTGTGGAGGGAAGGGGCGGGAAGGAAGCTGAAATGTCGGCTTTCGAACGTAACGCCGCAGAAACTCCCCATCCCAGCCCCCCACACATTATGCTCCATCCATTACGGCCAACCTTCTAAATGCACTTCCTTATCGCCGCAATTAGCGCAACGAAGCCAGACGCTCCCGAGGCAGGCGCTGTGCGATTTCGAGGGAGCTCCGTCATTCCCACAGCGACCTATTTTCTTCGTCGGAGGCGTTTCTCCCGCCGAAGGATGTCCCTTCCACTCCCCGCGCACGTCATTCAAACCCAACTGCCCCGAGACAGATCCCATACAGAACAATAAATGGCAACGGCCAGAGGCCATCTCGATTCCAGGTGTTCCAACGACTAAGTAAATATTCTAAGCCGTTAATCCTGGGATGAACACAACAGCCGCTTCTGAGGTGGGATTCAAACTCAAAGCTTTAGTTTGCTAAACCTTTTTTGTTACTAAACTGGCCACTGTGGCTTCCCAAATGCAGAACAACTCCTCACAATTAGAGAGCATGGATTTATCAGGCACCAGCTGTACCATAGCCTACCATTATTAGTTGAACGTTGGAGAAAATATGTCGACACATACGAAATCTCCAAAACAAAAGCATAAAGATGGGCGCAAAATGCGGACAACGAAGTCATGATAATAATGTTGACAAATATATATCGGAGTGTTCTTGGCTACCTTATATTTAATGCAATTACGATCCGATTTGTTTCTACGAAACCAAATATAAATTACGAAGAATCGTAAGAAATAGAGATCGTAGATAAATCACTCAGATGGCAATATACTTAATTAACAGTTTTTCAATACTATGACGCTTCTTTCCATTGAGGTAAATGATTTTGTCAATAAATAACACAGGTCTGCAACAAAAAAACAGTATAGGATTTCTTAACTGTTTCTAATAGATTTTTCTCTCTGAAACAGGAAAAAATAATTTAAAAATTCCATCTCGATAGGTTTCCTTGCAATACTCATGTTTTTAATTCAATGGAGCGTAAAATTTCCCTTTTTGAACTGAAATCCGGCATCCTATTCTTGAGTCAGATAACGTATCCTATAATTATTTCTTGCACTAATTTCATATTTCTCATTTCTACTTCAGGATTCTGTTTGCTTTAGCATCGTTATTTGCGACGAAACGCGAACAAAAACAGTTACACACAGACACAAGATTCTACTATGATTCACATATCATCGACATACAAATGGCTCTTAAAGGTTGTGTAATTCTCCAGACTACCTTTGTTTTATTTGTGTCTATATGTGTCCAATTATACTTAGACCACATTCCGTCTACCACCGAGAGTTCTGATAATAATATCAAAATAATTATCACGTTTTTCTCCCAGTTATAAATTCTTTCACACACCATGTTTTCTTAGTTGATTAACATTAATATAATGCGTATTTAATTCTTTTCATTTATTTATTATTATTTAATTCCTTGAATGATATATTTTAATATTGTCTTTCACCTTGGATTATACTGGTTTTAGATGACGACGATAATATGTTTTATATAATTATTTTGAACAGGGGTTAGATGACACAAGGGTCCCTTTTTTGTATCAATATCGCCAAAATAATGATCTTTTATTATTATTATTATTTGGAAATATGAAGTTATGCTCTTGAATGTAGCTTCAAAAATAGATTGCTTCCCGCTGAAAAAAATGATTTGATGGCGATTTTCAAGCGTGGATATTTTTGCGTAGCAGAAGTGGGTACTTTACTGCGAGTGTTTGCGGTCGTTTGGACGTGTTTACTACTTTTACAGCTTCACTGGTGGAAGTTCTGCGTAGAATGGAGCACACTCCCAATGAACTTCTCGCCAGACGTGCTCTCCTCGAGACCATAAGGGCCATTTTGCGGTCAACGTCTTTAGTAGCACATTCGATTGGATACTCGTGTCGCGGCCGCGTGGATTGGTTGGCTGATTGCTGGCGTGGAGTAGCAAGTGCGCGGAATCGCACGAACAGAGTCATTTTGTGAGCGGCGGGGAAAGATAAAGTGTGTGCCTCTGTTCACGTTAGTGATGACCGTTGCGACTTTATCCAACACAGAGGATTTCCTCGCCATAAGTTGCCCACAAGCAAAATGCTGCAGTAAATCTAATTTCTATTATTTTAGGTTGAAAGAATAATTGAGGATCAAGACATGGGTTTTTAAAATGTGTAAGGAAACAGCATAGCATGTAAAAGAGGAGGACAGAAACCTGGAAAGGTGAAGGATAATGGTTCCGAAGAGGTTAGAAACAGTCTTCTCAATAGTGGCTATTGAACTACTAAGAAGTTGAATAGACGATATGTAAGTAGTAGCCGCAAAAAATTCCAAATTTTTTGAAAATTGAATTTTTTTTCACACTGAAACCACATCAGGTATTCTGATGTCAATAGAATATATTATAAAATATTGTTTGCACTCAACAAAATAATATTTTTCTATGCCTTTACCAAATTTCAACATCGAGGCACGAACGCAAGTGTCTAAAATTAGAGGTCAAAATTCATACACGATCAATGGGAGTGTTTACATAGAAGAGCACATTGGTATCGATAAGGCATTATCGAAGATAATATACAATGATACTCCTTCCCACTGGGATAAAGAAACGACTCTACGGTATCCATTTTTTTGGAAATTCCCATTCCACTTAGTCCATGTAAAAAGCACGCCTCTGCCCCGTTTTGACTAGGACGCTTTCTAGCACACGGCAGGGGTGGAAAGTATTATGGGGACACGGGGCTATAAGTAGTTGTCAGTGAAGAGTAAATTGTGTGTTCATCTTAAGAATGAATGCACGCTTACACTCCATGGTTGTAGGTGGCACCACTACGTGACATCGCACTCCACATGACTCCCGACTATGCGCAGGGAACGAAGGTAAGAGGCAGGGTTCAGGTTAGAGAGCGGGTGAAAAAAAAGAAAAGACGTAAATCTCATTACGAGATGGCTAAGGGAATTTTGGATCGAGGAAAATTCAATTACAGCCGACGGGAGTCTGTTTCAAAAGCTCCAAGAATGAAGTTACCCCTTCCGAGATAAAGAAGGGAGAAAAGGGGCAGTTAAAAAAAAACAAAAATAAACAATTGCGTTGCAAAATTTTCCCCTTTCCAAGGTTGGATGAGGATGCCGAGTTCCACTCCTGGACAACCTTAGCAGGAGTGCAATATGAAGTTGTCGAACGTGATGTAGAGGACAAAGCTTAGGCGAATGACAGAATCCTAAAAACTGACCTGAGTGTTGGAGGTGGTGAAGGTTTTTACCGAGAGATTTGTGGGCATACAATTTTTACATTCCTTTGAAACGGGAGCGTGCCCAGCCACTCTTCCCGCATTGGTTCGGCCAAGGAGCTGGTACGAGGTCAATTGCCATAGTGTCAGAGAATTTACACGCCAAACAACAACACGCCAAAGGAAACTAAGCAACGACTTGACATGGGAGACTTCAAAGATTCCATTTGGGGTTTAGGATATCTGTGGTTTGGAACAGCTTCTGCTGATATGATGGGGAGAATGGCAAAAAGTTTTGTTTAATATTTTTTACTTCATGACATGAGTCCGTAGACAATACGAAACAATGATAAAAATTAAAAATTTAATTGATAAAATTGACAGCAGTGATGACGAAAACAGAATGCACTAAATGATGTATTGACTGACAAAATTATTGCCTCATGTAATAACTCACGTGCCGAAACAATGGCCAACTGCGGTACTTTAAGAACCTTAAAACATATTCTACCTCAGTCAGTGCAATTTACAGCAATCCTTTAAATCATTTTCCATTATCGCTGAGTATTAAAAAAATCCCCTCCTTTAATGCCCCTTTGCCACTTGTCACTCCCTTTCCAATTTTTTTCCTCTATGAATTTCCCACCTTAGCAATAGAAACTCCTTATTAATACAAACTTCGTATGCTACATAGTTCGCTATCCAGATAATACCATGCTACTCAAATCCCTATTGTTATTTTACATGATAAGTTATTAAATATTCATTACTGATTGACTCTATTGACTGATTGGTCTTTGTTCAATCTGGAAGAGAAATTCTACTAATTTTTCATCATTATGAGTGTCCCTTGCCAATTGAATAGACACTGGTGACTCCTAAGTACAATATGTCTTCATGAAGTAGTAGAATTCTAGCTTTTAGCCGGATGCAAATACTGTAGTATGTATGTTGATGTTTCATCCCCTGTCACACACCCTCTCAGAGACTCACCGGGCGTTATGCAGACACTGATAAATGACTGAATGTGAGAGAAAATGTGAGGAAACAGAAAAGCAATTAGAAAGCGCTCTACGGGAGAAATTCCTTGCTTACCATCCACTCGTCAGCCTCATAAAGGCTATCATATCTCTCTGCGATGACACTTGTTAATTAAGAGCTGAAGTCGAGAGACAAGATTGCTTATTTCACCCTGGGAAAATGGTGGATAATAAACATACGCCGGCACAGCGGCAGACGGTCCTCAGAGGCTCCACAAGTCCCTCGAGGATTACGCCAATTCTCTATCCCCTATACCGTGATTACTTGAACGCGCGCGTTTTTGTTCGAGAGCGTGAACGTTTCACATCGTCTGGCTCTCAAACCGCACGGCGATTCGATCTTCCCTTGTGTCGTCCTCACGTCGAATAGAGAGAGAGAGAGAGAGAGGGAGCCCATTCCAAAGCCGAGGAGGATTTCCCGTCTCGTCAACAATGACTTTCTAAATCCTTTATCTACACGATACCCTGAAAGCCACCACGAGGGTGTATGGCAGGCGGTGAAGATCACCAAGCATACACTACTAACATGCAAACAAGCAACTATAGGGTCTCATCAGCTAGATTGTTAGTATCTATAGCATTTAAGGGATTAATACATGCATCATGCACTACAGACTACTCTAAATTATTTCCCCTATCTATCCTTTTCCTATGCTGCCTATTCTGTTCTCTTATAGTACGGGGGAAAAATGCCATTCTGAATCTATCGGTACGACAATCTATATCTCTAATCTTATATATCTGGTCGAATCTAGCATAATACGCTGGTATTTTTAATATGTGACTAAGCTCTTCAGTAAAGCTATCCGATTTAAAGTTCTCTAATACATTTAATCTGTACTTTAACCTACGCTCTGATAATGATTCGCATCCTAATTCTTGTGTTAATTTTGAAACACTACTCAACCTATCCTAACACCTTTTAACAAACCTAGCTGCTCTACGCTGCACGCTGTCTAGTTCTCTGATCAAACCTAATTCATTCGGATTCCATACAATGGCTGCATACTCAAGGTGGGGCCTAACTAGTGATAGGTAACATCGCTCTTTTGTCTTCTCATCACATTTCCCAAGTATGTACTCAAATTGCGCAATTGGGGAACACAACCTCATTGCATCTCCACGCATCTTCACCCCCTCGTCCCATCCCAAACAAATGTCCCGCGCTCGCCTAATGGGGGATTTGCTTCCTTTCGGATCATCCACGCGTTCTCGGTGAACGTTCACAGGGCGACCCATTGTGCTAGTCGCGAGCGATTCCTCGCGCGGAAGCTCTGCTTTTAACGAGGTGAGCTTGGCGACGGGGCGTTGTACGAGACTGAAAGGCAGCAGGACGAGTGAGATTAGGGGACATTAGGCATTAAGGGACGACAGAGAGAGGGTGTGAGATCCCCTGCGTAGGATGGAATGCGGATGATAATGGAGGATTTGAATACAACGAGGGTTGTGCCTACCACACCGAAGGGATTCATCAAATGTCGACGCATCGGAGGGTAGTAATGCAGCGTGTAATTGTAGTCTCGAGTAAGCCGCAGCCATTGTGCTTTTTTTTTTACCAATTGTGACCATAATTCCCATGCTCATTCTGGCTGGATACCTGGGCTTCACTTCGGCCCAACCCCTTTTTTTTTTAATTTTCGCTCCTTGCTCCAATCGCTCATTGATGGACCACTGTTTGGGTAATCACATCTTGAGTGGTTGTGATTATACGGTGCTACTAATATTTTAACTAATTTTTACCATTTAGGTAGGAATTTGGGTATGGATTAAAACTTTTGTGGGAATTGAGGAAAGGTGAAGGGAAACCCGGCGTCGGTACTAATCATCTCTTAGGACGGACGCCAAAGTGATTTATAGACTATATCAGATAGGACTGAAGGCGTCACTTTGTGGAATTTAGTTACACTATTCATGGTAACGAATAAAATAAAAACTTTTAGTCTATTCCACACTTTTTTAATAACCGACTTATGTTTCGAAAAATTTTTGTTATTCTCAAGGTGAGAATGAAAAAATTTTGTCGAAACCTAGGTCGGTTATTAAAAAAGTGTGGAATAGACTAAAAGTTTTGATTTTATTCGTTACCATGAATAGTGATTTATAGACCGCTACAATGGACGGAGTACAGCACCCTAAGAAGTGCTCTCCACACAATACTCAAGCAGGCACCGGTGTAAATCTGAAAAAATTTCTAGCACTTCCGGTATTCAAGCCTAAGCCTACGAAATGGAAAATGCTACCACCGCACCAATCATACCCCCTTACAACTTTTTTACCGTTAGGAAACATCTTTAGTAATTTCCATCCAGAAATATGAGATGTTTTCTTATAACATTTTAAAATTTGTTGAGTGCGATTTAAAGTTTGATTGTAAAAAGCTTTCGGGAGTCTTCCGCGTTGTCATTCTGTTAAAATGATGACGTTTTATCCACTCTACTGCGGGCGTCCTCAGGCCAGACTTCAGCCTAGCTTGAGGACGCCCGCAGTAGAGTGGGTTGAACGTCGCCATTTTAACAGAATGAGAACGCGGAAGACTCCCGAAATTTTTTTACAATCATCGGAACGCAGCGAAAACCTTCGCCAGAAATCGATTTAAAGTTTATTTAAATTGCAGAGCAAAGTTATTTGTATTTTTTCTCTCCTAGCTTGCAAGAATTATTTATTTCTAACACCCTATAAAATTGATGCTAAATGATTATTACTGTACAATTCCTCAGATTACCCAACTCTGATGAGATTAGACTGGGTTGTTCTACTGTATTCTGCTCTAATCTACCATCAAAATAAAACAAGTCCTCACGCCACGGTGTAAAAAGTATATTTCTTCCTAAACCCAAATGACAGTAGGGCACCACCAACCTCTCCTTCTGAATGGACGGTCGGATGCAATCCTCACATTTGCCCATTATGACGAGAACACTGCACAGGAGGCGGCCAGGTGGGCTTCAGAGCTTAATCGAGTGTGGCGAGGAAAATAATTCTGAATTACCACTCAACACTGAGGGAGAGGGATGGAGGGAGGGGGGAGCGTTCCGCAATTTCCAGCCGAATGAATCCTCGCGGCTCGGAATCCATCGGAATCGCCGCTTTGTCCCGCGAGGGCTTTGAGCCACTTGAGCTGGCATTTTTCATCGTCGCATCCGTTATTCTTTTTTTTAATACCCGTCAACCACATCACCACCCCCTCGAACTCGAGGCGCACCCTATACCTTCTTCACCCTCACCGGTCGACAGTATTGCAGGGACATCTTTTGCCGCTCCATTTAGCTCTCCTTCGAGTACCCAGCCCCTCAGTCGCTATCAAAATAAAAATAAATATGCGCGAACCCTTTCAAATCCTCTCGCTCTCCCTGAACACGTGTTACCATATATCCTTAATTAAGCTCCGCTGCTCCACGACTCGTCCTGCTAATACGAAAAATGTTTCCACAATTGATCCCTATCTAGCAATCCTGGCGTCCCAATAAAGAGAAATAACACCCGGTAATAGACTCAAACTTATTAAAGAACACCAGATATAAATGTTTAACTAGTGTAATACTTAAATAGCGCACTAATTACCTTCCTGGCAGGATAAAGGGCAAATTAAGACATAAGAAACGCTTCAATCATTTGATGTCGACATCCGCGCTCAACAGTTGAACTATCAGGATTGAAAAACAAGGACTGAGATTGGTACTCGGTGGGATTTTTAAATAATTGGTGTAATTATGAGCAACTTTAAAGCCCGAAAAAAAAAGATGTCATTCATTTCACCCGCACAATATTCATTTATGTGCTTGGCAATTATTGCTAGCAAAAAAATACTTGCGTACGTGGATAAAAACTTGGAAAATATTTGAGAACTCTCAAGAAAAAATTCTTGAATTTCTCAATATATTTATTGAAAGAAGTTTCAAGTCAACCAAAATCCCAACCAAGGAGAAAAAATGATTCTTACAGTTTAAGCACATCCGGAATGTCAAACATTAGACAGCAAAAACAAACTTTAGAAGCGAAACACCTATGGCCGTGGCGCCGACAGAACCAAAGCCAATTTTACCTTCCCAAATTTTACCCAAGCTTCGCGCATGACGGGCGGATACAGTGAGGCGAGCGCGTCACATGAGAACAATGGGTGCATCATTTCCGGGTCCCTCAGGGAATGCGCCGGGGATCTATTGTGGAGTGTGGACGTACCTTGGAAGAGGGGAAGACGACCGTTAATGCATGGCCTCGTCCAAATACATTGCCTCCCTTCGACGAGGGAAAATTGGATTCCGAGTGAATAAATCCTAGCCCACAGATCCCAGGCCATTGAGAGAGCTTTGGGAATGTCAAAGATAACAAACGGCTTCAAGGAATTTCGAGACGAATGTTGTTTTGTGAAAAAAAAACAAAAAAAAATGTAATAGGAATTGACGTCATGGAATCACAATGGATAGAATGTTTGTACAGGACAAGTCCTATCCCAACACACTACTCTTGGACTCGAAACCAGAGAGGCCACTTTGACCAGTCCAGATAAACTAAAGTCGAGTTATTTCCGATCCATCAGAGAAACCACTGTGGCGGAGGATAGGAAATGCCCCAGACCATGAAGTTTAAATTGCAAACGCCCTTGATATTATTCCGGATTAACTTTATTATATGAGCCATATTAAACTATTATACATCCCCTTGTTTTATCTACTTTTTTTATTCTCTAAGTTAGCCAAATTAATCGAAGGGTAGCAAACATTTTATCTATAAGTTTCATTTTATCAACTTAAGTGTAAACGCTTGCATTAGTGTTGTCTGTAGCAATTCTGAAACTTACACGGTACATGTAACCGGAGAGAAATCCAAACCCTTTACCTATTATACGTACAGTATAACCCCGATATAAGGTGCACACGATATAAAGTTTCCCCGCGTATAAGGCTGGTCACAAGTATTCACAAAAAATCTCAATCTCTTCTTTGTTCAAAAAATCCCGCGTATAAAATCCCCGCTAATTAAGTTTTTCCGCTTATAAGGTCTATTATCCATAATATCAAGGTTCGTTAATACGTTTTCAGCAAAACTATCGAAGATTTTTGGCAGATTCGTAGTTGTTTGTGCCATATTCAGAGTTTTTTTTGCTAAAATGAGGGTACCCACTAGGTAAGGGAAAACCAGATCGAGGATACTGGATAGACAAGAACTAACTCTCGAAAGTACGTCCATCAACAGGAGTTCCCTAACGAGGAGACCCCTAGTCTGCGAATGAAACTTGAGACTTTCATTTTGACCGGTATAAAAAAGAAACAAACCACAATTGATTCTTTCTTTAAACCTATGTAAAGATAAAGATTTTTCCCCATGCAACCTGACTACTTCAAAACTTATTCTTCTATTATCAAATGAAACGTTTATCTGTAGTCATGAGATTATGGTAGAGTACTTAAAATTAATTTTTTATGCAAAAAACTATTTTAGCCCATATAACCCAAAAGTACTCGGCTTCCGTTCATACTCGCATATAAAGTTTCCCGCTTATAACGTTGGTCCGGGGCAACAACCAAGGCTGAGGCTATATCGGGGTTCTACTGTATTTAAAATACATTTGTATACTATTGCATATCAAATGCACTACCAAAATGTATCTTCTATTTTGTGTCACAAGTACAAATTAATAAATTAATATTATCTTCTAATTCTGATTTAATTCATTGTAAAATACGAAATTGAATACATTATAAAACGTAAAATACAATGGCTAAATACTTTTGAACCTAAAATGATACAAAGGTTTCCGAGTTCCGCGTTTGGTGAGACATGTAACAGTTTTTTGGCGGCACTCCGCGTGTTGCCCGTTGCTTGTCAGTGATGAGCAATGTGCAGAGAAATGCAGTTTCTAACTTTCGACGTAAGTTCCATTACAGCATTTTCAAAACTATGATTCAAAGATTACTTTACATAAAAGTGAATGTATAAAAAATTAAACTCGCAATCTTCATTCAGCATCTACTTTTTTATATGAGTATTAACTTTAATTAAAGTGGAGATACAAATAAATATAAACTTAAAAGATTTGTCTCTTTAAATTTATTTTCTAAATTGAATGAAGCGAATTTTAGCTTCCTGTTCTCATCCAAGTTACAAATTGCGGTGGCTTCCAGACCATGTTTCGGACTCTGAACACAAAAGCATCCATGATGTCTATATTAATTCCTTAGCGCCATACATTGCCAGTATATGTGATGACTCCTGTTACACTACAAATGGTGTAGTGCATAAAGACTTCTGAACTTCTATGCTCTTTAAAATACTAATGAACAAAAACAACGCTCTTCCATTAAGTTGGAGCTATTCAGCTATTTTAGTGGCAGAACCAAACCTCTGCCAAGTTTGCATAACTACCGTAATATTAATAAAATGTTAATATGATACAACACAAGCCCATGCTCATCTTTGCAAGTGAAGAGACTATTTCATTTCCTGGCTTTATATATTACCCTCCGAAGGTAATTGTCCGATACACTTTTTGAAAAACTTACATTACTCAAGGGGAACAATTCATTCAGAAAGAGCGACACTTGATAAGTTTTAATATTGAGAATATTAAAAAAAATATAGTTTATATTAACATCTACTACCTCGTGCAATGTTTATAACTGTCCTTATTGTGCTTGAATGAGTATGCAGAATTTAAATTAAAAAAGATCTTTGTCCTTTCAAATTTATTTTGCATTGAAAAAAATTTCAATAGCTGTTTTGTATTTTGAAATACTCAAAGGAAAGTATTTAGTATTTCTAATACATTTGGAGCAGTTTTTTGTATTTCAATTACTCCTCGGTCTCTATTTTGCCCAGCCCGTCCTATGGGTTATCAGATCGCGTTAATTACCTTAGTACCTAGGCCAAGGATACTCGATATACAACCAAAAAATCACTGAAGGATTCTGTGTCTAACACTTATAAACTAAATCTTATTTCTTCTTGGGAATCTTCAAAGGGTCAGTCAACTGCGGACAGTATTACAGCAAGCTAAGTTTAAAACCTACACTTTGGTATCCGTCATTCATAGATAAATACTGCACTAAAATACATAAGAGGGTGATATTCACGATTGGCATACAATACCATTCTTAAATTTGTATCTCACGCAATCCATAAATCCCATGTTTGTAACTTGGTACTGAAATGTCTCAATCAATAATACAAATCCTTAACGTATGTGATTAAATTCATTTCAGTTTAAATTTGTCTTTAAAAAAATTCTCGCCTTAGTTTTAATCCAGCGTATGAAGCAAAATGCTGTTATTAGTGGTATATCGCGAAAGCCTTGAGATTGTAACCATATGGATTCTTCCGATTGACTACTTGCCAGGCCATATCTGGGCTACGTTATTACCTTTGGGGAGCCATTTACGTCGCAATAAACTTTGATGGCAAAATATACGACCGCGTTAGCCGACCGTCCGGTCCTTCAGTCACGCTGCTGTCTGGGCGGTGACTCTTGAGGACCGAAGAGCGGTGCGGTGCAGGAGTGGGTTTTATCGCCATTCTGAGGGCAGTGGATTGCGATCCACACGCACGCACGCGCGCGAGTCTGGCTCATGAAGTCTCGCCACTGAGATCGCAGTGAAAATCTTATATCGTTGTGAGTTCTGGCCTCTTCTATTTACACCGCGGTGGTCCAACCATGGAATCTTCAATCAAAGTAAGTGCGATGGGGCTGCGTGCACTCTGGGGTTTGGTATCGCATCACTTACTCTGAGACAAAAATGGAAAAAAAATAATGTCGAAAGAAGCGTATATTTGATCCTTCAAGAAAACTCCGTGGATAATTTCAGCATGATAAATGTACCACGGATCGATGATTAACTATTCTGCTCAAATGTTAGATAGTAAGTTTTCCGGGTGAAGCAACCGGCAACCAAGGTCGCTTGCGACATTTAGATTAGGTTGGTCATTGGTTAAGGATAGGATTCTAATAAGTGTTTCCTGTTATAGGATAGTGATTTCTCGATTTTTTTCCACCTGGAAAATCGCTAAATAAAAATTAAGAAACTTCATCGACATGTAACAACAAAACATGCACAGAATTTGTTTATCCTCTACTAATTCTTGCTATGCGGAGAGTTTATTTACAGGTGGATTGGAGCAAGAACCGAAAACTGTAATTCATGATCTATCAGTGCCACGTGTACTGTGGGTCATAGATCTTTGGGTAATACTTGCTGTTAAAGGAATATATACAAACACCTATAAATGTCCGTTGAAGAACAAACATATCGTTCTTATCAATTTGTTTGAACTAAACAAGTGTACGCTATAAACCCTTGCATGGTATTCCTGTGTGTACATATGTACGCAGTGAAGGTCCGACTCAAAACAGAAGCTTAAAATATTGCGTCTTTCCCTTCGAATCACATTAATCTCCAGCAATAACAACTTTTCACCAAAGAGAATATCTATTTGTTGACAGGAAAGGAATTATCAGACATTTTATAAAACAAATAACAAATGACTGCTAATGAAATCAATGCAACATCATTGACGAAGTGAAGCAATTGAAAAACTGCAGATGAAAATACAGTGGATAAAGTAAGAGCTACCGGATTGCCGCATGTATTGATGAATTTCAGTATGTGTCATCAGTCTTTTGTTAATAAATAAGTGAAGGATTATTCACGATTACGGAGTCAATGTATTCAAACGTCATGGGCTAATGAAGGATCAAGTAATATGGACATATATTTTATGATTAAATTACAAATTATGCACGATAATTCAATTTCAATTTATGCACGGAAGCTATTTGGCTTACACAATTTAGTCTTAGTTCGGATTCTATAACTACTCTTCTATTCGTTTACTCAATTGTTTTTCGTGTTGCACATTATTCATTTTATAAATTAATCGTTAAAAGGCAATTCTGTAACGAATGCGCAAATCACATTACACTCTTGAACTGATTCAAATAAATGACATATGCGGAATTCCTCCCCTTGACCTGGCTGATCAGTTCATAAAAAAATTCATTCATTACTTCACCTCTAGCGCCATACGCACAATACGATATCTTTCTTTGTTGTTCTACTTACTCACTTTTATCTCTAAGGCCTTCCTTAAATTTTACCTTTTCCGTTTATTCTTCATTTTTCTTCGTCACTAGGTCTATTGTAAACATTCTTCTGGTACTATACATTTGATATAAATCCAGTTTTACTTTTCTGCGGCTATAATTGCACATATTTTTCACTTTCAAAAAAAGAATAATACCCAATTAAGTAAATCCTCACTTCCAGAATTGAATTTCTTGATGTAGGTTTCCTTAAGGTAAATCTATATTTTCTATTGGCGATCGCCTGGTAAAATTTCTCCAACTTATACCATTGCTTAGTCTTCTTTTTCCCAAATTGCTGTCTAAGTAATTAAAAATTAATGGATATTTTATATTAAATTATTTCATAATGTTATGCTCAGTTTACGTTTTTTTCTTGCAGAGTTTCATTAATTTCGCATTACCATGAGTTCTCGCCACATGGTGTTGAAAAAACGACATCATTTATAATCTTTCGGGCGCAACGTTTTGGAAACTCATTTTACTCATTCTGATCAAATGATCAGAGTTAGTCTCCATTCGAACGTTCAAAATTACCCAACAATGGTGTCAACAACACTCGATATTTTCAAAGGGCGACACTTGAAAATGACAAGCATGTCGCTGAAAACATGATGGGGTGACATTAATATTTTAAGCGAAAGGCACACAATGTTATCATTCCGTAAGTAAAGCTAAACTAACTGGTAGGCTTTTAAGTGAGAATAAAAAGGATAAAGCGATCAAATAGGTTTATTGGATGAATAAAGAGATGGCATATCAAGTTAAAAGAAAACCATTCTAGCTACGGAAGAGATGTACATTAAAAAAAATATCTTTCGGCTACCAGTGTTTGGACGGCTAACCGAGTTTAAATTGGAAGGGCAGGGCGCTTACAAAGTCGGATTTTCTCTTCCCATTTATCGGTTTGTTGGCTCCGGAGTCGGGGAAAAGCTCGGGTTGACATTTTGCTCCGCTTGGCGGAGGTAAATAGGATCAGAAGGGTCTGGGAAAAAATATGATGCTCGTGCGAGGTTCTTCCGAGAGATGCCACCGAGGCAAGAGCATTATTAACCTATGATGCCGTAAAGTAAATTTGCTAGCGGTGAACGGGAGGGGGAAAAGGGGTCGTGCTAGGGAACGTAAGCATCCGCAGGATAACTTCGAAAGCCACATAGAAAGTACGGTCTGGGTTCGGTCATTACCAAATATTTAATAGTTGCGTGTGGCTAAAAGTTAGAGTGCCACACATTAATAAGCCTGCCATGGGTAAATAAAGCAAAATATACCCATACAAAGGGACTCGCAGAAATCTTTACATTTGGGGCACTACTCTGGTTATTATAATGAGCTGTGAACATTCTAAGGTCCCTTCCTCCAGAAGTAGGTAAATGAACATTTACTCATCAAGCAAGACACAAGGAAAAGAAGTACGGGTTATTCAAAAATTACCATTTTAGTAATTATTGAGATCCTAGATAATTTTTCTATCTTAGAATATCATATGTTTTTAACCCCTTGAGTTACTATTATTACATGTTCTTTTAAATACTAATTCGCGGAATTATTATGCAAACGAGGGTTAGAGAAAAGTTGGCTCTGATTCTCCCCAAAGCTATGTGAGATAAAGTTACAGAGACAATAATTGTTTGCGCAGAGTGAAATATGTCACATTGTTAAATAGTATTCAATCAAAATTTATAATGAGCTTGGTGTTGTGAATATTATGCAGCCTTTTCTATATTGCCATTTGTAAAGTTGAGAATTAAATTAGATTATTCATTCGGGGTAAAAATTTTCAAATACCAGGAACCATGTACTGTATGAAAAGAATATAGAATTTAAATGGAAAACAACGGTGCTTGCGTCCAGTGGTTACTCAATTTATTCAGGTGGCATTTTGTTTAGTAGAGGCTTGATTAATAATCATGAGCAATATTCTGAAGAAATGCTGTATTGAAACGAACCTAAAGATAATTTGCAGCGATAAATTGGGCAATATGACTTCAAGGAATATATGCTGAGGTTTATTTTTTATTTATATAGACATTAACTGAGGAACATTCACTTGCCCACCATTGCTATGAAGCGTTAGGTTCACATATAGTTTTAGTACTTTGTCTAAGAATATAGAACAAAAGTATCAAGATTTTTGAAAAAAAATGCTTCCAATTTAAGGTTTTTGCAGTAAATACATCTATAAATTACAGAAACGTTTACTTTTAAAAATTAAAATGCAATAGATTTCCTGCAGCTATATGAAAAGTTTTCTGGGAGTTGGAATTTTAGTCTTTTGATATTGATAAAAATACAACGATAAAGTAAACGCTTTCTTTAGAGGAAATAACTCAGAAAAAAAGTTTTACTATAGCAATATCAAATCAATTGATAATCCACTACTCAATTAATGAATTTGAGGAAACGCTAGGGTTTTTGAAGAGGAGAGTCTCTGCCCCTTTTACAAAGGAGACATGAGCGGACATTATGTCACGCGACATTATTCCCGGTACCTCACTGGCCAAAGTCATTGTGCCAACAAAAGCCAACGCAATTTCGATCCTCTACTTAGGCGTAGTAAAATCAGGGACGTGAAAAATTCCACCGCAATCCGAAAAAATAGAGAAAAGTTACAAGTGAAAGCACATTTATCTGTGAACTGAAATTATTCAGTAGGGAAAATTGCATATCAAAAGAAAATTTGAGAACTAAAATATAAGGAAAAAGTGAGCATTGTGAACAAGTGAATTTGTCACAATGAACACTAATGAACTGACAATCTAATACGAACTTGCACCAATTCATGTTATGTCCTACGCCTATCCTGGGTTCCCCTTAAATTATCTGAATAAAGATTTTCTCCAACTTTAACTTGACAATGCTCTGCTAATTTATTAAATTTGATAGCGTGCCTCTGGGACGAATCCACAACACCACGCAACAGTACAGTAGCCACATTTATCAATTATTCGACGACTTAGTCAGCCGTCCACGGATCCACAAGGGAATTCATTCCTGGCGATGAGAGCTGTTTTCAGCGTCAAAGCGGGCGTGATGGCCACCATATCTTCTCGTCATCGTCTGCGAAGCACGCCCGCCCCACCAACGCTACGCAATTTATGGATGGCCGCATTGCGACCCATCCATATTGAGAACAAACACCGGATTCCGAGGCGGGCAACCAAGCAGCGGGCTGGTTGGCACGGAATGGAAAACACAAGTTAAGCAAAACAATGGTCACACGGGGGAATAGTAACCTGGATGCTATTTGTTACCGATTCGTGTCAATAAGACAAGTTGTTTCATCAAGCACAGGTTTCTGCCTGAATTAGAGTAGTTTTTCCACTCCTAGATCTCGTCCACAACACCAGCTCGAAGGCGACCAAATACAGTACCTGCAAGTCTAATGCACGCTTTCAAATACGTCCACCGAACAATGAAAACGGTAAGAAATGGCTAATCAACTGGGTAAGGATTGATCAAATAAGAAAGGTACGAAATTTGTTAATCTGTTGATCTTTCTGGACCTGGAAGCTCCAGTGCGACGATTTAAATGATTTAGTGGGAGGGATTTATGATATCGTAGCTTAAACTGAGAAGTTTCCAGTCAAACTGTGCGTAAGCGTTGGGAAGTGTCCTTGAATAAAAAAAATTATGCGTTTTTATTCGGCTTTGAAAACACACGATTCCACCACCTAACCTCGACGTGATCCTAATGGATGAGTGGAACATATTGGTATCGAAGTCAGCCAAATCCTTGGGGCTAAGGGATAGCAGGATGATTACCCCGGGAGGGCGACGCGCGACCCCAAACTACCTTAATTTCACTTTCCCCTACAGTCACCCCGCCGGCCAACCCTAAATATGCACACGTCAGCTCAACGTTCGTAATTGGGATTTGGAGATTTAACCGACGCGTAAACAAGGGGATAGGTTAGTTTGGGAGTCGTTATCATATTTAAGGTTAAAAGTACAGAGTAACTCTCTTGCATATTATATTTTTGGCAATTATTAGATTAAAATTTAGAAAAATATGGCGTACCAAGGCAGGTAAAATCATGAAGATAAAATCAAAAATATATATAGTCAGCAGTCTCAAATATTCTGTTTCTGCGCACAGTTAGGATAAATAATAGATAAAAAGGAAGATACCAGGGGGAAATTAAAATGTATTATTTAGATTTTTGACTTGCCTATCTGCATGCTCACATGATATAACGTGTGGAATTAATTTTATAAATGCATTTTGAGAAAATGCGAATATTTGTTTTTGCACGATGTCCGATACCACAGGTCATGGATTTCTATGCAGTAATTTATACGAGTTTTATTTATGTCTTAGGAAAAATACATTTATTTCTATATATTTTGGGCCAATCCGTGAAACCACATAGTATTAACTTAGGTTTCAACCTCTTGATTTAAAATACATACATGTTGATGGTCACCCCCTATCACACACACGGTGGCATGTCTTGCATAGATGTAGATAATCTCAGTGATAAAGTTATATTTATTTCAAGTTACTTTCGTCTTGCTTATGTAACAATTTTATATTAATCTTTGTGGCGTGTTATTATAGATAAAATTAAAACATTATGAATCATTTCCTATTTAAATTTTTTCTTCAGAATACTAAGGGATAAAACTCAAAGGTGTTCGAAGAGGGATGAAGGTGGGAAGAGGAAAGTCCTGGAGGGTAGTTGGTGGGGAAGTGAGAGGCGATTGCTACGACTCCTTTAGACACGCGGTGGAATATGGAACCACAAAACCTGACGCTTACTGAGCCTAGTGGAGGTGATCCACGCGGAATATAAAAGCGAACGGCGGGAAAGATTGTGATAACCTGGATCCCTTTTAGCCCCCAACCTCTTTGGCTGATGAAGCAATTTAAAAGGGTCCGATGTCCCTGAGTCACCTCTTCGGAAATTCCTCCTCTTCCTCACTAACCCTCTCGTATCGTCCCTTGCATCCGAACTCCCCCGTAATAAATGGTCATTGTCCAATTGCTCGACCAACAGCGACAATGGCCCCAACCCCCTTCATCTACTCCCTCACAAGATGTGGGGATTCTCCCATCTCTCCTCTTGTCCCTCCTAAGCATCCGGGCACTATCTCTTTAACGGCCTTAGCTTGCAGGGCAATAGCCGTTTGTTTCAACTTACGGCGACCGAGAAGGGGAGAGAACGAAGACTTCTCCCCCGTCCCATCTCCACCCTCCCCCCGTTGGGCCAACGTACGTACATAAAAGATACCAGACTCCGCTATATAAACAATTATCCCAGTTTTTCACCAGTTTTTGGTTTCCCCATCCCGCTTCTTTCTGGCCGAAGAAAATGAAAGGTAGGGGTGGATACTTCTTGCCCGCCTTTGGAGTACTATAAGGGATGGACTTTTCGTCTCGGCCGGCGGAGGGGGTGGGAATGTGCCAATTTTACGGACGTTGTTTATAACGCATCGTTTCTGCCCTCATAATATTTTCCTTCCCACAAAAAAAAATTCCACTGTTGCACGAATGACGTGAGTTTAAGAGGAGTCTATCGGGTTGCGAGCGGAAATTGTGGCCGAAAAAAAGGTGTGTTTACGGGGAAATCATGGTTTATGCTCACAATTTCTTCTCGTTTATCAGGGTTCGATCCATCCAATGTTCCAGTGTATTTTTTTCACGTGATCACTAAAAATTACCCCCATTTCGGCACTCTTCAGAGAAAGTTAAAATTCCTCTACTAACCACGATGTTCTGCCCGATTCAAGAATTAAGCTCAACTGCGAGTGTATTTCACTCATGAGAAATGTAAATATTTCGTTTTCCTAACACCTATATGTTTTTCCGCCACACACGTTTTTTTCAGGAGTATCCTATACCGAGAAAATACACATCTTGGGTTTAACTGAACGCGCCTATTGCAATCTTCCAGATGCAAACTCAGGGTGCGGTGAGCTGACCCTGAGGTCCGTAGTCCAACGCAGTATCCGCAACACTATCGCGTAGTCTATTTTAATTAGACGAACAGAAATTCAATTATCTTACGCCGAAAACAAAGAGAGCAAAGGAACGAAAAGTAACGAACGAAATAAGCTGATTGTTGTAAATAAGCGCCGTACTGAATATTAAATGAAGCGATTGGATAATACGGTTGATTTGCTAAACGTAGAAAATCGATGCCGATATTGACATACAAACTGGCCACTCCACTGAGGAATTACCTTGATACATCTAATTGGAGTTGAAGCCTATCAAATCCTACTATATTGGACGCAAGCACACACAGTTTTAAGTTTTACGATTAACACTGATTAATAAAAATGGATATGCTGCACTGAGCTTCCCCAATAAGACAAGGACTCCATTTTGATTAGAAATGTCAATAATTTTGGTACTGATGATAAATGCCTCTTTAAAAGCCTTCACCATGGTGTTAAATGGTGAAAATTAATTATAAAATGAGGCATGAAATTTGAAAATAAACGTAACAGAAATAAAGCTTAGCAGATGAGAATATTATTAGCTGTAACCCTATTCTGGATTATCAATTCATGAAATGAATTAGAAAAGGGTCAATGGTAGGCATAGTATGGTGGTAAGACCACTTGATTCCTATCCCAATCCACCATAAAGGTGTGTGGCAGGGGGTGAATTTTCACCAAACATGCACTAAATATCATGCATTTAAAAGGATTAGTGTTAACATATTACTCTAAACTTCACTATTTAAAACGTTAAAAAAATCAAAGTAAGCATGAAAAAACGTGCTGTTAGCTAGGTTACCTTCAAATCCTTATACCAACATGCTACTACCTATGCTATGGATTGATTCACTCGTATTGGACATATTTACTATTATTCATATCCCTAATTATACGAGGGAAAAAGGACATTTTGAATCTGTCAGTTGGGCAATCAATTTCTCCAATTTTGTAATTATGGTCCAGTCTACCATAGTAAGTTGGGTTCGCAAAATATTTTTAACGTCGTCACTGAAAATATTAATTTGAAATTTATTTAGGAAATTAAGTCTAAATTTCAACCTGCCATCTGACAATGATTCCCATTTTATTTCATTTAATAGACTGGTTACGCTAATATAGTTATCGTACCGTCCCTTTACAAATCTTGCCGATCTTCGCTGCACACGTTCAAGTTCGTTATTTAGACCGATTTCGTAGGGATCCCATACAATGGCAGCATATTCCAAATGAGGTCTTACAAGGGAAAAATAGCTAATTTCTCGTACATGATCGTCACATTTACCCAGTACTCTTTTGATGAATCCCAGTCTACGATTAGCTTGACCCATTATTTCACAATGTGTTTACTCCAGGAAAGATTGTGTGTCAGTATTAGTCCAAGATATTTAATGGATAAACGTTGACTCCTCGGCGCCTTCCGTTGGCGAATTCCAATTAAGGGTTTCTCGGCACTCTCCCTTCTCTCCCTTAAAAACCTTTTACCATTCACATTTGCCCACTTAATGGTACATACTACCTAAGTATTTGGTCAATTACCGGAATAACTAACGCTCCAATATTCCTAATCTGAGCGCCGCTCGGCACGCTGGACGCTGACGTCCAACTGCTAAAGCCATGACCTTGAGAGCGGTTTTTACTCAAGTACCCGCAAGTGATTCATTGCAAAAATCATCTTAATAGGGTCAGCGAATAATGTGTTTGATTTTGATGAAACTAATACAATTCCGCATGGACGCGATCGTAGACTCTGGATCTACTGATTTTCAAATTGAAAATCGGGCCCAAAATCATGTCGATTCAGAAACAAAATTCAGAAACATTTGTAAAATTTCCTTATTCCTAGTTTATTTCCTTCCTATTAACTTGGGAAATACAAGAATACCTTGTATTTCGCAAGAGAATTTTTAGATCTTGTTCTATCGATATGACAGTACCTATATTTGACGAATTAAAAATGTGCTATTTTTCGATTGGAATTTCTTATGCTTCTTTATATTTATAATTTATTATTCTTATTTCTTATGTAGTCATGGAGGGCTATTTGCCAATATTTTTAAAATATATTTTTATGCTTATTTACCAGTTTAAAAAAATATAAAAAGACTCATGCACCGACCCTTTTATCGGTCCCCTTCTCTAATACAAAGCAACACTAGTGTGTGACTGCACTCACTCGAAACGTGGGCGCGAAACCATTCCCACCCCCCAAATACGCCGATACCATACGCCTGTTCGTACCCCGACCGAAGACGAGGTCACCACCTTCCCCGTTCCGTGGCGAAAGAAGGATGGGCTGGCGTGTGTATTGGGCGCCCGTATCGGCCGTAAAAGCGAGACGCGCGATGCGAAGAAAATAGGAGGGAATAAGGTGGTGGGAATCGGAGCAGGGGGGAGGAGTTGGCGCGCTGTGCATGCTGGGTGGACGGAAGGAAGGGACCACCTCTCTCTCCCCCACGAGATGATATCGCCAATGCGGGAGAGCGGTGGGTGGTGAATCAGGCTAGGGGTCGGCAGGATGGATTGGGCAGAGTGGGTATATCAAAGTGAACGGCTTCGCAGGGATCACGGGTGCGGGGCGAAAATGGACGGAGTGGGTGTGGAAGAGGTGCGGCAGATGGAGATAAGGGCAACGCGGAGGTCAACGGAAGACGATGAAGAAGCCTCGGAGGTCTGGGAAAGGATATGGGAGAGAGACACAACGACTTGACTGACGTGGGTCAGAGGGTACATTATTCTCTGGCTTACTTTTTTTGGCGTTACGGCTTCCGAGCCAGTAAATTCCGATAAGGGAGTTGAACGAGGCAGGGGAGAGTGGGGGAGAATAGGTGGATGGAGAGATAAAGAGTCATGAGCCAAGGGATGAGCGTGAGTTGAATGACATACGAGGGTCTCACACGAGGATTCCTACTCCAACTCCAGAAACAGGACAGAGGTCTAACCAATTAATCTACGCTCGCTCTGGTAACGTAGATTTAATTTTACTCCTTCGGTGTTTCAACATAGTTTTATTATAATTAACTTTGACGGAACGAAGAATAAATTTTATCAATGTATTGAATGAGTGACTTCCTTTCAGAAGGAAGAGTGAAAGGCTCACATGAGGCAAAATATGATAAAAAAATTATCTGATTCATTATTTAACTGAGATAGCTTTTGTCGTGACAAAAATATTTAACTTGATCAGTACTCGAACAAGGAAACCCCGATTTCCGGCCACATTCTTTAATCAACTGATAATCTAGGCATTATTATTCCCTGTTGAGTACTAGAGCCTTTAAAGGAAGAATATGTTTTCGGAACGCTGAACATATTATGTTGCGGAGCAGCCGTAATTGCTCGCGCGTCGCCAAGGGGTTACAGCCAACTTTAAGAATTCTACTATTGTGCAAATATGTTTGAGTTTTTCACAGGTAGTTTGCTGTCCTTAATTTTTTATAAAAAAATTAAGGACAGCATTTTTTACATTTAAAAAATGAAGTCATAACTTTATTTTTTTAATGTAAAAACAATTTCGATGGGGATAATATTTTTTTTATATTTACGGAATATTAAGAAACTCTAAGAGCTTAACCGGACAGCATTCCGTTGTTATTATAGTATCCACCAATATATGAGACATTTAATTGGGAAATTGTAATAGGTTACATGAAAAATTAATTTTTTTCTTCTTGATTCTCCGCCATATCCTTATTTAAAAGGTCTCTTATTACTTTTTCATTCCATCCCTACATGGATTATGCATTTACAACCTTGCAATGTCATACTCCAAATAATACTGCTTTTACATAAGTTTTTAAGCACTATAGTAAGGTTTCCAATCATAAATTTTATCCAAAAAGTAAAAGGCCCTTTCAACCAAGTGATTTTTTAACGCATGTTTCTGTTACTCAAGCCCTATTCATTCATTATGCTAGCAAATAATTGAATTTCTCTGCCTACTCGTCTCAATTCGACTATTTTCATATTTAGCTTCAACTTATTTTCCCGAATTCATCAAAATTCATCGCTAGGCTTCCTTAAAGTTTATATCTTCTTTGAGCTTCCTTGAGTTCAATAGGCATGGTAAGAACCCCTATATGGTATTGGTTTTAAGCTACGAGCATACATTCTACATTCTTAAAATTTAATTTACAAGTTTCTTCTTGACAATTATATTGCGCAACATATTAATTTAAATGATATGTACTAGTAAATAAAAATGCAAGTCATAAAAAGGGATCATGTTTGAGCTAAATTACAAAATCCCTAGTAGACGCCTTCCTCAGTGAAACAAAGTCTTTATACCACATATACCATTTTGAGCAAATTACTCCCAGGGCTGGCTTTAAGTGACGTTATCTGGAGTAAAAATCCTTCGCGGGTGCAACGAGTAAAGCGTCTCAAGACACACCGTATTCCTCGTTGAAATTCCGTTCCTTAATTGGTGTCGTGATTCTGGCGCTGCGAGGGAATTATCCGAGCCCTTTGGTTATTGAAGCAGGTCTACGCCAAAGCAAGATCTCTAACAAATTATTTCTCCTTAGTATAGCTCAGCTAGTACCAAGTGCCTTCTATTTAAAGATGGTAGTGATGAAATTAGATCTTTCTTCTCCAACAACGAAAATCTCTCACCTGTAGGGCATGTTCGAGGCACCTAGGTGAAATTAGCAGAAATTTGGAGTGAAAAAGTGGTAGGCTACACGACAACACATTTGCTGTGCTAAAAGAAGAAGAATGAATGAAAATTGATCTTACAAAGGCAAGAGATAATATTTTTGCCGGTTTTAATGCTGTGCAGCGTAATAGGGTGTAAAGAAACCACAAATAAAAAAAACTTATAAGTGGAATTGCTATATTTTACAACCTTGATTTACACAATAGATAAATTTCATTAAGTTACATAATGATGGACTTAGGTTTTTAGGTGATCCAACGAATAAGGATGTAGAAAACCGTCTAACCTATAATTATAGTCCCAAAACAAACAACTTATATACACCGGGTGGGATACCAACGCGCGACATTTGGGTTGTTAAGTCGGCATGTTACCGATCTGGTTACTACAGCCAGCCCACCTACATTAGCCTCTCCCAGCTGCCAACATTTAATTATCTGTAGTTGTAATTGAAAAAGATTTTAAAATTAACTTATCTCAACACGTCCGCAGAATCACTTTACTTAAGTCAAATGACTTCACTCTACTGTTTAAGTACACTTAGCTTAAAAAATCGCACCAACAATTATTAATACTCAACTGAAAAAATTATTCCTACGCGTAATTCAGGATTTTTTTATTTGCACTGAATGATATTTTGCGAAAAAAAAGTGTGACGAATATCTTTTATGCAGGAAATGAGGAGCGGTGATACGAAAGCGAATGTATTTAGGTAATTGGTGAGATAAATATACTTATAATTATAGACTTCGCGCATTAGTTGCCTTTGAGTTCTACGCAGACTTCAGAAACTATATCGCTACAAATATATGTTCTAAGTTTTATAAATGGATCGTCAGACTTTTGCATGCTCTTCACCGTAGCGCAAACGGGTGGGATAAACTTAAAAATACGCGCGTGAAAGTCGTTGTAAACCATCCTCCTTTTCAATAAAAAACAAATGCCTCTCGCACATGGGGAAATGTGTCTCCCCGCCACCCAATCAGGCGTGTTGGGAACGGCAGACAATAAGGAGAACGTCCAAGGCATGCAACTCCCGGCAAAAGACAGTCGATGTACACAAATGGAAGGATCCGGAAAGAGGGGAGTCGTAAAAGGGCAGCGAGTTTTGAAGTGGGACTGTTAAAAAAAAAAGATTACGGACTGTGCAAAAATGTCTCCGAGTGTGGGGAATAGGCCATTGGGGACATCAGTCGGAGACGAGTGGTTATGGGAGGGAGAGGGAGGGTCGAAGTGAGGAGGGGAGGGGTGAAAGGGAGTGGGAGTAGGAGAGAGGCGCGTGGAGGGGTAAGATGCAAGAAAAGGGACTCTACTTGCACAGAACGACATTAACTGCATACGCGTCAATGGTTTAGGTTATCCCCGATTTGATTGGTGAGGTAGAGATCACAAAGTTATAAACACCCAGACCAACGGTTTGTGAAAATCAAGGATGAATTCATATTAGAGAAGTCATAATACTACCCGCGAATACTCGAATACTAAGAAGTATTCTATATTCGAGACGTCGAATAATTATTCGATAGAATTCGATATTCAATATCTAGAATAATTATGCTAATAACGCTACATTTGGTGTGTTGGTGAACTACGAAATGCTAATTTAAAACTCGACAGAACATGGTGTAGCAACACTTTCTGCTCACTTATAGATACTTATAAAAGTTAATGCATTCAACAGTCCGTAATTGGTAAAAAAATATTTTATTATACATGTAAACATTTTTACTTTAATTTTTAATTTAATCAATTTTTAGCTTTTTATTTCCACAGTCAACAAACTAATTTGCAAAATGACATTTAGCATATGAAATGCAATTATAGCATTCGAGGTATACGAAATTCGAGATATTCGAGATTTAGTGATCGAATTTGATATTGGAATCCGAGAAATATGGCATTCAAACCATCTCTAATCTTTTATGCATCCAAAGCTTCAATAATGCTCTGTGATAACCCATAAGAGTAAATGAACTTTTTGCAAATTTTCTATTATGCTTAAATAATTGTTATACCCAAGTTAAGTAAATTAGAACAAAGAAAATTTAGCACCAAATTTAGATTAAGTCAACAAAATCAGCATTAATTTGTTGCTGGCTTTTAAATAAAATAAAGTCAACTTTAAATGAATGGGCAGATGAAGAAGATTTGATTTGAATGGGTAGCGAATTTAAAAAAAAATTGTGGCGATAATGTGAAATGAGTTGAGGTAGAGGATGGTACGCGCTTGGAGGACTGAAGACAGCTAGGGTCAAATTGGGTCAATGTTTGAGAAACACGAGTCCTAGGGAAAAAGAATGATATAGTCGGGATTCCAGTTACATTAGGGTAGTTATAACGGTGGTGAATGACAAAAGTTG
Organism: Platycnemis pennipes; assembly: GCA_933228895.1. Lineage (NCBI taxonomy): Eukaryota > Metazoa > Arthropoda > Insecta > Odonata > Platycnemididae > Platycnemis > Platycnemis pennipes. The sequence continues at coordinate 112,611,237 of OW121848.1, read as the reverse complement.
TAAATTCGTTGAATCATTTCAAAAATCCAATAGGGAAAAATAATAAAGAAACAAACCAACTAAGTGTATCTCCACTAAGAATTTATTTGGTGCGACTAGTTTCCACGCATAAGCGTCATCGTCAGGTGCCTAGATACCTTCAGGTACCTACTTCAGGTAACTGATAAATTCTAAGAGGAAACATAGTTAAGTGGTTTGTTTCGTTATTTGACCATGAATTCCCACATTATAAAGCTGCAAAGCGTTTAGTGCAATATAGTCTTGTTGTTGTGCAATTTATCAATGGTTATACTAATTCCAGCTCGAGATGTGAAATTAAATGGAAATAAGCGTAAAATTCATGGAGAAAGCAAGTCCGAGGACAAATTTCTAGGCATGTGATATTTAGCTACATAATATTTCAAAGGCTGTTTCGCAGCATTGCAAGCATCCGCAAATGCAGTATTTTCGAGCATAGGAAAATCAAAGAAAATCCGATTTAATGTGGCATTTTCCTCATTATCATCCACATTATCCTATACCTTAGTGGTGAGGATAATAAATCGTAATGGCATATGTGACTGCCAAAGTTGGAACAGCCTCTGGCGTATAAGTACGTGACCATCATGTGATATCCTGCTCCCGTAGCCTCACATTTATTATCTCTGTGCATGAAAACTCCCATACACTGTGTGCTTTTATACATGAAGGCATACCTTTGGATTCTATGACCAAATTAACTGTCAAACGTTGGTAAATATTATTCAAGAGCAAAAAATCAATATCGCGTCAGGGGAAAATGTCCACAATGTCGGGTAAAAAAAGAAATGACTATGAAAACAATGCTCATTATCAAAATAAAATGCCTCAGGCAGGAAAATATACACAAAGACGGCGAGCGAGGGGAATTGTTTGGAAGTGAGAGGGCACTTGTGACTGAAGAGGAAGAAAAAGTGTTTGAACGGCGGACAGAGTCGGAACAGTCGAGTCGACGATTTCTTCCGAAAGTGGAGTCAGGGGAGAAGCAAGAGGAGAGGGAGTGAGAAAGAAAGAAAAGGAACCAAGTTAGGGGCGAACGGTGGCCCTTAGCCGCTCGTAAAGACCCGAATGATACTATTAATAAAAAAGATCTTAAAGTTTGGCGAGTGCTATTTTCGGGGGTCTCTGCAAATAAGGGACCTCCGAAGGGAGGGGAAAGTCGAGAGCGGTGGGGATAAAATCTACCCCCGAGGAAAGCGAGTTGGCCGCGATAAAAAAAAGGTCAAGGATCCCGAAATGGCTAGAACAGTTAACTTACAGATTGGGGGTTTAGTTGCCTCATGATATTCCACGGATACCAAATGTACTGGCCCATCAGTAGCAATCCTACTTAAAATTTACCAAGAAGTGTATTTTTATGACAGCGTTTCGTCAAATCCCTTCAGGAAGACTCCTTAAAGGCTCTTGAGACACTTTAAAGGTGGACTCCCAAACACCATGCAAACTCGGAATTTATGAAACGCAGCAGCCTTAAAAAACTTATTAAGTGCACGTCAAAAAACCTAGCGAAGGGAATCGAGTTTCTAAAATAGAATAAGAATTTATTTTAGGGAAACTGGTTACGAAAGAAAATTAGCGAAAGGGGGTTTTCACCTTATTTATGCTAGTATGGATGAAATACATCTTTAAATGTCCAACTTAAATCACTCGACCCGTTATTCTAAACAGAGTGTTTGAACAATAGTGCGATTCGGCAATCTCCCGTCTACTCCATTGAGGTGATCAAAACAGCGAAATTTTCCTAGAAGAAATCCTATTCCTTACAGTGGGATGATTTTGAAAAAATGCGCTTCTGTTTGTGACGACAAATGAAGAAGAAATTTTTGGGTACAAAAGGTTATTTTCCGAAGAAGATAATTAGTTAATTAATTAAGAAAAAAGTGTGGTTAAGAATTTTGCTAAAGAAAGTAAGGTAATGGCAAATCAGTTGGTTACAGGTACCTATGGTTTCATAAGTAATCATTCATCTGGTAAATTTTCAGGGTTTTGGATGAAAGGTGGGTAGATAGAGGTCCCCAAATCTTAATGATCGTCGAACTGTACAAGGGTTCATCAACTTTTTTCGATTCGCTTTTGTAGCGAAACAATAAGCCACAGCGACAATGGTCCGATGTCGTCGCATTATCTCACCCCAATTATTTAGTCATTTCGTCAATAATAAGCTCCATTCACCTTGGGCATATTATAAACATCGCACCAGATTCCAACAATACACGGGGGCATTTTTCATCGGGGACTCTTGCATGCGAGCTGGCCTTGGAGAGTGTTATGTGAAATTGACTTCCGCACGGACCCCGCTGGATTTGAGTACCAGTGAGAAGTGTGTCAATGAGAGTACAACGGATGGAGACATTCTGCAGAACTGCCGGAAGTTCACCTGAAAGATCAAAACCTTCACGGGACAGGATCAATGAAGGCCAGACACGTAACGAGAGTGCATGCGCACGATAATTTACTGAATCAAGTGCATTGGTGAACGTTATTCAATTTTTTTAAATACGCGGGCGGTTAAACCGAGGTGTAAACTCTTTGCATTGCTGCTAAAAAGATAAACCCGTAAAGATCGTTGCAAATAAAATAAAGGGTTTCTTGTTTGAACTGATATTAATCTATATTTATGTGATCGTTAGTGCATGTAACCTATCCTGTCCAAAGGTGGCCAAAAGGAAGTCAATTGAAGTAAGATAATAGGTTACGCCTTCCTTTCGGGTTAGGATCCAACATCTTCTTTCGAGTGAATCACGCCTTTCATATATCGTATTCGATATATTTGCTCCAGGATTCTTTTATTGCTATTCTAACTTTCAAGCATGTCCAACACTATTCATTTATCATGAACATTTTTTGTCAATCGACCCTCGACTCGACACGACCATTCACGATCTAATATTGACCGCCGTGGGTGAATATCGAACATTATGAGGACCCCTGTTTCAGATGTTAGAGGATGCTAATCATTTCCATATATTACGTTAAGCCAAGAGGGGAAAGGGGGGTTCCGGCTAGCTGTTGTAATGCACTACAAACAGGTAGAAGGGAGATCTAGCATTCCGTTACACTGTGAGCATTGTATCATTACATGCATTGTATACGCCTGTGTTATCAAGCTTGTGTCAGCTATTCAGACTGGGAGGAAAGGTAAATCAATCTGCTATTAATAACAGGCGTATAGATGACCACGGTTTAACGTCCCATTCGACAGACGGAGTACTGCACTCGAATGCTCTCTACAAATCATTTAATTAGAGGCCGGATCGCCATTGAAATAATCATCCATACCTGAATTCTGTTCCAAGGTGCTCTCACCACTACTCCAAACCTGTCCCCCGACTCCTCTGTATAAACTCCTCTGTATTCTGACATAAACATCCCTTTTTCTCAATTTATATCATATGTCGCTTAGAGAGATAAATAAGGCATCAGTGGATAGGATTTTTTCAACTTCGGACATAGCTCAAAGTACTTTAAAACACATAGTTTGTATATAATTTAGGTTAAAAGAGAAATGTTTTAAGCCAAAGTGTAGAAAAACAGGAACCCACCCATGAAGAGGCTGTAAATAAACAACGACGAAGAAGAGGCATCTGTATTGCTTTTATTCGAGAAAATAAATAATTTATTAGAGGTATTGTGTCTTGTAAATACGTACGCAGCAATAATATCTATGCTATTTAGTGTATACGCTACTCTGATCACTTCATTAAAACAACCCAACTAAAGACAAAATTACTTCTTCGGCTTGGCAAATAATTACTGGTATTTTTATAAGTTCATTCTCTGTCCAAACAATAATGATGATACCAACTAGTCGCAACAATAGTTTACTTGTAGCAGTAAACATTGGAACCATTACGTAATTGAGGTGTTACGTAATTTATGTAAGAGAATGTTACGTATTATTAAAGAGGGGATGGTGGAAATCGAAAAAGGTGGAAAACTGGTGTTACCTAATGTGTTGATTGGATCACTGAATCTTTGGTTGGTAGGAGAAAGGACGGAAGGGTGTTATAGTGCAATTAGCAATGTTTGAATCAAAAGGTACGTTTACATGAAAAATCACAATAGACTAGTTGCACTTGTTGAGGGAAGTGAAGCTATTTTCAGTGAAAACTAGGAGGAGAAAGGGGAAAAGAATGGCTCAAGTAACTAGAGCTAAAAGGATTAAGAAGTTCATGATAGAATGAAGAACAATGTGAGTGCGAGGATGATAGTGAAAAGAGTGAGCATTTTTGATAAAGAGAACTTGAGTTCTTCGAGACAGAAAAAAATTTAAATTTAAAGTGCATTGATAAGACAAAGTAAAGTAATTTTCACAAACACATAGGAAGAATAAAAAAGAATGATAACTTACACAGCATGCGGAAACGTTAACGTGACCATTACGAGCAAGTATTTGGATCATAGTGAGCCAGATAACGGTTATATTTTGAATAGTGAGAGCAATGTAAAATGATGTAACGTTGCTAGAATTAAATTCATACAATGGGTTTCAATGAATTTTATTAGATCCCTTGGCTCGTTTCCTATAAATAAATAAAATTAGACTACACATCTCATGATTCTATTAATTTTATAATTGAGTATGCAGAGTGGGCATGGGGTAAACAATGTCAAAATCCAATTACCAATAATCAAGTTTTCGTTTTATTGCACAAGAAAACTTTATATTTTCAGTTTTTTGGACTATTGAATAATTTTAGTAGCAACATGCAATCAACGGACAAAAACACGAGGATTATATGAATAAAAAAATTAATTCTTTTTGTCAGAATAAAGTGCTAGCATCGGGTATTATCCACTTATGGCTAAGCAGCTTTATACACATGAGCAACAATATTCTATGATTAAATTTATATTTCATGTCATTATTAGTACAACGAATTTTCATTTTATGATACATATACCTGAGAATTAAATTCAGGTGAAGAAATGAAATTTCATTCCTTAACTATGTCAAACACAAAACGACACCTCACGGTCCATTTAATTTAATGAGAGGCCGATGATACGATATTCTTCTTACAATTTGTTAGACTGATATAATATTTACTCTACACTTAAAAAGTCAAAAGTAACTATCACGCTAATTAGTTTCGCTATGTTATTCCTATGAGGCAATGCTTGCTAATTCGCGAATGCTAAAATAACTGCCAATAACTCAAATATATTCTTCCATAAATTAATTTGTTAGGCATAAAAAATACTATTCTAACTGTACGCCACTGATTTTAAAAAGTTGAAACATTTTTTTAAGAGAGATGAGTGTAAGATTGGATTAAAGGTTCGAATAGATATTCAAAAATCTGTCTTCCTTCCAAAGTTATTCAATTTCGGCAGGCCGCGGTACGCAAAAATAACTTAAGCATAACGTTAACTAAAAATTCTCAACAATTCAGGCATTCCCACATTGCTACAGATAATGCCATTTTCTCTAATCAGGGGGTGTTACGGTTTCACGGTCGAAGGCTAAAACTAGAGCAAGTGCTACTAATGCGTTAAAAATGACACATATGTTGATTCTAGACCAAATATAAACGATTATCTAATGGGATTATCGTGTTTCAGTCATAAAGAATACAATAGCATATTATTTAATTACGAACCAAAGATTTGGCTAAATAAAAGTTAGAAAACAAATTATCGCCTCTTTTGCAAAAAGAGGAATGACGATAAAAGTTAGCGGGTTAAGTGGAAGTGACTTTTCGATTCACGCGTAAATGTCAAGATAAAAATATTTCAAGTTCAGATTAACCATATTTTGGGGATATGCAACGTATTGAGAATGAAACGACCGTCCTATTACTTTTAAGATCACGTAAGGCACAAATTGAAGACCATTATTTTTTTATTTTCACTTATTTCAGGAGTAGAATAAAATCGTGCACAAGTTCGAAACACCAGCATCACGTTACAAATTAGGTCTTACGGAGCATTCATTAGAATTTTCCATTCTAAAACACAGTGCCATTGAAGCCTAGCCAATTAATTGTAGCAGAGACTACGAGTCTAAAATTGTTTCTTTTGTGAATAGATCTTCGTCACTAATACCATTTTGGATATCCAGGAAATTCCGTTATAACATTACGCTATGCTTAAAGTTTCGGGTAGATACCTGAAAATTTGCATTTATCGCGGGCAGATTGTACTTCAGTACAGTCAAAGAAACAAAATTTATGTAAATTTTCGTTCGTCATTCGGGATCTTAGAAAATGTTGATGCGGTGCACAAGAGAAAAGTGGAAACCTTTTCCAGGACTTTCGTTTTTTTTCAGAGGGTAATTAAATACACCTAGAAAATTCCTTTTATTCTTCCAACTGCAATCCTCTCCAACATTTACAGTCGTTTGTGTAAAATACTTCCAAGTTCGTGTAAGGAGCGAGCAATTCTGTGGTGCTCTCTGTGTTTGCTTGACGAAAATTTATCCGACAAATGTGAGGAATACGACCTAACCTCAGGCGCTTCGTTGCGGGCTATTCACGCTACTGCATATTTGTCGCGTACCTTGCATTACGCTCAAAGAGAATGAAGAATGCTTACGGAAGGTTTTTGTCGAGAAAATGACCTCACTTAACGCATGCCTACCGTATAAATTTGAGGAAAGGTTCATTTTTGACGTTAAAAAGGTGTTGGGTGCTTCGTTTAACCGTTCCGTAATGCCTAGAAAGAATGCAAAGTTCACCCTTGGCAAATTATTTGATCATCAAATTTATTTACTATCAGAATTTTGAACCGACCGTTAATGAAAGAAAAGTGACTGGAAGAAAGAAAAAAAGTACCACATTCTGCACGCATTCGGTGTAATTTAGGATTTTTAGGAGACAAATATACCATATTTGGTATAATTTATAACAACCATACTCAATAAACAATTAAAAATAAATAAGCATTGTTTTATTAACTTTTTACAACGTCGTAATTAAAAAATTGTACCTAATATATTTTTATTTTTTTTGAATTTAAGCTTTTTGCGTGCAAGAAATTCTGCAACGACAAGATACCTATCATTCCATTTTGTATTTATATTTTTCCTCACAAGGCTTAACGAATCATTTGATAGAATTTTATCAAGGATAAGCAATTAATGGAACATTAATTGATCTATTATATTGAACTGAAAATATAAAAACATCCATGATAAACACTCTGTAGCTTAGAAACAATAATTGTCCAGAAAGAGAAAATTATTTACATTCATGTTTAAAGAGTAATAAAATAGAGCATTTAAATACGAGTTGCAAGAATAAATAAATAGCTAGCATTTACGTAATGTGCAGCTCAGAAAATGGCCAATTTTTGCCTGTTAGCATGAAAATCTCAATTTCGTGGATATGTGGAAAAAATTGGCCAGAGCCATGGAAATAAGATTGATCAAATCACACACTTATTTGAATAAGAAATTTCAAATTGTCAAAAAAAAGAACAAAAAAATCAGCAAGGACACCTTTCCTTCATCATAACTCATGAATATGTTATGAAAAAACTAACTCTGGATCAGAAACGAATTAAATAACTTTTAAGTATTTGAAACCTTAATAAAACCATAAGTATCTCCTCAACGAGCAGATATACGGCCTTAGTTTCTGTGTCCTATAACTACTGATATAAGTAAAATACTCAGTAACTGGGAGTGTACTTTTGCAATCTCAACACCGTTATGAATTTTCCACATACCCTCAGTGGAGGGAGACTATACACGGGGAGAAACAATGACGGCGATTCTGGAACAAATCACGTGGCCAGAAATGATACCTTCGGGGCACCAGAGTCCCCTCTTTGCCAGTTAATAACACAGGTCAACATTTGATCTAAGAACAATCACCAGACATGACCATAGTATTCATAGGTCTATTGGGTCGCTGATACCGAATCCGAGGTTGGTTAAACTCCATCACGGCAGGTTCAAGGGCATTTAAAAGTCAAACAGTAAAAAAAAGTGGTGTAAAAAATTAATGAAAATTATGTATACGTTTTTGGGGTCGCTGAGTTCAAATCCGCATTTATTTTTCCCTTCAAGGACATATAGAGATCATTTGGAGGTAATTTGAAGGTCCAATTGAGAAAAGGTGGCACAAAAATATAAAAAAATACTAACATGGGTTTTTTGGGTGGCTGACTTCGAATCCGGGGTTGGCTGGCCTCTATGACATCGGATTTAAGGTCATATGAAGGTGAAACTGAGAAAAAGAAAAATTTGTTTATCTTTTGTACCAGGAAATAAGTTGTTTAATGAAAACTTGGCAAAAACGTATGCATTTATTCCATTTTTAACGAAAAAAACCAAGGTATTTCGATTTTTTAATTAAGTAATGTGGATCAATATAAATCGTTTATAATAAGTGCATATAATAACTTTATAGTACCCTCTATTTTCACTCCACGAATCTTTGCTACGACAAAACAATTGCGGATTTTTAAAAAGAAGAGTGGTACCTGTGTCAACGAAAAGTAAATTGTCGGGTTGTGCTTTTTAAAATCCCTTTCATTCGTTGTTTCGACCAAGAAGCGGCTAAAAAATCAAAACAGTCTTTGCTTCGTTTTCTTTTTAAAAAAAAACGTCTGTTTTCGTAGCAATATGAAAAATATACCGATCAGGCTAAAACTGTTTAAAATCACGTGACACTCATCAACTTTCGATAAACTTTTAATAGCATTTAACATTCCTTGTGGTTAAAATTGAAACTTTTTGCTTATATACTTAGATTTGTGAGAACATTTCTAATCATGTACATTTCCATTACACGAGAAAGAAATTTCAGTCGTTTTTACCATTCCTGGGTTTAGTCTGCCGCGTTGGCAACACACAATTATCGACGCGAAGAAAACCAACTTGGCTGCATCGTTCATTACCTACACTCAGCTTTGCCACTTCCATCAAGAATGGTGTTCGATCTTTGATCCAGACTCATGGCAAGTAAGGTAGTGGGATTCCGGAAGCTACAATGCTTAATGTGCACAGAGATGAGATTGGTGCCGGCTCAAATCCACCCGCCCACATTTTTAGGCCCATAGGGATAGCTCGGGATCCTCGCATACCCACTTGCCCGCTAGGCGCGTGACCAAGGACTTCTCTGGCCAGGAATGGACACAAATGAAAATTCCTCCATCACCAGCTATTTCTCCAATATATATTGTAATTCCAAACGTGCTCAACGAAGGGATTAAACTGAATCAAGTTGACGCTCCAAATATCAAGTTGACAATCCAAATTATGATGAATTGGAATCTAGAAACATTTTCTAACACCTTTAAGAAACTAATCAACTCACTCTAGAATGCGTCAAAAATCAGACCTACACAAGGAAGATAGAAATTTTACGCTGGAAAAGAATGGGTAGTTTGCAAAACGAAACAAAGTTTGCAGAGGTTATTACCGTTCACTGCAAAAACAGAGCATAACTTGGTTTTTGTGACATAGTGAAGCTGTTTTTGCCAGAGAGAGTAAAAACCGTGGCCAAAAGACATACAAAACCTATAGTTCATTGTTTGTTACCAGTATTTTAACTTGAAAGTTGACAATCATTCGTATCTGATGATTTGAAAAAAGGCTACTGCCGTGCTGACTTATTACAATTTGTCAAAGCGCAGTGGATATATAAATAATATTCTTATTTATCCAGTCTTTTTTTACGGATTCCTAGGCTCTTTTTTTTACGGATTCTAGGTTTACGAGCCTGCCCCGGAAGTTACCTCTGCCACTCCTGAGACCATCCAAAGAGCCTTTTCTTCCAGCGGCTCTCTTTCTACCAAACAAAGGACCTCACAACAAGGGTCATACAGCTTCGACACTCGTCGCTGACTCACAGTCATTCCCCTCCGATGGAATCTCTTTAGATGCCACCAACTAAGCACCGAGCCTCCCCAACCAGCCGTTATTTGCGGCCACAGAAATAGGATCGTTATCCTCGCCGCGTACAAGGGCGAGGAGAATTTGATGAATTTACGCCTTCAAGAAATCGGAGGCATAGTTATGAACTCGTTCCGCTAACGACGCTGCGCGGGGGTAGCAGTTAATTGCGTGCCGTGTAGCGAATTTGTATTCAAAGCACGCGCATGTCGAAAAGGCATACCTCATATACTCTTGCGTAGCGAGCTCAAGATCCATGAGATTAATGCGCTGACGGTGCAAATGAATTGCACTCGCGGAGACGAACGGTAGAGAATGGGCGAGACTCCGTACGCCGCCGGCCGCAACAAGGCAAAAGGGCTCCTCTGGCGGGCGAAGCGTAAATCATCGCTCGAGTTAAAACAAGCAACGCGGGAGTTGAAGCAGTTTACAGTCACGCCAAATTAGCATACGGTTCTTGGATCATACGTCTATTTATTTTCATCCAGAACACGAAAGGAATGTACCCATCCTCTTACTCAACGCATTGTAACGTTACGCTAGTATTATTATTGCATGTAATTTCTTTTCGTTATTACCATCATTTATTTTCCCGAACGTAAAGTAAATATGCCATGCATTTTACGGTCCTTACTAGGGTTTTTACCGTTCTAGACGACCATGCAATGATATAATTGATTTTCAACATGCTCTAAGTGCAGATGTAATAGCATATCAACTGACTAAAAGACGATCCTAGGAACAACATGGCGTCAATGCGTATGAGAGATCTGAATCTTCAATCTTTGGTAGCCAGGTTTACTTGCCACCCATCTGGCTACATAGACAAACTACTCGTTCAGTGTGAACCTTCAAAGGTGGTAAATAAATGCTCCCATAAATATTAATCATAGATTAATTATTCTAAACAATCACGTAGAATTAATCATTTAATGGCAACTGTAATGTGACTACCTAAGCCTTTATACTTTGATTGCTCTATGAGTAGTACTGAACGTAAATCATTAAATGAAAAAAATAAGTCACCTTTTCATCAACCAATAGCATTCATCATTTGCGATCGCTCACTGGTACTTAGGTGAGTTGCTTGAAAATAGATTTACATGATTGCGTTTGTTCAGCCATGTGACGAAAAATCAAAATCGAAAGGAAAAACTTGAGATGATGCTTGCAGAGTGAATGAGAGATAAGAATCTACTGGAATGGCAAATGATTCTTGCTCACATGGATACAGTACACTCAAAACGTTGTTACAGAATTAGGTGTAACTTAATGCTAGCAGGTAAAAAGAAAAACGTATTCTCTAATCAGATAGGATCATTTTCTTTTAAAAGAGATACAGAGAATTGCGTTAATCATAGTCTAATGGTAAATGAGTGGAAGCAGTGGATGCTAGAGGCCAAGACTTCTCATCAAGAGGCCAAGAGGTCAAGAACAAGTGATCTCTTAATGCATTTCGCAGTCTTAGATTCAATATGAACAGAACGCGCAGAATTAAAGTTGAAGGATTCCGTCATTTCGATCGAAGGTCATTTAGCAATTACTAGGATTTAGTTTTAAAATTTAAAGGAAATAAACTTTTTAATATATTTTTATATCATTAATATCAACATACTCCATAAACTGAATAAGAAAAAAGTTACTCATCGTCGTATTTCTACGCAGCGATGCAAGAATGGCTCGAGTATTTTAATAAACTGAGGGGTTTACTATTTCACCAGCTCTGTGAGAGCTGTAATGCATAAAGTAATGATCACAGGACCTGAACAAATTATATTTAGACGGGATATTGAATAAAAGGCCAGATAAGAAAGGGAAATTCTCAGTCGAGTCGAGATAAGAAAGGGAAATTCTCGGTCGAGTGACTGATGAACAATGTCTCTGCGAAATGAATGAGGCTAAGAGAAGAGCTGTGGAACAGAGAAGATGATGGAGGAAATGAGGAAGACAAAAGGCGAACTTAGAAGAAAGGCAGAGGCGGAGAGAACATCGGAAGAAGTTGAGGAGACGGGTCGAGGCAGTTAAGATCAACGGATTTCTTCTTATCAAAGCCAAAAAGACATTCAAGAGCCCTTATGTTGCACACAATTCCATGAAAGTCTTGAATATCAAATAAATACTTCATAAACTTTCTGCACACAATCTGCTTTCGTGAAACCGAGAGATAATATCCGAGGAACCAAAAATCGTTCAAAGTTAGAGAAGGCATTGGCCATTTTCGCCATCAAGTTTTTCAAGAGAGAGAAAGGAGATCTAGGAAAAACGGGTGAAATTAAAACTTCCGAATGGCTCATGATAAGAAAGAAATAGAAATGAGCGCAGCACCTTGTACAAATAACAATTAGAATGTCAGAGCATAGAGTTACCTAAATAACGTGACTTCCCCGAGGCTCATCAAACAGTTACCATTGTTGTAATGATGAGAATTCTTGGTAAAAGTAACGATTCCTGAGGGAACTGGGTTAAGAAAGAGAAAGTGGAAACAATAATGAGGGAAATGTCTCGAATGACGGGGGAGTAGGTGAGTGTTAGCGAGAATTGTAATGGGAAAAGAAGGAAGGAAATAAGAAATAGATGATGGAAAAGTGGTTCGTGAGATGGGCGATCATGGGAGGTTGGTGATAAATATGAGCAAAAGTGAGAGAGAAAGATATAGGAGAAAAAAGCAAATAAGGGCCGAAATGCAAGAAAACGGGTGGTATCGGATGTGAAGAACCAGCCTTAGAGAGGCTATTTTGGGTAGAAGATGAGCTCTCGATGGCGGGTAATGGAGCAAAGGAACGGTTGAAAAGAGTAGAAAATAAAACTAAGTTATCATGGAAAAATAGAATCAAATTCTCCTTCTAAATGTCTTGGGAATAAAACGCTGTACAGTAAAAATTAAATATAACTTTTAAAATGCTCCTCTTTCCCAAATAGTAGTCAAAACAAATATTTTACCACGATAATCTCTTTTAGTCCAGGGATTACTAGCAAAGGAAATCTACCATATACTCATGAAGAAATTTTTTGAGGATTAACGTAAGTAAATGTATTGGTAATTGTTTTTATAGGTAAAATGCACACACAGAGTAGAATAAATAGCTTAAAAATGGAATGACTAGTAAATTATATGCGTTTTGTGAGAATGAGAGATCAAGTGTCTCCCCCTCTTAGTAGGCTAATGTATTAAAACAAAAGTATTCAACTGCCACCATAGCTGATTTTATAAGGAAAAAAGCAGAAAAATTCGATCATCGATTGGAAGTGAATACCAGGATTTTCATTTATCATCATTTTCATCAAGTTCAACGTTTTTATAAGGTTCGATATGTAAGATAAAAGATAAATTGGGTCCGATAATCGTGTTAAAAGATAGATATGGTTGTTTCAACAATGGATATGCAGAAAAAAAAGTACAAGAATTTTGATCGGAAAATTGAGGAATTACATGGGAAAGCTTTTGTAGACAACATTTTTAGGTTATGGGAATACCATATAGAGAAAAAATGTCGGGATAATTCATTTTAAACATAAAGTGTCCCTCCAAAAGCGGCCTTGTTAGATGCAGAGATTAAATTGCTGCCTACGCATTATTCGCAATGAGAATAGTTTATTTGCAGACAAAAAATAATAATCCGACAGAATACTCAGATGAAGATTTGTGAAAAGGCAACCAAGAAATTAAGTATCAATCATTGTACCATAATATTGAAAGCCTAATGATCGCACAACTTCAACACGACAGCCAATTTTCTGATAAGGTTGATACTCCTCCTTCCTCTCTCTTAAGCGCAAACTAAGGACACGTGTATTAAGAATTCCATAGAATGAAAGGAATAAAAGAGGGCAATGGCAGATGAAAGCCATTATATAGGTACCTATTCATTTATTTTAATTTTTGAGGCAAAGAATTATGTGTGAAAAATATACCCCATCTTCATTTTCATTAGCGTTAGACCAAACAGCGGCGCGTGTCTTGCATCACCTCATAGAAAGTGCAAGAGGCATTCGGTTATTTACTTAGTTATTCAGGGGAGGCGACCGACAGCTGAGGTCAAATGCGAAATTTAGGATAGGTGGGTAACTGGGTAATGGTAGGAGTTTTCAGGGAACGGAGGAAGGGTGGAGAGAAACCCGGTGTCGGCATTAGCCCACTCTTAACGAAAGCCGCCAAGGAGACCATGGCTTAACGTCCCATCCGACGGACCGAGTACTGAACCTGAAATGCCCTCCGCAAAGCACTCAAGTGGGGACCGGTTTGCCACTGAAAAATCCACCGCTGCCGGGAATCGAACCCAGGTCCTCGGGATGGGAGAACAGTACTCTGGCCACCATACCAACCCTATCCCCAGGAGGCAATCGGAAGAAAATCTTACCCTAAACGGACTTCCTGGCTAAGAATTCATTTTCGCGAGGAATTCGAATTGAAAATATAATCTGGAGGGAACAAAATGACTAAAGATATCGCCTGCCTTTTGCAAACCAGATCCCATCTCAAAAATCAACCGTTTGCGGTAGAGCACCTTGGACTTGGCGAGCGCTTAACGAAAGGAATACGAAGGCTTTGGAACACACTATAACGCAAGTATAAGGAAAGAGGATTGAAGTGTGTGTGTGTATGTGTATACATATATATTCCCCGAGTATTAACGGAGTAGACCCGAGCTAAACCCGATCGAAAAATCCTCGCCGCTTCGGTCCACAAGATAAAGGAAAAATAACGGTTTATAATGCAACGCTCGGCCTCCCGAGCCCTTTTAACTTCAGGTATCGGTTTTATCGGCCCGCGGGGATATCTGGTAGGGGCTCTCTAATCCCCCGTGGGGAAAGAAATACGAAGGAAACCGAAAATTACGACGTCCGCATGGAGAGTAACCCGTAGGTAGGTACCTCCCCAAGTCCTAGCAGGGATGACTCCGCGACAACTTTTCCGGAAGGACCCGTATTCTTTTTATTTTATTTATTTTACTTATTTTACTCATTTTACTTATTTTACTTATTTTTGCTTGATTTTACTTGATTTTGCTTGTTTTTGCTTGTTATTGCTTGTACTTGCTTGTTTTTGCTTGTTTTGCTTGTTTTTGCTTGTTTTTACTTGTTACACCTGTTTCACTTATTCATTTGTTTCGTTTTATTTATTTTAATTATGTTATTTTATTTATTTATTTATTTAACCTGGCCTAGATGAGGTCATATGGCCTCCTCTCCCCCTAGCCCAGGATTCAGGCCCGTATCTCCTCCGGGGATCAAAAGGGACGTGGAGGGAGTGCACAGGGCCCGGACACCTACCCTACTACGTACTAACCCGTTCGTCGTCCTCCAGCACGACGTGAACACTCAGGAGCCGAGGACGCGGTTTCCAAAAAGGTTAAAAATGATATCGGAAGGAGGGCGGTGACTTCCGTGAGACGAGGGAACCCTCTGGGGGAATGACGCGGGCGAAGAAAAATGACGCTAAACACACCCCGGGCAATCACACCCCAGCCAACTTCGCGGGATTCAGAAAAAAAGGAAGGAAAAAATGGAAAGGAGAGAGAGAAGAGAGAGGGAGAAAGAGAGCGAAAATGGGACTCTCGTGGTAGCTTTGGAATTCGGCGGAGGAAAAGTCAGCAAAAATTGTATTTTACGACGCTTCCGGAATGGGACCGTGCGTCGTTGGTGAAAAAAATTGCAAAGGGGTGAACTATAGATAAATCTAATGTCGTAACTTTTCAAATGTCAAGTCGGTTTATTCGCCTTGAGAAGGCTAGATACACTTTGGGGGTAAAAAAAAAGAATTGCGATAAGTCAGTAAAGTTCCAAATTTAGATAGCAAGAGAAATCCAAATCTAAAAAAGATTTTAGGTAACCTTTTCCGTTAAATGAACGGATACTAATCCTATACCGCGTTATCTTAGTGTAGTGTAGATATATCAGGAGTTATGCCATGAAAAATGGAAAAAACTTCATTTTCCATCCGTATTCGTGGGATTCATCAATGCGGGAAGTACTATCCTCCACCTAGGATTTATCTCGGCGTTGATGGCATAGCTAAGTACTTTTCAATGCAAAAGTAACCGAGCTAGCAGTCGGAATAAGACGAAATTACAGAACGAAGTCGAGACCGGAAATATTTATTTAAGTAATCAATTAAATCTAATATTCAGATCTGCTGGCTAAAGAATCCATTAAAATCGTTATATATATAAATTCCAAAACTTAGGAGCACATAGCTGAGTTATGTTAGGGGTCTTAATGGAACGATTCAACGGACCACTGGAGATTTGTTGCGTACCTTCGAGGTAAATTCCATTTTATTCATATCCATGCGGCTGAAAATTATTGTGACTCTCGAGCTTTGAAATGTCTGAGTGATAATATTTGGCTGTCTTCAAGGAGGTATCATTAGATCCTTCTTAGAAGAGTAAATAATCATACCGCAATTAAAGATGAAAATCACCAAAAATAGCAGAAGTTTGAGCCAAGGTGACGAAGCAAAAAATAAGAAGAAAGAAAGCGTTACCTGAAGTAGGGTGTTTGTCGCGAGAAGACACTAAACATAGAAGTCCGTGTACTAGCAAAAACAGTTACAACCCGCACACAAACGACATCGAAATGAACTTCTACGGCTGATTGCAAGATATCATAATGTGAGTCTGGAGAGTAGCAGCAGCACTCAAGGTTGACGTTCTCTGGAAAATAAAAATATTCATATGCCACAGAAGAGACGTTACGTTGTAACCATTGTCGTCACAGCCAAATGGCAGAACGCGAGCTCAGTCAAATGCGCCCCCGCGGCTGAAGCCGACGCGACACCTCGCCGCGTAATCAACTGAGGTCGTCCGACGAGAGTCGCGAAAAGCCAGCGTGATTAAATGCGGTGAGTGACAGTTCACTTACGAATTTGACGCGTAGCGTGTGGAGGCATGCCTCGGGAACGCGGACGTGACTGTTGTGGCAGGAAAAAGGGAGCTGACGCTGTTGCCCCTGGAGCGGAGCTATTGACGTTGTGGGGTCGAGATGGAAGTGAGGTGGTATGACGCGATCCCCATCAAGCTTCCACTCCTCCGCAACCTCCTTATTCCTTCCTCTCTTGCTGACGTACGGTCGTTAAATCTTGATTAGGCGGCGATTCTCGTGCGCTCAAGACGTCTGACTCCGACGAATGGCTTAACGCAATTTTCGCGGTAATCGTCAGCAGGTCGCTTGCCAAACTGCAGGGACCCCTGGCATTACTTAAACAAGGAATTAGTACAATACAATTAAAATAAAATCACAGTCCATTTCAAACCGTAAACATGAGCAAACATTGATTCTAGCAGGGGAAAACCAATGGCAATCCAGAGAGCCATTTTAGTTAATATACCAATTCGTTCCTTTTGGTGTCCCTTTAATGGGCATGTTTTCATACTGTAAAGATAGCAAAGAAACAATGTCCACCCTGGAATAGATAATAGACTTGGGTTTTAGGTCCAATAATAGCTTGTTAGAGAAAACCCTTTATGTCTTACCGCCTAATTAAAGTTGATAAACTTGAGATGAACTCAACAGCTATACCCTTTTCGGGTTTCGAAAGCATGACCTATGGGTTGTAAGAATAGCTCGTTACCAATCTCGTTACCACAGCCGCTTTCCTTGAAAATTTGCATATTATTTATTTTACTGTGCACAATGCTAATAATCAAAATTTTAAAGAGTGCCATATTACCAACATCCTATAAAAATAGAAATTTAAATTCAACTGCAAATATTGATGTACTACTGCTTTATTCATTGAAAAGTTCTTCAATTTTTCTACTCACCTTAGACAACATATTGATGAAGGTAGCGAAGGGGGAAAAGTTAAAATGGCTCATAAGGAGCCAAAAATAATGAAAAGTTATTACATATTCGTACAAAATTTCTCTTTCCATACGAAGCGCCTTAAAATTCAATAAATAATTGGGTAAAAAATGAAATCCTGAAGAGTAAATGATAATAAGCCTTCAAAATTTGAATGACGATGTCTATACGTCTCGGTATAATCATCACTCCTAACTCCTAACGACACATTGGCATAGATTCCAAATAAAACTAGTCGCGGTACAATAATTGATAGGCAGGTATTAAATTACTTCCCACGATAGAAGAATGGGTTCAAGTCCCGATAGCAAAAGGTATCATACAATGAAAAATGCGTTCGACCCTATCATCGATTATTTTTTCACTTTAAAGATACAGCCTACACTGAACACTTATTCTTAATGGCGCAAAAAGAAGAGTTTGCATTTCCTCTCTTACCTTATTAACGTGATGTTTGAGAGGATTATTATGAGATTGCTATGCAATTGTTCATTATTAATTGATAAAGAAATACAAATGCTGTGAAGGTAGAACTCATAGCTTGGGATCAAACTATTAAATACATATCTTCGTGATACCACTCCATACTCAATCAAATTTCACACACGAACAGCTGAAAAATCGAGAATTAAGATAATATTTATGATGTACTAATTATTTTACAACTTATTTTACACCTCAAGTGAAATGAATGGTTAGTGAAACACTCATGCACTGAAAATTCCATGTAACATAATTATTTGAGGTCACTCCGGGGTCAAAACATGCGAATAGCCAATGCAACCGTTACGTGAAAATGCACGAACTCCATCAGAAAACTCATCATGAATTCCGCCTTTGAAGCAGGAAAGGCCTCATTTTTGGTCCCCGATATTTTCAGTTCGTGGACGTCATATTGGCTATGGAGATGAAGCGAATTTTCCGACTCGTCCATAAAATTAATTGAATCGGCGCATTTTATAACCGACACAGCGTTATGCGTCGAGCACCGAAGAAATTTCATTACCGTCCAAAGAGGAAGTCCTTTTTGAAATTATTCCTGATAATAGGAGAGTAGGCCTCCCATTTTCATATATGACGCAAAAAAAGTACTACAAGAGTCTGTTGTCCTTAATTAAAGAGCAGAAATAAAAGTATCAGTGAATGGCGAAACTAGTCCTTCCTCTCAGCTTTCGGTCTTGTCATCGCTCATCGGTTTTTTTTCATACACAAACATTTTGGACTGATTATAATGACGAATTTTAACGTTATTTGTATTTTTGTGGTAATTGGGTCAAATGAGAAGACAACACGCTTTGGTTTTCCTCATAATACTGATGCTAACGACATCCCCGACGTCTGATATGGCAGACAGATCAGGAATTGACGTAACGTCACTGTTTCCCTCGTACATGGACACAACAGGATTTTCAGGGCATGCTATGGAGCCTGGGGTGACTGGAAAGTTGGTGCGCACGGACGGATGGAAATGAATATTATTCAAGGATAATCAGATACTCGACTTTGTACGCCACAAGCGTAACACATACCTAGCTCCTTATACTCTCCTCACACGACTGAGACTCAATCCTAACTACATAGTATTACTAACGTTAACTTTGAAAACGTTAACGTTGGTATAAATGTTATAAAAATTGTTTTTGTGTACAATTATGTGTTTTTAATGTGTTTTATGAACAAATATGTTTTATATTATATTTAAGTTTTTAAATCTGTTTTTTTTTTATATTTTAGTAAACGATTTTAGTAGACGATTCCCAAGAGTTAAACGCTTATCTATAATATCAAAAGTTTTTAAAATATTTTCTGCTTTGATGTTTATGTAAACATTTGTTTGATATAATTCGGCGGATAAAAAAAGAGCACCTGCTGACAAGCCATAAGCTTAGCAGGACTTCATTTCTTTATGTTTTAAGCGTAAATATATTTTATTTATTTTTCTTTTGTCATTTTAAACTGTATTTAAACTGTATAAAAAAGCATTATACGTGTTTTATTAAAACACTAGTCTCCAAGTAGCACAGCCAAACTAATAACCATTCCCCGGAAAGGAATTTTGACAAAATTACATTTTTTATTTTCTAAAGAGGCGTATCGTAGAAGCAAAAAAAACAAATAAGGCTTACGCTGATAAAACGTGGAGGTCGTTATCTCAAGATTCGTTATTGCCATAGTGAGGCATGGACGATGAGAGCAGCGAGGAGAAAAGGGTGTAAGCATTCGTAATGTGGTGCTACAGGAGAATACTGAAGATTTAATGGATCGACCGAGCAAGTAACGAGGAAGTCCTAAGAAGAGTAGGAGAAAAGAGAAGTCTGCTGAAAACTCTAAAAAGAAGAAGGGTCAACTCGGCCATATCTTGAGACATCATGACCTGATGAAGACTATCATCGAGGGAAAAGTGAACGGGAAGATTGGAAAAGGCATGCCTCGTATGAGATACATGGAACAGGTTGTAAATAATGTAAAAGAGAAGAATTTCGTCACAATGAAAAGGTTGGCCGATTGAAGAATCGAGTGGAAAGCTGCGTCAAACCAATCCTAGGATTGTTGACCAATGATGATGACATTTTTATTCCTCTCACCTTTTTTTTCCTTTTGAGTGAACCAGATATCTGTGATGAATCACTCTGAATGAAAAATGGTTCGTCGTTCATCACTGATTATTGTAGTTGATTGAAAGAATCGAAATATAGTCTGAAAACTACCTCGTGAAATGCGATGGGAATCAATCACCACCAACATTTGGACACATGTTAAATTTTATGGCCTTCAATTTGAAATAATGTGTTGAGGTCAGCAGAGGGGTCCAAACAAACGGCAATATCCTTGAGTGAAGTGGATGAGGCATAAAAACAGAAAAATCGCTAAATAAAAGAACCAAATCAAAACGAGAGACATGTAAATGGAAAGAATCAAACAACCTAGTAATGAGACAACGCATTAGGAAGAAGAAGCGCCTAAATTCTAAATACGTTGTGTACAAGAGACATACATTCTTATTCCTTCCTTATCATTTCAAATAAAATTTCAAAAATTCCTTCGGGAAATATTTAAAAAGTCATTTTTACTCACTGCGTTTTTTAATTCATAGAGGATTCTGCTTCCCTTAAGAAAATCATATAATTCTCTTAATTTATCACTCTTTCCTTCAATGAGATAGGAAATAATTATTAAAATCGATTAAAACCATTCTGGACGGCAGAAGATATTTTGAGAGGAAAGACACAAGGCAATGTATTTGGCAAAAGGCATTCTTCTGATAAGGTGAGCAGCAGATTTACCCTCCTGTGACTCTAATTTATTCTGCGTCCTAATTAATGTTCACTTTATTGCTATATAACATGGCCACAACTTAAAGTTGCATTTCATAAACTAATTTCTTTCTCTACAATAAATTATTTACATTATCTGGTATAATTCAGGTTCAATTTAGAATAATATTGATACTACTTTAAACTCAGGTACGTAACCAGAGCTAAGTCTAGTGTAGCGTATCTTGAAACAAATCAGCCTTCCCCATTCGGTGCCAACATGTGACAAATCTCTTACCTTAATTTTCAGTGCTTGGTATTAACTTTCGCATTGCCAATTCTTATCTCTTCTCACTGGCAAAGTTCACTGCTTACCTTGTTATGAAGCTGTTAATTTGACCGGCCCCAGAACAGAAGTTCAACGCATGCATGCATATCAGATTGAAAAGCACGCACATATTCATCAAACTAGTGATCACATTTCAACACTTTCATGCAACACGGTTCATGCTCTGGACTTGCTTGGTGCTACAAAGAACCAACACTGCATTATAAGGATAAAAACAATGAATCAATATTTTTTTACTGACTAAGAGGCATAACTTAACTCACTCTTTCATAGAAGTCAAAAGGAAAGTTCCGGTATGTAAATAATGGTATACTATTGTAGGCTCCTTCCTCGCAGAGTACGCTGTACTTTGACCTGAGAAAATGGAATACCACAAGTTTTCCCGACGCAAATAGTAGCTACACAATTCTTAACAACTTAGCAAAACAATTTTTTGATACAAATCTGTTCACTAATATACCAGCCATTGATGAGGTTGGTGTAGTAATGAACCTTCAAGAAAAAAAATTAGGCTGAATTTCATAGCAAAATTAATGAAGGGAACATTGACCTAACAAAGAATAACGTTGAGGTCTCATTGGCGCTAATTTTTATCTTCGTTGCTGGTACTGAATTGCATGGATGTCGGTTTATGATAATCCAATAAAGAGTCGGTGTTCGTCTAAAAGATATTTTAACAACTCTTTAAACAATAATGATTAGGTAATAAATGACGAATTTCATTAGGCTCAATGCCTCACTGATATTATCAGCCTACATCAATTTTTGTTTTACGATCTTCGTGTAACAAACAACACCATCCACATGGAAACCTCATCGAACGTTTTTTTTCCGGTATCTATAAAACCTGGTGACTTCGTTCAGTGAAACCTGGGTTCGAATCCAGCTAAAGCAGATTTCTCAGTGGCATACTAACTCCTACTTCAGTAATGTTGATGTAATAATCCGTCCATTGGATGGGAATTTATACAGTGGACTTCTCTGTGCCTTATGTTTTGAATGGCAAATTCTTATGCCAAGATTCTTTCCACCCTTTCTAAAACTTCTCCCTATTCCCATGCTCCCTCCTCCTCTTAATAGCACAAAAATTCTTAGTTGTCAAACGCTTTTATTTATGACAACAGTCACGATCTAACCATATAATAGCCATTCATTACTCTATGGAAAAAGTATTTCCGATCTCATTTTGCAGAGATTATGTAGGTACTATCTACAGCCATCCTCTTTTGGAGCATTTCATCCTATCAATAATCCGTCTATTGACGTATAAATTAGTAAGCGAGATTTTATATCCCACCAATATGATAAAAAGTATCAATACACTAGAAGTTTAACAATTTACGTAAGCATTTTTTCCTTCACATATTTTTGTACTTCTCCACAAAGAACGACTGGCGAGTTTGCGAAATGCGCGTTTGTGCGCATGACGAAATGCATAGAACTGTATGCATGCGGCAGTTGCCTTTCACATATTAATTCTTGGGCAATTGACATATTTCCAGCACTTTCTAGAGCCGAGATCTAATGATAGTGTTGTATCGTGTCTTTAACGATACTGCTATTCTTTAGGCAATAAAGAAGAAACATAGCTGACATAAAGATAAGAGTCATAAAATTAATGCCTATTGCTGAAAGCTTTACCCGGGTACAGCTGTGCACCTTAATGGCTTTAACAAGAAAAATATCCCCCATGGATTTTTGACGACTGTGGCCCAGTAAGTTTCAAATTATTCACGTAGCGTGCCATGGGACCATTACGCCTTCATCTCACTTTTTCTCATTTACGCTATATAATTTTATCCACTAAGATTTCCGAGCATAACTGCAAAAACTTCGAGGAGTTAAATTGATGTTGAAAACTAAATGGCGAAGGATTGATCCAAAGAGGCGTTTGAGTTAGCCCTTTAAAAATAACGTTAAACCTCTAACACCATCTCATGTTAAGGAATATTGAGAGAAATAAAGACAAGTTTTCAAAAAAAAATTGCAAATGTAAAACTTCCAGAAAAATAATAATCATAGAAATTGACTTAATGGTTACTTTAAAAGATAATGAATAATATTTTGACACATCCCATTTACATTCGTTGATATGAATTGATTTTTAATTAAAATTTTTATTGATTTAGGGTTATATTGACTGAAGGTAGCAGGAGTTAAAAAGGGCTCCACATCGGTTACATTATAGGGTAGAATAAGCCTCCACCGGCGACAATGTCCTTCTTTGGTGTATTTCTTAGTCTAAATCTTAAAAAAAACTATAACATAAACTTTTATATAAGTGTACTGAATAAATGCTAAATATCAGGGAGTGACCGGGAAATTTTGAATTGACACAATGAAAATTTCAGGAAAAGAAAACAATATTTTACAGAAAAACCAATGAGTTAAAATATACACAAATTAAAGTATCAATAAAACTAAGGGTCAGTTAATTCTTTCTAATAGATATTAATGGACATAAATCAATAAAACCGAATTAAAACGCTATGTTCGGGAATAAAAATTTTCATAACTTTTACGACGATAAGCTGATAACCTAACAAGCCACGCCGATCTCGATCCCTTCAATTTTAAAAATAAATACTAGTTTGAATTAAATCGTGGGAGTTTTAATTGAGTTTGAAAAGCCAGTAGTGGTACTATTGTCAAACATTTACGAGGGCTGATGTTACAGTTAGTGAGCGGGTTAGCCTTCCCCACTTACAAATGCGTTCTTTCTCCACTCGTAAGCGCATTACAGGCTCCAAGTTATATTGCATTCAGTGGATCATTAAAATTATGTAAATATTAGAGAAAATGCAAATGAAAGAGCGATCGCTTAACTCCACGACTCATATTCATCATAAAAAAAAGATCTGCGCATGGCGCAGGCATCAAAAACTTCGTCATTTTGCCATTGACGAATAATAAAAATCAATAAAGACCTTACCTCACGCAAAGATTTTCCGAAAGTTCATTCATTTAACGTAAATGAATTCACTAAGTAAAATTCCACACTTTTATTAAAACCGACCTAGGTTTTGACTTATACAGTCATTATCAAGGTCCTAGATTGGAACCTTGATAATGACTGTATAAGTCGAAACCTAGGTAGGTTTTAATAAGAGTGTGGAATTTTACTAAGAAAATTCATTTACGTTATCAATATGTGGTTCCACGAAGTCAAGCCTAGCAATTTGTTATATATTTATTGAATTTTATTAATTATTATTATTATTTAATAAATTTTATTCCTTTAACTTATAGTTTTATCATCTATTTCTGAGATTTGGAAAAAGGCCTCGTTTTCAGTTAGCACTACTTCAAGTGCTGTCAGGTCACGGGAATAACGATTTATCTATACTAGAGACCTAATGTTCCTCGTAACACACGTTAAACATGTTAAGAAAGAAACTTTTAAAGTATTCCACAATATAGTTAGAATAATCATATTTCTATCGATTTTTACGTCTCAGCGTCATAGTAAATGTATTGCCTTGAAAATGAATTGAATCTAGAATAAATTATACAGTAGAATCTAAGACAGTTATTTTCTTAACAAGTTCAGCGTTTCAAAATTTCACCAAATACCACCTACCTCCATCGACCCCACAACACATACCGACAATACAAGGGAGTGTTAATATATTTCGTCCTTCACACTGGACGTTAAACCATGGACTATGTGTTTTCCTTCGAAAAAAGTGGACTGATAAGAGATTATACTTCACCCTTCCTTCTTTCCCCGCTATATTCTCCGCTCGTCCATTTTTCCCGCCCAACCTTAGTATATTTGTGCAGCTATGGGTGAAAATTGTTGCATATCCCTCAGATAAAGGAATAGAAGGGATTTTTCCCTTATAATAGCCTCGCATCTTTCACACAGCTTCTGTACTTAAGTCTCTGACACACCACCAGTCTCCGGGAGAATATACTGTCGATCCTCCCCAAGGATGTATTTTTTATAACACACAAGATTATCTTCCTCTTTGCTTGGCCAAATGTGATATTTATTATTACAATGTATTTGCACTAGTAAAATTTATAATTACAATTTACAATATTATTAAAATATGATACTTTTTGGTCTAATCATCTTCGCGCTAACCTGAACATAAATTTCTTGCGAGTTGCTGTTTTAGCAGTCGTATAAGTGATCTTTGATAAAGGTGATTGATGAAGCTGATGTCATTTGAGCCATTTAGAATCCGTGGGTGCGTAGGGTTATGTAAGGGAACAAAGAATGGTTGGGGAAAACTCGTCATGGGCATTAGAATTACACATTACAGAATGGTACCGAGGAGTTCATGATTCAACGTCCCACCGAACGGACGGCCTATTGAACTCAAAGTCCCCTCTACATAGTACTCAATTATGGGCCGCTATGAGACGAAAAATATTTTTTGCACCTGGAGCAAATACCAAGGCAATCTGGACGGTCACCTCTTTTAACTACGCATCAATTTAGGACTTTCGCTCAACGCTTTCACTGATGGGCGCACAGTCAAAATGTCAGACGCTCCTCGGAACTGGCATTGGAAGGTTCACGAAATAGACCCGGCGTTGCTTTTCGGAAAAAAATGAGGCGAGCCTAAACTGTGATTTCAAGTCTAGTCACCACTTAAAGGCGCTTCAGAAGGCGAGGAAACGTTCAATAACTCTTGAGCTTTTCGGGTGAAAATTCCATTTTCTTAACCACATATTTGTGCCTAAGATATACACTATTCGCGTGGATAGAGAGCATCTGAATGGAAGGGTTAAGAGGATGGGTGGAGAGAAACCAGGTGTCAAGACCAGTCTGCTCTTAACAAAAGACACCAAGGGGACCACTGCTTACCCCACCCATCAGACGAATAAGGCACTTAACTCGAGTGATCTCCACAAGGCATTTCATTAGGAGCCGGCTTGCCAATGAAACTAATCAGGGTCTACCGGGATTCGAGCCCGATCTCTCGGGAGTGAAAAGTTGTACTCTGACCACACCTACATCTACATCTACAAGATACCCTGCAAGCCACCGCGAGGGTGTGTGGCAGGGGGTGAAGATCACCAAGCATGCACTACTAACATGCAAACTAGCAACTATATTGTCTCATGCAACTTGATAGTTAGTATCTATAGTATTTAAGGGATCAATACATGCATCATGCACTACAGAATACTCTAAAATATTTCCCATACCTATCCCTTTCCTATGCTGCCTATTCTGTTCTCTTATAGTAAGGGGGAAAAATGCCATTTTGAATCTATCGGTAGGACAATCTATCTCTCTAATCTTATTTATCTGGTCGAATCTAGCATAATACGCTGGTGTTTCTAATATGCGCCTAACAACTTCAGTAAAGCTATCCGATTGAAATTTCTGTAATAGATTTAACCTCAATCAACCACAACATCAATCCGAACTCCGGGAATCGAATGGTTCCAGGCATGGGATGAATGATGGTCGCGGTGACATTAAGCGGTGTGTGGCATGAATACGGTTTGGTTTTCGACACGGTGAGCTACCGGAAGAATAGAAAAGAGGTTTTTTCTGAGGGGGGGGGGAATAGGAAGTGAGGGAATGGGGAAGGCACGGTCACCTCTGGCCGCGCGTGAATTAATGCCTCATGCACGACCCTTTCACATCTGAACGGGGAAATAAATAAAGTACGAGGTTCACTGACTAATGAGACTCCCCCTATATTCCGCGTGATGAAATCGAGAGATGATACCGAAGGGTGGTACTTAACTGGGAACGAACTCACGTTCGGGTGTTCGTGATCAGAGGGGCTGATGGGACGTATAGGACCATATCCAGCGTTCGCATCGACACGGGGAGCACTGAAAACATTTGACAAAAAAAATGGGTCTCGGGCAAGTCTGATTCATGGGACGGCCACAATTTATTTTTTTATTCTAGTTTTTTGGTCGCTGACATTTCTGCGATTAAATTTCGCTGCAGAGAACCCAACCAATCGACCATTCACCGACGCGATGATGAATGTTTGCTTTCTCCTGTTAGAGAAAAAAGAGTGATAGGGGTTAGGGATTATTAGTGATAGGGTTAATAAGGTGGCAATGGTGACGGTGAACTCAGGTCCACCCCTAAGGCCCGGATTCTCTAGCCTTGGCATTGGCGAATGTTTTAAACTGGAATCATGGAAAATAAACTATTAGTCTGTGAACTAATTTTATAGTTCAGTACTCCATTCGTCAGATGAGCTTTTAAACTATGGCTCTCTTGACATCTTTTCCGAGGAAGACTAATTTCGACGCCGGGTTTTCCTTTACCTACACTCCGCTCTACGTACGTTTCATGTATGTTTATCCACCCGCCTAGCCTTAGTAACGCAAATGACCTCAAGTATCTGTCATCTCTCCCTAAGTAACTTCTCTCACTGACTGGTAGCATTTTAGTTGGAATAAACTACAAGTTCGAATACTGAATTAGCAATTTAAGTAATTATATTATTTTACTGTTATCGCTGTTGTCAAGACATATTCAGCCTCATAGAATCCAAGCAGCATGTGGAACTTTGCGGTAGACCGTAGAGTATTTAACTAAATTACTTATAAATACTAGCGATGAGTTTTGCTGAAGTTAATTGCACCATAATTCATCACATGAGCTTTTGAAACACTCGT
Source organism: Platycnemis pennipes (assembly GCA_933228895.1). Taxonomy (NCBI): domain Eukaryota; kingdom Metazoa; phylum Arthropoda; class Insecta; order Odonata; family Platycnemididae; genus Platycnemis; species Platycnemis pennipes. The sequence continues at coordinate 112,583,360 of OW121848.1, read as the reverse complement.
ATCGGCCGCGTCCAAGTGGGCGGAGCGATTTTCGACTGCGTTCAGCGCCACCCTAAGATGACCACCCGGAACTACTTTTTTTTAAATTATTTTTTATCAGTTTTCCCGTTAGCTGGGGGTGGGGGAGGCGGGCGATCGCATTCAAAAGTATATCCTACCCTCGTGAGCAGTTGAGTACGTGGTGCTGTACCTAAATGTGTCTGTTTGCGATCTGTATTGCTTAATCCTGTAGAAAGTGTTTCAAGAATGTTTGTACGTTGACCTGTGTTCATCATCAATCGAGGTCAGTTATGTTAGTCGTATAATTATAACAGTTTATGAAATTTAGTATTTGTATGCGATGAAGTACTTCGGTATCTGATAGGAGACTTGTAAAATAAACTTACTGCTTCATCTTCGTTCCTATTTAATCAAAAGATAATACAGCATTATCCTGTGAAAGCTCTTGTGCACTTTTTTATAGACATTTCTAAGGTCCCGAGGACCTTATACTTAACAATCGTGCCCATTATTCTATATCAGAGTTATCGTAACCTAACCCGGTTTGTAAAGTCGTACCAAACCGGGCTTAGGTCACGATAAGTCTGATGTAGAATAACGGGCACGATTGTTAAGTATAAGGTCCTCGGGACCTTGTAAACGATCGCAGATACGCAGCCAGTATAATGTTAACTTTTACCCGTTAAACATCAGCTAACAGTCCTTTTGATGGTGTATATTATAACAGAAAACTTCGCATCTGCTAATAACCCTGGGAAGGTGGCTCGTAGGGTGATTATTAAATGCATGTTTGTTTATGGTTCTACTTTTTTTTACGAGATCGTAAATGAGATTGTTGGAAACCTTTGCTTTGTGGATGTGCTAGTGTAAACAATTTCAAGGGTAAAGTGAAATATAATATTATATGTGCAGAATGAAATTTCATCCAAACATTATAGACACATGTTTATTAATTTTGTTGCAATGTTTGGGGATTACAAAATGTACGGTCATTAAAGAAAAGCAGTGTTGTGTCAGAACTCATTGGTCGGCTGAAACTAGAGATTTATAATATTCTTGGATTTTTTCGTGTGAATCAGTGTAGACTGCCCTGAGAAAATGTTGGGTATTTGTATTGTACATACTTAGGATACCATCAAGGGTTCCAAATCTATTCTGAATTGGGAGTATTCATTCTCCACCATTCTATGCCTTTTTTTGTTTATTGTAGTCACAAAGAGTTTGAACAATGAACCAAAATTATACACGTACCAGTAAAACTCATTGGGTTGATGATACTATAAGAATATTTAATTGTGCTATGGACCTGAACTTGTGTGCGTGTCTGTGCTAGTGTCTGCATCTGTGCTTTTGTGTGCATCTGTGACATTGTTAAAATTTGGACGTCATTCAATGCTGCCCTCATCATTTCTGTGCCTGTTGTTTCTTGGATTGATTTGATAATTACTCACATATCTGGAATGTTAAGCCATTTGCCTATTAATGAGGATCAGCAATCTAATTGTGTACTTATTTCTTTATCAGGGACATGTTATTGACAACACATAAAGTGTGTGCTTTTTTTGAACAAGAGTTATTGGACTGTTTAGTAATTAACTCGAAACTATATTGTACTGAAACTCATTGACCGATGAAAAATGGTTGTGTATAATTTGGAATATACTCACTGCTTTTAACATAGTGCTTGATGATGTGATTGATGTTAGATAAACCAAGGATTGAAATTCATCCATGCCCCTACTTGCTTAATTGATACTGATGGTATTATACTTCATTGCTAATATTTTAATCTATATTATTCTGATAAATCCACAAAGCATGCAGCAGATGTTAATTCATCACCAGGTGGCTATCATTTATTGTTCTTAATCAATGCTATTCTTAAATCTCAATCATCTGCAGCATATTTGGTATTTTTTAATATATCATTTACAAAGCAATGTTTTCCAATAGAGGAAACTGATTGGTGTGGAAGTGTTCTAATGTTCACATTTTTTTACAAATTTTAATTTAGTCTATCTTGCAGTGCATGTGTTGTGTCGCATGTTAATGACTGGTGGTTCAATTTGATCAACGTAAGTGGTGTTTTCATTCGAAAAAAACCTCCATTGATGTGATTGTACCCTTATTTTTGCCAATTATACGTCGTGATAGAGATGTCACATCGACATCAATGTATCGGACTACTCGATGTTTTTCTGCCAATACATCGAAAACATCAAGTGGTAAGACAATCGATGGAACATCGACTCGATGTTTCAAAACACTCAACATCGCAGCGATGTTTTAGGAAACGAGTGGTATAATAAATGTTTTTGGTTGACCAATAATTCCTTTTTCTGATTATCATAAGCCTTTTTAGAATACGAACGAACCTTCCCTAATTACGCCATCTATCGTTCGCGTGTAAGGAAACAAGTGAAGGTATATAATCTTCCATGTTTTAATCCCAGTGTCGTCTTCCAAGAACATGATCCGCCATGCCTACATCAGTACCTTCTGAGAGGATTGTATCAGCTCTCAACTTGGTGGTGCAAGATAACAGGAGTAGGTTGGGGTCGCTGCATATTAAGCAAAGAGGGTTCCTTACCGATACTGGGAGGTTTAAACGTTTTAAACCCACTGTTTTTCAATTTGATTTTTTTTTATACTACCAACCTTAGAATATTTTTAGGGAACAGGTACACCCACTTCATTGTGATATTTGTTGTATTATATTTATTTGTCTTTATTTAATTATGAAACAGTGATATGTTTTCTATGTTTAAAACTAAATTCAATGGAAAAATATTTGCGTATTATTTATCAACATTTTACTAAATAAGGTCCAATTTCTGAATAATTTTCAAAATTGAAAGTTTTTAAGAAGATGCAAAATCTCTGATGCATAATACCTAATACATAGGGACATGACATTTTCGCGAAACGTTTTCTGCGACAGGATTCACGAAATAAGCGACTTTAGGGTTTAATCACGAAATTAACCGCGTCTTCTTTGAAACGCGATTTTTTAACGAAATCTGAGATATTTTACAAATGCCGAATTTTTGTAGCATGAAATATTTTCTTTAGTGATGGCCGGATCGGATCTTTCATTTTTCTCGGTTCCGGATTCGGATCCAAAGACACGGAGTAAAATCGGATCCGCATCGTAGATTTTAAATTTTCGCAGCTTAGCGATCGAAGGGCCCCGTGAATGGAATGTAGGTGCAGTAGATATTGACAAGAAGAGGATGTGTAACTAAGGCCACGTAATTAGATGAAAATGTTCCCGTGCAACAAGAAGCAAAATAAATAAAAATGACTTTTTTCCCCCATTACCCCGGTATCGCGGGAAAAAAATATACTTATGATGTCACGCGGGTAGCCTACATTCGCCGGGATCAGGCGTACAACGAGAGCTAGTGCACTGTGCGAAGTTCGATCCCAATCGCAGTTTAATTTTTTCTTTCAGTCACTGCATCGAAAATGTTATCATATTCAATTTCAAACCATTACATCTGAATACTCAATTTATTTTAGTTTGTTGTTTAAATTAGATTTACAAATGTACCACTCATAAATGAAGGATGGTCGGGTCGGATCCAAAGATCCACGGGTGTTTCATTTCATTCGCTACTGAAATCATATCCAGGGACGGTGAAAATTCAGATCCGGATCGGAGATTTTAACATCTCGCGGCCTCATGATCGATGCGCCCCGCGAATGGAATGTACGTATGGTAGATACCACAAAGGAGAGGTTAAGTTACTCGGGTCACGAAATGAGAAGAAGATTTTTTCCGTGAAACAAACGAGAAAAACAAAATAAAAAATACTCGTCTTGACCTTTTTCTCCATGGGCCCGGATGTGCGAGAAAAAAATTAAGCCGAATATCATGCGGGTCGCCTACATTCACCATATTCCCGTGAACCTATGAGAGCGTAGTTGTTAAAAATGGGGGCTAGTGTACTCCGTCGCGAGTTAATTCCTTAACACTACCTAAGAATACAGCCGTGCTGTATTCCTAGGGTAATGCTAGTAGGTAGTTAAAAAAAGTAGATTATCAGAAATTTTATGCCAAATTATAAGTAAAAAAATAATTAAATTTGGCGAAAGGAATTCATATTAAAGAATTAAATCGTGGAATCATTACGTTAACTTTACAGTGTATTTCTGAGTGACGTATTTGTAAATCTAGTAGAAGCGATAGAAGTACAAAAAAGTCAGTATCCGCACACGAAGGTTGGAAATGAAGGATGATAAAGTTTTTTATTCAATGGTTGAAAGAAAAATTTTAAACAGTGTAAGAATCGAACTTCATTACCTGCAGTTCACTACTCCACTCTGTTATTGTTATTACCATTATCTCATTAATTTGCCTTTAACTTAATTTTGCCTACAGTGTTTTTTATGTTGCGTAGGGTAGCCATAACTTCTGTATTGGATCTCAAATTTATGTACTATTAACTGTTTGTTCACATTGGTATGAAGTCTTTATTAATAATAGTAAAAAAACCTTCCTTTTAGACTCCTTTTTCCCAACATTAACCACAGCTTTCACCTTTTCAAAACGATTTTGATTACCGTATTTGTCATTTTTAAACACCGCTTTTGATGATTTTTATTTACCATGTTTCGGAGTCCCTACTAATACATAATACCTCTATGATAATACCTAACCTCGGATATGAAGGCATACAAAATCGATACATCGATGTTTTTTGTCGATGAATAATGAGTGAGTGGTGAGTACTTTTATAAACATCGAAATATTAACCACTCGATGTTTTTTAGCCAATGTGGCATCCCTACGTCCGACGTCGTGCTATGAAAATTTATGTTTCATTTTAGTATGCATTCCTACCTATTATTTTCAGAAATTACGCCGTTATAGTATTGTATAGTGAGAAAATTAGTTTGCGCTGGATGAAGATGATTTACAACAACTCCTATTGCGACGTAGGGGAGTCTCAGAACAGGAAAATTTGGAAATTTGTGCAAATTTTATTCAAGTGCCAGGTTTGAGTTCATGGGTGTTTTCAAGTCTGTTTCCGCACTAATAGGCGCTTCAGACCGGGAGGAAAGGTATAAGGATAGGAATGGAAGGAATGGGGATAGGATAAGGTCCGTGACACTTGGGCTACTTGGTATTTAATAATTAGCCGAGGGTATGCGACTTCGACTTTCCAAAAAGCTATAGTTTGAACTGTAGTCTAATAGAAAAAATGTTACGGGATCCATTCAGGATTACTTTACTTCGTATTGAAAACTGAACTTGATGAAATCATTAAATAAAAATAATAGAATAATAATGATGAAAGAATATTATAGAGAAGAAAGCATTATGAAAGAACTAGTACTACCACCTGACGGTATTCTGATGAACTACGTGCACTCCAGTGCTGAAATTACCACCTTCTGTTGTTTCCGGTGGTCATTCTGGGATTGCTAGTGGTCTCTAGTAGTAAACCGTCACTGCTGAATTTCAACTCTTAAACACAGGTGATCTTTTTACTCAGAGAGTTGACGGGCCATGATTCGTATCGATGCTTGAGGCGGGAATGGAGTCGCTTACATTATTTTATTTATTGCCGAATCTGATTGAGTTTCTAAAATGAAAAGACCCGTATTTTTTCGTTTTTTGATATGTTAATTATTTCTCGAGTTATAAGCGGCGAAAAACTGATGTTTTTAACCCTTTCGGGAAAGTGGGCGTGGTGCAACCTCTGACGTATTCGACTTCGTCCAATAACAACTGATCCCGCGAAGATACTTCGCCTTATCGCAATTGGGGGAGACATAGCTGACTCTGCCAATGGAAGCTGTTGCGACAGGATCTGTGCGAGCAGACCTTCCGAGAACCCCCCTCCACTCCCTTCCCTTCCCCTAAAGGCAGTGTAGGACGTGAGGAAAATGACGTCAATGATATCAAAGGAGCTTTTTCGGTGCGCGTCACCTTTTTTTGTATTTAAATTTTTGATTTATGAGGGAATGGCTCGGGTTAGAAGATTAATTTTTTCACTAAAATTCATTTTTCGTTTCCACCTAGCAATTTCGTGTATAAAATTGCGATTTCGGCTCCGAGTAAACGCTCCCATCGAAACCTTGACTACGTAAGACAGGAAAGTTAGGTGTAAAATCCAACTAGCACAAGTATATTTTTGTCAAGTACGCTTCATCGTTCTTTTCCTATGCCCAGTTCACACGGTGCTTTTTTCCTTGAGTGCTGGCTAGCTGGATTTCGTGCGTGCTACCGAGCGAGCGACGAAGGTGGCCGCTAAGCTGGCTTCGCTGATGGTTGTCTGTTCACAAGTAGCGAGCTATCCTCCTTGCTTACTCTTCTTAGAGCCTCAACACGAAGATGTTTATGGTTATAGTTCCGATTACGAACTGCATATAATAGCACCGGACTTAACCTCGAAATCAAGCAAGCTAGCCATCAGGGCAACCCGCAGAAGTCGGCGTTTACAGCAAGCGAGCACGCACGGCACCCATCAGCACCCTACACAAGGAATCCATCCCGGAAAAACACACCGCGTGAACCGGGCTTTAGTCTTTTTTCTTTGGTTTCATGGGCATCCCTTCTGTATTCTTCCCTGCTATCGTACCTGTGTCAAACGTCTAACATATCCATACTAACTCCAACCTTCGGATTTCTACATTGTTCTACGATGGTTCGTAAAATATTTAGAAATCCTTTTCTATAGATCTAAATTTACTTCCATATTTCTATGATTGTCGTGTTTTGCAGTCTACAGAGTCATAGTTCTACAATACTACAAACTCTACAAGCCCACAATTTAGTCTAGAAAAATCCATCTGCCTGCACTTCAGATTTTACTCGTCCCTTTCCTTTAGTTCACAATTTTCTGAATCCTTTAATAATATGCGTAATGGTTTAATACAAAATTTATAGTTAGATTTTGTCCTTGCTTTTTATTCTCGAGATATATTAGCAGATGTATCTTTTTTTTACTGTTCAAAATAGAAAAATCATGATCCGTCTAAATGCGTGCATTTATGTTGGGTGCATTAAATAAATCTCCATAACGGTGGCTTTGAACGGTCTTTCGGTGACATTGTGAGGAGGACGAGAAAACACAGAGACGTGAGGACTGGAGGTCGTTTTGAAAAAAATACGACCCAGAATGAGACACGGTCGCTGAGAAAGGGAGGGAAAGAAGTCCGGCGGCCCTTTCATCTGCAGCCAGCCTTTGACCGGCTGCTTAATGAAAACGCAAAAGCTGACCCATTTCCGTCCGGACCGAACGACCACCTCGCTCACTCGAAATAACGATTATATCCCCCTCTCTAATTTCCTTTGAGCCGGTGGCAAATGCATAAGGAAAGCTTTCGCGGGATTCATACTCCAGCTTGGGACGCTATATTGCAAAAAGAAGAAACCGCATACCTCCCACTCGTTCCTCGTTCAGTTCCACTCCTCTCGCGACACGTGATATGACTGCTGCGGCGAAGTCTAACGGAGAACATTTGCCCGAAAAAACTCGCGCATAAAATGGATTCCGAATGTGATACCAAGCAGAGAATACACTCCTCCGTTTGGAGACGCAATTCTACATCTCCGGGTTTCCTATCGCCACAAATACCTTCGGTATGGGTGGATGTTTGCGAAAGGGAGATTGATTGATAATTTTAATTTTCGTACATTATGTTGTATAATGCATCTTTAAGTAATTATATCAGTTAATAAATAAAAGGAGAGAGAGAGGGTTGTTACAGATTTTTAAATTAACTTTCCACCCTACTTGGATCTGACCCACTGCCGTGGAGGAATGGGAGCGTTTACTCGGAACCGAAATCGCAATTTTGTACACGAAATTTAGTTACATGGAAACGAAAAACGAATCGTAGTGAAAAATTAATCTTCTAACCTCAAAAATTCACTAATAAATCAAAAATTAAAATAAGCAAAATGTGACGCCCACCGAAAGAGCTGTATTGATGACATTGACGTCATTTTCCTCCCGTCCTTGACTGCTTATAGGGGAAGGGAAGGGAGTGGAGGGGGGTTCTCGGAAGGTCTGCCCTCACGGAACCTGCCGCAATCGCTCCTGTTGTCAGAGTCAGCTATCTCCCCCCCATTGCGATAAGGCGAAGTAGCTTCGCAGGCTCAGTTGTGCTTGGACGCAGACAATGGCGTCAGAGGTTGCACCACGCCCACTTTCCCGAAAGGGTTAAAAACATCTGTTTTTCGCCACTTACGGAGCAAATATTTACGGATCGGATTTACGGATCAAAAAACGGAAAAAATATGGGTCTTTTTATTTTACAAACTCTATTAGATCCGGCAATAAAAAAATATGGTAAACGACCTTGAACGAATTCACTCATCTTTCTCTCCCCTATCCTTAAGAAACTCTCCATCACTTCCATCTTTTAAAAGGGCGCTACATAAAACACTTCTGAATGTTCAGCAGACGGGCACATGAGCATCACAAGTCACGGGCACTCTCTCAATACATATGATAGATTAGAACATGAATGGCAAGGTAAACGGCGCACATTTATCACCATGTAGATGTTTGTTTTTGTTTAGTAATTTTTCCTTAATTCCCTTTTATTTATTTATTTTTTATTATTTTTTTCTTTCCGTTTTTTTCTTTTTTCCACACATTTTGTAATTTTTCTTTTCTTGAATTTTATTATTATCTACTAATTTTCCTATGTACATGCTATTATATTTGAGTTATTCTTAAACACTAGCTTTACTGTCAGTAGGATTTTGCAGGTTTTTTACACCCCCCTTCTTGTGTGGGTGTTTTCCTGCAGTGGGTTTTTGCGTAAAGGATGCAAGCATAATAATCCTTACGTTTTTCCCACATTGTAAATTCTTTCACACACTATTAGATATTTAATATTGATATATTGTGTATATATGTTTTTTTTGTATTAATTTATCATTCTTTAATTCCTATAAGTGTATTCTTTACTGATTTTTTTTAACCTCAGATTGTAATTGTTTTAGGTAATGACCACTATTTTATTTATATATTTATATTGACGAGGGGTTAGATGGCAGAAGGGACAGTTTTGTCTCAATCTCGCCCCAATAAAGACCTTTTATTATTATTATTATTATCTTTGAGTTCCCTTCGGCTACGGCGACACTTAAGGAACGGAACCCGTAGAGAGGGGTGAGATGGGGAGGAAATGCACATAAAAAGTCTTATCACTGCCGCTTCTATCACGGGCAAGTGCAGTGGGCACAATTAAAACCACGCGACATCGTCGTGGAGGCGAAATAAAGGTAAAATTTTGCACCCCCAACTGGACGGTGATTTTCGTACGGTGGGGACACGAGCCGCGGAGATAAGAGAGGGAAATATTTCCTTTCCCTTCCCACTTCCCCCTCCCTGCCAAAGGCTTGCACGGGCCACGTGAGGTACGGAGCATGCACTCGAAGGCAGCCCGAGGGTGGTTTTTATTTTTCAATTACACGGGCCGTCCTGAGTCAACAGGGGCAACGCAACGAGTGAAGCCTCTGTTGAACGATCAAAATCATAGGATGGAGGGATTTTTAAGGCACACGCCGATCGGTTAAAAAAAGGCCCTGGAGCGACAAAGAGTGGACCATTTCGTAACTGAGCCACATCGTGTTCTAGGGGCATTTCATTCCCATCATCAAAACGTGCTTGTCTATCCAACGTTTAGGATGCAGCCTCTGGCTAATTGTACGATCCCTGGACATTTAACTTACACGGAGCAGGGACAATATAGTAGCCTACAGCGTGTGGATCAAACGTGAGTTATCGATGGAGGAATGATTGAAAGGAACTGCAAAGAAATACCTCAGGTGAGCGAGATATACTAACAGACTAAGCAAGTATTTAAAGGAGAAGATTGATGTCGATTTCGAGAAGTTAGCTGATAAAAGTATTGGAGTGGAGATCTCTGTAAGCAAATCATAGAGTGGCTGAAGCAACGATAATTCTTAATATTCAATTATGTTCGAACAATTGTGAAAGAGGAAAGTGTTGGTATGCACAATAATATAATAAATGCGATTGTAAAATAATGTCATATCCAAAAAAGGTGAAGTGTGAAGTTGGTCGATAACGCGGCATTTAATCAGCGTCCTTCTGGCAAGAGTTTATAAAGTCTATGTTACGACAACTTCCTACGGGATGTTGCATTCTGGCTTTATTTCTGTCCCGATAATGATGTTCCAGTTTCCAAACAAGCCCTAAAGTGAAGGTTGAAAAGATCCTCGTAATTGAAACTGATGCAATGCTACTTAGTTACCTGTGAACGTGTCTCTCTACGTACTTTTTTTTCTCCATGACCCCCCACTGCCTTATCTTCAAAATCTTCAGTTACTCCCTAGACGAAAACATGAAGGAAATAATGTTATTCCAATAGTCTTAATTAATTGAGAGTAGATATATATTATAATTCCATAAGTTGGACAGGGCTTTGCTATCACGTTGATTTAACGTTCTATTGCAGGTTCTCTTTTATAGGGAAATTTATATGATGGCATAGCCTATTGAGTATGCAGCCAGTGTATGGGATCCTAATGAATTAGGTTTGATCAGAGAACTAGACAATGTGCAGCGTAGAGCAGCTAGATTCGCTAAAAGGTGTTACGATAGGTTGAGTAGCGTTTAAGAATTAATAAAATAATTAGGGTGGGAATCATTATCAGAGCGTAGGTTAAAGTACAGATTAAATCTATTTGAGAAATTTCAATCGGATAGCTTTACTGAAGATGTTAGGCACATATTAAAAAAACAGCGTATTATGCTAGATTCGACCAGATAAATAAGATTAGAGAGCTAGATTGTCGTACCGACAGATTCAAATGGCATTTTCCCCCGTACTATAAGAGAACAGAATAGGCAGCATAGGAAAGGGATAGGTAAGTGAAATATTTTAGAGTATTCTGTAGTGCATGATGCATGTATTAACCCCTTAAATACCATAGATACTAACAATCTAGTTGCATGAGACCTTATAGTTGCTTGTTTGTATCTTAGTAGTGCATGCTTGGTGATCTTCACCCCCTGCCACACACCATCGCGATGGCTTGCAGGGTATCGGGTAGATGTATTTTATCACGTTAACTCTGTGAAATGTGCAACGGACGCGAGCCGGGAGTTGGATGTGTGGAAGGAGGCACCGCGAAGGAGGAACGACCCCGGGAGGACAATTCATGGCGGACGTGTTGACCCCCCTCTCGCGGCGGACGACGAGACGCCCCGGGAGTTGAAGCCTCCCTCCCCGGGTACCGCGCTCGCCCCGTGAGAACGACCCAAGAGGACTCCTGGAGAACGGCAATGCTGGCTGCAACGGCGGCGATGATTACCCGGGAGCAAACAGCTCGGGGAAGCATGATTTACGGCGAGGGCAGGAAGATTGGACGGCGCGGGGGTTGTTCGAGTCGAAGACGGCAAACTTCAGTGGTGGGGATCTTGTGGGGAACTCAGGTTGGAGGAGGAGGGAGAGTATGGTTATGGTGGTGGCCCGGAATGTTCGTACACTTCGCCGTAACGCTTAATCGCGTGGCGCGAACGAAAACACTGTCGCAAATGTGACAGGCATGAAACTGGAGCTATTGTGATTATACTTGGAGTACATTACGAAATTATCCTTTTTTGCACGAAATTTTATCCTTTTTTGCACGTCTAAATAGCAGTATTTACCGAAAAACTCAAGATCCTTGATCACCTAGCCTGTTTAGCACGTATCAGATAAATGTGCATGGACAAATGACTACATTATCCTATAAAGACATAAATATTTTGTACCTTTCTTTTTCTTGCGGCATGGAATGAGTATTTTTGTGTGCCTTACCACACACCCTTACGGTGTTTGCAGGGTATTATGTATAGGTAGATGCAGATGTGTTTAGCACGCGTAAGCTTGGAAGACTATGATCCTACCCTGCAACATTGAGAAGACTCGTGAGCATACCTCTGATAAGTTATTTGTGTCTTCGTCCCGAAGTATCCCCTGAACACTCTTCCTGTTACTTGACACTTTTACCAACGCCAGATATTTCGGTGAAAGTAAGCAGTATGATGGGAGGAGTACTCTCAGGAAAAGGAACTACATTCTGCTGTGCGGTTTTAGGAAAATATTAATCCCTACGGAGAAGAAGAACTGGAACGTAAGATGGTCCCCTTCAGGACTTGAGTAAAGGATTTAGGGTCGTTTATTCTCCTGGCAGAAAGCGATAAGATTCCTCTTAAACGCCCTTTTACTACATCGCTAGAAGCAGGATATTTTGATAAACTCCCACCATTAAACTAACTAATTAAAAATGCAGGAGAGAAGACACTAACACATCTTTAGAAAACCATCTGCGACATGTACTCAAGAGAAGAAATACCAAGGGACCTCGAGAAAAACATCATCATTCCCATTCCAAAGAAGAAGAGAGCGGAGAAATGCGAAAATTTTTGGACTATAAGCCTGATGTTACATGCATCGAAGATATTGACCAGGATCATCTACAGAAGAATAGAACGAATAGCAGAGGTGTTCCTGGATGAAGATCAATTCGGATTCAGGAAAAGTAAGGGTACAAGAGAAGCAATATTGGCCCTTAGACTGCTCATAGAGAAGAGAATGGAGAAGAACAAACCGACATTCATTGCATTTGTGGATATAGAGAAGGCTTTTGACAACGTGGACTGGAATTCAATGCATGGAATTCTGAAGGGAATTGGAGTGTCCTACAATGACCGAAGAATTATCCACAGTCTGTATAAAAATCAAGTAACTCTATCAAATCTGGACCCAGCTGTGATGAGGCATTGGGGCAAAATTATCGGTTGTATAAAACACCTACAAAGAAATATTTTATCTATGCACTTTCTACAAATAGGTAAGTTAATCGTGTTATTCAATGTTTTATTGCACTTAATGTGAACCTAACCAAATAAGGTTAAAGCAGAGGGAAAATTTCAATGAAAAAGAGTGAGAGCAGAACCATTAAAACTGTTTTTTACTGAATTTGTAAAGATGGAAAATAAGTGGGAAGCCAAAAAGCATTTCTTTGATGCTCCTAGTTTGTTTTAACACTAAATGAGTGGCGATGAATATGCTTTTCAATCAAAATTGACCTCAATAGGCATGAGAGCCTTTGGGATATTCGTTTCATCTGCGCTATAGTGGGCGTTGTATGAGAACTTCAGTAGGAATTCACTGACAGCGAAGTAAAAAACAAGAGAAAATAGTGCCAGAGAAAACTACCACACAAAATTCGTATTCCACTCGGGAAATGAAATTTAGTTGCGTGACCTGAAAGGTGGAGACCCAAAAGCCTTCGTTATTGCAGGCACCAGAAATGTAAGATAGAAACCCAAAGATTTATCCTCAAAGAAAATTAAACGAAACGTTTTCAAAATTAAATCTTGATGTCCCCAAACATTCACGAAAAAACGCAAAGGAAAACTTATCATCTTTCAGAAAAATCTCCAGTTTTTTCACGCCTATGAACATGAAGTGGGAAAAATGGAGCAGCGATAAAACTATCAACGCTTTCTCTTCTCCCGACACATGTTTCACATAAATTTAATTTCCTCACCGAGAGATAATTAGAGTAAAATAAAATCAGTCAAGAAATGTTCAATGTGTTAAGCCACTTCGGGAACGTGACGGAAATTGCCAAAGTAAAGATTAAAATACGTTGAGTTCTTAGTCGAGTTTCTTAATAACGTACTTAGTACGGATTTCATTCTTGGCACAAGGAGATTAAGATAAAATTAAAATTGGTCTAGATGGATCATTATTCCGTACTTCGGTGGAAGTTGGTATTTACTTACTATCTCTGACATTTCGTACGATGTAATTCCGTTTCGTGTCTTACCTGGAAAAAAAGAAACTGCAATTAATTTCTATAGTAAAGAAATAGTAATTAATTGTAATAATAAAAAATATTAAAATAGCACACTCAAAGACGATACATTTTATCCAACAAATATTGTAGACGATAAATCACGACTTAAGTGCTCGAGCATATTTGTACCCATTGACATTTACCAAAGCTTAAGCCATGTGAATCAGAGTTGGCTATCGAGGAGATTGTATTGTAACATTTTTCAGAATGTAAAGGTTCCAAAATATCAAGTAAATTATTCCTCACAAGTGAGCAATTGAGAAAAAATGAATCAGAGAAGAAAATTTAATTCTCGGTTACATTTTCGATTATATCACCTACTTTAAATTATCATACTTACCAATTTTCTTTCGGCCAAACACACTTACTTTTCACAAACCATATGACCTACCTACTCTTCTTGAAAGTGAGTTGCCTTTCTAGCGCAATAAACATTAGCAAATGGATGAGAGTATGCAACGTTCATATTTCATGAAATTCAAGTATTTTTCAGTCCATACTTGGTGATTTAATTGAAACCATCCATGATTTTCATTCCAAGTCATTTTAAAGCCCTTGTCAATGAAGGCGGGGTAATATTCCGTCTAGTGTTTTGTTTAAAAACCTTGATAAGTGTAGATATCACCATGTTACGCGGCTGTTTCTAATGTCAAATAATCGGATTGCGTGGTCCGTGAAAACCTAAACATGTCTTATCTACCACAGCAGCAATACCTCTTGGTCATAAAATATGTGAAGACAAATAATAGATTATTGCATATTAGTTATAATAAAATCTTGTGGCGTTATTTTCTATCAAATCATTGCCATATTTTATTATATTAGATTATGAAGGTTGGAGAATGCAGGTTGGAGAATATTTCTTTCTTTATATCACCGTGCGTTCATCTCTTCTTCACCCCAATCGATAAACTCATTCTTCCATTTCCTTACTTTTATAGCATTATTTCTATCATTACTTCCTTATAACTAACATTGCCTCCACATGAACGTCCCAATAATCTACTCTGCCTCCTCTCAAGTTTCTTCAGGAATTTTCTTCTTTCCCCACAGTGCCAAGGAATTCTTCATTTTTCTATCCATCGTTCTTTCCAAATATTTCACCACACGCAAATCTCAACATTATTCAATCAAATCTCACATTTTTACCTAAATAAAAATGATTTAGAAATCATAATAAGCCACACCCCACATCAAACACATTACTAAACTTCACTTCACACCTTCGCTCAAGAATACATCCACATAATAAAACAAGGATCGGCATCAGATACTTCTAACGTGGCAGTAATAAGATTTCCATACGCTAGAAAAGTAAAACAGTAATATCTGTAATGACAATTTTAATCTAGCTTTAAATATAACTAACTATACGTATCTACTTATCCCAGCGTAGGATTGTATTGAATATGGATGAAAAAAGATCCAATAAATCAAATGAACTACGAAGATATGTGATAATTCAAGTATGCTTGGAAGTGAGCAGGAGAAAAGAGAAATAGAAATGGCAGATAAACGCAAGGAGATTAGAATGCAATTATTTGGAGTGAGACTTCGGTGCAAGTTACTCATTATCTAATTAGTGAATAGGAGCTAGTTGGGTATGTGTCAACCATGAAGCATAGCGGCTCTCGTCATGTCAATAGCTCGCCTACTTATTACCGGCATGAAATAAGGAGAAAATGTGCTTACTAGAAAGTTAGTTTCTCACAAGTATTATTTTAGTGCGTTTCCACCACATTTTTTTGATACCAAAGGAGAGGAACGCAATAATGATGATATTTTACTGTGCCATAATGCGCGTCGAGAAAGTATATTAAAAATTGCCCGTGAAAAATCTTTCCTAGATGAAAAGTCGAACCATAGACTTTCAGTTAATCAGATTAATCCAAAAGGTAATTTTAGAAGTAACGGTAGGTTTTAATTTTTATTCTCCGTAATGGTCCAGGGGGGAATGAAGGAAGAAAGGCACTCACCAAATAAGACTTCAAGAAAGTGGCTGTCAACGAGAATAGATGTCATAAATTTATCGCAAAGGGTGATAAGCCACTACTTAAGATTTTACTTTTAAACGACTTTACTCAGATTAGAATATTGTATTACGTCCGGAGTAGGTAATTAGTTACTTCTTATTTTGAAAATGGCTGCATAATGGACGAAATTTGGTCATAGATAAAGAAGTAGAGTAAGTAATGCGCAGTAAAGATTAATTTCATTAATTTGATGTTTCTTGAAGTTCCAACAGATAAACATGAGCATCGAAACGCATAAACTGCGGCCAGCGACATTTACGAAGTTAACTAAAGATCATACAATTCAATGACTCACCATCTGGAGCTTATGTGTTTATTTCAGTTTCTCCGGCCTATAGCCTCGATGAGTTGAGAAATGAAAAAAATATCGACATCAACGATGCTTCTTGTAAATATTGAAGACTTTTCAGACCCATATGCGGTCCTGAAGCTTAAAGCCCTCTGAATCCAATTGGGCGAAATGGCCACGAGAAACTTTGGGTGTATCTTGCATGAGATTTGGTTGCAAGCTTTGGATTCAGTCAGTGATCATACTCATGCTGATGGGATCAGATTCATTAATATAATGCATAGTTACGCTTGAAGCGAAACTTAAGCCCTCGACCTGCGGACATTTCTGAGTTCGCCAGAAATTTTCATTCGTAAGCAAATGTCACCCGAGCTAATTCAATCAAAGGCCTTTGTGTTTCCGTTCCATGATGATCGGATGCAAGGGATCAGGGCCTCAAAGTGAACCCTGTCGCAGGGCACGTCACATTTGGCCTCAAATTGAAAATGGCGAATCATCCACAGTCGACAGAGTTGATTTATCACGCGCGGTTCTCATCTCGCCGATCCCCCCAATTGGAAACAAAAACATCATCTCGCGTGGGAGATAAAGTTGCCTTTGGCGAATCTGTATTACGTAAGCTGGAATATGATTATCCGGACTCCCGGCGGCCCCTCGAGCCGATATCTGTGGTGGATTCCCACGGGTCAAGGTCATGAGGATGCAACTTTTGGGAATCACTCCGCCAAGATGGGTTCAAATCGCCGGAATTGAATGAGAAACTGAGATTTGAAGTGAATTTATAGATACAATATGAACGTAATCTCATTTTCCATTCAAAATGAGGAATATGTCGACAAAAAAAGGTTATTATGTTGACTCGAGCTCAAAAACATGAATATATTGGTCGTCGGAGAAATGGATTTTATGCGTCTTTTTTCCCATGGAAAAATACTAAATCAAAAAGAGGTAATGACAGCATACGTAGGTTGAATGTAGCTAGTCAAGTTTTTAGTTTCTTACAGAATAAACTATTTGATCAAACATCACATACAGGTGCAGAGTGGTGCAGCACTGTGGACATTCATGGCCACAAAAGGAAACAAACTAACTATATTTTCACTTAATCCTTCAAGTGAAAATACACATAGTTTGTTTATGTATGTGAACATGAAGTTTCAGGGTTACGCTACAAATTTCAAGTGGAAATATACTTAGTTTGATTCTCTATATAATTATAAACAGACTTTACCCTTTCATGCCAGCTGCATAAATGTCATGGTGCTTGCAGGTAATTCTTAATCAATGCATACAATTATTTCTTCCCAGTATATGACCATTTGGTGTTACTATCTACATCTGCATCTACCCTGAGAGTCACCGCGAGGCTGTGTGGCCGGGTGCACGCGGCCACACACCCGAGCCTGGTGCACATCTAACTGAAACCATTTTTTTATCAGAATATCTCGGCATCGAAACTCTTAAGGGTATAGTTTAGTGCGATTAGAAGTGAACTGGCTTCCCTTCCCAAATGGCTCTGGCTTGAGGATGGTTGATTTTTTTCAGTGGAACCTTGGTTAGTATTTGTTCCTGTGGATGCTACAGAGAAAATTGTCGTAGTAAAATAATTAATAAAACAAAGTTCTTCCTACCAGTGGAACCTTAGTCCTATTTGGCAAGTATAACAAACGTAGTTCTTTCTCTGACGGGACAGATCATCAAACTGAGGCATTTTTGGCGTTTTTGTTGAGAATATGCTAATGCCGACTCTATTTCTCTCCCTTGTTCCTACGTTCGCAAAATAAAAATTCAAAACCCAGCCACTCACCTATCCTAAATGACGCACATAATCTAAGCTGTCCGTTATCTATCACAGTAGCGACAGTAAAAACATCATCTTTTACATGCATATGCATATATTGTTTGCTCGGTGGTGGCTGCTACCCTAGAGGTGGCTTGCAGAATACCCCATAGATGAATTCATACACGGAAGGCAGAGGAGGCATTGCAGAAAGAAAGCTGGGTTAGAGGGAACCAAATGTCATCGATGTGTGGTTCTATTTTTGGATTTAAAAAAATCGGAAACAACGATTATGTGCGGTGATGAACACTAAAGCTATTAAAAAGTATGATTTTGGTGGGAAGACAAACTCGCTAGAAAAGGTATGACAACAAAAGTAAAATGATCGAGAAGATCGACATATTTTTTCTCGGTCGTGTCGCGGAGAAAACAATAAATACAGAAGCCTTGATTGTCAAGTGCAGCGCTGAGAGTCACTGTATACTGCTTCTGCTGGCAAAAGAAAGAAACCAGGGCAAAGAAAGAAAATACGGCAAAGAAATCTCGTCTTTTCCAAGCTGGTAGAAGAAATAACCGTGCCTCCATAACAAGGGTTTTACCCATTATGAACGAATTGATTCCACGAACAAGAAAAATGAACTCTTTCAATGTTGTTTCTCGTGCCAACATTTTCACACCGCAGTCATATGAGCAAAGGAGAATATTTTTAAGGCCTAGACACATTTGAAGTTTTTACTCGAAGGAACTGCAGCGTATTTGAAGCTGCAGTACTTTTCAAAGGAAAATTACCACCATATTCACTGGTGCGGCTAACTCCTAACTAAATTTTGAAACTAGTGAGTAGCAAAGGTAGAATAAACATTTAGAAAGGAAAAAGAAAAACTGTTGCAGCAAGTGAGTTTGTGTGCTTTTTTTTGGAGGAAGTGTGCCACTGAATACATACTAATGTTCTTTCATTATCTCCATGCATAATGTCCTACGCAAATATTCAAAGAATCCATAGTTACAACGACAAAAATAAACTTTGTCTATTCAAGTCGATTAAGAAGGTGAAATATTCCAGGAGTCCTATGGTCATAGGCAAATAAGGGGATTAGAGTAGATAATAGATAAAGTAAAAAATCTCAATGAGATGAATAGAAAACATTGGTTTGGAAATGTTAAAGTCAAGCAAAAGAATAAATATTTAGGATAAGTTAACATTTTTAGGAGGTAGTAATGCGTTGGAAGCATGATTAAGGGTAGCAACAAAAAATAAATAGTTGATGGAGAACATCAGCGAGCAGGGAATATGTTTATAATATTTTTGCTAAAAAGTTCTCCTCTTTGAGCAATAGGTCTAACTTATACACACCGTGTACTATAAATAAACTGAAATAAAATTATTTTGCACAATCAATCATATTTAAGCCTTTTCTAATGGGGGAAATAAGAAGTTAGTGGCTTAAGCATGGGCACTAATAACACAATGGAATAAGAGTGATATCTTCAGAGAAAAATACATTTAGGAAATGGGGACATGGTGAATCCTCTGAAGCGACGATTAAGTATACGAACGTAAATGAGCTTTATTAAAAAAAATAGTACGATTACTTAGGTAAAAAGCACCCGCGAAGGAAGGAAAAAAGATACAGTCTGAGCAATGAATGATGACGAGTTGGTGATGTTGGATTACGGATGACACATCAGTTGCGAAAACAGGTCACCCTTTCGGTAAAACCATGCGAAGGGTTGCCCTATTGCCTCAATATTTCAAGCTATTCCGCTGGGTAATTTCACGAAAACGGGATAGCGATGACAGACTACGAGAGATCCTGCGATAGCATTCCGTATCTCTTTCCCGTCAACCGGAATAAAAAAAAAGAAATAGATTACACAAATATCGCATCAAGAATTTCCGAGCATCTGAAGCCACGTGATTGACGATTCCCTCTCTTCGAGAGGTTTCTCGAAGTGCTAGACGGTATCGCAGGGGAACTGTGCCCTAGATACGCCACATGTCTTTCGACGGCGAAAAAAAGTAAAAAATAAAACGGCACCCATCACAGCAATTCCCAGGGAGAGAGACAGGGATAGGAGTCTGTGAGTGACAATCCCTTGATCGCGGTGATATTGCTCGCGAGAGAGCGGAGGCTGGGGGTCCCGGAATGCATCTGCGGGAGAAGTTCAGGGTTGAAGCGGAGATGCGTTTCGGTGCAGATGCGGAGAATCCTCCCGAAAG
This sequence comes from Platycnemis pennipes, assembly GCA_933228895.1. Taxonomy (NCBI): domain Eukaryota; kingdom Metazoa; phylum Arthropoda; class Insecta; order Odonata; family Platycnemididae; genus Platycnemis; species Platycnemis pennipes. Next base: position 112,563,191 of record OW121848.1, on the reverse strand, counting down.
TGGCGTTCGGGCCATCCATCAAACGCGTGCGTGGTACACCCACCGCACACGGCCTAAAAGACGGACTTCACCGTTTTTTTATTCCAGAGCCAGCCAAACTCTCTGCTTTCCGTCACCCGAACCCGGCACGGACAGCTTCGGCTTCCGAAAAAACAATTCCTGGAAGCTTTTGTCGAGAACTCTTGCAAAGTTTCTGGAATTGTCGTCCATGCATTATGGGTCTAGAGAAGGCAATGTCTCAAGAGTCAATTTTTCATTCCTTCGTCAACTAAAAGGACGTTGTGGACTAAACAGTCCTGTCCGAAGTTGAATTTTAGGTATCTGAATGCTGCCTTGATGGGGAAGAATATATTTTGAAGTAAAATTTAAATGGAATTTGAGAATACACCTGTTTTTAGAGAAATCACTGGTCATTAAAAACAGTGAGGAGCACACTAAAATTTATTTCGTTCCAAAATTTTCTTTTAGTACGTATTTTAGCAAATATTCATTAGGCATCATTTTTGTACGTGAAATAAGCCATCTATCATTGTCTTCAGGATAGGGAGTATTCAGTGTTACGATTCTTGCGACACCTAGGTTTAGTATGGATTAGGAATTACTTCCAGTTTCATCTCTCGCCTTCATTTTACTGAAAAATTATATAATATAAACTGCAAGTCTCAAAATTCAATCATAAAAATAGAAATAGGATACATCAATTGAATAATTTTACGACAATAAAATGAGTATCGCAATTTCATTTATATGCATGAAATTACTCAAAAAATAGATCACTAAATAGACAGCTACGTAAATTATCACTGGCATACCGAATTTTTTTGATCCAGGCCACAGCAACAACTTTTAAAAAGCCGAAATACTCGCCAATTCCCCAGCCTAACATGAGAAAACACTGAAGTAAGAAAAACTAAAAACAATATGAACATGGGAGATGTTTAAACGCTCTTCAACATTTGGAAGCGTATCTTCAGATCTTCATCAAGGAACTAACCAATCAGCTCATCCAAATAAATATGAGGCGGATCGTACGCACATAAGGCACCTCACTCACTCAGTGATTCAGCCTTAAGGTTGGTTTTGATAGGTGAGAGTAGTAGAGCTCACCCCGTAATAAGCCAATGGCGTGTGATATTCACACATTCAGGGTAGGAGGACGTTCCTTTCCCTGGACCACCTGCGATTTCCTACGAAGTTCTGACACACAGAAAATCGAATCGCGAGGATTTTAGAGGGTGCCCAGAAAGGCCTCTTGCCCGGGATTTGAACCCGGAACCCTCCGGTCGGTAGCTCAGTACTCTACCCACTAGGCCACCACAACCCCTGTTATTTGAGACCCCTGCTAGGTTAAAGTCCTTATACTTACATGCAGCAATAAGTATTATGCTAAGTATAAGCTATTATGATATACCTACATTGATAAATTCGCATTGGACATATTTACCGCTATCGAAATCACTAATTTTACGATGAAAAAATAACATTTTGAATCTGTCAGTTTGGTAATCAATTTCTCTAATTTTGTGATTATGGTCTAGTCTAACAGTCTATCAGTCAGTAAGTTGGGGTTCACCAAAAATTTTTAACGTCACCGCGGAAAATATTATCCTAGAGTTAATTTTGCTCTACGGGTGACTTCATATGCAAATTGAAAATTTAAGCAGGCACCTGTGATGATCAAAGGAAATTGGCCAATATTGAATTCGAAATCGTATTAATTCTGCATATTCTTGAAAGAAAGCGCGTTACGTCTCGTAGCACTGCAAGAATATGCCCTTCGATTGACAAAATCACCCTCCATCCCACATTTGCTTTCGGTGCTTTGTCATTTAGTGTGAAATAATGGTACTTTCAAACTGGTGAGAATTGGAGCTGGACCAAGGGCGAGGAAGGGAGTCGGGTAGTTCAGAGGCGTTGGATTCGCGGGAATCTCACCACCTCTTTCGCCACCGGACGAAACAAAAGAAGAAAGGAAAAATAAATGGGTAGCCGTAAAAAAAACGAGTGGGTACGCGAGAGAGAGAGACAGCCGCGGACACGGGGGAGCGAACTTGAGAAGCAGGGGAGACGGCGCCGTAAGTGTTCCGACTCAGGAGTGCTCCTGAAAGATATACGAAGGTTAAAGACCGGAGGTTGAAAAAGGAAGAGGAGGGAGAGAGAGGAGGGGAGGGAAGAAGCACCTCCTTCGGGGAGAGAAAAACGGAATCCCCCATTCCCAAGCACGCGGACCCCCTTACTCCCTCCCCTTTGCTCATTAGACTCGACGTCTTCACGTTATTTTCCTCTTCCATCCGATCCCCCTGGATAAAAAGGCACCTGTTACGTTCCCTCAGCCGTCGCGTCCCCTCTCTGAAGCAGCAAAGTGGCGTGTTGCCGAGTCAAGGCACACCAGAGGAATGTGTCTAACCACATCGATCAGCTAAGCAACATAAAAAATGTGGAGGATTCCAACATGGCTTGGAAGAAATGGAGAGTTAGTTATTTCGCTTTTATTTCCTTCCGTGGCATGCCCCCTTTAGCAAATAAAGTCGCAATAAATTCGTCAATCAACGGTAGAGATCTACATCTACGCGATACCCGGCAAGCCACCGCGAGGTGAAGATCACCAAGCATGCAATATTGACATTCAAACACGCTACTAAATGGAAACATGCTACATAATAGGGTCTCATGCTACTAGATTGTTAGTATATATAGTATTTAAGTGGTTAATACATGCATCATGCACAACAGACTACTCTAAAATATTTCCCCTACCTATCTATCCCTATTTATCATGGATTAATGATTTTCTGCATGATCGGGTTCAAAGGGTTGTTTTGGACGGTGTTTCCTCACCGACAATTAAAGTCACTTCGGGTGTCCCACAAGGTAGTGTGATAGGTCCACTCCTATTCCTTTTGTATATTAATGATATCCAAAAGGTGGTAAAAAGTAAGCTTCGTCTATTTGCCGATGACGCAGTAGTGTACAGGGAAATTCTATGCCCGAACGATAAAGAATATTTAAATATTGACCTACAAGCAATTGAAACTTGGTGTGATACATGGCAGTTAAAATTAAACTTTAAGAAATGTCTTGTAATGAATTTTTGGAAAAAGAATAGCTCTCCTCCTACCACTTACAAAATAAGTAATAATGAATTAACAAACGTGGAATCCATTAAATATCTTGGAATAAGACTGACAAATGATCTTTCCTGGGGTAAACACATTCGTGAAATAATGGGTCAAGCGAATCGCAAACTGGGTTTCATTAAAAGAGTATTGGGTAAATGTGACGATCATGTACGAGAAATCAGCTACTTTTCCCTTGTTAGACCTCATTTGGAATATGCTGCCAGTGTATGGGATCCCTACGAAATCGGTCTAAGTAATGAACTTGAACGTGTGCAGCGAAGATCGGCAAGATTTGTAAAGGGACGATACGATAATTATATTAGCGTAACCAGTCTATTAAATGAATTGAAATGGGAATCATTGTCAGATCGCAGGTTGAAATTTAGACTTAATCTCCTAAACAAATTCCAAGGCAATATTTTCAGTGATGATGTTAAAAATATTTTACGAACCCCAACTTACTATGGCAGACTGGACCATAATCATAAAGTTAGAGAAATTGATTGCCGAACTGACCGATTCAAAATGTCCTTTTTCCCTCGCACAATAAGAGATACGAATAACGGTAAATATGTCCTATCGGAGAGTAGCAATGAATAGCATTGGTAGCTGCATGTTGGTATGAGTACTTAAAGCTAACCCTACTAACAGAATGTTTTTGCATGTTTGCTTTGCAATTTCTATCTTTTTTAAATAGTGAAATTCAGACTAGTATATTAATACTATTCCTTTTTTATGCATGGTATGTAGTGCATGTTTGGTGAGCAATCACCCCCTGCCACACACCCTTGTGGTGGCTTGCAGGGTATTATGTAGATAGATGTAGATCCCTTTGCTATGCTGCCTATTGTGTTCTCTTATTGTATGGGGGAAAATGACTTTTTGAATCTATTAGTACGACAATCTTTCTCTAAAATATTATTTATCAGGTCGAATCTAGCATAATACGCTGGTGTTTTTAATATATGCCTAACATCTTCAGTAAAGCTATTGGATTTAAATTTGTGCAATAAATTTAATCTGTACTTTAACCTACGCTTCTACAATGATTCCCACCCTAGTTCTTGTATTAATACTGAAACGCTACTCAACCTATCGTAACACCTTTTAGCGAACCTAGCTGCTCTACGCTGCTAGAATCACTTCTGCGGCTGTCTAGTTCTCTGATCAAACCTAATTCATTCGGATCCCATACACTTGCTACATACTCAAGGTGTGGCCTAAACTGCAATGAGATTGAAAATTGCATGAAAGGAAATATAAAAAAAATATTAACAGACACCGGAAAAAGAGGTATAGCTAATATTTGCCCCTTGTAGGACACTTGAGTATACCATTGCTAACAGATAAGAGAGCGCAGTGTATATGCAAATTTTCTAACTTAATATGTGACTACTCAGAGCAAGAGTCATTTTACAAGAAAAACCTGTTTATTATGTACTCCAAGGGCTATGTTGTGTTGACCCATCTAATTACTCATTAACCCTCACTCATTAACGCTCAAAGCGAAATATGAAACCAAGACCTATGGGTTGCCATTTCGGTACATTACTATTCTTGCTGCAATAGTCCGTACAAGGATAGGGGATATCCGGCAAAAATTGTGAAAATGACCGAGTTCCAACTGATCCTGAAATTCATAAATCTTCATTCGCACCAGTACCTTTCTAGTTTAGAGAACTACTTAAGTACAAATAGCTCTTCGGCTTTTACGAAATGAATATCGGAAGCAGTCATTCATTCTAAGAACTTTCTCCACACAGACATCTAGTGCAAAGTAAAAGAGCATCGAGGACGTTCTCTTTTCCACCAAAACTACTCACCGAAATCATTTTTCTGCTTCCGTCTGACAGTAATGGTCCGAGAGTTATCTCTAATGCGAATATGAAAAGTTTTCGCTTCGTCGCACGGGTTCCTCGCAAGGCTATAACCACAATATTCTTTATATAAAGCATCCGACAACCGGGGAGGCGTTGCCTCATGGTCCAGAGATGTGACGGTTATTGGAGAGGCGTGTTTTTGAAAAGTGCGGAGAAGAAGGGTATGATGGAGCAGCCCCTCGCATTCTCCTGCGATAGCTGTTCTCGTCACATCCCCCGGATTTCCAATAAAGACTGTTTTGCTGGAGATGTCGTTCACGCAAAATATTGCCCGGGAGTGGTGGCTATATATTCATCGGGATGTCTTGGGTTATGAGTCTGGATATCATTCTCCGGAACAAGGTGATGATCCAAGTTTCTCAACTGTGCCGGACGAAATAGAAAGTTTCTTATAGGAGGAGTTTTCCACAGGCAAGAAGTCCGGAGGGTGTGTGTAGATGCAGAAGGAGAAAAACTTCGGAAATGTAATGAACGCCTGGCTCGTTCCGGGAGGGAAGAAGCATGAAGCATTGACGAACTACGTAGGCAAGTGAATATACTGGACAGTGAAGAAGGACAGTCAGTGAAGATACAGGACAGCGAAGAAGAGGTATCTACATCTACATCTACATAATACCCTGCAAGCCACCACAAAGATGTGTGGCAGAGGGGGGTTGACCACCAAACATGCACTATAAAATGATCACGTTGATTTATGTTCACCCAAGCCACATTTCTCGTTCTCACATATGCAATACAAAGCTAAAACTTGGCCCTACGATTCCTATCCGCCAGCATTAATCGACCTGTCAATCTCAGTCTTTCGTTAACGACTGTTTCTCGCCTTTCCGTTGAAATATTAGTGATGCAAACCTCTTCGCATATGCCTCTGCACTAGGAATTTTGGAGTTTTGAGAACGTCATAAACGTAGCTTATATCCTTTTAAAAGCATCTATTGAAAAGATCCAACGTTGCATGCTCTGAATTATGGATAAATATAGTTCATTTAAGTTTGTAGCTCATATGGTGCGATGGTTGATGAATAATACATGTAAGTACACAAAATAACCATCGTAATGATCACTCACTCACTCAGTGATTCAACCCGAAGGTTGGTTTTGATAGGTGAGGGTAGAGCTCACCCCGAACTAAGCAACAAGCGTGTGAATTTCACACATCTACATATAAAGGATCATTTCAAATCCTGATGAGGTGGATGTGCTCATATGAGACAATTTTTTGCCGAAAGAGATATTGATAGATGAATACTCATTATATGAAATAAAATGAATTTCAGGGAGTTATGGGAGTTGTAATCGTTAGAACCTATTAGATAGACTTCTAATCAGGGGCCCGAAAATTTGATTATAGGAAAGGGCAAAGGAAAAGTCCAAAAAAAGAAGATCTGGGTGCCCATTGCTTCCTTTGAAACCTCAAGCTACACAGAGTGGGGAAAGGATGTATTCCCCAATAACTTATAAGTAAATTGCACGTGTCGTTGCAATCAGGAGCTGAACCTTCACTGATCAGGCCGACCTAAGGGTTGAATTCGTTGGCTGGCTGCTAAACGAAATAAATGCGAGCTCTTTCTCTCTGAGCTCCGAGAACACCGGCTTTTCAAGCCAACATTTGTATGTTTTGTGAATATATGAGGCCTTTGCAACCCAAAAGAAACTGAAAGAATAAGTGGAGCGCATAAATAAAAAGTAAGGGAGAGTTGAGGTAGAAAAAATTGAAGCGGAGCCGGAGATGACAAGCAGGAGGAGGAGTCACATTTGCGGGGCTCAAGAGAGACCGTTCGCGGCTATGATGAAACGCAGCAATACTATTCAGCAGAAGAAAAAGGAAGGCGAGAGCCATCAGTGATGAAAAATAGGTGCAAGAAGATACCTTGGGGTAAGCTGTAACACGCACAAGAAAGAAGAAACGCATGAATTAATGAAATATGCACTCATTTTGTTAATGCCAAGGGTGAATAAATTACCCAAGGACTGCTCCCCCAAATAAAGGTTATTTTTAGCTATATTTTCTCGTTTAATTTGTCTTACCAACATACTATGCATCAAGTGTTAGCGGAAACAATACCAGCATAGTGGCATTTAACAGTGTGAATATTGAAACTGTTTACCTTAGTACCAGTAGACGCAGAGAGGGAAAGCCGAATGCCTGAAAAAGCATTTTCAGCCGAGATATCCGCTTTCCATAGAGACTGATATGACTTCTCTATGAATTTTCTCGTATTATGTAAATCAGCGTAACTATTTGGAATATGCTGCCAGTGTATGGGATCCCTACGAAATCGGTCTAAATAATGAACTTAAACGTGTGCAGCGAAGATCGGCAAGAATTTAAAGGGACGTTACGATAACCTTATTAGCGTAACGAGTCTATTAAATGAATTAAATTGGGAATCATTGTCAGATCGCAGGTTGAAATTTAGACTTAATCTCCTAAACAAATTCCAAGGCAATATTTTCAGTGATGATGTTAAAAATATTTTGCCGACCCCAACTTACTATGGTAGTCTGGACCATAATCATAAAATTAGAGAAATAGATTGCCGAACTGACAGATTCAACATGTCCTTTTTTCCTCATACTATTAGGGATATGAATAACGGTAAATATATCCAGTACGAGTGTAGCAATGAATAACATTGGTAGCTGCATGTTGGTATAAGGACTTGAAGCTAACCCAACGAACAGCATGTTTTGTTGCTATTTTCATCTTTTTTTAAAAAGTGTAGTTTAGAACAATATATAAATACTAATACTTTTTAGGCATAATATGTAGTGCATGTTTGGTGAGAATTCACCCCCTGCCACACACCTTTATGGTGGCTTGCAGGGTATTATGTGGGTAGATGAATTCTGTTAAGATTTTTATAATTACTTCGTATACCTTAAATATTGGAATCCTTTTTAATATGAATGCTGATATGGATTCGCAAAATATGTACATTAACAGCGTCCTATACCAACAGTAACAGAGGAATTAGCCACATGGCCAATCTGATTCCTAACGCGTTTGAGCACACTTGCAAGATGGATGGCTCACTAAGGGAAAGTAGCATTTAGGCACCCTATTGACGAGTTATGAAGCGCTTTAATTTTCACCGGACATTTGAAAGCATGGTCCAAAGATGGGCGGCAAAGAGTTAAAAAGAAAGGGTTAATAGACGCAGTAGAGTGGAGACTGGAGGCCCGCGGGAAATTGCGCGGATGGGGATGGAGGCCCCGGGGTTTTGGAAGGGAGCGGAAGTTGTGAGGGAAAGGGTCCTGGATGAATGTGAGGGTATCTTCAGGGAAGAGTCTGTCGTGAATGAGTGGGACTAAGCTCAGTACGAGACATGATGACGGAGGGAGAGAGAGAAAGACGGAGTTTAAGTGACGTCCAGAGATTACGGGGATGAGGACAGGCGTCGATGAAAAGAGAGTCGGACGCCATGAAAGGACTCCGAAAGGGGCCGGCATGTTTGTCCCTGAGGCTCAGGTCGTTAAGCTCAGGATTTAGGTGTTCTGCGTCTAAAGTACAGCGCACGTGCATATCCATTTCATTCATACGCCGACAAACAGAAGAAATGAGCTTTTGCCCACGAATTCATTTTCAGCTATCAAGTAAATTATTCTTTTGTCTTTGTTTTCTTAATTTTAGCTCACTGAAGGTAGAGAAGAATTCAATTTTTTACAGAAGCAAATGCTTAGGCAACGTCTCACCGTCTAACTAAGAGATAGCCGAACTGAGGCTCGTTGGGTACGTGCACATTTTGTTGAAAACAAAAAGGAAAAAATACTTTCACAGTTGCATCTACAAAAGCAAATATTGGCATGATTAAATTTAACTACTGACGTCTCTTCCTGCTAACGTTGATTAAAACCAAGGTGAGCATTTCTTGAGCGATTTTTTAATTTATTATCGATTAAATTGATATTAATATTTTCCTATCTACCTATAAATTTATATATTATTTATACATTAATTAATAAAATAAATTAATGGCTCACATTAATTTTTTGTATTCTCTGTCATGTAAATATTTGGGTCTTCTGCCTGTAAAATTAGCCGTCAAATGGGCTAACCTAATCATAAAACTAAGCCAAACGCAACATCCATGCCTGATGAGAGCTTCAATGCCTTCAAAGGTCGGCATGTCATCGACCCGGCTACCTCTACCAGCTTATTCAACCCTGGGTTTGCCATGGAGTTTCAATTTCCGTAAGGGTACTGAAATGAAAATCTTATCCTCTATAACACTTAATTAGAGAATAATAAATTTTATGATTTTTTTTACAAAGGTAAGTTTAAAGCTTCCCAAACTGCCAATCGACTTCCATACTAAATTTCCAAACTTAAAGGAAAAGAAGAGTCTTGAATAAATTGAGGTCTTATCATTACCATTTGTATTCTGCCAGATAAGACAAGTTTTTTACATCTACATAACACCCTGCAAGTCACCATAAAGGTGTGTGGCAGGGGGTGAATTATCACCAAATATGCACAACATATCATGTACCTATTTGAAAGGATTATTTTTAATATACTAGTCTAAACTTCACCATTTACAAAAGATAAAAAGAGCAGAGTAAGCATGAAAAACGTGTTGTTAGTTGGGTTACATTCAAGTCCTTTTACCAACATGCAGCTACCTATGCTATAAATTGATCCATTCGTATTGGACACATTTACTGCTATTCATATTCCTAATTGTACGAGGAAAAAAGGACATTTTGAATCCGTCAGTTAGGCAATAAATTTCTCTAATTTTGTAATCATGGTCCAGTCTACCATAGTAAGTTGGGGTTTTAAAATATTTTTAACATCATCACTGAAAATATTACCTTGGAATTTATTTAGGAAATTAAGTCTAAATTTCAACCTGCGATCTGGCAATGGAATCAACATAAAAATATTTTAAAGATCCTTTTCCAAATTATTTTCTCCTTTAGTTCCGAATTCATCCTGCTCCCAATATCCTGTATTATCCAAACAATCAGTTCTTTCTATCCCTCTAATCTGCCCATCCAGCATTCTTCCTTATATCACGTCCTTCAATACACCCTCACCCTTCAAAGCATCCTAAACACACACACATCTTAAAACCAAAGTCTATTTCGGTCTTCTTTACTCGGGTTAATTATTTCCGGTCATGCAGTGCCACACTTCTTTTCATTCTTTTATATTGAGTTCATTCTCTATAATTATATGTATTATATATATGTAATATATATTTAATATATGTATCAATTATGTACAATCATTAGTGTTCCTAAGGGACCAAATCGTCCCGGAATAATAAAATTCTATTCTATTCTATAATTATACAGCATTGGTAGCTGCATGTTGGTATGAGTACTTAAAGCTAACCCTACTAACAGAATGTTTTTGCATGTTTGCTTTGCGATTTCTATCTTTTTTAAATAGTGTACTTCTGACTACTATATTAATACTATTCCTTTTTTATGCATGATATGTAGTGCATGTTTGGTGAGAAATCACCCCCTGCCACACACCCTTGTGGTGGCTTGCAGGGTATTATGTAGATGTAGATGTATACATGTTTAACGCCCACATGTAAAAGTGTACGAGGCTGAAATTGAGTGAAACGGTTTGCGCCAATGAAATCAGCGAGGGAGCCCAATTTCATTATATTCGAGCTGATGATGCGTCACCGTAACTGATGGCATTCGTCGACATAGTGAATGCACGAGAGACCAGAAGAAAACAATGAAGGATGCAAAACGAAGACTGGTGATACACGTACGAAAACCAAACCGCTGAACGAGAATTCTCTTGGGGATGGCAGAACAACGGTGTAGCAGGTCTGCCTCCTCGGAGAGGCAGACCCATCTATCCGTGCATTCCGCAAACAAGATTGGCGATCCGGTTTTGGACACCAAACGCCCGGGGATGAAGAGAGAGAAAGAGGAGGACAGAACAGGAAGTGCGAAACAGGGTGAGAGGGAGAAGTGGAGAGAGAGGGTGAGAGGGAGAAGTGGAGATAGAGGGTGAGAGGGAGAAGTGGAGAGAGAGGGGAAGAGGGAGAGAAGAGGCGACGTTAAAACGTTTCACCCTAGTCTCCCCCCTGGGGCCGACGAAACTCAATTCTGCGGGGAGGACACATTCACGACGACAAGCGACCCACCTAATGATCTCTCTTGGGGCGAGGGTGGGCGGGGCCCAGGTCACAGGTTTGCGGAGAAGGTGGAAGTGTAGATGATGCGGGTAGATTGACGAGAACGTGGGAAAGGTTCCGGCGAAAGTAAGAACCTACATGCTAAGAGCTCCATCGTGTGGTTGAGTCAGCTGGGTAACTAACAGTTCTCTCCCCGGAGTCGTGACTCTCTTGGGAGTCGTGGGGTAAACTGAACTATTAGTACCAAACTAATTTGTGGACCAACCCTATCTAAAGTTCAAACAATCCTTTTGTGGTAACCAATCGTTTTAATTGTAAATATTTCCAAAATTTACCCATAGAAGTGCAAAGAGAGGAGGTGTCAGCATTCCGGTATTTTAAAATATTTTGTCTCCACCATTTAGGTTGGAATGACAAACTTGGCTTTTGGTGAAACAATAAGATAGACGGCTTTTACCACAAGCAGAATAATTTGTATTTATACGGAGGGAAGAATACTGGTAAAAATCACTTGTAAATAGGCTAATTGGTAAGGAAAATTTTAAATTCTATGCATTTTTTTCCAATTACTTCACAGCAATCTATGCCCAGCAATCGATAAGTTCCTTAATTAAAACTCTGGGAGTGCAATAACCGATCAATGGATCTAAACGGATTAATTGATTCAAAAAGACGCCTGTGGCCAGATCTCTACGATAGTTTTTACCTAAAATAGAATGATTGCACCGAGTAATATTGATGGTCACATCTTTTGTATTTTCATTTCATAAATCACCTATTAAAAGCTCGAGGTCGTGAGGTGAAAGGTCGCTCGACGTCACTCGACATCACTCGGCCATTTCACTCGACGTGAATCTATGAATGAGTTAAATCGTAGCCGTAGTAGTTATTGAAGGTTGGAGACTCAAATCTATGTTCATTTATGCCTATGTATAAGGATAAGTAGGAAGAGAGAGTGAGTTGGAAATATTTCAGGGAAAGGAGGAAAAAGAAGAGAAACTCGGAGTCGGCATTAGCCTGCTCTTAACGTAAGGCACCAAGGGTTCCAAAGTTTGGCCTTCCATCCGACGGATGGAGCACTGAACTTGATGTCCTTCCCACCCAGCACTAAAGTGGGTGGTGAATTAGCTATTTATTCTTTGCCACCACTATAACCTGGATGCTTGGGATGGGAGGGCAGAAATCTAGTCACGACGTGAACTCGATCCCTAAGATCAGTCATAGCTCACACAAAACTGCTGTGGATGAAAAAAGACCTGGGGTCAGAATAGGCAAGTACAAATTAAGATAATGGGGTGCCGATGGGTATGGAAGTGAAAAAAATGGTACGGAACCCCTGAATTAAAGAATATCACCGTGTCCCGTGTCCCTCCAGCATCCATTTGAAAATTTTCCCCATTCATTGGCTAACTCATGCGATTTTCAACAAAATTTGACGTATTCTTCAGCTGAATATTTGTTCCACTTATTGATTGAATGGAAAAATTCTGAAATAAAACTATACCAGGCTAGTGGAAGCTGTCGGGAGGATGTATGTTTGTGGATGGCGGTGTTTTCGCCTGGGGCAAGGGGGGTAGGAAGTGGGTTCTTGGGAGCTGGTGTGAAGAGGGAGGGAGAACGTTCTTCTCGGAAGCAATCGCTTGTCGTCCCATCATGCTCAGTGCGCGCCATTGCGTAAACTTGGCGTGTGCCGGGTGATGAATCGCAGGCCTCATCGGGGGAAGGAAGTCCTGGTGGCCAGAGAAGGGAATGGGCGGATGTTCAGCCAGGGGATTCGGGAGTGGAGTGTACGGAATGGGATTGATAAAGCATGAAGATCATTGCTCCACCTTCAGAGCAATGGCTGTGAAGAAATTGCGGCGCAAAATTTGAACAAACGGAGTGAATCAGAATGACAATTCCCCGTAGAATAGAGGACGTACCGAATAAGAAAAATAAGATGAAGAAACATTTTTTTGAGATGTGAATGTTTACTGGATTGAAGGAAAAAGGTATCGTTTAAAATAGATGGCTTAGATGGCTAAGACGTTTGTCAAACTCGAAAACAGTTTCACATGATTGACAAACTTATAGAATGCATTATATTTATTTTTTAAAGATTTTGAATTCAGTCAAGTAGAGCATTGCACAAACTGCATATTGGCAATATGCTGGTGACATTTATCAACGATGGCTGTGACACATATTATGACGCCACTAGGTTATCGGAGAATCGCAGTGTTCTTATATTTTCCCGTATATATCATCCCAAGCATCTTATTTGCTTCCATAGACGGCTTTCACGGTATAAAGATTTAAAATTCCAATCTACATTGCGAAAAGTCTTCTCCAAATCCACAAACGCAATGAGTTTGCCACGAATGGCCCCTGCCACACACCTTTATCGTGGCCTGCAGGATATAATGTAGACGTAGATAAGTACCCATTTGCAGTTCTCCATTCCCTTCTCTATATTTAACCTAAGATGAGACAACGAAAACGCTACTTAAAATTGCAACATATATTCCTGTGTAAGAATACAGAGGAGCGTGCTCATGAATATGAACTCGACAATCCTTCCTTTCAGTCCATATAATAGTCAGGAAATTGCCACTTCCGCGTAAATATATTCTTAAATATCTTGGTATAAGACTGACACATTATCTTTCCTGGGGTAAACACGTACGTGAAATAATGGGGCGATCTATTCGTAAACTGGGTTTCATAAAAAGATATTTGGGTAAATGCGACGATCATGTACGAGAAATTAGCTACGTTTCCCTTGTTAGACCTGATTTGGAATATGCTGGTTGGTTGGTTATTTAGGGGAGGCAACCGACAGCTGAGGTCATTTGCGCCATATAGGATAGGTGGGTAATTGGGTAATGGTAGGAGTTTTCAGGGAATGGAGGAAGGGTGGAGAGAAACCCGGCGTCGGCATTAGCCTACTCTTAACGAAAGGCGCCAAGGGGACCACGGCTTAACGTCCCATCCGACGGACGGAGTACTGTACTTGAAATGCTCTCCACTAGGCACTCAAGTGGGGACCGGTTTTCCACTGATAAATCCGCCACTGCCGGGAATCGAACCCGGGCCCTCGGGATGGGAGGCCAGTACTCTAGCCACCACACCAACCCGATCCCCTTGGAATATGCTGCCAGAACATGGGATCCGTACGAAATCTGTCTAAATACTGAACTTGAACGTATGCAGCGAAGATCGGCAAGATTTGTAAAGGGACGATACGAATACCATACTAGCGTAACCAGTCTATTAAATGAATTAAATTGGGAATCATTGTCAAATCACAGGCTGTAGGTAATTTAGACAATCACTTAAATAAATTCTAAGATAATATTTTCAGTGATGACGTTAAAAACAATTTGCAAACCCTAACTTACTATGGTAAACTGGACCATGATTACAAAATTAGAGAAATTGATTGCCGAACTGACAGATTCAAGATGTCCTTTTTTTCCTCGTAAAATTAGGGATATGGATAACGATAAATATGTCCAATACGAGTGAATCAATCCACAGCATAGGTAGTTGCATGTTTCTTTAAGGATTTGAAGCTAACCCAACTAATAGCACGATTTTGCATGCTTAGTTCGCTATTTTTATTTTTTTAAATAGTGAAGTTTAGACTAATATATTAATATTAATCTTATTCTATGCATGATATGTAGTGCATATTTGGTGAGAATTCATTCCCTGCCACACACCTTTATGGTGGCTTGTAGGGTATTATGTAGATAGATGTAGATGTGTATTTGCCCTTCAATAATCCGATTGTTTTCGGGCCGCTGAGAACTTTCCGTGGCCCACGAGACCGCCATCTGGGAAGACGCCGCAAGAAGACGGGTGTTTCGGCAGCTTAATGGGTTGAAGGGTTGTGAGGGGCAGAGGGGAGAGGTCCCCCAGGGCACACGCCACGTAAGATGAGAGGATTACTTACGGCGGTGCCGGAAGGAGACAATAACTGTTACGAACTGAATCGTGGAAAGAGGAGAGAGAGAGTGAGAGCGTTGGTGGAAATGGAGTGTCGAGAATGGGACCCAGAGGGGAAGAGGTCAGAGGAGAATGCGCCTCTGTGTCCGCGAATCGGAGGCGAGATGCACTTTCTCATTCAGACCGATTCCTCCCACTCTCCCCCGGGAATACTGATCTCCCTCCCTTGCAATGCTGAGTCAACCATGGTAGCAGGGGCACGGAATGGTAATGGACACCGGAGTCTCTGCCGGGGGAAGAGATGGCGGGTTTGCACGAAAATGTCGGTTTCACTCTTTCATCTACTATACTAGAAGCCTAGAAACCAT
This sequence comes from Platycnemis pennipes, assembly GCA_933228895.1. Lineage (NCBI taxonomy): Eukaryota > Metazoa > Arthropoda > Insecta > Odonata > Platycnemididae > Platycnemis > Platycnemis pennipes. The sequence goes on along the minus strand of OW121848.1, from coordinate 112,547,781 downwards.
CGAAAAGATTTTTGGCGTAAGATAAATACTCAATGGACATTAATTATCGACAAGTAAACAAACATAATACTAGTGAGTGAACGTGTTACAATAATTTTAATAATTTATGAAAATGACTTATAAATACCGTACAAAAGTGTTATGTGACGTCTGTGTAGTTCTAGGTTCTTGCCTATCACCGTTTTAGAAATAGGTGTGTGTCAGTACTTTCCAATCCTTGGGTACTGTATGATTAAGGAGTGTTTTATTGAATAATATTTGTAGATAAGGGGCTATTTCAGAAGCTAATATTTTAAATATTATGAAAGGAATTTGATCGGGACCAGTTGATTTGTTCGTATTGATGTTTTTTAACTGACATTTGGGGGTGGTTTGACTATGCTGGGCGAGGTTGAGTTGAATACGCTTTAAAAGTAGGTGTTTAAAAGTTGGCTTTTCCTCAACTTCTGCTGACTCTAATTCCTTAATCTCTTATAAATGTATGTACATATGACCTATTTCCTTTGTGACCCTTAATATTTGACATTTGTCCATGAAGCATTATCACTGCATTTCATCGTTGCATGTAAATAATGCACGTTCGGTAATCTTCACCCCCTGCCACACACCCTCACGGTGGCTCGCAGGGTATTACGCGGACGCAGCTGAGATACTTTTCGGGGATCGGGCTCAGCACTAATCTTCAGATCCGGATTTGAATCCATGCAGTAACCGAGAACACCAGTTCCTACTAAATTGTCATACCGAGAACTGTTTTAATTTCAATGTTAAATAGTGGTCCTTATTGCGCCATTCGCAGTAAGGCCCCACCATTGCATGACAGATGCCAATGCTATTTCCAACCCCCCTCCGTTTCCTAGAAAAAAACCCTCCCTACAGTTACTCACTAGTACTAAACGAGGCAAATGATCTAAAGTGTTGGTAGCTTCCCCCGAACTACTACCACCAACACTTTTGGTAACTAAAGTCAACTTTCAAATAACACTTCAATGGATGCTGCCTCCAAATGTGAGCCCATGAGCTATCTAATGGGCATCTAAAGGAGAGTTCTCCAAAAAATACTTTTCTAGAAATTGCGTTTATCTTTTTGTTTACTTCATGCCATTGATGTATTCTGGGATAGAGAATACAAATTTCTCTTAAGCCACATTTTCGATTAATTTGTAATAATATTTCTGCCATGTTTGCTCCATTATGTGGGGTGTTATGCATCTGACATTAATTACATAACAAAGTGGAAGAGGTTTTTATTTACGCCAATCTACTTGGATTGTCAAATGTGTGATTTATTTAGAAATGCTGCCCATACTGATCCTTCGGTGCCCAAAATTATAGATGCAAAATACGAGTGTATAAAAGTGCGAAGCAATAAACTACCTTCGCGTACTTTAGTGTACGATTAACATCTTTTTTTGCCAAGAACTTCTTATTTATTTTTTTCATAATGTAAGTCACGTTCAGTCATAATATATTCATTTTTAGACAAATAATTTCAGAACTCTGGAATTACTTTTTTATATTCGTTCCGAGATAACTTCATGAGTTCATCATCGTTTAGAAAAACTAATGCAGTCTCAAGACACCTTGAATTTTCGCTATACCACGGATGTATTAGCGGTCTAACGATTGAGGATTGAAAACACATGAAATAAAGCCGAGTAAAACATTTTCAAAGGTGAACAATGTTAAGAAAGAAATATCTGATGAAGGTGAGAGAATTGACCATCTCTACAACTACAGACGAGTTAAGAAAAAGTCTCAAAGTTGTCTTAGGGTTATGGAATGAATCGATCTACAATATATCTCTTGGCCCTTTATCTGAATTTCGATAGTATGAATCGGCAATTAATTTGAGTTACCACATCGCTGCTTCCGATTTTGAAACGATAGATTCTTAAACACAAAAGATGCAGAAGCAGAAATTCTACATTCAGGTGGGTCATATTTGGAGGAAAGTCAGTTTGCAAAGGGTGAAGAAGGTATTACGGTGCGATCTTAAGGGCTACAAGAAGCGCCCATTTTCGGTAAGAAAAATGCCGTCATATGGCGTGGGTGCATTAGCAATAAAAAGCCAGCATAGAGACTCCAGAGACGAAGAGGGAGGGAAAGAGGGAGGAGAAGAGGGGAGGGGATTTGCACGGAAGTCTGCGACTCCTCTCTCGCCACCCCGCGTCGTTTTTGCCTTCTGGGGCGGATGCAAGAGGACGCCCTGAAGCGAGTGCATTGCCCTAGGATCACCTCCGAGAACGCCCGGACAAGGTTCCGCATGGGGTGTGTCCGTGTTTTATTATCTTTTATATAAAATGGGTATCGTTTCGCTCGGGCACTAGATCCCTCGTAAAAAAAAATCCAAGTTCTCCAAAAAAGTGTACACCAGACATCCTGCGATGATATCATAAGTATGCAAAACACCGGAACCTTAAAGAACCTGTAACGAGGGGTCTACGGCGTCTATTAATATATGGGTTAAGATCATATGCTGTAACAGTTGGTGGGACCCCGTCCACAATATTGCAGTTGTATCGGAGTGGGTGGTAAAATTAGTAGAACTATGTGGAGTAACACGATGCATGTGTCACCGTTGGGTGGAACATATTTTACATGTAAATTAAGTATCAAGTCATAAAAGTATTTTAGGGGACATAATTTAGTAAAAATAAATTGCAATATAGAAAATCTGAGAAATTTTCCAAACTGTTTCGAAATTTCAAATTACTTCCGCTTGAGAGAAACGAAAACGCGTATAATTTGAAAGAATAATTTAATAAATGAACACAAGTAGATGAGGCTGAAAATGTCTGATTCTTAACAGCTCACAACATATTCTACTGACAAAATACCTGATACAATAGCTCAAAAATAACCTTAAATATTTGATGTTAAAAAAAATTTGTTAACAATGTTATGGAGTAAGTGACCGAAAAATGAGTACATTCAGAAGCGGAATTTAGAAGAAGTCAAGGTCAGATGATTTAGGGGCAGAACATTATAAGAAACGGAAGAAGGGTGGAGAGAACCCCAGCGTCGGCATTAGCTTCCTCTTAATGAAAGGCGCAAAGGGAACCAGGGTTTAACGTACCAATCGATGATATACTGAACTTAAAGTGTATTTCACATGACACTTAAGTGGAGATCAGTATTACCCATGAATAATAATTCTTCATGAGAATAAATCTCTGCCAGTTCCGGGATTTGAAAAATAGACCTCGGAATCAGGAGACAGTGTACTCCTACGGCCACACCAACCCGATGTGTTTTTGCTCAGAAGAGAAAAGATGTACCATTAGCATTCTTCTCCCTTGTCGACATTTTATCTATTGGCAATAAATTGGCGTAATAACCCAGAGTAAGGTCATACGCAATAACATGCATTACGCTGAGCAAAACCTCTTAGCTAGAAAACTTTAGGAGATCCATATGTCCCTCAGCAAAATTAGGATTGACCAAATGTAGAGGGATAAAACATGTCAAAGCTGGTGGAGGGAAATCGACCAGGAGTCCTATGCTTGTATCAAACAATTCTTAACTCCGCAATCACTGGAATTAATCTTCATTGATACCGTTGACATTTCTGTTGTTATCTGTTTAACGTACGTTTAATAGGTCCACAGTACACAACTTAAAAACGATAAAGGAATTAGAGTCACCAGCAGTGTAGAAAAAGCCAATCCTTTAAACACCTTCCTCCAAAGCGTATTCAACTCATCGTCACACAACGTAGCGGAACCACCGCCGAACACAATCAGTGAGCAAATGCCTGAAATAAAAATTTCATGTAGCGGAATAGAGCAGCAGTGAAAAAAAAAATTGTAAAAAAAATCACCATGTCCCAATCAAATTCCTTCCAGAGTATATAAACATTAGCTTCTGAAATAGCCCCCTATCTAGAAATCATATTCAATAAAACACTAAAGAACACTAAAAGGTAGGGGAAGTATTTTAGAGTAGTCTGTAGTGCATGATGCATGTATTAATCCCTTAAACACTATAGATACTTACAATCTATTTACATGAGACCCTATAGTTGCTTGTTTGCATGTCGGTAGTGGATACTTGGTGATCTTCACCCCCTGCCACATACCCTCACGGTGGCTTGCAGGGTATCGTGCAGATGTAGGTGTAGATATATCGTTGAAATTCGCCGTGCTTTAGAATTTCTCGAGACATTATGAACGTTTTTTTTCTTAAAAAATCGATTTGGTCCTCAAAAGCGCTCAAAAAACCATAAGAGCGATCATGACGATTTCTACTTCAAATTATAAGTGACGAAATGCATTTCGCTGCATTTGTTCTCGATCTAAGTTCTAAAGCTTTCAGCGACTGCAAGTTTTACCGACATTCCTGGAGACAAAGGACTGAGGGAGCGCCGATAACTATATCACCGTCATATTTCTTGGTTCCATGTATTTTTCCTTTAACTGAAATCACATCATTTGTCATCAAAACAAACTTCACCCACTACGAATGGGTTAGCGTACACGGCAAATTCGCGGCACAATGGGAAGACATTTGGGACAAAAAATCGAACCATATCGCGTTTTGTGTATTGGTCAAAACGCGAGGGAGAGATTTCAGCAAAAGCGCATGCTTTTTTTTAGAAGTATTAGGATTGACGAGATATAGAGGGGGGCGGGCGCTATGTGTTTTTTTTCTTCGTGATCTCAATCGGACCCTTCACCCAATCCCTAGGGATCTACCATCCATGAAATTCCACGCCAGGGTCCATTCGCTCGTTCGCGAGTAATGCACGCCGGAAAACGACGCCGGGACGAGTGGAGCGAATCGTTTTTTCACGTAAATTGCCAATTTTTGAAGGGATATGGGGGCGGGGAACACTCGATTTTTACAGAGGATGAAAAACAGCACGAACTAGTAGAAAAAAAGATGACGTACGTTAGCCGTCGACTTTGTGAACCGGAAAACCCGAAATATGAGGATGAAACATGACCAGGGGAGGACTGCGGAGGACTGAACCAAGAAAAAAAATTAAAGAAAAAACTGCAAGGGGATGAAATGGACGTCGAGTTACGGGGGCATTAGTTCCCGAGATATTGCCCCGTCGCCGGAGCAGATGTCGAATGTGCCGTGTGACACATTAGATCCGTTCGCTAGTCGACGCTGGGTCGATGGCCGGAGAGCGAATAAAAGTTAATTTCGTCCCCACCCAAAACCCACCCCTGTATGCTGCGGAATCGGATTGTAAAAGATTTACTCGGGGCGCTGGCCGCCGCTTCGGGAACAGCTGCGAGAACTGGTCCCGGCTAAGAGACGTATTGCCCATCGATGGAGCCGACTGTTTCTTCTCTCTCCCCCGCTATCACACCCGCGTGTTTTTCTTTTGTCGGCAACAACCCCAAACACCGTCTTTGCTTGTCCACACACGATCAAAAAAACACACAACCACATCCTACCACACCATTTCCCTGCCGTCCATTAGAAAGACACGAAAGTTTCCTCACGGCTCTCCCTTGGGATCCGTCGACCGAGGGCTGTGAAGTTTCATAATCCGCAAAACGGCGCTCTTCCGCACCTGTTTCCCATCTCCAAATGCTTCTCTCTCTCATTTTCCTCATTCCGTCCTTTCACTCATACTTTTCATCTCTCCTCATATCTGGAGGTATCCCTCCTCACATTATCCCGTACACTGATGCAAAGATTAGATAAACAATATTTTTGATTCGCTATTTCGGGAATGTAGCCCGAAAGGTATCAAAACGTTCGGTTGACACGAGTTGCTATTTTCCATTTTGCTCCTCGAAGAATGATGGAGCATGAGGCATTGGAGACTGAATTAAATCGAAGAAAATTTTGATTTGGAACATTTTCAAGACTGGCAGCAAAGAATCCAAATGGAAAGGATGGGAAGAATAGGCAGCATAGCAAAGGGATAGGTAAGTGAAATATTTTAGAGTAGTCTGTAGTGCATGGTGCATGTATTAACATGCATACTACATACATACTATAGATACTAACAATATAGTTGCATGAACCCTATAGTTGCTTCTTTGCATGCTAGTAGTGCATGCTTGGTAATCTTCACCCCCTGCTACACACCCTCGCGGTGGCTTGCAGGGTATCGTGTAGATGTAGATATAGATGTAGATGGAAGTATATTTACTGAGGTACATCAAGTGAAGCGGTGTAGTATTTCAGTCAGTAGGGCGTTGTGTCTCTCGACCATGGAACCATGTACCTGCCAGGGCAGTAATTTAGGAAATATCCAGCAAATATATCGTTGTTTTATCTCCGAGCATCAAATAATTTCATGTGATCACAGTAGGCATGGGGAAAATATAATTACCTCGAGAACTTAATCGTGATATATACTCTTTTAATCACTCAACTTGGCGAGAAAATCTTCTCAACAAGATCGGTTGAGTGCTGAGATAAACGTAACAGTGTCACACACGTAAGACCGTCTACACGCCAGTCAATAGATTTGGTGTTAAAGGCTGTGCTACAGGGCTCTGGAGCGGTTAGAGGTATTCGTTGGATACACACATGTGTAACTGATTTTGCACCGCTGCTGGAACAACTCTCTCGTTCAGAGCATGTACAGCGAGGATAATTTTCATTCAGTCACTTCCATGGATTGAGAGCGGTGAAACACAAGGTGTTAAGCTCTCAGTTTCTTCCTCTCAATAGCATCGACCACAAGTGAATCCTTCTGTTTACTATATTTGCTCGCCATTTTGAGAAGTTACTGGCGATCGAAAGGTACCCAGACACGGTAAGGGACGAAGAAATTAAGTGACACTATTTGGTTCCTCCCGCTGCGAAAGGGCCCAGGAGAATGTTTCCGTACCCCACTCCAGGAACACGACGTCTAAAAATCTTTCCACCGCTACAGCAAAAGTAGTATCGAGGAGTGGTGGGAAAAAAGGAATCGCAGCGTCATTGGCCTAGTTCTACTCAAGCGTGCGGAGTCCGTGCGGCACTCTTGTGCTTTATTACGCGGAGGGACGTACGTGCCACGTATCAGAGCCACGGACGAATAGCACACATGCATCTAAACCATCTACAGCGCCACGGGGTGAGAGACGTCGGAATGTACAACAATGGAGGACATTTTCGAGCGAGATAGATGGGTTAATGGGCCGGGTGAGGTTGAATGGCGCAGAATATCTTCCCGTTCCCTCTCTCTCTCCCCATTCCCTCGTCCTATGAGCTCTTCTCTCACCTGTTCTGCTCCGCGCTCACGGCTAGAATGGGTTGGGACGAGGAGCAGAAAATCGCGGAAGGAGGAGGGGGAGACGTGTATGGGAGGCATTAAAAGCCCGGAACATGCCCGCCGAATTGATGGATGGATGGCCAGATAAACGGCTTTATTGTCAGGGCACAATCCATCCTGTTTCACTTATCGCGGCGTGGGAGGGAGAACTTTGGGGCACGTAAAACAAACAATGAGATTTTAATTTAAAACCAACAAGTCTCCCGTAAAGTTAAACAGAGATAACGCGGCGAGGATAACGCGAAGTCGGTCACGCAGGGGAAATGGGTCGGCATATGGGGGGAGGGGAAAGTTTTGACGAATTTTGCAGGATCAACTTTCGCGATTCGGGAAGATACCGCAGGGGAAGGGAATTAGGAATGTAAAAGTCGCGATGGATTTGAGGGAAGATGAGTGGAAAAGAGAGACAGTCGTCTCTCACTGCGTTGGATTATTTCACTCAACCTCCCATGTAAGGACAAACATATTAAGGCAGCGTTTTGAGAATCAACAAATGATGGGAGCATTAAGCAATTACAGAATATTCTTTCATATCACGACTACCGCGCTGGGTCAAAATTACAAATTGATGCACATCATCCTCATCTCTAGTTACTGAGGAGTTTTTGAGTGAACTAGATTAGTCATTAAAAATATTTTGCATGCTTAAATCTCAAACAATTGTGGTTCAGAATAGAAGAAACATAAAAAAGTCGTAACTTAAACGTAAAACAAGCCTCATTAAATGTATTACACATAATTTTTATTTACTTAACTGGTTTAAATATCTTTAGATCATTATCAAGAGTTTTAGCACTTCTCTTAATAATGGCCCTAAAAAGTGGAGTGAACAACAATAATCATGTGGAATATAATACCACACACCATAATGTTCATATTATTTTTGGGTTATGTCGATATTCCACTAGTTAACATGCCCACTATTAATAAGATTAAAAATACTCGAATAAATTCCAATGGCAAAAAACATCAGTATGTTTTTATCGTAAATTAAAAAAGGTGATACATACTAAAAATCGAACACTACCAAATTAGATTGTTCCGTAATCCTGGTATGTTTCCTAAAAGACAAACAACTAAATGCTCCTTAGACATCAGACAGCAAGTTTATGTTAACACCCACCACAAAAGAGAAGTGTATACGAAAAATCTTTTGTTGTAAATGCCATAAAATTATAGAATTCCCTACCCACGAGCCTAACATGCACGCAATCCATGCTGGGAATAAATGCTGGGAATAAATGCTGGGAATATCTATCTAAAAATTTGTACAATTAAGGAGGTTCCACCGTGACTCCGCGATTCAAAATCCCGTAAAAGAGCTATGTTATTTAATGAATAAATACCGATCCAGAAAAGCACCTATATGGCAAATCAACTATATGGTGATAACGCATGATCAATAATTTTATGAGTATGATATTATATAGCGCGTTGTAGTTGCATTCTATTTTTTACTAGCTCTTTTAACTAATTTTGACTTCGGAACATGACTGACGTGTTGTTGCCACGTTTAATTTACAAGGTGAGAATACATGCTCAATCCCGCTAATACGTATTCTAAAATAGGTTAAATATTTTCTTACTTAGTTTTAAACTATTCCCTTGCAAATTCCAATCTTTATTTTGAATTTATTAATATTCGTATTTTTGAAAATTGTTTGGCAACAATGACGCTGCTACCATTTGGAATCATTGGTATTAATTACACCATATCAATAACCAATGAAATATTTCAATTACATAAAAAATATAAGAAGGACCTTGGTAAGGTATATTCCTAAATTAAGTCCGTAAATAGGCTGGTAAGCACATTTCATCTCAAGTACCGTTGCCAATGATAACAACATACTATAGCGCCACTTTCATGTAACTAAGGCTTTTCTGCTTTTTTTTCGAGCAAACATTTATTAATATCAATTAAATAAGTGTGGTAAGGCGAGCACTTTTTCACAGTGATAAATTCTACATAAAATTGCGCATCTTATATTAGTTTTTCGTCAAAACGACATTTGTCTTTGAATTATTAATATGCAAAATTTACTGTAAGATCCATGCTCTGCCATGTAGCCACATATAAAATAGCAGACTTTCAACTTCTTTTTTCTCGAAATATATTATGGAAAGGACAAATTAATTTATTGCCAATCGATAGAAGGGCCAAAAAAATGATGTTTCCTGAAATTTTCACAAAAATGACATCTACTTCATAATTCGGTGGAGCCACCTTAAGTGTTTCCCACATTTGTATATACTAGTAAAATATAATATGCAATATAGAACATTTTCACCTATATACATATAATACTTTACGTAAATGCTTATTGTCTCGTTAAATGCCGACTGGTGTGCAAGTTTAATTTGTATTGTTTTCCTAAGGTGACATTGCCACAGAAAATATATAAAATGTATTCTTAAAAAAAACACAAGATCCTAGGAATGAGTTCATGACCGAGCTCATCTTTAGCTTTCGCTGACAAAACTGTACTGTGATCGTTGGGTAGGCTCGTACTTTGAGGCCTTTAGTAGTCGGACCACAGGTTATCACTATGAGAATTGAAGAGGGACCTGATGTCACCACTTTCCCTCACCATCTCACTCTGTGTAATGTGTCAACAAGTATTGTATTCAAAAAGCAGAACTGATATACGGAGAGGCAGCTTACACTTCAAGCTCCCACGTAAGAGTCGGTGCGTCAGCAGAACAGTGTCCAGCAAACATGCCCTATGCCCAAAAACGTCAATATCCTGGAAATCAAGGATAAAAATAATACAAATATAGACACGAGAGCGCGCAAGACCCACCATTCTTTCCTTCCGTATGCCACATCTTTCTTAGACCGGCTACGCGGTGACCTACAACGAAAGGCTCCCTAAAAGAGTCAAGGGAGCTCCGGGGCTGCAGGTGCAGGGATATCCGTACACTATCCATAGGAATCTGGTGAGGTCAAGGAAGTGAGGAGGAAGAAGAAGAGGAGGGTAGCAGAGAAAATAAGCGTGTATTTTGGGGACGAGGAGGAAAAAAACCGCCAAACAACGGATGCGTGCTCAGGACGGGCGGATGTACCGAGCCCTCTGCGGCGCACACGCTTTTTGTTCTCGGATTAAAAAAAAACAAAATTCTTCTGTTCTGTTATTGTGTTTGGCTTTCGAAGTTTCTCAAAAATATCTGTGCGGGAAGACAGGATGGAAAAGAAATATGCCCTGGGGGTCGGCGGGTGGAAAGGAAGGAGACGGTGTGGGGGGCGGGGGAACAGCTGGAGATGCTTAATTTATCGCGATGCTGCGTGACGTAGGAATGTACACATTCCGATGCCCAGGGAGCTGGCAGGAACCGGAAAGTCACATCATGCTGGCAATGTTAGGATCCGGGAATATTTGTCAATATTTTCTTCGAACCATGCCAACCCCCCTCAACTCCTGACTGTGAATGAGCCAATATTTCCATCCAATCGGCGATGCGATCAATATTCACTATGGTTTTCTTATCCACTCACAAGTTAAATTGCACAGGCAAACGAGGTTTGAAACTGTGAACAGAGATATGGCGCGGTGAATCGTTCAGGATGAATGCGGCAACTCCGCACGGCTTTCAAATAGCCACCGACCCGCCTCATTCTCACCCTTTAAACATATATGGATTCAAAAAAGTTTGAATTAATCATGTTCTTAACGATGATATGCTATATTATTTGCTTATCTAATGATTACAACGCGATGAAGACTGCATTTACTCGACCACTATGAAGCGAGAAAAACGCTTATGATAAAATTTAACTCAGTATTTTATTTTAAGAGGGACAATCTTCTGAAATTAACAAAAACGTATTAAATACTCTTGTTTATATATCGCTACAATTTGGATTTGGTCAGCTGACACATTTTTGAGAAAATATTTTTTTAATTGGATGTAATTCTAGAACATGTATAAAATGCAGTAATTTTTGCATTCAAACTCTAGGAAAAAAACTGCACTGTATTGAAAAAAATAAAAGGCTTATGGATGACCTTGGAAATATGACATAAATATTTAATTTTATTCTCTATAAGTCTTTTTAATTATTTATAAAAAAGTAGTTTGTAAGTCTGGAACAATAGTGTACAATCTTTATCATTTTTGGTGTCAACCATCGTTATTTCAATGCATAAACGGCATACTGAAACAAATAAGCTCAAGGCATGCTAGATTACCATGATAAGCTTACTGACAGGCGATCTTTTTCAGAAACGTAAACCTCTATCAATGTAGGGTCCAATCATGCACTTACTGCCAAATCTATTCCACATATATTGTAGGCAGAATATAGGGAAGGAGCGAAATGATAAGGGTAAAGCTCGTCAGAGAGTGCCCGTCCTTTGAAGACGATTGAGAGAAAGGTCCCTCTCGGACAGTGGCAAGGGAAAAGCCCTTAATGCCAAAGGGATGGCTCTCATCGCCGCGGCGAGTGCGGGAGGGTGGTCGATTCTAGGGGGGGGGGGGGTGGTCATTGCCTCCTAGCGCCACCCCCCCTGATGAGGGCGCCACCTTCCCCTAACACCATGGATCCCCCGACCCCCTTTCGCCCCTCGAATCGTCCAATCACACCCATCCTCCCTAGAGTCCCAGACTGTGACGTACGAGGATGGTAATGACACACTCCTCGAGAAAGGACGAGGGGGCAAAGGGAAGGACGCGAGAAGAGGGAGAAAGTGTGACGGTTGGACGTAAACGGAACGTGGAAGGCCTTTGGGTGAAGCGAAAGGGTGAGGAAAAGATAGTAATTATAAGGAATAGGAGTTCCAACTGGGAGCTGAGGTCCCTTCGACCCTAGTGGTTAGAAAATGTTAGACGTTCATGAAGGGTTTATAGACGAAGTCTTAGTAAGTTAAAATAGCCAATAGAATAGCCCAGGTGAGGAGGGCAATGCAGAGAATAAAGGATCCATTTAGGACTGCAAATACAAGCATGAAAAGGTGGAAGCACAATGACACGTGCAAAGAAATCAAGGTTGGAATCATTATTAATGTGGTGCTACAGAAGAGTGATGGAGATATAAAGAATCGATCGAATGACTAACAAAGAGTCGGGAATAAAACGCATAAATACGAGTGCATCAATGGGCAGTTGAACTTTGGCATAAGGACTTTAAGCTAACCCAACTAAAGGAATGTATTTGTATGCTTGCTTTGATATTTTTATCTTTTATTTTAAAATTGAAGTTAAGACTAGCATATTATTGCTAAATCTTTTTTATGCAAGATATGTAACGCATGCTTGGTGAGAATTCACCCCCTGCCACAAACCATTATGGCGACTTGCAGGGTATTATGCAGATGTATATGTAGAAGAATACTCCGTACGTCAGAAGATATGTTCAGCCGTAAACCTCTCGACGCCATTCGTCAAGAATAGACCAAAGCCGACGCAAGGATTCTCCCCGCTTTTCTTCCGTTAACTGAATCGTTTTTACACCCTCAACTTGCCTGTTACTTTTTCACCGGCCACACAGCACGAAATCACGATTATTACCCTGTACATTTCGTCCCGTAGTTTAAGCTCGTGAACTTCTGTGTGTGCAACGATTCGTAGCAACACTGATCGCTAACCAAGTGCCTTTTGTTGAAGCTCGCGTAATGGGTGGGGGCAGTGGTAACGCGAGGGGAAAATTCGTGACCCCAACGCTTGTGGATGTGCCGCTTCGGTAAGAAGAAGGAGGGTTGGAATGAAGGAAACAAAGGGCATGCAAAAGGGCAAGAGACGAAAATGGGGACGAATGAAAGACATTTTCGATGGGGAAAGGGAAATAATGACAGTCATTCTTTGAGGTCGCCGACAGGAGAGATGTGAGCCGAGGGATTGAGAGCGGGACCTTATGCCTTCGGACGGGTGGAATCGGAATGAAGCACTTTTCGCTTTAAAGGACGAATCCTCTAAAGGTTCGACCAGTGTAAGGAAGCCTTTGTTACTATGGCCCGCGACATTTATGGGAAGGAACTAGCTGGGCACGGAATACATTTGCAAGGCATTCTCAAAAGATTTACACCTCGATTACTCATTCATTGTTCAACACCTCGATTCAAAATGTCCTTTTTCCCTCGTACTATTAGAGAAACGAATAACGGTAAATATATACAATCGCAGAGTAGCAATGGATAGCATTAATAGCTGAATGTTGGTATGAGTACTTAAAGCTAACCCTACTAACAGAATGTTTTTGCATGTTTGCTTTGCAATGTCTATCTTTTTTAAATAGTGAAGTTCAGACTAGTATATTAATAATATTCCTTTTTCATGCATAATATGTAGTGCATGTTTGGTGAGAAATCACCCCCTGCCACACACCATTGTGGTGGCTTGCAGGGTATTATGTTGATGTAGATGTACTCGATGACTGAACCCGTTTTCATTTCCGCGAGTCAGTCCTGGGTCATGGTATATGTGCTTCTCAAGCAATTTTACTCCTGAACACACGAGTTTATATTACACACTTGCTGCTAAAAACACTAAATGCCATGGAAGTACATGATCTTTCTTGACACATGATCTTTCCTGGGGTAGACACATGCGTGGAATAATGGGTCAAGCGAATCGTAAACTGGGATTCGTCAAAAGAGTACTGGGTAAATGTGACGGTCACGTACGAGAAATCAGCTACATTTCCCTTGTTAGACATCATTTAGAATATGCTGCCAGTGTATGGGATCCCTACGAAATCGGTCTAAATAACGAACTTGAACGTGTGCAGCGAAGATCGGCAAGGTTTGTAAAGTGACGGTATGATAACCTTATTAGTGTAACCAGTCTATTCAGTCTATAACTGAATTATATTGGGAATCATTTTCAGATCGCAGGTTGAAATTTAGACTTAATCTCTTAAACAAATTCCAAGACCATATTTTCAGTGATGATGTAAAAAATATTTTGCGGACCCCAACTTACTATGGTAGAATGGACCATAATCACAAAATTAGAGAAATGATTGCCGAACTGAGAGATTCAAAATGTCCTTTTTTCCTCGTACAATTAGGGATATGAATAACGGTAAATATATCCAGTACGAGTGTAGCAATGGATAACATTGGTAGCTGCATGCTGGTGTAAGGAATTAAACTAACCCAACAAACAGCATATTTTTGCATATATGCTTTGCTATTTTTATTTTTTTTTAATAGCGTAGTTTTGAACAGTACCTATACAAGTACTAATCTTTTTTTATGCATGATATATAGTGCATGTTTGGTGAGAGTTCACCACCTGCCAGACACCTTTATGGTGGCTTGCAGGGTATTATGTAGATGTAGATGTACACTCTACTGCGCCTAAACAATATCCGACGAACTGCTGCAAATGAGGGGCAGGGTTGTCAGCACACCACCCTTCCATTACCGGTCGCTTCTCATATTCTTTAAATAGTCGTTATCGTTCTTTTGAAATAAATTTGTTTAAGTTTGGCCGTCATTGCAAACGGTACGTGTGAAGAATGAGTTTTTTGACTTTTCCTTCAATGTGATTTCACATACCATTGGATCAAGATATTCGTAACCTAACTTGATTGAAACCACTTCCAAGTTTCTCATCATTTACATATTGCAGTTATTACACACACAACCAAGACGAGAAAATCATCGATTTGAGATCTTAGGATTTTGCGTAAGTTCTCAAATGAAACTTATGGAGTTACTTCGGAAGAAGCATTTCTTCAACATAAGTCACAAAAACGGAGAGTCACGTTCAGAAACTTGCAGAGAATGGGTTTAAAACTTATTTTAAAAATGACAAAACAGTTACACGATAACTCGGTGTTAAAACGTTAATGAAGTTGACGTTTTGCTGTTGCAATAAAACTCACAAACAGGGGCTTGAGGTGGAATTGTGTGTAGCGAAAAGGAAGAGAAAAATGAGCATCACCTTTGTTTTAACCACCGTTTAAACTATATTCCATTGGAGGTTTCCGAATTTGCTGGAAAAGGAATAGCGTCCGAAAATCTTTTACCTACACGTGGTGGGTTCGAATGAAGGCAAGATCGTTAACGGAATGATAAAGGGAAGAAACGTACTTCCCTGTCCCAAATCGTCCACCCTTCCAACATCCCGAGGTGGAACCGAAGGGGGTAATTGAAAAGCATAAAAAAAGAATAAAATCCGGACGGGGGAGCGTGGAGAAGGCAACGTGGTCGGTTGGCTACGAAAAATACGAGTGGCCCCGAGATAAAGAACACGCGGCTATTCCTGAGTGCGGGTGAGCACGGGGAAGTTTTTGGCGAGAGTTACGCTCTGGGTGAACGAGGGTGGATGACCGAAAGAGAAAGGAAGGCCGTAAGGAGTGGGAAAAATGGTGAAAATGGTAGCGGTTGGCGAATGTTACATGTCTACATCTACATCTACACGATACCGGGCAAGCCACCGCGAGGGTGTGTGGCAGGGGGTGAAGATCACCAAGCATGCACTACTAACATGCAAACAAGCAACTACAGGGTCTCATGCAACTAGACTGTTAGTATCTATAGTATTTAAGGGGCTAATACATACATCATGCACTACAGATTACTCTAAAATATTTCACCTACCTATCCCTTTGTTATGCTGGCTATTTTGTTCTCTTATAGCACTTGTTCTCTTGTAGTAGTTTCATAGGATAACGTCCCAAAGCAGAGGGAGATAAAGGTCGGGGTGTGGGGATAGCAACGGAGGAGAAGAGGAATAAAAAGATTCACGATGACACGGATGATCGAAGAGGAGGAATGTAGCTAACTGAAGGTAACATCTACACCTACATCTACGTAATACCCTGCAAGCCACAAAAAAGGTGTGTGGCAGGGGGTGAATTCTCACCAAACATTCACTACATATCATGCACAAAAAAGATTATATACTGTTCTAAACTTCACTATTTAAAAAAATATAAAAATAGCAAAGCAAACATGCAAAAGCATGCTGTTAGTTGGGTTAGCTTCAAGTCCTTATACCAACATGCAGCTATCAATGTTATCCATTGCTACACTCGTACTGGATATATTTACCGTTATTCATGTCCCTAATATTACGAGGAGAAAAGGACATTTTGAATCTGTCAGTTCGGCAATCAATTTCTCTAATTTTTTTATCATGGTCGTCTACCATAGTAAGTTGGGTTTCGCAAAGTATTTTTAACATCAACACTGAAAATATGGTCTTAAAGGTAAGTGCATAGATAAAACGCACACGCACACATGCATAAAGAAAACAGGAGAAAGAAGAAAGGGAATGAGAGAGAGAGAGACGGTCGGGTTCGGTACACTTGGGGGAGGCTTGGAGGAATGCTCTTTAGGGCCGCGTGGTTTGCAGAAACAAGCTAATCGCTCCGCCCACACTACTCCTGGAGTGTGCCGGAAAAAAAAGCGACGCGCGGCGATAACTGCGAAACTTTCGGGTGAGGAGTGGTGGAGGAGAGGAGTGGAGTAAAAACGGATTCTTTTCTTTTGCGTTTTATGAAACGAGTTCCGGGAACTTTTTCGTCGAGTGGAGGGAAAAGAGAAGGTGGGAAGGGAGTTTTGCCTGTGTTCCGGGAGAGGGCGAGATAGATTGAAGGGTTCCCTGTTCGGAGGTTTGAGCCCGACCCTCTCTCTCTCTCTCGACGCTTTTTTTTTATCTCTTCCCCTCGTGCCACTCCCCAGAGGCAGCGGTGATTTCAACCGGATAACCAGTGAATTTGCGTCGAGGCTCGAAGTTCCAAACAGCCCGCACAACTAAATCGTCACCTCGATTATGAACTCGGAAAATAAGTTTTACTAATGACGAAATGCGCATTAGGATCCATCGTGGAAAACAGAAGGGACAGGAGGTCAAAACTTAAATTTAAAGCAACAATCGCTTGCCATATGTTTTAGGAATGAATTTTTTTGAGCGTTCTTCCAAATGAGAATGAGCAACGTCAGCTGTTATGAATTTATATACGCTTTCAAATTTTTCTGAGCGAGCCTTGCGACGACTAACGCAATTTTTCAGCAGGGGCTGATAAAATTCTAACTCCTGATGCCAAGTAAAGTGCATCATCAATACGTTTGTTAAATGCACAATAGAACTGAAAAATTATTTTTCATTTTTGGTGCTAAGAGCGCGTTAAAATTTTTTTCTCACAGAGTAAAATATCCTATTTGTTTATAAACAAAGGTGATTAAAAATAAAAGTATACTTCCACTTCTAACAAGTGAGTTTAGGGTATTTATAAACTCTGAGATAATTTTGTGACTAAAAATGTTCCATTTAAAATAAAGTATGTTACATTTGCAAGTTTTTTTTCAGTCAACCTTCCACAACAAGCACCTTTACCTTCATTTTGAAGGCTATATACGACTCTTTATAATGTTTCATGATGCTGATCTTATCCGTTTAATAGTCTGATACATTAGGCATTATTTTCGCCCTAACTCATTTACGAAAATGAGTTCATTGGTAAAACTATACTTCAATTACATGCAAGGGGATGATTAAATGCAATGCCTATACATAATAACGTGGCCAAACTCCAGACTGTAGTACTTGTAAATGAGTCCCTTGAAAAATATGAATCATTCAGATGACAAAACATATAAAATGTTTTACATGCGTTGAAATGACCTCTGTGTCGTTTCATTCAAATGCATCTACGATCACATTCTGTATTAATCCATCTACATAAATGCTGTGGCGTAAATATTAATTCTATAATTTGCATGTTTACTCACCACTGAAGCATTCACGCAACAAATATCTGATCCTCCATCGTTTAAATTTTGATTCCATATGACGTACCACTTCCTTTCAATTCACAAACAATTTCAACTTAATATAGAATTATATCAAAACAATGCTACGTGCGATTTTTAAATAATATTAATATTTTAGATATTAAAGATTTTTAAATAATGATTTATTATGTTTTGCTGCATTGATCCATCCCGCGTAAGGAAAATCATTTGCAGCTGTAGCCTGACGACCATATCCTATTAACAACATTAAATAAATAATTACTTCAAGATGCCCGTGAAAAAAACATTTCATCATACACGTCAAGCTAGGATATAATATATTATATTAAAGTAGGATGACATCATCATCATCATACTAATATATAAAAATAAACCGGTATCTGTCTATCTGTCTTCCGGTTCTATGTTCGCTACGTATCTCATCAAAAACTATTGAACCGATTGTGCTGAAATTATGTGGGATCCTAGCGTATACACTAAAAGGTGCTATAGGCTATACAAAAAGGGCTCAAGACCCGGGTTCGATTCCTAGCCCCAATTATATATTTACATTAGTTTATATTGACTTGTTCAATTTATGGTAGCGCAAGCGTTTTTTCTTTTGCTCGGTAAAATAACTAATTATTAATCGATTTCTTTCAATCTTTCTGCATTTAATTGGAAAATGTTAAAACATTATTTTTCTATACACCATGCTAAATATTATATATTTCAAGTTATAATAAGTACTTATTAAATTATAATTAAGTGCTTGAAACTATGTAAAATTAGTTATCAAACAAATATTTGTTATTGTGCATTTCAGTGGGTGACTACGGTAAGGCATTCGTGGTTAGTTCGCAGTCTTTGAATTTCATATAATTGTACATGTTCGCATAGCTTAACTATAAGTGTGCAGTAAAAGGGTTGATATAATTGAATGAGGGAGTAGTAATTAAAATAAAACTCGCATTAGAATAAAAAAATGATAAGTGGCTACCTATTTGCAATATTCCGTAGTAAGGATACATAACGAAGAAGGGCGATGATTGATGGCCCTGGGTGTGGGCAAAGTGTGATTCGTCCCCATCGAATACGCTCAGGGGTTCCGAAATACATTTACCCTCTTCCCATCCCCGAAACGCCGGTCAGGCCCAGGGTGGTGGGAAGGATGGCAGAGACCAGATTTGGGTGATTCTGGAGGAAGCAACGATGAGACGATGGCCTCCCGGATTGGATTTCGGGGCGGAAGGGGGTTGATGGGTAAAAGTGAGGGTGGGGTGGGAGCTGAACGGGGTTGCTGAAGTGACCGGGAGGCCCAGGAATGAGCAGGAGAGCGGGCATCGAGTGACCTACCACCAGCCTCTCTTCCGCTAGTCCACTCCTCGACGAATTCTGCTCTTGGATCACTGAGCAATTAAATCCGTTCCACTTCATGTGCCATCACAAGAGGGGTTATCGGGGCTTTGGGGAATGGAGTTTGCACGTTCAATTTCCGAAGGGCCGACCAGGAACGCTATGAAGACAGACGAGCATTATGCTACATTGAGCATCCCATTGTCAATCGTGGAACCACGTAGATAGGGGTTGGTCAACTTCACCCCTATTTCTAACACTAGAGTGGTTATTTTACTAATATAAATGGCTCGGCTAAGGATACAGTGAAGACAGTGATTAGATGAATGTTTACATAATTAGTGTTTCAGCTATTAACCAATGAAAATTAAAAAGAGAACGTTGATTTACTCAACTATGCACATTGAATAAATAATAGTAACATACATGCTGATTCTGCAGAGGATTTCACAAATGATATTCATTGTAAAATAATGAACACACAATTAAAGCAAATAATATTATTGCAACTTTAGCATTTGAAATATATTATAAAGTATTCCATTAAAACAGTCTACGTATTGGAGAAGTTAGACTATGCCTCAACTACCAGGATTTAAGCGAACCGTTTGCCATAACCGTAATCCTTATGCAAATACAAAATTTTACCTTCATGAGATGCTCCAACTCACTAAATTTCAGTAGGTAGACCATTAAAATACCAACTTGCGCATTAAAACAGACATATTTTTATGATAACATCTGTATCTCTGTATGAGCAACCATAACCACCTGTGAAAGTAACTTCTACCCTTCAATTAGAGGATCCACGACGGCTATTAAAAATGCCTTTTCTAATTCAATACGATTATAGGCACCAAACGCGCCCAAGGATTTGTCCGAAAATCGTTTTTCCAGAATGGTATCGCAATTTTTGATTACGATGTTGGATGCTCAGCGGCGGACGGGCGACCGACGGCATGTTGCTGGTGTTCGAAAGATTCGCGCGGAGCCTCGGACGGCCATCCACAGAGATGACGTGCTGCCGCCGTGTCGTCATAAATAAAACCCCTTTATATCTCAGCTCCAATTTAGTTTATGAAAAATTGCTCTCGCTTATTTTTTTTCAAGCTTTACAAATTACAGCTCGTTTAAATTTTAAGCTTCTCATAAAACATTTGTAGACTCCAATCGATTTTTAATTCAAACGCGTATCGAAACTCAATTAAAAACGGACGAGTGTCGAAAACGTGTAGTGTGCTTTAGGACTATATATTTTAGTTATGATAAAATTTTAGCTCTCCATTGATTCTCTGTCGCTGTTTCACAATGTTCTTAACATGACCAAGTCTTGAAATTGGGTGTTTTACCGTGTTTTCTTTTGATTTATGACAACTCACATCAAAAGGTGAGATGATATCAGCCAAAACGATGTGTCATTTTAAAGACAAATACATTCTCTTTCCAACCATCTAAAGTACGTTATACCACACAATGATCCTGAGGAATGCGTCAAATTCCAGGTCTATACCATTTTGACGGTGACAATAATTGCGATAACATTATGGAAAAACGATCTTTCGGACAAATCCTTGGACGCGTTTGGTGCCTAAAATCGTATCGAATTTAAAAAGGCACACTAATATGTCACGACGAACGTAAATAATGATAGAGCTTGACCATTATAAATGCACAAGGCAGCTGCAGAAAATCAAACTCCTCACCAGCATTCTAAATTTTTCGCTTCAGATAATGCAGATGGGTTGGCTCCTCCACATTACCGATACCTCCAAAGCATTTATTCATCTCGCATCGCGCAACGGGACACAAAACTTCGCATCTGCATTGATAACTCGTTAAATTCTTCCATGATAGGAATTCGTGAAGGAAAACCGCGGAACTAGGTGGGAATTGGACTTTGGAATGCTCGTGTTGAGAGCCGGGGTGTCGAAATTGGAGTTTCTCCTAAAACGTCCGCGTATCCGGGGGGTTATAGTGATTAATATGGACTTCGATAATCTCCTAAAAAAAACTATGACTCTATTTGAGAGGATCAGAGGATTTTGGGAAATGTGGAGCCCGTCCTCGCGGGGGCGGTGGGTCAATTAGTAGTCCTCTCTCCACGTGCGTCAAAATCACTGAGAATTCCTAATCAACATCGGCACCATTATTACCTCTCCTATGACAGGGCATGGGCACGTGAGGTGTATGCACATTCCATCCCTGTTTGACACACCCATCTGCGGGGGTGCGAGAAATTACTCAATGGACCTCGGGCAATCAAAACCCGTACCCAAATTCAGGGTTCAGTATACCCGTTTTAAAAAATCCTTTGCCACCATTTTGTCTACATTTTTCCAGAGAAATGACTAACTCCCTTTCGAATAATTACCACAATATATATACCCCACATAATTACCCTGGCCTGGAAACTCCGTTCAGGGTTGAAATTAGAAGGAAATGCCAACCAGTTTTAAGCAAATTTTAATGATCTGAAACTACTCCCATGATGATTGGAGGAATGGTTATCTAATTTGTTAATATTGATTAACTGCGCTATATTTTTCCCATCTTTAACCCATTATTTTCAGTTGCATAAATATTTTACAAAAGTTTACCGATGAAATTTCCTGAAACGCATTCCATTGGATTTCAAACTTGTGCTGTAAATAGTAAATGCCTAGGCCAGTAATCAATTTCTATTAAACTGATAAATGGCGATAATAATAAAATATACAATCATTTTCAGATTCTTGTTACTTAGTAATATATACAAACGACTATAACCCAAACCAATATCCTACTAAGAAATATTGCATCCACAACTGCTCGTAGTAGTGTACGTAGCTGTGTAGTGCATGCCTGGTGATTTTTCATCCCCTGCTGCACACCCCACCCTGTAGATGTAGAATTAAAATAACTGTGCATCGATCAATATTCTCCACTTTAGTTGGCGAATATAAAGAACACTTTTCCTAATAGCAATACAGATGCATGATAGTTATCCCTAAGAGATAAAGAAGTATAAACCCTAAGAGATAAGGAAAAGGATAAAAAATGCAAGTATAGTCTACATATTGACTTTACTTGCATTTTTTCCCATGGATGACAACCATATAAATTTGGGGTTGGCACGGTTATTTCTACCTAACCCTCTCGTGAATAACCATGCAAGCAATCGATCTCTCCTCTCATCCACGATCGAAGTCTGTCTCGCGTGCCACGAGGTCATATCGCACGGCTCTCGAAAAAACTACTCCGATCGATATTTTCTTCTCCCACCCCCATGCTTCACCGTTCTCGTCGTTCGTGCTCTTTGTTCACGACCCGCTTTTCCAAAGTTTTAATGGAAATTAATGCTGCTTTCTCCTTTATTTTTCAAAACATTTCCTACTCCCTCGTACCACCTTCACCCATTAACCTCAAAGGCAACGCTCACTTTGATTCAGGAATTGTGATTTTTCCAACACGAGCAGATATTATGGGAGGGCCGCTTTATTATCCACTCCAACGGCAAATGGAGTCTTTCCTCTTTTCATGACGAAAAATCATTTTCATGCGGGAGTTCAAAACTGTAAGTACGTATTCCGTAATCATAAACTGAATGCTGATATTATTCACGCAAACGTTCCACTCTCTGGAGAAAAAATTGTCATGAGAGAGTTGAAATTAATCTGTATAAATCTATTTATTGCCACGCCATTGTGGATGTTGAGATTTTTCTCACAGGTGTCGGTCCCATTTAATATATTTTCATGCAATGATTTAAGCAGCCATAGCAATCGTAATCATCAATACGACTTTTTAGCGTTTTTAGAAAATTACGTTTGCGTTCATGATTGACAGTTACTGAATACCTTGAGCTGCGGTGAAAGAAAATTTTATATTCTGTATACACGTAGGTCCATCTCAGCAGCATACAATAAATGCACGATTGTCCAAATCTATCCGGGGAACAAAGAGGGATTGTTTGCTGGAAAAAAGAATGGAATTGAACTCGCTTGGACACTTCGCAATGTAATGCAATTTTTATTCATTCATTCATTAAATTCATATTCATATATGAGTATGAATAATGAATGCTCCAGTATCCTACGCGCTACCCTAAACGATGCCTCGTCCGTGTAGTGGACGTGTAGCATAACGTATCATGGTGATAAAATTTGATGGAAATCCACCGTAGTACCGATTTAATGACCGTTGAAAATTGATTGGGTATATATACGATGTATACGATTACTTGAACAGGAGAAGGATCACATGCAACAGTTACCATGGTTTTACTACACTCCTCCATTACGATACTAATTAAACCCGTGCTTCTACGCTTCAAAATGTCATGCTTGTCTCCTCGACCTCTCCGCAATGCTGTCCCGTTCCTTCATCAGAAAGCGATGACCGCGATGAGCTTCGCAATCAGTCGGGAAGGGGGACCAGCACCCAAGGGGATGAGAGAGAGGAAATTAAAGCGTATTCGTAGGGATTCCGAGAGAGGAGAAATTCCTCCCGGGGGATTCTCACCGCAGAGGCGTGAGGAGCCGATTTCAACTCTTCCTCCTCAACCACACCCTCCTCCAAGAGCCGAGTCGAGGGAGAGAGCTTTGCTCCGAGTACACTCTGGTCGTCTTGAATGTCGATGACGTCCTCATCAATAAAGTGAAGAGCGGAGCGTGCCCTGAGCGCAAGGTGATTAAGTGCATTAGAGAACGATCGAGGTTCAAAGGAGCTCCTGCTCCTTCATAGACTTCACCATATTTACCAAATAAGACATGGCTCGTGGCATTATTCAAGCGATTGCTCTGGCTCAAAACTATGGTTCGCGGTTGCCAGACGCGGCCCTCGACATCAAATCATCTGGATCTTCAAATATGGTGTTGAAATTTGCTAATTGGACTAATTTTCCACTCAAAATTCTCAAAGATGTATAGAAATACGGTTTTGACAGACTTCAAATGCATTAATTTGAAGTTTTCAAAATATATTATGCATTTAAAAATATAGAGAAATATTCCATATTTTGATTTCGATTTTGATAGTAGTTTCATTCACAATTTTGTTTAATAGGTACTGAATCATTGAATTTTCACCATCATGGGTCAGCAATCCTAGGATTGGTTTGTCGCAGCCCTCCACTCCATCCTTCTATCGGCCAACCTCTTCATATTGACGTAGCTCCTCTCTTTTACAACCTTCACAACTTGCTCCATATACCTCATAATAGGTCTGCCTTTTCCATTCTTCCCGTTCACTTTTCTTTGTCTTCATAAGGCCATCGTGTCTTAAGTTAATTAAGTCGTCTCGTCTTCTTTTTGAGGTTTTCAGTAGACATTTCTTTTCTCCCACTCTTCTTAAGACTTCTTCGTTTGTCACTCGATCGATCCATTTTATCCTCACCCATTAAATTTTACATCATGGTATTACTTCGTACCTATCGCTTTCAGACCCGATTAATTTTTAACCGATGAACATTTTTTTCAGTTTATACTTATTCTATATAAATTAAATAATGATTGTATGCAGTTTAAATACCCATTGCACTTATATTTGTTTAATTAATTTTATGTATGTCCACGGTAATGGACATTGGGACTGTAAGGTTACTTTTGAAATTTAGACCGTACTTATTCGTCCGGGAGCGACATTGATCAATTTTATCTGGTTTGTAATGAAAATATTATAAATCCAGCGCTGAATTGACTTCTTTAACCTCAGCCGGAGTATGGGTACTATTTCCATATGTGACTCCCAAGGGAAAATGTTTGGAAATGCTGCTACAATTATCGGGCAAAAGAAAAAGAAAAGAAACCGGGAAAAAGAAAACTAGGGTTGTAGCAATATTTCTATAGGAAAATGGTATGAAAAATAGGTGCCGCAACAGAATTCTGAAGTTGAAATGGGAAGACCAAGTAGGAAAGGAGGAAAATATAGGAAGAGTAGACGAAAAGAGAAGTCTCTTTAAAACTAAAAATAAGAATAGACGATATAGTCACCCATATCTCCAGACATTTTGATCTGATTAGGATAATCCTCGACGGAAAAGTGAATGGAAAGAATGTCAATAGAAATTCTTGTTAGAAGTATGGTGCACGTGGTTAAAAATAAAAAAGAACAACTATTTGGAGAACGAAAAATGAATACAATGTTGGGAAGCACTCTTTTAGGTCAGTGAACCATAGTAGAGATCCTAATGTGGTAAAAACTATTCGCGTAAACCGAAAAAAATGAGGTACTTAGCTTAAATTAAACATCGTACGCATATCATAAAATGGATATACCTAGGGAACTTCCATCACCATTCAATTTTCGTCCCATCATGAATAATGTTATTCCCGAATTTTATTTTATGTGAAATTAAATAAATGTAATAAGATTTCATGAATGGGTAGTTCATTCTGAGAGACGATGGGAGAATGATTCAGAGAGAGAGAGGGATAGCATTCCTTTTCGAGATTACAATTCTGTTCTCCCCTTTGTGATTGGATGAGAATAGGTTTTATTCTGAGCATTAACTTGCTGTCGCCGAAAGAAACATTATTTAAAATGAAAACAAAATTAAAAGATACATTATCTATAAGAGTATTAGGAAACTAACAGTGCGAGAGGGATGCAAAAAATTAAATCTATGCCTAATTCAACTACAAAGTTGAAATTATGCATTAATTTGAATGAAAAATGACCTGATTAAAGTATTTATTTCAATAATTTAATGTTTTTCCTAAAAGTTACATAATTTTGGAGCTCACAAATTATGAAATGGCAAACAAGAGGATTTTTGTATGTGATTTTCACCCAGTGAGTATTGAAATCCTACACCAATTCGCAATTAATAGCAACTAGGTATTTCGAGCATTTGCCTTAGTAAATTTTGGCTTGCTTCTCCACGTAGAATCAACAAACAATGTTATATCATGGTTAGGCATGCATTTCAAGTTTGGCTACTGGGAAGAGCGTAAGCTTATTCTCTACATTAATAAACATCTTTGGCACTTATATTTTTTAGGTGTCTATCATTACCCGGATTTTATTCAAATGGAAAACCAATTAAAATGCATAAGTGTGTAACATAAATTTACTGCATTTTCGGCTCGGCTAGTAAGAAACCTTTTCCTTGATTCCTCAATCCTCCCGAAAAAAAAAGAAAATGTTAAGCCGCTTAATGACAACCCAACTTAACTCTTATAAGGCTCCTCATAAAAAGGCTCTGGGGTTTAAGGTCTACGCGTGTGCCTACATCTTTGTGGTGGGCCAAAACGGCCTTCCCGAAGTCCCTTCATTTCCACTTTTCCCTCTCGTACTAATCCTTTCGTATAGCACCAACTCTCCCTTCTTTTGTTTTTTTCCTATAACGTGCCTCATTACGGAGCACGTGGCCGAACAAATGAAAGAGAAAGTCTTTCCAAATTCCCTCCCGACCACGTCCCTTGAAATACTCTGGCGCACAACCGGCTAGGAGGCGGCGGAGAGACAAATCATCAAGCCACTTCCCAAGGGAGGGTAGAAAATGGAGAGAGGGAGAGAGAGAGAGAGAGAGAGAGAGAGAGAGAGGGAAAGAGAGAGGATGAAGGAGATACTAAGGGAAGAGATAACCCACATTAGTGGCCTTTATTTCCTTCCTGGCCGACTCCGTAAAAATCCCAGTCTTTTTCCCTCACCACTGTCTTTGACTCTGCCGCCAGTCAGCAGAGGAGGCCGACGAGTTGGAGCAGCTCTTGCTTTTAGATAACAGAAACATTTCGCGGAAAGGCTACAATGCAAACACCTACTACACCCTGTCGGATTTTTTTTGGAAAATCGCTTTTTTTTCATTCTGGCCTCCAGTTTTTTTAACTACCGTCTACACAAGACTTAAATTGTATTTAACTTAACAAATTGAGATTAAAATCCACAAACCCGTAACCATAAGGGGGCAAAGGAATAAAATATTGATTTTTTACGTGTGATTGAGAGCTCCGTTACTTTGTATGTACTCCTTCCTTCCCCCCCTCCTCCCCTTTCTTATTCCTTTGTCCCCTTATGGTTACGGATTTGTGGGTTTTAATCTCAATTTGTTATTTATAACAGCCGTAGATACGTTCTCTCCTTTGTTGTATTTAACTTCCTTATATTTGGTCAGATGTATTATAACATATAGGTACAAGAAAAGTTTTACATTGTGTTGCTTTATTCTAATCTCATTTATTACGGTTTTATTGCAATGTCAATGGTGGCTAACCATTTATACTGAAATAAATGTGCATTAATGAAACTAATTTTAGTTTTATAAGTCCTGCATGTTTAGGGAAACACATACGCGAAATCAATGGCAAATTGTTGGAAAAAATAAGCTAAGAAAAGTTTACTGAGATATATTCCCTTTGTATAGAACTATAATTATACGGGCAAAACAGTTAGATGGTACTAAAAATGAGTTAAATACTTGTATCCTCCTGCATGTACGTGCATCCTCGTTTGTAGGCCCTGTAGGTGTGTAGGCTCTTACTTCATCGGGAGCAAACAATAGTGGACTTCTCAGGAATTACTTACATGCTTTATTAGGACGCAGCTTAAGGTCCTGTATTTTGGAGGAGATTAGACTTGGATGAGAAGGTAGTGCGCTATTTTTATTTCTAAATCTCCGGCCGCTTTTGAAATAAGTGGCGGATTGCGGTTGGCCTTATATGTCTAGGACGGTAGGAGAAAAGGCTCTCTTCTGGTAATATACGGGTGAAATGGAAGCAGAGGTCAGGGAGACGGGACTTGATCCAAGGGGGGGAGGAGGGTTGGATAGTCAGCGGAAGGAAAGAGGGAGGAGACATCAAGATTATACAGACCTCTTAAACTCCCTGCTCTTCCTTCTCTCTCACCGCTGCCCGCAGCTCCTCCTCCCGCTATCAGCCTCTCAACCCCTATCTCCCGTCCTAATTCTCTCCGTGCACGCCTCCGGCCTAATGGTCCGTTTTTCCTCGCCCACTGCCCACCCTCTCCCGTCCCTGGGGGCCGGAGAAGAGGAGTGGAGGGATGAAAGGGGATGAGAGGGGGGAGAGGGGTAAGGGAGAGATTTAGGTAGGAGGAGATGGAAGCAGATAAACGGCTAAAAGTGCGGGGCAGAGAGTGAGGCAAGGGAAAGTGAGATAAGCATAGGACGAAATAAGTGAAATTTAGTATTATCCCACTCTCGCCTAAGTAGAGCAGATAAAAGAAAAATAAATTCTTGGTACTCTTAACAGGATGACCGGGTCGTACGTCTCCCTGAGAATATATATTTGATCGTAAACTGTATCAAAGCGGGGGAAAGAAAACTATTTTTAAAGAGAATTTAACAGCAAAGCACTTTTGCTGAGCGAAAATATACTAATTTAGATACGAAAGTGGATCGATAAATTTGCGATAGAATGTTAAATTAAATGGAAACAGAAATAAATGGCTAAAAACACAAGCTCAATCAACATGATGTTCAATAATGAGAACGTAAAAATACTTTTAAATATTATGTATTGCCGTGAGTGAAGACAGTGAGCAAATGATTAAAATATAGAATCCCAAAGAAATGCGATTTTTAGTATTTGTATAGAAAAAAGTCCCATCCGAAGTTGGTCAAAATAAAAATATTAAAAAATAATTTTTCCCAAATAGCAACTCTGTGATCGCCTCTCCCATTGTAACTGCTCGTTATGAAATGGGAAAATGCGTTTCTGACCTCCATTCCATAATGTATAGAGGTCAGCAACATAATTATCAGCAACAATGAGATCGCATGCAGCTCGAAGACCTTAGCTAAGTATTTCAGTCGAATTTGTTGTGGAATAGTGAAGCTGTTCATGGGCGGAAGGCATTATATTAAAGATGTTGAAATTACTAGCAAAAACATTTACCCGGCAATATAGGCATGATAATTAATTTAAGTTTGATGGTTGTGTTGACGAGGAAAGTCATTAGCACCAGGCATGATATTTTGGCTAGTTTTGCCTTAATTAAGATTGCCAATATTTCAACTCTTCCTGTAGAGGTAGGAAAATAAAAGTGAAGAGGATAGCAAAGTTAAAAGTAAGAAAAATATATTATTTCATATAAAATTACTAACTCCGTTAAAATGAAGGCCTGCCTTAATTGAATGAAAGTGACAAAGACACTGCAGTGGCCCAAAATTGCAATCGACGTATAAAATGATCACTCAAAGCAATAGGATCTGAATCGGGGCAACCTTTTAAAGTATATGGGGAGAAATTATGGAACACAATTACTCCAGTGGAACCATAATTACCTACTATCCATTAAAATCAAAGTCTGTCAAATTTTGTTCTTCATTTCCAGTGGCTAGCCGTACTTAGATCACTTCGAAATTGAGCATGATATGCTTAACCTTAACCATTCCTAAAAAGCTTTACCTCATCGATAGCTTTAGCTAATGAGCCTTAAAAAGTTCTTTAATATCATCCTCAGTCCGTTTTGATAGAAGAACAGACATTGAACCACTAAAAATGCTGCAGAACGACAGACTTAATATATCAACGTCCATCCATCTAAAGTCTTCTTCACCAGAAGAGTGATTCCTGATATGAGTAACACATAATACGCTGCAATTGTGGCTTGGCTTTCGTCAATAGATGGACGAAAATTACCCAGACATAAATAGAATTAATAAGAAGACTGAACTAAATCGACTTCCTCGACGCACTTTCCTTATGTAGGATCTAAGACTGTAGTATTGTAGTATCAATTAGGATCTAAAACTGTAGACCAGTCTACTAAATGAATAAAAATGGGAATCACTGTCAGATCACAGATTAAAATTTAGACTTAATCTCCTAAATAAATTCCAAGATAATATTTTCAGTGATGACGTTAAAATATTTTGCGAACCCCAACTTACTATGGTAGACTGGACCATAAAATTAGATAAATTGATTACCGAACTGACAGATTCAAAATGTCCTATTTTCCTCGTACAATTAGATATATGAATAATGGTTAATATATCCAATACGAATGTAGCAATGGATAACATAGGTAGTTGCATGTTGGTATAAGGACTTGAAGGTAACCCAACTAACAGCACATTTTTGCATGCGTAGTTTGCTATTTTTATCTTTTTAAATATTGCAGTCTAGACTAATATATTAATACTAATCCTTTTAAATTCATGATATTTGCTGCATCTTTGGTGAGAATTCACCCCCTGATACACACCTTTGAGGTGGCTTGCAGGGTATTATGTAGATGTAGATGTATGTAAAGGGGCGTAGTATGCTAAAAAAATGAGTTTTATTTTACGGTCCGTAGATTTAATTCCGCACTCGGGTCTGAGTTTGGAAATTCTTGGAAGAATGCAGCTAGAGAAGAGAAAGTAACAACGTCACAAGGCCTGGTTACACGATACATTAACATGTATGAGTTAATGTGTAAATGCATGAACGCGAGAATGAACACGAAAATGCACCGTTTAACCACACCAAAATGTACAAATGAATGAATGGGTGAACAGAAAATAGAATCTGTTCTATTTGGTTCATGCATTCGCACAAGCTGCGCTGAAACCATTCACGCAAATGTAAATGAGCCCGTACGTGTTAATCTATCGTGTAACCAGGCCTACATACTCAGAATTCATGAAATTTATGCTTATGTGCGTGGAAATGGTGGAAACCAATCCTCATCTATCACGAACCGAACTCCGGGTTGGTCATCGCCTCATTGGTCATACAGGAGACGGACTTCTGAGGGAGAAATAAGAGGTGCAAGTGCGAGCGTGAGGACAAGATCGACCTCTTGGGAGTGAGGGAGTGCATTGTGCGCGGGAAATGAAGGCGGGAGGAGGGGGATTGGAGCGGGGCGTCGTCCTGAGATTGCCCACCCTGTCGTGAGGAGGCGACATATTCTCCTCACGCCCTCCCTCTTGGCATGCAAGGGAGACACATCTTGCGCCCCCAGGGCGTTACGCCCCGGGCGGGCGCATCCCTCAAGGGGGGAGTGGGGGGAGAAGGGTTTGATGCCCCCTCGTCCCACTAGGGATCGGCCCAACCGAGTAAGGGGTTTCAGAGTTTCCTGGAGGGAGAATGGGGAAGAGGGGAGGACGAGCAGTAATTGGGAATGATGCGCTCGGGAATCGATATCGGGGGAAAAGCTTCACTGGTCGTGCGAAAACATCATCTGGTCCTGCGGCGGGTATTTCCATCCTCGGGTATGGGTATAACAGCAGTGGAGAATTTTAACACTCCACAACTTCAGGCCACATTGAGTTAACAGCTTAATGCCCACATTACGGAACTAAACAAATTTAATTCGCCTCATTGGTCGTTCACCCGATAAAGTGAATGAATGAATGTTTATTTATTGTCCTGGGGCTATTACACTTAAGGACAAAAACAATGTGCATTATTTCACGAGCCGTAAAAAGAGAGAAATAAATGAAACAATATGCATTGAGTGACAAGATCAAATATAAACAAGTAAGAAAAAAAGGCTAAATACCAGGTCCTTCGGATATCATATAGCAAATACATGTATATATTTCAACATTAAAAAGGAAAAACAAACAACATTTAGTGGTCAAAAAGTAATATATTATGGTATGTCATCCAGAAGCTAGCAACGGAAAGACAATTTTTATATTTTTGTCAGGGTGTTGCAGAGATGAAAGAATTTTGGAGCTTCGTTGAGCGATGACCAGGAAAATATAGAAATCCAGAATCGTTTCTGGTATACATATCTCTAGAGAAAGGTTTGGCAGCAAACATGTCGAATAGATATTCAGGTTTTTTTGCACAAGGACTAAAAGTAGAACCCGAGGAAGTCCACAAAACAAGTCAAGTGGAAGGATTGCAAAATAGAAAATGAAATATCATTCCATCACCATTAGCGCTGACAGCTTTTCATTTAAATTATCTTAAAAGCGGCGGTATAACTGGGTTTAAGGTGCTCCAACTGTCTAAGTTATATCTGACCGTGTCACTTAAATCAATACCGAGCTTAACTATATAACAATACGAGATACATGCACTGCGGATGTTTAAACCTTTGGATTTTCAGACCTTTGTTTTACGAAACTGATAACCAAAGCTAGCAATTTTCTTGTTTATAAGGCTCTCGGGGACTCTTCCTAGCGATTCCCTCTCATTTATCGTTATTAATGGCTTTGCTGTTCAACCCATCTCTTCCATTGCACATTTGTCAACATTTTGTCAGAGAAATTGATGAGATATGGTACATGTATTATGTGTGTTCGTTCTAATGTTTTGAGTGGATATATTGCTGCTTATTGAGTAAACATGATGGGAGAGAATATTAAATCGAGGGATTGCTGAGAAAGGCAATACTGATGGCATCGTTAATTAAGATAATATTATAGTTTCAAATTCAAAGCTCGCGAGCTAGCCGCGAAAACTTTTTAACGGAGTCACCCGCTGAGGTGCACGAATGCAAGATGCAAGGTAGAGCACGAATGCAAGGTAGAGCACCTGGCCGGAAATCAGGGGGTCCGGGTTCGAGTCCCGGTCAAGGCGAATGATTTTTTCTCTGTGGAATATCTTGCAATATAGTTTCAATCTGCAGCCACAAGTGATGTATCTGCAGGGGTATTTATGTAACCTGAAATCTTCCCTAGGTGCTTTCAATCAGGAAAAATACCGTTCTTCGCAAAATTCAGGACACATACCAGATTTTACTTGTAAAAATTCAGCACAAAAAACCGTCATGTCCAAGATAAAAGTATTTTTGAGTTTTCAATTCTCAATTCACTCTTGATAACGCTGAGCATTTCAGCTTTCCTAATTTAAACGACAGCAGAGTAGGAGATAAGCACCAAGCCGACAGACCCATGATAGATAGACCCAAGATGAATGGCAAAATTAGTGTGAAAATTTCAACCGTGTGTAGCGGCTTAAGATGAGAGAGAGAGAGAGAAAGGAAGATAAAAATCGTGAAAAGTATGTCACTGTTGGAGTGGTGTCAGCAGAGATGAATGCCGGCAGAAAGAAGAACTGAGAATACGGCGAATGGGAGATTGCCGGCAAAAGAAAAGTGTCAAGAAAACTTCTCCATTGCTCAAGCTGACACCAAGCTCGTCCATTTTACTCGAAACCCCGCGATCAAGTTCCATGTTGGTCTCGTCCAAATGAAATACACATACACAGAGGCTCATTGGAAAAAAAATATCCACTGCAGAGCGTTTTACTTCCATGTTCAGTAGTAAATCAACCGAGCTTACCCGTCATCTGGAACAAGTAAAAAACCTGCAGTTCAAAAATTGGGCAAATAGAGCTCAATGCGTTTGAAATACGATGCGGGAGGGATGGTAACACGCATTTCGTCCCATTGCGACCGAGAATACGAGTACACGTTTATTTTTCCATTGGCGTTGCATGTTCCACCGTAACAACATCCTGTAACTATAGCATAAGCTTGACTGGTAATGGGCCACTCCACGCTTTACGCATTCGTGACGGTTTGACGGTCAGCGTTCAGATGCTGCTGAGAATACGATGGTTTCCTATTACTATTATTATTTCCTATCCTCGTATTTTAAATTGTCTTGACCAAACGTCTATAATCTTTGGAGTCCGATTTTAAGCCATTAGATTTTCATATGACATTAGGTATTTGTCCTCATTAATAATAAAGGAAAAAATCCAACGGCGCGAAAACGCGGTGGCAAACTACTGATTGCCGGTAAATTATACGTGTGACATGATAGTTATTTACTCTCCTTGACATTAGGTGGTGCCGCGGACGCTTCGCAGAGGACTCTGGCTACGAAGCCACTCAACTACAAAGACTGAGACTGCATAAACTTAAGCCCAGTTCACGCGGTGCGTTTTTCCGGGATGGATTTCTTGCGTGGAGTGCTGATGGGTGCCGTGCGTGCTCGCTTGCTGTAAATTTTTACTGGTTACTTATAAATGTGTGGTGTTTGTTTTGTGTTGCTCATTTTTGTTTGTTGTGTCATTGTTCCTGGTGTGAAAGCACCCCCTACCACAAACCCTCGAGGTGGCTTGGGTATGTCGTAGATATATATATAAACGCTGACTGCTGCGGGCTGCCCTGATGGCTAGCTTGCTAGATTTCGAGGTGAGTCCGGTGCTATTTTCCTTGCGTGTTTTGCTGATGGCTATTGTTGCTGGCCAATCATCGTTCAGCTTTGAATCACGTGATAAAAATAAAGGTTCTGCTTTTTTCTGCTTTTATTAGCATTGCGTGGTCTATATTGTGTTAAAAAATGAGCGTAAATCTATAGACTAGTGATCAAGTTGTGGTGCTTATCGAAGCATATAGAGACGAAACTTGTTTATATGCAGTTCGTATTTGGAACTATCACAATAAACATCTTTGAGTTGAGGCTCTAAAAAGAGTGAGCAAGGACGATAGCTCGCTACGTGTGAACCGACAACCATCAGCGAAGTCAGCTTAGCGGCCACCTTCGTCGCCCGCTGAGTAGCACGCACGAAATCCAGCAAGCTAGCACTCAAGGAAAAACGCACCGTGTGAACTGGGCATTAGACTAGACTTTGTAGTTGAGTAACCGCCATGTAGAGGACTCTGTCCCAAGCAGAATGTGCATTCGGTGAGAGCTTAATAACTAGTAACTGAGGTACATACATTTATTCAGTTAACTTATCATGATTAACTTTAATTTAATTGATTTGATATTATTTATTTAGCTGATTCATTTAAAAACAGTTATTATTCATTTTACACCAGAGCTTACTCTGGTCATTTTACTAAGCGTACTTGTGGTTGGCCAAAAGTCACGTGATCTTCAGACCAAGCTTTGCAGTAGAAGAGTACTCCACGGGTAGGATGCATGGGAGCTTAGAAAATGACTATTAATGCCATGTACAACGGAGGTGACTTTCCGAACTTCGATAATTCCATAGGGGATTATTATTACATGTTTAGTAGAGCT
Organism: Platycnemis pennipes; assembly: GCA_933228895.1. Classification (NCBI taxonomy): domain Eukaryota; kingdom Metazoa; phylum Arthropoda; class Insecta; order Odonata; family Platycnemididae; genus Platycnemis; species Platycnemis pennipes. Next base: position 112,512,653 of record OW121848.1, on the reverse strand, counting down.
CAGGGAATCAAAAATACAATGGTAAATTCAGAAGACGAATATTTTCTTTGCCTCGCAACGTAAAATTTTGCGTCAGCAACAAGGCTATGAAGTCCCATCATTATGAGCTTTCTCAAGTGAACTTGGATTAAACATTTATTTTCTTATAAAAAAATGTGACATTTCTCAATCCAAACTATTTGCGTGTAATGAATACATTTATGGAGGGGCACGAATCAGAATCGATTAATTCTGTTTCCTCTCATGCAGGAAACCACCCTATTTTTCTGGGTATAACTTATTACTGACTTGTGTAATAAAAAAATGGCACAAACATAGCTTGATCATGAACATTTTAAATAATTATTGAAACATTTAATTTTAAAAGCTGCAAATCTAACATGAGAGACACTTATTAATCGGTTGCACATAATTCTACACCTATATCTACGTGATACCCTGCAAGCCACCACGAGGGTGTGTGGCAGGGGGTGACGATCACCAAGCATGCACTATAAACATGCAAAGATTCTGCTATAGGGTCTCAGGCAACTAGAATATTAGTATCTACATAGCAATGAAGGGATTGGTTGTTAATACATGCATCATGCACTACAGGCTAAAATATTTCCCCTACCTATCCCTTTGCTATGCTGCCTATTATTTTTGTTATAGTACGGGGGAAAAATCACATTTTGAATCTATCAGTACCACAATCTATCTCTCTAATCTTATTTATCTGGCCTAATATAGCATAATACGCTGATTATTTTAATGTATGACTAACATCTTCAGCAAAGCTATCTGATTTAAATTTCTGCAAGGGATTTAATCCGTAGTTTAAGCTACGCTCTGATTTTGATTCCCACCCTCGGCTAATAGAGGCTTTGATGGTTTTTTGTTTCGGCAAACAAAGCAGCCATTGACAACTGTCATTAAACATAGAGGTAATAAACATCAAGTTACTAACAATACAATGAATATCACCGCTTCTTCTCAAAGTTCATGCGGAACCATGCTACTTACGTAGACCACGAAGGTAGACCAGAGGAATTCTAAAATTCATGTTCCAAGAAGAATCTTACCAATCATTCACAAGGAATATTTTTAGGCTATGATATCTCTCATTTTCCTTCCCTGCCTTTTCATGCAGTCGTTTGAGAAATCATAATGAATTTCATGAGGAGAAAAGGCTTTGAATCGGAAGGAGGTGCCGTGGGACTCAGACGAACCCCTGAGATTTATTTTTTTTGTTTTTTTTTCTCCATCAATCGACAAAAAATGAAATCCTACGCATTTGACATCCAGCAGTCGGTAAGGAACGAAAATTGAGACCTCACACCTACGTCAACTTTGCGAAGAGGATGCGAGTTACGCGATGAACCAGGGTTGGAACGAGACTCACAAGAGAGAAGAGCGAGGAGTCTCAGTCAGCTTGCTCGAGGGCAGAGGTGAGGGTGAACGTCCGAGCGAAGGAGAGAGCCGTCTCAACCCGGCGAGAATTAACATTTTTATGAGATTTGCCACAGATTGGCAAGGACTGGAGGCAAAGACGTTCCTGCGGGAGCGAAAGGAGGTGGGAGGGATGGAGGGACGACGGGTGTTGACCGCGGAAGAGACGGATTGATTCGATAAAGGGGGAAGAGTCTATAGGGGGCGGGGGTGGAGCCGAGCGCGTCCCTCCTAGATTACAATCAAGGACTGAGGCGCCTCTGTGGTTTAATTCCGTTTTGATATCTTGCTCGAGCGAGCGAGATTGAATGCCCTGCCATGAGGCCACTCGACGCAAATATCGTCACACGCGCATGATGAGATTTCTCAGATGGATCAGTTAATTAAATACACTTTTTCGTTCTCATGGGGAGATGGGATAGTGAAATTTAATTTAAATGATTTTAGTCTTTCCATTGTAATAATTCCTCGGGTCTAAGGACACCGTTTGGATGCTGAAAGTCTGAATTAGTAAATCACTCATAAAACAGTATACGTAAGATAGAAATGAAGAATGAAAAGAAGAATGAGATATAGGAAGAAAAGAAGATGGGAAATAATGGGAAGAAAATATTCTAAGGAATGAATTTACTAAGATAAACGGTTTTTTTTAACTGGAGTATTGACGAGGGCACATAATTACGATGGTCGAAAAGGAATATGAACAGAGGAGTCCAATGTGAAGTACATATTAGTTCAAAGAATTCCATGGCATTGGTTTGATACTTTCGGCATATGAAAGGGTATTCAAACGCGACAGTTAGCGCAAAAAATCACAGTTTGACTAATTGTACCGTGAGTGAAAAGGTTGTCTTTTACACAGACTTACATGGAAAATTACTCGGGAACAAGCAATATACATAGAGAGTAAATATGTTTGAGTAAATAAATAAGAGGTGGAGTAGATGGAAGACAACATCTGATTAGGAGTATTCTGACTCTATGGGGAGCTGTAGTGGAAAGATTGAATGAAATAAGAATAAGAAGGAGAAATAGAATGAGCATTTAAAGTGAATATGAGTTAAGAGAGCATTAAATCGGAGGTGGTAAGTACTCTAATCTGATGAGAAAAATTGTCTTGAGGGAAGGATTCAAGAAGATAGGAAGAAGATAAAAACTAGAAAAGGAACAAGCATCAAATAGTTTTTCATTGCAAATAAACGTGGTGTAGCGTTCTTAATGTAGCAGAATCAATCTCATTGATATATCTCATGACCTGTTTAAGTGATGCTATAGGAAGTATAGAGCGTACATAATTTCCTACGATCTACTTTTTCAGGAGCCATAGAGAGCTATATAAGCTTCCACGATCATTTCGCATTAATTCATCGAATTCCCTTCTTTTTGGCAAAAAAGTCTTCTTACGAATGTTTAGTTTTTGTCGCCTCCAGAATGCTATGAATCATTATTCGACCCGGAATCAATAACGTGCTATAACCATAAAAATGTAAAGACTTTTAAGAAGTTTAATGTACTTATATCCCTGATGTGTACGCGAAAAATTAAAACAGAAGTTGGAAATATCGCCGAAACGTTTGTGAAATCAAATAAGCTACCGTAGTTAAAAGTACTTACATGGGAACATACACTCAATTAGAGTAAATTGTAATTTTAAAAGTGCTTAACTTAACGCTCCACCTCAGTTACAAAATCCGCCTGTTCCCCAAAAGCCATTACCACGAATGCATCACCGAAGGGAGAAATAATATACCAAGCCTTCAAAGAGCATAGTGCATCCATTAGATTACGCCCAGAGAGGAGGGATACGAACCTCCGGCTCGATACCTCCAAACAGTCCCCCGGCAACAGGAGACGCGTCCCTAAGTAGATCGGTGAGTCGAGGACCGAGGCGTCGAAAGGGGTGTGCTAGTGGAGTGCGCCGGAGGGAACGCCGTTAACGAAGCACCTCCGCCGCAGAAGTAGACAGGTACCTATCCGCGCAGTCGGGACGTGGAGGGAACTTCGATCCTAGTCCACCTCTCACCACTTGACGAGTGTTAAGAGGAGAAAGCGGTACTTTCGAGCACCACGTCGCGTCTCATGGAAGATCGGACATTCCTCCGGGCAGTTGGAATTAAGCGTTGCACCGATTGCACCTGGCATGAAACTTTTTCTTTCCCAACCTCTTTCTCCGCTAGCACCCGGGGCCGGACGTGGAGGATGTATGGGGAGAACTGTCCAAATGCATCTACATAATACCCTGCAAATCACCATAGAGGTGTGTGGCAGGGGGCCGTATTTACACCAAGCGTGAATTACATATCATTCTTCAAAAGGATTAGTAGTTAAATTCTAGTCTAATAAGAAAAATTTATAGCACATTTTTAGAGTAAAAATGTTGTTGGCTGTGTTAGCTTAAAGTTCTTGTACCAGCATTCAACTATCTTGGATATCCATTGATAGACACGTGTATATATCACAATATATTCACAACTACTACATCCCTATTTGTAAAAGGAAAAAAAAACATCTTAAACATGCCGGTTCAGCAATTTATTTCCATTTTTCTATCTCATGGTCTTGTATATCATAGAAAGTCGGGAGTCCGAAAACTATTTTAACATTATCATTTAAATACTGCCCTGAAATTTACCGAGATTAAGCCTATATTTCAACCTGAGATCTGACAATGTTTCCCCTTTTATTTCTTCCAGCATGATAGCGGGAGGTGGAAGCGCTCGGCCGTAGATGCATGAGGTACCTACATACATGTGGCCGTAACTGTTGCTTACAGAATCCATTAAGTGTTCGTGCCCTGGGCGAAGTGGTAGGGCGGCGAGGCGGGTGCGGAATGTACATACATACCTTTCCATTGACCAAGCAGGGAGGCCGGTCCCACCGTTGTGGAAGTGCTAGAGAGGGTGGGTGGGGGGGGGGCCGCTGATGCCCGGGTAGAACACGGGGGTCCGGCACAAGCGACGTGTAACGAGCTCGTCCATTGAGTGGGGGCCATCGCGAAATAGCGGCGAGAGAGGTGGCTCGCAAGTTTCCGCTTCAAGGAGCCGGGGCGCCTTAAATATTCGCGGCCTGGCGGGACCGGGAGAATGGAGGAGAATTTGGTACGCGAGACGGATGCACAAATGTGAATGGAGTAGGTGAGCTTGATTTCAAAATGAACCTAATAATAGGACGGACAACTTGGCCGCATTGACTCAAAGCCCGTCTAAAACTCATGCTTCGCCATGAATAACCAGTATCGGGAATGAAGTTAATTCACCATCCAGCATTACAAAACTAATGCAAAATTATTGGGAAAATGGATTAAAAAGTACCGAACAACTTGGCCGCATTGACTCAAAGCCCGTCTAAAACTCATGCTTCGCCATGAATAACCAGTATCGGGAATGAAGTTAATTCACCATCCGGCATAGCAAAACTAATGCAAAATTATTGGGAAAATGGATTTTAAAGTACAATTTTTGTAACTGTTTTTTATAAAAAAAATAATTCAACTGAACACCTTCCTATTATGAAAAATAGTACTCATTTCCAGGCGAAAACTACCGAAACCAAAGTTTATCCACAAATGATTGAATGTTAACGTTAGAGGTGTAATAAATGCCACTGAATATTTATATTAGAAAAAATTTAAAGACGAAGAAAATGAGGAAAAACATAAAATAGAGTTGTTTTTTCAACGCCCTTATTTAGATTTATGCTCATATAGTGGAGAAGAAAACATGGTCAACGTACCTACTAATACATCGTCACACGTCATAATTCCATAAATTAAGCAGATAAGTTGGGAGCTGCTATATTAGCTAATTTTAGTGATTCCAAGGTATAGGTACTTGCTGGGTAAACAAATCCTTCATTCCCGATTGGTAAAAATAATCTGGTCAAATTTCAATCTACTCCGACCTACTTACTTTGCATACTCTCAGAGCTAAGTATTCGTCGCATCTCCAATCAATTGCATCCGCGTGATCGTTACAGGGACGACACCACCCTTGGGACAGAGTAAATCGAACAATTAATGCGAGAGGCGACATGGATCCTCCCGGAACCGAGCGGCCCCTGCTCAATCGATCGCCTTCGGCTGCATGCCGCGGATCTAAAGTTGGAGTCTGGACCGTGGACCGAGAGACATTCAGCGAATTTTCTCTTCTTGATCGAATTTGGCAGCGAAGACGTCATGGAACTCTTCGCGAATCCCTAGACGGGCGAATAAAAAAGAGAGGCGAAGGGAGGAAATTGTGATGGAGAAGGAGGAGGAGCAAGATAAAGCTGGCATCGTTTGACGGAGACCGTGACATCCTTCTGGATGGAGGATGGAGGAATGAGTGGGTGGGCGGAGGAATGAATTTACAGAGAGAGAGAGGGAGAGACGGAGGCTATCGCTGGGAACGCGGACATTTCAATCACGCTGACGTCCCAGAATCCTCTTTCGATACAACTTCTCGCATTTTCGACGATGCGGCGTCGAAACGTGGCTGTGAAGGCTCCGGTCCTCTGATAACGCCACTGAACGCGGTCCAAAACGTTCTTTCAAATACGCGTAGGGGAGAAAATCCTCTTTCTTCTTAGCTTGGCATGTAGGAAATTTCTGTAGGAGCAACAGTTTGGCTCTGTTTGTACCGTGAGCCAGCATCAAAATGCCGAAATCTGACTGTGAGAGGGAATCCAATGTCAGAGTAAAACCTACCTGTGCTTACGCTAAGGTTCGGTATTCGTCACGTAGTTTCCCGCAACCAATCCTCCCGTTCAATACTTGATGGGCTGGCACTGTTTAGCTGAATGAATAAAATGAATATTTTCCCACACTGAAGCCCTATATATGGAACATATATGGGAAATATATGGCCATATATTCCCCATATATGGTCCATATATGGCCTCAAGATATGTGGCACTTTTCATATATGTTACATATATGGAAAATATATGGAGTCGGCATATATTTTCAGCCCATATATTCCCCATATATGGTCCATATATGGCCTCAAGATATGTGGCACTTTTCATATATGTTACATATATGGAAAATATATGGAGTCGGCATATATTTTCAGCCCATATATTCCCCATATATGGTCCATATATGGCCTCAAGATATGTGGCACTTTTCATATATGTTACATACATGGAAAATATATGGAGTCGGCATATATTTTCAGCCCATATATTTTCCATGCATGGGGAATATATTGGTGTAACATATATTTTTAACCTATATGTTTTCCACATACAGAGTGTCCCATTGATCGTGTGTCATTTTTGACCCGTGATTTTAGGCACTTTTTTCATGCCACAAGGATGAAATTTGGTACCTGGGTAGAAATATGTGGTACGTTTTGTGGAGACTAATTGTAAGTAAAATTTAAGAAATATGACCTTTTGACCCCAGAAATAAAGTACAACCTAAAGCCCAAATTTTGTCTTATGGGCTTTCAATGTTAAATTATTCGAAATACAAAAATGAAAATATGCGAATTCTCAACTAGAACATGGCTTCTTTTAAATACCCGAATCTATTCAGAGGTGAGTAATTTCGTATAAATCGGTCCAATTCCTGAGACCTACCCACACTGAAGCCCTATATATGGGACATATATGGGAAATATATGGGACATACATGTTGTCCATACTTCTCACATATATGGACCATATATGGAAATATATATGGAATCTATAAAAAATTGGCCCAATCGAATATATGGACCATATATGTGCCCATATATGGACCATATATGCAGCCATATATGGTCTATATATGGACCATGTATGTATCCATATATGGTCTATATATGGGCCATGTATGTATCCATATATGGTCTATATATGGACCATGTATGTATCCATATATGGTCTATATATGGACCATATATGTAGCCATATATGGTCTATATATGCACCATATATGGTCTATATATGACCCATATATTGGATATACGTGTATCATATATAGGAAATATATTTGTCATATACGGGAAATATATACGTTGATATATTTGTCATATACGGGTCTATAGACTGTAAATTTTTCTGCTTCCGATTCCAAGTTAAGATTTCCATGATTTTACTTTGGCTATCAGTGAAATATGGAGTTCCTAATCGAAACATTTTGCATAAGGAAAATCGTAATTGAAAACAATTCGCAATTTGGCACAAAACATGTTGAGAGCAAAACATTTTTGCTCTCCAATGATAGAAAACGGGGACCCGAAAAACCTCGTGAAACCTTAAGTGATAAGGTTTTTGTGTGTGCTGGGTACTATTTAATTCAAGAAAATACCTAACTTTGCCAATTAGTTTGATATCACACTAGTATATATTGACGTTTTTCAAAAGTATCCTCACGTAACTAAGCAAACAAACCAGTTGATGATGATGTAACTAAGCATGTGAATCTTGTTTATAAACCGTAACCAGCCGTAGCAACCGTTAGATACAGTACATAGAAACATAGATTGCCACTAGAAAGCAAACAAACTCGAAGGAGCTTAGAGGCGTAGTGGTGTAAACGTTTTCTATACCAAGCTTGATAGAAATGGAAAAGTTCGCTGTGCTGAAGTGGGTAACGGGCGAAGACGCTGGAAAGTATTCAATCGTAAAATCGTCATGGATTAGGGATTTTTTAGATGAGGATGATACGGAGGAGTCTTACGTCATTGAATGGAGGGCATCAAAGAAAATGCCAGTTGGAGGGTGGCCTGTTTTCGATGCCTACATAATAAGCATCACAGGTAAGATAAAAGTATATTTTATCAGTTTTTTTAGGACTACTGCATGCGCAAAACATCTCCAAAATGACTTATATGCTCTTCTGTGACATATATAGATACAGAAATGAAGGCAGAGAGGATACTTAGGCGAATAATAGGTGACAATCAAGAAAAAATTCGCCTGGTACCAGCTGGGGAAGAAGATATTGCAAATGTAAGTTGTCGAATAAATTTAATTATTTGACCTATTCGTGGAGTGAAATAACAGCGTTTAAACCATGTTGCCAAAATTATTACTTGCGTGTTACGCCTCCAAATATTATTTTTGCCTCACATTTCCATTAACCTAAGTTCATGGATTTACAAACTTTTATTGGATGGATTACTTACAAACATTTAATCTCATTTCACTAGCCCAGGAAACGTCAAAAGAAGAGTAAAACGGATGCAAACCCCGGACGGTTGGCCGAATCTTCTGTATTGGAGGGAGGTTCAACTGTAAGTTTCGTATAATTGATTTTATTTTAACATTTATGTTTTTTTACTTCAATTCCAAATAAGATAATTGATTCTTTTTAGGAAAAGGAAGATTCAGCTAAAATAATTCAAGAGCTGAAGGAGAAAATACAAATTTTAGAGAAGGAAAATGATAATTTAAAGCAGCAATTAGTTCAAGGTAAGTCCTCAACAAATGATTTTTTCCCTGCAACATGCTTTAAAAACTGATTTCATTGCAATTTGAATTCGCTCTACATGCAGATATCCCTACGGTTTTGCAAAAAATGAATGCTGTGCTAGAGAAAAATGATGGCACAGCTGGGAGCTATAAGAGCATGGATCAACCATCTGGGGTAAGGATGATTTTGTTAGATATGTATTCAGATTTTTCTAGGTGAAACCGAAGTGACCTCATTCGGTTTCACTAAATATCCTTGAACTATTTACTCCAAATTTTGATACCAAGAGTCGGAGTGGTGGGAGGTAGTGGTGCATGACTTAAAATGAGGGCACATGGGGATATTGATAATTAATTATTTGAAAACCACTTGTTTGCATCTGGCATTTAATTGGTTATTGTAACCATCATTTTTCAAGAAGTAAACAGAGTGTGAATTCATGCCATGTTTAAGGACACATCATATTCATTAAAAGTCATAGAATGTTTTTTTTAGTGTAGTAGAATTTCCCACCGTTTGCCATATTTGTTCGGCAAAGTAAGCATTTTAGCACAAACCGTAGGTATCATTAACAAAACGGTCGGTTGCATGTTTAACACTATATCAATATCTTTCTGCTCATAGTTATTTATAAAAGGAACGTTTACATCCAACAACACACGAGTTAGGCATTTAGCAGTTTTATTTATCCCCATATATAATGCTTGTTGTCTATTATTATTTGGTCAATTTCCAACTTAACCATTCCATTTACATATTCTTTTCTTACCCGAATAGGTTGAAATATTAGCCGGATCTGAGGTTTATGTGTCCCACGATGTGTGGCTACATGCAAAATGCGTTAAAAACGCATCAGGGTTCATTAGAACTCTATTAGTCAGCCTATTCCCCTTAGAAATAATCATGGAAAGTAATTACAAAGGAGGAAAAAGTAAAAGGGCTACTGGTGCTGATATCCAACGCAGCAGGCTTGACGAAAAGAAAATGTCAGCCCTTTTTGGTGAGTAAAAAATGGGTACTTTGGGAGTAGAGAGTTTTTTGAATTCATCTACTAATTTTTAAGCTGAAGCAACTGGAATGCAAACTATCAAAGCCACTCTATAATGCATTTAAGACTTATTGGTAGTTGAAGGTTTAAGTTTTTCGTTTTGAGCAAGTTTCTTTTTAAATAAAATACAAAATAACTCAGAGTCACATCGTAAGGGACTACCTTAATCGCATTTAACCACAATATTTCTTTAAATTGAGTCGAAAATTCGTAAACCCCAAATTATTTTGACTGATTAAATTTATTTTGGTAAGAAGGAAGGAGTTAACTTTAATTATGAATGAAAACGAATGTTATTAAAAAATTTTATTGCCATCAAAGAAAATTATTCCTTAGTGAGAGTTTTTCATGAAAGATATTTCATTCCAAATTTATGAGGTTATCCAAGTGACAAAGTTCACTCATTTAAAGGTAGTATTCAAGTCATCAACGGATATGATGCACTTTAGAGTAAGGTGTGATATGTCTAACTTGGAGAATTGATTGAGGCCTTACGATGTTATAGTAGGTAATAAAGCCTGATTCTTGACTTTGATCACATTAGAAGATGGAACAAGCCCTTATATTTTTTGTGACTCGGTTATTTTTGGTGAAATAATTTTTATATAATTTTTTGTTGCATGATCGTGCAAATTTATCTAATAATTTTGTACTTTCCATTATTTTGTATTTTCATCAGGTGCAACAAAAGAACGGTTCAATGAAATAACCGCTGCTGCATTCGGAGCTGTCGTGAATAGTAAGGCCGCAGAACTCCGACATCGCATGAAGAGAGGAAAGAATGTCACTATTGATATGACATCAACTGATTGATTCTGATTCTTTCGTATGTTCGTCTATGAGTTTCTATATTGTTTTTTGATTCTTCTTAAATAAAAATTAGTTACAATACATTTTTGTAATTTCCTGGTGTTTTAAACCCTATCCATTCCCCATATATGATACCTATATTTCCTGTACATGAAAAATATATTTCCTATACATGAAACATTTTTCCCATATATGATACATATATTTCCCGTATATGACAAATATATTTCCTATATATGATACACGTATATCCAATATATGGGTCATTTATGGACCATATATGGTTTATATATGGTCCATATATAGACCATATATGGCTTCATATATGGTCCATATATAGACCATATATGTATCATATATGGTCCATATATAGACCATATATGGCTTCATATATGGTCCATGTATAGACCATATATGGCTTCATATATGGTCCATATATAGACCACATATAATACATATGTTTCCCGTATATGACAAATATATTTCCTATATATGATACACGTATATCCAATATATGGGTCATTTATGGCCCATATATGGTATCATATATGGTCTATATATGGACCATATATGGCTACATATATGGCCCATATATAGACAATATATGGCTTCATATATGGTCCATATATAGACCATATATGGCTTCATATATGGTCCATATATAGACCATATATGGCTACATATATGGTCCATATATAGACCATATATGGCTCCATATATGGTCCATATATGGGAACATATATGGTCCATATATTCTATTGGGCCAATTTTTAATAGATTCCATATATATTTCCATATATGGTCCATATATGTGAGAAGTATGGGCAACATATATGTCCCATATATTTCCCATATATGTTCCATATATAGGGCTTCAGTGTGGGTTGCGGCGATAATTCGGGAAATTAGCCACGTAATTGGCTTCGGTTTTCGTAATATTTACACCTGAATAGAGACAGCATTGGATCAAATTCTTGTGAGCGAGAAGATAATCAGGATATGTGACGAAGATTAGAGCCTTTTTTGTAATTCTGACCGAAATTTTGAACGTACCTACCCACACATGTATACGGGTAGCTAATTAAGATATCTTTTTACGAGTATGCATTTTGCTGTAAAATTTTATACAAGTATGACTGGATGGATGTGCTAGCTGCGATAGCCATATAACGTGGTCTTTGGCAACCCAAAGATCATGGGTTCAAATCCTGCCCAGGGCATAGATTATGAGTTTGTACCAGGATTAAATTCTTATACTAGACGTTGTGATATACCCTTAGCTATTTGACGCACCTTAAATCCAAAACTATTGCTCCTCTGATAGAATATTTATTTGAGAGATGGCAGAATACGTGTAAAGTCACCATTTTATCTTCATAAATTAGTATTTCGAACTGAAGTCGGTTGCGTAACCGCTTGTAATAGGATTGTTAAATATGTAGTAAATAATAAATGCATGGTCATTACTACTATATGTGGCTCCTATTGAACTTGCTCTTCACGCTGAGGGCCTTGGTTTGAATCCCAAAAGTGGAAAAGTAATCAATGATATGATACTATGTACTGAGACCCCTTAAGGTTTTTTCTTGGGAAAACTGTCACCGACGCTGGGTTTCGATTCTCCTTTCCGCTTTTATGGGAAGTTGGGAGGGAATGAAAGAAAGGATAGGATTCACAGCACATGAAATGGTGCCCGGCGTGTGACAGTTGATTTTGAAAAATACCGTTGTATAAATGATCCACAATGCTCAGAGATATGTTCTGTAAGGTTTGACCGTAGTATTCTTATGTGTTATGTTCTCAGTACTCTATCGTTGACCCTACAGATAATGTTCAGTTAAAAAGTAGTCTCGCATTGGGAGATAAATAATGTATGAACTTCGTTAATCTCAACCACTCTTCAATTTACCGTTTTTAAGGCTGAAATTCCCACAAACAGAAGGTAAAATACTAATCAAGTTATGATTATCATATGGAGATAAAACTAACCTACCATTTAGACGACGGAGATGCTTAGAATTAGCTACCTAATCGTAAGAATCAATAGGTGATAGAGATTTGTTATCTTCACACCCTGCCACACACCCTCGCGGTGACTTGCAGGCTATCGCGTAGATGTAGATGTCACTTAAGGTGCCGTATTGCCTAAAATCACTTGATGCATGATCTTGTCAAACATATTTGATAACCTGCCCTTAACATCTTTCTTAGTATTACGGGTTCTTCCACCTACATCTACATCTACACGATTCCCTGCAAGCCACCGCGAGGGTGTGTGGCAGGGGGTGAAGACAACCAAGCATGCACTACTAACATGCAAACTAGCAACTATATTGTCTCATGCAACTTGATTGTTAGTATCTATAGTATTTAAGGGGTTAATACATGCAATATGCACTAAAAAATACTCTAAAATATTTCCCCTATCTATCCCTTTGCTATGCTGCCTATTCTGTTCTCTTATAGTAAGGGGGAAAAATGCCATTTTGAATCTATCGGTACGACATTCTATCTCTCTAATATTATTTATCTGTTCGAATCTAGCATAATACGCTGGTTTTTTTTTAATATCTTAGAATCTTAAAATCAGTCCTGCTGGGTTTACCTCCACCCTTACTCCGTTCCCTGAAAACTCCTACGTTTAACCAGTTACTCGCCTATCCTCTCCGGCGAAAATGACCTCAATAGTCGATCGTCTCCCCCAAATAACAGCGATGGCAATTGTCATTTTTCATGTTAAAAGCCGCTCGACGTTCTACTCGCTGTGTCCAACGAGCGTCGAAAATGCGCGTAACACTGGGTGACTATTGAGGCATCATGAAGCTCATTTTGCCTATCGTATCGTGTTGAAAGAGAGACTAGAAGCTGAAACCTAGAGGAGGTTGAGGGATTGAACGTGGTGGGAAAGGGGACCTTTTTTGTATGCGGGAGTCCGAAGGGTGTGAGTTCGCGAATTGATGAGGGGGGGAAGGAGAAATCGGATGTAGACTCGCGGACAGTGGGAGGGGAGTAAGAGAGTGATCAATGTATCGGTAAACGAATTCGCTCTGCCCAGTTAACGGAGCTCCAACCCTTCCCCCACCCCATTCTCTGCCGATCAACTCACACCATTGAGTGTGAAGTGTATTAATGAGTTTCATTACGGCAAAGAGAAGGGGGGAGAGTGTCAGTACGGGGAAATGGGTTGATAATGGATTAATGTACCGATAGGGCTTCGGTAAAATTGCGTGGACTGAAATGACTTCCCCTGGTGTGTGCTAGTCGTCAGTGACTATTCATCAGATCTGTTTCCAGCCAATGATTACAAGTATTCATGTCGGTGCTCCTCGCTGCAGTAACTGCTGCTCGCATTATTTCTGAAGAAATAGATTGAACGCCAAAAGTACGAAGGTAATCGATGATGGCTCCAGAACTAGCGGTGAAGGAAACATGGATTTTATTCCAAACGCTCCTCTGAAGCTTCACTTACCTCATTAGAGTTTTTCGGTCAAGTGACGCATTTACCCGCCAAGACGAGCTTTTCAACAATCATATCCCAAAATGTTCCTAATAAAATAGTTCCATCTTATTTGTAGATTTCGCCTGAGAATATTATTTTATGTCGCATCAAAAGACGTTTAACTCTTCGGTACTCGCGCGGGCTACAGATGTAGCCCAGCTACTTTGTTTTGCCACCTACTTAGCGCGCCATAATGGGAGGTTTTTCTGAGTCTCAGTATCTTCAAAGCAATAGTTGGCCATCCGGGTCAGTGTGCGTTCTCGCTTCTGAGTGTAATAATGTGTTTTTAGTTCACCGGCAAAGTTGTCTGAGCTACACCTGAACCCCGCGCGAGTGTTTGTGATGAGTCATCCAAATCGTGCTCGGTAGTACTATAATTATATCCTATACTATAATTAGTAGTTTCGGATACAAATTTATAAAATCAAGCCATTTTATTAATATTAATGAAACAAATAACTTGGTAGTTCTACTAAATCACCTGAATGTGATTTCAGCGCGAAAATCCAGAGTTGCACATGAAAAAAAATACTGTGGTTTTTTAATTTCTTTACACAGTGAATGATTTTCTCTGTTTCGTCTACATTCCGGATCATAATAAAGGATCGTACATTCTAGGTGTACATATATCCATTACATGTAGATGTGAGCATGTTTTTAAAACCATTAGCAATTTAAGATAATGCATATTGGAACTGGGGGAGAAAAGGAAATTTCTATCGTTTGATGAAGTGCATAATGTAACTTTTTAACCATTATTCCTGTCATTAAAGAGTGCCGTGCAATAAAGGATTAATGCAAAAGTACTTGCGTGTTTGCAGATTTTTGCGGATAGAGAGGTGATAATTTCATCCCACTCTTAGTGGTTACCGACTGAAACACCAGTTGGGTCGCAAGAACGGTCCATATGGGACACAACGCGTCGGGAATAATCTCTGTCGCCCCATTCTTCCTCCCCACGGATCGCGAGCCTCGTAAATTTTTGCCCCAAATCCGAATATTAGCACTGAAAACCCAAATCCCACGTCCTCCCGGTGAAGCACATTGAGCGTAAACGGTGGCGAGTGACTGGGAAATTCTCAAGAGTTTCAACCGCCGACCGCAGATTTATTGCTGGGCGCTCGCCAGCATTTCTGAATGGCATGCAACTGTGACTTATTTATGACGAATGCAAGAAGCGAAATGTTTCGACGGTTTGGTTTCATTCGCGGTTTGAGCATTCATCGAACGTAAGATAGGACGAGCGGCTGAGAATGCTACAGATAGTTTTGTATTTAGAGATACTTTTTCTGCTTATGGGCTAATCTGGCATGCCAAAAAAATAAGTTCCCGGAGAAGGTAAATGATAGACTTTATTTATTAATGTTCTACCGGTTACATTTGATTTATATTGATTATCTTGCTATTGTTAGCATGGCACGGACAACTACGTCCCTATACTATTTCTTTCTCTAGATTAAAATATTTGCTACCATCATGAAACAATCAAGTTTCCCACCCACTCCTACTTCCCGACCCAGTATTCTACAAGCAACAGAGGAATGTTGAGTCTAGTTATTCTTACCTGTGTTTATTATTCCGCTCAGCCTCCATTCCTGATTTCCTAGAGAATGTTCTCCTCTCCGCCGTTATTCTCAAAACTCAATCATCCACCTCCTTCTTCCCCCATCTCATCCTTACAAACTGCATCTTAGAAGCTTCTATTATATTGCTAGTTATATATTCCTGGAGTTGAAACGTGGACTTCATGGTCGCGATCAACTTTTGGAGCGTACCCTATACATCCCAAAACAACGGAGACGATGTAGGTACATAAATAAATAATGTAAACGATAAACGTCTCCTTCCCCGGTTATTATGCCAATTCATACTCCCAGCTGCTCAAAACGGGCCGTGGTATTGCTCAAATGGAGCAAGGTGACTCCAGAACTTCCTCTAGCCTATGACAGAAAAGTACGGGAATTTTGTGACATGTGGGAATAACGGTCTCAATGAAATTGGATTAAATCCAGACCAGGGGTATCATAAACACAAACCAATACCCCCTCACTTTTTTTATACTATCCGGTCCACGTAAATTGAATGTGAAAATTAATACATTCTTTATAAATGAAACGAACGTAGCAGATTTCACTAAAAGATTTATTAAAATGGATCGACCGAGTGACAAATGAATAAGTGTTAAGAAGAGTGGGAGAAAAGAGAAGTCTGATGAAAACTATAAAAAGAAGACGGGACAACCTAATCGGCCATATCTTAAGACACGATGGCCTGATGAAGACAATTGTCGAGGGAAGAGTGAACGGGAAGAATGGAAATGACAGGCCTCGTATGAGTTATATAGAACAGGTCATAAAGGACGTGAAAGAGAGGAGCTACGTCAGTAGGAAGAGGTTGGCCGATAGAAGAATCGAGTGGAGTTCTGCGTCAAACCAATCCTAGGATTCTTGACCTATGATGACGATTAGTAGTGACTGCGAAAGTGTAATTCTTCAGAATAAAAAAAAATTATAAAAAGAATAGCTATTAGACTACATACAAGTTTACATTTAAATTTAAATTTCCATGTATGCTTGGAGTTGATCCATTTGTCGATACCATAAATAATTTTTTTTTAATCTGTACCGTTTGGAACGATAAAATTATAAAAACTTGACTGAATAGACATAATCTCTTAAGCAGATATAGGTTTAAATGTCTCTCTCCCACAAACTAGGATTGTTGACCCATGATGATGATGATGATGACGGAAATTTTACGTCTCCAGGTGCCAGTTTTTTCTACGAATTATATTTTGGACATGTATATTTAAAGAGTTGAAAATATTTGAAACATTATTGGTGTGTGGTACACGTAGAATTTTCCAAAAAGTAACTATTTTTGGAGCAAACATTTATCAAAGGTGTAATATATATTCGTTTACCATTTATATTCATCATATCTCCAGGACAAACATAGTACTTGCACCCATTGGGGGCAAGGTTTGGGTAACAACTCCAGTTTGATAACCCCAGATCCCGCCACCAATTCGTCCATGAGGCAAATGCGTTTGACAGGATTTAATAGAGAGCGGATTGGTGGGCGTGAATATACCCGTAACATGAATATTCTCTCCTCCAAGAGATTTCGTCCAGGCCGACCTTTAGGACTGAAAATAATCCCTGGGTGGGGAGGGACAAGTGCAGGACCCTTCCCTCGTTAGCAACACCCGTCCATTTAGGAATCCATTTGCCGGCAAGAGCGTCTTTAATTGCGATCCTAATGTTGATCTCAATTCCACCCTAATTGAGAAGGACTCCTTTTGATGGAGGCCGTTGCCGTTATCGTGGTCCGAGAACGATCATTTCGTGGTGGTTAAAGGAGTGCGCTAAATCCTCCGAGGCTCACTTTTTTCTGCTCTCGTTTCGTAAACCGTTTAGCAAGACAAGTCGCCCATTACACTCGTTTTGATGGAACCTCTGAGAAGTACCACCTGGCCAGGTTTCTTTTTCCCCCATGCGTCTGCTCTTTATACTATTCTACGCTCATATCCGAAGCAAACTTGTTTTCAAAGCGAAGCAGGTCGTAATAACGTTACAACATGGCGTTGAAATTCTTTAATATTCTGTGAAAATGGCTGAAATTGATGAGTGTAATTGAGTGTACGTCTGTACAAACATCTAATACTTCTAGCAAGAAAAATGATTTCTGGCCTGAGGTCTCACAAGTGGTATGATCACGCAGTGTACAGAAAAATTGGATGAAGGGGAAATAACCGAAAAAGTCAAAGAAATCACCAATTATATTTTAACACTGTAATTGAAACCCAGATTGTGAGAAAATCTCTTTTTTTGTCAACAATTGTAATAAGTTCTGTCTGTATGTTTCACTGCCACATATTATCTGATACCACCTACCTCATATTACGTATTATTTGTCGGAAAGGCATCTTGTGGGTGGTTCATTGAGTAATAACTGGAGGTCCCGGTTTTATATATGAAAGAGACCTTGATACATACAATTATACACAAACAGCCCTTATTTATTCTTCAATGTCATATGCAATTTTGACGCAGTACTTAAAAATTTCTGCTGCAGATAAGTATTTAGTAACCCAAATGTTTTATACAAATAGAGTTATCAATATCTACATATAAATCAACATAATACCCTGCAAGCCACCACAAGGGTGTGTGGCAGGGGATGATTTCTCACCAAACATGCACTACATATCAAGCATAAAAAAGGAATAGTATTAATATAGTAGTCAGAGCTACACTATTTAAAAAAGATAGAAATTGCAAAGCAAACATGCAAAAACATTCTGTTAGTAGGGTTAGCTTTAAGTACTCATACCAACATGCAGCTACCAATGCTATTCATTGCTACTCTCCGATAGGACATATTTACCGTTATTCGTATCTCTAATTGTACGAGGGGAAAAGGAAATTTTGAATCGGTCAGTTCGGAAATCAATTTCTCTAATTTTATGATTATGGTCCAGTCTGCCATAGTAAGTTGGGTTCGTAAAGTATTTTTAACATCATCACAGAAAATATTGCCTTGGAATTTGTTTAAGAGATTAAGTCTAAATTTCAACCTGCGATCTGACAATGATGATGATCTGACAAATATATTTCTTAGTATACATTAGTTTTGGTTGTTGTTTATTGGAAGGGTTAACGTATGACAAAGGTCACTTCCTACAATAGGAATTTGTGGGTATGTTGGATTAGATTAGTCAGAAGAGGTTATTTGAAGTAAATACTCTGGGAGAGAAGGAAGGCTATAGTGAAGCCTGGCATCGATATTATTCTGCTATTCATAAAATGCCTCAAAACTCCATCAAACGCTGAACAGCACTGAAATTTAGGCAAGTAGTCGAAACATTTCACTAAAGTACCAATCGGTATTACAAATAAAAATATAACCACTTCTGGAATTAGACTTCAAACCGTCAAATTGTGAAAGTATTTCAAACTGCCACTAGCGCAACATTACGGTGCCCAACTAACCTTTTGGTAAAGCACTACGGTAAAATAATTGTATATGCATTAACATAATCTCGCGGCTCGCTCTTACAAAGGTACACTTGAGAATAATGGATGGAGAAGGGCCGAAGCAGAAAAGCCCCTAAGAGGACGAAAACCAACTGACCCCTAAGCACGTATCGAGCAAGGATATTCTCCTTCCTCAATCAACACCGCAAATTAGATCGTATTCCATGAAGGGGAGACATTTGGAACAGCTGCTCGACATCCAGCCAACCAATGCTCGACCGCCTGACGTGAACGAAGGCGGCCTTTCAAGGAACGCGCATCGTACGGCTATCAATTTGGGCACCCGAACGTCCACCCCAACGTCCCTGGACCCTTCTGCCATTGGGTTTGACCTCCCGGGCTGTTTGGATCCAACTGGCCAAGCAGTGCTCGGTTGATGGGAGGTATCCCGCCTGCTCTGAAATGAACACGCGCCAAAACCACGTTCGTTCTCAGGATGAAGCTAACCCGCCACAAATGCGTTTCATCGAAGACTCGGGAGTTATCTCGGCAGTATGTGGTCCGAATGTCTCTCGAAATTCTCATCTGAATTCAGTTTAATTGGCTAGGTCTTGAAACTGAATTACAGAAATACTTTTTCAACCGATGTTTAAAGCTTTTTCGTTTAAGTGCCTGCATATTTGAAATAAACGTTATAAGAAATTAATGGGTATACCGAATTCATTCAAATGGATGTTGAATAATTGATAATATCGTGAAATAGACTCTGCCCCAATTGAACTCTTTGCCGCTTAAATAAGAATTAATTTAGGCTAAGTACGTGTAGAGCTATTTTAAATCGGAACTAAATTGCTAAATATAAATATAGTAAATTTCCTTAATTTTAATTTTACAATGTGTGGTCATCACCAATTATTAGGTGATGATGCTAATCATAAAGCCATCTAAATTATCTTAAACCTTCTTCATATTATTTTGTTGGAGATTTATGTAATTCTAACTACATTTATTTGTTATTTATAGTCACTTTGAAATATCTTTAAATCAATGGAGAGACTCCATCGAGACAAGGCCTTTCAGCAAACAGAAAATGTTTATTTTGAATACTTGAAGGAAATGCTATTTGAATCATAGAGGAAGCTACATAATATGATCTGAACACTACGCGAGGTATAAATAAGTTCAATGAAACGCATCGAGTATTTAAACATGAGCAGCAGCAGCCCATTAGTTTTATTTAATAGAAATCGCTCGCTTTTCATAGAATTAGAGGAGTTGACTACGTTCCAAGAATTTAATCCCTGTCTTCATTAGGGAATTTTCACGTACAGAAAACTGAGCAAATCCAAGCAGTGCAGTTATATTAGGACAAGTAGCTGCAATATGCATTAAAACGTTGGTTTAAAAAATTGTTGCAATAAATTTATACTCTATAAAACACATTATTCTTAAAAAATATAGAAGAATTATAATGAGCATTCCCTTTTCCAAACCTGCAAATAAAGCGAGAGAAATGTCTTGAAAAAAAGCGAAGTAGGATTCTCCATCCTTAGTATTAATCATACAATTCATACTTATGCCCACATATAAATTAAAGCCTTAATAATAAGCAGGAGAAGATTTACGAGTGAGGAAATAAATGCGACTCGCTAGTAACGAGGAGGATATTCTAGATCGTTTTTGTTGCCGTACTTAAGCAACGGATGACGGCATTAATAATGAAAAATGGAGGATAATTAAACGCAGTAGTTTGTTCTCGCTCGAATTACGCGGAAATTTCATATTTGCGCCGGAAAAACAGCGTAGATTCACCCGTTGTCTCCCAACCCTTTCGACCCCACCCATCTCCCAAGTCTAAATTTCTCCATTTTTTCCCCCTCTCCGGAACCAATTCCACCTCTTCCTTTCCATCCCCAACCTCCTTCGTACTTACTGACGCGAAAAACCCCGTTGACTATCTCGTCCTCACGCAACCAATGCCGCCTATTCCACACTCCTCCCCCAACCAGAGGGGGAAGGAGGCCAGCTCTAACCCTTACAACCTCCCGGGTAAAGTTTGCCGCTGAATTTTCTTCCTCGCGAATGTATAAATCTCCGGTGGAAATTCATAACAAAGCCGTTGTCCCAACAATCCAGCACCGGATTAGATTTTCGTATACCCTCATCCCCTTCCCCTCTTTCTCTCTCTCTTCTCTCTCCCTCTTTCTCTTTTCCTTTTCGCTCCCATCCCCCGTAGTCTAAAAACAGGGTCCCCTGCCCTTCACTTCTCACTTCCCTTCACTTTTCAATCCGACGCTCAGCCACCCTGGGTACCTCCCAGCATCTCCCACTCGCGTAGACCGCCCAATCTTATTTTCATATTCCTGGCTCCTTCCCTCCCTCCATCCCTTTAACCCCCGTTCCTTCAGCTCTTTCACTCCTCTGAATATCCTGATTCTTTTGTAAAGGCGCCGAGCCGTTAAAAAAAAAAAAAATTATAAATGCCCCTTCGTTCCAACCTTTCTGTCTCAGGATGCCGCTTCGCTTTCTTCCGAAGTTCTTCCTTCACTTGCCTCTCTCTCCTCCGTTTCTTACTTCCTTCGCTGTTCACAAGTACGGCGTTGAGCAGTAGATAATAATGAATGGTGTTTTCTGTGAAGATTTCTGTGGAGAATTCGTATTTTAATACCTGAAAAATGTGGAAAATCTCAGAATATTTTCGAGAGTTAAGATAGGTTGGTAAAATTGGACGATGAAATTCATAGGCTATATATTCGAGCGGACCCTATTATTGCGCATATTAAAGGTTTAAAGTTAGGTTTGATGGTACGACCAACAAAAGAAATTTCAGATTCTAAAACACCGAAGTCTGTTAACCTCTGAGAAAATATTCCATGCACATTTTTAACAAGACTTTTACTATAAGCGACTTCACATTTAATAATTGAAGATGCAGTGGATGTGAATGAAGAGCGAAGCTACTGACCGAGGTTCTCATTTCCAAATCCGGGTCAAGCCCATGTAGACACGTTCAGCTAAATCAAGCTTTATGGGTTTCTGATTACCATAACTTTTGGGAATAACACAGGTGGTTGAGTGAAAGGAAATTGACCCCTTACTTGTAAATGTGCTAAGTTCACGAGCTTAGGGTTTAGAACTTGTTAAGCTCCACTGAAATGAGGTTTGAGTTTAACAACGTGGTTAACCGATCAAAATTATTTAGATCCAATGGAAAATTATGTTTTAAAAACCAGAGTGTATGTTGAAATATTACAATCTTAATTTTCACCAAGTAGAAATACGTGAAAATAATAGCAAGTGGATATTCTCTTTCAATTTTTGGCGAGGAAAATTTTTTAACATTGTTTTTTTAAGCACGTTATTTTCGAAACTCAACAAATTCGATATAGTGAGAAGGATGGAAGATTTTAATTTTTACTAAAAACATTATCCGGATTGAAAACCTTAATTCCAAAAGTAACTTCAAAAGAGCGTTTTTAGGTGAATTCCTGCTAAAAATATTTGATTTTGATTAAGATTTTGATAACATCCTTAAACTTCCCATATTATTTTCCTTGTAACTGAAAATTTTATTGATCAACAACGAGCTAAATTTCAACAATCTATTCGATTTGGTTGTTGACGTTTTTAGCAGTCTGGTAATTGTCTCCTCTCAGGTGCTGATTTCCAATTTTATTACTCAGAAATACATCGTCTGCCTTTAAGAGTATGTCAATAAGGTCGTTCTCAAAGGGATTCCAATTCCTTCGACTAAACAAATGCACAATGAAACTTGAGGAGGGATCAATAGAGAATGGTGAACATTTGATTTGGAATGTCATTATTTTGCTACGTAGGCAGATGCTAACCAAAATACAGCATATGCTTCTTCATATTATGTTTATGATTTTTCCTGAAAATCAAATCCTATAGATATGATGAAATCAAGAATCTTAAATATTAGATAAGACGGATAGTAAACTTTCTATTTGCTTGCAAGCTTGAGAGCTTAGGGCTGGAATAATCAGCCAATCAGGTTTCAAGTTATTGGACGGGTCACAACGTTTTCAGATAAAGTTTAAAAAAAATTAATGATCAGTTTTTTCCTTCCAAAAATTCCTACTGAAGCTTGCCAGTTATCTCCATCCGTGGCGCTACAGTTGTAAGTTTTGTTATTATTGAATAAATATTCTACACTTCCTCCTCAATCAACAAGGTTTTAATCCTGGAGTTCAATCAGTAGGAACAGATGCAATTTATTTTATTTTACAGTAAAATATGACCCTCAAACTCATGAATGAGACCATGTTATGACCTGCTTTGGTTCTAGGTATCTTAATTCGTAACGGAACACCGCAATTCCAATGCATATATGTTCGCGCACTTGTAATTCCTTTCCCTCCAACGCCTCCACTCTTCCTCTTGAAGCCAACTTCTCTATCGACAGCACGGAGCTCCAAATCCCTCGAATATAAGGTTTCCTTTCCCAACTGCCTCCTATTCCGCCACCACCTCCCAATTTCTCTCTCTCTCGTGGTATAAATGGACTTCATTACGGAATCCTGGCTAATTATGCGCTTTTCCGGGCTCCAAAGCTTCGCTCCCGACTCCCTACCATTCGCATTTCCAATCTCGCTTCCTTTCCATCTCTTGTGCGGCACTATTTACATCCGGGCCGAGTTCCGCCGGAAAAGCGAAGAAAATTCGGTGTGGAGGCGAAGTTTAAGGCGGATTCTCATTTTTCAATTTCCTCTGCTACCCTTCCGCCAGAATGTTTCCCACATCACATCGCTAAGAATGCAGTTTTTACTATTTGGATCTATGCAAAAATAAAAAGTACCGCGGGCCAGGAGTTGTACAAAAGGTGCCCATCCCATCCATTGGTATGCTTGGTAACAATTACTAATCCAAGCTTCTCGCCTCTGTGGTAATCAAATTGGAGCTTCCTCTCGTGCGGCGAAATGTTTTGCCTCAAGATATTTGTCTGTAGCAGATTTGATCCAGTCTACGTCAACCGCGCGAGCGAAACATTCGAGTTCCTTATGAGCTTCGCTTAGGGACTCAGCCCTCCCCTTTTCCCAAATATAGAGACATTGGGAGAGACTATTGTCCTTGAAATAACATGAGTCCCTGTTCCAGGATGGGCGAATAAAGAGCTATGCGTTGAACGTCAAACTTTTTGCGGATACGTGAAAGTATTTTCGTCAGTGGGGACTCTTTAGGGGTAATGAGTAGTTCCGTATTTTCTCGCAAGAGGGTTTACGCTTCGCGTCTCCAGGGAAACTGAGGGTTGGGAAATATTTACCAGTTTGGTGGGCAGTCTGGCGGTATTTTTACATGTTAGGTAAACTTTTTTGGTTTCATTATCGTAAGCGACATATTTATAGCTCGAGTACATCCGGTCTGCACGTGTAAAGGTAGTAGAATTAGGTTTTTAGGTGCTCTAACCGCTAACCTTGCATGATATCACGTTATCAGAAATAATGTGCGTCTCTCAATGTAAACAATGTTGCTGATGGTGGAAGGAAAAATCTATGGACGGATACACGCTCGCCCTAGGAGGTACAGACCCTTGATTCGACCCTGCCAATAATACTACACGATGAATACGCACGTGTGGACTTGGCGGTGGCTTCTGGCACGCAAATATTAAGAGGGATATACAGATGAAAATAGCAAATGAGAAGGTGCTCGGTACGTAACATGATGTCAGCAAATTTTTGTAGGAAATTCTTCCGTGGAAGTGTTTAGATGAGGGAGGCAGTGGATTATTAACGGAACATAAATTATAGAAAACGCTGGGAGTGCTGGGAACAAGTTGTGTAAAGTTTTGACTACATTAAAAAATGGGCACTATGTGTATAAAAATATAGACTCATCTGTGCTTTTAATTTTGTAACCGCACTCATAGGCATTTTAAACGAGAGGACAGGTACAAGCCTATGATTGGGCAAAAGCCTATTAGTGCATGCTTGGTGATCTCCATCCCCTGCCACAAACCCTCGCGGTGGCTTGCAGGGTATCGTATAGATGTAGATATAGATAATTGGAAGGAAAAAGATACTGGAAGAATGGAGAGTATCCCGGCGTCAGCATTAGCCTGCTCTAAACGAAAAGACGCCAAGAAGATCACGGCGTTTTGTTCCATCCGAAGGACGGAGTACTGAATTTAAATGCTCTCCACAAGCACTCAAGTAGGAACCGGTTTTACCAAGAAAAATATCTTTCAATGCCCGGATATAATCCGGAATCCTCGGAATGAGAGGTTAGTACTCTGACCACTTCACAAAATAGATCATAAAAGTGACATCGAATGAATGAGCGTGTGGCTCCAGATAAACACTCATATTAAATACGATTCTTACGTGTATTTTATCTAAACCAATACATAAACAGATGAAATTCCCTTCAACCTGTGCATTTAAAACTAATTATACCACTAAACGCAATAATGGTGACAAACCTATTTTGAATATTGGCACTACAATTTGTTGATCAAAGGATAAGCCTTTATAGAAATGACCTGGAATAGCAAATGGCGAACTCTCTATTCAGAGCTTTAGGAATAAGTCATCAAATATCTGAATTGGGCCGTCACTGGCGAAAATCTTGGGTCAATTTCCTTCACGTCCACCCCGAAACGATGTCAAGGCTCGAATCCGTTTAGCGTGGCCTAGGATGAATGGGCGAACATTTGATATCGGGAGGGAGGTAGGTACTTTCCGTCCCGCTAATTCTCCCATTCAGGCAATCGTTTCCCCTCCATCTCCCGGCACACGCTCAGAATCCAACATCCGTTTGCCATCACATTTTAACGCCCGACACCTACTCGAAACATTCATCCACGGCCTTCCGTCTCACTCGCCTCACCAAAATAACTCTCTTCCTTCCCCGCGGCTCCACCACTCTCGATTCCGTAAAAAAAATATTTATCTAATTCTCCCCGGCATTTTTCGCTCATTAGGGGAAATGCTTCGAGACGGTATGCGACCGTCATCTCGACGGGCTCTCGGGAGAGGAAAATCAGTTTCCCCTTGTCATCCACGGACGGAATACATTAAGGATTTCTCTCAACCCCCCGGCTACCGAGCGAATCTTCGCTTGGGAGAGAGTTTTCCCGGGGTTCGTCCCGGGGGAGGCAGGGAGGATCCGGCGTCCAAATTGCGCGATCGATCAACGGAAGAATTACGTATTCACGCATCTAATGTATTCTGCGCAATACCTCGGACTCGTTTAACTTGTTTGATTGCCCGAAACGTGTGTCGGTGGCGTTGTCGAATCCAATCTCGCCCGATGTCAGGAAAATTAATGGGTCATTGGCCGGTCACATGAAATACCAATGAAAAGGGAATGTTTAGGATAGCGGGTCGATTCGTTGAAAACGATTTCATCGCCCCATTCAGAATGAAAGTCATCCGAGAATGAATAGCAACCTAAGTTGGAAACAGAAGAGAGAGAATATTTTAACCGCAACGATAATATTTCAATCATAATAGCACTTTGAAATTCTAAGTGTGGTGGTATGAGTGGATGAATATTAAAGTGTGTGGGAACAAGATGCATAACTATATATACCTAAACTCACCTAATAATAGGTATAAAATAAAAGAATTAGTTTTTATTATATATTCTATATAAGAATAAAATTTATGCTGAAATCGATTGTCTTCTTTCAGATTATTAAAGCATTTTCAACACATTTGAGATTCTTGTCTCAACATTTGCGTTGACAGAAAATCTTGGGTATTGTAAGTCCATTCACTGCTAGCATAGAATGTTACAATTTTCATTATTTTTCTAACGTAACTTATAATGTAAGACCAAGGTTTAACAAAACATGTATAAAAAGAATTGAAGGATAAATAACAGAAAACGGGTAAAATAATTGGACATATATTGTTATTTAATGGCCTAATGAAGACCATTATCGTGGAAAAAGTGTATGGTAAGAATCGAAACTGAAGGTCTCGTATGACGTATATGGAGAAAGTAGTGAAGGATGTAAAACAGAAGAGTGTGAAAAGGATAGACCATTGAGGTGTACCTCAATGGGATAGACAGAGAAATACCTGAGTGAAGGTATGTGTAAAACAAAATTTAAGACTGATGGCTGATGAAGAGGATATTTTATTTCATTGTTTATTAATACCTTATTAAAGAGATGGTAGTCTCTTTAAGAGTAGGTAAAAAGAAAACGTCTAATGTTACCGCTGTCATTTCTTTTAAACAGTTCTTATTCCGTTGGACTTACACCTATGAAATTCCAAAAAAAGAGCTATTTGGTTCAGAAATTCCATACCCATTGTCCTTGGTCATAGGCTTCATCCGAAAATTTATATTCGCAAGAACGCCAACATAACATACTCATTCCCGGTCACAGTAAAATTGAAGCCTTCCATCTCAAAATCCAGGGGAGACCGCACATGAAAAATTACTTGCAGGGCAGAAGAGTTCATATTCTTATGAATGACCTCTAACCTCACTATTATGTTCCCCGATTCAGTTAAAAATTTTGATTCCCTTCGCTTTTTCCTGTAAAATCTGTCAAATTTATCACTGATGCCATACTCGGAAGACCTTTCATATTCAGATGGGAATATAGGCCGAAATACTCATGCTGGAACTAAATAATCAACAGAAAAAGACGGATTTTCCTCAGCCATAGGTACATACGTCAATAAGCCGTTTCAATAAAGCAACCCAAAATTCTTAAACATAATCGTTCTAACATATTTCCGTTTCAATATTATAATAAAACTAAAATCATGGCAACAAAACTTTACCGGTTAGTTATAATATCAATGCAGTGATGCATACATGATACATACTAATCCAGTAACTGAAACAAGTGCGATATATATGAATGTTTGTATTCAACTCACGCAGAACACCTAAAAATATTGCGTCGCGGTGAAAACATTGATATACTTTGCCTCTTACGTTTGACTACTGATTGCTATATTCAACTGTTCTCTTACTTCTTTCATGTATGGTTGGTCAGGGAAGGAATAAATTTTGTACTTCCATCTATTTTCTCTCTGATGTTGCACCCGACCAAAACAATTGCTATTGCGGGTCCTCATCGCTCATAGTCTCCTTAAAACTAATGTTTTTGGATGCAAGAACCTTACATAATATCGCAAATGCACTCCAACTGCTAATAATTTGCTGTGTAGGTACAGTTGAAAAAAACCACTATTTCTTTCCACTATTTTGCTGGTATCTTACAAGACAACTCACAAATATGTCGGAAGTGTCCTCTTGCGGCGCTAGCAGTCCCCGTGCATGGAGTCTATAAAACTAAAGCAAACGTTCCACTGTTGAACTATTTGCTATAAAAATTATAAAAATAATAATATTTTTGAAAGTATTCCAATATACGAATGCAAAACATTCGATTTTTGAGAGAAATATTTAGCAAATATATAAAATAGAATATAGATCATATCTTGTGAAAATTGGCCAAGAACACATTTCTTCATTTTTTAAACTAACTTTTTTCACGTTTAAAAGCTATTCTCTCACTATTGAACCCTATCATGCAAGGATTGTAAATTTTGTAGTGGCTTAACTGAGATTTACGCACGATGCTCATTACTGAATGCGAATGTAGACTTAGTTTTGCACTGAAAGATGTGTATCTTATCGTACCACAAAGAGAACTTTGCATATATGTATGTAAAGGTAAAACGGCAATACTTTCTATTTGATCATAGCATAGCGAAATGGAGTAGTAGCTTATTCAAAATTCAATTTTAATGACAGCTAATTTGATTCGAAAAATTAAGACATTCGTAATATAATTAGGGGAAGTACGAGCTAGGAGAGGGTTTTTGTGTGGATTTCTCTCAATCCAAGCACAGGAAGAGGGAGGAGGAGTAAGGTAAAAAAAATTGAGATCGGATGAGAGAGGTCAGGCTCTGATAGGGAAAACGCAATTGGGCCGTACCTCTGAAGAGCCTTCCGACGACTCCAGCTCCTTCGGCACGTCTCATTACGAACGCGCACCGGGTACGTGGTCCAGACGCGAGATATAATGGGTGATGCAGTACGCAGCACTGGAAGCCAGGGACTTGGCAGAGGGAAGGTAAAGTACGAAGACTTGAAGAGGAGGAAGGTGGAGCACACGAATATGAAGAAAAGGGGAAGAGGGAGAAAACAGTTAAAGGACTGTCGTAGCGGATGAAAGAAAGGCAGATGGTGAGAAAGCTATCAGTTGCATTCACTTCAACTATTGGACAAGGGGACAAGGAAACTGAACAGACCACCGATGAAATCGGGCTTTAAAATACGGCAGAGGACTTGAATGATTCCCCAAGACAGAACCACGACCATCCCCGCCGGATAAATATTTTTGGTAGGACGGGGAATGTTACGGAATGAAAGGGTGTGAAGAAAAGATCAGGATGGTATAAAAGAGTAGTGTTCTGCTTATAGCTGTAAATACAAGCGTGAGAGTGAGGAAATATTTCATTAGAGCATACATCTGGAGTATTCTACTATATGGCAGCGAAGCATGGACAATAACAGCAGCAGAGAAGTACAGGCTGGAAGTATTTGAAATATGGTGCAACCG
Organism: Platycnemis pennipes; assembly: GCA_933228895.1. Lineage (NCBI taxonomy): Eukaryota > Metazoa > Arthropoda > Insecta > Odonata > Platycnemididae > Platycnemis > Platycnemis pennipes. The sequence continues at coordinate 112,482,950 of OW121848.1, read as the reverse complement.
ATGAATGATGAAGATACCTTAAAAAGAAGACGTGACAGCTTAATAGGCCACATCTTAAGACAAGATAGCCTGATGAAGACAATTGCCGAGGGAAAAGTGAACGGGAAGAATTGAAAAGGCAGGCCTCGTATGAGGTGAATCATTGTCAGATCAAAATGGGAATCATTGTCAGATCGCAGGTTGAAATTTAGACTTAATCTCTTCCACAAATTCCAAGGCAATATTTTCAGTGATGATGTTAAAAATATTTTACGAACCCCAACTTACTATGGCTGTTTAGAAAGTTCATTTTGATTTGTATTTGGCGCCCATTTGTATCGATTCCACTGATCGTCGAAGCATTCCATTATTCATTTCGATTCGACTTGGAATCGACTTGGTAAGTCAGTGTAGCTCGGACGCCAGTACTCCGCTAACGTTGGTGAAGGTAGTTTCACCTTCTGTTCCGCTCACCAGTCTGGATTGTAATATCATCAAGGAGAGAATACATCCACTTTGTTTTAAAACTTAGTTATCATTTATCTTATTCTCCTACGTATTTTTTTCGCTACATTTTTTGGTCCTTCGGGCCGGATACCGGATTGGCCGGATACCGGATACCGGATAGGCCGGATGCCGGATATTTGATTTCGGATGACTGAATTCCGGATTTCTTATCGCCATATCAATTACAACCAGACGACAATTCATTCTATCTTCGCATCTTATTAATCATCGCGTTATAACTATCGTATCGTATCACGGGAGTTGGAGCACGTGAAGCATACTGCGGAGCACTCTAATCGGGCAACGCCTTGGAATTTTCGACGGCAGCGGTTCAAGACGACCTTCATAGGAAGAGAAGACGTCGGAGAAGCAGTCAGCCGGCGAAGCCACGTGAATCAGCTGATTTCGGCAGCGGAGCGGGGTTCGTGTGCATGCCTGCATACCAGACTTGAGCTCCCTTCAGCACGAGAAGTTAATGTCGACTAAACAGCTAAAAAGTAAGATCGTTTCAAATTATTTAAGTAATGCTGAACAATTGAACTTACTAACTATCATATCGAGCTTAAGGCTCTTGTGGCATCGTATCTGCATGTGATTAGCCTAAGAGGAACTATACTTATCGGGAAATCATTGCTAATCATGTTTATCTATCGCACGAGTGAATAATGTTTGTGCAATTTAATCAGTGACATTTGGCAATCAACTGCTTTTGTTCTTAGAATTATTAAAGAGAGTTATTAGGATCTTAATGCGTGACTAAATTGAACTGCTTCCAGTGCTTAGTCAAAATTGACTGCATTCTCATTTTGTGTTAACTTATTTACGACTGCAAACGGGTTCCAAATGGAAGAATTCTATGAAAAGCAGAAAACTTATTTGAGGAAAATTAACAATTCTTTCACCAATTTCAAAAAAGAAGGCACAGCGAGAATGAATCGAGGTTCTTGTAAAGTTCGCATAGAGAGTGTTGAAAGTTATTGGCAAAAATTATCTGATGCTCATGAACAGATGATTGAAAGTGAACGTTTCGATTCTAATCATGAATATGTCACTTCTGAATTTTTTGACTGTGCAGAGGAAATTTATCTACAGCGAAAAGGTGAATTTGAAGACTTTCTTCTCTGTATTGGGAAAGATGTTATCACGCGCGGAGTGAATCAACAGGATCAGAGTCCACGTTTAGAATGTGATCAACCCGTTAAATTGCCCATACCAGAATTACCGAAATTTTCTGGAGAATTTTGTAGTTGGGAAACTTATCGTGATTTAATGAAGTCAATGATAATAGAGCGAAACGACATTTCCGATGTTGCTAAGCTGCAGTATTTGCAAAGCTCTCTTTCGGGTGAAGCTGCGGATTTGATTAGGACCATTCCAATCACCGGAGAAAATTTCATACTTGCCTGGGAATCTTTGAAAAATTATTATGAAAATACCAGAAGGTTAACTAGTGCTCATCTTTCAACTTTACTAGATCTTAAGCCTATGCGAAACGAATCTGCCTCTGAACTCCGTCGGATTTATGCGGGCACAGTAAATCCTCTCCTTGCGCTTGAGGCGTTGCAACGGCCGGTTAAGCAGTGGGATGATTTTATTGTTTTTATAACGGAAAGGAGATTGGATGCACAGACGCGTCGTGCCTGGGAAATTAAAATAGAGGACTCCACAGGATTGCCTACTTATGAGATGCTTAAAGATTTCCTTAAGACAAAAATATTGAGCTTGGATAGTCTCGAAAGCTGTAAACTAGGGGCCTCATCCCTCAGTCATTTTACGGGGTCTCATAGTGGAAGGCAGCCACGACGGAAGATGTCATGTGACAACAGCCGATCGACAAAATTCGGAAATTTTCATTTAACTGGTAAATCAGAAAGGAAAGCAGTCTGTGTCCTTTGTAATCAGACTCATTGGTTGGCATATTGTGAAACTTTTAAAGCAAAATCTGTTGAACAGCGCCAGGAAATCGTGACTTCTAAAAATCTTTGCTCAAACTGCTTAGGAAATCATGAGTTGAGCAACTGCATATCAAAAAAGAGATGTCGAATCTGCCATAAAAAGCATCATACGCTGTTACATGTTCAAGCCAACAATTCTCGCGTCACTAAACATTGTGATGCAGGAAATGGGGAAAGCCGTGAGAGATCAAACGATTTTGCAAGTGCATCTACAAGTGCTAGTGTTCATTTATCGTATCAGATCAAAGTTAAACCTGATGCTGTGGTACTTTCAACAGCATGGGTAAAAGTGCAAGGCCCTCGAGATGTTGAAGTCTTTGCTCGAGCGCTAATTGATCAATGTTCTCAATCTTGTTTTATGACAGAATCATTGTGCCAAAGACTTAAGTTACGTAAAAGGCCAGTTTCAGTGACAGTCGGTGGCCTTGGAGGCAGACCTAGTGTGAGATGCAGAGGGTCTACCAACATTATAATTAAACCAAGATTTTCATCCTCATTTAGCATTGCTACTGACGTACTGGTGGTATCCCGAGTGACTTCATATAAGCCTTACCCACCAGACGGGGGAAACGACTGGTCTCATCTGAAAGATTTGGTGCTAGCTGACCCCAAGTTCCTCCAGAGTGGACCAATCGATCTGCTCCTGGGAGCAGCAGTGCATGCCAGGATTGTGGAAGGAGACGTCATCAAAGGGAGATCCACTCAACCCATTGCAACGGCTACCGCCCTAGGTTGGATCATCTCGGGTGAGACAAATTCTGACTCTGATCAGAGATCATCATCATTGTCGGTACATTATACCCCAACTGAGATGTCAGTAGACTCACTTCTTCAGCGTTTTTGGCTGCAGGAAGAGATTAACGCTAAGGGTAGCTCTACCACACCAGAGGAAGAGGCTTGTGAGAAACATTTTGTGTCAACATACTCAAGAAATTCAGATGGTCGCTATATTGTTAGACTTCCAGTAATTTTAGATAAATTGAAAAATCTAGGTGAGACATACCATCCGTCGATTAATTTTTTATTTCATATGGAAAATAAATTTAAAAGGAACTCAGGATTTCAAAAATCCTACTGTGAATTTATGAAAGAATATTTGGACCTTGGGCACATGCAACTAATTCGTGAGTCTGAGGTGGACTTCAACAAATATGTTTTTCTCCCTCATCATGGTGTGCTAAAAGAAAGCAGTACAACTACTCGGTTGCGGACGGTTTTTAACGGCTCGCTTAAGACAAAGGGAGAGTTATCATTAAATGATTGTCTTTACTTAGGTCCCAACCTACTTCCAGAAATTGTGCCGTTAATAACAACTTGGCGAAAATATAGATATGCCTTTATTGCTGACATTAAAATGATGTACAGACAGATTATTGTCCATAAGGCTGATAGACACCTACAAACAATCGTGTGGAGATTTAATCCGTTACAACATATACAATTTTATTGTCTTAATACTCTGACATACGGATTGAAATGCAGTCCTTTCATCGCTATTAGAGTTATTAAGCAATTAGCAAAAGATGAAGCCGTAAAGTTTCCTATGGCTTCTGTCATTCTTAATGAAGAAACATACATGGATGATGTGTTATCGGGCAGTCATGACATTCGCACCGCCTTAACTAAACAAAAGGAAATTATAAATTTGTGCAGGGTGGGCGGATTTTCACTACGTAAATGGCTTTCAAATGCTACTGAATTGCTTGATTGGTTGTCTGAAGACGTATTAGCCATTGAACCTGAATTACTATTTGAGAATGAATGAGTTTTTGCTGTTTTGGGGCTTATTTGGAAACCAAACGAAGATTATTTTAAATTCAAAGTGAACATCGAACGACATAGTGAACCTTGGAATAAAAGGAGGGTACTATCAGCAGCCGCTAAAATATTTGACCCACTGGGATGGCTTTCACCAATAGTGATTTCAGCAAAAATATTCATTCAGAAACTTTGGATCTTGAAGATAGACTGGGATGAACCATTACCATAATCAGATGCTGATTATTGGGAAAAGTTTTATAGTGAATTACCTCAAGTTTCATCAATTAAAATTCCTAGATGGTTAGGATATAGTAATTCAAACAGTATTTTGCAGTTGCATGGATTTGCAGATGCTTCCAAAGCTGGTTATGCCGCAGTCTTGTACCTTCGTACGAACATGTGCGTAGATTCCGACTACATAGTAAAGCTAGTTCAAGCAAAAACTAAAGTGGCTCCTTTAAAGACACTTAGTATTCCACGATTGGAATTGTGTGCAGCTCATCTACTTGCCAAATTAACAAATCAGCATGTGAAAATATTTGACTGTGACGTGCTCGAGATTCATTTGTGGACTGATTCACAAGACGTCTTGTATTGGCTGAAAGATCATCCATCGAGATGGCCTACCTTTGTTGCCAATAGGTGTTCAGAGATACACACCCTTGTACCCAAAGCTAAGTGGCATCATGTAGGAACTAAAGACAATCCAGCTGACCTGGCCTCTCGTGGATGCTCCCCATCAACATTGAGAAATAAGGAATTGTGGTGGTCTGGGCCTAATTGGCTCTCAAAAAACGAGAACTTCTGGCCGAAAACTTATTATCATTCAGACGGACTATCTCGTGACATTACAGTTAATGTGACTACCTCATTGCTTAATAATTTAACTGAGAAAAGTGATTGCCTCAACTTTTTAACGAAATATTCTCAATTCAAAACTCTCAAGCATGTAATGGCTTATATGATACGATTCATGCTTGTTATTAAATTAGTGCACCCAGTTTTCAGTGAAAATTGGTTTAAAATAGAACACAATAATTATACACAAATTTTGACACCTGGTGAAGTGAATCGTGCTAGATTGTTATTAGTGTATATAGTGCAGCAACAATCATTTTCTAAGGAAAAAACTCATTTACAAAATACGGGGACACTTCCAAAGGGTAATAAGCTTATTAAATTGTCGCCTTTTCTCCATCAAAGGTTATTGAGAGTTGGCGGAAGGATCAAGCACTCATTGCTATCTTATGATGAGAAGCACCCCTTGATATTACCTACCAATCATACTTTCACGCAGTTAATTATTGAAGACTTTCATAAGTGCACACTTCATGGTGGCGTACAGCTAACACTTGCAACGTTACGCACTCAGTATTGGATAATCAAGGGCCGCCAGATAGTCAAGACAATAATTCATAACTGTGTAACTTGTCAACGATATAGAGCAAGCACCTCTTACCAAATTATGGGGAATTTACCAGTGTACAGAACAGTGCCTAGCAGAGCATTTTCCAAAGCAGGCGTTGACTACGCTGGACCCTTATCTATTAAAGCATCGCCAATAAGAGGTCAACGGTTCTACAAGGGTTTCATTTGTATATTTATTTGTCTTGCTACTCGTGCAGTTCACCTAGAAGCAGTGTCTAATTACAGCTCAGATGCATTCATAGCAGCTTTTAGACGATTTGTGGGACGCCGTGGACACTGTTCCCTACTGCTGAGTGACAGGGGAACTAATTTTGTTGGTGCAGACCAGGAGCTCAAGAGAATGTTCCAGAGATCATCAGACTACAATCGCACAATTGCCGAGAACTTGACATCCCTGGGGACAGAGTGGCGCTTCAATCCTCCTTCAGCACCACATTTTGGTGGCATTTGGGAGGCCGCAGTAAAGTCAACAAAATATCACATAAGACGTGTTATTGGAGAGACTAAATTAACATTCGAGGAGCTTTCCACCTTCCTGTGTCAAGTGGAAGCTTGCTTAAATTCACGCCCTCTTATACCTATATCAGATGATCCCATTGATAATCAACCCCTAACTCCAGCACATTTTCTAATCCATTCTGTATCTTATCTCATTCCAGAACCTTCCTTAATAGAGGATAAAATACCAATTATTAAACGGTGGCAATTGATCCAACAGATGCTTCAGCACTTTTGGCAACGCTGGTCGAAGGAGTACCTACAATCCCTCCAACATCGCCAGAAATGGACGGAGTCGGCACCTAATGTAAAAAGTGGTGATGTAGTGATACTGCGAAGTGAGAACACTCCTCCAGCACGTTGGCCACTTGCTAAAATAACTAATGTTCACCAAGGGGAAGACGGAGTGGTGAGAGTTGTGGAATTAAAGTATAATAACTCAGTGCTTGTCAGACCAATTACAAAATTAATTATTCTGAAAAATGTATCTAGTAATGATCAATCTTAAACAATTGTAATTTTGTTTGTTAGTTATCATTTTGTTGAATTGTAATCGTCCAAAGTTATTTGTTTGTTAACTATTGTAAGAATTATCTCTTCTACGAAGAGAGGTGGGCGGAATGTTTAGAAAGTTCATTTTGATTTGTATTTGGCGCCCATTTGTATCGATTCCACTGATCGTCGAAGCATTCCATTATTCATTTCGATTCGACTTGGAATCGACTTGGTAAGTCAGTGTAGCTCGGACGCCAGTACTCCGCTAACGTTGGTGAAGGTAGTTTCACCTTCTGTTCCGCTCACCAGTCTGGATTGTAATATCATCAAGGAGAGAATACATCCACTTTGTTTTAAAACTTAGTTATCATTTATCTTATTCTCCTACGTATTTTTTTCGCTACAATGGCAGACTGGACCATAATCATAAAGTTAGAGAAATTGATTACCGAACTGACCGATTCAAAATGTCCTTTTTCCCTCGCACAATAAGAGATACGAATAACGGTAAATATGTCCTATCGGAGAGTAGCAATGAATAGCATTGGTAGCTGCATGTTGGTGTGAGTACTTGAAGCTAGCCCTACTAACAGAATGTTTTTGCATGTTTTCTTTGCAATTTCTATCTTTTTAAATAGTGTAGTTCTGACTACTATATTAATACTATTCCTTTTTTATGCATGATATGTAGTGCATGTTTGGTGAGCAATCACCCCCTGCCACACACCCTTGTGGTGGCTTGCAGGGTATTATGTAGATGTAGATGTAGGTAGATGAGGTATATGGAGCAAGTTGTGAAGGATGTTACGTCAAGAGAGGAGTTACGTCAATATGAAGAGGTTGGCCGATAGAAGAATCGAGTGGAGGGCCGCGTTAAACCAATCCTAGGGTTGCTGACCTATGATGTTGATTAGTAGTAGCTGCGAAAGTGTAATTATTCAGAATAATAGGAATTTAGAAAAAGGAATAGGTATTAGACTACAAGTTAAAATTTAAACTTAAATTTCTATGTATGTTTGGAGTGGATCTATTTGCCAATACCGTAAGTAAATAATATTTTTTTAACCCTGTACCGTTTGGAACGATAAAATTATAAAAACTTGACTGAATAGACATAATCTCTTAAGCAGATATAGATTTAAATGTCTCTCTCCCACAAACTGCAGGAGAGGTTTGGTGTAGAAATATAAAAAATATCTGTAGCGCATCTGAAAAAAAATCTCAAAATTATCAGCTTTAGTTTAGTGACCACATGCATGTCTAATACTAATTATATTGAAATACATTCAAACGTACAATTAATTCGCATTGTAATTCCCTATAGGAACGAATTGTTCAGTTGTTCGCGCTTAGTGTGCCTACCACACACACCCTAGATGACTCGCATGGTCCTCTGTTGAGTAAACAAAGAAGACGTGGCCGAGAATGTTTGCTTCAACCTGATGACAGGCCCAAGGACGCGTAACTCGAACTGGAACCTCACGACTGAAAGCAATGAGTGCGGATGCAAGGACTAGAACACGAAAAACAAAGAGACGTACGTAAGTGTGGGCACAAATCAAGGATAGCACCCAAGGTCTTGACGGACAAGTTGATTTAATGATAGTGTCACGACACAAGGAAACGAGTAATTTCATTCGTCGTGAAAAAGAGTAGTCGGGCCTCTACTGCACTAAACAAATCAGACATCTTTTTCAGACCAGAAGTTAATAGCTCTAGGACAGTCAATACATCTTAGCTATCAACAGTTGACCGCGAAAATCCGGCTCTCATCCATATTCTTAGAAGCAAGAGAAACTTGAGTGTGGTGGAGGTGTGTTAGTTTCCGGTTGGATTTCGAAACATTGTCAGTGATCAAAGTGAACTGCCTCAAACACTAATGACGACATACAAGGCCTATATCCTTATGAAAGCGTGACGGCACCTCATGTTACAACCAAGAATTCATAGTCTCCCACCATAGACATTCATTTTACGAGCATGAAGGTTTTTCCGGAACACGGGGTAGGCTAGACAAGATTTACAAAGGCGGTTTGATCAACGGTTAAATGAGAATGAAACCGTGAGATTGCTTAGGCCGTAATTATTACGAGCTCCAATGCGCAATTCGTTTATCCGGACGATAAAATCGTATTTCTTCATCAATGCCGTAATATTTCACGCGTTCGGATTTACCTTCCTTGGTTTAAATGGCCAATCCCGGGTGCGTGGTAATAACGTGAGAGTTAAGGCGTTTTCCTGTTGAGCCGTGACATTGGGAATGACATGCGGAAGAAATTAGCTGCATAAACGCTTACTCTGCTCTTTGTCTCCGCAATTTATTCGCTGATTGTCATTCATGATTACACTAATTCCACTAATGGTAATACACGAGAACTATGTTATTCGTCGCAATTCCGCATAAGGCAAGAAAAAGTACACCTAACGGTAATATTCGGAGCAAATGAGTTTAAAAAAGAAATTACTGCTTAGTACCTATAAACATTGCTCAGAATCTAAATAAAATTAAATGTTTTCCTTTAATTTAGTACTTTTGTTGCAATAGGGCTCATTAGCCTACCTAATATTTTTCCAGTCTGGTAAATATTATCTATTGCACCTACTGTGGGACAATCATATGTGACAACGAAGCCATTATGGATTCAATTGGAACAAATTTCGTAAGCATAAATTATTTCCATTTCTTTCGGGGTTCCTTCCGCTTGTGTCCATGTTGTGGGAACAAGAGTTCCGGTAACGTTGCAGCTAGTGCCGTTAGATCCGATTGGTTTGATGCTAACCTCATGGAATAACGATGAAGAAACCCAGGAGGAAATGGAATTTAAACCCTTGAACAACGCGGTAGCCTCAACAAATAATGTATACATAAGACTTTTTACATTCCTAAGCGATAATCTTCAAGTAAAAATCATGACTGCAATTGCTTTGTATGTCTACTAGCATATTTGATGGAATAAAAATAGTATTCATATGATATGTGAGCAGCCTACGATGAGAGCTTAAATCTCAAATGCGGAGAGTTATGAGCACTCTTTCAAAGGGCTACAGTGTCCATCTTTTTTCTTACCTCATAAAGTATTTACGAGAGAAAGTCAACCCTCGGAAATGAAAGGTCACTGCAAATAAGACTGGAATTAGGTTTTTTAAGGCTTTGAACAAGAATGAAAGAAGAAAGTTACACAGAAAAAGACAAATACTAAGTTCTAGAATTGATGAATTTGAAATGTAAGTTGCTGGACTTATGAGTAGACAGAATAAAGAAATCAATTAGGGACAGAGAGAATTCGAAGAGAGTTGCTCGAAAAGAGTTCAGTAAGTGGTTAAAATAGAATAAAAGGAAAATATTTTTAGGCTTAATTGAGGAGGACGATCAGCCTGGTTGTTACCTGCTAAAAATTAGGGCATGTTTTGGAAACCAGAGCTCAAGAAAATATTGAAAATGGTTATGTCCTAAACCGGTAGATAGGCTTTCAAAAAGCACCAATTTGAATATGAGTTATGTTACATTTAATTCCTATGGATCTTAGGACCATTAGTTTTGCTAGGATGAGCGTTTTTTTTCTATTTCAGACTGAGCTAATTTTAACTCAAAAGAGTTACCAATGCGTTTTGCAGAAATCTTTGAAATTTTCAATTGCTAGGTGGTTGTGAAGGGAAGGGGTTCCATCCAGGGCACGCGTGTCCACGTGACCCTTGTGCGCTAATGATCCAATGCCACGCTCCCTTCCACCTGCATTCCAACGACACGGGGGGGAAATAGAATGCAGGCGACGCCGCTCTCTCCGTTTGCACCCCCACCTGCACCTACGCAACCAATTAGTACGCAACCATGCAGACCTACTCACACATGTTCCTTCCTTAGCCACCTTGACTTTTCCTCCTATAAGCTGGTTTAGATTTTTAGCTTCGATGGCACAACCATACACAAACTATTTTATGCCCAATTTTAATCTGAATCTTTATAATATCTTGCCAGCTACTGCGAGGTTGTGTGCCATGGGGCCAAATATCACCTAACATGTACTACTTACAAGCATTAAAGAGCTGCAATGGAGAAAGGTAAGATATAAGATTTGTTGGCAATCATATGGCTCGCATCAACACAGTAATGAGTTGAGTACAGGCATTTCCCTATATTTATGGCATTTCCCTATATTTATCTGTATATCCCTAGAGTGAATCGATTGGTATTGCTACAGTGTGCCTCACACACTACAGACTAACATTATTCCACCTACGAGAGGTATTATGCTGCCTATTATGTTTTTTATGGCACGTGGGAATAATTGCATTTCAAATCAATCGGCGCGCCCACCAAGTTGTGATGGTAATTTGCCCATATAGTTACGTATTTCATCACTTAATAAGCATTGAATGAAATTTTTCACAAGGATAGATGGTTAAATACAACAAATAAAAATAAAGATAACTCGCTTTTAAAAAAGCCAGATTTTTGAAGACAATACGCGACTAAGGTGACCAAGGTAGTTGCTTTGTTACTTTTTCAAACATACATCCAGAAATTAAGTGGCACGTCTCAAACATCTCATGTAATTTGATCTCTCGCAAACATCGAGCACCTTTTTGCCCATTCAAGGTGGGTAAAGGAGGACTTATCAATTGATGACTGACGTCCAATATGGCTGGAGTATCCTCAGCTTTCCACCGAAAAGGAGTATTCCGTTGAATGAATAGGCGGAGTTACAAGAAAGATTTCTCCGTAGAGATTTGTGATCTGTGTACATAGTTTGATGGCAATGAGTCCTTTTGTTTTTTCTAAGCTTGAACTAGATTTTTTCTACATTCTTATTAAAATGATTAAATCACGATTACACATTCTCGTCACGAAACCGCGAGATTCCATTGTCTTTTATGCCAACCATTCCTTATTCTTGACAGTGACAACATTGAAAATTCCAAATTTTTGGTTCGTAAAAATTTGTTTTTCTCAAGGTTTAATAACTTATCATCATTACATGATTAAAACAACCTAAATAAATAAAAAAGTGGCAAATCAGACATAGATTTCTGATTAATGCACAATTATATACCTACCAGGCTTACCGTGTCCTCTAAAAACCTCAATGTTTATGGAGGGCACAGTAAGACTTTTCAAGAAAAGCTGTATTTAGAATAAACACAATACACACCAGTATTGTGTTCATTCCAGTATTGCGAGAAATTTAAAGGAAAAAGCACAAACATTGGCCAGCCCTTATATTGATTTGGTATGGTTAGCATTTTACTCACATAGTTTCTGTCATGAAAAGGCCATGGTTACAAAGGATGGTATAAAAAATATTCCATAATTCTATTAGAAAAAAATATAACTTTTCCGCTTCTTTTTTAGAAAAATAAACAATTAAAAGAATGAATATGAAATTAGTAAATGATTTGAGTGAATATTTTCGATAACTACCGTTTCTCTGGTCGAGATTAAAATTTCACCTGCTTGCGTATATAAGAAACAATAAAGTAGAAAAACTCATTTTCATATCTTTAAATGCGTGGTCTACATGTTCCTAAACAGTACTTTTGAAATGGTTGACCAATTATATAGTACGTATTATATAGTACGTATATTTATGATTAATTCACAATTTCAAACCTTTTTCAAATACCACCGAACATGATGTTTAGTTAAGGGAGCTGTTTTCCCAGTTGCAGATAGTAGGAGCGAACCACTTATAGTAAATATTTTAGTCAAAAAATAATAAGCTATTTCTTTCTAATAATTATTCAAGCATAAAACTTGTACATAAAATGAAATGCAGTACTCTTAAGTTTTATGACCGAGGAAAACTATATTAATGGTATAATTAGCATGTTTCACATAGTAAACTACTCTAAAATTTAAGATCCCATAATTATATAACTGTGATCAGCTATCAGTTACACGCCAGGGACATCTAGAGGACAATATTTCAACATACAATCGATGAGATTACACTGAATTGTTCTTATTGTTACACCAAAGAATAGCAATAAGACAAATATCATCTTTGAGCCAGAACATCTGTCGGAATCAGAATTATCCTAGGAATATTAACTTTACTATTCCCAGAGCCAGATCGCAGATAATTTAATATAACTAGTAACACATGAAACAATTTTTTGTGAATCTCATATTTTAATGTGAATGAATGGAACGAAACCAGCTCACGATTTCTTAAGACAACGAATTGCTTCTAAAATCATTGACTCACTTCTATCGAACTTTATCAAATCATAGCGCTGATTGCTTCATGAAATAATTAACGTTTGGGTCGATTTGATTATTTAAACTAACAATATGCCTTCATTGGCTCATAATGGGATTAGAAGAACTTTCAAGTAGTGTTCACGTTGTTGGTCAGTGTTAGTTAGTATTTGCCATGATATTTACACCAAATAGTTTCTATCCTGAGATAACTCTACGATAGCTGAAAGAGTAGGCGGCAGATAGTTATGAAGGTGTTTTGAAACCTCGACTATCACCACAAACGGCTATCATGTATTCCAAACCGTACAGTTTTTATTACCGATGTTACATCACAAAAGGCTTCATTTTCTACGTTAGACAAAATCAGAAAGTAGGTTTCAGTACTGACTAAATCTGTAGAATTTTGAAGCATATAGCTTTGATCAATGTTTTAATGAATACCTAACAAAATTCGCTCTTTACTATGACATGTTAGGTACCTATAAAATCGAATGGGAAGGCACACGTAAGGTATCATGAGGCTAAGTTTTTTTTCTTTCTGCAAATCGTATCTGTATTTTCTTCAGATCACCACGGCGTAAACCATGATAAACGTTGAAATTCTAGGATATGACTTGCGCGATCCTATAAAAGTACAATGCGTTATTGGATTTCTGCTTCAAATGCCCCCAATAACTGGAAAATTTTACATATTTATGACTTAATCCTTCTGTATATAAGTTTGAGATTTGAGACTATATTGCTTGAGTAATTACAATGTTCTCTTCAAAAGTAAGGTTTTTACACATAACTATTAATTAAAGTGACTTCTAATTAGATTTTAACCACAGGTAATTAATGTCTGTCACATTATTACCCATAGGCATATATTTTCATACAATGCAGACTCCGTCTGGTTATATATAATTTTAAGGTAGGAGATAGTGTTTATCACAGAAATAACATCGGCTTTTACATTGTGAATATATCCACGGTGGAAGATAATAACGAAATTTTGTAAATTTCCACAAAAAAGTTTTGTGGAAAAGTATAAAGATTCGTTATTATTTTTGACTATATTTATTATGAAATTACAGAGTTCCCTTCATCAAGTGCTAGATACCTGTTATTTTAAAGTGTTATCCGTAAGATTATTTACCGCCGGTAATGCATACCTTTTATGATGTAACTCCCTTCCGCATATCTTTGTGGTGGCTTTACAATGTAGACGCAGTTATCCATTCCGCCCAAACCCATTCTGCATTGCGTTTTGGTAAATTAGGATAGTAATTACGCCAGCACCCCGTGAATTCTCGCACCCCCCGCCCATCACCACACGCTGACGTCGATATCAAATGGCCTGGGAACCGCAGGGTTTGGCCGCTAGAGAGGAGAAGGGATCCGCTTCAATGCTGTGTTTCCCACCAACCCAACCGCGGCTTTCAGAGTTGGCGTTGGCGGGGAAAAAACGAGGGATGGAAAGAAAAGTATCCCATTCCCGCACTCACGCTAAAAAAATCACCCCCCTCCTTCATAAATTATGAATTTGCATACACCCCATCCCCATGGCGACATAAAAACCGGGCGAATGAATCTTGGTATGGGTTGTTGTCGGTCAGGGTATGGAATTGGGATGGGGAGGGAGGTGCACCCGAGTAGCGCGCACGTGTTATGCGACGAGCAGGAGGGCGCGGAGATGGCGCTTTCATTTCCAGCTGCATGCATTATTTACACTCCGCGCACTGCTCAATCGAGGCGCACGCGATCCGACCCTATCGTTACCCTCCAACCTCCACTCTCCCGCGGTTGTGGATTCCCAGGGTCGCCGGCAGTTGTCAACGACTCCCTTGACCGTTCTCGCCGTGAAGGCGGTGGGGGCGGCCGGCCAATTCGACAATGGTGGCGAAAAGACGAGGGAAAGCAGATGAAAGAGAGGGAGTACTGCGAGACACTCAATCGAGTATTTGACGGAGAGAGTCAGGGAGATATAATAAAGGGAAAATAATTTTATCAGACTCGGAAATGCCTCCCTAATGCAATTGTATTTGTGTGATTGCTAAATTACCAGCTCGTTGAGGATCGGGCTCGAATACCAAATGTGCCAGGGATTTTTAGTGTAATAACGGGCCTTACACGAATGCTCTGTAAAATGTACTTCATGTAACGCCCTCCATCTTCAGATGGTGCGCCTAACTATGGAGCCCTTGGCCCTTTTTCTGAGAGTAGTTTGATACCAACGGACTGGTTGAATGAAAAAACACTGCGATTCCACATAAAATATGTATTACTTACGACGTAGAGTAACCTAGGTCGTAAGAGATAAAAATATTATGTGGAATCGCAGTGTTTTTTCATTCAACCTTATGGAGAAGTTCCACAAAGATACGCCCCAGACAGTTTTGTTTGTTACCAACGGACTGCTTTTCTCCAGTCTTTTTTTAGTTGCTGAAAACTCGAATTATAATCAATATTCCACGCATTTATACCCAAACTGAATGAATATATTCAAACAAAAATAGCCTCCCAGAGAAAAAAATCACTATGATATTATTTCAGCAACGAATATCGTGGTCTAAACCCTAGTACCTGCCCTAACCTTAAAAAGCATCTGAATGTCTTACATAAATTTATTTTATGTTTCAACGTCATTTGTCTAATTGAGATTTGATAATGATGGATTCGAGATGTGTTGTTACCGTTTTGTCTAGCATTTTTTGTGACCTTTGAAATCAATATTTGGGAACGTCGATGGAGAGACTGGATAGAAGGCCATTACAGGTAAATCTAATTATGCTTTCACCTAAAGTTTGTCACGCAATATTGTTGATTTATTTTCCTAAATTGAAGCACAAAAGTTTTTTTTCTAAAGTTGGCAGTGAGCAAAATCAGCTCGCAAAAAGGTAGAAAGTTTGGAGCAGCATTTCCTGTTTCTAAAGCTTTTGACTGTTATCATTCATCTCATATTTTGCTCAACATTTACCAATTACCAAATAACACATAAACTATGACCCAAATTAATTATTATGAAGTGAACTTGGCGTAGTTTATTGGACACAGGTTAATAAATGTACATTAATCAGGTAATTAGTGAAACTAAAAATCATCATATACTGGAATGAATATGTAATTACATGTTGTTTACTTGATTTTTAACTGGTCAAAAAGTGAAGCTGAGAGAAGTGGAGGCTATAATATTGCATCATTTCTATTTAGTGGAAACACATTAAAATATCTGTAATTAGGATAAATAACATTTTCTAATTAGTAGCTATGATATTTATCTGTTTAAAGCACTAATTTTGTTAATGCAGTGAGAGAACATACATTTCTTTTCCCGGAAAAATTATATTAATCCCCTGACGGAAGTGAGAGAGATAGGAGCTGGTAGAGAAATGTATTTTTACCTTATTTAGAATTGATTAATGAAACCAATAACGATTGTGCAATTAAGAGCACAAATATGATGTACGTGGAAAAAGATGCGTCACATCATCAAATATCAGGATAAAAGCTCTATACGCAGGGGATTGGCGTGAGAGAATAGTTAGTTATTTCCAACGGCCTTTCTGTATTTGTCATTAGTCAATCTACATTTTCAATCGTATTTTACGCAACAAAATCCTCTGTTGGAAGGGCAAAAATGGGTTATTTTGCTAGCAATGAAATGGCGAGAGAAATAAATAGTGGAGGAGGGGAAGGAGGGGAAAAAGGGGAATAGGAGGAAGATGTCGGGGAAATTGGAGGCGAGCCGGAAAGCTGGGAATGAATAAAAATCACACCTCTTGCCCGCGAGTTGTTTTTACGCTGCCAAACTCCATTCTTTTCCTACCCTCTTCCTCTCTCGTCCTTTGTTTCCCCTTTCCTCTCGTTTTACCGTCCATTTCCCGCGGAATTCCCGAGCCTCGCTCGAATTTCCGAAGTTCAAGCGCATTCGAGTGAGACCTCCTCACTCCGCGCGAAATGGGTCATTCGTTCCGCCGGCCAAGTCTTGCATTTTTTCGCGTGTTTACGCGGTCCTGTCGCCGGAGTGCGCGCGCGCGAGAGTGAGCGACCCCACTAGTTCTTCCCTTCCTTTCTCCTTTTGTCTTCGGCTTTCCTCCCGTGACCGGCTGCCCCTCAAATAATTAACTCGACCCAAGGACGCCGAGGCCTCTTCATCGCTCACTACCTCGACGGCTAGTTGAGCACAGCTTGGCGCCAGCCAGTTGACCCCAATAAGGGTCTCCGGTTCAGCCCTCGGATTCGAGGGCTTGCGTTTTATAACTGGCGGCACTGAAAACAAAACAAACGGTTATTCAAGCTCTAAAAATTCAACTAAACAAGTCCAGTGCAGAGAAATAATATTTCGTTATGCTTCCTGGATATATAACAAGGAATTAACAGAATGTTCGGCATTGCATTAAAGTACGACGGCCGAGTGAAAAATTATGGCATCAAAATTTTAAAGACGTCTTTGGCCATTATTATTATGTCGTTGAAAATGAGAATACAACCAATTTTAAGCATTCTTATGGCACTGAGTTATGTACAAACATAATATTTCATATACATGTACATTGTGTTGCTCCTATGTTTTTGCAAATGGGGATGGTCCCTTTATTTTCTCCGCCTCAACACCTATACAGTGGGGAGAGATGAAAGAGAGTGATGTTGACGCGTCTTTCATAAATACTTTTGACAGAAAATAAGTAGGTTAGCAATGGTGCTCCATTTTGATTTCAGGGTCACTGGTAGATTTGTAGCAATATTGAAGGTAAAAATGAGGTTTTAACAGATAAGTTTTTCAAAAAAAAAATGAAGAAGTTAGTTTTAAATTGTGGATGAGAATGTCACTTCAAAGCGGATTGGAAGTGGATCGTAATCAGCTAATTGCGACATGAAACTGGATTTCTCTCCAGGCCTGGAAATATAATGCAAAGCGTGCTTTGGAACAAAAAAAGGGAAAATGTGCTTTACTCAAAAACTAGAAGACAAATTTGACTTCAGTTCTGGAAATGGGAAAGTCTGAAAGTCCTCTCCATGGTTTATTTACGGCAGTAAGAACGTCTTGCGGGGATTTATCGCACATTTCCCCATTCTTGAAGGTCACTGATATATTTTCAAGCAACTATTCGTATTTAATTACATTCATAACGACAAGTCTTTCGCGAAAAGGTCAACCTTACCAAACATGACCAAATGTAGGTCACTCTATCATACAAAAATTGGAATTTCATGCGTAAATTATAATGAATTAATGCTCTGTCGCGATTCCCATTTCCTGGTCAAAATGTGTGATAAATATTTTCCGTGATGTTTTTCACAAAGATATTTCATTTGGGCATGTCTTTTGTTTCTTTTGCCCTCATTGGTGGCAAATTTGTCAACGGAATTTGATTTATTTGCCTTAAATCACTTTTTGAGTCAACCCAATGCAAATGCGAGGAAAAACTCCCTCTTTAACCGCGTAACTTTATGTTTTGCGAGTACAGCCTTTCGTTTTCTAGTTGGCTTTGCCCTGGCTATTTAGCGAATTAATCAATTCACCTTAAGAGGAAGTTTTTAATCGCTTAATATCTGCAAACTGACTAATCGCTTATGATGATGTTCGTAGCGGCTCAAAACCTGCATCAGCATAAACAATGCCATTTCCTTCTGTAGGACTAAACAGTACTAGGCCTAGTTAAGCTTTATGTTCTTGTAACAGCTTTTTCACTTTGATACAGTCATCCAAGTGCTATATTATTGTTTAACCTTGTCAAGTGTTTGAAGCGGTGATGAGAAGTATTTTCTACGGGTTTGGAAAGCCTTTTCTCTCAACATTCATGCACAACAAGCCTGCCAAGTGTTAATATCTTTTGGTACACTGAAAACGGGTAAAAATATATATTTACTCCTCGAGAACAGAAAATCCGGTGCTCAGAGCCGTTTGGCATGGTCTCCTTTGCGAGAGAGACCTAACGTGCTATCATGGTACGTCTCGAAGTTTTAATCAACGACCTTCTTCATCGAATGCGTTAACTTCCATAAGTTCAAACGGTACAGATTTTTGTGCGCAGGAATGGGATAAGTTGCAAAGAGGATGGGGAAGGTGGGAAAGGAGGGAAATGCCCAAAGGGCGGAGACAATCGGCGTTTTCCTTAAAAAATAAAGGAAATGGATGGATCCGTACTCACTCTCCAGTACAAAGCGTCATTGCATCACGTATTTCAATTTCAAATCACCCTCCCTCACAAATATCCCTCCTCCTTCCGCTCCTTTCCCACTGGCGCTTGACTGAAATGAGGGACAAAGAGACATGGGAAAGAGAGCGAGAGAGGGACTGAGAGAGGAAACATAAAGATCGGTTTTGTTCCCGCTCACTCCCCACACACGATGCACTGCCTCCGCTCCCCGCCACCTCTGCTTCACGGCGATGCCATAAATAGCTTATTTGTATTCAAGGGAGGCGAAAACATTTTTCCATCGCTCTTTGCGAGCGGATAGTACGAGAGGGGATGGGCGTTTCCTCTGTGGGGATGCTCGAGAGGCTTGACTCAGGGGATGGTAGGAAAGGAGATGGGCAGGGGATGACATAATGCCTTGTCTTCCATGAGAAGCACGTCGGGATCCCGGCGATTCTTGGTGTCTGCCGATTCTCCGTCGCCATTCCACGCCCTCGATTCGTGCAAAGAAATATCACTGCAGGGAGGAGATTTGCAAGGAATGCGGCCGTCCGTGTCCCCTGTTCCTTTCATTATATTTTCGGCCGTTCGCCTCGGGAGGTTGTGGAAGAAAAACGTGTGCTTCACGCATGCTCGCGCCCCTTTGGAGAGGGAGCGCCGATCCCGGATGGAGAACTGAGGCTCAATGCGTACGCAAAATGGTGGAAAACGAGGTACATAGAGAGCTTTGGAAACTAGAGAGAGTATTATTAAACACCAATTGAGTGAAAGAAAGAGGTATAGAAAATAAGGAAACCTGTTCAAATCTAAACGAAGTGACATAGGTATATGTGCAAAAAGCAGGTAGTACGCATTTAATTCAAATGAGATGCAGAAAGAGGAAAAAGAGGCAGAAATAATGGAATTGGACAGAGAAGAGGAGATTAAGATCAACAGGTTAATGATGTTCATCGAAGTATAGGCAGCTAGCAAAAATATTTTTTTTCTGAAAACTGCATTTTCGTTCGACCCGACAATAGGGAGCAAGAGGTTTGAAGGGAAAGAGGCAAGAAACTTAGAAAGAAGTAGGGATACTAAATGGGATGAGGCTTATTGAAAGCAGGAACAACAGAGTTTAAACAGAGATGAGATTGACTTAAGCAATGGTACCAATATGAAAGAAAGGTAGGAAGAAAGGAAAAAAGAGTGGTGGAATGAACAGAAGAATCAAAAGAAGAAGAAAGCGGAAGAGATAGTTAGAAAGTAAAAGCGGACACAGATAGATGCAGAAAGAAGGGACAAGGAAAAGGAATAGGGAGACATAGTGACAACTATACAAAATGCAGAGGTGGGATGAGTGAGGAAGGTCGAAGGTGTAAGTGATGGACATAGGCGAAGAGAGAAGAGGGTGCAGAAGGATGTGTGAAGGGAAGGTTTCCTCCCAGACAAAATAGATTGGTCGAGAAGGGCTAGATAATGTCGGGCATGCATCGATGAGGGCCATCCATCGCCTCGTCTCTTTGAACAGAGTTCTAAAGCCATTATCCAAGCCTCTATGAAAGGGACAATATCGAGTCTTGACGTCAGCGATAGCGCTCTCCACTTCAGAGCAGCACAGGGAGATATCGTCCCCTTTGTTACGGAATAGCAGATCCTTCACGACGATCCACATTCACTTAAAGCAGATTTACGCCCGGACTCAGAATGGAGTAAACTGCCCTCATGGGGCCTCATTCGTATTCACCACCCCATTCATATTCATGCCCATTTTCAATTGTCCCATTCTCCAAAAGCTTTTAAAATAGTGGTGGGAACCATCGGGGACACACTACGTTTTCTTTCTCCATAGATCAAACATCCTATAGACTTCTCCGTACACCATAAGTTACACCTTAGAATTGCCTCAAAAGGCATTGCTATAATTTAGATACCCAAGAGTGATAGTTGCCAAGACTAGCCATAAAATAGTTTTATACATTCGTATGTAGATATTAATACGAGTATATGTATCCCCAATCTTCACCTTCCATGCCTGAAACGTATTGGCCATTTCCATCTACGCAATTGTATTTCCTTCTATCCAATGCACAGTGGATATGGAGGAAAGAAGTTCGAAGTCGTAACGATTTACTACTGCGGATAGCAAACTTTCCATTAGCTCGCGATAAAAAATTTGAAATTGAGCCGATTGGCGAATAAGATTTCTGATTTAGTGTGCTAGTCACGATGTGTACTTGTTTTTTTTTATTCTCCATAGGTCCCATCTCCATAGGCCTTTTGTTTTGCCACAAGCTTTTCTTTTGCTTCAGATCTTCATTTTTTCCTCGGTAGCGCATCAAAACCATTAGCCTTCACCTCTAATTAACTTGGGTATTGACCGGTTCTTCGGGGGGACACCATCACATTTCTTCTTCAGGGTAGGCCAGTAATTCTACCAAAATATCTCAATTATAATGTATGGCTGTATTTGTGAATCCATACGAGTGAACAAAGTCTAATGGTGACTAATATAAACCATTTGATTGCTTTCGATATATGATCTGCAATAACAAAATGCAAAGTGGCCAATAATTCATTTTTTGGCAACGAATGAGTCACTCGATGTAAATTTTTTCTCTAGGCATAGCGGTAAAATTACATTTTAATGAGTAGTTTCAGAATATTTGCATCAATGAGTGTTATTTTCATATATAAAAATTGCAAACACTTCTATCCAGCACTAATAAGACAAAGTCCCTCGTCACTCAGTAATACCCATATTTTTTTATGCATTCAAGACGAATGGTAATGGTATTTTTTTTACCAAAAGGCAATCATAGTGGGCCTTCTATTGGCTCATATCCCCATTTGAGCCCATGCAGGTAGTCTATACTGGAGTTTCAAATAACGAAGTGAAGGAAGTCAATTCAGATTCATTGACATAATTCATTAATCAGCTATAAATTAATGAACGTTATATTATTATGTCCTAATCATTTGTTTTAATAGTTCTCTCCTTTCCAAAGCTCTCATTTTTTAATCCATTGTCCTTAAATCCCGTGTTTTCATGCAACCTAATTCTCCTCATAAGCCACTTTTAATAAAATGTCGAGCCCATAACATGCAAACATTCTAAGAGAACTTTACTTAAAAAATGTATACTGGAGTGGTAGGCGGGGGCCTTCTGAAGTCCCCCTGGCATTTACTAGTAGACCCCTTTGGATCCCTTGTACTAACCCACATTTAAACTGCCCGTCACTTGCAGACAGGAGACAAGAGCAGTGCGGTGAAGGCATGGAGGAGGGTTACCCATCCAACCTCCGTCCGGGCCCAACGTTGTTTCTGACTTTGGTGATCTGACGGCCAAGGCCCAGAGGGTCCAACTTCGGTGATCTGACGGGAACCGGTGATTCGACGTGGCTATGCCCTTGCCCTAACTTTACTTAAAAACACAGCAGGAATTGAAGTAAGAAAAAATGATCATTTCTCCAATGCCAGTAATATCATCACAGGAAGTGTAAACCGTCGGTGCAAGCGCATCAACCCTCGGCACAGCATTGCTACTTCGTTGACGGGGTGAGTTTGCTGGCATGTTGGCATGCCCGCCAACCCTTCCATAGCGCTCACACGCTTGGAGCTCGCAAACCATCAGAATGCGCTGCGAGGCCTTCTGTTCCCCACCATAAAAGAAAATGTCCTCCGAGGCCTTGTGTGCGAGGCTCTCGAGGGACTTTCATATTTTACGACTTGCTTCAAACAGAGAGAGTGGCACGGGTTGAAAATAGCCGAATTCTCCTCATTAAAATAAAATGCTTGCCTACTACAGCATCCAACCCCGCTACACGGCCACCTCGCCTCGCTCGTCCTCTCGCTCCGTCACCGTGTGAGCCAAATGGAAGGAGAGATGGACAAGGGGTGAGAGGAGACGCTCGTTCTTTTTCTTATTTTTTTTGGGTGACTCTCGGGGCATAATTAAGGCGCCGGCGAGAGAAAGGAGCGGTGAGTACTGACGCCCACGCCTGTATGGAAAGCACCTGGGAGGTGGGAGCGGGGTTGAGAGAGAGAGAGAGTGGGGAAAACGGGTGGACCAAGTTGGGCATGAAAAAGCATCGGGGACGTTTCGAAAAACGCGAAATCGAGGTTTTAAAATTACTCATCTGCATAAATGATGTCACGCACTCTAAAGAGTGTTTGGGCTCGCCACGACGAAGGAGCAGGGTAGAATATCGTTTTTTGCTAGAATTCATTGAGAAAGGCTAAAATTCTGAGTTTCAAAGGCGAGTCAAAAAAGTCAACAAGATCATCTTATTGGATGGATAGGTCTCAAATCAGACTTCCCTATCAGTAAATTTGAATTTAATCTTCTCTGGAGGCCTTAAAAATATTTGTAATCAACTTCAAGTTACGAAAGATTCACTTGTGATCATAGTATTAGAGTGATACTATGCGTTAAGGGCAGATTTACAATGACTTGTTACCTTCGAATGATAATAAATCATCACTGGCCTGGAAGGTATGTCTTCGTGAAGTTAGCCTAGTTTTCAGTAAATTTTTAACTGTTCCTCAGTTTCTTTCTTTAAGTTTCTCCGTGGATTCCTTTTTATTAAGTAGAGAGTTCCATATCCCATTTTATTGTACGCTAGAAGCCTTTTTTTTCTAGTGTTAGCAGTTGTATCGGTAACTCAGCGGTCTGATAACATCAAACTCTCGGGTTTAAATTCCGTTACATACATGGATGTCACCAATTATTTAAAGTTTAGCTGAGGGATATGTTATGTTGGACAAGTGACAGAGCCTTATCACCTTGAAATCCAATTCTGCTACCATTAGGGTAACCATATCTTTTCACGTGCATGGAAGTACACTTGATTTTTAGGGATTCACCTCGGTTGTGGAGAACTGTTTATGGCTGTGGATCGTAGAGAACCCCGAAAAGGTGATTAATAGTGGAAGAAAGCTTAGTGAAGGGACATGATGTAACCTGGTGGGAATATACGAGATGTGTGCGGGAATTGTCGGGGATGGGAGTGAATAATTCTGAAATTATCAGCTATTGGAAAGTGGTAGATAAAACCATGCGGAGTCATCGGTAAATTTTACTCAAGGTAGATCGTACGACAGAGTGTACAATATAAAGGACCATTACGTAGAAAGAGGATATTCCCAACCGAAAGTAAATCTTTTTTCTCTAAAGCCAACAAAATGCGCATTATTCTGAGCTGGAAACTCACTTTCTCTGCAAAGTTCCAGAATCGCAGACATTTTCCGATCCTAGTTCCACGGAAGGATGCGTATTCATATTTAGATGACGCCACTGAACACTCCCCACAGCATCAATGCCACGACCGTTTCTGCGCACCGGAGTATTTCTTGAGACTTTGATACAAAAGGAGGAAATGAAATTTCATCGATATGTAATCTGTGTATTGTATTCGGAAGAGAAATATTCAAAATTTATTCCAATAGTGATATTATTAGAATTATGAAAAAAAATGCACGGCTTCACAAAAATGCAAATATTACAGGGTAGAATTGGTATAATAAAAGTACTGCTTACCTGACAAATTTTTCTCCAAGATTTGTGCATCAAATAATCTGGAATCAGATAATATCAATGAAAGTAGTAGGAGAATCTTAATGCCAGTCGAGAAATGTGCCAAATTTCCATTAGAGACAATTCGTGCATTATTTTTTTCTGTCTGTTTCAAAATTATTTCCACTAGAATTTCACTAGAAGCAAAGCCATCAGAATTGTTTGAAAACCGATCGTATTCTAACTTTACAACTCGCATCTTGGTTGATATACCGAGTTCAGTAATATAAAGAAATATAAAATGCAGGGGGTTAACATCAGGTGTTAATTACAAAACGAAAGCATAGAGGATGACAGGGTAGTATGGTAGTAATATTTAATGGGGAAGAGAAATGATGGAGAGAATACTCATTGGGAGGTGAATATCACTTGAAGTGCTCACATGACACACAAGCGGGAGACTGGATTCTATAAAAAAAATCAGGCATTTCTGAGAATCAAATACGGTTCCACTGAACAGGAAGTCCTACAAAAAAAAGTTTTGAGATTGCTGAAATTGAAGTACTGTCTACAAATAATTTAGCCAGGGAGACAGCTTCCGCCGAAAATGGTTGGCCTTGGCATGGAACACAGGTCCTTACAACGGCAAGAATGTAATTAAACCAATATAAAAAAATTTCCTGAATATATTGTCTAGAACTTAATACGCAAGTCATCTTTTCAGGAGCAAATTTCCAACTGAGACGAACGATCATTCCTTGAAATAAATATAAGTATTCGCATGCCTCCCTCCCTTCCTTCCCGGGAACACACAATGATAGAATACTTGGGATATCACCAAATGCGAGACTTACAGCTTGATGTTGAAATTTTATCGACGCCAAATGAAATACTCCGCGAGTCGTCCTTGTTTTAGCCGGGGGTTGATCCAGGGGATAGGGGTGGCGGATTCCAAGTTCCGCCGACCCTTTTGAGTAATGCGCCCGCGAGTTGACGGGGCCTTCCCCCACTTCCTCCCCCGTCCCTTCCCGCCCCTCTCCCATCCCGAGTGATAAAGTTGCCGCACGTTCGACGGAAATGGCTCGCTGAAAAATGAAATAGGATGACCGAGATTCCAAATGCGCTCGGATCCGTCCGGGAGTCAAGATTGAACGAGAGGAATAAAACTCACCGTTCCAGGGGCATTTGAAGAGATTCCGGGGGGAGGAGGGGAGGGTAAGGAGGGGGAAGGTCGGTAGCAGTAGAGAGAGGACGAAATGAGAAAAATTCTCCATCTTTTTATTTTGCGAGGAAAAAAAAAGAACTTACGAGTCCTTCCTTCACGAGACATTTTTCAGTCCCTGGGGAGAAGGTACGTACCACTCACACGAGCACAAGGGCTCACTTGGGGGTCCTTTTCCCGTAGGGCCGGATGGGTCCCACTTCCTCCCTTCTCATCTCCCCGATTTCCTCCCTCCACCATCCCGATCGATTCCTTCAATCATCTACTTAGGCTTCACGAGTTCACATACCAGACCTAAAATTTTTTAGATGCCTCTCGCAATCTCTCTCTCTCTCTCTCTCCCTCACTCTGTTCAAGGAAAAAAAAATCACCTCGATTACCAATTTTCACCATGACGGATTGGAATTCCATTCAAATTTTTTCTCATCGAACAAAAATATTCTCATTACTGAGGATGCGAAATCTTCTCTTTATGTCCGAAATTTCAGTAAGAAAGAGCTTACGTTCCCTTTATTTTTCCTTTGTTTCTCCATAAAACGGTTTAGAGCAAAATAATGCTGTCATATTTTGCTGCTAAAGAAAGCAAGCTATTTATTTTCTTTACGGGATGGCTTTTCAATTTTTGCAAAAAAACGTTTCTGATGCAAATAATGAACTTCCGCAATGTGGGGCTGAAAACTTTGCCTCAAAGAAGTTTAGCGCATTCTTACATCATCTTCTTGCAAATATCCAATTTTTGCATTAACACTGGCTTTTATCAGGAGTTATATATATTTGTTGTATGTACATACCTCGCACCTCAAACATGGCCAAAATTTTTTCTCACAATAATATGTTTTCCTTCAACCTGTTTGGGACATTAAGCTTATTTAATTACAAATAAGCTCCACCGTTATTAAAAATTAAAATTACCAGTCAACCATGGTTATAAATTGTATCATTTTCATCAAGCTGCTAAAACATTCACGGTCCATTTATGCTACAGTGTTCTTTTGGGTGATCCCGCGTCAGGTTTTAAAAACTATCTCTAGGGAGGCATTGGAAATTAGGAAACACAAGAATAACTTTAACAGGGACTACGGACAGAGAATCAGTGAGTCATGGCTACCAGTCATTTACAGAAATTCTCGACACTCACCCCCCATTACCTCCTCTTCTTCACTTCCTCGAGGGTATGTATTTGATGCTCAACAAAGCAAAAATCATTAGCCCTGACGAGGTCTCCGGCAAAGGAGGGGAAACCTTGGCTTTTTTAAAAACCTGACGCGGGATCACACAAAAGAACATTATTGTATCATTTTCAGTTTACAACAAGTCGAGTAAAAAGTGTTTGTACTCTCATGATATTATTAAAAAGATATCAGGAGTGCCTGTGCATTGATTTTTGACAGGGTAAATGGAAATAAAACTCAATGCTACTTAAACTGTGGACGAATTTCAAAGCCGATTTATTTTATAAAGCATCTGCAATATTCGCCATTTTATTTCTAGTAAGATAACATGGTACATCCAGGCTTCTAAGAGTAGCTAAAGAATGAAATAGTATCGCTCTGAAGCAGTGACTTTGCGGGAAAAAAATAATGATATACACGGTGGGGTTTTGATAATGGGATGGGGAACTAAAACAATGGACGGAAATGGAAACATATCATGGGGAGGATTTGAAGAAGTTGCAGTGAAGGAACATTATTTACCGCGGAAAATTAAAAGCACATCTAGTACGTGGACAGTGGAAGTCTTAAATGGAATTAATGAAATAGAGGTTGAAGGCCATCAACGAATAGAGTTTACCAGAAAACTCTGGGAAAGAAAGGAAAAATTTACAATCTTTCAGACTGGAAGTTGATAGATAAGAAATATGTTCTGAGTAAAAAGAAAGGTTTATGAAATAAGATCAAAAAATATTTGCTTTTAATTTTATTATACTAAGGACCCATATGAATGTAACTAGCTCGAACGTAGTGAGAAATAGTGTAAGGTGCCCCATCATCAGTGCATTGCAGCATTTCACATATGACATCGCACGAGAAAATATCGTTATAACTTTCTTTAAGAACTCTTAGAGAATCATTACGTAGAGTTATGCCTCAGCAAGCCCAACCTCTGATCGCGATATCGAGAAATATATGATATGAGCCTCTGTGGATTATTTATTCAAACTGAAATGCATATTTTTAGGATAGAGGTAATTAACGAGTGAAGGGTTTACATCCAAATCTTCATAAACCCTATAAGCGAACACAAGTGTGTGTGATAGGGGGAGACACACCACTGATCTGCTCATTATCTCATCTCATCTCACATTATCATCTGATGGCATAATGCTACCACCCCGGGGAAAATATCGGACAGGTAGTAACAGGGCACGTGAAATGTTAGCAAATAAACACTCTAAATTGTTAGTTTATTGTAGGAATGTGATAGTCCTTGATTAGTTATTTCTTAATATGCATTGAATAATAAACCTCCATATTGGCTAGAATAAGCTAGAGGGGCTTGATACAAATGACATCTATCATCATATATTCACGGGAATAGGGCTGGTACGGTAGCTAGAGTACCGGCCTCTCATCCCGAGAGCCTGGGTTCGATTCCCAGCAGTAGTGGTTTTTAAATGGTATACCAGTCCCTGCGTAGAGAAGGACATTTCAGGTTCAGTACTCCGTCCGTCATATGGGAAGTTGAGCCGTGATCCACTTGGCACCTGTCGTTAACAGTAGGGTAATGCCGACGCCTGGTTTCTCTCCACCCTTCCTCCATTACCTGGAATGTTCCTACCATTATCCTAATACCCGCCTATCCTAAATGGTGCAAGTGACCTCAGCTGTCATTCGTTTTCCCTGAATTAACTACCTAACTCATCCGCATTTACGCTATTTCGTAGCAAAATATCAAGGTGGTCAACGACGTCTAAGTTCCACCACCTCGGCAATAAATCACCCCCCAATTCCTGCCCACCATTCCATCCTGGCAACCCTGGCGAGGCCCGCTTCCCTTCACAGACGCCTCAAGCCTTTTAGGCTCCCGCATTCGCACGACCGAATCATAACTCTCACCTCACCCACCCTTCCCCATCTCTTTCCCTCTCTCTCTCCCTTCCTCACTTCAGGAGTTGTTCCCTTTTATGGCCCTCGACGCACACGAGTCCCTTCCCACCCCTCGCCAACAGCCCCCTGCGTTTATCTCCCTATTATCCCGTTCCCCTGCATCCTTTCCCGCCGCATCGCAGGGTGAGGCAAACAGTCTCTTTTCACGGCTCCGTTTCACTTTGTATCCCACCTGTGAATTAATCCCCGCGCCTGCACGCGCCATCTGCGAGGGTGTTACGCGAGACGTAACACTTCTTCGCACCGCTCGCCTTTTGTCGCCTCGAAAACCCCTTTCTACTTTCTCCCCCGTGGAGCATTAAAGCGTCGGCCTCTCGACAGCTTGTTCTACCGTGCCATCTCTCGCAGCTGCGGGGACCCAAGTTTCCCTCTTAGCTGGGAGGTTTTTTCCCCTCCACTGTAATTGAGCTCATACTTCCAAATTGAATATTATCACGGGTATTTGGCCAATTAAAATAAATCTCGGGCCTTCACTGCCTTTCCGCAACCCCTACGATGTCCTGGCCATATGTGACCTCTCCCCTAACACAAGTCTCCGCTAAATCTCACTGCTAACCCCATAAACACACATTTTCCAAAGCCCCTTCCACAGCATCTTGACTCTCGATTATTTTAGTAACTCCTCCCCACTCGCTAAACTTTTATCATCCTCTCACCTCAAAGTGTTTCGGTAAGTTTGTCATGTACTTTCTTGCCTCCTGCATGCAATACTCAAAAATGTCATATAATACAAATCATACTCAGCAATTTATCTTTTGGTCAATATTATCATTATTTCGCGGATCTTGTTTGTGTTTTTTCTTAAGCGAAAGATTTAATTTCTCTTGAGAAATCATGGGTAAATAAAACTTTATAATTTATTTATCCTAAAAAGAAAATCACAAATTTACTGAGCAAAGAAGTAGAATGACGCAAATAAAACAGAGGGATTGAGTTGGTGCGTACGATGGCTGAAGTATTGACTTCGTAGACTTAGGGTTTGGGTTGGAATCTCAGAAGTGGCATGATTTTTTCCGTGAAATATATTTCCCTAAGTAAGTACTGTGGAGGTGACCTTATGTCCTCTCCGGGCAGGGCGCTAACCTATGCATCACTTCCCGCTTTTTGTTGTGCATAGGCTAATTAATACCTACACCGCATTTTCTCCAACATTCCGAAGTTTCCTGGAAAATCCCACCTATGTTAAAAAAGAATCAAATAATTTTATCTGACGGTTGATTTCCAAATAAACACAAAATAAATAAAAATAGGTAATTTACTCTGAAAAAACCTAAAATTTTTTTACAAAAACGTACTGCCATATCTTTTAGTTCGGCGCGCAGGTAATGCTTTTTAATGGTCATTAAAAACCATACACTACGCTTTCCAGGTGGCTGCAGGGTGCTCTGTTCATACAGACAGTGGCATACCTTCCATTTTCTTCTCTACCTCCCCAAAACGCAATCGCCTTTAGTCCACTTTCAACCCCTTCAACTAGCCCCTGACCATATTTCTCCGACTCTGCCCTACCCAGACCGTCACGTTTCTTTTCTGTGAGCAAGAGTGCGTGAGACACAATCCTTTCCTTCCACTTTCGACTGCCACCGCCCTCTCTACAACCAAGACGTACCCTCTGCTAGCCAC
Source organism: Platycnemis pennipes (assembly GCA_933228895.1). Classification (NCBI taxonomy): domain Eukaryota; kingdom Metazoa; phylum Arthropoda; class Insecta; order Odonata; family Platycnemididae; genus Platycnemis; species Platycnemis pennipes. The sequence continues at coordinate 112,452,560 of OW121848.1, read as the reverse complement.
TTTTTCCACTCGCATAAAGAAGAGAAAAGAGAGACCTTTGAACCAAACCACTATTCCTCCTTTCGCTCCTCGCGACACCTTTCTTCCTTCCCAAGCTCTCTCACACAAACACGTGCGTGCCTCGCAAGGCACCGCCCAAACCCGTCCCTCCGCCCCTCAGGGCCCTTCTTTCCGAGGGGGTAGGCAGATTTATTCAGCCCTGAACTCCGTCGCTTGTGCCGGGCTCCGAACGTTAAACTGTCACGCTATTCTGCCCCGAGATTTTGCTGGTTGACTTGCCTCACACCCCCTCCACCCTCTTTCGCACACAGCCGAAAAATACGAATGTATCTTTAAATGGACATGACTTCAGCCTGATATATGGGGTAGTTACAGGTGTAGAATTATGGTTTAATGCGCTCTTTCCACTTAAAGTTGATCGCTCTGCTTAACCTAATCTTGAGCAGAACAAACACAAAATTAGTACCTGAGATAATATTCGAGACCATGACCTTAGTTTGCACTGGTAGTTTATTCAGCACACGATTAAAATGACCTTATCTAGTACAGTTAAGCTTAGACTATTGTGGAAAGTGATACCATAAACATATAGTGCATTACCTGTTGTAATAATTAAAGAAGTATATTCACAAGTATAGGGCCGAAAAAATGCATTTATTTTCACAATCAAAGATGTGCTACTATCTATCTATGCTTCTATCAAAGATGTGCATTTCTGTTATTCCATTATTTGAGAACAGCTGTAAAGTAATACATACCTAGCAAATATAAGACGCACTTTGTTTATTGGCTTCACTCAATTACGTATGTCTTAACTGTCTAGTCATTTGCTTCTACGCGCAACTTCGTTTTATAGCTACCACACTCCATTTTATCAACTCAAACTATCAAGTGGGTTATTTTTTTCCCCAGCCACCATAGATTATTGCCTACATACATATTAAAAAAGACAGAGTTTGGAGTTTGGCAAATGATATTGATGGAAATAGAGAATTAGGTTTCCGAGTGTGTTTTGGATTATACTTCTTTTAGGGTTCCAAGCTCTCAAACTTGAACGATTGTTTGGGACACAAATGATGCTCTCGAGGAAGCAAGGGTTAAAGATGGTTAAGTGATGGCCATGTTGATCTACTACTCCGTTAGCTCACCATGGCTATGGAAAAAGTTAAATCCTTCCAAGTGAGCCATGGACAAACATGTATTGGTAGCGAAATGAGATCATTATGAGCGATAAATTTATTCATTGTTGAATTACGATTTCCGAAAGTTCACCACAGATATGAGCCACATTTTCTCAAAGTAGCAATCGCATTCACCGTTTCATTTTGATATTAATATTAGTTGCCGGTCACCAAATTTATTTGAGTGGAAAGTCGCTTCGGCATTGAGAAATAAAAAAAAAATGGAAATCATGTATGACTAGTTACATCTGGTGCGTAAATATATACCCAATAAAAGTTTTGATTTTAGCGATTATCACTAATTTACCGTAACATTAAGATACCCTTACTCAGATAAAGGAAAATATTTTTGTCGCCTTTTAAAAATCGATTGAGAAGAACATAGATGAAAATTTAGTCCATGCATTCATTCGCCTTCGATTGTAAAACAAGAACTCATGAAAATACTGTGACGCAAAAAGCATGATTTCTACAGGCAGGAAGACAAGCAGAAAAACAACCTTGTAAATTTTAGTGGTCATTTGAGTACTATTCTCACATTATCATCCTTCACATCTTTGAGCAGGAAAAAAATCACAACTCGTTAAAACTACATACCTTACGTTCACCATCGTCTTAGGTGAAAATGATAGAGACGGTCGAAGCTGGAGAGAAATTAAAGATGACGCGCAAATTCAGGGTAGGATCAAGAGGGCGCCTCTCGATTTAAGAAAATCTTTTTTTTTCAGTGTACGGTAGGATTGGCCCCTTTTCACTCCAGCCTCGCGATAAACGAATGGAGGCCAAGGTCTTCACTTCTGGGTAAGAACATCAGAGGGAAAGAAGAAGAAAGAAAGAGAGTAGAGAAAGAGGAGAGGAGAAAGGATGGTGATACTTGCCATCTTTCAAGCATACCACGCGGAGAATATGCGGAGTCTCTCCTATACGTGAAACCACGAATCCGAGCCCCATCCAAGGCAAGCCCTCTCTCACATTATCAGGTTCATACATGGGCGGAAGAATGAATACAGTAGAAGAGGTGGCCGGGAGAGGAAAGGGAGACCCTCTTCTTCTACGCCTCTCTGTAACGCCCCGAAGAGAAAGGAGAGGCATGCGGGGGATGATAGATTCGGGCGGGGATTCATGTGGGGAGAAACGGATGGGAGCCGCGTCGTTGGAGGCAGGCGTGCGCCGAAAGAGGATAAGGCACCGCCGATATTGGGACTGGGCCACGAATTTGGAGACGGTGGAAAGTTCGCGGGGGCAACAAGAAAATGTAAACGGCGCCCTTCTGAAATACGAATAAGCGAGAGCAAACTGAAATAGAGAAGCGGTGGGGATTTTTGTGACCACACCTGCATTAGTAACTTTCCTACCATTTGTCTCGAGCATTCAAAGTGAGTGTTTACGCATATTCAGAAATTATTTTCGTTTTCCTTTGTGCTACTGACCTCGATTTAAAGTATCCATCTTGACTGCTGGTTCGTAGCAATTTTAAAGACTTTTTCCGGCAATTTATGAGTGAAAATCTGAGAAAATGAATTTAAAAACAGGGAACATAATTTCTTTGCCAAGGCATGCTCTTTTTACACTAGCTCAAACTCTAATCATCATGTAGAATTGGTTAATTTTCTGGAGTAGTTAGGTCGATAAGAGAAATTAACCAAATCTACATAAAAATATAGTGGTCAATAATATACATCATTCTAATCATCATGTTACTTTTACATCTCCAGAGGTGTAAAACAAATGGTACGAGGTAAACGACAAGCTATTCAACATCATTGGGCATATTGCCGAAGTTTATAACTTTTAGAGGGTCAATCAGTCTTTCTTTTTTTAATATTCTCGTATTGAGACCACGCATATTTTGTGATAATGTCAGCGTACTTACATCTCCTGGTAATGCGAAATCAAGAAAGAGGTTTAACGCTTGTCAGGTGAAAAATACAGAGGGACCTTGCTCATTGTTGCAGGAATAGGACTTCATTACCACAGCTTTCTTATCATTTTCCTCACGAATTCATTCCAAATAACGGAAATATGGCAATAACTTTGCCGGGTGGCTCCAGAAATTCCTCATAAGGGGGAAATATTAATTGGCAATTAGCATATGCTCTAAAACTGGTACTGTTTTAACTCATAATATCTCATGAAAGGTACGTAGGGTAAAAATAATTCAATGGAAATGCAATAAAAATACTCAGAGGAAATTTATACGGCAAAGTAAAACTAAAACTTTGCTAGTTTTTCACTACTTAACCACATAGGGTAAAACTAGAACAACTCCTAATCGAAAAATCCAAATTAAAAGCATGTTGCCCTCGACCTGTGGTACGTTGCAAATCTAGGGCTAGTCTCTCTTGCGAGCCTAAACCACAAATCCCTCGAGGCTCTGTCTTTTCTGTCCAGAATTTTCGCTAATTAGACGGCTTAGACCTTACGCGGCTAACAAAAGCGTCCGTGAAGGGAACTTAACAAGGGGACGCGTACCCTCTGGGCTGATTTATTGCAATGGATGAACTACGAACAAGGGCCAATAATGAGGTCGAATAGGGTCGAAAGTTCATGGGAGGGGGAGAGGGGTCAGAGTGAACGAAAAAGGAAGAAAACAAGAGGATGAAAACATATAAAAGAGAAGGAAGAAGGAAAGGTTACGGGAGAGACAGGCGTGGGCGAGCAAGTCAGTGGACGAAAGGCAACAAATATCATGGAGGACGATTCTCCGAACCCTTCCAGCAATGTTATTTTTTGGTTCGCGAATCCGTAGAGCTAAAAGGAATCGTAAATATGAAACCACAAGGATTCCGCCCCACTTCTGGGAGTCATCCTCGTTCAAATCGACTAGTATACGGCCGTGTTTACCGGGGGCTGCAAGATGTATCGGTCGGTTTGGGGAGGAAAGTGCTGGTAATTTGAGCGGAAACCACTCAAGTTCCACAGATGACGGATTACTAGAAGCAAGCCGAAGGGAGACGAAATGAAAGGCGCTTTCCCTCCAAAGGGAGTGACATGGATGGAGGGGAGGCTCTTTCAAGTCCTCCCAGGAATTTATTCACTTTTGGATCACACAGTCCGCTTGATATTTATTATGTGAACCCCTCCATGGGAGCATGGGAGGCGAGCGTTGGTATGGCTTTCCTAATGTCGTATTCCACCTGCTACTTTCAAATCTCTCCAACTTTCCGCGAAAACTTAGGTTACATACCCTATATTTTGAAATTGGATGGATGTTAGTGTAGGGCAGCCTGTTTTGCAAAAAAATAGATGTTACAAGATATCTTCATCTGTGGGTCAATTTTTGGAAGGACTAGATTACACCTATCAGGTCTTGGGTTGTAATGTATGCTCCATATCATGCTAAAACTTAAGATGTTTACCTTTACTGGAGAAGCAAACAATATATAAAAATACCCAGAGTAATAATGTGGGTTTAGCCTAATTTACAAAGGTAAAATCTGATCGATAATAGTGAGGTTAAAATATTTGTTGCTCCGAAGAAAACAAGGAGCTGTGATAATTTAATCGATATTTTCAGTGATATAATGAGGAGAGGTAGTGTATATTTTAGGCTTTCATTACAAGAAAACAAGAGTCGGTAGAGTTATGCAGCTTTCCTCTAAAAATAACCTTACCTTGAACCCTCCTGAAATCGCGTGAGATTTCCAATGCTCACGACTGTTTTGCCAGAATTGCCTCAATGGCACCCAATTGTAACAACATCATGCAAAAAAATAATTATCGCAGTCAATAAAAACGCGCCTACACCAATACCTGTTTGAGAAGATTGAAAGGACCACCAATGTGGGTCGTATTATCTTGGGGAAGACACATCCGGGAAATATGCGGCCGAGCGAAGAGAAAGCTAGGATTTATAAAAAGAGTACCTACTTGGGAAATGTGATGAGAAGACAAAAGAGCCATGTTACTTTTCACTAGTTAGGCCCCACAGTGAGTTTGCAGTCAGTGTATGGGAATCGAATGAATTAGGTTTGATCAGTGAACTAGACAGTGTGCAGCGTAGAGCAGCTAGGTTCGTTAAAAGGTGTTACGAGTAATGAGGTTGAGTGGTGTTTCAGAATTAATGAAAGAATTAGGAAGGGAGTCATTATCAGAGCGTAGGTTAAGGTACAGATTAATCTATTGGAGAAATTGCAATCGGAAAGCTTTACTGAAAATATTAGGGCATATTAAAAACACCAGTGTATTATGCTAGATTCGAATAGATAAATAAGATTAGAGAGATAGATTGTCGTACTGATAGATTGAAAATGGCATTTTACTCCCGCACTACAAGATAACAGAATAGGCAGCATAGCAAATGGATAGGTAGGGGAAATATTTTAGAGTAGTCTGTAGTGCATGATACTTGTATTAATCCCTTAAATACTATAGATACTAAAAATCTAGTTGCATGAGACCTTATAGTTGCTTTTTTGCATGTCGGTAGTGCATGCTTGGTGAGTTTAACCCCCTGCCACACACCCTCACGGTGGTTTGCAGGGTATCGTGTATATTTGGATGTAGATGAATGTTCATTTTGAAGTTTTGTTAAGGAACACTTTTTTTGAAAGATTTTTTGTGATCTTAGGCCACCTGAACACTGTCCGTAGAGAATGTAGTGCGTTAAATATATTTTATTATATTTATGAAACTACTTTAAGTAGCCTTTATGAGCAAATAAAAGTAAAATTAACTTTCAGGCAGCTCTAAATTCAATGCTGTACTGTTGTAGCACAGAATTATATTTAATACGTTATGCTGACGTATATAGAATGCCTTAGGTTTTAGGTGCTCCAACGGTTGAGGTTACGACCTGGCTACCACAGCCGTGCGGATTGTTTTATGACATTCAGTACTTAGAGGCTGTTACACTCAAGTGATTAGATTAAATAATATATGTGATCCATGGCTAGTGTATTGGAAACTCAATGAAAGTGGTGATAAATGCAGATACTGTATGAGTTAAAACAGATAGTAGAGCAAAATATTCTTTTAAACCCCAGGATTAGCCGAATCAAGATCCTTTCAATTCATTTCTTCATCGCAGAAAAATAAAACATTTCTTTTCCAGGATATCCACTTAGATTTCATGGTTTTCAATGTTCTTTTTGGTTTTAATATTAATTTGAGTCGAGTTCAACGATGGAAGTTCATGCATACGACATAAAGACGGGATATTCTGGAGGAGGAAAGGAAAAATTAAAACTCCCGAACTTTTTCAATATCTTGCTAGCAGCCCCAACAGAAGCATCTGGGCTCCACGCTGCGGTCGTTACGATGCATTATTCCTTTTTCTTTGCAGCGGGGAATTTATTTTTTGAATTGCTTTTGTGACATTTGATGAAACCTAACGACCTACTTTTATGTACATGAATACGACCCATAATCGCTTTCGTACTTCGGCCCCTGGAGTGTTTTTCCGTGTCGAAGGTCTTTAAACCGGCGCATTTTGATTTAATGGGGACTCCATACTTCAATCAACTTTTGCTCGCAAGAGCTTGAGCTCCTTTTTCCCCTATCGAAATCAGATAATGAATTCTTAAATGAAAAAAAAATTGAATTGAATCAGTACCCGTAATTTGAGCTGGAGGAATTGCATATCTCGGATGCATTACCGATTCTCACTTATTATAGAGCGGGAAATTCATTGAGTGTCGGAGGAAAGACGCAGAAGAAGATATTGTGAAATTCTTAGTTCTGGAGCCAGGAGGGAATTTCAACATAATTTAAAATATGTAAAGGGATAACATAAGTTTTTTTTTCGGCAACCCACGTTACATTTCGTAGTACTTGAATATAGGTGCCAACAGTCGAGATTGTACCTTGACGTGTAACATAAAACCCTAATCCTATGCCAAACACGATATGCGTTCTGCAAGCAAAATTTGAAACCGCGACCTTTGAGTTGCCAGGCTAGTGGGCTATCGAACTGGCTAAATGCAGGCGGGGGCGGTGACATGATACATGCAGCTTGCACTGAGTAACTTATGGATTTTCGCTCTTATTAGTATTGCAAAACTAAACAAAGTCACATTATTGATAAAATATCTTAGTAATTTATCTAATTAGTATGCTTCGGGGTCGATCTTTAGAAAGAAGAACCTCAAGTTTTGGACAAGGGAACACATTAAAGTCAGCATAAAATTACTAAGTAGATGATTTTCGAACAAAATATTTTTTCCCATTTTAAAGGGGATTTGGAAGCTACGCATATAATTTTTCCTACCTTTAGCCATTCCTTTACTTTGCTGAATCAATTTTTGTCTACTATTACAATATGAGGCACTGTACTCCCTCTATATAGTAATAATTGTATATTGAGTAATAATAGTACTGCACTGCTGAGTGTCTTAGGTGCTTTACGATTAGTAATTTTATGCATAATTTGGCTATAATTCAATAAATTTCAACGCAAGGTCCTGTAATCGTATTTAGAGGTAGTGCAAACATCTTCTGTGAAGGGAAAGAACTATTTTTAGATCCCACTAGGTACTCGCAATGCATTCAGGGACAGTAAGAAAACCGAGTGTAATCAAACGAAGTATTAGGCAACAGAAAAAAATATTGATATCTCTGCAGAGTTGCCTTAAGGTGCGCGCAGACCCTTGCATTTAGAACGTTCTCAAAGAAAGAAGAAATGTGGCCAACAACTGGATCATCTGGTCACGTAAAGCACAGCTCTGACCCGGGCGGACGATAAGGAGAACACGTAAAGTGACTTTGATGTCGCGTCACACGCGATACTCACACCGCCTGCAGTGCGTGTTAACAGTCGACTAAATGATTCCCTTGAGGGCTAATACGCGCGTTTTATTGCTCGAAACACCGGAATCACCATCTCTATTCAGCCGTCATCGAGTTGCCCTCCTCTTGCCATCATTTCACGCGGGGCGTGTCTGTTTTCTCCTCCGCTGGGAGTGGGACGGGCAATATAGCGAGTGCGCGGATGAAAAAAAAGGCCGGAATGTACGAATGGTGGCCATGGAGTACGTGGGCGCGAGATGACCGCAAATGCGTGAGGGAGGGGAGTTGAAAGGGCTTTCGGAGCTGCACGGAAATGACTCATTCATCGCGGACGCTACGCGAAGGAGAGGTGGAAAGGGTTGAAAAAAGGACGTCAAAGGAAGACTCGTGTTACCCGACACGGATGCACGAGTCCATTGCTGCTCCTTTGGTGTTGCGTATCGGGAATGTGACGGACATTCATGTTCACTTTGGGAGATCAAAGTCGGCGGATGCTGGCGGAGTGTAAACGAGATTCCGATTTGCGGTCGAGATTGAGTCGATTCAAATCGGAATCCAAGCAATGAATTCATCATATCCGAGTTAACTTCCCAAGGGAAATCTTACAACATTTTTCCTACTGAATTTAACCAGAAGATGCAAAATGAATAGGAATGTTCACTTCTTTCAGTTTTAAAAATTCTTCCGAACACATTCACCAGTCAATGGTGGGTTTATAATGTCAGTACCGTGAAAACTGGTTGCAATCCCCGTTTTTAAAGGGTCAGTAATCATTACTATTCACCGTTTCATTATTTAGCAAAAAAATGTTATACCTCGCACCAATAAAAATCATTTTTTACTAACTTTCCTCCCTGACCGAGTTTTAATCATTAATTACCCTTCTTCCAAATCCTGTTGCAATATGTATTCACCTTTTCCACCTTCTTTGTAGCTTTCTCTTGCCTGTCCTTTTTTCAGTTTTGCTTCAAAACTGAAAAGGAGAAAAACTGAAGTCATCATCACACGCTTGCGGATAGGGCACTGCGCCCTGACCCACTCCTTTCTCTTCACGGAAGAGAAAATTCCACCGCGCTGTGAGGATTGCGACTCACCTCTCACTGTTCGGCACCTCCTGACGGAGTGCGCCAAGCATCGGGATGTACGCAATAAGTTAGGCATAGGGGGAGGCCTAGAACACGTTCTCGGTGACGACCCTGATCGCCTAAGCCGCGTTATTTTATTTTTCAAAGAAATAGGCCTGTTAACCAAAATATGATTCTACTAGTTCTTCTACAGTTACTACATATATATTTATTAAAAATTCGTAAATACACTAACGATTAGTGTTTTTTTTACAACTCTACTGTGTTTATATTAGGTTGTGTACGGTGCGAATGACCACGGCCGTCGACGCACCTCAAAAACCTAACTCTACTACTACTTGCTTCAAAACGGTCAATACGTATTTCGTAACACATATATTTCCTACCTCATACTTATGTGTCCCCTTCTCAAAAAAGTCTTATAACGTTGGCAGGTCAATTTTTCAAATGCTAAATAGAAAACAGAAATACATATTAATGTAAAAATTAAAGTTCTTTCGAATGAAGAGATAATACCTAGGTAAATTATGATAGAATTTATTTATCTGGTACAACACGTTCCTGTAGTTGTTTCGTTTTTTCCATTTGGAAACGCGTTGTACCACATAAATTCTGTGAATACTTACATAGGTTTTATTTCTTCGTTCAGCATGAATTTTCACCAATCTAAAGCCAAATATATCGATTTCATAAAGTCCTTTCATTTATAAAACTAAATTTTTGTATGTACTAATTAAAGCACCCGTAGCAAGTCACATTAATCTAGATCTAGCTCTATTTGTTGTTACAACAGTTTTCCTGAACTTTTTCTATCCCCGAGTGATAAACCTAGCCAGGTGGAATTTACTATGCACGACCACCGTGAACAATGAATGAAACATAAAGAAGAGTTTGGAGTTGAAATTGAAATAAAGTTGAAAAAATAAACGCAAGAAGAACGACTCCCGAACATGTAACCTCATTTAAACGTGCATTCCGACACCCACTAACCCATAACACCCCTAATCACCTGCCTCGAGAACCCGTTTCCGCAATCGAACGCTGGAATTCACGTCGTAATTTGGCCCCAAGGCTCCAGTTCTTTCGACTTTATGAACGCAAAATGGAACCAAAGCCGTCATCGGTTCGCGGAGGAAAACATGTGACCGGGAAATTTTTCATCTCCCGTCTCGATGCTTTCCCTTAACTGTGAATGAAATGCTCGCGGAAAACGTAAACTCGACTGACCTACTTACGCGTTTCCCCTCTTGCAGCTAATCTCCGCCCTCGTTACATCTCAGGGGAACACGGTTGCCCATTGTGGGAAAAGAAAAACCACTTCGGAAACGAAGGAGACTTATTCTTCAGAGCAGAGCTCTTTAGGTCAACTTCAAATGTTTGCTTGAAAGAGAAGCGAGTCTTCAGTCCATTCATTTCATGCATACGTCTTCGCTGACATCTATACGCATTAAACAAGCAGGTAAGAGTGATTTCATTCAAGGTAACTAAGTGTACTAAACATACGCGGAAATTTTTCCGATAATCTCAGCGGATATTTAAGTAATAACTTTAAATATGACTTGGCTAAATAAATCAAAATTTGCTAAATAATTGTCTCTGGTTAATACTAGATCACGGAAATTACAACCAAATTTGAAATACCGTATGAACGAGCTTTAAGAGATTGCAATTTCATAGAAAAATCCTTATCAAACCGATAGAATTAAAATAAAATTTGTCAGCATCCAGGACTAAAGTCAACACAAATTACATGAATTATAATGCACAATACTAATGGGTAATGAGGTGAAGAAAACGAGATCAAAGGAAAAAAGAAAAATGGCCTCCACTAATCAAATGGAGTGAAATATGTGAATTAGCTCTCTCTAAATTCCTACTTTGAAGTAAACTAATGAATTAAAGAATCGACATGAATTTAGGAGCCATTGAATTGACCAAGAAAAATAATAATTAGTCATTGAATGAGGAAATATCTGGAAGAGTAAAAGAATAGCGGATTTACTTTCACGAGGATTGGATTCGTTCACTGCATTTTTTTGGCCCATAAGGTAATTTTTTGAACGAGATCCTGTCCCTATGACCGGATAACTAAATTTTGGAATCCCTTCCATTTTCACTGAATTATTTAAGATTCCTTCACTATGCTTATATATATTATTCCTTTACTATTATATACGATCCAGCAAAAAAGAAAATAATTCAATCCGCATGTTTGAATCAAAAACAAACATTAGATGTGACTTCGTACCTACAATGCCATGATGTGTAATAGTTGAATCATTCTTCATTGAAAGGCCATTTACTTTCCCTAAACCTATACATAATGTTTTTTTGAAGTTCTGTATTTATTTAGCAAATTATACTACTCTGGATTTGGCTGGACACATATTTTAAATGGTCTACTATACAGTGCTAAAATTATATTTTAATTCGCTGCAAGTGATAATATATTATCACACCGTCTAACCTAACTGAATCCGAAGGCTAATAATTTCCCAGGTGCAACCTAATGTCCAGTGTGTGATTCATATTGGTTACCTTTGAGTTGTCTGGTATGACGACTAGACTACCACGAGTGGCTGTATCCAATGGACTTGTAAGAAGCAACCAATAAGTGCTCATATTACTGTATTGATCAATTATACCTCGATTAAGACAGTATTGCATGCGTTCCTTAGACATAAGATAGAAAAATCGAACTCACATATAGTTTATCATATGCCGCATTATAAATTACGATTGTTTTACCTTCTGCATCCAACAGACGATTCTTGTTCCAAATTCTTGTTTGTAGTATAGTATCTTAAGTGATAGATAAAATAAAAAAGGAGATTATCAAATGAATCAAGATCGAATGATCCGATGCATAGCAAGGTGGAAAATATATTAGCATGACATCCCTAATCACCATTCTTTGAAATATTTTTTTTGTAAAAGCTACTATTTCGTTTCCCTGCTATTTAGAAAGCAAACCAATGTCCTACTCGGAAAAGTAATATATCATGACCTGACTGAAAAGGGATAAGTTAGGCAACACGGCATCAGCATAAAAATAAAACCAGGAAAAGAGTCTTGACCACGCTTTACGTTCATGATTCGCTTTTCTTGTAGATCGTGGATGAGAGAGGAATCGACGCAAGATACTCATCTCTCGGGGAGGCCATGTGTGTCTAGGAGACCACAGTTCCTAGGATAGATTGCGTCATTTCTGACAGAGTTCATAAACATGCATGCCAAGAGTTAACTGAGAATGTGAATGCAATGGACGGTTGAAGAAGTAAATATATAAAATAATAGAGAGTCTATCATTAGAGAGAAAATAAGTTCGACCTCTTTTTTCCTCCTTTCTTCCTCAAGGGAATATGTTACCTGACCTCTCGTCCGTTGAAATATAGGTACCATAAAGCATTCTGAACAATATCCACGGCATAAAATGTTTTGAAAAGCATGCTTCCAAAATGCAATTTGACAAAAATGGTTCCTTCCTCATTTAAAATGTGTTTCGAGAACTATTTTTCAGTCAAAAATTAGAGTAGATTCTAAATGCATTAAAAATAAGTTCACAAAACCAATCAGTCAATCATTATTGAAGTATATATTTGATGGCTAGTTGAACATTTACAGATCACTTTAAATTCACCAGTTTTGGCTCACGTTAATATGCACCTAAATGATTTTTGAAAAAAATACTTTCAAAGAGTTCAATCCCAACTCATCCACCTGGGCAATGCAAAGTTGAATTCATTTACCTGTTAACAAAAATAAACGATAAGCCACGGTTATTTTAGCTCATATAAATTAAACAACCGGGTCGGCTTGGCAACCCAAACCTCGCTGAATAGGATCATACCTCGGGCATTGATGTTGCGTATATATTTGGTCACGGATTAGATTAAACCGAGCGCTGTAACCAAAGTAGTTTGAACAACTAAAAACCAACTATATGGGTAGCATAATTATTTCAAATATTCATGCTAAATAATCATGGGTGCTTTGGGATTTCAACAACTTATCTTCCTCAAAGAAAGATTAACTTATAGGAAATTGGAACAGAAAATTAACTTTGTACATTCCAAACTAAATTTTTATTCACTTCGACAATGGTTTCAACACTCTTGTGTTATCATCAAGGTACATTAAAGTGTCGAAACCAAGGTCGAAGTCTATAAAACATAAGTGTGGAATGTACAAAGTGAATCTTCTTTTCCAATCTCGTGGTTTCAGAAAGTAAAGCCTCAAACGTTGAAGCGTATTAACTTATATATTGATATAGGTTAATCTTAAATATTAACGTAAAAGACTTAAAATTCTGAGAGGAAGATAAGCGATAAAGAAGTGACATTTTCCTCCCCCGATTCTATTCTTTCCTTCTGCTCCGCCTACATTTGCTCCCTCCTTCCTCGAAAGATACGATGGCATGAAAGAGGGAAGGCGTTGCGGAGATTGAACACGAGGGTGAGTCGTAAGGGTGGTCGAGTTGTGCTGGCACAAGAAGGCCTTGGTGGGCTCTCTTTCCCATCCGCTCCGCGGAGTGGGGCCATTTCCTCGGCGTCGGGAGATGTATCGGATAGCGAGAGAAATACGTTCCCCAAGGGAAGACTCCGACGCCGCGGCGACCACAAGCTTTTCCCCACCCCGCCACGCAGACGAGTAGATGGGACCGGCTTATTTTTCTCAAGTCGATAGCGGAGCGCATCGTTTCGAGTGGTTGATAAGGAGAGCGGCGTCGGTTTTGCAATGGATGCATTTGCGGATCCCACGCAAATGCATCCTGCATGCGTTCATTTCTCGCTTTTCCAGATAGCGTACGTTCCTCAGAATCGCCGACCGCAAAGATTTCGAGCGATTAGAAAATTACATCAAAGCGAGCTGTGGCGGGAAAGGACTTTCGCAACAGAAAAAAAGACTGAGATTGGGAAGAGCGCATGATATGGTTCCGTATGGGAGGAATCTAGTACACCCCACCTCTCACCGATTGCATGTCCTGCGGCGAGAAAAAATGGTGACTTGTAAATAAGGGGGAGAGGGTTTTTCCTCCTCCGCCTACGTTATGCGCTGTTGATCTTTTATGCATATTAACGGAGCCGTTGAATTTAGTGGAAAAGTCGTCCGGGGAGGGTCTTACTCTGAGGCATCGCATAATTGTGCACCTCGGGCTCTCAAGTCTCAATTGGTAGGCTCCAGATTTTGTATTTTAATTTAAATCAAGGGGAGGTAGCAGCATATACTATTTGAATTAAATTAAGGAATACATACATTGACATGCCGGATGCCTTGATGTATCCCCGCAGGAAATAATTTCAGCAGGAGTTAATGGCAGAACTTACCTGAAATGAAAAAAAGAAAACATATTAGAAACTCAAAGAGCATTAGTTTTATTGTCACCGGAACCAATTTAGTACAGTAATACCTTTAAAGATAAGTACCAATCCGTACAACTGTTGGTTGTGAATTCACAACGCCATAATAGTTTATGTGACAAAAATATATTAAACGAATAAGGATGAACCGCACAGTTTCTCCTGTGTTCATAAAGGATTTGTTCCCGACTTAGCCCAAAACCCTGTCACAATTGGCATGATAACATAAATTTTAATTTAGAAGAGAAATAATACGTTGGTCTGTTGAAGGAAACGATGAGTAACTCACATGGCCTTCACATCCTACGTGCTTCGGGCATAAACTTACAGCTCATGGGCACTATTACCCCCAAAAGAACGAATCGTAATATGCCTTAGAGTAAAACATAACATTTTTCTATTCCACTATATTTTTTCCAACACATGTGCAAAAACCTATCTTTTCCCCCTTCCTGAATATTCCTTATATGCTCTCTTTAGGAATGATATGAGGGGTTAATAAAAACCGCCTAGTTCTTAACGATTCAGCATCAGAATTGATCGGTAAAATTAATAAGGTGATAATAAAATAATTTTTGCATTCCGGTTTGTCATCAACTTCATACATGTTAAGGTTGATTTGCCTTCATAGAAGTGCATATATTTTTCAACAAATCTAGGACATCGATCTCCGTCTGGTAAATTCTTACTTAAGATAGGATTTTTGTAGTGAACATAATATTCAACTGATAATAAGCATGAGAATGCAATATTAAGTGTGCACATAAACACGAAAATAAAAATAGTGGTAGAAGAGAGAATCTACGGGAGAGGATACATATTTATAGAATTGCCAGTGAAAGAAGACCTTGATATAATACTCGGAATTGTAAGCTCTGTTAACTGAGCAGCCTGAGTAATATTTTTTGTTTTAAAGAAAAAGGAATCCGTTGCTTATGTTCCAAAGAAATAACAGTCGGCTTTCCAAATTATCCTGTAAAAATAAATTATCCTCACTTATTTCTTACACTCAGAGTCACTCAGCCGAAAGAGAACACTCTAATACTCGTATAAAAAGTGTTCTAAAACGTAAAACGCACGAATGAAGGCTACCGTGAGTATCCAGAGTGGGTTCTCGGATGTGTATTTTTGAACCTCAATTCCAAAAACATTTTCATAGGTCAGATGCGAAGGAGCCATCTTTCGACAGAGCCTTCCCTTGTGAAAACATCTTCATTTCCTTGGTTTCTTCTCTCACAGGGAGAGGGAAGAGAAGACATCCGCTTTTGTACAGAATTCTCAGCATCTCGACCTCTTCGCTTCCGACCACGCCCACCCCGGGTGGGCGCTGAGGCACTGACGACACCTCCCCGATTCCGGCAGTCCCAATTCACGCTCTCTCCACTACTCATTTCCTATTTTCGCCCATCCTCGTTCTCCAACCCATCCCTCCTCTACATCGCCTTCGATCGCCACCCTACCAAATCCGCCTCCGTCCTTCAGCCTAGTCCTTCTCTTCACTCCTCTTCTCCGCTCATAATCAATCAAGCGCCTCTGTAGCCCAAAGGAAAAAACAAGAGGGACACAGAGAGTAGCGAAGGCAGAGATAAGAAAGAGCCGAGAGAAAAGAATGGAAGAATAGGAGGAAAACAACAGTGGAAGAGCAATAATGAGACGAAGGAAGAGGAGTGATAAGAATAGAGGGAGAGGATGGGAAAGAGTGTGAATGGGGAGAAATAAGGGCGAAAATGGCCCTGAAAGTGGAAACGAAGAGAATCCTTGACCTCATATCCTGGGGACACTTCCCTGCTCCCATTCTGTTTTCCAATAATCCTCAGTGACCGGGCTTATATGCTTCGAGTTCTGCTACTTTTTCATCGTACCCTCCAGTATTCGCAAGTTGCGTGTTTCACAAGAAACACAAGTCTCAAGCGTTCTAGTGGCGGAAAGTAAATCGATTGCAGAAAATTATCTAAACATTGTATTTTATGGCCAAAAATTAGAACAACTAAAGCTCTTTACCTGATAAATATCATGATATTTATCATACCTGATAAATATCATGAAGTAGTACAATTGGTACTATACGGGAATTTTGTGCATTTCATAACTCATGATATAAATTTATCTTGTCATCGCCTTTAAAGATCAAACATCTAATAAAAATAAAAACCTTAAAACGAAAATAATGAAAAAAATAACCTTATTAAATTGAAAAATCTAATTACAATATATTTACACTAATATTTCTTGCTCCATTCATTTAACTCTCATTTCAATATATATATATTTGCAGTAGAGAACCATGAAGGCACTTCAAATCATAACTCCTGGTTATTAAAAATTTGACATAAGATGGTAAAAGGGAGAGAACTAAAAGAATATTTGCGCATATAATCATATATTTAAGGTACCCACAAACTCGAGGAATGGATAGTACCTTTAGGCAAAATTAAAATGGTAAAATATAGTTTTTTTCTTTCTTTATCATGGGAGTAAAAAAAGAGAGAGACTGCAATATTTTAAATTGTTGTATTACAGAAGAATCCTGAAAATAAACCTATTGACCAGACATGAAACCAAGATCTTATTCAAACAAAAGAAGTAAGAAGTATCCTATTGAAAATTCTTAGCAAAGAGATAGAACAGTTAAGCAACGCATAACGGTTGGAATGATGGCCCCTTGAACATGGTCATTGAGAGAAACAAAGAGGAAATTATTCCAGAGAAAGGCCCAGTACGTAAAATTTGTAGAAGAAGGTGTAAGATGCTATATTAAAAATGAGTAATTCCATTGCTGGAGGATTTAATAAAAAAAGAATGGAATTGGAAATTATATTACACTAGACTTTCATAACCAATTAACTGATCAAATGATTAACACAAGCAGTGTCAAATCGAGGAAATGGCATGTAGTCATGCGTGAAAATAGAACGTTGGCTCTTTACCGCGAAGTCTTACATTAAGGAAGTTGTCCAAAGTATTTCTACTTTGTGCGGTGTAATTTTCACTTCGCAAGCATCATACTGCACAAAGATAGGAATGATGTTGAACGACTGGATTAGGATTGACGACTGGTGTTTGCGATGATGGTGATGAGAAAAAGATATCACCCATCAATAGGAGGGCCAGCTCCCGTTCCAATTTCCCTCCATCCTCATCTCTTCGCAATCGTTTTTCACTCGAGGTAGCTGCAAAATCAGACATTTCTCCGTCCTCATATTTTACAAGCGTTCCCGTTATTTCTCAAAAGCCCTCTTCAGGAACATTTCTTGTTTGATAGAACTGGCCGTAAAATGCGGTTGACATGTATGACTCTACGCCAGTCTCGTGCTGTCATCACACTCGTAATGATAGACGATGCATACCTTGCCGTTTCTACAGGTAAGCTAATACACTGCTCAAAGAAATGGTATTTTTAGAAGTTACACAGCCTTTGATACCAGATTAATATCAGTGGGGAGAAAACTCTCTGCAATGTCATGCAAATATTTGTAGCAAATGGCCAAGTAATTAAAGCATTGTCTAAAATGATTTAATTTGCATCAAATTTGTACCTATATACTCTCGTAAACATATAAAAATAAGATAAAATCTATTTTATGCTCTAATCCCTATTCATTACCTCCAATATGAGTTCGTGACATCCATTATTATGCGCAAAAAAAGGGAATTTTAAACAAATATGTCTCATCATTTATCACTGAGCCTTTATCGTCACTAAAGAAATGACCATAGTACTAACAGCACATATGTCTTTACTCTCTCCGAGAAACAGCCCGCCTTGAATTCACTTAAGTTATTTAATTTATGCCTCAACACAGATTTTCTGACTGGCAATCAATCATTTACAAATTTATTGCATTAAATGCGAACCTTTTTTAATATTTCCATCACTATAACGTCTCCACTAGAGAGGAGGTAAGCAACTAAGACATACTCCACTCCTCCTACTAACGCATAAGAATTTCATGCCATTGATTGAAATCAATTAGAGAAAATAAACATCATTTCGCATGAAGGGAAAGAAATCTCAGAATGTTTTACTTTAGCGACCGCACTCATGACTGAAGAGAGATGAGAAAATTGGCGGATTGAGTAGTATGAAATTTAATACTTAACCCAGCATTTTATTTTAAGTTCCCTGGACCAGATAAATCTCAAGGGTCAAAATTTAAGAAATTGGTTTCTAAATATCAATCGAGATGTCATGAATAGAACAGGGTAAACGCACACTGTGTCGCCAAATTGGGAATAATTCAATTGTAAAGGACTACTAATATATATTTTATCAGTACTCCGGATGTAGGATATGTTCGCTTTTTAATTAAATAATCCCTGCAATGTCATCAGAAAGTGAAACCTTATATCCCAAAGCTTTTGCATTAATGTTTTGACGAATAATTCGACTCCATCCTGGCAAAATTGACTCAGAGGTATTTAAAAAAAAAAATCAGCCTTTCTGAGGACTTTTTTCCTTGACACTGATCACATTAACTAGGATTTGGGAGAAAAATGAAAAGAAAAGGCACACACATTATGAACATGAATAAACAATATTTCCACGCCAGAAATGTTTTGTTAAGAACGCAAAAAAAGTTTTTTTTAGATACTCTGGGGGTTATGTGACCCCATACAGAACTGAGCCTTTTCGCTACTGAAATTTGCAAAGGCTGAGGGTCACATTGTGTGTACACATGTTTTAGTCTTTACATTAAGTCATTACTTGGTTAGTCGAAACGAAATATTAATTTATGCATTCATTTTTATTATTCGCAACAACAGCCTTGATCACCATGGTTGCAAAGATTATGTTGTGTTGTTGAAAACTTCCATAGTTCTATCCCTTCTGCATAAATCATGAAATAATCATTCCAGAGAGTTAAATCTTCTCGTCACCCATTTTTCTTCCTTTAAAATTATTCACCAAAACGTCACTTTACATCGAGTCATCTGTCATTTACGTGCATATGCATATGTGCACTAAATAGGCAGTGAATATATTAATCTTACTGCAGTAAATAATCAACGCCAGATTGTTAAAGACATTCAAACCTTTCCATAATGAAAATTAAGATTGTAAAAAAAAACCGCTAGCATTATCACTGAAATAATTTTAAACGGCCACAATATGTTTATTAAACCCCCCAGGTTTCAGCAAGCCATTGCCATATCAACTGCCATGCCGACCTTAAAAATGGCAACGTCTTGCTGAAACCTGGGTCGGTGTAATAAACGTATTGTGCAAACTTACAAAGTATTTCTGTGATAACGCTTAGTGTCACACATTCCCTAAAATTATGGCCTGATACGTTAAAATCTGAAAAAACCGACTGACGTCTTAACATATTAACGTAATTATCAAGGAAATGTATCAAAAAATGCGTGATGTTACTGGCCAATGAAAGAAAAAGAGGGTTGACAACTTGGAATAAATTTAATCATAAGAGAAAAGTAAAATAAATGAGTTAATGGGGACCAAACAGTTCAAGTATAATTGGAAGAGAGGCAGAAATCAGAATAAAATACGTCAATAGAGAAACAGAAAGGTGATAAACTTAATACATGATTTAAGTAGGCATTAGCTAATCCGACACGCTATTGTGTATCTTGATCAGGGTTTTTTGAATTAGGACCTACGGTCCAATATGTTTTTGGCTTGGTAGAGCGAGATAAAGTAGACTGTCAAAGTAAAACGACCTGGTATGAAATGGAATGGTGTTTTATCATCTGCTCCTGAAATACATTAAGGACGACCATTGAAGGTTTACGGCCACCGGCCACAAACTCTGCCTGCGGTCAGTCGGATGGAGGAACGGCGGTAGTCGCGACCGAGCGGAAAGTGTCGTGAAAATGCCGAGACGCTCATAGGTGCCCTTTGACCAATCCCAACGTAATTCGGTAGGGCGCCCAAAGGGAGAGAGTCGGAAACGAATTTCCCAACGCGGGAGACGGAGAAAGAAAGATTCGGTAGGGAAAGAATGCTTCCACACTGCTCTCTATCGGCATCCATGAAATCCGCGTTCCGCTCCGTAAATGATAGAGTTTTTGGGGATTTTTCCCAGTCTGCTCGACGCCCCGCAAACATTTCTCCATTTTCCTCACCCCTAAAACTCGCTCTTTTGCCCGAAACCCGGAATTTGCATTTCCCCCAATCCCCACTTCATCCCCTTCCGCGATGTGGGAAGCTCTTCCCGCTCGCAGACTTTTTCGCGGCTTCCTTTGTGAGACCCATCCTCGTTTCACCTCTTCTTTCGCGATATTTACCCATTCTCCGGCTCCACCTCCAGGCTGCGAGTTCTGAACAGATTCCTTTTGACCACGGCCCGCTTTGATTGCATACCGAACAGCAATTTTATTTTCACGGGAAAAACTACCCCGGGATGCGGAAATAGTAGGTACATAAGGCAGGCTCTTGAGTCCACTTGCCGTAGGTACTCTATAAGCGAGGTATGCTGTAACTCGCCTCTGGATAGATTGGAAAGTAATTAAATGCACGAAAGACGCATCATCGGGAATTAGTTCCTTAAACTCTCTGCTCTAAGCTGTTTTAAGTTGAGCCGACTGCATTTGCTCAATCAGTGATGAAAATTACAAAAAAGATTTCGAGCAAACACGGCTCACGAGCGGGATCTTTCAGAATCAAGTACTCAGAAGTTATTCATTCTGAGTAGGCATAATGAAACGATAACTTCAATCTCGATGCAAAAAAATGTATCAAACTTTGATCGAATATATTTCCGGCAAATATTTTATTTATATACCTCAGTATCATATTTTTGTGGGTAATCCATATTATAGTTGTAAAAGTCCCCAAATTTTATCCAATAACAATTATTTCATCATAGATTTGCAAAAAAAAGTGAGGAATATTCGATCAGATAAGAAATTAATTATATTGCAAAATAGTTTAACTGTTCTATTTTATAGCAATGTGTTTAGAGCGAAAAAAATAACCCAATTTACATTCTGTGGTTTTAAATCATTAATAATTAATAATCCCATTTCATGAAACCTCTCGGAAGGATCATCTCTAATTTTTTAAAATTATTTTCAAGCCTTAGAGTTTTTCAGAAATTGTACTTATTTCATGACTTAATTTGAGCACTTATCGTTGACAGGCCAAAGTGACATCTTTCTATGACAGTATAATAATTCAAGCACTTCTGTGTTCCCGCATTTTCGCTTTTTTCCAACTCAATCCCTTTTCTTACACCTCTCCCCAGTTTGAGGAAGCATTGGGCACGTAGAGGACTTAAAACTACCCATGATGATGAAACAGCTACGCCAAAAACCAGAAAAATTACGATGTCTTAGGTGAATAAAGGAAAGTTTCGTTCAGAGAAGATTTGACAGAGAGTACGATGGGTAGAGAATTGGAGACATAGACGCACACGAGGCAGTGATGGAGAACTCCAGAAGTTGCGTAACGGGGAAAAATTGCTATACCTGGTTGGAGCCCATCTGTAAGAGGGGACGTGATCACCACAACATCCCCCTCTTCACCCTTTGGTTCACTTTTGTAGTTGCATTCCAAGAGATGCACTTTGTTGCAGCCCGAAGTTAAATGTGGACGTTCCCCTAGTACGGCTGGCGCCAGCTCGGCGCTATTACTAGAGCAAGAGGCAGAAGAGATGGGGAAGTGATTGCGAGAGATAAGTTTGAAAAGGGAACTTTTGATAAGCGGACGGGCGGGGGCCGTTGATGTGGAAGGAATATCTAGAGAGAAGGAAGCCAGTGTGGGCTGCAAGGGGGTGTGATGGGGAGAAGACCCTTTGGCTCGTCTCTGCTCTCGGTCTTTGCGAGTCTACTGCGTATTTCCAAGGAAGAGATAGACTTTGGAGAGTCGGCAGATGAAGGGAGTGCAGCTATCCGGGATCAATTAGAGGATAGAGAGAACGTAGATGGGCAACATGACTGGGACGAGACTGAGCTTCTTCGTTATCTTCCCAATACACAAAAATAAGATTTGAGTGATTAAAAAATGGTGAGAATATACATGGGCGGACGTCATTGCGGGTCCGACGAAATTATTCCCGGAGGATTACATACGTACAAGAATACTGAGGAGAACTTGAAACAACTTGCCCAAGATAAGTCCAAATTATCTCCGAGTTTAAAGTCGCTTCGGGCAAGTCGCCCACTTCATTCAAAATGCCATGACTCATGTACATTCTACCGATGAATTTCGAACAGTACCACGCAACACAATTTATTTTCTTCGCCAAAATCCAAGTTATTGGATTTTAATGATGTATTTTTTTATTTGTTTATTTAATTCGGAATCACATGAATGTTTATGTACAAACTACAGTGTTGTTTCCAAAAAATTACGTAATCCATAAGAAAAATCAGCGATGATTGAAGAACTCTGGACGATAAACTTTAGTCGGGTTAATGGTAGAATTATCGACATTTAGTCCCTTAATGTATTCCAAAATACACCAGAAAAAAGTAAAATTAATATTTACTTTAAAATGTAAACAATAATGAAAATTAAATATTAGGAATATCTAGGTTCATTTTCCCCAGCTGATTTCCAATACTTATTTCTTTCGTTCTTACTTTCTTACTACTTTTCTGCCATTTGCTTAGGACAATTTGCTCTGACAATTTACTCTAAGGGTGAAAGATATTCTTTGAAAATCTGTGTCTTGCAGACACAGCCACCATATGTCGACATCCAGGAGGTGTTTTTGCGAAGGTAATCGACCATAAATAACGGAAATATGACAGCGATGCTCTATTATAGTTTTTACGGGAAAGCAATAAACACTCGAAGGTTAACTATTAGGTTACTATTAGGTTACTATTAGGTTAACTGTTAGGTTAGGTTAACTATTAGGTTAATTAGGTTAACTATTAGGTTAACTGTTAGGTTAACTATTCACTTTTTAATAACCATACAATGAGAGAGATAATAAAATCAAGCTGATCAATATAGCTGATCTCATCAGAAGCACCAGAGAACTAATGGCATCTGTGGACGTATGCGTTAGGCCAAGGTGTTATAAGAAAGTACATATGGAGAGTTGAAAAATCTCTTTCTCACTCACTTGAACTTCGAGACAGGAAACCGGACAATCGTTTTGTCTTTCAAATATACCTAGGCTATTGGTAAGTGAAATCTAAGGCTAGGTTGTTGTCGTTACCAGGGGAAGTGACAAACAGCAACTGCTGTTAGGTTACGAATTTTTCTGGGAAAAGAGAAAGGGTAGGGATATATGGCATCAGCACTGAGCTACTCTTAACGCGAGGCACCATGGAATCTGTGGTTTTACGTCTCATCTGACGTATGGGTTGATAAATATGAAGAAAGCCCACCTTAATTCGCTGCATGATCTAGATAGAGCGAGAGGCTCCCATTCGAATTGTCTATGGTAAATCCCAACAGAACAAGTATTTTCAGTGATGAGCTTTTTCATGCTAAAGTACGATGTCCTTACTGAAACACGAAAAGAATTTCAATAGCAGTCCTTCATCCATGAGATGAGACATGAAACAGTGAATCTTTTAGTGCATTTCGTTACAAGTAGGCTTTATTGATGTACATGTGACTTATGCAGAGGGCTCTCTACATCCATTACCACACTAGGCTTCCTGCTACGTTTCCCCAATCCATAAGGAACGAATGACATTAAATACCTGTCTTCTACCTTCTAATAAAATAACAACATTTAAAATCATGAACCCTCAGGAACACACATCATCACTGTAACGAACGCACTGCGCCAACGAATCAAGTGCTATTCCAGGGAATCATTGCGGAGTATTCGAAATGGGATGTTGCAAGGGAAATGCATACGCATGGATTGATTTATCCATCATTCCGAATTCGAGCAATCGTATCTGCATGATAACTGAATTCAGCAGTGGTAAAAGACATGACAATGGATGGTAAGTATGGTTCGCTTGCTTTTTATCCAGCAATTTAACCCCGTTATGATTTGATTTAAAACAAAAAGTAAGGCAACTTCAGAATTGAGCTAATAACTCCCGAAAAATTTATGGAAGGGAAAGGCTTTGCTGAAATCACAATTCACATGCATATAGCCACCGGATTTAAATTAAATTTATGTTACACTTGCTACTCAAATAATGATATTTTGAGTCGGAGAAGCATGATAAATTTAGAAAAAAGTCCCTTTTACTGAAACATCTCAGGCACACTATTTGATGTAAAAAAACACTAAATTTACCCATTTGAATACAAATTCCGAATTTAGATCCAGCATTACAGGTCACTGAGCAATATCAAATACGACACGAATAGAAATATACACTTTTCAGAGTGAAAGAGCCAGCGAGGGATGTGCGATCTGTCGTTTCTTTATCGTGGTCCGCACTGTTGGACTTACAGTAGTGAAAAGAGGAGCACTTTCCGAACAAGGAAAACCGAGGAAGGAAAACGAGCACCTGAGCGATATATTTTTCTCCGTTCAGCATTGTGCGTGGATGAAGTGGAGCGGTGGCGAGTGGTGGTTTTCCCCACACACGTGTTGCCCTCGGAGAGAGAGATACAGGTAGGAAGGAGGGACCTTTCAAAGCCACGGAGGATGCAGAGTTGGGACTCTATTCTCGTATGAGACATGGATGGAGACCAGAACCTGTGACCGAGAGCCACTCCAGTGATCGCGAATAAATGAATTTATACCCAGGAAATCGCAGAGAGAACGAGAGGAAGCCCGGTTGCAAAGGAGAGCAAAACTTATGGGATCTTTCCCAGCCAATTTCCGACTTTCTAAGGAGTTGGGATAAATAATTTTTCCCACATTTTCCTGAGACCTCTAAATTTTCCTACCTACAGGTATATATTCCCACCCTATACCAAAACATATACTTTAGCATACCTAATGTTAAACCAATTATTTCCTTCCGAACGCTTAATGCAAGAGCATTTCATGGATTATGCATTTGCCGATTTCCCGTTCAACCGCATATTTCCCTCTCAGTGTTTCACCTTTAACTTGAAACTCCTTCATCTAAAACGACTTAATCAACAAAAACAAACTAAAATGCATACTTCTTTCCTTCTTCATCACTTGTTCTTCCTAATTAAAGCCTATAAAAAACCGATGCCCAAATTGGTCTACACTCCCACTTACCTTACGTTTTTATGAATTCCTGTTAAAAATTTCTCCTTTGGTTATCTTGAAGTTCTCACTCATTATTCCGTACGTGTTAATTTAGCCGAGCTACCAGCCACTGTAACCATATTAAGAATGAAGTGGTTTGATATGATAAGGAGCTTATAATTCGGCTCATACAGAGAAAATATTCATATATGTCAAAAATATTTTGCGGAAACTGCTGTTTTATTTGAGTAATATGTCTCACCTCCACTAAGTGAAGCCAGATCTTGTGAACTCTAAAAGGTCATTAGCATATATTTTGGAAAATAAACATTGGCTTTCACTGAATTAACATTAGGTTATATGGAGCGATTTTATCAAACTGAATTATGCTGCTCCTAATGCTCCAATCAGATTTTGACGCGATGGTTATAAACGATATTACTAAGTTAAAGACTGGAAATTGACAGCTTAGTTACCACATAGTTTCTAGTACTCATGACACCCGGATAGTGTTGTTCGGTAGTTGAAATGGGTTGAAATTCACTCCATACTTGGCACAAGTTCTGGTATCATGAGCCAAAACGGTCTTCACGTAACTCGAGAAGCGTTCACTCGACAAGTGCGCACATGGTGGTACAACGTATCAACAGTGACACTTAAAGCGACTGAAAAATTAGAGAAAACGTAAAATTTGGCCCTTTGCTGGTATTAATTAGGTCACTTTTGCCCAAGGTTCCATCCCTGGATGAAAAAAACAATAGGGACCTACACTATGAAAACCATTCATAAATGCGGCTTTCATTTCAGCATATCCGCATGGAAGGCTCTAAATGGATGGAATAATCAGGAAAGAACATGTATACAGAACATCCAAGAGTATACGTTCAAGCATGCATGAACGCATTAGTTGGTTTTCACATGAAGGAACGCAAACTAAGCTCACAGATCCGTAGAGGATTAATGGCTGAGAGGGTAAAAAAATGGGGCATGGAATTCAACGTGGCGAGGAGGTCACAGTAATGTGATCACCCACTCTTTCGGCACTCGGGATATTTGGGCGTTGCAAGGAATGTCGCATTGAAGTCGTTAAACCGTAAGTATTGGGACGCCCAGGATTACCCATGATACGAAGTGCCCGCATTCCGGCCTCGAGGTTGTAAACCTGTGAGGCATCGCAACTTTGATTGAGAAAAGGGATAAAGGCGTACCTGTACGTCGAGGAAACATTCTAACCTTTAATAAAGAAGAGGGGTGTTTTTCGTAAAAAGGTCAAGTAAATATTCATAAATGTTTGCCGACCAGTAGTATGAGAAATGTTTCTGGGTGTTTAAATTTCCTTTGTTTTACTAATTTTCTGAAGATTTCGGAATGTTTTAAGAATATTGAGCATTGGAATTCTCATAATTTTATTTCATCTTCTTTCTTGCGAGTGTGTTGAATGTATTCCTCATGACTGGAGCTCATATACTTTCGATTAACCTAATAATGACGCTAGGGTTTGGAATCTTTTAAAGCATTCATTTGGCTAAAATATTTTACCAATTTTTCTCTATTAACAAATGTGTCACGAAAGTTATAATGAACTCACAAATGAATTTAACTATTAAACTCCTTGAAAAATATGTTACGATGGATTCCTATGGCCAGAAACGTTCAATAAATGTGGTTTTAATGTATTCTAAATGAATGAGTTGATTTATTTTTATGCTTATTATTTTTTGCCCTGTGCTCTGATATACTTTGAAGGCACTCTTTAGATCAATACTAAAAAATGTCACCACTTCTCTCTTATTTAAGCACAATAATGTCGTTTAACGCTTTAATAATAGGTCCGATGCACTTTGAGAAGAAGTTTTCAATTTTAGAAGTCATTTTATATAAAAAATGCTTTAATATTAGTCTCATGCCTCTATTAACTATTAAACTATTTATAAGCTGAGTCATATTCACCATTAATCTTAGCAAAGATATATTTTAAATACACAATTTAAAATCATGATATTTAAATCCACAAACGTTGTGGTATACGCGATCAAAGGATTTATGTTTACATTATTGCATATTATTCGTACGCATTATTTATAATTTTAATAAAATTACGTAATTTAGAATCATGGAAAATTTTTGAACAAAGATATAGATACATTTAACAATATGTTGATACGCAATTAAACATAACTTATTATTGACAAAATGTTTTGTATGAGTAAATTCTCCAAAAAATTAAACTACTCCAAGCTATAATTATGCATGAATGAGCTAAGTAAATTCTTATCATTACTTATGCGTTAATTTTTATATCCAATGAAGATGTCATTAATAAATTTATAAATGACAGGAACATGTAGGAAACCATTTCAGCTTTTTTAGGAACTTTAAGAAATTTATGAAACATAAAAACCGCACTGTCGTAGCTTCAACAATGTGCTAAAATTTTCTTTGCGAAAATTATGATTTATTTCATTCAAACACTCATGGTTACATTACGATAAGAACCACCATTTGGGGCTTCTATAATTTCTCGAAACTTTCATATTGGTAGACATCCTCTTAACTCTTTATAGTAACAGAAAGTAATTTCTGGAAAAACAACCTTATGGAACTGAGAATGGCAAAGAAAAATATTAGCAGACTCTAGAAGATCAAATTATTGAAACAGCTCTAACTCTGTCTTGCCATTATTTCTGTTTTCCATGGAAATAGTGGATTGAGAAGTCTCCGGAGAATGCCGAACTTCAGTCAAGCGTGAGGCTCTGGTCCGCGGAATTCTAATGATTTGCTAATGAGCCTAACTCTTGGCGTCCCAGCTCACAGTTCTCTCTGCGACTCCTTCGCCTCCAATTTTGTCAATTACAAACTTCACGAGTGCCTGCGAACTTTGAGAACTCTAAAATCATTTATAAATCTTGTCTTGCAGACACAGGTAATTTGTATATTAGTCGATTTCCCTTTTTTTCGCCTCAATCACCACTTTAACGAGCACAGTCACTTCTGTCCCCAACCCATTAATGCGCTTGATTTTCAAAAGAGCTCTCTTTGGTCTAATGTCTAGTTCACTCACCCTTCACATCTCACCAACCATTCATTTTATGGCAATATTACCCTGGAGCACTTCTGCAATCTGACTGTTCTGGAGTAGGTACGGAATCTCAACATTGAAGTAATGCAAACACATTGCTTTTTCAGTTAATATAACTCGTTGCCCCATTATGCTCAAGAGTATCTAAAATAAATTTCCAGGCTATGAAGCTGGAACACATCCAGCTATTCGATTCCCGTTTGCTGAGACGAAATGGAGAAAATCAAAGGTATATACGTATTTCTCAGCTGAGGAAATTATTTTTGAGTGAGTGGCAATTCCTTGGAGTTCTTTAATAAAAAAAGTGAAGTCACAAATTAAGAAGTCTAAACTCATCTTAAAAAAGGAATGATGAGTAAGAAATACGAGCTTGTAAAAATGGCTTAAAGATATTGAAACTGGCTCATCATAAAACAGAAACCCAGAAAAACTAATACACGCCTAAATGTAAATGCCTAAGTCACATAATTGGCTAAATTAAAAAAATTAAAATTAACAACATTATTATATGGTAGCCATTTTGATGATATACGTTCTCATAAAATCAAGAATTATAAAACTCTGATTAATACAATTGCCACGGAGAACGCCTAAAGGCGACTAGTGCCGCTAGGCACACTCACGAAGAGATGTAAATTGTTTCAAAAACGTCTCCTCTACTTGGGTTGAAATATCCCTAATAATAAGCATCAAAAGCCAGTAAAATTTGCTCATAATACAAAGTAGATTAATAATTGAAACCAGAAGAATAATGCTTAACTATCTTAATGAAAAATCAATCTTTTAAGTGTAGAAAAAAGTGCCCAATATGAAATAAATTTTAAAATATGTTTTAACACTACATGTCATGTTTCGATTCCATGAAGTAAATTTTGTTGCGGATAAAGCATAGAAATATGACGGTCGTTCACCAAAGGCAAACAAAAATTCATCAAAATATATCAAGTACGGTGAGGAAACCAATATTTCTCTTGGCTTTTACAAAGGAAACTACGCACGAGAGCCAGAGAACGGCCGCAATTTTCAATCATCATTTCAGTCCATTAGATATTTCCCAAGCCGAAGGGAAGCTCAATCGCCCCTTGCCATTTCTTTGATCCCACACATGCGAATGCTCGAATGACATTTCCTCTCGTGCGAAACGCGCATGTTTATTTCCTCATTCCCCGAACCCCGATCCCTCCTAGCCGGACGTTTCCCCTCACGTTCCCTCACGGCGGGATTCGCCGGTCCCGTGCGGGGAGTGGAAGGGGTGGGACGGTTGTTCCAAGAGGCACGGCCGTGCCCACCCCCTCCCACTACAATCTCCTCCACCCCATGGCGCAGATACGCAAACTTCCATCAGCCTCCTTTCCATTCCACTTTGCGCCGATGCGGAAACAACAATAAAACTTCGGTGAGCGCGATTCCGCGGAATCCATCCCAATTCCAGAGCCTCTGCGTTTCTCTCGATATCCCGTACATTCGCTCAATGCCACTCGCTATCCGTTTCAAACCCCTCTTGAATTTGCCACCTTCTCGAATTCTCTCTTCCAGCCCCTTATCTCCCATCACCCATTCCGCTTTGACCTCTCTCTCTCCACATTCCTCTTCACACTTATTTCCGTGATTCCTTTACAAGCGTAGTGACCACAGATCATTCCGACTAGGGAAAATTAACTTTTGAACTTCTCTTTCCTTTCTAGTGTGACTCTCTTACTCCAGATCATTCTCTACGACGACCATTCAAGCCGATTCTGGAGTAAATGAAAAGAGAAATACTGAAGGAGAGATGAATGAGTAAAGCAAATAGATCTAATACGAGGATACGATAACGTTGCGGGAGTAATCTCTACGACAGTTGCAGTAGGGTTAGGAGAACTTAATACTGTTTCATTGTAATATCATAGCAGATGGATCACAGATGGTGTACGTCGATTCTCTTGAAAAATTTTCCAAAGTTTTTCTTAGTCGTGGTAGAGACATTGGTAACACATTGCTCTAGTGTCAAAAATTTTCTTAGTTTGAACCCTCCTCAGGACATATATATTTTGTTTTTCATAGGATCAAGAACTTAGGTTTATGCGGTGTGATATAGATGATCTTAGCCATTGGAGTACCTAAAAGACAATACTACTTTTACCTAAGTACTCAAAATTAAAAATTGAAATTATCAATCTTATTCGCTCTCATATTCTATTCTGTAAAATAATAGTAATGCAATGAAATAAATAGAAATTCTACACATTTCTCCTGGAAAGGTAACATATTTGACAATTCATTAAAAACAGAGTAGTTAGGGATAGTAGATGGGTAGATGTGATGCATAGTATCCTAACTCACCGGTCCTGAGGCCTGAGATCGAATTCCATATGTGGCAAAGATTAAGCAACAGAAGACCCGCTCTTAAATGTACACCGCATGGGAAGTACGCATTCAGTTCATCGTCAACGGGAAGTTAAATTATAGCTTTTTAGTTAAAATTCAGGATACAAATTTCAGTTCAAACCCTCTCTCTACTTTCATACCATTTCTTTCCGGGAAAACCTGCGAACTTTAGTCGTCAGATAACTAATTGTAATAATTAACTCGATATTCGACGGCCTCCCAAATATTTCTGGATAACAAAAACAAGTTAGTACACAAGTACTAAACCATCTCGCTAGCATGTTTAGACAAGCGAAATACTTCCCACAAATGAATCTTGAAGTATGAGTCATCGCGGAATAAGAGTGTTTAGATGAGGTTAAAAAAAGTTGATCCAATGATTAAAAAAAAATAAGTTTCGGACAAGAAGGAGCGCAACTGGGAAAGGAAAATGGAGAGCCAAAGAAAAATGAACGAGAGGAGAGAGAAAGGTTGATTCAGGGTTGGAGTGAGGGAGAGGACAGAGGAAATTTGTTGGTGAAGTGGTCCTGCGATTCCAATCTCCAAATGCCGAGATGAAAAGATAAAGAGAGAGAGGGCAAGCGGACCGGAATTGGGTGGAGCGCCTGTAATTAGGCAAGCCTCGGATCGATGAGCCTTTGTTGTTGCCTAACTGCACGGCGATCCCTTTCTTTGCCAAAACGGCCAAAACCAAGTCGGGAGTGAGAAAGAAGGCAGCCAGTATACTCACGCGGGCATACATGACCAACTCTGCAGACTGAGGGAAGTCAGGCCGTAAGAGCCAAGCATTTAGAGGCTACAACGGTGGGCTGAGCATAGCTGCAATATCCTCTGGACCAATACCCATTCCGATTCTATCTAGGATGATGATTTATTCATAGAATATGTATGTACCAGCAAAGGGCGTGAAACTTCAAGGGTCTCTCTATGAAGCTCAAGCTCCGTGAGTGCGTAAATACCCTTCAAAATCCAGTAGATTAGCAGTCAAGACCGAAGTTATCCCACTCGAACGTGAGAATAAAAAAAACGAGAAAATTCGTAGAAAAAATCAAAGATTGGTAGGAGCTGGTAACTAGAGAGGAGAAAGGGATGGAGTCAATTAAAGTGCTAATAGGCCAATGAATATGAGCAAGGCTAATACCGCGTGTTGGTTAAAACGCAAATGTATGAAACGCCGGGAGTAATCGCGTCTACATGATTACATCATGTTATCTCATCGGATGGATTCCCGCTGATCCGTTTACCTAATCTAAATTCATGTATCAGTGTGGAAAAATTTAACTGATAAGCGACACACGGAATTTCTCGTTCACTCCAGAGGTGATAAAATGCACACATTTTTAAAACGCGGAGCTCAGTGAAACAAAATGATAACAGGAGAGTTCCATGAGCATGTCATGATAGCGATGAATCCGCGACTTCTATGGTTTTCAAATGAAATTCTCTTATGGCCCAGGGATATTTACGAACAGTAATAACATTGACCGGCATTGAAAAATGTATTTTAGGTAGAGTAAGTTTACGTACAATCAGCAAGGTTAAACACCAATATACTTAAATAAGCATATGAACGGTGAGTGAATATATGCATATTAATGAAATAACTAACGGTTTGTACCAATTCTGATACTAAAATTTTATTGATTAAATTCATATCGGTAAGACACTACAAAACAGCACTCGAAAAAAATTTCCCTAGAAATATAAAATGAAATTTCACGTAAATATTACCAATGTACGATTAATTAAACTACTGGTAGTTTTTCTGTGCAACAATATATATTTTCTTCAGGGGGGAGACTAAGCCCAGCAATTAATGGTACACCAAAACGCTATATGAAATTAAGTATCATGTTAACTTATAACACCAAATAGAATGACTAGCGTAATAAATGCAGTGCATTGATAGTGAAGGCATTTTGGCCGACTGAAAAAATATTACAAATTCGAAGTGTGTATCGATTCCGGGAGTCGTCTGTTCCCGTAATTCGCAGCTCATTACGGTCTGTGACGAACTTTGAATGACGGCCATTTAACCTACATGAGTCCTTTAGCTTGAGGAGAGGAAATCGGGCGGGAACAAACTCAGAGAATTAGCCCAGAGAGCAAAATTAAGCACTGGAAGCCCACGTAACGGAAAATAGGTCAGAGGGCGTCAAATTGAGATTTTTTTTCACTATGTTTGGACTGGTAGATGGAGATGAAATTACGAGTGAAATGGAGTGAACGGACGTACTGAGAAATGGAGTACCGATTGCAAAATACCGAGACAAATTTCACATTCCTACAAAACTGGAACTTAACATACGGTAACGATACTGGAAATTTCTAACTTCGACAAAACTTAACTCTTAACATAAAGCTCCAAATCAGTTTAGTATAGAAACAAATGCGTTCAAGTTTTGCAGTATAAGTTATATGCCTTTACTATATTTCTCTTTCCCATTTAATTTGGCAAAAACCTCCGTCATTTAAAAATAAATAGTTTCTCGATAAACAAGTGCTCAAGTAAAGATCAAATCTGAACTTCTAAATAAAAATAATTAGTAATTATCATTAAAATAAATCTCATTCACTTAGTAAATTATCAGTTAAACTTATCTCGCAAAACTAGTGTACGGAAATATAATTTAACATTTTTAATGCTTGAGCGAGCGGTTTTCCTTTCTTTTAAGTGCGAGTACTTCACAACAACTTCTCGTGCTTCACAACAAATCATGACAGGCAATGAAGTACAGATTTCCTAAAAATCCTCAAAAAATGAATTAATATGCAATTTCAGTAGGCAAATGAAAATGTTTTGCAAAAAAAGTACGGAAGCAAAGCTAAGAAATAGAATGTCAGTGAGTAAAATAAAAAAAATCTTATGAAATTCTTCCTTTTCCTTAGTTTTTCCTCAAATATTGTGAAATAACGTTGCGGTATTGCAAACATATGCCATTCAAAAATAGTATTCTTCTTGCGAAATTATAAGAGTTAGCCACTTAATATTTAACGTGAAATCATTTCACAAAGGGCACCAAAAGCTATATTCATTTATTAAAAAGGTTTTGGCACCTTATGCCATGTAGAATGCATACAATTGATAGCCTGAAATACATAAATTAGTGAAACTCGTTTTATTTTTTAATATTGAACATTTGTGATTCCATCACATAACTATGTCAGCTTGTAAAAGGAGGTTTAATGGATAAGTAAGACAAATTGTTAATGAGCAATGAGGGGATCATTTTTAAAATTAATCATAAATGATAGTTAGAGCATGCAATGAAAATAATGTAATTCAGCTTAAAAGATAAACCTTATCAGCACAATGTGCTATTTTTGCATACAGTGCACACATACAAATTTGTAGTCAGGTGACAGATGTTAGAAGGAAATCGATTTCCTTGGCTAAAATACTAGATGCAGAAATATATTTTTGATGGTATAATAAACATATGACTATGCTCAAGTCTAAAATACATCATTACAGGAAGTACGAATGAAATTTATCTGTCTTCCTCCACCCTCGTCTTCATTTTAACTATAAGTTGAATAGTTTCAAGAGCACGGGTAGGAAATGTCTTGACAACGTGAAAGCACACATGAAGCGTATGAAAATATCCCGAACAAAAGAATACTCTTACTGTTCGCTTGGAGAGTAAAGGGTGAATGTTCAGGAAGGAGGAAGGGTTGCAGGTGGGCTGGCAGTTAGGTGGAAGAGGAAGAACGCCCCCGCAGCCTCGGTAAGTTCTCCCGGGAGTGTACCTCTGAGGGCCCATTGGGCGGAAACGAGTAGCTTCTATCGCTGGCTGGCGGGACTCATACCGCACTCTCCCATAACCTCCTCGCGGGGGTTCCCACTGACACTCACCGCATTTGCGAATGCCACGGGCTTTCTTCGTGTCCCTGACCGTCCCTTACATTGCATCCCATTTGACTACCCTCCGCATCTCCTCTGAGCAGCGCGGAGCCATCTATGGCGTAGGAAAACGAGGAAGTAACATCACAAATTCACCGGCGCACTCATCACGGGGATATATAAAAAGAGCTGTAAAGAAGAATTCTTAGCACACTTAGAAAGAAGGAAACGTGTAGGAACGTGGAGTGGACGGAGGATGCAAAGACGTGGAGGTTTGTGGGCGTGGTCACTCCTGTCCCCTGAGTAATAGGGGTAATAGCACCACGCCTCCGGCAGTCTTCGGCTCATAAATAGTTGAGCGGGCACGCCCGCCCGAGGGCATTTTGACAAGCGTTGTTGAAGAGTACAAGGTGAATCACGGGTTAGAAATTTTAACTGAGGAATGCGAAAACGGATTCGGCAATCACGGTCTCTGTGTCTTGTAACGTAGAGGGGTATTGCGCGAAAAGCTAGGGTTAATACTGTGGACGAGGTTAGAAACAGCATCAGATTATAACATCCCATTCACAAAGAAAACACCGCATCTTCTGTTTTGACTTTACTATCTCCACTGCATTCGTTAACTGCGTTACTTTAATTAAAATAGAAATATTTTTCCTTTAAATATTATTGAGAAAAACAGAATCGCATGCCTTTCAGTAGAAATAAAAAATCCTTCTACATCATTGAACGGGAAACTATATTGCCAACTCGTTGATACACCATGAATGAAAATCTATTAATCCATTTTTGAAACATATATATTCTCAAACTCGAACCTATACACTTTAGGCGCGGACAGTAGGTAAAATCATTCATTCTGTACGTGAAAAATGATTCCCCTTTAACAAGTATGCTGGCTCAAAATTTTTCCACATGAGCCCAAATGAAAATGAACTCAAAGCAAGAGAAAAATATGTTTCACCCTTGTCTAAATATTCTTCACGCATATTCGATGAATGCAATGATGGTTCTTGATGAAAACACTAAAGAACAAGGTTTTCAACTTAAGCAAGGGAATAGGAAATGGGTATAACTCGAATAATGAATTCATTTCGAGGTGCAGTTGGACTTTAAGTGGAGGATGATTTGCCACTATGGAGGGATATGACGGACTAAAGTTTTTCAAAAAGAGAGGACTATTTCGGATGCCGAAAGTGCTAAACAACGAGGGGGCATAGCGAATAGGGATATTCCGCTAAAAAAAGAGGGTTAATGCAATGTACGTGGTTAGAAATGGCACAAGTACGAAGTTTTCTCCAAAAGGAGTACCCCATTCAAGACTCGTTGTCACTATAATTCCGCGTAAATGTGGCGTCTTGTGCCTCTCCTTGAGATAACCTGCTTCAATTTCTACATTAATGGGACCCTGAGACTTCTGCCGTTGTCTCTTGGACTGTTTCGCAAACATGGCAACTGAAATCTCTGGAACGTGGAGTTCAACTAGTTTAGAAGTAGTTTTGAGAGTATCGCCGAGGAGTGCACCGAGAGATTTAACGGGAACATATGGATGAAACACGAATATGCAGGAAAATGGGAACCACTCTCCCAGTATTACGCATGCTCAAAGATTAGCAAATAATGTGTGGATATTAGTTTCAAAAAAGCACAAAAAACTGTTATTCAAGGAAAATAGTTTTCCACAAAAAATAAAAAACCTAGATAATGTATTATTGCAAAGCGATAAAAAATTATAGGAATTCAAAGGGGAAATAAAAATTTATAAACTTTGCTAACGATCATAAGGCCCTTTTGTTTAAACTTATGTGATCTCATCAAGATAATTTTTTACCGAACTTGTAACTGACGTAGACCTTGAAATAAATTATTTCACGCTCAAAGAGCCCTCATGCACAGCCCACTTCTTGCACGTGACACGGCACATTTCAGAGGCACAATTTTGCTTTGCAAGATTATAAGGGCGTAAAAGAGATATGTGGATAGAAATCCTGAAATAACGCATGCAAAACAGTTGCGATGATATCTACTTCGAAATGCCTCGTGGATGTTTTTGATGCGAGGGTGGATAGCCAGAGGATTGAGATGGAAAATTTCCATTGGACGGACAAACCCGTGACAGCTATCTGGCTTCGATATGCTAAACGCAGCATGATGCAAACAAGCGTTCGGTATGTTAGAGCTTGCTGACTCGCACTCAGATTCCCGGGTGCAGCGAGTGATACGGCTTTGCCGAGGGAGCGGCCGGCAAAGAGCTCTGTAAATGACAGCCAGCCAAGATACATCCTCAGAGCACAATTGAAACTATGTAAGGGATGAGTCACTACAAGACATCCATCACTACGTTTTGAAACGGTATTTAAGTTGAGTAGACCTTTGTTTGTCTAAAATAAATTGTTCGTTTCCACAACACATCGATAGAATGACCATCAAGATCCAGTATATTTATCGACATATACCGTATGTTTCCAAGAGAACCGAAGCTAATTTTGTGAAAAGTAATTTGTGATTTGTGAAATAAACATTGATATTATCAAGAAAGAAAGAGCTTTACTCCCTAAAGGAAACTTATAATGACGTGAAAAATGACACGTGTTACTGTTATACAAGACATTAACTGACAAATAAGCGTCATCATGAAGTTAATGTAATAATGAAGAAAAACCCGATGTCAGCTTTAGTTTGCTCTTTACAAAAAGCGCCAGGGGTCGAACCACTCAAGCGGTTGATAGTATACCGTTTAAAAATCTACCACACTTGATACTTAAAACAGAATTTCGAGGTGAGATATAAATGAATTAGCCTCCACAGTTCTTATCCACAGTTTCT
The DNA here is from genome assembly GCA_933228895.1 of Platycnemis pennipes. Lineage (NCBI taxonomy): Eukaryota > Metazoa > Arthropoda > Insecta > Odonata > Platycnemididae > Platycnemis > Platycnemis pennipes. The sequence goes on along the minus strand of OW121848.1, from coordinate 112,415,038 downwards.
CAAACATATTAGCTAAAACATAGGAAATAGAACAGTAAAATATCCGAATAGAGATAATTAGAATTTTTTACTAGTCCGCATTACAAAAATAAAATTTCATCGCGATCCATCGTTATTTCATGGATTCAAATGACATAGTTGTTAACTGAAACGGAAGCACTCAATAATTGAATTTTTGCGACGTACGCAATTAATAATAGAGAAGAAAATGTGAACAAAAATGTAGCAGAAATGCGTTCTTATTATTTATCATGGTCATAGGCATTAAATAAGATAAAAATTGGTTATTACAAAGGTAGACAATGGCAACGGACTTCAAGGACAAATTTTAATATTTCACACGCAACTTATCCTAATTAATGCGTCGGGAAAAATTAAATTGAATGAGTGTACGCATGATAATTAGAGAAAAAGCATAATTGTAAAAAATACTCTGGTAATGAAACATTCGAATATATATTGCAGAACAGATGAAAATAAATTTGTTCATGGTAATCATCGTATCCAATTGAAAATGTGACGCAACCAGGGACTGAAAACGTGCTTCTATCGTACACAACCTCATATCAGCGCATACTCCCGCTTAGTGCAAAATCCCTGACTACAGCTCAGATATTCTTTCCTCGCTGAGTTGGACATCCTTTTGTACAGTGTGATAAACACACTTGGAACTTTTCCGCACAAAGAGTATTTAAAACTAGACAGTTTCAGAATTTATACGTCACTGTCACTTTCACTTTCCTGTAACCCCTTAAAAAAACTAATGAATCTGAAATTGTATTTCATTGCATAAATATTTGCACGAAAAATTATAATCCTTTCTTTTTTTCGTCTTTTCTTTTGTTGCAACGTAGAAAACAGATTTTGGAGACATTTATCGGGTATAAACAATCACAATCATAAAATAAAAACCCCCTTGTCGCAACCCATTTTTTTAAAAATCACTACGGATTTTAGTACACATTTTCTGTCATTGTCTGGAAATCCCTTGAAAATAGAGCACGATCCGTGACATATTTAATGAGATTTTTAAATCAGATGATCGTACTGAGTTTAAATACCCATATAGTGGTGTATTTGACAGTGTTACACCCAAAAGATGCACTTGGGGAAAATATTTCTAATGTCCACTCCTAAGTCGTCTCTCTTTTCTCCCTTTTTTATCCATTGCCCCACCAAGTCTTCTCCTGGTTCTCCGCCACTGACTTCCCATGTCACTGAGCGTTCTCCCGCCCACCACTATCCTCCATCCAACTCTTCAACCCCCTCGAGTAATCTCTCCTCACTGTCACCTTCCCTCACTCCCTCCCCACCTTCTCTGACCCCGGGGCACAAAATACGCCACCGAAACAACTCAATATTCAATTTATTGCACGGCCCACTGAATCGCCTTTTTTCAAGTGACTGCTTCACTGGTATGTTTCTCTGAATCGAAGAAAACCATTCCACTCTCACAAGCTGCCATCTCTGACATTTTGTTCTCCCCTTCTCAATACTACTTCATTCCAGATTTTTTCTGTAGCTCATGTATCAAGTTCCAGAGAATATTTCGATGCCTCAAGGATGTGGGTAATATTTTAAAGATGTAACAACTGATGATCGGAAGCTCATAAGAGTCTTCTGCGCTAAATGTACTTACATGTACTGTTCCACTAGACCGCGTTAGAACACAACTCTTTGGCCTTTCGGTTTTAGTTATCTCAGATTATGCAGATATATCTAATATATTTTGAATTAGAGAGAGAATGAAGATAGCTGTACTGGATCCGAAATCACGAAGAAACGGTAATGAAGGACCATGAACTAACACTAAGGTAAAATATTTCATCAGCATATTTATGACAATATTTAGGATTGACCCAAGTAATTTGCGAAAAAAAGAGTATAGTAACTCAAAGACTCCGGAAGTAATAGGCAATAGGTACCTAAAACCGTGGTAGTAAATCTCTCTGTCTAAAATTATCTACTCTTTTACCCTTGCGTGATAGCACACTGTTTTGGTTCTATTTTTTTCGCCTTTAACCGTTTAAAATGAAAATTATTTTTATGATAAGTTAGAAAACGTTTATATCCCTAGAAGATTCGTGGCCTCCCGCGTGTTATTCATCGAATGATTATCACATGGGTGGTTTAGGCTAGACCATCGGGGGAACAGCGTTAATTTTACACCCAGTGCATCCCTTTGGCTGAGGCTTCGGCATCTGTATCCGATCATTCTCTACTTTTCTATACCAAACTCAACCTTCCAGTGTATCCCCTTTCGTTCATAACCTTTCCCTTCCCTCCTTACCCCACCCTAGCACCACCGTGGTGAAGGGTAGAGGCGAAGAAGAGCCGCCTTTCTTCGCCGTCGCTCTCATCATCCGGTGTCTCCATGTTTGCAAGGAGCGGCAAACAGATAAGGGAAGCCTGACACGTCCCACCATCCGCCCACCGACGAATCCCGCCTCTCCAAGGCGATTCGCCTCCCTCTCTCTCCCTCTCTGTCCCCTCCTCCTTGAAGAGTATCACGGTGGATTGACCCCAAGGCTCATTCACGGCGAGGCGAGCCCATCCCTTTCCATCCGGCCAACCCTAAACCCTGCCTCTACTCACCTCCTCCCCGTTGAAAGCGCGTCTTGAATGCCATTCTCTTCCGTGGGCCCAGATAAACACCTCCTTGCTTCATCCCTGGCCGACTCCCCTCACCACCATACTACCATCGGGGTATTCGACCAACCCACGCACGGCCGTCCCTCCTACATTCTATCCTCTCTCCACTCCTCAGCCTCCTCTCCGCATGATACGGCGAAATTGCAATTTGGTTGATGAGGTGTGCTACGTTTTCCCATGATCACATTACGATATCGAGCGGCAATATACCACAGGCCTTCTGGAGTATTAGTTCCGTGCTTTTCTCCATTTACCTCAAGATATTATTTTAAATGGAAGCACCAACGAACTAGCAATTTAGAAGTGGATATAGAAAACGAATGCAAGGTATTTTATCAACAGAAAATTGTATCACTTCTTATAATTAGAGCATCTAAAAATAAATTTATGCGTTAATTTAAGTCCTAAATAATTATAATGGACTGGCGTTTAGAATTTTGCATCTTACAAGTGAATCTATAAAATGTGCAAGATCCGTGGGTATCTCTATGTCATAAATTTTTGAAAGATTAGGACGATCCGTGGGACCCTGAACACAACTTTTTGTTACCCATGACAAGTGCAGAGAAAACCCGAATGCTGGAGATCCACTAATAAATATATAAAATCAGTTTTTATTACACATCAGCCGGTATACATAACAGAAATGATATCTGTATACTGAGATTTGTTAGGAGTGAAATAGTATCAAACCATAACTGAGTATCTTTTATTTACTCGCTCTGCGTAGACTAATTGCTAGAAAGGCTGTGATTGCATTAGCTATTTCAATAGATAATTTGTTTGACTCAGAGTGAAAGTACTCAAAGCAAGAAAATGTTAACTAGCTACCAATTACTGCCTCTCTTTGGAGTTTACTAAGTTTTATGCTGAGTTTTCATCCACCTTATCAAGATTCAAGGCCATTTCACAATGAATTACGTCTCTAGGTTAGGAGTTTATTAGTAGACCAAATAAACTTTTAATACCATTAAAATTTTTATTTAGAGATAAAATGTTTTTATGGAGTTTTTGTCGTATTTTCGATACATTATTATCAAAAGTACGACCAAAAAACTCAAAAAAACTCCATAAAAAAAATAATTTAACTCCAATTAAATAAAAGTGTTCAATAAGAATGCCTAAATACAAATTTAAATCTTTGGCAGTTTTATTTATCATGTATTGACTTCAAGTTATGTAAATATGAATAGATTAGCCGATATGAGAACTCAGTGGAGAGCTGCGTCAAACCAATCTGAGGACTGATGACTAATGATGATGATGACTTCAAATGTTTACAGTATTCTGCGTACCAAACAAATAGATCCGCGTAAAAACCTTGGTCAGTGTGTTTCACAAAATTTTACACTTGATTGCCGAAAGAAAAATAAATATGAATCAATGAGATGTTTATATAAATAGCTTCTCATAAGAGAAGCCGGAAAAGTGTAATTCTACGTCATTACACTTCCATCGCCATATCTGATACATTCACTTGGTCACGATTATCTCAGAATACTAGGAGCTTCAGTGGGCGTGAGGCTTAAAAATATTTCCCGCCGTGAGTTATATATCATGATACAAGCGTTCCTTTCACGAAGTTTCCCATCGAGGTGACATTGGCAAAACTCCTTCTTGTACGACCAGAGTACTATCCTTAGATTAACTTCGTGTGCCCCTATGTCCTCGTATTTTATCCTAGCTTCCCTTCTATAAGGTGCTTAAATATATCTAGTCCCTTGGCGTTTCTTCAAACGAGAGGTAAACCTCGCCTCCTCGACACGGCATTATCTCACCCAAAAATTCAACTCGCGAAACATTTTCTCCGTGTTTACTCGTTCCGTCGCCTTGTATGTTCGGCGCTACCGTCGTCAAGCAAGGAAAGAATGAGGGCTGAGGTGGAGGATTAAAGAAAAGTTTGAGGAGTTGATGGAACAGAGAGGAAAGGTTGTCACCCCCCTCGGCTCATCCGGTCTTTTGAAATCTCCGTGACCTCGTAGTCGAAATGAAAAATGTTTTTACGTGCCCCGAACCACCAAACGACGAAACAACAAGTCCACCAATCCTCTTTCCAAGGAAACTAGAAGCTACTTTAGCATCTAAAACGCACGAGATAATTAATAAAAATCGCTAGTTTTGATGAATATTGCCTCAAAGCATTAATGCCAAGATCCTCTAAAAGGCAAAAAAGTCGAATTCACTGTTTAATATTTGATATTTGTTATTGATATGTATTTCGTTGAAAAAATGAAATATTTCATCCTGCTAGGCACAAGAATATAAAAAGTCATACCTCTATTGATCAAACACCAAAGATACCCAAATAATGACAAACTCAATAGTCCATAGATTTAATCAAAATTTTAATCTCTGCAAAATATGGCAAATATTTGAGATTTAATCCTTTTTAAAGCCGAAATATAAGAAGAAATTCTTTAACCGTCTTGAATGTTTGAATCTCCTTGCTTATTAAAAACTTAATTAAGAATAAGGGTTGACTTGAACTTTTTTTTTCCATACTCGAAATTTAGCTTAATTACTCTCAAAATTGGATAAAAATATTACAAACATATGCTCTTGGCCCATATTTAGTTCGTAAACTTTAGGATTAAGAAACATTTCCTCATATTTACTTAAAGTTTGTAACTGATTGGTGTGTGAGTAAATTCCGACTTTAGGCTGTATAAACGTATGCAGAAAGATAGAATATTTAGTCATATATATGATGAAAAACTATTACATAAATACCGAATGTAAAAACGAATAACAATCATTTAATTAGTAGTTATATTTTAATCAATAAATTATTAAATTAAAGTATTCTACAGTCAACATGATTATGCATACGTAGATATTACTATGAGCGTATTTTAAAATCGAAAATACAACAGTAAACGAAATGAGGAAGGTTTATAGTCAAGTATACCACAGCGGTTTTTCTCACTTGGCATTTGGCACCATAACCTATCTTCAACTCTTAATATTCAACTTTGCACAAGCATACTAGGTCTAAAATTGTGTAGTATTAAGCGACGCAACAACACCCCGAAACGTAGGTGAGGCAAACTTCTTGAAAAATCTGTACAAGCCGGGAGGGGGGTGAGGATGGCTGCATAACTAACTAAGCGGAACATATGCGGGCCGTCAAGTAAGTTCATTTTGTAATTCGCTGTTGTTCATTCATTGTAACAAAGTTTAATTTGAAATTGAAGCCTCTCAAGGAAATACGTGCGATAACTTTCGTTGGTGGGCACTCAATCTATATATATTAATTTTGTAGCGTGTCAGTCAGTCAGTCAGTCCGTCATTCTGTATCCGTTTCGTTTCGTTCTCTCCCAATTTTTGAGCTGTAAAAGTGAGGTTTGGTGCGTTGAGTGTAGATTTTCTGTATGTATGATTTAGTAGTAGTTTTGGATTTTTAGCAGTTTAAGGTTTAGAGTAAAATTCAAGAGAAAAATGGTGTTTTCCCTATCTTTTAACATGGAAATCCAGTGGATATATTTGTTTACGTTGCTAAGTAAATGTTTACGTTTTCGGTAAAGTTGCAAAAATTGGATTAAAGAATTTGAAGAAAATGGAATTAGTTTCATCAATTAATTTTGTAAGTACGAAAATATTTATTGACGTTTTCGATGTGCAGATAGTGAAATAAAATAATTTTTGCCTACCGGCCCAGATCTTGTGTATGAAATGTAAATAACAAAGTTAGGCGTTTTGAAGTACTTTTCTAAAAGTTGAAAAAAGGTTATAAAACGTTTATTATATATTACTGTTCGTTGCTAAAGTTCGAAAATACACCCACCATTTTAAAATTATCAATGGCTGTCCTACACCCAAAGCATTCCGTTTTTTATCAATTTAAAATAAAACATTCACCTATATCTCAAACAAAAAGATAGATATACCTAATTGTCTTAAGGTCCTAGGACTACTACGGTCATTTTGCACATTCAGTAAACCAGATTTAAAACATGTGTTAGAAAAACAATACTTGGTAAGTATGTAGAATAGTATATAAGTATTACTAATAAATGGTGTAAACTATGAGTGGACACGATAGGCTCAACTCTGTATTGGTCATATGGAAAATGAGTTGCATTTAGAGCTGTTGGGCAGATTACAATGCGTCTTAAGTTTTGGGTAGTAAATTCACTTCATGAAGAAGTTTTAGAACGCAAACGACACGCTTGAAATTGTCACCCAATGCCTTGCTCATATCCTCAAATATTTTGTGGTGCTTGCACATATTTTACACAGCCGACAAGCAGGTGTTTCACCTAAATTACTTCCAAATGCTCAAAAAACCAATTCTAAATAAATTTATCGAGACGATTACAAAAATATATTCCACCAACCTTAACATCGATTTGGGTTTAATATTTACCAAATATTACGTCAAAACCATTGGATCGACTATATTTAAACCTCCTACAACATTCCATTTTCCATCAATTTTAAAAAAGACATTCACTTACATACACACCTAAAATATTTGAAAAGACTGAAAGGACCAATTTTATTTTTTAACCACCCAGACGATCCCAGAAAATTATCACAGCTACCGTCTACCTTTCGAAGAAGGTTGAGCTTTTCAATTATTAATTTTCATTACCCCTTCGCCTTCCCAAGGCTAATGCTAAGCAGTTGTCTCACATTTAATGTCGGGAAGTATTGGTACTCGCGTAGTTTTGATATCTAGCAAGGCCGTCTCGATATACAGGCCTGCTACATGTGAAAAAAATCTCTTTCACGTCGCGAAATAAATCTGAGCGAAAGGTTTTCCTCAATTGGTTACCGGCTTATTTATAGGACTTTTACTGTTGACATTTGTTTGTTCATAGTTGAGAGTGTGAAACGTGCTGTTTTAATCGTATGTATTAGCGTTTTGTAGTAGTAAATTCCAAACCATCTGAATGATATTGCTATCAATTACCGTTTTATGGCACCTTACACACAAAAACACAAAACTTGAATTTATTTGGTGTTTCCGTTTCAAGTGATAGAACTCTAGTGGCAATACACTATCTCACTATACAAGCTTTTTGAGATAGGATATTATGAAAAACGAACGCTTCAAAATGGACGTTTTTTTGTGTGTTTTTAAATTAACTTTCCGCGCTTGAAAGCAATGATATATTGACGTTGATATTAAATATGACCAAAAAGCAGGGAAAAAGAGTCTAGCACACTACAGAACGTCCTAGTTTAAAATAGCGTATTTCTCAAATCCAAACATAATAACATTAAAACCAAAAGACATCGAGGCATAAGTTGATGCCTTATTAGAGAAACAGTGCCTCTTTGCACGTAATAAAATAAACATGGGGTGCAATTCCTTTTCAACGTTCCAAGGAATGAATTCAATGTTAAGTCTCAATTCACGTGAAAAATAAACAGAATTAAACAAAAGGAAATGAAAGAAGGCGAGGAAAGACAACGACAGAAGGAGAAAGGTTATTTGAAGAAATAACGCAGCGTGATTGCCGCCGGCTGAGCATGAACTGTAAGGAGGGGTAACAAAGACATGGAAAGATTAAACAGAAAGGGCACCTGAAAAAACACCTCCAAAAGGAATTGGTACCTTCCCCAGAGATTCCAAAAGTAATGGAACGGAACAGAACGCAGAGAGTGTTAGAAAAAAAAATTATCAAGGAGAAGAAGACACGAGGGCAATATAGAATTGCATTCGCGAATGTGAAAGAGGATAATAAAATAAAATTGAAAGAGAGTAACAAGCGGGATAAAACTTGAAAACGAATGAAAAGCAGGGATCATGCGACCTAAGACTCCAGAAAACTGAGCGAAGTAAGTAAACTAACTAATAAAAATGTTAGTAATGTTGAGCAAAGTGGAAATACTCTCACGAGAAAAAAGAAGCTCTTGAGCATTTATTAGTGGAGGTAATATTAATAATCAAGGGCTACATTACACCGCATAAGCTTACTTATTCGTAGTACTGGATCCTATCTGTGGCAAGATTCAAAATAACTACTTTGTTTTCCAGGACGACCTTAAAAACCTGCCTATAGCTACTTACCTGGTATCCCCTGCAAGCTCCGGAAGTGAAGGCGACGAGCCAATTATAACGATACCCATATTTACTCTTGCTATGGTATCCTAGAGTTGTCGTCCACTTTCCAAAATTCAGATATTTGATGTGATAACTGATGTAATGTGTATTATATTCATGAAAAACGACAAGTTAAAATAATAACACATATAGTGGTAAATAATTTACAAACCATCACTTAAGTGGCACTGCAGCAAACATTCCAGAAGTAAATTCAGGGCATATGGAAAACAATGTCACCTTTGTCAAAAATTATGTTGGGCACAATATTGAAATATGAGTAGGGTACATACTAAATATCATCACTGATGTTAGGAGGTGAGCCCCTTTAATGCGGCCAGGTGCGAACCCATCGAACGACTCAAAAAAAGTTCGAATCAAACCCCTTATGTGATTCTTGTGTTTGCCGTTTGACATCTTGGGGCAAGTAGTGAAGGCTGTAAGAAAGAAGGCACATGCAAGTATGAAGGGAAGTAAGATTAGCTTAATGGAGACTTGAGGAGAAAACTGCTTCAAACCAAACTAAGGATTAATGACTGGAGAAGCTGAAAATACTGAGATGGCGTGTTAAAATATTGGCACATGGGTAACTTCAAAACCATAGTATTCACAATGAAACTCATGATATACGATATTTTGTTATTCTGTACGCGGGCAGAGTATTTGGAGTGGATGCCTTCAAATGCCTTTGGTTCGAAAAAAAGTTTTCTTTTAAAGAACACGCAGAATATGAGTAAGAATTTACTTTAAAGTACTTTAAAAATACTTTAAATAGTGTAGTTTTGAACAGTACCTATATAATAGGCGCTTCAGACCGGGAGGAAAGGTATAAGGATAGGAATGGAAGGGACCATACTTCGGACCATATTCTTTCCCCATCCCTTCCATACCTATCCTTATGCCTTTCCTCCCGGTCTGAAGCGCCTATTAGTGCGGAAACAGACTTGAAAACACCCATGATGACCTATATAAATGCTAATCCTTTTTTACGCGTGATATATAGTGCATGTTTGGTGAGAATTCACCCCCTGCCACACACCTTTATGGTAGCTTGCAGGGTATTATGTACATGTAGATGTAAGAGAGATGGGCAGGGATTAGCCAAGGTGGTGGCGTAATGAACGCACGCAGTGGACAATAGGGGTCGACACCTCCAAAGCGCTCCCCGCCGGATATCTCCGACGAGCCCGAAGGCAGTCAGGGACGGAGTGGACGGGGACAAGGGCCGAGACCTCTGCTTTACACCACCCTCTGCCCGCTGCGCCGAAGCCCTTGCGTCCCCCCAGGGACAAAAGGCCGAGATCAGTCTCTCAAAGGCGTATGTTTCTCCCTAACGCTCACCCCGGGCGGCCGTGAAAGGCTAGCACGCGCTCCAAGTCTGCTTGGCCGGCTCACCGTACGGAGGCATGAGAACGGGCTATATTCTAAGGAGGACTGTGCGAACCAGAGATTGCATTGAGAAGACTATTTCGCAAGGCATGAAGGTCGAAATTTTCATGTGAAATAACAGCAAAATATTGTATAAGTAATGTTTAAAGTTCAACTTCTGATGTGCATCTCTTTTAAAATGTTAATAAGCCGTTAAGTTTGTTGAGTCATACCATGGAGAGTTTTGCATGTTAAATTTTCTTGAACCTGTTTAATGCTTTATTTTAAGTTTAGATCCGATGAAAAGATAAGACTGATTTAAAACATGATGTTTTAACCATTTCTTCAAAATCTTTGTCTTTTGAATTTTTCGGAGATATACGCGGGAATAGGACTGCTAGGTATCTAAACAAAGAAGCATTCGGCATGGCGTTCAAGTTCAAGTGTCTGTAAAAATGGCTGATTTCAATCCTCCGCAGAACTCTGGTCAAGATAGCCACGATTTTTGGGTGCAGTCATTATAATACCCTTGACATTTCTAGTATTCATACCTATAGATTTTCACATAAGAACTACGAAATATCGTAGTATTTTAAATCATGTAGAAAGACCAAATTAAATGACGAGATTTAATAACGCAATTCAATGTTTGAGCGTATCGTGTGCTACGTAAAACCCAAATTTCAACTTGAGAACAAATGGAAACCTTTGAAATATTCCACTATTTTTAATTTTTAACACTGATAGCAGGAATCATTTTTTAAGAAGAACTTGACGTTATTAAGTCAATATCATGACTGAGTCCCAATATATTAATGTGGAAACTCACTCGAAGCCTTTTATTAATGTGTTTCTCTTTTTTTAGAGCAAGCAATAGCCGTAATAGTATAGCTTATAACCAAATTCCGTTTGAGTGAATTGAAGTACGACGGAACCTAAGGTACGAGGTGGAGTGTGGGAGGTGCCTCGAATGACGACACTCCGTTGGACTTCGGCTCATCCGATTTAAATTTTCATCGCGGGGATTTAATCTGTGAGAGGGAGAGGAGAGGTCGAAACAATAGAATGAGGGGAGGCGGGAGCGTAGGTGATGAAGGACAACCTCTCCTTCCCCATCCTCCTCCTCCCTGCTCCTCACCAGTCGCTCTAATCTCATTCACAAATACGTGAAACGCTCACTCACTCCCCTATCTCTCTTGCTCTCATCATTCCCACTCTGACCCCTCAATGCCTGGATCACGCAGCATGCTCCATAGAGACAATCGGTAGCAATAAATGACAACGCATGAGTAGGAATTGGACTAGTTTGGGGTCAAAGTGCGTCGGTTTCCCACTAACGGAATCCTGTCCCAGAATCCAAATTTTATTTTCTGCTACCCCTTTTTTCTCTTCGGCATAATTTAATCGCCCTTACGATAGTGACGATGATAGTGATGATGCATTAAATTGTTTCAACCCTGTGGGAGCGGATTTCATATTATAATGCTAGAAAGTTGGTTGTGATAAATTATTTCGCAATGGAACACCAAGAGTTTTAAAAGGCCACTTTCCATGGGTGAGCAAGGCATAATAAATATTTTCTGAGGATTGATTGTATTCTACCGGTTAGGTTATATTTTTATGAAGTGTACCAACTCTACTTTGCATTTCATTCATCTATCACTACCCTGTTCCTCTCTTCAAGGCAGAACTTTTCCTGCACGTTGTCATATTTCTCTACATGTGGAGCATGCTTCTTTATGGCAGCGAAGCATGAACGATAGAAGCAGCAGAAAAGTCATGAATATAAGCATTTGAAATGTGGTGCTATTGAATAATAAAGGAATGAAACCACCGAGTGACAGATGAAAAAGTCTTATCAAGAATTGGAGAAAAGAGAAGTCTGCTGAAAACTCTAAGAAGAAGAAGGGATAACTTAATAAGCCACATCATAAGTCGCGATGGCCTGATGAAGACTATCATCGAGAGAAAAGTGAACGAGAAAGATGAAAACAGCCGGAATAAGTGATAAGAAAAAAGCTGTAGAGGACGTGAAAGAAAAGATTATAGTTAAACCTTTAAAAAACAAATAGAAAACTAAGTGATGAGAACCAAAAGAATCAAAAAGTTACTGCTGATTTTTTTACTGTGGCCACAATTTGGTGTGCGTGTATATACAACATTCTCAGAGTACTGACTCAGAAGGCCTGATCATTCATCGATGTGAGTCGATTCCTCTTCAATGACACGTGGGACATTAAGGCTGTTGAATGGAGAGATGAATGAGAGCGTTACCTATGGAGAGAGGTCGGCCATCAACGCGTGACGAGTGAAAAAGCAAGTAGTTGACCCCAAAGACATGTTTTCACACTCAGGAGAGGCATTAGTGCCAACGATCGCCCTTCGATCTCTCTTTTTTGCCTCGGTCGTTGCCTCGAACCACCAATCCCGTCACAGTTATATATTTATGCGCGTCCGTTAGCCAACCACTATCGGGTCCAATCCATCACGCGGAGGGAAATCAATAAGGCTCAGCGTGGAACATATTTTCGGCTGCCGATGTTTCACCATGGTCCGCTTATTCTTTTAAATTTCAGCGCTATTCCAGGAATGCACTGAAACAGGCGAAAAATGTTAAGAATTGGATGCAATGTATCACTATTTGATTTATGTAAAGAGAGCATTCGTACAGAAAATAATTAACTTCACATGTATAGAAATACGCCTATTGCGTTATGTTTTAATGGAAGTAAAAAAATATGATTAATTTTTAGACAGCACATTAATTAACGTTTTTGAAACTGATTTATTTATTCTTATTCAATGAAATGTTTGGAACACAGAAAATATATATGGTATTCATTCGGCAAAATATTCATGTACATGGAATATTTAGTGGCAACCGCTGTAGCCAGGTATTTAACGGGTTGGATAGGCAACCCAAACGCTTTCGGTTTGAGACACGCCTGGCATACGAAATGAGTACTCTTATAATGTTCAGGTGCTTAGGTTATATAATGATACATAACCTGAAATCACTTCAACTAATAGAATGTTGCGTACAATACGTATCCATGCTGGCCGCTGAATTCACGTAGGTAAATTTCAGCCAGAAAACCATACGGTCCTGAGTATGATTCCCATATTAAGCGCACACATCATGATATTTTCAGTATTAGCCTTAATATTGATTCAGATATGCCTAAATACTAAACCGATTAAAATAGGGCCAATGAAGTCTCCAATGTTTAAAAAAAATGTTGACCACTGCCGACATTAGACACGACACCTTGTGAGAAAAACCTCAGTTTCAGACATAACAACATACAAAACTGGACAAGTTGGATCCTCTCTCGTGAGATTATAATAATCGTATTGATCCAGAGTATATGGATCATGTAGTAGCTACTGCACTTGATTTCCATCTCATTAGTTCGGGGTAGCGTAGTTTAAGGACAACAGTACATGTTTGGTGATCTTCACCACCTGCCACACACCCTCGCGGTGGCTTGCAGGGTATCGCGCATATGTAGGTGTAGAAAAAAAGCATCAGATATTTGTCGAACTGATTATATTTACTTATATACCGGACTCGACTTGAGTTTTGTGTAGATGGCGCCCACCATTCTTTAATAAGGTGAAAATATGAAACTTTTGGTGGCCTTAGGAGCCGGCAAATGGTAACTCCAAGATTCACTCTGTCCTTCCTTCTCCACCTCCATTGAAAATCCATACCTCTACCTATTTCCATCCTTTTAATTGTCTTTCGCCGACCTCCCACGAATCGGTGATATTCATCAGTCTCTTCAGAATACATGGAAAATGAAGAATACACGAATACGAAGAAAAAGAAAATTGGCAAAGTTATTTCGTATACGCGCATGAATTCTATCGATTTTTCACCTCCTTCCTCTAAGTACTCTCAACCACCGAAGATCTTGGACGACAATTTTATCACCGATAGCGAAGGCTCGTTGGAACTCGTACGGTTGGATGCCCAAGCGTTGATTTTCCGGAGAACGTAGTGCTGGCGCATTTCAATTTAATAGTGTTCCCATCATTTGAGTCCACAGCGCCCTCATTTCACCGCTCCAGACACGGAATAAAAAAAATGAAATGTTTCATCCGGATGGCTGTTGTTGAACAGAGTCCGTAAATAAATGAGTGATTCGGCATGATCGAATTCCGCTCATCATTGGAAAATGAAACAAGCATGAAAGGAATGAATACCAGGACAAATATTGGTTTTATCTCAGGGGATTTCACGATTTTTCTCAGACTGATAATTCCTCGAAAAATACCAATCCACAGCCGATAACACGGGCTAGTCTTTTATTTCGCGATGCCTGTTTTCTTTCCATCACTACATTCATTTTAACCGAGAGCTAAAAATGGTGTTCTTTCCAATCGGATCTTTTTGTTACATCTAGATCCTCAGCTAATTATTCGCGGTTCTCTTTCATCTTTCCCTCTTTTACACTTCATTTTTCTTTCACCCACTGCTTTCTTTCTCATACCTTCCTTTTCACATAATTTTCTCCGAGTTTAGTAATTGAATGATTTGAGCATTAACCTGTTCACTGAGAGGCCCTTTTAGAGGAACTGCGTGAAAACGGCAAAACACATTCCCATGAAATTCGTAAGATTATTAATTTTACATCGTTTCAATGATTTCAGACTAGCCGCGAATTTTTTAGTGGGTTCATCCACTGAAACGCTCAATAGCAGTTTCCATAAGGAAAAACTGCTCCTTGATCGGAACTGGAAATCCATGGGAGGGAATAAAGCTTTAATAACTAAATTGGCAGAGCATCTAGCAACACATTGGAGGGTTTTGGGATCTTCTCCCAGTAAAGGTGGATTTTTTTTGTGGAAATTCTGCAAATTTAAATTACTTACTTAGAGCAGGCGATTTTAATTGTGTAATATTTATTTACCTGAATGCTGACGCTATATTTCAGGTTTAGGAGGATGTAGTAATTAATTATACTCTCCCTAATTTGAATAAATAAATTGGCCCACTGGTATTAAAAGGGTTTCTTTTCTCCACAGAGTAGATTTTACACATTTCAGTAATTTTTAACCGAAATTTGCGCTCCAATGATTTGTTACGAAGTTTCAGGAGCTCTTCGAATAGAAAGGTAACCTTGGATTTACCACATAGATCAGAATTTGACTTCCGCTTGCTATAAAACGATTGTGTTTGCAGTTAACATGCAACAACACTTGGCTTTACCGGCCTCGGTGGTGTCGGGGTATAATCTCTTTGCCTACCTAACTCGAGGTTGCGGGTTCAAGCGGGTTTGAAGTCGAATCCCGAGCTGGGAGGTTTTTCAATTTCTGGGGAATGGATGATTGTGTAGTTCCTTTAGTTAACTGTAAGTGAGGACTACACATTTCTACTTTCGCAAAAACTAGAGACGTTTTTATTGACTCATTTTTATAAATATAATGCATTCTCGTAGCCAGGAAGATTAGAATACAATGAAGGAAGCATTAGTATGGTAGTAGATATATGGGTAATAATGCAGCCAAAATAGGGGTGCTTGGGAACGATTTGGCTCCACCAACTTTTTACAAAGTATTGTGTTTCATGCGGTCTCTAATGGAGACTCTTGAGTATTGTAATAGCAGTAACAAGAAAATTGCACTCTAATTTGTTCTCAGCAGTGTCAATTATTTTACTAAAGCTACTTTAGGAGATTACTTATGCCTTTGATTTCACTGCGAGCTATTTTTATTGCAAAATATTTTTCTAGTTTAACCTATTAAACTACATTTTTGGTCCTTTTAAGCGTGTTTCTGCACTTAAATCTGTTTTTTTGACAAATGTTAAACAGGAATTCAGTTATTCCTCCCATTACTCTCAGTTTTACCGAGTGTAAAAAAAAAACTTCTCCCGTACGGCATCGTGAGTAGCAAGTCCGTATATCCGTGCCTACCAAGATGGCTGCAGGCTTCTAAAATTAATTTCGATGCCTTCTTCTTCAGTGCCTTCTATGGACAAAACACTCGACAGTGTCCAACGCATGAACATTCGCTGACTGCTTTGCTATTGCTGGAGCGTGAAGCAAAAGAAAGATAACAGATAAACAGGTACCGATTAACATCCGTACGGGGTTACTCCAGTTCTATCTACATCACCAAACTCCAGCTTCATCTTATCAGTGAATTCTTCCCATCAAGAAATAGGAATGCAGCGATGAAATCAACTTTAAGCCATGATGATGGGCAATTACACTCGTACAAGTTAGCATCAATTTGAATGGCTTTTATGACCATTAACTCGATAATTTATGGATTAGCAGAATTTCTAGCATGATGGGCCCGGAGAATTAATTTGCTACCCCGTGTTATAATCATTACTAGCAAATTACCCGTTCACGCAAAATAAAGTTGTAATACCAACCGTACGTGAAAATTTGTGAAGACCGCACAAAAAAATCCAAAACTGGGTTATAGCAAAAATATGAGTATACTATTATTGGGGAGAGAATCAGGCTTACCTCATATAGCTAGGGTGATATAAAATTCAGTAAACACCATGATAATACCACTTCGAGCAAGTTTTGCATAAAACTACTGATAAAAATGATATAAAAATTAGTTACAAGTACTAGTTCTCAGGCATACATTGTCTGGTATAAGCTTTCAAGGCCTCAAAACCGGTGCAAATACCTTTCTCCACTATAAACGTAGCTGTTGCGTAGCCATCAGCTTAGTGTAACTAATCCTGAGCGAAGTGACTAACGAGGGATAAACTTCAATGGCCGCAATGTTTAACGCACCCAGCATGGTGAGGTAGAGAGGAGTAATTTGACCGCACAAGAATGATTCACACATACAGGCACATAACAGTACAAACTTAAAATAGCACGCTATCCGTGGTTGTTTGCAGAAATATTCACTTCTCGCCAGTGGCACCCACGGGCTACACTGACTAAGTATGGTAAAATTTCCTTGAAAATGTTGGATGACGTTAGTAATGCCATATAGAACCAGGCAGTACTTATAGTTCAATCATCTCTAATGATGCTACTGGTTCATAAATGATTAAAACTATTGATTGTAGTCGTAATTTTCTGCTATCGGCGGATTTCCAAGAAAAGTACCACTTTAAGGCTTGAATTTTGACGTTCAAGATGAGGAAAGTGAAAAAGGATGACAGGAGGTGCGCGTCATGAGCTTTTAGTGCCTAAAAGAATGGGAAAGTGAATTATGCATGAAGCAAAGAAAAGCAAATTAATGAAAAAAGAGCATAATATGGTGCTAAATAAAGGCAACAGTGATAACTAAGAAGTGAAAGGGAATAAATAGATGGCTTATTTGAACTTGAGCAGATATCATATACCATATAGACAAGCCTATAATATTGGGCCTAAGAGGTACAGGAGAGATAAATTGATATTTTGAAGGAGAGGAATCATATTTTATATGTCGATCGGGAGAGAAATATAGTGGAGCATGAGTTTAGACATGGCAAAAAATTCTTAAAATCACACCATAAGTTTTAAATAATTATCGAGTACTAGGCGGTCAGAGAAACGTGAGGAGGGCTGATTTCGTAATGGACGACCGAAAAGCTCATAATGGCAAAGCAAGCAAATATTTAACTACTCCAAACTCGATTGCGAATGACTATATATTCAGGATGGCTCTCCTTTTTTCCGCCATGAACGACAGGAAATTAGTCCGTCGTGCTCAGTATTTCGTTAGTGAACTGACGGAATTTTAAATGAAAAAAAATCACGAGATCAGTCATTTTTGCGCGTAAGTTTCAGAAGCAACGGGAGTCCACCGGATGAAAAGAGCTGGGGGAGTGGAAGGAGGGGATGCAAGGACGGAGGAATCTCAATGCACTCCAAAGCCTTCGATTTATTTTCGGCGATTTATTGACGTCTGCGGTGAGCGGAACCGGGATCCGCTGGAGGCCACGAATGCTCCAGATCGGAATTATTATCTGCGAAATATATCCACTGATAGGGTTTGTTTTCTCTTTTTTTTTACATATAATGGCGATCCGCGATCAGCTCCGCGGAGCAGTAAATCCAGAGTAATCACGGAAGCGAAATCGCCAGCAATAAAATATCCGCTCGTGCACCAAACGGGAGCTCGGAATTCGAGTTGATTGATAGTTTTTTCTAATGCAAAAGGGCATTCCAATTTTACACCACTCAATCTCGTAACCTCTTTCATAAGGACCGACCTTCGACATCCGATTCGGTGCAATCGCGAGTTTTTTTGGCACCGTTAAATTTATCAGGCCACGTCGAGGATGTAGATGGAGATGCCGGGTGCGCACTGATAAGCGGCTGAGGCTAGTTTTTTTGTTTTTCGTTATAAACTGTGTCATCCAACTCACATGCCGTGAAGAAAGCTCGGGTGGGAGGAGTGTTTGAAGTGGAAAAAGAGATCATTCGGTGACATTTGTGGATGACCTGGCTGAACTAAGGATCGGCGGCGGTCCGTTATGTTTGTGTGAGAGAGAGGAGGAGAAATAGAAATCTGCAGGAATGAAGAGTGGACACTGGAAGGGAAATGTCA
Organism: Platycnemis pennipes; assembly: GCA_933228895.1. NCBI lineage: Eukaryota > Metazoa > Arthropoda > Insecta > Odonata > Platycnemididae > Platycnemis > Platycnemis pennipes. Next base: position 112,396,443 of record OW121848.1, on the reverse strand, counting down.
TATTGTATGATTCTGAAACTGTGCCATTCAAATCAATAATTGGGAGTATATTGTATGTGTGACCAGGATAATACTCAGAAAAAAATGACGGAGACAATTTGCCTACAGAAGGGTACACCGAAGCATAACTTACAAAGTTGCGTGTATTTTTTTCGGAAACCATTACCATACATTTCGGAAACCTCTCACCACCCACTTTTTTGGTGTCATGTATTTCATTAACTCTTTTCAATTTTTTTGCGTGAATTTCGCGTTAGATTCCTGTAAAATGAAATCTAAATGAAATGGAGACGCTTTACAGTAAAATTTGAGATTTTTGCATCTTCCACAAAGGATAATCAGTTATTTGGTAAATATCTCAAAACAGCACTAACAGTTATTCCAACGCGGCCATTGTGTAGTATGGTGTGCAGAGACCTACTACCGCTACATCCTTGCCAATTATATTGGATGAATGGACGTTGGCGTTGAGAAGAGAGTCATGAATGCCGAGTTTCGACGACTAATTGGAACAACTCTAATTTAGATGCATGGTAGAGAATTTGTAGGAGGGAAGTGGAGTGACCCAGTTTTCGCAGAGGCAGAGAAGTCTAATTGTAACTTAAAGGGTGGACAATGAGTACCATTTTTCATTTTTTCGCGCCTGTGGCCACAACCGAAGAGGTGCTGAGCATAATGAGTATATCAAATTAAGAAGATAGGAAGCTCAGCGTACAAAACATTGTGTTGTACTCATCGATTGCAAGCAACTTGCTAACTCGTCATCTGTGCTCTTCCCACCGTCTCATTGACGGTGATTTATTCCTCGATGCCCTCAATGGAGGAGCCTTAATTTTATGTGACCGCAAAAGGGCGTGTATGAGCCATAATCACCACAAGAAGCACATTTGTGAATTTTTTAAATCTAGGTTTGGGACTAGTTTGAGTTTCCCGATCGACTATAGATACAATGTGTCCATTATGCAGCCATAGTTTTGGGACTTGATAGAATTTATAATGTGCAAAGACGTCAAAAAATATGTATCTGAAGCGTTAAAGGGTGATAGGTATATGACGAAGGGAAGGGAAAACGAGATTACATGATCATTTTTTACTGGACCTACTTAGCAGTATGCAATTTTAACACGTACAAAGCCTAGCAATCCCTCTTTTCCAACAGTATGAGGAAACGATCGTGACGAAGCGTTAAAACTAATGCCTTAGCCTTATAAAATGACGGAATATATTTCATACACATATCCACCATCCCACGCGACCCACTTCTCGCGTATTAAATCTCGGTATTCCCGCAGCGCTCCTTCTCACGGAATATTGGTCTGGATAAACATGTGCGAGGTTGATGGGTGAGAGGAGGGAGGAGTCTATCTAAATGCGTGAAAGGCCTCATCAGCAAAACCACTCCTCTTCCAAGCTCCCCTCCCTCGTCCCCGGACCAGGTGAACGAGACATTTTTCACCAAGCACTCGGAGCGTATGGCAGGGTGGGAGGGGAGTGGGAGGGAGGGGGTGTGTTCTTCCACTCATTTTCGGCCTCCGCACGAGCTATACCCACACCCACCCCTTCCCCCCGCGGAAATTTCGGGCGCGTGAATGGACACCGAGGTGTATTCCGCAGAGACCATTGAAAACGCCTCTTGTCGACGCTGGCCGGACTCAACGTGGCATCAAAGCGTTTTGTTCGAGAGGGCAATGTGTCTTCGGCAGCGCTCCACATGAGAAATGAACCGGAGGACAGAGGAGGGCGGAGCGATATTAATCCTGAGGTTCCGGCTCATTTATGGAACTGGAGATATTTTTCCCACCGTTGACAAGAGGAGGTGAACTGGAAACTTAATTCATGCATAACCTAGTCCCATACTAGAAACCATGTAATTCACTCCCATCATTTATAAAAATAAGGACGCAAACGTATTCCAGATATTTAGAGGATTTGGCCAGAGATACGATTTTAAAAGAAAACTTTAAGCTCAAAAATGTGGAGTGCTTGAGGACTGCGGAGTTCTCGTCGGCTTCGAAGAAAATACGACATTCCTGACGTAAAGGGAGACGTTTACCTATCAAGTAAAACTTTAAGGAAATAAGTTTAGAATGCCTCATACAAGTTTTTTTCTCGCTATTTCACCCTTGTTAACGGGAGATGGCTGGTAGTGGATGTTACTAATGTCGGTAAAAATAGATAATTGTTTGGAATTAACAGAATATAACAGTGGAAAGAAGGGAGGGAAGAGAGTAATTTAACCAACGCATTAGCCTCATTCAAGGAGGTGCCACCACCCAAAGAAAGAATTATTACTGAAGCATCCTTTTCTTGCTGGAAGAGAAGACTTCACGCTTACTTTTAACAATCCTATTGCATAAATATTCCAGGTCATATTTTCGGATTAACAAATCTTAAATTACAGGAGATGAAGGGCGAACACAATTGCAGTTTTGAAATCTAGAGCTTTCTGAATCTGTAAAAAAGTCAGATGCCTTTCTAGTTAAAATTTCTCTGACTTGAGCATTTGAGACTAAATAATACAGTTATAAAATAAAGGAATCTTTATGCTAACTAACTGATCTTAAATTCTCATTGGCAATATATGGAGCACTAAAAATATTACTAAAAGATGTACTCGTAAATTAATTTTTAATCATTTATTTAACATAGTGTAGGCTTGTCATTGGTAGGCGCATTATTTTTAAATAATTCGGTAAAGTATTAGAACTTCTAAATAGTCTTCGAAAGTCATGGTTAAATATCCCAAACGGAATCATCCAAAACAGAGGGGCGGACAGCGAACAGAACATCCATATTACAGGCTGAGTACTGTACTTAATCAATGCACTCATCACATGAAACTCGAATAGCAGATACGAATGACATTGGTATCCAGCCGTGCTATCTAGCAATGAAGTAATTTTACATAAATTCTCTCTCTACACTGGTAACAAATTACTGACATATCTGATCTCAATTATGTATTACAACAACATCCATTCTCCGTGAGTAGTTTCAAGAAAGAGATCAATGATGCAAGGATCTTATGAAATTTATTAGGTTCATCTGTTCCCCAAGAATAAAACGTCATTAGATACTCCTAAATATTTTTACAACCAATAAGATATACGCAATATTCTAATAAGAACTGAGCACAGATATCTTAAATACGGTGTAATAATCATTTTCTTATCACAAAAATATCCGGTTATTTGTCCAACACGGGATGATATCTATTTAAGCTGTGATGATTAAAAAATGACCTAACCACTGACTCATCAAAAACGATTAAAAACAGAATTAATTCTGTACAACTAATTTTTTCAAAAATTTTTGCAAAAAGTTGTTGCATTCAGAGCATCAATACTAGTGAAAATAACTATCATTTGATGCAACTACACTGATAGACACAATAAAAATCAGATACGTCAGGAGCATAAATTATATTATTTGGCTAATTGGTTAATTCCTATGCTTAAAAAATAACAAAATGGATGCGAATAAACAGGATGAACTGCGGAGAGATCTTCTCGATTGCAAGCATGATGATGTAATTTATCAGGAATGCAACAAGCACTGGGTTAGAATGAAAGATACGAAGTATATCCAATGGATATTATCCATGTTTTAAAATATGTTGTAAGTTACAGAACTGTGATGCTAGAATTTCAATAGGTGGCGCTAGGTGGCAATAGGTGCTAGCAAGGTTCGTCTATATCTATATAGACGGACCTTGGGTGCTAGTTTTCATGGTGTGGCGCAATCTTTATACCTAAGGTTGATGTTTTGACTATATATTTTTAGTTCCCATCCCACGAGACTCGGCACGAAACACAGGAGTGGCAGATATTTGAGTGCAGGCCTTTCGCCTACATTTCTGTAGCACAGGGCTCACTAATCTATGCGTTGGATGAGTTGGAAATCGGGCACCTCTGAGCTGATAACGATATCCAATTGTGTATTACTCTTGGCAAGGATTACGAGCGTGGCGAGATTCAGGATAACGCAGACAAACCTATTTACTATCCTGCTTGGACTCATTTCACGACTGGTACACGGGAGAACGAAATGGGATTTGATTAATCTCCAGCTCGAAATGAGTTAAGGTGTGAGGACGTAGGAGTCGCTGATTGACTAAGTTGGTGAAAAGAGAAAACAAAATCTTAATGAGCCTCCACTCTAATGTAGGATTCCGTTTAATTTATTCTTCACGGGAGAGATGATGGTAACATGGCGAGTCTTTCTGCTATCTTTGACCGATGGCAATCTTTGAATGCCTACACGAATCTCGATAAAGTCGCCCACTCGCAGTTTCGTGCTTAATTAAAGTAGGGGCTATTTTTGTCCTCCCCCGTTCGATGGCGACTCAAAGGAATTTATAATACTGCACGCATTTAATTCCATCGTTAAGGGAAATTGATAACGATCTATAACCACTAATACAGAATGCCAATTATATCCTTAATTAAGGTCCTGCTGTCTATCACTTCGTGACAATGCCCCATCAACCATTCCTCCCACGGCCTGACCACTGACGCAAGATAAGCCATACAGGCCATAGCCCAGCAAAAACACTGATGTTATCACACTATACCTGTATGTTGGAGTAAAATAAAAAGAGGAAACGATATTATAACATGGCTTTGACTGAATAGCCTAAAGACTCGAGGAATTTTTGAAACGCTTAATTATTAATAATGGGGTCTTGTGTAGTGCATTGAAATGCTAAATAGAACTCAAGCAACTGCAGTCACCAATGTATTACATTATCAACCATTTTCTGCGGGTACATTCAAGAAAGAGGCGCTTGGATTATTCACTATCGAACTTTGACGAGTGAACGCTTGACGAGTGATACTTGAATTATTTATGTTGCTACTTTATATTTCTCATATCGGTACTTAGGACTACTTCCGTCTCAAGAAATTCAATCGTAAGGATTAGTTGTGAATACAAATGATTTATGACTGCTGTTTTTTATAAAATAAAATGGACTGTGCACTAATTGTCTCACGTTGAGTGTTAAAACTTCATATGTTGGATTTTGATACAAATTTTCTTCTACGCAGAAATGACATTAGTTCCGTAAAATTGGTGTCGAAATGATTCAATTTGGACCTCTTCTCAAAAGAAGGGGTAAGTAGTGTTTAAATCAAGTATTTTTTACAATACCTCGATGATGAACATATTAACTGCAGCCCATGAAGAGAAAGGTTTTCAGTATTGGACGTGAGATCATAGAATTTTCACTAGCCAAGGCAGGGCAGCAGCCAACATGATACCTAGATTTCCCGATTTTCATCATGTTCAGAGGATCATAAGAAAGGAACTAGCTGTCATGTAGACTTGAGACCTCCTGAAATACAATGGACATGTTTGATGAATCGTTAAGGACCAACGCTACTCTACTTTCTATAGATTTTTTAAAAACTTTCATTAATGCCAGGGATTCTAATAGCGGAAGGGAAGTAATCTCACAAAGCAAAGGGTTTCTGCTTCCATTTCAGACTTCGGAGATATATTTTCTTGCAATCTGTGACAAAATCACTCCAAAAATATACCTAGGCGCTGTATCGGCAGCGGAGTCGGGAGGCAGCGCAGAAGCGATGATAATAAAGTTATGGGAGTGAGGTAAATCTACCTCACATCAAAAACTACATTGAGGGATCAAATCATAAATACTCATGAATTTTCAATAAATGCACGATCATAAGGTAATGGGGGCGTGAACCTGAAATCAAAATCACTGTTCTATACCCGAAATCGTACGATGGAAAAGAAATATAAACTTTGGTGAAAAAATTAATCCTCTAACCAGAGCAGTTCACTCATAAATTAAAAATCTAAAATAAGCAAAAGGTGACGTCCACCTAACAAACTGCTCAATGACTTCAACGGCATCCACCTCCCTTCCTCGACTATTTTGGGGTTAACTGTGGGGGCCAGAGGAAGGGGGAGAGGGGGCCAAAAACTTATTTGAACAAAGCTTCTGCGCATTGTTTAAATAAACCAAAATAGCCGAATAACGAAATTCACTCAGTACTTTTCATGTACATTAAAGCGTGAATAAAACTTTACTCAAGTTTACTCTTTACTCAAGTTTATACTCAACTTTACTCAAGTTTATACTCAACTTTACTCAAGTTTATACACTTATTCAAAAATTACTATGCAAGCAAATATGAACTGCCTTACGAAAAACCTCACATAGAGTCTAACAACTACTTTCTTCGGCAGGATTAGCTGCGTCCCCCACTGTGGTTGGGCAAAGGAGCTACACAATCTCAGTTGTGGTGGGACGAGGGGATAACGTATGATTCTTTCGCACGCCCACTCAAGCGAAGGGGTAAAAACATCAGTTGTTCACCGCCTATAACTTGAAAACTGCATTACGTATCGAAGAACGGAAAATACGAATCTTTTTATTATACAAACTCCGTCAGATTCGGCAATAAAAATAGGGTGAACGACTCCTTTGATGCATGTATTGATAAATAGAGTGAAAGGTAATCACAAAAATACTTGCTACTGCGCAATGGCAGAGTATAAGAATCCACCTCATTGATAGAAATCAATACCATTTTGCGGGGCAAAGGCCCCAGTTATAAGCTTCGCACCGATTGATAGCATCCGCCTGAAGAGCACGGAGGAGCTGACCAGGCAAACATACCGCGATCGCGCGGTTTTCACCACTTGAAAATCAATACCAAGCATCGCTAATTCAAGTGCAAACACGAAAAAAAGGGAAGAGTGACAAAATGCTGCATTAATATGCTTGGAATATTCAAACTTGTATGAAGAATTAATTTCGCAACACGGCACAAGAAAGCGTACTGATCTCCTCGTTTAATTAGACATCAGGTATTCATAGTAATAAGGGTTAGTAATAGCAGGACTACAGATAAATCAGGTTTTAGAGAGCCGAAACTACCGAGGATATTCTCCAAGCAATAATCTGAACTTGATACTATCTATAACATAACAACATTCATAACTGACTGCAAATGTGGACTTTTTCGAGACCCTTGCATTGCCGGCATAGTGATCTTCAAGTGATAAACGTTACAAGAAGACCGAAACGATGTAATAATCAGCCAAAGCAACGGCTTATGAAAATTAAAAATATAGAGGAAAGAGTGTCGTTTGCGTGCCAATCGCACGAGAGGGAGAGAACGAAAATAAAAAAGCAATCAAAACTCAGCCTTGGGAGCTGAGCGAGGAAAGGAACGTTCTCAATAAGCAGATCCACTTTCCGCAATATAATCATTTATTTTTCCAAGAAGAAGAAATGTAGAAAAAAAGAAAACTGGAAGAATAATTAACAGGATAGGGGGCAGCATCTCTGATTGGAAAGCACCAACACGCAAACCTTCCGATCTTCCACAACTCCGTGGATTAAGGGAGGCGAGAACTCCGGAAATAAATCGACGCCTTTGTTGTCTCAAGGGATGTGGGGTGGATCGCATCCCCAACCTCTCCCCCACCAGACAAGGACGGCATCGGAATAACGCGACTCAGATATGTCTCCCCTACCTCCCCGAAAAACTCAGTCGGACTGGGCGGGGGCTGGATTTCCATTGATCCCTCCCCCTCGCTCCTTTTCGGCGACGAGACCTTCTTCCCTACGGACCGAGTGGTCTTAATCAACCGGGGAAGATGGGAGGGTTTTCGAGTGGCTGACCCCGAAGCGACCCGTATTATTGATGTGGAAATCGGTCAATGGTGGGGAGCCACCCCAGTCTTCCCTTCCCTACCTCTCTATTTCCTCACCCAAAGGGGAAAATCCCTGTAAACCTCTCAACCTTAAGCTCCTCGGAATAAACGGCAAGGAAAAAATACCAAGGGTACGGGACGTTGCATCAACTTTGTTTTCAATTATCACCGCAATCTTCGGAGGGGTGACTAATCTGAATGCTGGAAATGTGGTGGGCAGGGTCTATTGAGAAAAGATGGAGGGATATTTATTCGCCTACTTGGCATGAGAATGAGAGCATGGCGATTTAAATTTCCTCTCCTTCTAGGGTCCGAGGAGAAGTCCAGGGAGGAGAAAAAATGTCGGCTATCTGGGTATTGAAATTAGCTTTCACGAGGCCGAGCAGAACTTCAATTGCGATATTTCATTAATTCTTCGGAGAAATATAAAGACTGAGTTTACTACCTTGACTGAATAAAATGAAAAGAAATTCAAAATTGGACTGAACTCTATTCCTAGAAAGAGTCGATGTAATTATTTACCTTTAGAGGAAGGTGAAAAAATGTACCTTACACCTGAAGTCTCTTTGTATTATTCTGCAAGGTATGCATACATTTTTAATCAATAAACTTTCTTCAAAAGGAATTTGAAAGAATACGACAATTTAATTCCTAGCTTTTCATTATAAAACGTGTATCAGAAAATATTTTCCAAAAGCAGCTTTCCTTAATTCAGAAATGGACTTGAACGTCATCTTGCACAGGTGCCACGCATAATGCCGTTTTTGCCTAATTATTTATTTAATTGCAAGATTAGGCTTTAAGGAGTTGCTTGAATGAATGAATATTGTGTTCCCATTCCAAGCATGAAGTACTGGTGAACTAAAAATTTAGTGATAGTCATTATTATGAAATAGGGAGAATTTCTTATTTCTACACAGGAATGTTCACAGGAAATTCAAAACCTTATATTCCAATTAAACCTAGCATTTTTCCATGAGAAAATCAAACTGTATCTTTCTTGTTTAAAATAAAGAAATTTAATTGATAATGATTACAGCTAGCTGGGTTTCCGTCCGTTGAGAGCGGTGAACTCCTTCCCTGAGTTCTGTTTCAAAACGCGTTGGGCGCCTCTCACCATACCTATCAAGCGATAAATATCTATTTAAAAAATAATATTTACTCTGAGAAGAAATTTAGTTTGATGTAAACATGGCTGAACGCCATTACATGCCGACAGCTCCATTCGACACGTTCTCCATCAAACTTTTGCTCACCTAAATCTGACCTGTCTTCCGCCAGACACGCTCATTATCCCAGTCGACGATTGACACGTAGCGTATGCGACGGGAATTCCTGGGCCCCAACATCCTTCTCCCATCGCTGGGTGCAGGTGCACCACGTGACCGAGGGAAAGAATTTCCTGTTTGAGATTCCAGAAACCGGGGAATGGAAGGGCGAATTATTTTTATCTTAGACCAAAATAATCTTCACCCCTCCATGAAATCAACACAGCGGAAAATAATAATGCAACGTGAACACCAGAATACCTATGTGCTATAATTTGCCATCAAGCGTCTTAAAGGCTTATGCTTAGAGCCAAATATAAATACCTATAAATTACTCAAGACTTACCATGCTTTTCACAGCTAACGCGTCCTAAGTAATGCACGTCAAACCCCATCAACTAATATTTCTGAACTTTGCATCAAGAATTGAGACAAAGCTGTGTTTTCCATTCAACAGAGTACTAATGTTAGTAACCAGCATACATTACGTATTAGATTAAAATAAATTTAAAAAAATATGATATAAGGAATTCATGAAAAATTGTTTTGTCCTAAACATTCCTCATGGTTAGGCTCGTAAAAAGTTGTTGCAAATTAAAATGAAATGGTTACGTAATTAATACAAAATACCTCCCTATAAGATTAGTATTTAGCGTTTTATCTTTCTAGATATACTTACCCTGTAAAACTGTAAGTATAGTGAACACCCTAATTAGAATTTTTGGAAAAGATAAAGCGACCACAAATAAAGAAATTCACATCCATGAGATGATGCGATTAATAAATGAATTTAATCAAGTTAATTCAATGCAGAAAGAGCAGCCATATAAACAGAACAAATTAAAGATCACTATAATCCCATTATAGGCCTAATATTTTTTATCCCTTATTAATTAGTAATCTACGACTGCCGACAAGCTCATAAAAATATTAGCCAAACAATATATACCTGATAAGCGAAGACCATGAGCAATTATTAAAGTGAAAAAACCTCTGAACTCTAAGTAGGTAAGTTAAGGTACAATGAACTTCAAAAACATCCCAATTTGAGCAACAGAAGAATATTCAATTTAAGATTTAAGATCAACCTGGTGTAAGCAAATAAGTCTAACTAAACATCCGCCAAAGAAATCTCTAAAACTGGGTAGTAACTCTCCGGTAGTTACGTAAAAGCTCATATATTATTATTATGCAGAATATGGGTTAGTCAAATCAAAATTTACAATAGGACAAACTCAAAGGATGGCGAAGGGGAAGAATTTATCAATTGCTCTTATTAACGGTTACCTGAAGTATATGACTACAGTTGAGAAGTTCAAGTTTGACAGGAAAAAGATGAAGAGAAATAATTTACTATGGGGTAGTAGTAGTGAGGAACAATATTAAGCAACGCATGAACTGCAGTGTATCTTATTTAACTTCTTTAACACCAACTGGGCTCAGAATATTTATTTGCTCAAGCCTATGCCTTTAAAGGGAAGATCATCGTATGCCGTAGGATATAAACGACATTCACTGGTAGCCCTACTAGATAGAAGAAAAAAAAATAATCCATTAAACTTTGAGTATTCGTGTTACCTTGGATAATGAAATAACACTGCCCCAAGTTTACTTCCCGTGATATTTCCAGTTTTGTCATAGGTTGAGGACAAATAAGATTAAAGGGAAAAATGGCAAAGCTTTAGCATATCATGTGGCTATAGTGCCTCTGGAAGTAAATCACATTTTTTTGGAGAATTTCCGTCTTGCATGAGTATCCTCAGATCCTACGTCAATGTTTGAAGCGGTTATCTTTGAAACCGGCCATAATTACTCTCTAGAAGTTTCTCAAGCATTTGAAAATCTGCTATCTTTGCTGAAACTTGCGGCGGAAAGGGGTTATCTGACAGACGGGGCCAACTTTGATTGAAGTTCAGAGATTAAAGGGAGGCAAACCGATTACGAAGATTAAACTCGCCAAATATTCACTAGATTCTTAGAAGGCGTATTGTATAAAATGGCAGAAAATTACCAAAATTTTATAATTTCATGTTACAACAAATGGTTTATTATATCATCGATTGCTCATGCTCATTGTATGGATATGCAAATAATATTTAGCATTACAATCAAGAATTTTTGTCGTATTATTTGTCGAAGCGATGTTGACATGAGATTCCCATAAATTAAAGATCCTACACTCGCAAAATGAGATTTTAGACTCGGGTGCTTAAAGCTCTCATTGATGACCACGGTTAACTAAAGTTGGGAAGAATTCATGAAATGTCCAAGTAAAAGAATTGTTTTTATGCTCATTCTGAACGTTTTGCAAGATTAAATATTGAGAAATTAATGGCCGATAAGGGAGAGATGCAAGTTAAAGAGTTGAAATGCCTTATTGCCACACAACTATGGGAGCAGGATAGGGGTCATTATGGCCAAACTGAAAGTCTCATTCAAATTCAGCCTCGGTTGCAGTATTTTGATGGAAGTGTATTGATGCTATTCGTAACCAAAACAAATTAGTTAACATTATACTAATCCAGTCTTCATACCATACCACACCATTTTAAAGTGAACAGTAGTTTCCTCTATTGGAAAAACTTACTTTAATTAGCATTAGTGTTAAAGATAGGCACAGTTCATATTTCACCTCGAGCCAAATTATTAGGCATAATGTTTAAATTACGCAGATATTTCCGTTCCAAAACTGAATATGGTATTTTTTAATTTTTTTCCACACTAATTTTTTAATTTAAAAAAAGCATGTTAATGAAAAAAAAATCACGCTTTCTCATTTAACCTCCTTGAATATGAATTTGGTCCGAATATTTCTATAAATAATCAACGAAGGTCAATGTTTATTTTAAGCGATACAGAAAAAATTCCACGATGCACGAGAGGAAATAAATGAATTTATGGACACCCTAGAATATAACACTCCACCCCGACAGCAATTGCCACAAATCGATGGAAACCAAGTTATCTCCAGTGCAGAGGTCGGAGCAAGAAATTTCGCCTCCGGTCTCGGAGAGCGAATCAAAGCGGCCGCACTCGGAGGGGCCGAAGGAAAACGAGGTACCCACAGCATCGCGGGAGCTCTTCCTAACGACGGACCAAGGTATCAGGCCCCGGGCACCCTTTACTTTTGTGCCCGGGAAGACCCGAGGGGGTCGGGAGGGGCAGACGCAACTCGGCTCGGATCAATCCCTTCGACCGTGGCGGATGGGATTAGTTCATCCGAGTAGGTCAGGAGGCGTCACCATCGATCGAAGCTCCCTTGAATGAATAAAAGAGGAGGGAAAGGGGTCGATGAAGGAGAAGGAAGTGGAGAGGAAAGGTGTTTTCCTTCGAGGGCTACGCCAACAACGGAAGAAGAGTGAACTAAGACGGGGTTCGGCATTGTAGAAAATAGTCGCAAGTAGATTTGAAAACTGAATAGGGATCGATAATCGGAGGAAATCAAGAGGAAAACTTTCGAATATGCCCTTTCAATGATATTTCATCAATTCTCAACTATATACAGGTGAAAAATGTAACGAAATCTCAATTAAACTCTAAACTGCTTGCAAAGGTTCCTCACGTCACGAACAAAAAACCGCTATTGAATTACCATGAAATAAAAAACATTAGGGTGAATAACTCTTGCTCCTATCTATTACCAATATGTGACACTCAGGTCAATAGAAAAATGAAGATAATCGTTGTTGCAAGTGCGTCAATATAGAAGTGTGCAATGAATCGGCATGAACAAGAGCCTTTTAGATTTGTCCAAAATTTATGGGTGTAACTTCTATCTAATGAATGTAAATTAAAATTAGAGACGAGAATCTGAGAGGATATTGGGTGCTCTTATAATCATTTATTAAAATACCACCAAATCTCACCATCTCAAGAAAACAATCATAATCTCAAGTGAAATTTAAACTTAAATGAATATCCGGGGCGGGACTCGGAACTACGAAGATCGGGTCGTCTGGTCTAAGCGTTACCAAACACACTTACACCGACAGGGAACATATAAATACGATTTTAGCGATCCCAATCGATATTTTTCACGCATTAATTTGGACTTTTTATATTTTACAAATTCTGTGACTTGACTAGACGATATGGTAGTATTAATCGGATACACAAGAAAGAGGTGGAAGTTAATTGGCCGGAATAAAAATTTGCCGATGAGTTAAAGACCGTTAAATAACCGAACTTCGCATTTTGACTGGCGTTTTTTCCACGAATCAACGATCATGGATATCTCTAACGATCACCACAATTTTATCGGCAGGTGCGCAGTCCAATTTGGACCCAGTGCCTTGAAGGTTCGAAAGGGCGTAGGCGGGCTCCGCATCTTCAACGGAAAGAAAGATCGAGATCTCCAAGGGAGAACGTGTGGAGAGATGTTGGTGGGAGGCCGAGTTAAGACATCTGCATACCGATCCATCCTGATCCCATCCCTTCCTCCTCGACTGCCTACATATCACTGTCCGCACGAGAGAGGAAACGAGCGAAGGGGCAGAGGGATGGGCGAGAGAGGGAGAGAAGAAAGGATTAGGAAGGGAGAGACCGAATGGACGGGCGGAGGTGTGAGGTCCGAAGAATGCGAAGGGAAAGTGTAAAGGATTGGGCTGCCGGTCGATGCGTGGGACGTCTTCTTTTGAGAGCTAACTTTACAATAATTCCACATCACCCCCCTCCAGTAGATTTCTCTCCTTCACTTCCTCTGCAATTGTTATGTCGGTTTCCTTTCCACTAATACATAAGACATTGCTAGGCTTGACTTCGTGGAACCACATATTGATTATTACTATTATAAGTATTCTAGCGGTGAAGGTAGGTTTAAATGGACATTTAATTCTTCCCACCCCCTAAATTTCACACGTTGTCCCTCTTCAGCCCCTCATACCTTCTGCCACCTATCATTCCATCCAAGCTACCCGTTCTTCTTCTCCCGCTTCCCCGCTTACCCAACGCCCTTCCCTCAATCACCTCCTTCAAAACACCATCCCCTTTTATTACCTTTTCCATCCACACCTTCTGCCTTCTCCTAATTTCATCTATCAAATTTCTTTCCTCTCCTACCAATTCTAGCACTTCATCGTTCGTCTTCCTTTCGACCCACTTTATTTTATCCATTCTTCTCCACACCCACATTTCAAAAGCCCTAAGTCTATTTTCATCTTCTTTTCGCAAAGCCCACGTTTCCGCCCCATATAGTGCAACGCTCCATATTAAACTTTTCACTAGTCTTTTCTTCACTTCCCTACTCAACGCCCCTGTCATTAGCTCACGCCTACGAGTAAAGGCTTCTTTTGTCAATGCAATTCACCTTCTCACTTCAATGCTGCTATACCCTTTTCCTTCCAACACACCACCCAGATAGCCAAACTGCTCCACCTGCTCCAGCTTAACGTAAGTGAATTCACTTTGTAAAATTCCACAGATTTATTAAAACCGATCTAGGTTTCGACTTACACAGTCATTATCAAGGTCATCTTGATAATGACTGTGTAAATCAAAACCTAGGTCGGTTTTAACAAATCTGTTTAATTTTACAAAGTGAATTCATTTACGTTATCCTATCCACTACACTGGCATCCCTCCCGAAGACCTTTTTTGTGTGTGGGGGTGTGCTTGAATCGCTTGGGACTGATTCCAGTACGTAACTAAGGACTCACTCGTATGTTTTTACATTGTGTTCGGGATTATTCCGTACCGGAATCAATCTCGAACGATTCAAGCACATCCCCCAAAACTCTAAAACTCAAAACCCCTTCAAAACTCTGTAGTGATAGAGATTATTTGCTAGGGGTTCAGAATTCCTACTCGTAAGGCGTCTGCTGAAATTGGTTGAGGAAAAAGAAATTTACACAGAGCATTTAAGAAATGGTAACATATTCGTAGAATTTTCGATACATAACTTGCTTAGTTCAATTTTCTACGTCTAAGGTTGCTATTCTGAACAACAAAAGGTCGGCCTTATACGCCATAATAGCGGAAAAAGTCGATATTTTCAAGATTATTACGGCCTAGTCGTTATATGCTATTCTGAATGCCGAAGAGTCACCGGAAGTCGGAATTCTATAGATTACCCATAGCGCGGTCGCAATATGGTATTCTGAACGGCAGATAGCAACCGGTCGTAATATTACTCCCCGATTCTGAAAACCGGGAAATCTGGATAGCGGGACGTAAATCAGTACGCTGAATGACTTTCAAAAGTAGTTCGAGTAGTATCGGGTATATATTCGACGTTTGTTTACTAATTGAATTCAGCCTTCACGTCTTCATTTCAAGTTTCGGCAATTTTAATGCATATATAGAAGCCCGGGGTAGGCTACGATTAGAGAAAGTGAGACATATATGTGTTTGTTTTTGTGAAATAAGTTGACTTTTGTGTACTATTGAATTCGTTGTCGCTGGTGGTGCCTGTTTTAGTTTCACGGCTTCCGTCCCACGCCCCTGTGTAAGCCTACTACCATTTATAAATGTTATAAACGAGAATAATAACAGAAGGATAGAATATATCCATTTGAAGTGATGGAGGAGAGATTTATTAACCATTTCCGTGTGTCAAAGGGAGAGACATTGTAAACTGTAAACTGGCTTGATTAAAACCTGCGGCGAGAGAAATCCTGGCTTGATGATGGGTAAATACTCATTAATAGACCAAAATAGTACACGGGGAAAGTGTGATGTGCCATATACCTTATTTCAAAGGCAGTTTATTAATCTGAACGTACTTACAGTTTAGAGTACCTTTGATTAGTTATTTACTTGCCCAATGAATAGTAATAAATCTCCTGCCGACAATAATCCTTTCCATTTTATTGTTAATTTACAACATCTCCATTGGGGCGATCTTAATTGTAATTATTATATTAATAACTATGGTTACCCTTGAGTCTAAACAATTTTAATTTCGCTTCAATTGTAAACAAGCAATAGTGATTTCATGAAAACATGTATAGTATGCTGTCAGAAGTCAGAAAACGACCCAGATCGACTATCCACTAATAATTCATCTATCGCTGTAGTGTTTGGTTTAGTTAAGAAATTAATGGTAAACCCTTGGTGAAATAACCAAGGGAGCTACCAGTACAGAAACGGCTTATTGCTGAAGGTGAGAAGCTGTCGGTAGGCAATGTGTGGAAGGTGTCACTTAATAATCCTGAAGGGTACAGAAACCACAAGTATTTCCCTTATATTAATGTGCAAATTGTAAAAGTGTATTGTGTATAATGTGTATTGTATGAAACTATTGATCTTTTATGATGATAAATACGGTTTTCGTACGAGTACTCTAACCTCCATAGCAAAACATTTATTGTTCATCAATACCATTCACTGTCCCTGAAGATGATAAAGTAATTAATATAAGTTCTACCGCTTAATACTTGTGATGATCGGATGAATATAATGAATGTGGTTGCTTACTCCAGAGCGAAGCATTACCAATTCATCATTAGTAAACTCGTACTCACATCATAAGTACGAGTTTATTATCATTCATTGGCGTAATAAACGCCAATGAATATTGTTAATGAATATATTTTCAAAATATGACCTATTCTCTGGCATACGTTTTTCTCGTAAAATAGCCACAAGTTCATATTTATAACTAAAAGGATTTTAATAAACTACAGGCGTAAACAATTTTACGACGAGTTTGGCACTTTCATATGCAAATGTAAGCAGGAGAGTTACTTCAGTTAACCATGCTTGCTCAAAAGATACATTAATCTGGATAAATACGCAAATTTTCCAAGCTGGGAAATAAATTATACAAGTATAATTTAATATATTAATATCACCTGCTCGCTGGCCATTGTGAGAGGCGTAAAGTTGGCCGTGAATCTGTCCCAAACTGTCCCATAAGAATGTAAGCAAGCTTTGGCATTGGCTACCGGAATCTTTGTTTTCTGATCTTTATGGTTCTCATACCGGAAGGGGCGAGTACAATTATTACGGCTCAGTAATAGGTAATTTATTTCCCACCTCGATTAAGAAGAGCAGATCAGGCAATAATGACCCGTGGAATAGCGCGGCCTTATAATAGCAAACGTGATTCAGAATACCAGGCCAGAAGTGTACTTCGAAACCACAGGAAGCAAAAATGCGGTGAAATGAACGATTATTACCACAACGCAAAGCAACAATGAGTGTCCATACTTATTCCATTGAAGGAATACGACAGTATTAAGTTTTCACAGAGAAATACGAAAGGAGCAAAATATACGAAATCTCCTTGTAGTAGCGTCAATGAAGGACGTATTGAGTCCAGAGGCTCGTCCGGCAAGAGAGGTGGAACTGCAATCCTATGAATGACTTTCGTTTAGAGTAAGGTAATACTGACACAATTTTTTCTCTTTTCTTCAAATTCCATTAATAAGTTGAATAGAACCGGCCCCCTTGTTTAAGCTGCCCTCAGCCTTCGATATACTTCTACAGTACTTCAATCTACTGATTTTTGAGGTACTATACTCGGATATTTTTAAATCCAAATACAATAAGTGTGGAGAAGGCTGCCTTGGTATCAATTTTCTGGTGCGCAGATTCCTCGGCTCTGCTCGATATTTTTTCAAAGGAGAAAGTAATAAAAACTTTTTCCAGTCAGATAATCAGTGAGAAACCTTTCACTAAAAGTTTATGTGCAAAATTTATGTATCTAATGGTTTCACGAAGTGAAACTTCTGTTTTAGATGTAGGATAACAAACCCGACACAACTTTATTCGTTTGTAATATTGGGCAGATTGTAATATTGTAAAATTGGCACCTTGGTGTTTACCAAAGTATGGACCACACATCTCCTAATATCACATCAATCATGTTCGGTAAGGGCGTGTTCTCTGCCATTCATGATGATGAAAGGAGATGGATGGAGAGTTAGTGAAGCATGTATAATTTGCCACGTTGAACCTGACCTGCACATTTTTATTCAATGATATTGTGAAACAGAATATATCTCGGAAAACACCAGCAACCCAGAGTTAAATAAACTCTTTATTAAGATATTTGTTTTTTTACCCCGACTCTTTGATACATCTAGTGAGAAGAACATGGCTATGTGGAAAGAAAATAGAATGTTAAGATCACAGACCAATATGACATTTTTATGCCAATGACTTTGAAACTGAAACGCAGAAATTTAGTTGGTCTTTAGCAGGAAACCTTTTTTGAATTAATTATTCCGAATAATTATGAAAAATGTAGATGTTTTATTTTAAAAACAAATTTAAACAATAATAAGCCGACTGAAGTTTAAGTAGCGAGTTTAAGGGTAAAAAGAGATTTTCAAGCTCAATATCACTCAAATAAAGGCATTTCACTATCACAGGTTTCACGTGCGTATAAAAAAAATGGTAACGTAGTGTAAGCAGGTCAAAGTATCTATTAGAAGCATTAAAAAATAATAAACAGTTCCTCATGTTATTACAAATCAATTATTTTTTTAATCGTATTGTGACGGCAGTAGATCGAATATTCTATTTCTTACATGATACGAAAATTTTTATTTGTAATATCGTTTTTCAATCTGAAAGTCTAAAAGAAAGAGAAAAATATACTAGGCTAAGTCCTTAAGGAAAATATTTAACCTCACATGCAATTTTTTTCATTACTGATATTAACGGAACAAAGTTTTCGGTCATATATTCATGCAGAGGAAATCGACAATTCCTATCTTTATCACATCCGAGGAGTATTGGAAGGATGTTAAAGGATGACATCGTATGGGATATGCGGAGAAGGAAACAAAGGGTGCAAAATAAATTAGCGGTGCTAATATTAAGAGGTGATAATGGAACCAAGAGAAGAGCTGCGTCAAACAAATCCTAGGTTTGATGAGCAGCCGTGATAATGATTTTGATAAACACAGCCTCAAACCGCTGTAGGTGCTACCGGGAGCAATAACGCTTGGTTCGAAGATGGACTACGACGGGTGAAGAATGGGGGCATGGCAGGATGCTTTCAACCGTGATACCAGCAAAACAGTTCGAGCGGGAGAGTGGATGCACTAAGGAGGTATTGCACTCCGGTTCTGGGACAGGATACTTGCCCTAACACCGCTTCCATAGTACCCTACCGGCACTGGGTCACCTCGACTTTCAGCGCACAGAGAGCAACGCGCCTTGGGGTGCAAATAACGTGAGCCAGGAAACCGGGCGAGCCGGAAACGCCCTCTCTGTGTGAGGGAAGGAGTGAGGATGTGGTCGCCAATGAAGAACGTCAGAGTGGAAATGACCCATCTGCCAGCACCGCTGTCTTCTCAACCGTTGAACGAGCCGGAAGTTTTCGTGCGTCATAGAGAAAATGTAAATGTAGAATCTCTGTACCATTTTGTTCCCGATGGCGACGAAAAAAATGAATTCTCTGAAACCTCTGACCATAAAAATCACAGAAATTGATCATTACAAGGATTGAAGGTTCTTTAAAGCAGTGTAAGAAATCAGTTCAATATTGAGAACACTCACTGCTTAATTTATTCAATATATGCACTTTGCATAGAAATCATATCCTTTTAGTATGAGTTATGAACTAAGGATCATTGATCACTTAATTTTTACTATAATTCCAGAATTCCATCTCTATCATCAATGAAAATATTTCAGCGATTCCTCAAATTTTTGACTCGCACAAGAGTAAACTCAGCGAGGAAAAACACATCTAAAACCAGACATTTTCTAACGCTCATTCCCGATCATAACTGCGTTCTCAATTTGATCTAAACATGCAATTTCTCCTATTCATCATAGCTTTAAGTTATTCGCATTGATATTTTTTTACGGCTAGAGTAGGGTTTAATGGAGTCTCCACGCATTTACAGGAATTGATTTTTCCAAACGTACCCATTCCCAAGGTACGAAATTTAATGCAAAATTGAATCTTGTATCAATATCTTTTCTTATTTGGTTACTAAGTTATTGCTGTTTCAGGCATAAATAAATATCTCGATTGAAAACATAAAATATAATTACCCACACTTAATGAGCAGTTTAAGATAGTTTTTTCTGAAAATAAACTGTTCCTTTGTCAATTTTCGACTCGCTATTCTCTGGAAGTATAAAAAAATAAGATCTTCTTTGGAAAAATATATCAGTGCATTCATGAAAGTACCAAGAAGACAATAGGTTACTTAGAGCCAGCAAGTAAATAAACGCACCTTATTTCGTATTAAATTCAGCCACCACTTTTACAAAACAATCTACGTCACAAGTAACGGTGATGGTGCCAGCAAAAGGTCAGATCCGTCCTCACTCAACAGTGACACTTTTTTCGAAATTTTTGGGATTTTACTGAAGCACATGAAGGAATATGGAAAGAGTCACGCGATCTTTGGGAGGATCAATAAATGCTGCGGAAAATTCATCGCTGATGCTCGCCTGCGGTCGCAGCCAACAGCGGATTAAAGGGATTAGATACAAGACAAAGGGTAATAAAAAACCGGATAGGTCCCCCTTTCCAAAGCAATGTCTGGCTTAATACAGCAACTAATGTGACAGAAACTTTACGTAAGGCTATTCATATGTCTCTTAGCAGCAGTTTATTCTTCTAAATTTCAGAGAATATTGGTCAACTTGCTTGCAAACAACAGTGACATGAATGTCGATCCTATAAAAGGCTCAACATGCCGCATATTACCATACCTTTAACCTACTATGTCCAAGCCACAGGTCATCAAGCATTTTCCACTTTTGTTCCCATTTGAGTAGTACATTTCTTGAATTTATACCTCTCATCTATGAGTTATGCGTGTAATTATGTCACTCCTGTGCATTTCAAGTAGATTCCGCAGTACAGTCATATGCAATATTATTGTTCACTATCAAATAATTCAAATTTGGCGGTTCGCTCATAGCTGGTTGTCCATTTACACAGTGTGCTAGCTGTTACTTTCTTCTGTCTTCGTTTTCCCCAGGTTTGGAAACATATAATCAAGCTTCCCACATTTTTTCACCCACGAAACCCCTCTCATTCCGCACTAGCAAATATTCAGCTAGATTGGGCACCGTTACAGAATAAGGCTCTCGTCCACGAATGTATCCGCTGAGTTGCGCCACTAGCGAGTCGACGCCCACGGTGGGCGCCAAGTAGACCTCACCGGGGCGGCGCCATGTTGCCCAAGTGTATGAGAGCCTCCCATCGGGTTCTGTATTTAGGAAGGGCGGCGTCCTCTATTCCGTCGCTAGGGCGCCAAAGGAAACACCCTTCTTCCCATTCCACGTGCTATCCGAATATTGCAAGCTAGCAGGGATAGGAGCTGAACTGACCATATTCCAGAAATGTAAGGATTTTAATTACGACACGGAAATATTCTACTGCTTTATGATTTTAATATCGACTGTCCCCAATAACACAAAAGGGCTTAGAGGGGATATTGCACTGTTTATTTACCATGCTTTTATTATCTTGGAGTTTTACTCCAGCAAACTTGCTAATTTTTAAGAAAAGAATATTATCTCCACACCTTCGCTGTCATATCCCCATATTTTATTTTAATTAAAATGTCATTTACTCATTCATTAGAGTCAATTGTTTAAACGACACTACTGATTTTACATCATATTACATATCTATGTAGCTCCGATGGCCGCAGCGCTCTAGCCGGTGAAGCAACCTGGCGGCATTCCAGCCCAATGATCATAGGACCAAATCCCGCAAAGAGTATGGATGATGCGTAAGCTTTAGACATAAAAGTGGCATTGAAGCAGATGCTGAGAACAGTCTTAGCAGATGGAGCAACCTGAAACCCAATTGTTTAACTTATTCTGCCTTATGTTATGTCTAACTTCAATTAATTTGCCAGATATCATTGTGGGTAATCAGTCTTAGGATTGATAGCATTCGGCTCTTCAATTGAATCATCTCTCACATAATAGGAATAAATAATTAATTTTAATCCTTCATTTTCTGCTCATTATAACTCATCAGCCTTTCAGCTTTCTCTATTAACTTTCCTCCATTATACAATCTTTATCAACGTGTCGCAAAAATATGCCCAATTAGAGATTCTCCCGTCAGCATTACACCATTTTCATCAATTCCCTTTATTTTATATAGGTTTTTGAATCAATTTTGCTATAGTTTTTTGGTTTTAAATTGTTTTATATCATCAAATTATTGATACTCCAATCCGCACTTTTCGTGAGGCTGTACTAGGATTCGTGAGGTCCTCATAAAATGAACTGTACTATTGTATACATCTGAGTTCATATAATTATATAATACCACTTTCCTCATCGCAAAGTATGGAGACTGCACATAGGAACCAAGTCTTCAAGAAGATGAAGAATCATCTTCAGTATATTAAACACACAATTTTCACCATTATATCCATTAGTTTAATTTAAAATTAAAGCCACAAAAAGTGGACTCCTGACCCAGCCTAAAGATCATGTCAAATTAATTACCAAATTAAATGATATCAAAGATACTACGCGAATTGACATACAACAATATGCAAATATATTCCATGAATATTTTAAATTCCTTATAGTCATGATAATTATCTTCAGAATGAAAAATTATAGCAGCAGTTTGCGTAACACACAGAATAAGGCATTTTCTAGGTGCAGGAAAAAAAAGGTAGTACTATTAACAGGTTCCTTAAATCAGTCAATGAAGTAGAATATAACCGTGGAGCCACATCGGGACACACCTGAGTAGTCTTCTGATTTTGGCCAGGAAGTTAAAAATAGATGCCGTCATACTTAAAGCAAATAATAAACATGAGCTGCTGCTCTCTGCATCCAACGCTCACAAGCAAACACAGAATGTGGCAACGCCGAGCAAATACCAAATATTGTTTTCCGTGTCACCATGAGCGCTCCGACGCAAATTTACGGCACTTATGCAAACAAAAATTTTAATCTCAGCATCATGAAACGTTCACGGAATGTGCATTCATCCTCCCGAGATAATAAATTCCTTATCATTTTATTTCCATGGAAAGCAATGGCAAACGCACCAGCGCCAAGAGAACGACTTCTTGCAAGTTAAAAAAAATACATCATTGCCATTTCATAGCATTCCTACGATTCTCTTTTCATTTTGCGCGCACCTCCACTTAGTTTTCACAGTTTACCATTGTAGTGACTTTAATATCCATAGAATTAGAGTTCAATTTCGCCTTGAAATAACCTATCTGGTAAATTTTTGGCGATCTCTTTGAACCTAGAAGTAATTGCTTCATTAAGTAAATACCGACAAGAAGACAAACCAAGCTAAATTATAACAATTCTTCTTAATTAAAGTTTAGATTCCAAAACTCTCTGACCGTCAATGAAAGCAATTAAAGTGCTTGGAAGCATCATGAGACAGGCTGAGTAGAAATGAAAACGCTCATTTAAATATTAAACTCATGCATATTTACTCATTAGCACAGCTTCAAAGGCAACGATAAGAGCATACATATATAACATTGTAAATATAAACACGAAGCCATTCTAAATCTAAGTTTGTATCCAAGTATGCACTATGATGCACTTGTTTCAGTAAATAACACTTATTTATCAAACTACAAAATACTTGTGAGAGTGCAGAGCATTGTTTGCTCGGAAAGCAAAGGCATTTTTCTGAATCTGTGACTTATAAGATTTGGATTACAGAGCACAACCTTGACAACGTCCAATAAGTTTGACAAGAAGCATAATTGCCACATATGATTGCAATTACCAAGGTATTTTACTAGTGAGTCTATATACTAAGGTATTTTACTAGACTAAACGAAAAATTTGGCTAATAGCAACATACACGGAGGAGAGAATAAAAATTTATTTCTAATGCCATGACGCCTGAAATTCCATCCGTAACACACACCTGTAATTCCTTGGATGCCTCTAAATGATGCCTCTCAACTGCTGATCTTATCTTTATTCTAATTTTCTGAAGATAAAATATTGAGGAAGCATTTCTCAGGTAACTCTCACGTGGGTTACAGCTTCCCCTACTGGTGCCCATAAGAGTTGAAAGAAGGAATGCTACTAACTACTCCATTACCCCAGGACTCAAATACGAGACCCCTCCTAGCGCACCGGAAACGGGAGGGGAGTTGCGCGAATAGAAATGGGTGAACGACTGGAATGAAAAGAGGGTGGGGCAGGAATCAGCGACTGCATCCGGTGGTCGCAGACGTATTGCGGGGAGGGTTTTACGTGCAGGTATCGAATGGGATCCCAGGACATGCACCAACAGAGAGTGAGAGCTGAGAAATGACAGCCCGCTCTCAATTCTCCAAGTCCGATAATACTGGAAGCGACACGGATCTCACACACTGCCCTGAAGGACACCACGTTTCTCTCCGATGCAAATATTAAGGATGCAAAAATGTTTCATTTGTGACCATTTTCTCGATATACGTTCTTCATCGTGTACATCCATGAAGGCCTCTAACTTAAACCACTGGAAATGTTTGTAGGCGCAATATGTTTTGCCTCTACACTTCTTCTTTTTTATACTTCCACATGAATTATTCCCACACCGTTTTATATCATAACTATACGTAAACATTTACGTTAATACCGTGCTCCTCTATTTTGCATGTCACCATTACGAGATCATTGTGTTTTTTGAGATAATCAATTCGAGATTAGGCCTGTATAGCAATGACTGAGCTCACCAAGTACTGAACACAACTGTAAGTAAAATTCACTTGTAAGAGAACGTGTTTCAATTCATTTCCAGTATTCCATTTGCAATTTATGAAGATTAAGTATCAGAAAATTACATTTAATAGACTCAGCTGAATGTAAAAATCGCCATCCGGACTTGAGCCAAAAACTTCAGTCAGCTGATCGAGTCCACGCCAGGTAAGCTCTCTCATCAAAGAAAATTAATTTTCCTATTTTCTTAGACTTCGCCATAAAATTATAACTCTTTTGGAAGAAAAATAGACTCAGCTGAATGTAAAAACCGCCATCCGGATTTGAACCAAAAACTTCAGTCAGCTGATAGAGTCCACAACACGTAAGCTCTCTCATCAAAGAAAATTAATTTTCCTATTTTCTTAGACTTCGTCATAAAATTGTAACTCTTTTGGAAGAAAAAACCCCTTTTAGTTTACCTCAGTGGATTAGAATGACTGTCGTCTAGCCTTACCTACTCATTCCATTGGCGTTCGGGGGTGGGTTGGCGGTGGGGGAGGGGGGCGGAGACCCAGTCGCCTCGGCCGAAAGGGTGCCCCGCCCTCTCTAAGTCTTACGTCATTGAGCGTGGATCGAGGTCAGCGAGCCAGGTGGGAGGCAAGGAGGAGGCGCTCTTGAAGGAAGAGGTGAAGGGAGGGGGGAGGACACAGCTCCAAAGGGTTGCCAACTTTTGCTTTAATTTTTTTTTTCGCCATATACCTCCATTCCCTTTCCTCCCACGGATATCGGGACTTGTCGAACTTTTTCACATAAAATCCAATTTCGGTACCGGGAGAACACGGTCAAAGCTCCGCAAAAGCTAATATAGCCTCCGTTATTAATTCACATCTGATGAAATTTTTAACGACATTTTTCAAAGCCTCATTACGGTCCACATACAAGGAATCACGTGGCATCTCTTTAGAAGCATTAAAAAAAAGAGCGTGAGCCGGATATCCACTTTTTTCGGTGCTGTCGTGAGCAGAGACCGAGGCAGAGATACTTTTACTCTGTGGCAGGGACTGGATCCTGGATTGAAAATTTGAATGGCATGAATGGGCAAAGACAGGACACGAGAGAAACAAGCGCTTTTCATCATTCTAAGTACTTCAACTCTCGACAACAACGGTAAAAAAGAGAACAACAAAACAGAGCTCGTTATACCGCTTCGGCTCCCTCTGTTGAATCCAAGGATACTGATAGTCGAATATTATTTGGCTCACGTCCTGTAATGACGACTCTACGTAACAAGGGAAGCGTAAAAAGAATAATGTCCGTACCTCGTTGCCTCTGACAAGGCTTCGGGACGGGTCGTTGATTGGAGTCACGGAAGGGAGACGAACGCACATGGACTGGCTGACTCCTTAGCTATCCGCAGAAAAGGAAAATGCTTGAACATTTTTGTGTTATTAATTTGATATATTTTTTAAGGGATTTTTACGCCTCAGCGTTACTGTCACTCGGTCCTCAATCCCTCATTACGGGCCTCTTCCTCGCTCGCCAATCCGGCTCCAGTGTTCCATTGCTCTCTCCTCTAGGTGATTTCTCGGGCTCACGTTTCGAGGCACGCGAGACGAGGTGATGCACGTAACTCCCGTCACGCAAGCGTGAGGGTGGCCGGAGGATGTCCGCTTCAACGGAAGGGATTCGGGAGGAAGCGGACGAGAAACGTTGCGCCAGGGGAAGGGAGGGATGCTCATTAAAATATCAACCTGTGGATTTTCTCGCGGCTTCAGCGATACCACTCCGGAAAAGAATGCACTTTTGTACGCGAGGAACATACGTAGTGAACGAGTGTGGGGGGTATTGAGGCTGCACAAGAATGGTCCGCGTGCTACAATACAGGGAAACTAACGAACAGAATCAGTGTTCACAAGTTCACATGTCAGGTCAGGCTATTTGAAAAAATCTGTATGATCAGTGATGAAAAGGTCATCTCAAATTGGCTCCTAGATCGTCGCATATATATTGCATGTGACTCACCTCAGATGTCTAATATCCATTATCACAATAGTATGCAGAGCAGGAGATGAAATTCACATTTTTGGCCTAGAATGCTCTAATATCGGAAATGAAACAAGAGCTAGGCTTTTACTTACCGTACTATAATCCTACCATTACTTTGCTACAATCCAAAGGGAATAGATTAATTATTTCAATGATATTTACGTGATTTCAAAATAAAATATGTAAAGTAACGTACAATGTCTCTAATTTAGAAACTCAATTAGCTTCCACAAAAATTAAATACTAGTCACGCCAGAAATGAAATAATTTACACAGCACAATAGTAGATAGTAGCTGCTACCACAAAAAAAGATTTAAATAGGCTAAGCAGATGGAAAACCTTGAAGCCTTATCTACTACTACTACTTCTACGAAATCAATGCTGGAGATTTAAAAAAAACTCTAATAGTTTCCCATAATCGTTAGACGCTATTCAAATCATTCCAAGACCTGGTTGATATTTTTAACTGCTAAAAATGTCAACCAGGTCTTTAGTTCTTTCACGCTAGCTCATAACTAATTAGTTCTAAAATTAATCTGTTATTCCGGTTATTACATCTTCTTAAAACACCTTTAAATTTGCATCGAGGAAATCCCCTCTCCGATTCTTTTATATCCTTCTCAGTATCTTAGAATTTCTTCATTACTCAGTACATCCGTTAGAACTTCTTCATTCCTAATAAGTTCCTAAAACATTTTTTCACTTTACCCTTCTCTATAGTACATATTTTTTAGCTAAAAAGAAACTTACTAGATGTAGGATTTTACGGTACATATTCTCTACAGAGTTGTGTTTTCAAAGAATAAAAAGTGGAAAAATAACTCAATAGAAAAGATATGGCGAAGTTATAGATAGTCATTTTTTTCATTTGAAGGCCAAAGGTCAGAGCAATTAAGGTGTCGTCCAATAGCTATAACGCTGAGTTTGGGCTTTAAGATTTTGCTTATCAAAGAAGTGAAATTAATCTCAACTCTAAATACATATCAGGGAGTAGGCACTCACCCTTTACCGCACGACTAGGACACCAATACCAGAATCATCGCGTCGCAGTACGTACTCACCTGAAAGAGAAAAAAGAGCACCATATTATTTAATTTTCACCTCATAATTGTAGCTGTTATTTGCATTATTATGTTTTAATATATAATAGTGTTACACAATCACAACTGATAAGAAGATATCATGCATGTTAGCATTTATTCAAGCGTATTATATGAAGCACATTCATACTGAACCACTGCAAGAACGGTTTGAGAAGTAAAAATGAATGCCTATTATTTAACTCCTGATGACATGGTTTTAAAAGGCTCATTATTTTTAAGAATTAAATATTAGCTTATCAGATCATTCCATGCTCACGCTATGGATATTCATCGAAGTGTATTAATTCAAAAATGAAACTTGAGAGCAGATCCCGAGATATTACATTAGCGCTGTCAACTTCAAATAGTAATTTGTATGGGGTTTTACAGTGGTTGCACCTCCTCTGGCTCCTCTTAAATCTATGGGTTTACCTAGGGCCTCTCTGAGCAGGAATTTCATTAAGGCATGGAATTTTCCCCCAAAACGAGAACCCAAGAAAAAAAACCCTCTCCCACTATCTAAATTTCAACTGTACGCCAATTGCCCTTTGCGGAATCGGAAAATCGCACCCCATCAATAAAGAGCGCTCTGCCACCTGAGGAGACGACATGTACGCGAAAACGTATATTTCGGATGGCGTGAATCGGAAGGCGGCGCGAAGGGAGGAACTCGGCACATCAACCCCGGGGCGAAATTAAGTTTCACCCCTCCTAGACGCCGAGCGCGCAGTCATAGATCGTACGTAGTTCCTACCAAGGCGGAGGGCGAGACCGGAAAAGCCAAGAAACCCCACATAAGATGGGATAAGTTGATTAAACTGGGGGAGGGAAGAGAGTCTAGCTCCCGCTACCCCCATCTCCTCCCCGCAAAACTTGGCCGAGTGTAAAAGTTTCAATCAGGCGATGGCGGAGATGGAAATGAGAGGGATGGAGAGGCGGGGGATGAAAGGGGAGACGGAAAGGGTGGTCAGAGCGAGATGGGGGAGGATATCGCCCTCGACCCACTCTGAGGTGTGAAACAAAGTACACGCGGGAAGGAATCTTCTCTCAATGCGACCCAAAACCCACGTCCGCACCACCCTCTTCACCCCGAAATCAACCCCGCTCCATTTCAATACCTTTCACCTCACACAAGTCCTGGGGAAATTTCTTCTCGCCCATTGACTCCCCTTGAGTTCCTACCACGCGTCACGCGCGCGTATATGCCACCATTCCAGCCTCAGCATTTCAGCCAGGGAAAATTTTCTGACCGAATTGGTTTCGTATTTGAGTTCCGGCAGGACCGAAGTTTGCTCACCGAGGAGAGTCTCAATTGGAAATTGGCTCTGTTTCAGTCCAAACATGCAGTTTTGCTAGAGAGGTTAGCATGCATCTGTGAATGCAAGAATGCCAATGAGGGTGTCTAGGAGCAGGTAGATGGAACAAAACAGTAAAATTATTCGATAAGAGGCTTAACGTTTTGTGATTTAAAAAACTGGCTTAACTTTATTTTGGATGAGGTAAATAAGGCCTTGAAGTGTGAATGCGGAGGAGTATGGTACATTTTATATTTAATTAGAAAAGTACCAAAGAAGAAATGCCTAAACTGTTAGTAGGTAAAGCACGGCTGAAGAAGGAGGAAGGAAAGATTTGGAAGAGTTTAGAGTATTAGAAGAGTTTAGAGTTTAGAAGTATTTGGAAGAGTTTAGAGTTTAGAAGTATTTGGAAGAGTTTAGAGGAGTCACGGAATTTGGAAAATAGTAATAGAGCGAAAGCGAGAGAAGCAGGAGAGGAAGCGGTAAGAAAATTGCTTTATTTCCGATTCCTGGAGTGTTCATTAAATTAAAGCCCAGTGTGTTCATTAAAAAATTATTAGAAGATGAAAAATAAGCTTAAAAGATGGACATTAAACGTAAACACGTGATTTTCTTTGGAATGCAGGGCAATATTGGAAAATGGGCAGGGTGAGAGGCAATATTGGAAAATGAATATTAAGGAAAAGTTTGGAGATTGTGCACTTCCGTTAAAGAGGAATAGTGAGCTGCTACCATACACAACACAACCGACAGTGAAAGAATTATACGATGACAATATTCCACCTTTCGAGTTGCCTTCCTTTCTTCTCTCTCCCACTCTATTCTCACAGCCGCTGGGGGTTGAAATTCAGCGCACATCTACCCCATTCCTGTCCACCCTGTAAATCGTGGCACGCTCATTTTTGCTCCGCGGACGAAGTGCCCAACTCAATTATTTGTTTTATCACCGACTCCACGTCTCAGTTATTTTTTTTTCGTCTCCCAGCAACCATACGACTCAATCCTCGGGGTGGGGATTCTCCAATTTCTTGGGGAAAATTCAAACACAGCCGCTTCCTCCGTGGAATCGGGGACGTGTCCTTTAACAAGGAGATTACTCGACAGAGAGGGGAGAGAGAGAAAGAGAGACGAGCTGAACGGGAAAGGAAAAAGGAAGAAGAAGCAGGAGAGGGTTCCTATTCCTAGATAATTGCCAAATTTATAATGTTGATTCCAGATTTTGACCATTCCAAGTGTAAGAAATTCCAGGATATTTAAGCGCAGAGCACAAAAAAGACACCCCAGTACATGTGCTTTTCAATAATGAACGCCCAAAATGTGCGTTTTCATCCCGAAGTATATGTACAAATCCACACCACCATCTATGTAATACCCGACGATCCGACATAAGGACGTATGGGGATTAATTCCCACCCTGTCTCTTACGCTAAGCCTCCCAACACCAACGTGAGCGCTTCAATGCTCATCACACCTCCACGTAAATACACGCTTGGTTTTGCTAACTGTGCACCATATTTACAACCATATCCTTGAAACCTCGAACTTTGATATTTACCTTTGAGGCTTCGAATATATGTATAATAATGGTCAGCTAAATAAGACATTAAATTATACAAAAATGTCAATAAAGAAATTAACTAAACGAACAGATACTATTTTCAGTGATCTTCACGGACTCACGTCGTTAACTACAAGAAAATAAAATACACTTTACTTAAATATATGGTTTCGGAAAAGACATCAACGATTATTATGTACCTAAACCTATGATTTTGAATGGTTCGTTGCAATCTTATCAACAGGATAATAGAATTTAGATGGATGGTTGTATTAGTAAAATATTGAAATGTTAACTCAAAATCCCCTGATCCTCATTCAAAAAGTATTTATTTCATCAAGAGATCATTCTCTCAAAAATGATTTATCATGCAATCAATTAGTTAATTGTTTTGATGAGGGAAACTGGAGTGAATGCCCATGTCCGGCAGACAGGAAATGAAAAACAAAATTATCCGATTTCTGCAGACTCCCAGCAAAACCGAGAGAGTTGGCAACCTTAGTTTCCGCCGTGGGTCGGATGAGGGTGATTCCGCGCGGGGAGGGAGGAGCGGAAAGGGAGGAGAGCGAGACGGAAAGGGGTGAGAGCGGGCGGGTTCGCGGCTGCGCTAATTTCGACCCCCTCGATAAAGTTTCTGGAGTTGATGAAAAAGGACGATTCTCATTCCAGAGTGTGTGTGTGTTGGGAAAGGGGAGGGGAAGAAAGTCTTCAAATGAGATGGAAAGGAGATATATGCGAGTACATGACACGCACATATATTTATTCGCGTACGTACATATGTATGCGTAAATGTATGAGGAGATAGTGGTCTCGAGTGAATAAGGTCTGCGAGCAGGTTTACCCGCCTCCCCCTTTTCATCTCCGCAGTGAAATGGGATGTAATTCGGGGAAGGATATGGGGACGGAGAAATAAAAGGAAAGTAAAGACGGCAATGATGAGCTGAGTCGAATTAGAAGTCTTCTGTGTAATGGGAGCGTACCCAACGTCCACCTCCCCCCCCCCCCCCCTTCTCTCTCTCTCTCCATTCCACCCTAAAAGAAAACACCCTTGCTCTAATGTCAGCAGGAGTAATCCCAAAACGGGTAAGTAATTAAACCTGCGGTTGGAATTACGTTCAAGGCAAACAGGGACGTGGGATTTGTAGACCGCAATCCATGAAATGCCTTAAATAAATATGGCTATATACCAGGAGGAGTGTGAGTCAAAATTAAGCACTTCCCTGCATATTAAATGAGGAAATAAAGAGACTTTCAAATTTAAGCATCATTAAAAATATGACGGTTCTCCAAGAATAAGAATGTGCGGATTTGAGAAATAGCGCCATTGCCACCAGTATATTTCTATTTTTTTTCTGTTTTATACCGTTATATCAACAAAATGTTGTATACATACATCTCTCGCAAAGGTACTAACTTAAGTGCAATATGGGCAGAAGAGTAATTTCAGAATCAAAGTAAAGTTTATAAAATTAACACCACGAGGTACTATGATATGATCAATGAAAATATGGTGAGAAATATTATATTTTTTAATAGGGGAAGGAAAGCAATGCGTATGATCTTGGAAATAATGAGAAAAAGTACTGGGCATGTAGTGTAATGGAATTACTTAAATGAGAGCCTTATCTGATAAGTTTAATGCTTTACATTTCCCGACAAGCGAAAAAAAACCTTCTACATTAAGTGGCATTACCTACAAAAATAAATACAAAAGCTTAAAAACAAAAGAAAATGGTATCCAAACCACGGTCCTGTGTCTTACTTCGCTAATTAACGGTCCACTACGAGTAAAATAGACTCCAACGGGAATTTTACAATTAGTGAATTGCAATTTATGCTTAAAATCATACTCCAGGAACAGTTAAAGAAGATGAATCGATTAACCTGCAATCAATTAGTTACTGTTTCACCATAAGACAAAGCAGAAATTTATGAAATATCATGTTTATTGTGATAGCTAGAACTTATAAAAAACTAATCATATATTTTACTTCAAGAATAATTATACATATTTTACCTATTGATCATGAAATGGTTGTCAACCAACTACAATAAAATCGATTAAAATGCTAAATTTCTGGGATCTACCTCTTCAAAATCTCTGTCCAACTTATTTACAGCTATGATATAGTTTTATGCCTGCATGATCTTATACGCATTCAAACGTACATTGAGCTGGATATGCCACCAAGGTCAAAAACAGTGAATTTTTCAGTGTGCCACTAGAGAACGTTGAAAGCCCACTAGTCACCAACGCTAATCAGTGATTATAAATCCATTAAATCCAGAGAGCATCGCTTGCTTGATAGGAACACAATTATTCATGCAGCGTTAGAGAATCTCAGACTCAGACTAACATATTTTAAAATATGATATTTTTAAAGTTCTTCCCGTTATGACATTGATACCATTAACTTAAATATAGGCTCTGCCATGGAATAGTAACTAACATCGACCACTGCGAGTCTCTGGCCACGGAGTTTGGGATTCAATCCATATAATCTTCCTTTCAGTCTCTGATTTGATTTCTGCTGATTCACCTCAAATCATGTATTTGAACTAAACCAGTCGAGGAGAAGCTATCATCAATGATTGCAAAAATTTGGAGGTTCTCTTTGTGTTTAACGGGCGGAACACAGAGCGGAATCAATAGCATGAATTGTAGAAGGGTTAACGACGCATTCAATCAATGTCTCCCATCGAAACCATCTATTATGTGGAAACAGGTAACTGCAGAATGACGGAGGCGATATTAGGAAAAAAGAAGGTGGAACTAAGATAGGGTGTGGAAAGGATAGAGGGTAAAGGGGCAGTGGGTCGTGTGGGGACTCCACGATGAGGGATTTCGTGGGAAGAAGTGCTCGAGCGACGGAACAGAGGCGAGGGTGCACGCCAGGGTTAACTGGACCAAAGCATGAAGAAGGAGATGTTCCCTCCTACTCTAGCGTTCCTCCACTTGCCCTCTACCCAAACAAGGGTCCAAACCCTTAAGCGAACCCTAGGGATCAGAGAGAGAGAGGGAGAGAAGGAGTGGGTAAGGGCCAACGCTTACCCAGCCGGGGTACATCCATCTTCGTCGCCTGGCTATCCGTCCCGACCCATCCTCAGCCTTCCACCCCCGTATTTCTATCCACACTCTCCCTTTCCGGGGTCCGGAAGCGTTCGCAGGGAGGGCGATGGGCAGTGGGTGCGTGATGCCCTTGTCCGACCCTTACCCCACCTTCAGGACAGGCTCCATTACTCTCCTCCGGGAAGCTCCCCCGCCCGACGACAGCTCCCCAACTCATTGGCGTCCCCACATCCACCTTCCGGTCCCAAAATGTCCTACTTATCCCTTCGATGCCTCCATTTCTACGGTTATCACGAAGACTTTTCGGTCATGGGCAGGAAATTAAACTTATGCACCCGCCAAAAATAGAGCCACTAACGAATATTAAGTAAATTTAATTGTCAGCCAGTAAAAACAAATAGAAATTTTAAGTAATGTACGACGTTCGTCCTTTGCACTCTATTGCAAATATAAGGCAGGACATTGCTTGAAGACAAATCTTAAGCGTATTCATAACGGATATTTAAGAAGCGGCTAGTTTCTAGAGGGGTATTCTAAGGGCTCATTGCGCAAAGGCTCGATCTATTCGGTGTTACTAATACGGCTACTCTCCCATTAAGCGTTTTAAATACGTCAGCTGCAAAAGTGAACGTTTCGACCCCTGAATGAAGAGATGCCAAGCAATAAATACTCCAGCACCTTGTAAATATTATTGATTGGCTGCCCCAACAGGTAACTCACTGCTGCACGAACATAAGGACCATACTGTAAAATATGCGTATGTTAAATATCATAATTAAGTACATACTGCAGAACTCTACTCAGCCTTCAGCAAAAACGTAATTAACTGTAGAGTAAATATCTAAAGGAATTATAATGTTGAGAGGATTACTAAATATTCCCCAAAAATCATAATTAGCACAATAACAATCAAAAAGAAATAAAAAAACAATGCCTTTGTTGATCTTACATTCTTTCAAGATACATATGTTTTCCCCATCGTTCCTTCGCAAAAATAGGTTACAGAGATAATTCCTACAATGGCATGCGAAAGAAAACAAATATCTAGGCAGAAAACAGAAACAAAAGAATAGAAAAGAGTATTTATCAGAAACGTTATATCGTACACGTTTAACAGCTTGTTAAGAAGAAGAATGCAATAAATATTTTCTATCGTAATTCATCCACCAAGCAACATCAAATATGGAAATATATTATTTATTCTAACTTAGGTACATCATTATATACCTACTCTCAATTGAGTGCAAGAATGTTTATTATCGGCAGTAAATATGCTTTTTAATAGCTATGAGGCCACTTCTAGTGCTGATTTCTGCCGTAATACCATTTAGTACTTTAGTTTTTAGCAATTACACCTTATATGTATCTAAAAACTAACTGAATCTCTAATTCTAATCCCTTCTCTTCCCCCATTATACAGCATATTTTTAAGATAAGGTCTTAAACACTATGGTACGGCTCATAAAGTCATCAATATCTTATCTTCCTACACCCACTTTATTCATTTCTCAATCATTCACCAATTCCTTACCCATCTCCCAGTCTCACAGACTCCCTCGCCTTTGATTTCATCTGTCTCTGACATATATTTTTAGCGTGCGCAGTGTGCCTATTTGAATCTAAATGTCTTCCATCATCATTCCTTTTCCACCCGTAAAGGGTATTAATGGAAATTCACAAAGAAATGCACATAAAAGCAAATTTGAATAAATTAAAGACTTTACATTGAGTTGTCTTCCGTTAGTAAGAATTGACAAAAGGAGCAGAATTATCATTTTAAACCATTTATCATTTCCCCTATTTTTCAGAGATAAATCTCTAACATTTTTCATTCATTGAATATATAAACGTTTTGCAGCAGGTTCAAAAATGTAAGCATGCAGCAATAAAGATAAAATATAAGAACTAATTTAACGACTTTATTTATTTAAAAAGAAGTAAAATGAAAGAATTGATTCGTATGACTGGTAATCGAAAATATTCTTCCAACGTTAACCTATATTCTTGATATTCTTGAATGAGTCCCTATTGATGAAGAATTTCAGCCATTAAACGCATATGAAAATTTTATTTTCTTATTCACATAAAAAACCTGCATAGAAATGGAATTATTATTTTTTTTTGGCACCTTATGTCAGTATTTCCAAATTGGTGGAATGGGTTCCACTAGTGGGAATTCATAGTCTACTTTTTTGGACACGAGTGGGCTAAGCGCTCTTCCTGTTCTTAGCTCACACGGGTGTATCGTAAACACGTCCGCCTACATCATATATGTTAGCAGAAGTCCGTGCGAGAATATAAAAATATGAACATCGCGGGAACATGATTTTCCCAAGGATGGAAAGTGAAACGCTAGATTAACATGTGTGGGAAGCAATAAGTAAAATGCAGTAAGACAAAAGAAATAACCTGCTTTGACAGCCGTCAGTAAGAATCACATTCCAATGTCCTGATATTAATCCAAATCATTATCCTACATCTTTTATATTGTTTTGGCAACTATAACTGTAGTCATCACTGATCATTATTGGAACCTTGTGATTAGTTTCTACGGCTTACTAAAAAAATATAATTAAGGATAGGTTAAGGATATAGTTAGCCTTATAGGTAAAGGTTATAGGTATAAGTTCAAGATATAGTTAGCCTTATAGGTTAAGGATATAGTTAGCCTAAGAAATTTATTTTAAGATTACTGCGCCATTCAGGATAGGTGGGTTTCCTTATGCACTTTTATTTGCAACGATGCACAACAGATCAGACGACTTCATTAAAAACTGTTTAAAACAAAAGTAGGTACATATCACAATTTGTTCAGATCTTTCTTCCATTAGGAGAAGATATATTATGGAAGTTATGCAAATTGTTTTGCATCCATTTCTTACGTCTCCAAGGCTAAAGCACTCACTTAAGTAGGGAGAAATGCGTCGCTATACGACTAACTTCTCGCAACGACGGGATTCCTTCCTGTTTTCTCGCAATTCTCTTACGATCTATCGCCTCCGGCCATCCACCAGAACCTCCTTCCCGAACGCCCGCAGACCACTCACTCAACCTCCCGCAAGTTCCCGCACACATCCCTTCTCCTCTCTCTCTCTCCGCCTGTCTCACCGTCCGTCGACGCTCGGGAAAGTCTACCTCTCCTCCCAGCTGCCTGCCGACCAAAAGGGCGACGCATCCTTCTCCCACACAAACAGGAAGAAAGTAAGAGGGAGCGAAGGAGGCAGGAAAACAAACGAGCTGGCGTGTACGAGATATGCTCAGTTGCAAGTTGGTAACGTGCTGGCCCAGCAAAAACTGAAGGTTTCCAGTTTGATTTTGCTTCAGTACGGGTATCATATACGCATTGGAATAAATTTAGAATAAGTGATGTAATATTAGCTCAGTATGAACAAAAGGGAGAAAAAATTCTATCCTGTGGACCAGCAAATTATTTTTTCTCCCTTGTGTTCACCATGAAGGAGTTCCACAAAGTAACGCCACCCACCATTGCAATTAGCTCAGTAGTTGGTGACCTTACAAACTATGTTGTACAGCAGTGATCATTCGAGGTTGTCGATCATCGGGTAAAATCTTTGGGGCCATTCAGGATAGGTGGGTAATTGGATACGGGTAAAAATATTGCTAGGAGAAACGGAAAAAGGGTGGAGTGAATCCTGGCGCCGGAATTTCCCTACTCTTACCAAAAGCCACCAAGTGGTCCACGATTCAGCGTTCTTGAACGGGTGAATTAATGAACTGAAAATGATCTACACACATTGCATAAATAGAAGTAAAATTGTTAAAAAATCTACCGCACACGAGACTATGTAGTTCGCCTGTCGTTATGAAGGAGTTAACACTGTGACTCTTAGGTATTCATTTTTTTACAATAATAATAGAGTATTTCTACCTTATTCCGATGCAATTAACCATTAACGAAACGGTCCATCTACCCCAACGGCTAAGCTCTGTATCTCTCTGCTGTCAGAAGTGGTAGTAAGAGTTATTCAATAGAGGCAACCAGTAGTTATTGTCATGTTTCTTTATGCTTCTACTAGCACTCTCAAGCGTGAATTAATTTATTCCAAGGGAATATTATTCAAACATTTTCATGCTTACACAAAAATCTAACTTTATCTTTATTTTCAGCTTAGATCATCCATTAACGCCTTAAAATACCCAATTCTCATTAGCTGTTTATTTAAAAAAAAAATAATAGATGTAAATGATGTAATGGCAAATAGATGCAATGGAAAAAAATAGATGTAATAGATGTCAAATACATGCAGTGGCAAAAACTATACTGCAATGCAGCGAACATGATTACAGCATGCATGAGTCTAAGAGAGTTTACCCTTATATGACGGAAAGTATATTGCTATTTGTTTTCTTTCGTAGATTTATGGGACGGGCTTTCAAAGAAAATACAACTACGCCAGCCACAGAGAGGGTTGAATCCAAACTCTTTAGATTAAAGGTGAGTGCTCCGATCACTGCACCAACCCAATACACTTCTCATATGATAGTTCACATAGGCTCAGATATCAATCATGTTCCCTCCTGAATACTGCTACCATTATGGAACACCAGGGTGGACCACACCTGAGGGACACATTGCATCACGCATTCGATAGGTTGACTGGAGGAGAGTAGCAAAGCGGAGAACACGAAGCCGAGAGATTGCAGGGAAGATACGTTTGGGGGGAGCTTTGAGAGGGATTTAGAAGGGTTGAAGGGGAGAAAAGGGGAGAGCGAGACGCAGGATATAAGGTCATACCCACCCTCACTGGAGAGGTCGAGGCGCCAATCTGGGGAGTAAGGGAGGGGGTGCGATGGAGAGCAGAAAGAAGAGGGTATCATCGAAATTTTGGGTTCGATGGGGTACATGGCGTTGTAATCTTTAAGAATTATCACAATCACTAGCCGTAAGTACTAAAATATGTTTCACACAGCAAAGCGCTCATTTCCGTCCTCCATTGGCTAACCACTTCATATTTAAATAACGGTATCAAGCGTGAGTATGCGGGATTAATATATTACGAGGAGAATGAATAGAATAAGTTGATTTCCCTGCTGAATTTATTACTATTAATTTCTACGAATAGTTAAACTAGGGGTTTCAAGACACGCATAGTATTATCACCAGGCACAAGTTCACAAAATTTCTCCTATTAATCTGTTAGCAGGGTAAGGGAGGGGGGTTAGGAGTGTGATTTGGAAGTGCGGTGGGATTGGACTGGAGAAGAAGAGAAAGGGCAGGAGGGTGAAAGGTGAAGGAGTACAGGATGGAAACTAGGGTTCTTTCATTTTTTCTTCATTGTTCTCTTTTCACTGCTTCAATACTCGCTGCATTCATCTCACACGAGGTGTCAGTAGAAATAAAGACGAAAAAACGTTAGTATAGGATGGAACGCTATGCAGCAGGTGATGATGAATCAACATGGATATGATAAAGGAAGAACCTCTCTCAACGAAATTAAAACGGTATAATTTCACGCTTCATTCTTGATTATCTCTTTATATTAAATATGCACCAGGTAATTGGTCAAACAGCTGACAACGGATCATTTAAATGATTAACCCATAAGACGTGTTGAAAATAGAATTAGTTTCTGTCATAATGCTCTTCGGTCGTTTCAAAAATTGAAATTTATTCCGGTAGAAAGATGGGAATAAAAAAAGTTTTAAAAAATAAAAAAACAGGATGGTATAAACGCGCAAATGGGCTGAGATGTGAAAAAATGTTTGAAATGATGTATCAAAAATGCTGAATTACTGATGAAAATGATACACTCAACTAATATTTTATAAAAACCCAAAGGCTAAAACAAATGTTTGACCCGTTTTTAACAGAACATTTGCTGCCTGCAGTGATGAGTATCATCAGATAAAAGTTTACATTCGTCGAAAGTGGTTTAAATTTGTAAGAATTAAACGAAAATGAATAATCTCAAGTTTTCTTGCAATCGAGTGCCTTGCTAATCATCACCAGAATTTTTCCCCAACTGTATACAATGCACCCATGTAATTTCACCGAAAACAGCTTGAAACTAAAACCTTTCTCCTTAAAACATTTTCCCTAATTTGCCATTTCTTCATGTCTTCCTTTATTCCAATTCATTGACTCTCCCTCCCTATTCCCTCCATGCTTAGTATCCTTCCCTGCATTATCTAATAATATTATATTAAGATCTTCAGCATTCCCTATCATAACGCTCTCCATCCACTTGTGCCGCCGGCTTCCATTTACGCCCTTTTTCTATATTTACACATGTTGCAATAACCAATCGTCTTCTTACCCAAAATGGTAAACTTTTCAAATTTTTTCTTCACCCATAGCTCAAAACCCTCCAATCGGAAAGATTAAATTTTCACAAATACCAGAAGTCCAAAACACAAAATGCCACACTCCAAACCAGTATTCCCTACACGTTTATAGTCTGAGAACCTGTTCGCATAGTTTTCCTGCTCTCCGAAAATAGTTCCTTTCTACTCGTAATGCGTTGACTGATGCCCACTTTTTATAAGCACACTTCCACCCCAGAAACCTTTTAAGGCATATAAACCGTTAACATTGATGTTGGTCATTACTTTTCTACTCAAACTGGATCCCTTGGTTTCTCACAATACATCTTCTAGTGGAAGGAGTAATTTTACTTGCTACTATATTCTCTTCTCTACTTTACGGTGACATCTGCGAAAACTTTCCGGAAATGCATACTGTAATTTTTAAACAATATGCCTGATCATAATTACTCATATGATATAAATGTCTTGTTAACTTATACTTGTTACACTGTACATTCAAACACACTACTAAATAAAGCACCTGTGTTAGGTGCATAATATCACAAAGACGTGAAAAAACATTCTTAGCTACACACTCGTCGAAAATACTCAATCTTAAGTCCTAAAATATTGGAAGTGCCAATAGTTTACTTCCTGTGCTTGGTAGATGACTGAAAAGTTTGTAATACGAAGACGACTTCTGAAAACGACGATGTAATCGTAACGCCGTGAAAGCTCACTATACAGATACAGGCACGCGAACAAATACTATATATGGCTCGCATCAACTGTCAACCGTCTTTCTGAGAAAATAACGAGAGGAGTTGGTCAGGTTGACGTGAATTAATACTCATTTGCCTCCGTATTTACAATGGCACAAGTATTACGATACCAGATAGTGATATCCAATCCCGTTCCGAAATAAAAAAATAGCATGGAGTTGAAATATGAACGGGAATTGAAAGTGGAACCAATGAGACGCATGAACCAATGTTATATATGTCCGCGGCAGATTCGTTGCAAATTAATGCTCGGAACATGTGGAAAGAATGCCTTTTTCTAAACTTCTCCGACGGAGGGAACGAAAATTAAAACGTATGAAGGGGAACATTCGTATCCAGCTTCAAACAACGACGTGGGTCGCGAAGGAAGACAGAAAGTCCGGTCGAGCGGAGGAGTAGCGAGCTCTCTAAAAGAAAAAAAAGCAAAGAAGCCGAGTGGACGGACGGCCTGTGTTCCTGTCGAATGGGAACAAAGAAAACTTATGGCCGAGGCACGGGGCAAGGAATTGGCGTCCTTTTGAGGGACACGTCCAAACGATTCATCGCCGTCGGTGCATAGCATCGGGTCATAACTCATTTCGGGCGAGCCCACGTGAAGTCCTCCTCACCGAGACCCATCCGTGGAAGAAGTATAGGCCCTCAGTATGTTTTGGGGGAGGGCGTAGGAGGATGCGGCGGGCGGGGAATACCGGAGTTGGATCCGTCGGCCAAGGCTCGGTGCTTAACACACTTGTCCACCGCGCCCAAATACGACTCCGACGCGCCTCAAGAACACGTTGTAACCGAAAGACGTGGGGTTTCAAGCAGGGGCTTGCTCCTCGTGGATGATACGCTTGTCGGTCTGAAACTGATGTCGTTACCAAAGGGGGAATAATTTTTATGCACCTACGCAAAAACTGTGCCTCGCATACATTTTACGCTGACATGTAAAGATGGGGGACATTGAAAACGCTGAAAATTGCGTTCCAATCTACTTATACTGTAGTGTTTAGTGTAGTAGAGTTGTAACAAGACTAGGCCGACTTTTTTGAGCGCTTCGTCTGCGGATTATAATTTGTTACCACGGGTTGCTCAATATATGAGTCAACACGCAAGAAAATGTGCGATGCAAACCGATTTTTCTGGAAATGTTCACTGCGGGGTAATATATTTATGTAATCGGCATATAAATTATTTGCACATAACTGTTAGCATATTATTTGTGAAGTACATAGACCTTAAGGTTACCAAAGACCAAAATTAAGTTTATATTTAAAACCTCAAACCGTTCAAGCTGAAATAAACTAAGGTGCAGTTACCTCAAGTCATTTTCACCAGTTTTATTTGAAAACAGAATGTGACAAGCTCAATTGTAGTTAAACGTATTCAATTGCTTACGCTATTTAAAAGACCATAAATGTTAACTTTTCATTAACGAGAATGTTACCTCGTAATGAACCACCATATGAGAGATTAGACTTGCATGATTGTCGCCTCATGATTGCGATAAGCAAACCTGCATTATTCCCATGCTAGTTAGGTTGCCAACTACATTAAATAACAAATAAATTTAAATGTAAGTGCCTAGTTATACCTTCCTAGTAAACGCGGGATTCAAGAGAAAGGCAATGGGTAAGTTCACGAAGGACGAGGCAATTAGTCATCGCCTGCGCATCATCTGAATACGAGTCGCCTTTAGAGTTATGAGGAAAGAATACGAGACATTATTTTTTGGCGGAATGGGACGGGTACATAGACACGCCGTCATCCCGAGGGAAATGGGATTTCGTAGGAGACGTTATTAAGGTGACGACTTTAAAGCGTGAGCCCCGGTCACGTGGGAGGATACCCAGGCTCCTTTCTCCGCAAAGAGATGAAAATCCCCCGTATAAATCTCGAAACAAATTGGAGGTCGGGACATATATCACACGAAAGTTTGTCTTCTTCCCTTCCCCACCCCGTCAGAGAGTGTGGACGGGGCCAGATTTATCGCCGTACGGAGGAGATTTGAATTGCGCCTGTAGAATGTGGGGAACGCTTGCCCTAAAGACGCACATTTGTGAGAAATCCACGGATTACAGGGATACATTTAATGTCCCTGATGCACAGAAATTCAGAGGGAAAACGGGAAACTACGAGGAAATATTTAAAAATGGTCACCTGCCCACTGCAATTTTCTCGATAATCAGAATGAATAATTAGTTCTCGATTAACAAAATGAAGCTCATTTTTCGTGTCATTTAGCTCATATTTAGAGTAATGGGAAATCATGTATGCTATTAAATGAACTACTTTTCGTTGAACTACTTAGATTTTCATTGATAATATTTAAATTCAGGCACCATTCAATAATTATATTTTCGCCAGAGTATACACCAATACATTTTCGCCGAAATACTCAAAGGACTAATACTTTATTCAATATGATCCTAAAAGAAAAGGAATTTAAATCCAGCTATCCATATATAGCCGTATGTAGTCAGGGCCATATTATCATTTTAGGGGAAGGTACACCCTTTAGTAATAAAATATGAACATCAGAGGTGTAAGTGCGGTAGGAATTTCAATCCTGATGATGATTGGAAAAGATGAACTACATGATGAGTAGGTAATGACGGGCAAGCATGGTCAGAGGTAAAAAATATAAATTAATACCGATAAAAGACTCTAATGCATAATTTACACGGAGAATGAGACCGAATGTGAGGTGACAAATATTAGTGGAAGTAAAAATTACATTTGCTTTCGCTTGCGCACTTTAATGCCCGAGAAAATGGAATAAGACCTATACACATGTTGGATATGTAAATTACACCCAAATTTGGCTCAAGTGTCGCCTTTACAACGATGACGGGGTAGTTACGAAACAGTACGAACGGACAACTCGCGGCCGAAACCACCAAGACAGTAAAAATAGGATGCTACTCGTTCAGAGTCATTTGCCCTTTCGACGGAAGCGAGCGAAGATTAAGACCCAATACCTCTCACGTCGTTCCCGCTTCCTGGCGGGCTTTACGGCTTCATCGTGCGCAGGGAAGCAAGCATAGGACGAAAGCATCCACGCAAACAAACAAACGATCCGACCCTTGTCATCTACAGGACCCGAGATCCCGCGCTTTCGTACGCTCACGCTATCGCGCATGCGCGACATTGGCTCGTTGGCGGGAAGGAGGGAGCCAGCGAGGGACATACCCAGCAAATCTCCCGGAAAAGAAATATACACCCGCACGAATGCTCAAATATTCCCTCCGACCGATAACGACGGGCGAGGATGTGGAGATGGCGGGCGACAAATTATGAGAAGGTGGAGGGCGTTGAGGGATATAATCCCAGAATTCAATCGCCGTGATGACGGTGGATTTGGCTCACGAAGATTCGTTTAATTGCATTCGATTTCGATCCGTCCGATGAAGTTCGGTTTATTTTTATTGGTAGAGATTTGTCTACCCATCGAGGCTCAAGTTCGTTGCTCTCTCTCCT
Organism: Platycnemis pennipes; assembly: GCA_933228895.1. Lineage (NCBI taxonomy): Eukaryota > Metazoa > Arthropoda > Insecta > Odonata > Platycnemididae > Platycnemis > Platycnemis pennipes. Next base: position 112,352,365 of record OW121848.1, on the reverse strand, counting down.
TATTTCTGGCAGAAATTGGTTCTTGCGAAAGCGTTTGCTAGTTCGACGAGCAAAAGTACATACATTTAGAATGGAAATAACTATGTGAAAGCAAAACTAATATAAAAAATACGCTATGTTAATCGACATTTAAACTGGAAGAATCATTTATCATGGAAAATTAAGACATAATTAAGATTTTAAATGGAATATAAATTACATTTCTACGCCACCAACGATAATTTAGCACTAAGATTGTTATGCAATACATCCATCGCTTTTCCTATTTATATTTGTATAATTCTATTATTTCTCACTTTCTCAGTATATTGAGCAGTCTAGTTGCTTACGTTAAAGGTCAGTTGTTTCGCACATCAGTTCATTCTCACATCTCATTTCACCCGAAGACCTTAAGCATGTAGTATTTGACAATTTACAGAATTCTATTTCTCTATTTCCTTTGATTTTTCGGAATTTTTAACGATCACTAGAATAATTATAATCATTGATTTATTTACTGTGTGTTTGCAATTATACTATGATACAAAACATAAAATACTCTTTAGATGCCATCGCCAAATTTGAACAAAATGCTCCTGATTTATAGTAAAATAGGTTTTTATCCTGTGGCAAAGGAAAATAGAACACAAGTACCTCAAGTAAGTCACCTATTTTTTTTACCAATACTGTATAATTTTTATGACATGCAACAAATTCTCTACAGGTAAGCAGAGGTTAATGTGCTGTCATTCCACGGTATTTTAAGGTTTCACCTACCGTTAAGTTGCAATTTGAAGTTTGGAAAAAATGAAAATTATCCAATTGCATTTTTTACTGGAAGAACTCCGTATCGACACTTGAGAATAATATTTACTATAAGATTTGGATGGATTTTTTTAAACTAAAGAAGAAAATGTTTTTTTTTTCAAAGAATTTAGCTTTAGTCACCCAGCATTTCCTTTGTTCAGACTGATTTGAAGTAACTGTGCGCAGTTATACATGCGAAACTATATCTTTGCGAGACAAAACAAATTTCAATTTAGTTTTTTGAATAGGAGCAATATACTGTGATGCAGTGAGCGGGAAACACGCACCAACGCATGATTCCCACAGTAATTCATTTGCATAAAAGGCACATTCATAACCGATAAATACATGAGAGATATATGGGTACAAGAGGAGTATCAGTGAACCCTCGGGATGCAATCAGAAAAAAAGAAACAGCCAACGCGTATATTTTCCAAGTTATCGAGGCAAATTTTGAATCAGCCACATGAAAACAAGCCACTTTTCAAGAAAATTCCGAAGAGAATGCGATCATCCGAACGCATAAAAAACAAAGAAGCAGAGCTAAGGGCACTCGAAAATTGCTCGGCTGCGCTTCACACTGTAGAGGAAAAGAATTGTGCATTCCCGACGTTCCTCGAGCATGCCACCATAAATTATAGTTCTAGAGCACCCCGGCGCTACCGTAGCAGGCGAAATGTCTTTCTTCCTGCGGATACGAGACTGCGTAATCGACGAAATGGATTATGGGGAACAAATGATGTCGATGTGGTTGAGTAAAAAAATGCATGGGGTAGAAGGATAAAAATTCTATCCCCTCACTTCCTTTCGCAGGTCGATAATGTAAGCACAGTTCCTTTCGAGTTCTCCAGAACAAATAAAGGCCGTCGATAAGGTGATACCCAAAATAAAATGGGAACAACCGCGTCATATCTAAGTTTCTGTTTGTAAACAGCGCCGTCTATGTTGCAGTCGTTATAACATATAGCACTCTTCTAACATAAATGTCATCGATTCCATAATCCACTGGACTGGTGAAGGTCTTGGCACCAATCCAATGTATATGGAAAATTTTCTACATTCGGGTACGGAAATTGTCCAAGCCGGTTCAACAATTCTGTGCTTCCTTTACTCTCCATATTTGATCAGAAACTCAGCCTCTCCTCGTTGAATGCTGAGGCAAAAGACTACGGCGAATTTTCTGAAACAAAAATACTTACTCCGTTTTCACTAATGAAGAGGTGAATTTTTAATATGACTCAAATCCTTAATTATTTCTCTGGCTCATTTCAGCGTATATTACTTGCAGCTATAATTGATTATACGCAGACTATAGTATGTAATTAAATATTTATATTCCGTATATAGATATAAGTAGGCTATATTTGATAGAGTTAGCATATCGTTCGAAATGTGTTCTTAAATTTAGGAAATACACTTGGTGGTAATGCTCGTTTGACAGTAAGGACAATATGTAATAACCCTTAACCTTAAAATGGTGGAATGATTATAAATGTCCTCATTATAATGTGTGAGGCTATTTTATTTCACCCAAACAGGATAGCAACCAAAATATGAGTGAGATCTATCGTATACAATATCTTACAGTAGGATCTATAATTTAACAGAAACAGTACCATTTGTTCCGAAGGGCAATTCTTGTAATTAGAAATCAATTATATCTGTCAATAATGTTCTTATACTGATCCTCAATTTCCAAAGGATGTCGACTCTTCCCCTATATTATAAACAAAACATGATTTCATTCTAAAACGTTAAGATTTTACTTCCAAAGAAATAGATTCGTAGATTGGGATTCGTGAGAGGAGTTCTGGGAAAGTGCTTTGAGAGAGCGCGAGAAGGGGGCTATTATGCAGTTGTCGAGCCCATTTGGAATGTGCCGTTGGTATATGGGATCCGTTTCTAGGAGGATGTGATAGAGGAGTTGGAGCGTGTGCGAGGGAAATTCGCTGGATTTGTTAAGGGCCGTTGAGATAGTTGCACGAGTGTCACGAGTTTAATAGAAGAACTAGGATAGAAATTACCATCAGAACGCAGTTTAAAATTTAGGCTAAAACTTTTAAGTAAATTCCCAACCGATTTGTTCACAAATGATGTTAGGTATGTATTAAGAACCCCTGCGTGTTGTGCTAGGTTTGATCAGATTAACAAGATTAGAGAGATAGATTGTCGTACCGATAGGTTTACCATGTCATTTTTCCCGCGTACCATAAGAGAGAACAATAGGCAGCGTAGCCAAGGGATAGGTGAAATATAGTCAGAGTAGTCTGTAGTGTATGATGCATGTAATTACAACCAATAATCCCTTCCTTATTTCGTAGATGTTAACCATCTAGCTGTATGTTACCCTATTATCTAGCATGTCTGCATGAAATATCCTAGTTTCATGTCAATAGTGCATGTTTGGTGATCTTCACCCCCTGCCACACACCCTCATGGTGGCTCGCAGGGTATTACGTAGATGTAGATGAAATACATGAAATAGACCAATTCTTTTCACTACAGAACTTCCATTGCTTTTATGCAGTAATTATATCTCAAACAGCGCCGATATAACTGTAGGTAAACTTCAGCAGAATCTGAGAATCTTTAGAAAATAAAAAGCACTTAGTGAACGACATAGGCTTCACTCATCACTCCGTGCCAGAGATGATAGAGACCAAAAAAATTCGACGAAAACCAACTAATTCTCAGGTGTACTCTGGAACTTGTGCCAACATTCTCCAAGTGTTCTAGTTCAATCCACTCCTTGCCTATGACTGGGAACTTTGGAAACTTAATTCACAATAACGTAGAGAAACGATGACGTTTGAGGATGGCGAGGCATCTTCAGACCTATTTCGTTGACGTACGAGTAAAATCACTACTCCCCTTTCATAAAACTTGAGTAAGATGGGAAACTTCCATTAGGATGCACGTACACGATAGGGGAGAAGGGAAAGGAGAACGTGCCATTAATTGTCATTAAATGACTCAACACCGGTAGAATCCGACCTCTTGTAAATGTGGCTTCGGGAAACGGCTCCCTAGAGACCCACTCAACGTGACTCAAGTTTGCCGTCGAGTTTCTCAAAGACCTAACTGCCGAGGACTGAACAAAACTCCCAATATCTAATCGAAGCAGGTACTCTTTATCTCTGGCTAGGGCAGACAACCATGTTTTATCTTGATTCCTTAGGGACGGTCACAAAAATATTCTTTTCCTCTATTCAGAATCGCGAGCTACACGTTAGCAAGTTATGATGAAAGAGTTTCAGATATTAGCGATGGTGAAAATGCATCTTATCATCGTTGAATTGATATGTATTTGAAACCGGAGTGATATTGAAATGTATTTCTCGATCATGAAGATTAGGCACTAGGAGGCAGTTTATTGATTTCACTACAATCACCATCTATACGCTGCTTCTGATACTGAAGTACAGATTGGGTTCTCTAATTTAAAAAAATAGGCTAGGTAAGTTTGAAGCAAAGCAAAGCCAATCAATGGCCAACTTTATCCTCCGCACTATTTCTACAGGACCATAGAAAAAGGGTAAGCCGTAAAAGTTGTGAATATAGAAAGATAATTGGGATTACGTGACGGAAAAATGAAGCCTAATTGAGAGCGTGAATATGTGTAATGGTTTCGCAATTGCTGTAACACTTACAAGTGCAGAGACTGCTTACAGTATTGGAATAGAGGAAGCTTAAGGTGCAGGTAATTGTGAATGGTGGGGTGGTTAGGGTGGTATGGTTAGTGGTGTAAGGAACTTGAATGGGCTATGGTTTACTCCATTGGAGAAGCGATTGCAGCGAGATATTTTTGGCGAAAGGCTGGAATGAAATTTGAGATCTTGTGAACATCTTGTGAAAGCACGAATAAGGAATATAAGAAGAACGCAGACATTGATGTATAGGATAAAATAAAATGATGGAGACAATTGCTTGGGTGAATTGATGAAGTACGTAAAGATCTGATCAAAAGAAAATGAAAAGGGGAGGAAGCCGTAGAATATGCAGAAGAGGGAGAGAATCATAAAGGATGAAAAAGCATATTATTTTCAGATCGGATCAAGGAAAATTCAAAGATGAATGATTTTATTATAAGAGTCACCATCTCCTCTCTATTTTCAAAGGAAATTCGTTCTTGATTAAAATCATGGCCAGAGTACTACGTGGGAAGGGTTATTTCTAGAAGTAGGTAAATCAATGAAAATATTATTGACTTAAAAATTAATATGAAAGATACGGAGGGGAAAAAGCTTTACACCGATGAGAAATTGCACTATTGACCATCATCCTTTGTCAACAATCCTAAGGTAGGTTTTCATGCAGCTCTACACCATTATTCGTTTGGATAACCTATTCATATTAACCCTCGCTACCTGTTACTAAAAAAATCACGTCCTCCCTACTTGGGGTCTTTTTGACCCCATCGTGAATTTTAATTATTTTAAGTGATAATATTATTCCAATGACTCATATTCATTCGTATTTTAATTAAATACATTTCAGATAAATTAATAGAAAAATACCACAGTATAATATGCATTGCATAATTTAGAAAAAAATATTATAATTTTTTAGATGGCACTCATAGTATAGTCTTGAATAATGAGGATTAAATTTACCTAAATACGTATTTAAGTACATAGTTTAAATATCTGAATACAAAAACAGAGAAAATTACAAAATTTCATGACAAAAGAATTGTGCCAAATTTTAAATCTGAAATCTCCATCTACACACTCACTAATGTCACATTGCAGACGCTTCTTTGTTGAACATGATCACCTTACACGTATCTGTTGCAAGCATTAGAAAGATCATTGGTTGTTTGTCTCTCTTACGAGGGCAAATGGAACATCTGCCACCCATTTTCTGGACACAATTTCTGTGTCATTTACTAGCAGTAATTCTTGTCTTTCACGAACTTTTCACATTGGAGTTTATATACAGAGAAATTATGCCTATGACCTAGCACGGAAAGATGAAATCCTGCCAGTAGAAGGCAGCATATTCTTCCCTTCAAATTGAAATGCCTCAGTCATAGTTCAAGTGGCCCTCTTCTTATGTTTCTTCACCCCTTTCTCCACCTCCACCTCTCTATTCCCTCAGTGGATCTCATTCCGTCGGTCGAAGATTTTCCACGCCGCCCGTTCAAATCCCTTGCTGTCACCTCCACCGTCACTCGTTTATCTCCGCCTCTCCCGGGCGACTGAGCCTTCCTCCCTTCCCTCCCTCCGCCTAGCCAACGACCCTTCTCTTACGCCCCGCCCTCCAAAATCCTCTATTTACCTATTTCTCCCCTCCTTGCCCTCTCCCACCTCTTCCTTCCTCCCTCTCCTCTTCTAACCTAGTCGGATCTCGACTCTTTCCTTCCTTTGCCTGCCATCCACGCACGGAATAACGGCTTCCTCGGTGATTCGGCTCGCCGACTGTGTCTACGAGCCAGGAGGAGGAAACCTCGCCGGGACCAAGGCCTCACCGGAAAGGAATGAGTTATTTGGTGAAATCGTACAGACAACGTCGAGGGGTCTTAAGCAATGGACTTCGTGGTAGCAATCACACGAGCGAAGCATAGCAAAAAAATAAAGATAGTGAGGGTTTAACCTAACTTCGGAAGGAGAGCAATTATTATCTCTTCGATTGCTATCAACATACTTATGTTGGCGTAGTAGTTGCTACATCATTACCGGCTAGATTTAAACTAAACAATGAAAGAGGGTATGGGGAGATACTTCACCTTATTGACCTTTATTAGTTAAGTGACGTCAAGTTCACGGCTCAGCCATTCAGTTTATCTCTTGTTGCATAATACTGCTTATTTAACACTTGCGTAAAGAGTTATATAGTATAGGAATAACATAAATAGTAATCTATTTTAACTGACAAATTTTTTAAGTGGTGGAAATTAAGCTGTTACTCATACCTGATAGAATTAACGGAAGGTAGAAAACGTCGACATTTTTTCATCACTATCACACATACGTTTGTAATCCGTAAATAGCTGATTTAAGGTCTAAATCAATAAGATTAAGAGGGCTGATGATCGTAATTGTGGGACGAGAAGGTCATTCTATCTATTAACAAATACCTACACGGTTTAAAAAAGGCGGGCGTACAGAAAATGTTCATCCAGACTTCATACCATGGCTTTATTTTAATATAACCACACTATCTATGCACCTTTTTGTATATACATAGGTACCTATATATAAGGTTTCACTGCATATGACCATTCAATTTAACGACCGTCAAATTCTATTCGTATTTCAAATATTTTGTTCCGTAATCAGTGGTACTAGCTGAAGGTGCCCGTTGAAATTCCATGGGAGTGAGAAATATAATGAGTACCTACAAATTGTACTAAGAAATTTTAGCATTTTTCATAAAGGGGCGAAAATAAACTTGCGTTATGGAGTTACCTACGGCTCCAAGTCTGTATTGGAACCATAAATATAATTTGAACCAATGTAAACATATACTTACCAATAGAAATCATATCTACATATACGCGATACCCTGCAAGCCACCGCGAGGGTGTGTGGTAGGAGGTGAATATCACCAAGCATGCACTATAGACATGCAAACATGCTACTATAGGGTCTCAGGCAACTAGATTGTTAGCATCTACATAGTAATTAAGGGATTAGTTGTATAAATACATGCAAATACACGCATATCTGGGCCTTTATTATTTAGTAAGAACATTATTTAGAAGCTTTCAGGCCGGTGGGTGCATACAAATGCGTCTTTTGGTGAAAATGAGGCCAGAATAGTGTTTTTAGGAAGCGTAGGATCAACCTATTTTGCAGAAAAGTTTGTTTTATCTGGATTTTAATGCAGATTATGTTTGTTTCAATTCTATAAGTCCATGGCAGTGGCGTCAAACAACTTTCTACGGATGCAAAATAATTCATTTTATTCCAATTAGAATAAGTTCTTTTTTATACCTAGTACAGATTTAACCTACTTAAACCAAGTACTTGTCTCTCGGATGCGTATATTCACTACTGTACGTCCAGGAAGAGGAAAACTTCATTCTTTCTTTGACTAACTGACCAAAAAACCAATATCCTTGGATCTGGAGATTTTTCGTTGACCTAAGACCTAATGGAACATTATCGTCACAGCAGATAAACGAAGTGTATGCATTCTAATCGTTTCCCGGCGACGACAAATAATGTTCCATTTAGTCAGTTTCCAAAACCCAGTAGATGCTAATAAATATTAATGATATGCTGGCAATGGATATCCAATCCTGGATTGACCAAAATCTCTAGATCCAAAGAAGATAATGGTTACGTCATCTTACTCCAGGTTTCCAGTATATTTGTACCATACGCGTTTGAATCCCGTGATTTTACCTCTGACCCCGTATACGATTCCTTTCACTGATGTTTCCGACCCTCGGCCCTTCCCTTAATGGAATGAATCTTAGTCCACCCATTCTCCTTCTCATTCGGTCTGGTCCAGGTCAAGTCGAACGGCAAACCAAGGAGCCTCTCTCTTGACACTAAGCCCCCGTGAAGAACAAACAGTCTCGGCCCGTCAGGTAGGCTTAAACCTAGAGTTCAGATGATTTACGACGACTCGGTCTACTGCCAATTATCCATAGGGGCACACCTCGTTAATTCTCCCATTCATCCTCACTCCCGTGAGACCCAACGCCTTCTACTCTTCCAGTCGCCTTCAGCACCTTCTTTCCCATTATTTCATTCCGTATCACTTCTTGCATAACTTTTCTACAACCTCCAATAGTGTAAAGAATCGGAGAAACGGTAAAATAGTTTCTTTCAACTGGCCTGACGGTGACTTTTGATGTAGGCAATCGTCGAGAGAAAAGTGAACGGGAAGATTGGAAAAGGCAGGCCTCGTATAAGATACATGGAAGAAGGATGTAAAGGAGAGGAGCTACGTCAATATGAAGAGGTTGGCCGATAGAAGATTCATGTGGAGGGTTGAGTCAAACCAGCCCTACGATTGTTGACCGATGATGTTGATGATGACGGTGACTTCGATTTTCAATCTAAAACGAGTGCGGTAATGGATGTTATCGCCATTCAGGTTATATTATTACTCGAGGCCTTAAATTTTAAATAAAGGTAGTGGTATAGTTGCTCATGAAGAACATTTATGTGATGGGCCTAATTTATGGTTCAGTAATGTGTAAATTTTTCAAGTTCATATCATGGATTTTATGGAATTTTATAGAAAATTTTCAGACAGTAGTATAAACATCAGTTAAAAGTTAGAGAAGTGTGGCAGCAGTTATTTCTAAGAGTAAAATATGCATTAATGTATCTTAGAGTGAATGAAGTGCTGAAAGAAAACGAGAGGGGGAAATAACAGGTCATCAAATAAAATTGTAGCAGCGCTAAAAACATTTATGAAGGCTGCAAACGAATCATGAAATGGAATTTCCAGTTGCAGGTACGGAATGGACTGGGAGGAAGGACAGAAGTGCTTTGCAATATTGAGGATTGTAGCCATTGGTTATTATTGGACATACCAATATTTGTCATAAAATCTTTATATAGTTGAGTCTGAGAAGAGTTACATATGCGTCCTTTAAAACAACAAAAGTATGCCTCCTTTGAATATCAGGAAATAAACTTGGTTCCTTGCATTCCTCGTAGCTGCAAAGATTGAGTTGCAGACCATAGGTTCATCAGGAAATTTCTTGTAGCTATTGGTATCCTCAAAAATACAACATCGCTTTTTCTGAGTCACTTTACATACTAGCCGAAGAGTGAGTCTCACGCATTGTAGTTGGCCACTGAATTGTATAGTACGTACCTTGAAAGAAAAACTTAACCAAGAAATCATCGCAACTCGCTCATGATAGAGCAACTCTTGAACCGCACCTAGTGATTGTATTTATCCAAATGTGTGTGTGTGTGTTTCATCAGCTTGATTCTGGACGCCACCAGCACTTTTTCCCTTCGATTGCTGTTTCTTTTCCACCACGCTATATCAACATTTTGCCCCTTGGCCGCCTCGTTGGCTATTTATTCTCTCTCTATCTTTTGTAAGAATAATTTTCCCTTTCTCCACCATTTCCAGGGAACCAGGAAATTCGGTAACAAAACCCGAGAGCGCAGCGATGTAATCCCTCACACGAACCAGAAATGCCTGTTACGAACTAATCCGAAGATGTTATTATTATTTTAATATGTATGGAGCTCGGAACTTAGCGAATCCCCTTCTCTCATCCTCGATCCCCAACCTTGAAGCCTCTGTTTGTGCAAATACGGCTACGCCCGCGGGTCGGTATTAAGCAAGCTGGAACGTGTGGCCTCGCCCCATACCCCCGCGATTCCTCCTCACGAAACTCCACCCTCTCTCTTTCTCTCTCTCTCTCTCTCCATTCCAATCGCCTGTACGAGCGCGCTATTACCCAGCCGTGGGATTAACGCCCGTTACCCTCGTTCGTAAACAAACGAGTGACGTGTGAGATTAGCGCGGATGGGGGAATATAACGTTCGCTTCTCAGAATCGAAGGTGCCGAAAAAAATAAGTTGCGCTCCGACTGGGGGTCTGATCCCCGCAGAGAATTTCCCACGATAGGCGAATCACTGTGGCCGGACCTCTCCCCAAGTCGTTTCCTAGGCAAACCGTCTTTCCCATTCGCTAAATAATAGTCATTTCCCCACAAACTGATGGAACATTTCGTCGTTTTCCAGCTGTGATGAGTTTTAGAACAAAAGGCATATTATAAATTGTCTTGGTATTCAATGCTCTGATAAACCCCGAAGAATAATCGTAAGATAGTGATTTTCGCATGTGACTAGTTCCATTTCTAAGTCACCGAAGAATTATCAAATATCTGCAATAATGCTTCGGCTCATCATCGGTCAACAATCCTAGGAATTGGTTTGACGCAGCTCTACACTCGATTGGCTAACCTCTTCATATTTACATAATTCTTCTCTTTTACATGTTTCACAACTTCTATGTTCTCATACGAGTCCTGCCTTTTTTATTCCTTCCGTTCCCCTTTCCCTCGACGATTGTCTTCATCAGGCCATTGTGTCTTAAGATGTGGCCGATTAAGTTGTCCTGTCTTGTTTTTATGATTTTCAAAGATTTGATAAGAAGATTTTCAAAGATTTGATTGAGAAGATAAGATTTTTCTTTTTTCCCCCTCTTTTCATGACTTCTTTGTTTGTCACTCCGAAATTATAATATCCTCAGGGTATTCCACACAATCACACTCCTAATGTGAGCGTTATTATTTAACACTATGAAGACCGTCACCCGTCATTCGATGGTTATAGATTTTGATTAATCGAAGCTGAAGCCTTAGTATTGCTATCGATACTAAGGCTTCAGATAAAGCTGGCAAAATGAGTATGGGCTAGTATCTATGGATAATTTTCCAAATCCTACTTTTATTTAATAACACGTATATTTACATCATCAATCATTCGTGAGATAACATTACAGAAGTCCACGAATGAAACGAGATTAAAATCAAATAAATTTTGAAATGAAAATGTTTCCCCATCGTCTCGTTTCTCGCATATTGTACTAAATATTCTTCATTCGCGAATTACTGCGAGATACAAAGGCTCATAAAATTTCTGAATGTGATACAAAAATGAAAGTGAATAGCCTTGTTACTGCTTTTTAGTCCGCTTCTTTCAGCCTTTAAATTTTTATCCCAGGAACTTCATTTGATTTTTCGCAAAATACAATGCGTTTTGTGATTGAATTCTATATATATTTCAGTAAAAAAAGATCGAATTGATGATTGGGAATGAAACGACTTTCACTCGTCATGATAAATTTCTCGGGTATACAGTCAACTTCGGGGAAAAAATGCCGTATGTGTGTGCCAGAAATAGTACATTGCGAGTATAGTATGTTGCAATATTGCATCACTAGTTGTAGCTGCGGAAAATTGACTCTGTTCCTTCTCTCTAATATGAAGATTCATGAAAGCAGTTGCTGACTCCACGGCATCCACACCTACCTAATATGCTCTGACAGACAAACGGCTTTATATTTGGTAAGAAGTCCACAGTGATTAAGCACTTCTTAGGAAAACTAAGTAAAGGGTCCGCGAAGACCCCAAAGGAGTGAAATCCATCTCTCTCTCAATTTTTGACCCAAATGGGCACCTTCGTCACACCTAATTCGATAACCTCAAGCGGAATGGTTCGTCCTTCATCAGTCCTCAGCGAGGAAACTGAGAACTCAAAACTTCTCACTCGTATTTCATCCAGAATTTGCCTCGTACGCTAACCCACTGGCATCAATGCACGTATTACCTAAGCCATTTGTAGGCTGTACTTGATACACAATTCTTCCACCTCGCACTATGCACTGCGAACCCCAAAAAGACATTTTAAAATTTTTCAAATGAAATAATTGTTTTCTTCAATTTCACTTTTTATTACGCTCCAACAGAAAATATATTAACGGTTGGCATAAAATACATTTCTAGCATAAATTACAAATATTCCGCGTTTTTTGGCAGAGAGCATCGCGATTGACGTTAAATCAGGGTTTTTAAAGTGCGCAGAAAGAAGGGAATAGAGACTCTAAGCTTGGGATGAACAATTAAAAAAGTCAACAATCTGCTCGTTCGATGATTTTTCTGGTACGAACATTCATTATTTTTAATACAATATGAGAGATTCTAAACATACTCAATATCACACTACATTTTCTCAGTAGGAAAACAAATACAGAAACCGACAGCCGTCTGGATAGAATTGAAATACCCTTTCCCTGGAAACAAGAATACGTTGTAATGGACAGTCAAAATAGCCGGATAGATAGCCGTTTGCAGCAGATGATTCCATAATTTATCAGTTGCATACTTGGAGAGACCAACGTATCCAATGTACTTAAATGGTGTAACTATAAGATGTTGAATACTCCCTAAACATTTGCTTAAAAATTATTCTCTACGCACATTTTTGCGTAGTGATCAATTGTCCGACTACACATAAAAAATTGAGTTAAGGTCTAGTTATTCTGGGTCAGTATGACGATATAACAGTATTTTAAATCACAAATTGATGTGCTATATCTTCCAGTCACCCCTTTGTGCCCAGGTACTCCGGCTGTGTTTTCACGACCCCGGATACCTGCTTTTACACAATTACAGAGGAAACCGGTATTCCGGCTAGGCATCTCTTGAGGAGAGCATTGTATGGGTAGCGGCCAATGTAAACGATCAAGGCCTATGGGTTTTGACACTTCCTCCAGTCAACTCTGTGATTCGGTTCATTACAAGGAGAAACTTGAGACTGAAGAATTGTGTGGATAAAAATTACAAATCACTTGTAGAAAACATTTTAATGGTAGGTGCCGCTAAATTTAAAAAGACAAAAGGGCAGTAGCTGTTTGTATTTCCATCAGAATAGTAGTATAATTAAAGGCTGGATATTTAGAGCGAATTGTATACTCGAGTATTTTATAGTATTTTTATTGCCATGTATTCCTGAGCTACTTACTACTTTGAGCGTCTTGTTTTAAAGGTGTGTAATAATTCACTTATGACTATGTAGGGAAGTTCAAAATGGTTTTACCAGTATGCGGGTAAAAGTAGGTAGGGCACGGGTACATGTTCTTCAGTTAGATAGTTTCTGCAATCATGAAATGAAACGTATTCTGGCGTATATTTGAGTGCTTTTGAGGATTTTTAGATAGTATTTGTGAAGGAAAATTATGTATCTAACCAGCGTTTTGCACAACTGCTATAGTTGTCACGAAGTAAGGTGGAAATGAAGGTAGGAGTTATTAAAATTGTATTTTTCTCCGTGAGATTCGCGGAAGACCGGTGTGGAAATCCAAGCCCCTTTGTAATACCCCACCCCTCACCCTACGTCTCATCTTCGACGACTCTCTCCAGCTGTCTGGAGGGGAGCTCAAAATACGCCCACTGAGATGCGGTCCTTATGCGGATATGACCCAGCTTACTCCATCCGATGACCTTCCTCACACATCTCCATATAACGATTGGTAATAATCTTCTGTTATGTAACCAATTGTTACGGTTTTTGCCAATTCCGTCATATTGCGAGTCAATTGCTATCATCGTGAATGATGGAAGAGCGTACGCACGCTAGTTTATCGTTTACGGAAAAGTTCTCCCAAGAATATCAGGTATTTATTGATTTGAAGTGGCCAAATTTTCCACATAACTTAAAAAAATCAAACATTTGTACCCATAATACTTACCTACCTACGCAGAAAAAGCACTTCTTTGATGTTGAAATTTACCTTTTTTATCAATTAAATTACGTAGAAATTTTAAAAGTATTTTGTAGAACGTAGAAAAGTATTTTGTAAAGGCTCTCTGCAAGAGAGTAAGTTTATCCAAAATTGTATAGAAATTTCTAATTAAGATATAGCAAACGTTGGTCTTAATAAAACTTAAAAATAAACATTTGCATATTTTTAATCATATCCTCATGACATTCATGATGTCCCTGGATAAAAATACAATTCATCGTCGTACTCCACCACTGTCTAATGGAATGAATGATTTATTTGGCAAATATTGTTGTATTAGTATGTTCGTTCATTCTACTTTAAAATCATGCATCAAATAATGCCATAAATTTATAAATACCTTGAGCAAATTGGTGGTGGTTACCACTGTTGGCTGAAGTCATTATCAGCTCAGAACCAAGGATAAAAAATAGAGTAATCGTTGAGCGGCCATCAGCTCGATAGTACTCGATACATTTCTCTAAAATATTCATTCCTGATGTATTTGATCATTTATGTAAAAATTAATTTCAACGCTCGCTCACAAATTTAACATTAGAAGCGCGTGAATATTCTCTAGAAATTGGACAGTGGTGGAATACCTGCGTCAGCACTGAATAAGTCCATAACTTCAAAGCGTGTTTGATTGCACTGTGGAGGTTTTTGAATTTCGCTCCCGAACCCAGCCCTACCATTTATTATTGCACGAGAAAAATTATGCATCCTCGCTCATCACACTACGTCAAGAGGTCAAATAGTAGCGTGAACCTATTTCAGTCACAAAACCCAAGGTGCAACGGTCATTACATACATGTTTAACGGACATTAACTGTGGTCATACGGTAGCGCGTTTTTATCTTTCGATCATCTGTTTTCGATGGCGACGCTTTCGGCGGTTTTAGGCCCTGATAAATTGCTGGATACATAGAGCCTCATTTACAAAACATTTCATTTGCTGATGAAATACTTATTTTTAAGATATTTGATTTGGATAAGCATTGTTTTTGAGTTTGGATTGGTTTGATCAGAAATTATAACTAAGAGCGGTTATAAATAAAGAAATTACCAACATCACTATGGAAACGATGAAAAAGAATAAATAAGTTAAAATTATTTATGACAAAATCAATATCTTTTCTGAAACTACGGATACAATTTTATATAATTGATTCATTCTTGAAATTTCGAAAAATAGGGGATCAAAGCGGAGCCTTATCTTATGTGTCTAATGCTACTTTTATCTTAACATAAGTAAGAAAATATTAGATAGTAAATAAAAATTTGAATATTATACGATAATTTTGTGAAAAAAAAACTATTTCATAACAAGAATTTTACACATATATATTCACAATAATTGAATACTGGCAAGTTAAATGTAGAATATTGTAAACAATTAAGCTGCGGTGGAGGAAGTCATAAAAATAAAACATTTCTTCCTTTCTGTAAATATTTCATAAATTTTTTTTATTTACAGAAATGCAGAATTTTTTTTCCTTTTCATAAATTCCTTGTTAAGCAAATTATCTCGCGGCTGAGCTTACCCTGGGTAAGATAGGCCTCTAAATAATAAAGAACCTGTGAAGATGCCGTGACTTGGCGACGGGAGGCCGCCAACAATTACGCTTCTCATCACCCGGAGGAGAGGGCAGCAGCTCTTCTTCGTATGAGTGAAGGTGGAGACCACAGTGGTCGGTATAGCGACACTCATTTCACTACAGGCGTGGTGACACTTGCTTTAACGGCTGTAGTACAGCAATGTGGAAGGCATGGGGAAACCGCCACATTATTATCCCGAGGAGTCGCAGCTACTCCACTCTTTTCTTTCTTATCAAACATGATGGAACCCTCTCGAGTAAAGTATTCTGGAGGTAAAATAGTCCCCCATTCGGATCGCCGGGCGGGGACTACCCGAGAGAGTACATCAGTCAAGTGTGATAGTCATTTTAGGGTAGGAACGTGCGATCACTTCGGACCTGCGGAAGACTGGACAACCTGAAGGTGGAAATTCGGAGAATGGACCTCGATGTATTAGGAATCAGTGAAATGAGATGGACCGAAGAAGGAGACTTTTGGAGTGGAAGTTACAGAATTATTCACACCGGATCACTGAATGGTAACGCTGGAGTAGGCATAATGCTCAGGAAGAGTGCAGGACTGCGTGTGAAGAGCTTCCTGCAGTACAGTGATAGGATTATAATGGTTAAAATTGAAACTAAGCCTACAGATACCATTGTGGTGCAAGTTTACATTCCTACGTCGGACAACGAAGACGAAGGAGTGAAAGACGTCTACGAAGATAGCACAGAAGTAATAAAACAGGTAAGAGGAGAAGAAAACCTAATTATTTTAAGAGACTGGAACGCTGTCGTCGGCGAAGGTCAAGATGGAATGATAACTGGAAAATATGGATTGGGAAACCAAAACGAAAGAGGAGAAAGACTGCTGGAGTTCTGCACACAACATAAGTTAGTGGTTACTAACACATTGTTTAATAATCACAACCGAAGAAGATACACGTGGAAGATGCCAGGATGCAAGGAAGATTTCAAATAGACATTTTAGTGAAGCAGAGATTCAGGAATCAGGTGAAGGTCTGCAAAAGATACCCGGGTGCAGAAATCGACAGCGACCATAATTTAGAGATGATGGAATGTCATCTACATTTCAAGAGATTGAAGAAAACACTAAAGAACATTTGGCAAGTAGAAAAACTGAAGGAGACTCAACATCAGGTGGAATTTCAGAAAGCAGTAGAAAAAAACATAGGAGAGGACCTTACTGAAAAACCAGTAAAAGAGCTTTGGGAAAACATTAAATGTGGACTACAGGAAGCCGCAATAGAAGTTCTTGGAAAAAGAAAAGCTGTTAAGAAGAAGCCATGGATCACGGAAGAAGTCATAGTGCTGATTGAAGAAAGAAGAAAGTACAAGAATGCGAAAACTAAAGAAGGGCAGCTTTGCTACAAAAGAATAAGGAACAAAGTAAGTCGCAAAGCCAGGAAAGCTAGAGAAATGTGGATGAACAATCTATGCAAATGTGTACAAAGCAACCTTGCACTTGGAAAGGTGGAAGTTACCTATAGGATAGTGAGGAACCACTTCAAGGAACGGAGTGCAAGATCCAATGCTATAAGAGACAAGAATGGAGAACTTTTGATTGAAAATGAAGACAAAGTGAAGAGATGGAAAGAATATTTGGAAGAGTTATACAAGGGAAATACTCTCAGCGCAAAAGCTATCGAGGAGGATAGCGAGGTGGAAAAGGATGATTTGGTAGCATCAATATTGAGATAGGAATTCGACGCTGCAGTAAGGGACCTTCGGATAAATAAGGCTTCTGGAATTGATGATATACCCGCATAACTGATAAGAAATGCGGGAGAGAGGATATTGGACCATCTTTACAAGGCCATCTGCGACAAAAACTCAACAGGAGAAATACCCAGGGACTTCGAGAAAAACATCATCATTCTTATCAATTCATCATCAATTTTAGGACTATAAGCCTGACGACACATGCATCGAAGATATTGACAAGGATCATCTACAGAAGAATAGAACGAAAAGCAGAGGAGTTCCTGGAAGAAGATCAATTCGGAGTCAGGAAAAGTAAGGGTACAAGGGAAGCAATATTGGCCCTTAGGCTGCTCATAGAGAAGAGAATGGAGAAGAACAAACAGACCTTCATTTCATTTATGGATTTAGAGAAGGCTTTTGACAACGTGGATTGGAATTTAATGCTTGGAATTCTGAAAGGAATTGGAGTGTCGTACAGTGACCGAAGAATTATCCACACTTTATATAAAAACCAAGTAGCGGTGATAAAATATGGACCCAGCTGTGAAGAAGCAAGAATAAGTAAATGAGTGAGACAAGGGTCTGCACTGTCTCCCGTAATTTTTAATGTTCTCATCGAGAGAGCCATCAATGAAATCAAGGAGAAGTGGACATCCTGGAGTGAACATCCACGGAGAAACGATGAGTACGCTACGAATCGTTGATGACATAGCTCTCATAGCAGAGACAGAGAAGGAGCTGAATAAGATACAAACAACCATGGAAAAGACAATGGCCATACATCAGCTGAAGATCAATAAGAAGAAAATTAAAATATTGGTGTGTAGCAAGAGAGAGGAGGCCAAAACTAACGTTGTACTGGGAAAACAGAAGCTAGAAGAGGTGAAAGAGTTCTGTTACCTGGGAAGCAGAGTAACCAACAATGGACGAATCAAGAAAGAAATAGTGAGTAGAATAGCCCAGGCAAAGAGGGCATTCTATCATAAGAAGAATCTACTTACAGCTGGAAATACAAGCTTGGAAGTAAGGAAGTAATTCATCAAAACGTATATCTGGAGCATGTTTCTTTACGGCAGTGAGACATGAACAGTGACAGCAGCGGAGAAAAAATGGGTGGAAGCATTCGAAATATGGTGCTATCGAAGACTGATGAAGATAAAATGGATCGACCGAGTGACAAATGAAAAAGTCCTAAGAAGAGAAGGAGAAAAGAGAAGTCTGCTGAAAACTATAAACAGAAGACGTGACAAACTAATCGGCCATATCTTAAGACACGATGGCCTGATGAAGATGACAATCGTCGAGGGATAATTGAACGGGAAGAATGGAAAAGGTAGGCCTCGTATGAGTTATATGAAACAGATCGTAAAAGACGTGAAAGAGGGGAACTACGTTAATATGAAGAGGTTGGCTGATAGAAGAATCGAGTGCAGGGCGGCGCAAACCAACCCTAGGATTGTTGACCCATGATGATGATGAAGTAAATTACGTCCCTATAAAGCTTCCATAGCTCATCAATTTTTGATCATCATCAAAATACTATTTCAAAATTAAAATTTCACTCAAAAAGCCTAAAATAAAAATATCATCATCATTAAATTTAAATGAAGCATATTCATAAAAGGGAAATTAAAATTTCAGAATCTTTTTTCTGTTTGAACAGGTTTTTACTCTCATCAGTTTGATAAAGTTCTCTCATTTTGGTGCTTAATTAATTTTTTCTCTCCTCAGCTTCTGCCTAGTTTTTATTTTCCTTGATACATTCACGTCGGCCGGATTTGGTAAAGATATCCGTAGGACTCAGATCCTTACACATTCATTCCTGTATCCTGTCATGCGCATTATTCTCATAGGAACGCAATCGTGCATAAACTAGTTCCTCCGTTGAAAAGAGAACCTCAGACTCCATTTCCCTGGAGTCTCGTAATAAGAAAAATACCAATATTACGAACGGAGACTGTTTCTTTCCTCCTTCATCCCTCCTGCGCATCGTATCAACGCGAAATGAGGTGTCTTTCAAAATCCTCCCGTATCGGGAATGGGTAGAGGAAGATGACGAAAGCCGGAGGAAAGTTGGTTAGGGAATTATTCGATTGGAAGCCCCACGGAGAGATCCCAATGCCAATCCTCACTCAGTCTTCCTCCCTCTCACAACTTTTAATCCTCTTCCGAATCTCAATTAATTTCCCACTTCCCGATTTTATCGTCGGCCGATTTTTCGGTCCACCCCACTCTACTCTCCCGTTCGCACCGATTCACGCTCCCGACGAAATTTCCAAATTTTTCTTATCCCGCTCCTGAGAGTTTCAATCACGTCCGCCGTCCACAAGCGGGAGAATACTCGTACGGAAGCTGTGACGGTGAACGGAGCTCGATCGTAATTCGAGCATCCTCTCTCGTCTCTCTTGTGACAATGGCTTGGAGGAAATTTCCAGTCCAGTGCATTCACACAAACATTTTCGAGTATTTTTATTGCAATGCGACATGCATTTCACTTACTTAGAATTTACGTTTTTTAGCAATTTATCAACAATAAAATTTACTATCAATTTTCCTTTCAGCTCGGGCCTGCGGCACAATTTTCGATTTCCTGACGCCAACACGATATTAATCATCAAAGGCTCCTTTAATGCGTCACAACTGTAAAATTTTTGATAATGGACTGCAAATTTTAGTAAGATAGCAATGCATAAAATTAGTATCAATGTACGGAAAGAGTACCGCGAAATTGTAATGAATGAGGGAAAATATCTTTTACATTCAGGGAATATAGAAAGCTGGTAATATTTTTCAAGATAATAGCTCTAGAATATGGTCCGCAACGCGAAATTAAAATAAACACATAATTACATGTAGCCATATTTAGTAAATTTTCTGTAATAAAATCATTAATAATTGATATCTCACATATGTCTGTATCTTCAGTAAGGAGAGGTTTAGACTGATTGTGAAATTGAAAAAAAAAATTTCTGTACAATTTTGTATAAATGGACGCATCCCCTTTTCAGTACGCTACGTACAAGATATAGCTGCGTGGCTATCACGTCCAATTAGATTCCTTTTTTCCCGAGTACCTTATCTCTGTCCTAGAACTCGCATTCAAAATGAGGCATCACGTTCCAAAACATCGCAACGTCCCACTGAGTTAATTTCCAACACGGCCATTTTTGGCAACCTCGCCTCCTACTGCCTAGCTTATCCTGCTCATCTCTATCAAATGACGGATTTAACCGCGCAAAATCCTGTCTCGCGAGCGCTGTCCCCTTTATCTCCATCCCCGGGCGTAATTTAGCGCGTGGCGAAAGGGACCAGAGCGGTCATAAAATAAGACGTCGATCCATCATTGGAGACGCGGGACTATCATACGTCCCTAACAAAATTTTACGCTCCCGGGTTTATGCAGCGGGCATCATGTCCAAACTTAATTACCCTCAGTTTCCCTTTAATACGCCCTCGGTCCTTTTCCATAACCGCCGTTAAATTTCATCCACCTCCCCTTCCCCCCTGGATGATCCACTTCGAGCAGCGTGGAGTAATCCACCCAGGACTCCCTCTTTCATCCACTTCCCTTGCCTGCCTGATGCACTCTCCATCCACCCCATTATTCCTACAACTCCCATTACCTTTTTATCCAACGCCACAATAACTCGGGGAGATTCGACGCCAGGGTCCGTATCGTAATTAGGGAGTCCGAAACGTTCAGTGCGCCCCTTCACCCTTTCTCGCCAGGGATGCAAATTGGGGAGTATTTATTTTCCTCCACCGCCGTCGTAAATGAACTAGGGTGGAGAAATCGCCGGTGGCACAGCCATATTAATGATTCCGTTTTATGCGTGTTGTGAGCCAGCACGAAACTGGGACAATTAAGTTATCGATTGAATAGTAAAAGATATATGGGCCGCAAAACAGTGTTTAAATTGAAGAACGATAGTTTCAAGTTAAGTGAATGGGCCTGAGGGATCCTAATCGTCCTGTTCCAGCCCACGCTGGGCATTTCTGCCGATGTCGGATGAACTACCGTGTTTTCCAAACAAAAATAGGTTGAAAAAACACATTTTTTTATCCACAATAGAGTTAAGGTCAGAAATCATTGAAGCTCTCGGAATGAGAGCGTTTATTAAGGCAGACTGTAATGGGAACGAAGGGAGTACGTGAAGCTTTAGCGCTATGAAACAAATTAACAGAGTAACTTTCCTTCGTCTACGATAAAAAACCGGGTAAGCATTCACTTTGCTGTATAATAACGAATCCATTAAACTTATAGGCATATCACCATCAACTTGAATTGTAACTTAAACTATTCAAGGTCAAAAGTGTAGCTGGAGTCATAAGAGCCTCGTTTGTACTGGCCAGACCGTTTTGTTCAGTTGGTTTACACCGGCCAGACCCTTAAATTACGAGAAAACTTTGAATTCATGGATCCAACAGGTATTTGAGGGTTAAATTTGATGCCTCACATCCTCTCGATGGATCCGTTCTCAACATTAGATGCTTTAGCAAAATCCGGTATGACTGATAAAAGCAACCATCTTGACGCATCAATAAAACCTAATACCCTAGAATTATATTCACTTAATTTCTTTTTCGCCACCTTCAAAGTACCGGAATTCTATAGACGAGCACTTTAAGGTAGTAGTATGAGGAATCGATAAAACGTAACTATAATTGCTCCTCAATGAGGAGTTACTAAAGTAGGTGGAAATATCGGGAGCAGCATCGCATAGGATGGTAGTAGCACAGCGGGCAATAAGGTTATGCATAATTAATGGTAATATGGCGTTCATGACGATGCGACAGCTTCAATACTCAAAGAAAATTCTACTAAAACTAGGAAGCTATATAAAAAAACACATGGGTACTGGCACTCTACGGACAGGTGGAGTAGATCATTGGAAAAATGGATCGGAAAAGATTTGAAGCCTAGGAAAGTTGATGGTGTAAAATAAAGATGGATTTCAAATGATCAAAAGGGTAAAGAATCAGAAGGTTCATTGAGTAGATGAAGGAAGGTCAAAATCTGTCATTGAACAGGAAAGAAGAATAGAGAACTGCAGTGAAACGATCTTAAAATCGTGATATACTGATGGCAAACGCATGAATTTACATTCAAGATACAATATCAAGAGTTACGCATCATCCTCAACGCAAACCATAAGGTATTTGATGCCTTCGAAACTAATATCGTTCTGTATTCTCCAGTTTTTCCTCCCTCCAACGAAACTTATTGCATCCGATTTCATTTTCCGGTCTCCTAATTCCCGGTAATATTTCACCATCCACCGTTTCCTTTTATCCCTGGTATCTGCCAATGGAGAAATAAGACGAGGAAAGGTCTTTCGCACTTCGAAAAGTGAGCAAAGCGCTGCGCCCGGACGTTTTAGCGGTGGCAATGCCTATCCACACCCTTCCCGCTCCGTCATCTCTCCTTGTTCTTTCCACTACCCAGCTGACCTTCCTCTTTCACATACCCCACGCCCCCACACAGCCGCTCCCAGTTATTTATTAGCGACCCCAGCGCTATCAAACTGATAGCGCTTGCTTGGCAGGGGGAAATGCCTTGGCAGGGGGAGAAAAAAATACATATCGAGGGATCATCGGAAAATGGGTACGGCGCAGGGAAGCTCGGACGGCGGCGAGGAGGGATTGGAGAGGGTGAAATGGGAATTGGAGAGCGATAGAGAAAAAGGCTGGTGAAAGGAGGAAATGGGAGAGAGAGGACGGATAGAGAGTCTAGGGTTACGAAGGGAATGATAGGTATTCATTCAGGGAGGTACGAATCGATTCCACTCGCAGGAAAAAATAAGCCGTTTACTAGAGATTTTATTAGGGCAAATTTTTAAGTTAATCAAAATGATTAAAAGTAAAAGCTGTGTGCTTGTTTACGTTTTGTCGGCGTTTTCTACTCCTAATATCGAGCGCTCCTACTTTAAACCTATTTATCTGTTATAGTAGTTACGTAAGTAGTATACGCAGACGTTATTCGTCTATTAAGCTTTTCGTACAGATGATCTGGAAGGCTTTTATGTACAGAATTTAGTAATGCCTAGCTTCTCTACGATATAATATTATCTGTACTGTTTTTCCAGGGTTGTCTCCCAAAGCTTTATGTGTATTATTATAGCCACCAGTTATTGTAAGAATATGATTAGCGAAAAAGACCATTTTTATGACATGAACACAGTTTAGCATAAGACAGTGATATTATACAGCTGTATACATTCCGAGGCACAAGTGCCTGAATAGTCAATCTACAACATTTATCTTTATAAACGTTGCATTGATGTCAGCAAAATAAATTCTTTTCGAAATAAAAAATAAATAATTAAATGTTCAAAAGTTACCTACGCTGTTTCATTTACATTTAATTCTACTGGTGAGTCATATTTATCATAAATCATTCTCTCAGAGTGTTGAAAAACGTTTGAGACTATTAAGAGTTATTAAGGAGAAATTCAGCTATTGCTTGGGTATTTGGTTCTTAATCTCCTCTTCAACGCCGATTAAATAGACCTCCTCTAAATAATGCGATTCAGATTTTTACGAAATAAAATCCTTTCCGAGTACGAAAAGAATGTAAAGAGGACCGAATAAAATTCGAGCCAATGTTATTTCAAACATAATTGGCCACACACGCTACTTGTGCGTTGATATAGAGACAAAAATTTCCCTTTCACGACATCCTAAAATCTTCACTTGGTTAATGGAAAAATTATATTTATTTTTGCACCTCGCTGGCTTTAAAATAAAAGTATGGAGTAAATAATACAAGTGCCACTTTAAAAGTAATAAATTTATTATTAAACTGAGAAATGATTTTTAATACACTATTGATAAAAAATTCTATTGATAAAAAATTACACTTTTTCCGCTAGCATTAATCATTAAAATACGCTAGTTGATTTTCATTTCTTGTGGATCAAAGGTTGAGCTCTGGTGCAGTAAAATATCATTTTCCCCTATTCACAATAAGCATCAAGGTAAGCAATGAAACATATTTATTAATAGGATTACTATCTATTCTACCGAAGACGGTAGGGATTGACAAAATACTACCACTCAGCTTTGCGCCTACTCAGCTTTTAATCATCGCACCGCTACTTGTACGATGTATTTCCAGCATCATATAGCAGAATTGCTTACTCTCTTCATCGTAACTAGAATGACACTTACCTTTACCTTTTCGTCTCATTTTTCTACCCTCATTAATTTTTTGAATAACCTTCATACCCCATCTATCTTTTGTTATTAGTTCACGACAACCACTTAATTTTCTCCCCTACATTTTAACCATACTTTCTACACTGGTACTTCTTGGTGTTCCCCTTCCTTCGCCAGAATCCTTTCCCATTCGCCTTCGAAAGCGCATCTCCAAATCCTCCAATCTTTGAAAATTTGATAATAGCCCTGATGAAATCCATAGGGTTGATCCCCAATTTTCCTAGTGCAAGATTGAAACGTGAGTAACAGGTCAAGGAAAGAGTACAATGACTACTGCTTTTGTTGGAATCGGAACGACCGGGGGGAAACATCAAGAGGGAGAAGCCTTGATTCGCATCTGAATGGAATCAGTAGGTACTCCTTGAGCTCACGGAGAATTGGAAGGGAGTTTCTGAAGGAGGCTCGAAGGGGAGGCAATGGTGAAAGATGGGAGTTGGTGAAGGCGCTCCATAAACTGTCAGCCCTTGGACATTCGCCGCCGACTGGGTTCCCCTGTTGTGATCTCATGGACGCGAAAGGAGCCAAGGGGACGCCGCTCTCCCTTTATCCTCCATTATTTCCTCCGCTCAGCCTGGGAGGTCAACCGTGGGACGTTTTAAGTGCGCCATTGGTTACCCACAAGGGAGGAGAGGGAAAGAGAAAGGGAGAAAGAGAGTGAGAGAGAAAGGAGCGTGGGAGGAAAAAAAACAGGGTTTGGGTCAAAGTGACGGGTCTTGCTGCGGCGGCGATATTGAATCCGAAACGTCATCCAAATCCCCTTCTAAAAGATGAGGGGCGCTTTTCCTCGAGGTGACCCTGGGCCTCTCCATCCCTGCACCCTATTCCCTCCGAAATGGTAGATGCGGAAGTACAGAAAGGTCGATAGAAATGAAGTTTCCCCGAAAAATGTTCGTAATCGGCAAAAATCAAACGCAACCATCGCTCGGTTATGACGGTTTCATTTCAATGTTTGTGACATCACAAAACCTGGTCTATAAGTATTTATTTCTAAATTGGAGAGCATCACGTCGCAAATTAATCGAAAGCATTCAATCTTTTACCGTCTTCAAACATTTTTACTGCAAACTTACAACAATAACGACTTCTGAATTCGTCCTATGTAGTTTTGAAATCTTTATTTTCACAAGGAAAGCTTTAATTAAGTGATTACATGAATAAAGAAAGTATAATCAGTAAACTTAGTTTTCCGCCAAGCAACAACTGATCATACGGAAATAATCGCCAACCAAGCACTCCTTCCATTTTATGAGCAATGAAGTAAACGATTTCACATATCGACCAATGCTGTTACCAATGCTATAAATTGTTTTCAAAAATTACACAACATTATGAATAAAAATGGCTGACTCATATGATTAAACGAGTTTACCTGGTTTATATCCCATTAGAACTAAAAATCTTTGTTTATAGATATATTCTATGCATATCTACTCAAAAATAAGGTGAAATAATTTTAATGAGGTTTATCTTGTAGCTAAGTCACGGGAGTAATGAAATGGTTTCAATATTTAAAAGCATCCAAAGCTACGTTTATATCCGAGGCTTTAAAAGACCATGCAAACGTCTGCCCCCTGTTGATATTATTCCTTCAAGAGTAAAGGTGACGTTGTTATTGTGCTTGTATTGGTTAACTTGCTTTCAACCTCACTCTTTGACGGCATATTAGCCGCATCGTTGTTTAAAATACATCCTCATTTCGGTAAGACCGGTTTTTGAGGCCAAACATACGTATTAAGACCTGGGGGTAATTTTTGAACAATAATTTTGGAAAAAGGTGCTTCTGATATTCTGCGAAATACGATAATTTGTGATAATTACGCAAAGTCAATTGCAAGTAAGTGTAGTATTACAATAATAATCGCAAATATGTGATTTTTTTCTCCTTCACCTTAATTCTTACATCAATGTAGAAAATTAAATATAGACATATTTTGACCCATTAAAAATTTTGATGTAAGATAGTCGTTTACGAGAAAGTTTGCACTGCTGGTATAAATATCGTAGATTATTCATTTATCTTAGGTAATTTTCTACAGGAATATACATAAGTTGAAGAAAAAGAGCACACAGGGGTCATAAGTATTTTTTCGTTATCACGAACCCTCAGGATATGTGGTGACGTCGCAAATAAACATTCTCGATGCGTAGCCATTAATTCTACACCAACCACCGTTAAGTTATCCTCCAAGAAGCATAAGTTAAATCCTAATATTTCTATTGATAATGAAAGGACCCGGAGAGTTCAAAAAGGAGGAACTCTCTGTGCCCATTATGGCACCGACAAAGAATACGGAACAGCAGAGTTGATCCTCTTCATATTTATTTTAGGAGTAACCTTGGGACTTGCTTTTCTGAGTCAAAGAAGCAGGGAAAATAGTCACGACTGTTTGAGTTGGTCGTCAAACTCAGGTTAAGGTCACTCGAGGGAAAGAGCTAAAAATGCACAATGACCCCCTTTGCCAAGATATAAGGGTTCCGAGAATTAATTTTGGATGCGGATAAACATTAACTTATGCGGTACAAGGCACAGTGGCCATTAGAGCACAAACAGTTAAAATAATGAACCACAATTTTAGGAACCCTTTGAGGGAATCAAATCCATAGAATTTACGGCAGACGTTCTTGCGCTCAAGTGAAGATGTTGAGGCTGAAGTTTTGACTACACTGTTACTGTCAGTTGATAACAATGATCTCTATCAAATAGGCCTGGTTTCCTCATTCTCAGCTTCTTTTTTATTCTAAACATACATAACCATCCTATTCTAAGGGGCGCAAATAATCTCATTACTCGGTTACCCTCTATACGATAAACATTAGGGTTTTTCCAGATATTACATAGTACTAAAAGGAATGTGCAGAGAGTTGGACCAAGGGTTATGACAGGGGTGAGGGATCCAATCTTCATTGAATTGGAAGAAATTTCGATCAAAATGTTAAATATTTTTATAAAGACGATAGAAATAATGAATACTAGACAAATAAAACGTTTGAGTCGTAAATTACGTATTATAATCCCTTACTTACTCACGTAGGTATATTTTGTTCACCAATGCCAGTTTTGTTGCAGTCAATTTGTAAAATAATTCGGAATTGAAAATTCCCTCTATGTAAACTCTTCTTGTGCCTACAATGCTTCGAGACAATGGTTTTCCTTATCAACGGGAAAGGACTGTATTTATTTACGTTTTTCTTCGCAATTTATTGACTACTACTATGTGAATACTAGTTTTACTACTAGTAAATACAAGTACGGCATTTCTTCCACATGTTTTAGGATCAGATCACTGTCACCAGTTATAGAAATGTTGGAAGCTATTTCGCGGATTTGAATCAAGGCTTCCGGATGTGTTTCTTCATCGTTGTCGTATCAAGGGGATTGCGAGGACCGGTGCACAAATTAGCACCATTACACACTTTGCTGATCCCATTTATAAACAATTTTTATAGAGTTTATGCGGCAGCGAACAAAATTATATTTACCTGTACGCATAGGTATTAATTAATACGTATTTCAGTATTAGCTGAAATTCGTAGTTTATGTATATGATAACATTGAATTGATAATGAACATTTATTGTAAAAATGTATGAAATTGATGTTTATCGGATATCTAATATAAATAAAGGAATATTGCTGTAGCTATGACAAACTGTTTAAAAACTCATTGTTATAAATTTTAGAGCTTTTCTAATTTTATATGAAAAATACAGCATTCAAGTGGTCTAGCAACTACGAGAGTAGGTACTTAACGGTAAAGTATGACATTATTATAATTCACAGAAATGAGAGGATACGTCGGCAACGTTGCTTATCTTAAAGGGAGGGATCCTATATGCTGTTTCGGATCACTTTTGATGAGAAGAGTTGGTCTAAAACGTGGAAAATCAGTGTTATCCTACATATGGATTACTACCCTTTGACTTAATATATGAATGCACTACATCACGCGTCACGGAGAAATCGGTATTACGCCGCTAGTAAGTCACACGTAGATGAAACGTTGGACGCATCGATGAACCGCAAAATCTTCGGCGGGAAACCGATGAGGAGCTATGTGGAGGAAATACGTAGTAAATGAAGTAGAGAGTTAGATGAAGGAGATAGATAATCGCTCAGAGTCCCGAAGGAACTCTCGCAATGGAGAAGGGGATGTGGGCATAATTGGGAGATCAGACACGCAAACACTCGTACGTGAAGAAGAATAGTGAGAGGAGCAAAAAGCCCAAATGGAGGGGAGTGAGGAGGTTGAGCAGTTTGAGCAGTCCGCCCACACGGTTTGGGGCTTCGTTTACCACGATTTGATGCAAAGGCGACAGCTGTGGATGTGATGGAAAATCGCAAACGTTTGGTGAGCCCATCCATAGGGTGGGGGATAAGGAAAGGCCGCACGTAGGAGGTGAAAGCAGAAGCATTTATCGCTCGTAGCCCCAAATGAAATACGAAGACGCTGTTTAGACTGGGAAGGGTGTTAAAAATACGCCATAGTAATTAATAGCTGTCAACAAATTATCCCTGGAACCATTTGTTACCCGTGCCTTAAATTGGATAATCCGGGGGCCTTAGTTAATTACAAATAAAGAGAAAAAGTAAAGTTGTGTCGACTCCATTAGTCCTAAAATTTTGAATCCAAGATGCCATGACATGGGTGAGTAGCTTTTAGAAAAATTATCGTTATTACCGACGTGAATGATTTTAGTCTTTAGAACCACTTCTCGGGAAATTAATGCTATAACGTACATATTTTTCAGATCAATTTTATTTTCACTGTAAAATAAAATGTGATCATAAAATATGTCAACCTGAATATTTCTGGCATAGATCCTAGAAATGTCCACATAAAATGATTTTGTTCACATATACCTAAGTACACTACAGTTCTAATTTTTACGTGATAAGGTAATTCCTGCGTAAATTTGACACCAATTTAATAAAATTTTGTGAAGTCTGTCAACAACTGATAAAACTCGATTCAAAACATTTGCTAATTTCGTGTGAATTTACTTATTTACCTGCCACACAGTGGTCAACTGGTTGAAGAATTATGAACATTTCCTTATCTGATTGCTAACCTTATATTTTAAAATTAAATCAATCGAGCACAAGCTAACCTTAAACAGGTTTTAGGAGTATGTGTTAGGCATGTGCAGGATGAGAAGGATGAAACTATAACGTATGTATGTTATTCGTAAAAAATACGTAACTAAAATTCCATAAATTATGCTGTCACACGCGTTGATCCAGGAAAGCATGTGCTTACATAAAAGCGGCTACCTTCATGAATCAGATCCAGTGAAGGTTGATAGGTTATTTCATTTAGGCTTAACAATTACAGAGATAGCATAAAAATCTTCAATAGCATTTACAGCGGCAAAATTTCAGCAATATACAAAAAGTATTAAAGGGCCTGTGAGTTAGTCGTTTACCCCATCACGCGGTACATTGAAAGTTTTCTGAAGCATTTTTACAAGACTTAGAAGTCACTGCCTTTTTTATCTCGACATTTTTACATAAGAAATTTCTGCCAACTGAACCACTTTTAGTTTACAGAGATCCCTGGAGAATGTGAGAGGGTGGAAAAGTGGTCGAATTGAGGGAAAGAAAAGGAGCGGGTCATAAAATATATCCTGGGAAGCACACTTTTTATGCTGGTTAAGTAATAGTGGGAAGAACTCATTGCGGTTACCGCCAGAGCCAGCAACCCAGGAAGGGTACGACCGCAAAAACTCTCCCCTCAGGCATCCTGTGGGTTGAGACCAGGGCGGCGACAATGGTGGGTGTGGCTGTTGCGAGGCGAGGTTCTCTGAGCGTGCGTTGCCCCATGGCAAGCCATCCCGAACTCCTATAAATCGGAGACACCGCCCCGTTCCTTTACCCCATCAGCCAGGTGGCACCGCTTTTTCTTGGCTCAGGTTCGCCACCGGTCTACGCGTGTACCTACTTAGTATATAAAAGGATTGCGCCGCGCATAAATCAGCTGTGGGAAAGCGGTGACGGCGGATGTTTTGGCTCGCGCCCAGCCGGCCGGCGACCCGCGTCCTCCGTGGGCCCCGTCCGCTCCAGGGCCCATTGGGCCCGTGTGGGGAGGAGGCGGCTGGGAGCGATGGGTACGAGCGCGGGGGTTAGCGGGAGCGGTGGGGGTAGCCGTGCGTTATTTACGTTCGGATTACGGGGGAATGCGGCGTCCGGGAGTGACGCAAACTGCCCCCAGACATCCTCACTTCATCAATCTTTCCCTTTCACTTTATATTCGGATTTTGGGTGACGTGCTTAACCCGGCATCCGTCTTTGAGTCCACTTATTATTTGGTTTCCTATCGACCAGGGTAGGTTTTCATGCAAAAGGATTATTAGGAGTCATCCATACATATATTTCGCAACCATAATTTTAACTCTCTTGCCCCTATTCTCTACGCAGATCTGCATTGCTGCAAATGGACCATCTCTTTTTTGCAGATGGTAAAACAGTCATCTTTTAACCCTATCACTCCCAGTGGGCAGATATATTGGCCTACGCTCATTATTTCGTGTCACATTTGTAATATTACATTTATTTTTAATCCTGGACAGCATGAATCATTATTTCAACCTCCTTATCCTGAAATATATCGTCGAAATTGAGATAAATCATGCTTTTAAATTGAAATAAAATACCAACTTTAAATAAAGTAAAATTATAAACCTTACGAATTAAATGGAAATGTGCTTGTCAGTTTCACGCAGTCTACCTAAAATAAATCGCAGAATAAGGTTAATTTATCTCATTTATTCCTCAATACAATTTTTCTTCAATATCTATTATTTATATTTCTATTTTAATTAATAATGATTTTAATTAATACTGATTTCAACGAAGAATGAATGTATGTGTCTTTCTACCTCCTGGGAGAAAGGTTGGAGAAAGGAAAGGGAAGTCCACCTCTTGCCTGTCCCTTCAAAGGTGTATTTTAACAGTGTCGTCCCCCCTCATCCCTCTTTAGCGTAACCTAAAATATGGACGCCCGCTGAGGAAAAGTCCTTTCTCCCTCCCTTACTTTTTTCGGTGCTGATAACACACCTCACACGCAACTGTGCCGCTATTTACTTCCCGAACTCTCTTGCTGTCTCCACAAACTCCTCGCAATCTCACCCGGTGGGGATTAATGCTTGCACCGCCGACGTTACGCCCGCAAACCCCCAGGGGTGTCGCGGCTTCGAAGGCCCCCAGGGTGTAAGGGTGGGAGGGGATACGCAGGCGATGCAGACGAACGGCCTCCCTCGCCATTTGTGCCTTACCCTACCATTTATTTCCACCCTTCCCTCTCCCATGCTCAACACTCGCTTTCTCCCATGGCTGAGCAGCGCAGCGATTTATCGAATGTGGCGTGCGTTATTTACGTAATCGAGGCATTTAAATGCGATACAGATCAAATGAAATCCTAAAGGCGCGTTTACACGTAGCAGTTGACTGCTATGATAGTCAACTGCTAACAGCTGCTAAGCCCTACTCGTATGTCCAAATAGCAACTGCGATGCGAGTTCAGGTCGATAGTGGACACATGTCGAACACAATCGATCATAGTTCGAAATATTAGCAAAGTTGAAGCCCGTCTACTTTCCAGCGGAAATGTATCTAACACAATCGCAACAATCGCCAACGGAAAGCAATACACGACGTGTGATATCGGGAATTTGGATATAATAACAAGAATATCCCTCCCCAAAGGGTAGATTCTTCTCTTTAAAGAATGGGAACAAAAAATAATCGTCAATTGCATTTATTGCTTGATGAATTTCACGAAAATTTAAGCATCAATCACTATTGAAATCACTCTTTTTATTTGTTATGACAACGCCTAAATAGCGGCCTTAAGCTGCATAGAAGTGGGGTTGACACATCATAGCAGTAGCGATATAGATATATCGCGCATCTCGCGACTGCCATAGCAGTCAACTGCTACGTGTAAACGCTGCTTTAGACATAACGCGTTATACGTTGAAGTAAATGTTAGCCGTTTAGTGCTCATCTAAGTTTGTATGGCAATTTCTTAATGTGCTTAAATGAAACGATCCCAGCATCCTTACCCGAAGGGGGTTTTGCAGCCTTTTAGTTACCAGATCGGCGCGTTACCAACCTGGCTATGATCGTGGCCGGTGCAAAGATTTGTTGATTCATTTTTTCCAGTGATGATTTGCAGTCTAGAAACAATGATTTGGTCTACGAAGACAAAAATAGTCGAAACAAAGAGGCTATTCCCTCTGATTTCTAAAAATTTCCCAGACAATTGCAAACGCGAACTTATCCGTTTCTACCGCTACGGCAACCCACTGTGTTTAACCCGAAGGCCTGTATGATGATTCTCAAGGGGTGAAATCACCAAGCATATAAGCCCAACGGCGCGACGTGAATGTTCATCTTGCACGTGGCTTACCATGGTGTGTGAGAGTTGGGTATGCAGTCCCTTTTCCAGTGTCAATTACGGTTTCCAGGATGATCCCATTCCAAGTTTCACCAAACATCATGAGTTTAACTTTAGGTGACGGAGGAGGCGTAACCAGAGATTTTAACCTGGGACCTGCATTGACCAAATCCACGCTCACCCACTGGATCGTAACACATAACTAAGTAAAGGGAACGTAATTCAGAGCGAGTGCCTGCTTGGGAAAACTGTGAAAACAGATTTAGAGAATTGATTACAAGGGAGATTAGTTTGGGAGGGAAACTATTGGAAGAGCTTTTGTGGCATGTTCAAATATGAACTCCGGGAATCCTGTCCCAACCTTATGATTAATATCGAGACTATATGCATTCCTAAAGAACTCATAAAATGGCGCAGGTACGTGGCTGAAACACGTCATTTTTGCGAATCGACGCCACTTTAGGAAATAAAATAGTTTGATGCAGAGCGTGTTGATATGAATGTAAACTCTTAAGGAATAAGTGTTTAATTATAATGGCATTTTAGATAAGTATAAGGTAATGCACACCAGTATTTGTATTCCAATAAGATATTCAAGTTTCGCTCTTAATTCCAATCACAACCCACCATTCCTCACCAAGTCTGTTTGCGCACCAAAAGAATAAGAATTATTTACACGCCCGACGGCGTTCCAAAAGTTAATGAAAGGTTAGTCGAAATCGGATAGGTTCCATGTGGATTGGGAAGGGGGATACAATATTTATTAGAGTGGAAGAGGATCTGATTTCGTGGTGAGGGGGTGGTTGTGTTTGTGGCGGCGGCTAGGTAGTGCTGACACTTTGACCTGAATAACATCAATGGAGGCAGGTGATACTTGGTGGAATTTAGTTGCACTGAACATGTTAAGAAAATTAACTTTGTACTATTCCACAAAATTATTTATTATTCCGATCGATTTCGACGTCTGAGCGTCATTGTCAAGGTACCACAACATCTTGGTGGCGAGACATTGACCTGAAGCAAGGAGCATTACATGGGAAGCTCAGAATTGACTCCTCCACCCATTTTTTTCTTTCCCATCTCCTCCTCCTTCAAAAAACTATCCCTTCCGCTTCCACTTGCTCCCTTTCTCATGCGGTTATCTTTTGTCATCAAATACCATGGATTTCAAAGTTCTCTGTGTAATGCAGCGAGTTTCTGTCACTAAATTCGATGTTATGTCCCAAAAAGTAGTTCTCCCTGAATGAGATCCGACCAAAACCACCTTCCCAACCTCATTAAGGCCAATTGCAGAAAAGACATAGATTTCGATACTTTATTCCAATTCCGCACTCGGCAAAACCTTTGACGTTTTTAGGTAAGGCGACTGTGAGCGCAGAGACCACTGGTGCCTTGGAGCCGAGGTTCCCAACCAAGTATCACGTCCCGTCTTCCACCTTCAGTAAAACTAAACCTAGCCAAGTCGTAAGAGAATACGAGGTTTTTTTTTACTTCGCGCTAGAATGCAGATAAACCCGTGTGTTGCACGCAATTATCATCGGAGGGGGTAGGGTGGGGTGTACAGTTAGTCAACTGAAGTTCCGCACAGTAAACTATCTAGTCCCAAAAGTGGGACGGGTCTCACCTATTGATGAACACTAAAGTACTTCAAAAAAGCTTGTTAGTAGGTAGAATTATGTAAATTTCTGGTATCGGGAGTAGCTATTTTTAACAAATGGCACCAAAAAATTAATCCACACCGTAGTCTAATGCAATGATTTCCACACTGCAGTATCTTAACACCCAAGATTTCTCTGAAAAATCTCTGAATATCCAGTAATTATAATACAGAGTCTATTGATCACACAGTGGAAAATCACACGATAAACAGATCATCGTAGCGGGTGATTATCAACCACCCTCCTCAGCAAAATTATTATTTTTTTTGCACCAACTGCCGTGGTTTTAAATCACCATTCATATGAAGCTGTTAGTGAAACGTAACATCACACTGCAGAAATAAAATTGAGGTAGGTGGGGTTATTATTCTCGAACATTCCGGATTTGAATACAGGAAGCCATGAATTACTTATTCTCTGCCCTTGGTCCCTGTTAAATTGGTGAAACACCAGTGAAAAAGGCTTTAACAGTGAAAAAGGCTTTACCAGTGGAAAAGGCTTTCCTGTCATACGTACAAGGGGTGACGGACCGAATTGCAAGAATTTTAGCCAACTAAAAAAAAATATATTCAAGCCCAAAATATAGCTCCGTAGTAATATTATACGCAGTGTTAAAGGACGCGGTGAATTGGAAACAGAGGGGTCTACAAAATTAAATGCCAAACTTGGCATAAAGTATATATTGGTGAGACTATCAAAACCAGGTGCAAGGAACATCTCGCTGCCATTAGACTCCAGAACCCTCAACACACAGCAGTCGCCGAACACGTACTAATGGACACACGATAGATATCCCCGGCGTAAAGGCCTTATCCAGAGACAAACATTTCCGAACTCGCGTCATTCGAGAGGGGATAGAGATTTAGAAAAACAAGAACAATTTTAGCAGGGACCAAGGGCTGAAAATAAGTAATTCATGGCTTCCTGTATTCAAATACGGAATTTTTGAGAATAATAACCCCACCCCCTCCCACCTTTCACCCCACCTACCCAAACCCATAATAATACCCACTAGATTCACTGAGACACCATTACCCTGAAGAGGCCTCCAGCAGCGCAGGGAAACGTTGGTAGACAGCAACGCATCCGCGGAGAAATCCCCAAAAACTACATCATTCAGGAGACATGGACCGCGAAACATTTAATCAATTGACTGCGAGAACAATTCATAATTACAGCTCGCGACCTTCACACCGCCCCGCGCTACCGACCTTAGTGTAGCGACTGTCTTCCCTCCCCTCTTTTCTCTCATTATTTCACCCTGGTTCTCCCCAGAAAAACCCTCCCCCTATTTCTCCATCCAAGCCCTTTCCCCCCCCAGCCTCTTCATCATCCTCATTTACTTTCCCCGTCCCTTTCGAGGGAAGTGGGGCGCGAGACGCCCCCTGTGCGCTCCCGTGCCCACGAAATACAAATTAAGAAGAGCCCGTCCACAGTCCCCCGCGGGTGCGACGGACCGGTGCCCCGGTTCCTGGGAGTGACGTAGCGTTTCCGTGCGGATTAACCTGACGGGAGGGAGGGGTGAGGACATGGACGGCGAGAGAAAAGGATGCGTAAAGAATCCAAATGGATTCGCGGAAAAAAATAATACATAACTGTGAAGGGGGAGGGAATAAGGATACATCCCGTTTTTCCTTCCACTTCCTCGCACCTCACCTTTCTTTTATTCCTACCCGCCGCTGGCGCCAGCTGGCGAGAGCGGGTGCGCGTATCAATCCCCCGCGACACAAGGAGGAGGGCGGGAAACATACGCGGCCGTTCCTTTCCTGTTTAACTCGACGTTTCGCTAAACGGCGGCCTGGGCAAATGCCGGGTCACGAGACCATGATGGAGGGGGTGAAGCCGGTCTTTCTGGCTTTCGGAGAGTGGGCCGTGGCTTGGCCATGACTCTCGGCGGGGAGGAACACAATTCAATGTCAATTACGAGTTCATTCCGTATCCTAGGGTAATCCGATTCTTAACGTCTTTATGGCAAAACAGCAAATACAGAGGTATATTTTGTGTGAACGTTTAGCTATAATTGACCCAGAGACGTTTGCCCAGATCTTTCCCGAGAGTTTAAACTCTAATTGTGGTAGAAATTGCCATTAAAATCCTCCAACTTCCAAGATTATCTCGCATCGTCTAATCGAAAGTTAATTTATCTACATCTAAAACTATCTACATAAAAATTTATCACGACGATACCCTGCAAGCCATCATAAATGTATGTGGCAGGAGGAGAATTCAAACCTGCATTACTTATCATACCTAAAAAGTAGTAGTAACTCTTACTAGTCTAAACTTAACAATTAAATAAATGATAAAAATAGCAAAGAAAGCAAGCAAAAACATGCTGTTTGTTGGATTAGCTTAAATTCCTCATAGCCATATAATGCAACTATCTATGCTGGACAATTACTGGACATTCATGGCCGGTTTGACAAATGCGGCCGGAGTTCACTCGACCTCCCTTTGCCACATATAGCGATTTGTTTTCAGTAACGTATGCCGATCATTTCAGCAGCACGGTTTGAGTCGAATTGGTAAAAAAAATTTAGGAAACCCGCAACCTTCTCAAATTGTCCATTTGAGATGACTTTATTACTTAAATAGCCATATATGGAACCAGATGCCATTTTAGCAGTCCACTCACTGGGACACAGAGTGTGAGATTACCATTTCTCAGCTCTATATTTCAATGTCCTTGGCTATGAGTGGTTCCACTACGGAAAAAAGTACAGTTAACACACATATTGACTTACGATGCGAAAAAGGGAGTAAAATCAACACAGTGAGTTTTGAAAGACTAAGTCCTCGTTGGAGGATCCCTCATTGGTTATGAAAAAATATTGACAACATGTCGAACATGAAAGATAGAGTGATATGCATCCTAATAATACCAATAATTGCAAACAGTATATTCTATGAAAATTATCGAAAGAAAAATTTAAATAACTTCCTAGGACACTAAACTCCCCACCTACATCTCATTATTAAAGTAACTGCTTTATCCTCCAGTCACTCTGGATGTCTTGTAACTATCACCTGAATTCTTCTTCTGCATAAAACAAGCAGTGCTACTAGAAAACAGGTTGAACAAAACCTGTGAGCCATTCTCCAATTGGAGGCTAAGTTTGGTCAAATGAAGCGAAGTCGATGAAGTACAAAGCAATGGAAAAAGTTTACGATTTCCGTAATACTATTGACAGTGAAAAAAAAATATTCACTTGGAAAAATTTGTACATTATCCTGAGCACTATTGATTAACCTAGAAAAAATTCTCAGGCCTCCACAACTAGAGCATTCAATTTCCAAATTACTGAAAGACGCTAAGTCCTCACGGAAAAATGCGAGCTACGATAGCTAGGTCAGTGACATCAACATAACAACAATATGGCCTCAGGCTGAATATTATTAATGGGATTTCACGCATGCTCGTGGTTTCTTTGCCAATATCCCGTCATCCTGGTGGCGTCTACAGGTTGAAAATATATTTTTCCAGGAGACCGTAGGAACAATAAAAAATCCGTCAGACTTCAATTGGGAGGATGCATACTCACTAGCATAGGCCACATCTAGGTGTGGGCATTGGCCAAAACAGAAAATTCAAGATTCAATCGGAAAGTTTCCTAAATACAAAGCAATCGATCGCAAGGTAGCAACCGCATGCATAACAATCCGAATTAATAGCAAAAATTAACATTTTCAAAAATTTTTTTTAAATCTGAAAATGCTCCTATGAGTAGGGGTTAAAGTTAGGTAAAAAAACTTCAAACGCGAAGTAAAATCACAGAAATAACATCAAGCCAATAACTTTAAGTCGCAAAAGCCTTACAAGGTTATTATGTTATTCAAGCCTCCTCCTCCCGCATGGATGTCGTGTTCGTCTGAGAATTAAGATTAAGTTAGACCCTCATTTATACCCTACGTTGTTGGTGCACACTATAAACTAATGCTGCGACTGCGAATGATAAATGGATACGGAGGTGGTAAAATTAGTTTCCGGAGCTCCAACGACCAATTTTACATCGCACTATCACGAGAGGATGTAAACGCCTCCAGGCGACGCAAACTGGAGCAGCAGGGAGGCTGGGAAAGCGAGCAATTGACTGCTCGAGCCGCGAGAGCGCTCGCAATTAGCCAGGGAATCACAGAATAAGGAGATTGGGTTGGAGAGAAAGTGCGAGGGGGGAAAGGAATGGAGTGCCGTACTGCTTGACGATTGGCTGGATTAAGGCTCTTCCGCCTGGGACGGGAATATTGGAAGTGGGTGGAAATCAGAGATCGGCATCAAAGGAAGATGGGAAATTGGCAGCGGGAGCGAACGGAGGTGGGGAGACAGAGAGGGAGGGATAGGGATAATGGAAAGAGGAAGAGATGGAATTCTCGAGAGGCTTCGGTTGACATTTACTTTCAGTGTTGGAGTTCAAGACAGTCTCATTTTTAAAGGCAGCACTCCGAACCGATATATATAGGTTAGAATAGGATCATACAAGGGAAAGGAGGAAGTGTAAACAGAAACCTGACGTAAGCACTGGATCACAAAAAATGAAAGACAACAAGTGACCCTCGACCTTCCGTCCCGTCAAACGGACGGTATGCTTTGCCTTAAGTGCTCCCTACATATAATTCCGTTAGAGAACATGATCACATTAAAAAAATAGTTTGCGACCTCTAGGATAAGTGCCACGGGGCTTACAACGAAAGGTCAGTGTGTAGTCACCACGTAATATCAGCCTTACTTTCATTATACACGTAAAACTATCGAAATCATAAAAATATCATCAAATGTACAACATAGATAGTGGTGTTATGGTAGAGGAAACACATTTGCCTTCTCATTACCCCTAAACATTTCCAAGGAAAATGTTAATTTTCATGTATTTTCTTTTTACGATGTTAATCGGCGTACAAAGCAATGTCAATCAGCTAGGTTTTTCCGGCATAGCATGTAACTATTACACTTTTTTATTCCAATGTTCGGGGTAGATAAGTGGCTAAAATGCTATACCCAGATTGGCGGGATTTAAACCATATATTATTCGTTTAAGGGGCCAATACCAGTACCAGTCGTTCAATGGGAGGTCAATTAATCAATCTTGCTATGCATTGATTGATGTGTTGGACAAAAATCCTTATCAGGACCCATACCCAAGGAGTCGCAGTAATTATATTCCCTGAACTAATGAGTAGCAAAGAAAATGAGCAAGGCCAAGAACTCAATTATTTGGCCATATCAATTAAAAGATATCACTATCTTGCGTAAACAAAGCATGATTACGTAAGATAGATCACATATTTTGGATATTTTCTTGAATTGGTTGACTTTGGATTGAAAATTCTTATGCATAAATGCCTTGATGCAACATTATAAAGAAAGCAAATAAGTTTCACTTCACCTGAGGATGACAAAACTGCCAAAATTGGTTATCTTAAGCATCGATTATAAAACTATTGTTTATGAATAATATACAAAAGCTATAAAGTGCATTTTAAAGGGTTGCACTTTAGCCACAAACGAGAATGAAACATATAATCTAATTCCCAAAAATTCTTACGCTTCCATGGCATCTTCATCGCTCCACGGTTTGGGTATGCTAAATTCTCTCTTGCTTTTGCTCCATTTATTCATCTTTATTAGCTTCACAAATTAAAGGGGCCAACGAGAAGGCTGCGACCACTCTCCAAAATAATCGCCCCACGGGAAAGCAATGCGGATTGAATCAAGGGTCGCTAATTAGAACCTCAGCGTGTCCGGGTATGTCAGCGCTCTGTGAAGGCGATTCTACTGCGCAGCATCGCGGGAAGTGTGATTGCGTGATATAAAATAAGAAAACACGAGGACACAAATGAACGTAGCAAACGACCATGTTGTTACGTAGAAAATGAACAAAGAGATGGAAAAGTTACATCGACTCCGAGAAAAAATTAAAATTAAACGGTAGTTGACCTAAATTGAATATCGTACAATAAATAGAACAAGCTAAGTAGCAAAATAAAGGTTCATGACATCAATTTCTATCGCTAATTATCCTTAGCAATAGGAGAGTCTGCACTCGTAAGTACCCTTTAGTTTGGGTTGGAAGGAGCGCGGTTACTTCATTTTCTTTTCGAATGATGAACTATTCTATTACAATTTCTTATACTTAATTATTCTATGGGTATTACTGACACATTTGACGATTATAACTTGCAACATCTATATTTCGGACATACGAGAAGGCACTGACTTTGTGCATTATTCTAAAGCTTCTGTTTACATTCCATGTAGCACCATTATTTTTATATACGATTCATTTACACTGATGAATATTTTCATCAAAAGATTATTCTTTTCTTAATCTTTTTTTATGAAATATGACAATGACTGATTTATTCATTGGTTGAAATATATTATGCAAAAAGTTTTTTTTAATGGGGAAAAAAACTTAGGTTCTATTGGAATATGGAAAAGGATAAGTTCTCGCTTAGAAACGTTGGTACATAAAAATTATTGCACTCGTAGACAGATCTGGAAGCGATATCGAACCAATAAACACCAAGGCACACTCCCGGGTGATGACGATTGGAAAGTTTTCGGACGAGGAATAACATTGATTTTTCCGGATCAAGTCCCACGAAGCACTCAATTTTCCCGAAGCTCATAGGTTTTATTTTTCCCATCCTCTATTTCATACTCGTCGCGAAGCCTAGAGATGGATGTCGTGGAGAGCCGTGGAGGAAAAGCTTTGAATTGAAAGAGAGAGAGAAAGGGTATGGAGAGGCAGACCAACTAATCCTTTCCATATTTCAGATGGAGGAGAGTGGGTGCTTAAACTCTCGTCGGGGGCCACAAAAGTGTCTGGGAATCCACTGCGGGACCACCATCATGCTTTCATTAGCCACTCACCCCTTCCAAAATTCACCCCAGAAATCCTTTCCTCCGTCTCTCTCTCTCTCTCTTGCCACACGTTTTAGGACACGTGTAATGACGCGGAATGAAAAAGGGATGGGGGTCGTG
This sequence comes from Platycnemis pennipes, assembly GCA_933228895.1. Classification (NCBI taxonomy): domain Eukaryota; kingdom Metazoa; phylum Arthropoda; class Insecta; order Odonata; family Platycnemididae; genus Platycnemis; species Platycnemis pennipes. The sequence goes on along the minus strand of OW121848.1, from coordinate 112,310,812 downwards.
CGATGGGTAGGGGAGGAGAAAAGGGTGAGGAGGGAGAGAGAGAGAGAAAAGGGTGAGGAGGGAGAGAGAGAGAAAAAAGGGTGAAAGGAGAGTCGAAAAGGAAAAAAAATAAGCAACACAAACGAAGGGCCGGGGAATCCTCTTCAATGAGCGGAACGAGACGGGAATGACACCCGCGGAAAGTGCTTACCCACTCGGGGAGTGAGCAAAAGCTGGCGTTGAGTGTGTCCTCTTTTATTTTCTCTTCCCTTAATGTGACCATGAGTGTGGAGGAAAAAGATGAACACAAGCCCGCATCTGCAATCGCTACTCGATGCCGTAAAATTCTAATGCAAATCTTTTTTTTTCCGTGAGTGCGAAAAATTCCACTCATATGCTATATTTTTGTATTATAAATTCGTGCTAATAAACCACCGCCGTTATTTTTACATTACATTCCGGAGGCAAACAATGTCACAATATCGCGGGAAAATCCAGCGTCAAATTGCATACAGGTTTACATTGGTTCACCACATTTGAAGTGCATTCATAATTTCCAAGAAATTTAAATCAGAATTTGATGTTTGAGTAACATACGCAAAAATTAGTGATATAAATCTCTTTTACTGTTGCTGTACGGAAATTTTGGCAGAATATGAGCTTCTTGGTATTCAGAAGAATATTTTTAAAGCGAATATTTATGTATATAATTGATTACTCTGTCATGTAATAATGAGATAAGAAAAAAATTTTCCCCACATTATAGCAGAACACGGACGATAATGACAAAAATGCAAATGCTCTATATTCAATGGTTTCGGGAAAAATATGATGGAACACAGGTCCAACTGGGACGCAATATCAAAGAACGCAATATCTGTTCCAACTGGAACAGATATTGCGTTATTTATTGACTTCCAGTTGGATATGAAATCTTTGGTACTGATCCATTGTCTTTTCTCTATGACCATTAGAAATTTTAGTTGGGAAAATTTGTCAAAAGAATAAAAAGATCGTTCTAGAGACGTACCTGTATTTCACAGTATGATCAATCTAGCTACTTACTCGAAAATACTTGCGACAGTCGTATAAGTCTTTGTGTCGTTAGGCGTCGTTATAGCCGTATTAGACTATTCTTTATGACGATATAGCTGTAGCTATAGACTTATGATATGTAACCTATGGTTAAAGTTATGGACATCGTAATATCCTAAACCGAAGCTTGATTTGAACACATGAAATTTACGTAAACAGGCATTACCAACTGAAAAGAGATGAGGATCTATTGAGGATCGAGTATGTACTAATAGATACGTTTTAATGAACGAAATAGTACCTATGTGCCCAGTAATGTAAAACTTAAAGAAATAAAAATAGAATATTGATCGTTCAGTGTAAGAGGGGAAAATTATACTGATTTTTGAGAAAAAAATTCATCCTTTATATGCATCAAGGACAAAACCATTCACAGCAAACTTGACACCCGAAGTGTCATGAAGTTTTGTATTCACATAAAGTAATCCTAAAACATTATGGGAATTATATAGGAAATTCTCACCTGTTGAAATGATAGAAATATTGATTAAACACACATGATATTTGACAGAACTAGATCCCATTTTTTTTGGTAATATTATAGCCATAAAATCACCGAAGGGAAAGTGAATACTAACGGCTGAACGTGATGAAAAGGTCACTTCAATTCTATTCCACGACTGAAATGCTCCGAATGTCACGAAGGGCACGAAAGTTTTTCCGAACCCGTAGATTAATCACCGCAACGTGAAAGAACTTCCACGAACGCGGGAAGCGCAGGGAGCACAAGGGAAATATAAATTAGGAAATGAAAGAATTCCGAATCGAGGAAAAAAGTGAAGGGGTGAATAAGACTTTGAGTCGGGAAAAAGGAACTGTTTTTTAATCAACGTCCCCGAAACGGTTCCACAAGGAAAGACCATGGATCAGCACTCCACATGGGTGGAGTGAGCCCTGAAAGGGACTCCGAGGAGGGTAGCGTTCATCAGCACATATTCGAAGCTCCAATGAAAATGCGAGGGGATTAGCAAGGCAAGTTTAGTGGTGTCGGCGGTATAAGTGGAGGAAATCTGCTGAAAAGGATGAAGACGAGAGGACAAACACGTGTACCAGGGATCGTGTGAAGGACGGGTGAAAATGGAGGGTGAAGTACACACTAAAACCCATCTGGTTGGTCCCGAAACTCGCCGACGAGCACACCCTCCAAAAAACACCGCACACAAAGCCCTCTCGGCCTCAACACACGAGGAGGTGGGGCGCATAAACCCATGCATACATCCCCCGAACCGCGCGCGGTGAGCAAGGGTTGGATCCGAGCCAAGATGGCCTGGCGCGCAACGCCACGTGCCCCTCCTGCCTCGCTAAACTTTCCCCTAATTCTCTCCCTTCCCCTTCACCGCCCGACGCATCGTTTTTTTCGACCCCACACATTCAACTCCGTTTCTCCACCCCCTCCCCAACCTCCTCCACCCTCCTCAATGCACACGAACGGATTTTTATCCTTCCATCTTTCACTTCCTCCCTCTCCTTCCACACACGTCACTTTCACTCTCCCTTTCTTCCGCCGAACGTAATCCTATAGCCACATGGCAGCATGTGAACGGGTGGGATGATATAGAGTGGTTTTTTGCCAGATCCGTCCGGTACGCCCATTGGGAAAACTTTCAAGCCTAAATTATTATTATTAGTTTCCCACCGGTTAGGGTAGGTTCCGAGGGGATATACGAACCGCAGTTAGCATTTCCTAAAAAATACCCTTTGCTGCAGTATTTATTTCTACATATTGGCTTGATTCCTTCCTCATTTCATATAAATTTCTGTTTGTGTCACTCTCTCATCCACGGCTATTCAACTACCTACCTTACCAAATGACCTACGGTACCAACCTATTCAATATTTTCTAATAAAATCCACCTATTTTGTCTTCTAATTTCAGCAAAAGGGTCATTATTCCTCCCACTTTCATTCAATCTTCCTTATTTTATTTCACCATCTACATCCAAATTTTTAATGCACGGAGTATAATGCTATCATCTCTTTCATGAGTTCATGCCATACAGCCCAAAGTTTTACAGCGAAGTGACGATTTTTTCCTTTACTATTATGCTTTATTATTAAAAGTGATATTACTCGTATTATTCGCTCTATGCCTACTTCAAAAAGGTACACATAAATGTTGTACGTAATTTTGAGGGCGGCATTCATAGTAAATTAATTAAAATTCTTTGCTTCTAACCCCTAAAAGCTACTAAGCCAGATTTTACTGTGTCATAAAGGATTATTTACATAATAAATGACATAAAAATTGCATAAAGAGGAAGACATTAATTGATTTAGTAAACTTTTGGATGATGTCCTCTAACTTATGAACATAATGGAGTTGGGGAATACCAAGCAAATTTCTGAAACACCATTCTTTAAAATGTTGTTTTTTACAATAAATTGCCTACCTAGTGGTTGAGATTTCGTTTATCTCGTTATCAGAACTAGTTCATGCACTCAAAAATAAATTAAATAACAAAAGAATTGCTTTACTGCAATTTTTGAAATTTTGACAGTTTATGCAAAATTGGTAATATTTAAAGAGAAATTAGGTGCGCTGCTATAATTCATCCCGAGGTAAAAATATAGGGTACTATATGGTTTTATCGAATCGTCACATTTTGTCGGATGATCACGAAATATAGGATTTATCACTTACTTCACATTCTAAATAATACTAGATGTGGACGAAAGTGCTACGACATTAATGAAAATATGATAAATTCGGTAGGTACTTATCTTGATTAGGGATAGGTACCTCGTCTGCTTCGGCAGCCATAATAGACGATCGATTCAACAAGGCTCTCGGCAACATCTATCAAATTGTTGCACTACTTCCTTACGAGCGAATTTAAACATCCAACCACTTAGGATGTAACACTTATCTGCATTGTTTCGCTGATCTTAATGGGAAACCAAGACCTGGGCAAGATGGTTTTGGATGGTTTTGTTGTGAAAATATGATTTCATATAAGAATTCCCCCTTCTATTTTAAACAATTCTGCTTAATTTAGAAAGGAAAAACCTTGTTTATTTAATATTGTTGAACGGAAGACGCATTTTCCACGGATTTCAATACGAGTTTTTTAACTCAAAATTTAACTTCCTGTTTGTTTACAGTTAGTGATAGTTAGTAGTGCAACTATTTGATAGATGTTGCCTAGACGCTGTTTGGTAATATTATTAATAGCCTAACTTAATACCAAAGGCATATCCACGCCTATGTTAGGATTCGAACCCAAAGCCATCGGGATTGCCATGACGGCACTTTGCAAATCGACTGCTGCTGCCTACACATAAATGTACCTCCTTCATTCCTCTCATTTTTCTCGTATTCCTGCCACACACTTCTACTCTTTTCCGCCAACCATCCACCCCAGTGCAGTTTTCTTGATGGATGCGATGACGGGCATGTCGTATCTTATTGACCGGGAGAGTGACCTATCACCTTCCCTGTCTTCCGGCGCAGACAAAGCATGTGTGTGTTTGAGTTCGCTAACATCAAAGGCTAACGTTAAAAAACCGAGCAGTGTATTTTATCTCCAGCAAAAGCGCGCCAGATCAATCATTGATTTCCCTCGCCTATCTTAAATTCTCTCGCCATGCAGTGACACGATTTGGTTGAATTCAGTTCCGAATAATTTCCAAGGAGTTAACTGACCTCGGAATCTGGTGGAAATAATACAACATTCCCTACAGAATATTTTTAGTGCTCAGTGTCAGTGAGACTTGGAGGACAAGAAAATATACATCACTCAATACTGAATTTTTTGTGCTCTACGTTCTTCTTCATTGCAGCGGCACATGGAGGAAAACGACAGCATGGCAGCTTGTAAGAAATCAAATTATGGTGCGATGGAAGTGCAATGAAGATAGATCTTGGGGAAAATGAATTAAGTACCAATATTTTTTGGAGGAAGAAGCCCGACGAAAACTTAAAAAGGCAAGACGAAACCATTCATCAACCTTTGCGAGAAATTTTACTGTCATCGATAAAAATGTATACCTTGAATGGAATTTGAGGAGAAATCAATTCTGGAGTTTATTTTCAACTCATCGCGACACTTTTTATTACTTCCACAAATACAAATGGGGAAATGGTCATTAAATTTAAATAGACCTAAAATAATAGCAATTTCCATCACCAGAAATACGTGACTCGTACCATTATGGATAAATTATAGAACAATCTCTCTCATGTGAAATAAGGTACATTGACAAAGCCAAATTCCACTTCTTGACTGATTCAATATCACTAAAGTTTTTATACTCTAATCAACAAGTTTACAGATACCTCTTCGCGCAATTCAGAATTCAACTACGAGGCACTCATAGTCATTGCTATTAAAATCAGTTTAGTTGGGGAATGAAGACCAAACTTCATCTTGCCCGTTTTTGCGAATAATTCCGCGTTAAAATTTCAAATTGGACAATAATTAACCATCGGCACTCCATCACACATACCTCGTCGACTGGCTCATTCATGTCTGTCGGCGAGGTATTAATATTCAGCCATTTGACGTCAAACCTAACCCGCATCGCGAAGCCGTCGTGGTGCGCGTGTCAGTGATTGACGGATTTTGTGACACCAACGCGGAGTACGTTCGTGTCCCCAGCGTCATAGTCCAACGCGATTAGAATTAATTCAATCGAGCAAGCATGGCTTCGTAGCGGATATTATTTAATCAATGAAAATATCTGTTTATAATCCAGAGGGTGGGTTTAAAGACAATTAAATATTCTGTTTAATATTTAAAACTTCTAAAATGCCCCACAGTATTTATTGTTTCAGAAAATTCAAGGTGAAAAATTTCGCGATCTCTGATCCCACCCTTACTTAGATGTTACGAGATAGCACTCCTATCCCCTATTATTTATTGCTGCAACCGAAAAAATTCACCTTATAAGTTTAATTTTATGTAGGTAATGGTAATTATTTTGGATAAGAATGCTAGAGATATTACGTCAAGAAATTTTCTCTTCACACAACATTTATACAACGTTGAGGTGCCAGAAACTCATTTAAACTCAACAAAAGAGGTCATAATTGGCGTTAACATTTCTCAGATGACAAAACTGTCTCCTGAAGTGGAAACCGAGCTACATGCCCTTTTACAAATACGATAAGTAAACGATTCATCGTAAATAAAATGTATATTTAAACCATTCTTAAACCATTTACAGCTTTCCACAGGATTTTTGTGCATCATTAAGTGGCACAGCGCACAAGGTAATCTTCAGAAGTGAAATAAAAATTTTCAAATGGATGATTTCATTTTTGAACAACAAGAGAAAGGGCAAAAAAGATGGGTTCAGCAAAGGATATAGAAGTGCTTTATAGAGAGGTAAAGTGCAAGAGACGTTTAGCTGAATGAATACTGAATCTATTCAAGCACAAAATATTAAACAAAAAACTGAAAACTCCATAAGTCTTCCCCCAATGTAGCGAGATAATTCCAGTTGTAAAATACAGCTAAAATGGAATTAAGAGTAGAATTCAGTTTCAAAAATATGTTAAGAAAATATAATAGAATATTTGAGCAGGAAACTATAGAAGAGGATAGATAAGATTTTAATTAGCTTAACATTGAGAAATACTAAAAAAATTGCACAAAAATTCATGGAATTTGAATGATAACAGTTGACAAGGAACAGCCAAATACAAGTGGAGGTGAAAACGCTGAAGTTATTATTTTAAAATAAACCACCTTAAACTCATAGGGAGCAAACTAATTTACACCTACAACTACGTAATACCCTGCGAGCCCCACCGCGGGGATGTGTGGCAGGGTAGACTACCCACTGTCCACGATTACCGTAATTACCCAACACGTAGGAAAATGCATTCCCATTTTCTAGGAAAGTGTGGTCTATTCATTCGTCTACACAACTGACGCATCATTAAAGACAGTATCCCAAGAGACAGCTCCCTAAAAAGCGATATGATTGACCCTGTAGTGCGATAAATAATGACGTCTGACTAAATCATGTCTCCATTAAAGACAGAGACATTGCGACCTCGTACATCAAAGCCTTGCCATCTCAGTTGTGAATAGTGAGAAACTACGCGAGTGAACTATGCGAATGGCACGTTGTTTGATCTCGGTTAAACTCCGTCTTTGAGCTCCTTTGGCTTCAAGATCACACATCACTATGCGCTATGGGGAGACAAGAATCACATTTATGTCCTGTCACGAGTGAACGATCCACAGCTACGGTCTGAGAGGCGCCAGTCACGTACGAGACTCACGCAATGAATTAGCCGAAGGGCATATCGCTCTAACTCCCACATTAAGCTGAGAAGAGTCAAGTGACAATGGAAAATTACGGAATATGGTAGCCTTCACCAAGATGAGCAAGAAGGCGTCAGTTCCAGATGATGGCACATTACAGCAATGTGATGCACTAATATGATATGATCACGTGAGTGCTTATTGTTGGGGGTGGTGACTGAAACATAAGGTTAATTGCGCCATTTAGAATATGCGGTTTATTGGATGTGTAATAAAACTTCCGTAAAAAGAAGAGAGGTGGAAACTCAACTCCGATCTATTGAAGAACTCCGATCTATTGCTCAACTCCGATCTATTGATTCGAATTATTCTGTATATTGTATTTGATCCTTCTAAATGTTCTATATATATGTATGTGTATATGTATATATCGTGCTAATTTTTTGTTCTCAATTTATACATATTTTTGGTTACATTTTGTTATTTTTTTTATTTTTTATACTTTTATTACGCCTTGTTTTGGAATGTTAAGCATTTGAATTCTAACACTTTAGTTTCCGATGGTAGCTTTTTTCAGGTTTACCCTTGTAAGCTACCTAAAGCTCAATTATTTATTCATTGTATAAATTATGTATGAGTTTTGAGCATTAAATATCTATCTATCTAACTCTCCCACGTCGGCATTGTCCAACACTCAAAGAAAGCCAGTATGGGATCCAAAGATCCCATCTGAAAGACAGAGATGGGAACTCGAAATGCTCTCCATACAGTACTTAATAAGAACCAATGAAAAACATACCTCTGGGATCCGCTTCACGATAGACAACTTAGTCACCGGACGAACTGAATTTTATTATTATTATAAGTATTCTACCGGTGAAGGTAGGTTTAAATGGACATTTAATTCTTCCCACCCCCTAAATTTCACACGATGTCCCTCTTCAGCCCCTCATACCTTCTGCCACCTATCATTCCATCCAAGCTACCCGTTCTTCTTCTCCCTCTTCCCGCTTACCCAACACTCTTCCCTCAATCACTTCCTTCAAAACACCATCCCCTTTTATTACCTTTTCCATCCACACCTTCTGCCTTCTCCTAATTTCATCTATCAAATTTCTTTCCTCTCCTACCAATTCTAGCACTTCATCGTTCGTCTTCCTTTCGACCCACTTTATTTTCTCCATTCTTCTCCACACCCACATTTCAAAAGCCCGAAGTCTATTTTCATCTTCTTTTCGCAAAGCCCACGTTTCCGCCCCATATAGTGCAACGCTCCATATTAAACTTTTCACTAGTCTTTTCTTCACTTCCCTACTCAAGGCCCCTGTCATTAGCTCACGCCTACGAGTAAAGGCTTCTTTTGCCAATGCAATTCTCCTTCTCACTTCAATGCTGCTATACCCTTTTTCTTCCAGCACACTACCTAGATAGGTAAATTGCTCTACCTGCTCTAGCTTCTGACCTCCCACTTTTATCGTTATGCTGGCTCTTTTTGTTCTTGAAAACCGCATTACTTTCGTTTTCTTCTGGTTTATCTTCATCCCGTATCTTTCGCACTGTCCCTGCAACGCATCCAGCATTTTTTGCAAGCCACGGGCAGACTGGCATACTAGCGCTTGGTCATCCGCAAACCTCACTGATTTTATCAATTTCCCCCCGACCTTCACTCCAGCCTCCAGTTCATCCCAAGCCCTTCTCACCATTTCCTCCGAGTATATGTTGAAAAGTACCGGTGATAAAGGACAGCCCTGCCTAACTCCCCTCCCTATCGTAGCCCAATCCGATTCTCCATCTGCTACTCTCACTTGCGCCTTCTGCGCCATATATAAATTCCGAATCAGTCTCCTGTCTCTCCAGTCTACTCCTATCTTCCGCAATATTTACATTAACTTGTCCCACCTCACTCTGTCGAACGCCTTTTCGAAATCAACAAAGCACGCGAATACGTCCTGATTGTATTCTAGGTTCCTTTCCACTAGTATTCTCATCACTGCAATCGCATCCCGAGTGGCCCTCCCCTTCCGAAATCCAAACTGATCCTCGCCTAGGAATTCATTTGCTCTCTTTTCCATTCTCCTATTGATGATTCTAAGCACTACCTTTGCCGCATGAGAAATCAAACTTATCGTTCTATAGTCTTCACATTCCTTTACGGTATAAATATTAATGTAGGCTCCAATGGACTTGAAACAAGAGTGAAATCAAGTTAACTATGTGACAGCACGTCGTTTATTGGGTGCAGCCCAAAGGGTTTCAATATTTCCATGTCATGTTCATGCAGATAAAATACAAGTGGTGTCTCGGATACGCGAAAATTCCTTCTACGTGAATGATACACTTGTTTTCTCTGATTATACAAGCGGCGTGCACATGTGCAAACGTTATGTATTTGAGCGAAGTAAAGAACAATGAAGTACCATGACATAAATAGAAATATTGAGATGGGTGCAGCACACCAAGATATCAAACATAGTAAGTTTTGTGGTACTTCTACTCCTAGAAACACTATTATGCTGAAGTAAAGAAAATTAACAATACAATGGGAGATGGTAAAGGCAATGGATTTGAAAGTGAAAGGATGAAAAGAAATACTTCAACTATTCCTTTCACCTGCACCTCACGCTTTTGAGGAGAAATGAGCCCCTTTGATGTCGAGACTGCCAAAGGGATCTCCAAAATTTATTCGAAACTATGTCTGTCAAATGTGACCCTCGTGTTTTTTCATTTCCTTTCCCAAACAACAGAACCTCATTCGCTCGCTGTTTTTAACGCTCGTGCATCAGCTCCCAAAATAAATGCAGCTAAACTTTTCCAAGGTTCGTGAAACGCAGAGGCAATGTTATTCAAGTGATAATAGGTACATTAGTTTGCGAAAGCCAGAACTCTGAAATAACATTTTAAAAAATGCGCGCAGGTTCAGAATTTTAGTGAGTAATAAAATTATTCATACCAAATGGCTGCATCAGGCATGCTGGGTATTTTTTCATTCACTCCAGCAAGAATTTTTAATTTTTTTTCCCTCATAATATTGTATCTGAAATTCTCGACGACAAATGAAGTTAGATTTGGCTTTAAACTCTAGTCCTCTTGCAATACCTCATGGAAATCAGTATTCTTCCATTTTAATTCCACGTACTCGCCGTATAGGTAATCGCATCAATCAGCAAATTGGAAACGGTAATCACAACAAAAATTTTGCGCTCCTTTTCCTTTTTTTTTGGGAAAATAGATTATTGTTCACTCTATAATTATGCATATGTTGGGTGAACGTTAAACTCAATAAATAAATAAATCAGTGCTGGCAATGAAAATAAATTGGGGGTTTGAACAATTTAAACTAGGAAGTGGTGCATATGTTTAAACCATATGAACATTTTCATCAAATTCGGTGCCATCTGGAAATAGATAGATAATCGTAAACGGTTCGTTTTATTGGTTACGCCACGAGTGACAATGCGGCACAATACGTTACGGAATCACATCAGGTCCGTAACTGGCCGATATTTGAATAGTTACATTTTTAAAGAAATACTGTCCATAAGCATTTCACGGTTATCATAAAATCTTTTAACAACACTGTAAAAAGTTGATCTGATTTTCAGTGCGATCTGAATTTAAGCGCTGTCTGGTTTAAGGCAGGAACTCGGATGCAAGGTGCGGAAGAGGCAGGAACATGGATGGTTGGTACAGGAGCAGTTAAGCAGGAAGCAGAGGAAGCAGGATTCTGGATGGTCTGATTTTCAGTCGTTCACCTGCCTTATTTTTAGACAAGATGTTACTGCTGAAATTCAATAAACCCTGTCTTAAAATTGTTACATCTGAAATTCAGATCGCTATTGTACCTTAAAATCAGATCTATTTTTTACCGTGAAGCCATGGTACATAACTGTTACATAAAAAATGATATTTCATATAAGTACTCTAAAAAGTTGTTTGGGAGATGACTTATGGAGGAAAAAATATAAAAAATATATCGTAGGTACTTAATATATTACCTCGCTTCCATTTTAGTTGAACTTTTATATCGCGGCTGAATAAGTTTCGCTTCTTTCAAATTCGATTTTAGAAACCTACGCTGAATCACCTTTTTTTCAAGAGGCGAAAAGATCAAAGGTTAAATATTAATCATCACTACTCATCATTTTCTGAAATGGTGACGCAGTGCTCTGCCAGAAGGATTCCCTCCCCTCCCCGTACTAGAAAATAAGTAGGTATATTTCCCTACCTTTGAATATAAATCAATCCTAAAAAACACCAAGGGTTCTTAATAACCGGAAAATTTGTAACCGCAGTGGGTTACGGTAATACGAATGCGTCGCGCTAAATAAATTAAAGATAAGAATGTTATCATTCAATGAAGATTTCATCTTAACATTCTACCCTAAACAAGTACGCAATGATGGGTTGCAGGTTTTTCCATACGACTTCTTGAGCGTATCTTACTAACCCCGTAAAACCCCGCAATGATAGAGACCACCTAACCATAAATCCGAATACTTTTTGCGTAACTTTCTATGTAATCAACCTTGAGGTATCATCTTTTTGCCGTGCCAGTTCACCAATTCATGCATGCGCTCAAAGAAGATCGCCGTCCAATTCAGAAACACGTCCCCCGACAAAATTAGCCTCGATCAACGGCCAAAGAAAACTTCAGCGAATGGATCCCACCCACCGCTCTCTCTTCCTCTCTCTCACAGCTGAGGCCAAACTTTGAATACCATTAGCCAGAGACATGGCTTGCAAAAATAGAGAGGGAGGGGATATGGAACAGTAAACTGTTATCCTGATTTCTTGCTCTTCCTTCCCCCCCCCCCCCCCCCCCTTCTCCCTTATTTTTCTCTCCCAACTTCACTCCCAAAATCTAATTCCCTGGCAGATAACATTCATTTTCTGATTACTGGACTGGATAATTTCGCAGCGGTTACGAATTCTAAGCTCGAATCTGTTTTTTTTTCTTGCTTCACTTCCTCTCTTCGAGAACGTAACAGGTTCCACTTTAAGGAAATACTCGCAGAGGAAGTGAATGGATGGTAACTGAGGAGTGTTTTTGCGTCCAACGAATACTTCGTCAACTCTCAACTGAAGAAACGGAAGAGTGAAGGGATTCATACGCGTTGCCAACTAATAACAAATAAATAATAATGCGCGAAGCTTTTAGCCACCCATGTACTGAATATTTAATGGACCTCATCAAAGTAACCTACATTCAACTGAGAACCATATTATCAAATTAACTAAAAGCTCGCTTGGCATTGTATCTTTTTATTTTATTTTGTTCGCCTCCATCTTGGGCGTTTTCAAAAGACAGCAGCTTATCAAAAAAAACATAAACATTTCATAAAATTATTTAACATCCAGAACCACATTTCCCTTTTTCATATTCCCCTGATTAGGTGATTGAAAGGTTACAGGAAATATGGAACATCTCACCACCATAATCCGAATACCCTTTTTCAATTAGCAATTATTCTCGAAAGATTCAATATGTTGCTACTATTCAACAATTCTTTTATTTTAGCCGATATTACGTATCTTAAGGAAAATATTAGATGCAATATCGTTTTCTAATGCATTAAAATTTGCACATCCAGAAGACGTATGTGGCAACGGAGGCCTGCAGAGTTTAATTAGAGGGTAGGTTCAATAAGAAAATGGTTAGTTACTCCGATACAGCAATGTTTATTTATCAATAGTTGTTCTAATCCATGGGATCAATGGCCTTTTTTACCCGAAATCCATTTTTCGTTTGCTAGAATAAACTTTAAGTAATTATATGAAGTGCCTTACTTTCAACAAATCTGCTTCACACAGATATTCACTTCACTTTTTATTTATCCGGTCCTTTGGTCAACTTGTTGGCAACACGCTCCCCAAGAATTCAGACAAAATATTCACCGCATGAATTCAGCTTTAAAATAAATAAAATCAAAGATGCTATATTTATAAGATATTAACTTTTAATACTGGTAAACCTATACTTGAGCAAGGTAGGCATCTCTTCTATCAGCAATAAGATCCCTGAACGAGACAATTGAGTTAGAATTGCGTCTAATTTATAACCATCAAAATTATTTTCAAGGTTATACTATTCTTAAGTCATGTGGTAAAATATATCTTAGGGAACTCGAAAATTAAAAAATCCATCTAGTTCTTTCTGATGCTAAATATGCATTGCTATATTAAAGAACCACATCTTAAGACAAATTGGCCTGATGAAGACAATCGTCGAGGGAAAAGTGAACGGGAAGAATTGAAAAGACAGACCTCGTATGAAAATTATGGAGCGAGTTGAGAAGGATGTAAAAGAGAGGAGTTACGTCAATATGAAGGGGTTGGCCGATAGAAGAATCGAGTGGAGGGCTGGGTCAAACCAATCCTAGGATTGTTGAACGATGATGATGATATTTAAGAAACTACTTTAAAAAACAGAGCATTCAATTCTAAAATTTCTAGCCTTTGTAGACATTTAATGGTAGCCTCATCAAGTTCATGACTTAAGGTACTATTCGCTAAGTTACCACAAACTTCTGAATGTGGATACGAGGATATTAAATAGATGAACCTTTTGCACCGAATTTTACGCCACCTTTTCTATATTTCCGAGAAATCGATTCAGCTAAGACTGTCGACTGTCTCCAGTTCGATTGTCCTCCAGTGAAAGCGGTCGACTTGTACCGTCTTGGCTCTTTTCCCACACCGGATAGAGCCAGGGAGGAAATGGAAATACCACCGAAATTACGAGATCAAGTTCTTTTTATCCCGGAGGCTCGTCTCTGCAGAGATTGGCAGAAGGAATGTTCTACGCGAGAGGATGGGGCGCGCACAACGCCTCACATGTTAAGGGCGGTTACCAAGCGCGTTTAGAATGGTGGGTAACGAAAAAAATACAATCACCCTTGGGGCTACTACCCTTCCCTACTGCCGGGGTTTGAGAGGGACTACTCGACAGCAAAGAGACCCGAAGAGGGGAAGAACAGGGTCTTTCGCAGAGGAAATGGGGCCATACTAGAGGCCTGGTTGTCAGAGAATCTGAACTCACTTAAAGAGTACCGGCATCGTGTGAATGGGCAAAGTGGCTGCGCTCAAAGGAATGCATCAAACGACAAAAAACTAAAGTAACGCCACAGTGGCACACGAGTTAACCCACATAATACAACGAAAAATTTAATTGCAAGCATTTTAAAATAAACGTAATTTTAATTCTCTATCACCGAAGAAGCGACCGTAATTAAATCATGACTTACGACTATAAAAAATTACGAGGCGATTAATTAGCGATGAAAAACCAATCATTCTGCACATGAAACAAAATTTGTTCAGTTCATTGTTTTTTCATGGAAAGCACTAAATGGATGCGCAATCACTTAACGTAGAAAATATGTTGACATTCATCGAGCTGTTATTAGTATCTAACAATGCCCAAATGAATTTCCCCTCGCTGGAGTCAATTCCATGCTTGAAAGGACTTATATGCAAACCGTATACAGGTCACGTAATTAAGCGGACGCTCAATAACAATACCGCTGCTCATGAAAAAAGGTTTATAAATAAAAGAGAGTTTACGGGAAATGAAAATTGGAGAAAAAATTGAAACTCATTTCCTCCTTTTAACGCATACGATTTTTTACATGAGAAAAAATACTAAAAAATCAATAATTACTCACGATATGCCAATATACCATGAAACCACCGGAACAAAAGTGATACCTTTCATAACAAAATCCATTGGACGGAGATGCAAAGGTCCTCACTTACCTGAAAATAAAACAAATAATAAATTTAGAACAGTCATTTTAGTATGCAAATGTTTGTGCAAAAAAGTGAAGAAGTCAAATATTATTAACATATACATTATATTTGATATTTAAATAAAATAGTGAGATGTCGCTCCGCATCGTTAAAACACCTAGCATGGTGCAATACAGCATTTTTCTTAGTTTTTAACGTCATTATCGGGATGGAAGAAAATTATCATAGTTTCAGACACATAACACAGAATAAACACGTACGTATATTGAAAAAAAATTTCATCTCTATGCTCACTTATATAAACGTTCCGAGTATTACTATTTAGATTCAGAACTTATGTGTAATAACATATGCCTATAGTTAAAAAGCTCTTGTAATGTATCCATGGTTGGGGGAGGAATTAACTAGAATGAGAATGCCGGCTGCAGAATGATTGAAATGATACGATAGGGATGCCGTGGATGACTCCAGTTTGATTTAAAATTTGTCAAAACTTTTTTTACCTAGGCAACGTTTACAATGACTGGACTAATATTACTCCTTGTCATTTTTTATTTTACTACTCGCACATCTCTTTCACATAAATCAAATAATTATTGCCTAATAAATCCCAATAGGTTATTCAAACTCGACGTCTCCTGCACAATTAAAGATTTAGAGAAACCGTCTGCACTACAATAGACAAAATGTCTTTCTTGTATCTTTGCAATGATTGCAATAAATTTAGCAACATATGATATAGGTTAGTTGCATTAAACTTATACCCACATGACCGTACAAGAGAAGAAGAAAAAAGGCCTAAACCAATTAAAGAGAAACGTCTACTTCTAATTGACATATTTAGTTATAATGGTTGTCAGGAGAGAGAGAACGCCTTAAGATTGGGAGAATAAAACCACGTAAACAGAATTAAATTCAGGGTAAATTTTCCATTCTCTTAACTATGATCTTTGGATAAATGTGAACGAGAGAAAAACACTTATGTGAACAATATAATAAGTCTTTGAATGATTACAGTCTTCTATCTCCTGCAGTGAGCGACACGTTTCAATTATTTTTTATTTCGTAATTCGAGACAACTCCTTCAACTCTGCAAGAACGTTGGCTGATGGGACGGTGAGAGAATTTACGTCAGCAAGCGCATCGAGAGGCGGTGAAAAAGTTAGTTGGGCGAGGCATACTGAAGACGGGTGGGAGGTTATGTGGAAGCGAGCGATTAAGCAACGGAACGAAACATTCCAAAACGAACATCAAGTAAGTATACAAAGAAACTCCATGGATATGAGAATCGCAAAAAAAAAAGGAGAAGGGAAATGTTGAGGTGGTGAAATTCCCGAGAGCGAAATCCATTGGGTTCGAAACCGAGACGAGCTGAGTCTCCAACCGAGAAAAGAATTTAGCGTGAAAGGCAAGAGTAATGGAGGTAGAGGTAAGTGGTGATGGGAGCTGTACGATACGACAATGAAATGATGTAATTTGGAAGCGAACCAGTCGATTAAAAATTAATGTATCGATATAGAGAATGAATAAACTGGAAAACGGTAGGTGGCAGATAGGGTAGGGATATTATTACACCCACTTGTACAGTAATACTGGGTTGGCACATTGCCACGTACAACAGCGTTCCCAATAAGACCATGCAATCCAGATTATATGAAGCGACGAAATAAGTATCTGTACTTTTAAAACTAAATCTGCGCTTTCCTAAAATAAACTTTTTTGTCAAAAATGTTCATGTGAATCGTTCATATCAGTTTTGTAACCTAAAGTTTCGAAAACCACAAAATTGACGTAAAGTACAGATGAAAAGATGGCCAGCATTAAAATGTTGCCAGTCAGTAAAACGTCGTACTTGAGGTTTCACCATGATTAAGCTAACGGGATAAAACTGGACATCAAACCCCTTAAAATGGATATTTTTCTGCGTAAGCGTCAAGCACGCAATTACCGATAATCCTCGTGTATGAATCAATAACCTGCGGTGATAACGGCTCACCCGTTACCGCCATAAACGCACCATGTGCCCATCCGATAAAAATCGTTCCGTATATTAATCGATTCCGGCTCGATTTTTTTGTTCACGGAGAATAGAGTTCGTAAATTGAGTGCGGAGCAGCCCAAAAGAAGCAAAAGGGGAGTGGGGGAATAGAAAAGGAGACGATAGATCGCATAAATCGAGTTCGCCAAAGGTCGAGGGGGGAGGAATACAAGAGAGAGTGAAAGAGAGGAGGGTGAAATACGGTGACACGGAAACTCCTCCCTCCCTTGAGGGACCCCGGAATAGCACCGGGGTGGATAGTGGCAGGGAGTGGGCGAGACCGCTTGTAAGAGGACGGAGAGAGGAGGAGGAGGAGGAAGGTCGGAGGAGTGGGAGGACGTCAGAAGCCGAAGGGAAAAGGATTTCGCGGGGAGTACTAAAAAAAGGCTCGAATGGAGCCGGTTTGTGCGGGAGGATGGGAAAGAGGGAAGGTGTCCCTTTATGCTGAGAGGAGGCAGGATTGGGAGCGAGGGATATTCACGTCGGCCTTTACGGATTCAGCCCTTCGACGCCGTATTTAGGGAAACAAGAGTGATGGGCGACGGCGGCGGTGGCTGGCCTTTTAGAGGGACGCAGAGCGACCGACGATCAGCGATGCAAGCGACGGAGGGACCGCTCCCCACACGAATGAACAATGGTGCGTTCACAATCCACACCCAAGCGTGACTCAATCGCTCAGGCTATAACACCCTCGATCATATATTAAACGATGAGTATTCAAACGACAGCCCAACATGTTCATGGGTGTTTTCAAGTCTTTTTCCGCACTAACAGGCGCTTCAGACCTGGAGGAAAGGTAAAAGGATCGGGATTAAAGGGCTGGGTCCGACTACCCAACACTGTAATAAGCATTGTTGTTTAATTGGGTAACAAATAATTTTAAATTTTGAGGTTGAGCCACGCAAAAACTGGGCAGTGACACCAATCACTTTCTATCAATTTTCATTTTTTTAACTATAAATTATTAAGAGACTTACGTTTTCATGTATGTGTATCTAATTTTCCCACCATCACATTTTAGTAACCACAAAATATTTCGTCTTCGACAAAAACCATCACTAACTTCCTCTTTATCAGAAGATGATTAAAGAACAAGTACTATCACAGGTCGGAGATATTTTCATTGATATGCATCAAAAGAAGATTTACTCGCCAGGTAGTCATTGAGGTTAATTAACTTTTACTGGTATTAGAAACTAACCGAGTGTTTATCTCAACAGAGTACATACCCATTCTTCTAGTTTGGCTTATTGGTTTAAATGAGGAAAGGCTCATTAGGCTTCATTATTACTGTTGAAGTAACTACCAGTAAATTATTATGGTTTTCTAAAAATGCATTGGTATTGAATTGATGATAAAATTTAATGGTCTTCTTCTACTTATTAACGCAATTATCAATTACAAAATTGTTTTACTAAAATAAATACAAATTTCAGTCGGCAGCTATTCTTATTGCACCGGCAAGTTTTTGGTCCCTATAAATTAGGAATAAATAAGTTCCACGCATTTCCTATACCTAAGTATATTTTACGTAAAATTTTTGCTGCATACGAAAGGGACGGTCTTAAAAGGACAACTGGACGCGAGAATAAAACACGGAAACGTGTTCTCTTTCTAAAAGCACTAGCAACAATATCCATGCGGAACGTTCCAATGAAGTCTAATGAATCCGTAAACACGCTCACTTTCCACTATCCACGGGACGTGACGGAGTGGGGGTGTTCACAACAGTCACGTTCACGCTCGCTGGTAGACTCAGAAATTGACTGGAGTCTCGGTGAAATAGTACGTAGGTACGAGGGCACCTGACCGCGCAAGCAGAGAAGCCATTCGACACAACGTGGGAGGGTGGGAGGGGGGCTCGTTCTGGGGAATACTGGCTGGGAGACTGCCATTTCTCCCTCGTCAGGCCTCATTTAGAGAATATATCTCGCAGGTGAATGAGATTGTACCTACTAGGCAAGGTTGATGAGGGTTAACGAATGAATTGAAGAAGATAAGAGCGGCAAGCTTTGCGAAAGAACATCAGAAAAATCGTTTCATATTACCATGCTTACGAAAAAAAAGAACTCGGAATGGAACCGCTTTCTGACCATAGGTTAAAATTTAGACTAAGCAATGCAAATAAGTTAAAGTTGACTTTTTTTGCGATGATGAGGCTATAAATACATTTAAAACACACACGCATAACGTTCAATTTGATCTTAAAAATAATAAACATGGAACAAATGTAAAATGGATGTTCTTAAAATATTTAGTGATAATATAATCCTCTTACACCTCAGTCCCCCTTATCATAACTCGTAGGTGAATTCTGAACATCCCTTCTCAGATACTGATCGTTTAAGTTGCACATATCTGATGCATAGATAGTTAGTTTCCTATAATTGAGCATTATTTATCCAGCATTTCATGTACGTAATTCACATTTAGTGCTCTTTCGGCCCGTGCCAAACACCTTGGTTGTGTTCTGTAGGCTACTCGGAGGACCTGAAAATCAAGATAAAGTAATGAACCCACCCCCTTTTTGAGTCTAGCGGGGAAGCGAGCACGAGAGCCGTCTCCTATTCACTGCGGGGGTGGCCAGCTGCCCTTCGGCTCCCCCGTTCGGCCGCTAAACCGCAGAGAGGTGGAGCAGAGGGAGCGGGGGAAGTGCAGAGGCAAAAAAGCCCCGAGGGGTGAGCGCGGTACGCTATACCGCACCTCCGAGAGGTCAGCCCGACGCTGCCGCGTTCACGCCTCGCCTGACCATCGCAGCGAATCCCCGCCGCAAAAATTTCCATAAACTTCCCGCGGTTTCCCCCCCGTTCTCCCCAGTTCTCCATCTCTCTCTCTCTCTCCCGCTTTCATCTTCCAGCGAACGAGGTGTAAGGGTGGATGCGTAAACCAAGGGTGAAATGGGAAAATTAACAGGAGCACGTGGAGTGATGGTACAAAATGAACAATGACAACTTTAATAAGGTACACTAATTCGCAAAATGTGGCAAAAATCGTCTAAGTACAAAAGTTTACTGGACCGGGCATTACATAACGGGTCTTTTGCTTTCACGGCCTATATCAGACTTTACAGTAGCTCTTAATCCATTACATTTTTGTGCCTGATGATTATGTATTGACAACTTGTTATTCATCGTTAGTATTTCCAGTAGAATCACGAGGGAAATTTAACGTTCACTTAACCTATCCGCGTCATCATGCTTGGCAAGATTAGACAGTTACAGTCTCTGTGAAAGAGTATTTTTTTTTTTAAGCATAATCTAGCACTAGTGTGGAAAATGCATTAAACTAGGTTGTTAGTGAACAGCGTAGAATGTTAAAATTCATCAACGACATAAAAATGCAGATTCCAAGAGAAGCAATACTAAATCTGATTCTGAAACATAATTTAAAGGCATGAGCGTCCAGGTGAGTGTAAACAACGAATGGGGATCCAGGGGAGGAGTACGGGACTAAAATTTGCTGCATGGGAGAAATAGGCTTTTACCGGAGGGAGAGGAAATTGAGGCAGGAGTTAGAAGAGATGAGATGAGGGCGACTTCGAAAGCAACCGCGAGGATGTAGGCATGCTTGCAGACGAAGAGGTGTTAGCGGTGTGGCTCCGAGGTTGGACGGCCGCAGTTACCTCACAATGGCATCGCGCATTCCCGCCTCGCACTCGCAAACGACGGAGCCCAACCAACCAGCGTCTCCCTCTCTCCGTCATCCCGCTCGCGAGGACTTCTGGGATGCGGACGCGCGCGTGGATAATCGCGGCCGTTTCCGTCCCTCGACCCACCCGTTTCCCTCCGCACAAAACCCTTTCCATCCCTCCTCCCCTTATGCTTCCATTCTCCTTTTCATCCGCGAGCGTAATCCGTCTCCTCTTCTCTCTCACCGCGTCTAATTTGCGCGCGAAACGGAGAGGATCCGGACGCGAGGCTGAGCTCGTTTCGCGAGCGAGATCGCCCCCATAATTTGGCGCAAAGCTTTCATTTTCGCTCCAGAGAAGGCGCACCTACGGTACATACACTCACCCACGTATGCCATGGCTTTCAGGGCATCAGGCACGCGTGACGAGTGCCTACCTGAATTCAACGGTGGAAAAATACGCAGGCCGGTGTAGTTCACGTCGCGCGGCATTTCAACAAAGGACGGTGTAGGCGTGATTTTCTTAGTTTCGCCTCTCCACGCTACTGATTGTCTGCGGCAGCCGTGTAAAAAGCAACAGTGCCATCTTTTCTGGTCATGCTACTTCCTTTGAGAGGTTGCGAGATCAAATATGCCCATTGTAAAAGGGCCTGTTCCTGAACATTCTTATTCGGTCATTTTGCGGGAATATTTCTATTATACGTGTCTTGTACTTCAATGTCGTGTAAGCTATATTCATTTCCTTAACCTGAATGAATCATAGAAACCTTTTTCATGAATATAATTATATTGTTAGTACTGGTTTGTGCTTGATATAGTATAAAAATTACTGCAAAATAATATACTTCAAATACACTTTTTTTTGACCAATTTTACAGAAAATGAGAAAATATTTTTTCGGAGATTGTTTTGGTGACTGATTTTGACATGCAATTTGCTAACTAAAATGCTGAGCAGTGAAAGTGTTATGACAGTATCGCAAACTGGATGCTGTGTCTGGAATTTAGAATTGCGTGGATTTTTACAGTCAGTGCTTATGCAATTGCTTCTTTTAATTGGAAAAAGAATGATTTATACCATTGAAAGCAAGTTATAACGATTAACAAATTGTCCCCATGAGTTGGAACCATGAGTTGGAAGGAAACAACAAAATCGTTTACAATAAAAATCCGCGGGAGTCTTCAGTTTCACAAGTGGATTTACACCTTCAACTACTGCATCAATACGGCAGTCAGTACTCGATAGATATGATCTACCGAATACTACCTGGCAGATAAGATACGCCGAGAATGAACAGAGCATAATCTGATTTAATCATTGGAAATTCAGGTAACTCTATAATGTAAGACGCATCATTTTGGCGTTACTCAACAAAGTTCACACTGATAACGAGTTATGGGCTCCTGGTCAAAAAACTTAAAACCAAAGTTAAGACACCAATCTGCAATCCATATAACTCTTGCGCAGAAGAATTTTCATAGATTCTTAAAAATCATGTGCAGATGATCTCATTACCACAATATGTATGGATAGCGAGGAAGAACCTGAAAAAGTGGTTTGCATTCGAAAAAATATTCGAAAGAAATCAGCACGTTTGGCCAGCGCTCATTGAGTTAAGTAAAAAAATAAGTAACATTGGAAAAATAGAATTTCGGATCGTATTTCATTCCGCCATGTACATAAACGTACCCTTGCAATGTGAGCGAGAGAATTAGAGGTCAAAATTTCATTTCATCTGAACTGAACAAAATGGCAGTCCCGCTGCAAAAAAAAAACAATTGCTGTGCATATGCGGCAGACGCATTTAGGAGATCCAGGCTAAGGCAAAAAAAAGAGGTCCAAATATATTTACCCAAAACATGCAAGGTAAAAAAAACGAAGTATTTGTCATTAGAAACACTCCACGGGATCGAATTGTACTATGCCAGAAAATGCAAATGTGACTAACCACAGCGGAAAACAATGAGTAAGAGACAGCAGAAAATAACTATTCTGCATTTGTTAGAGCCATTGAACTTAAAAATGAAAACCTCGAGCTGTAGACCGGCAAAAAATACCCTAGAGATTAAATGACCAGCGTTCTGCTCCACAAAACCCGTGGGGAATATAGCCGGGAGTGCACATTAAGGATAAATTCAGAGCAATTTCATGCGACGCTAGGGTATAACAGGGTTAAAAGTTGTGTGAGAGGAAGACCATGGACAAATCTGATGCTTTCAGCTGCTATTCTAATAAAATAATAAACTTAGCATGGCTGAAACCCATTTAACCTCTTATGTCTCCTTGTCCACATGCGCGGACAACAAACTACACGTCCCTCAGAGGATAGCGTGTTCCAGTAGAATATTGTACTAATGTACCCATTTGTGAACGAGCATGACTTTTAATTTTACGCATTGACAGCGCCAATTTTATGCACTAGAATCTCTCATTTAGGTTTCCTTTCTCAGAAATCAATATGGCGGCCACAAATAAAGTGAACTATATTTCATCTATTTACCTCATGCCCTTGTTGCATTTTTCACAGGCCAGGTATTTTTCAGGACCAAAAAGGCTAAGTTCATACATTTACACAGCCACAAACAAGATAATATTATTATTGAAATATATGTTTATGTCCAATTTATACGGACAAAAAAAGCAATATAAACAGAAGAAATTCGCCTCAGTTTTCTTAAGGTACCTCCTTGTTCCTTGAGTATTCGTGACTTATCCCCTTTTTGTTTTACCTTAAACGCATAGACAATATGTTCAAAATAGCCCATTAAAGAGGGATTGCACATCAGGAATGATGAAACATACAGTTTCTGTCTTAAATGAGAGATTCAAAGAAACTGTCTTAATATCCTTGCTATGCAATTATGTCACCGGTACTCAATTTTAATATCACGATCGGAGAGTAAAACTAAAAGTGCAATGTGTTCCGTAAAGTGGAAATAACTCTTAAATATGATATCCCACACATTTCCTGTATATAAAGGGCTTGGAGAACAGGTGAGGAGTGATTTCAAGTATAAATATAGTTCATAAGATTGTGCCATTCAGGCTATACCAAGGTGACCGTTAAATGCACATTAAAAACATCGGGAATCTGAAATACGAAAAATTATATTTTATAGTTGATAACTTTTGTATCCGTAAGGGAAATGACCACGCTAACAGGTCTAGGAGGCATTTTATACTTGACATTTGCTTAAGTGGCTACATGTTTTTGGTATTTGACCAAGAGTTGAAATAGACATTGTCAGACTTGAGTACCTATTAAATGTCACCTGCTCATCAAAGGTTTATCATCATAATAACATCGCAGCGACAGGACTTCTGGATAGAATGATTTGACAAGCTGGTGTAGAGGCGCTGGAGTACCTACTCGCGCTGGAGGAAAGGAAACGAAATACTAGGCATCCCATGTGATATACCTCAAAAGAAGGAAGGAGTAGGTAATAATTTTATCCTATAATAGCTTGAAGAAGACTGTGAAAATATTAGGCAAACAATAACATCATACTAAACTGGAAAAACTTTCCTGCTAGCAAAATCCGCGAAAACGGCACAGAAAATATCGTGGTGAAATTATATGTAAGCGCAAAAAGGTAAATTATCACATTTCACCAGCAGTTGAGTCATAGAATACCCATTGTGTCTAGTGACATACGACGTCCACCCGGAATCCCCGGTGGCGAATTCACGACTTAATGCGTAGGTGCAGATCATAGCCCATAATGCTTACCATTCAGGAGATGGGAAAATGATTTGATGACCCTGCTGGCGTGAGGGGCATATCCTCTTCGGAATTCATATTCTCCTTCTCATATTTTTTTTGCTTCATTATCTCAAATTACAGAGATGGGAATTTCTTTTTTTCTGGCTCCCTACCTCACCGGAGAAAGACACTCAGAGAGGGGATAAATATATACGCGTATTACAAAAAAAGACACGGAGATATGAAAAAAAATACGGCAGAGAAAACGAGTCGTTCCGGCGTAATTGCATCAAAAAGGCAAAAAGTGCGTGGGCGGTGAGCTGAAGGGAAAGAAAAGGAGAGGGAAGGAAAAAACTGAGAACGGATGAGCCAAGTGAAGAAAGACAAAGAGGAAAAACTGACGAGTAGAGGAAAAAACAGATGAAAAAAGCGAGCGAGAAAAATTTAACGCGCGCGTGAGACTTGATATTCCGCGATGGAGACTATTCCCCCACCCCTCTCTAAGAATACAAATGAATGGACTTAATACCTTCCCCTCTCCTCGCCTCTCCCACACTCCTATCCTCACCCACGTCATCCCGCGGTAACCATAGGAACTAAAGAACCCCCCCCCCTCTCCCCCCCCTCTTTCCTAGCACGCCCGGAGATATTCCTCACTTTTTTCCCGTCAGCTAATCCCTCTTGGGCGGCACCGGAGAAAGACTGGAAGGCGTTAAGGAGCCGTCGGGAGACTCGATGTGGACGCGGTGATATCGCCGAGAGAAAATGAGATGACGGGAAAAGGGGCGGGGCGTCTCCACTCCACGTAATCCTTCATCCGCGTACCCCGCAGTCGACGCAACCATCGTCGTCTGGAGCTACCCCATTTTTCCTCCCTCCTAGTCTACAGAACATTCGCATTTCCCCCGGAGAAAATCCTACGGGAAGCCCAAATGACGCGGAAGACTGGAATTCCACCACGTCTGACACGATTCTTTCCTTGTGTTAGCACTATGCACAGACATTTATCAACACGTGATTCACATCCGATTCCTCAAGAAATTATACTTTTTAGTTTGAACGGGAAAATATGTTTTTTCCACTATCTAAGTGCAGTTTTGGTAATATTCCGGCGCTTTTTCATAACCATCTGTGCTAACCGGTGGCTCCTGTAGACCTTGTGTTTACATCATGGTTGCCAATATTCATGATTTCGTAAAGCGGGTGAAGAATTTATTGAGATGATATTAAATAGTTCATACTTAACGATTTTCGAGAAAATGTTTATTCATACAACTTGAATTTGACTTGCAGTCATATTCCAACTCTCACACTACATCAGTATGACAAATAGAGATGACAAATCAAATGAGATCGACTATCCCAACCGAATTATACAGAAATACGTATTCCTCAGGCACAATACACGACCAAAAAAAAGAAAAATTCTTATTCTAAATTAAGCAAAGATAAATTCTTTCAAATAGATTGCACGTCAAACTGCATAAATATTTACGTAAATAGACTGACAAAGATTTTGGAGCTGAATTTCACTACACGGCTGGTAACGTACTCACTGCCATCACCCCTGCGGTGGCACAAAGAGTTAGATGTAGATGAGACTGTGTAAAACGAAACCATTGCAATGCACCAAGGAATAATATTATGTTACTTATGATTCTATGGCAGATTTATAGTATCGTCAAAACAGCAGCTCAAACGATCATCTGTTGTTTTCTAAGTGCAGCACATAATAGACAAGGTGATTTTTTGAACTAAAAAAAATAATTGTTTAGAGAGCGGTATATACTCGTTTTCTAACTAACATTTCTTTGAAGCTTATTCAGGGCCTTAGTTAGCTATATTCTTTTCGAATGGCCTAAAACGTTATCGTGCTCATTAATTTTTTTCCACTAAACAAGCTTCTAGTTCTCACAATCGCTCTGTAACCATATTTTACTACACTACAGTAGCCATTGAAACAAATAAGGAATTGTTATTTCATTTGAACCTTCACGAAATCATATGTGATCGGTATTCACCTGATTATCTTCGATCATACTGGAAAGTGAAAAAGTGGATGGAAGAGTCTCGTTGGACACTCGGAACCAAGCGGAGGACTGGAAAATGTAAAATTAATTCCGAAATTGAAAAGCCTCTTCTCATGGAACGGAAATTTAGGAAAGAAGACGGAGTAGAAGTATGAGATTTGAAGTGCGGGGGCAGGGACCTGCAACATAATTCACTGTTGATTGCGGTTGGGATGAAAAAACACATAAGTCGACAAGGGACCAAGGGCAGTGGAAAGATGTGCGGGAGGTTTGCGAAAGGAATTTCACCTGGTAATGGAAATAAAAATAGACCACAAAAAGATAAGACGTATTTGAAACAAACTTTCTCTCCCCATTTTCTTTATCGAGGTACTTACTTATCTCATTGGCAAAGGAGCAGACACAGATGCGGTTGGACAATCGCAGAGCTGATTTCTCATCCCAAAAGATCGATTTTGATTCACGACAGTGGTAGATTTTTCCGTTGCACACCAGCACCTACTTGAGTGCTTAGCAGAGAGCACCTCAAGTGCAGAGCACCGTCCATCGGATAAGACGTTCGTTGGACATATTTGCGTATTTCGTTAAAAGTAGATCGATCTCGACGCCGGTATTCTCTCTAACTACCCTCCTTCCCTGAAAAATGCTACCTATACCTTAAAACCTACTTATCGTAAAATGGCGCTAATGACCTCGGTTGTCGATCACCTACCTAAAATGACAACAACTAATAAGTATACGCAGAGTGAAAAATTTGTGAACAAGCCATTTGTCACGTTCCTTACCCAACATTTTGCGTTTCTGCCCGCAGTAATATCTACATTCTTTCCCATTCCATACGCTGTTTATATTGATTATGAATACTGCTTTCTTGTTATTTATAACCAACGTAAACCAGGAAGAGTGGAAATCAAGGGCATGGTATGAAATTTTGTGTGAAAAGGCATAACTCTCATTTACCTACGAAACAAATATATTGTTAATATCTTTATACTACGCAGGTTTTTGTTGAAGCATTATTTGTGAACGACGAATGTAAAATGCAGTTTTTCATGAGGGCTGTCAAAGGTAGGGAGTGAATGTACGCAATGCATTTTGATACCCTTACTCATTGATTCACGATGCCAGGAAAGAAATAAATTTTTACGTGCACACTTGTATTCGCAAAACGTCAAAATTTTAATTAAGCACATGGATGGCAAGCGTATTGTTTTCCCGTGGTAATTAGCACGATGATGAGAGCTCCCAGGGATTGAATTGATGGCCTGCAGCGACTGGATTTGCTTTTATGGTTTTAAGCTCTTACTCAAACCACATTCCACATTGATTTTAACTGAATAGAGATAAAAACAGCTCTGTGTTGTGATATTAATTAACGTTCCCTCTGCTTCAATTTCTATCGGCTTTAAGGTTGTAATGCCTCTCACTAAATGGATCCCTTCGGGATTCCTTCAGATACTATTAAAGCGTGTAGGGACCTTTTAGATGAAATATTTTGGCGTTCAATTTTTTTAGATATTCAACTATTTAATATATTTTATTGACGGAAATATGGTCCAGAAATGAAATCTACGGTTAAAACTTTCCCACTCGATTGTTGTCAAAGCCACATCGGCGAAGAGTTTAGAGGCAATGACTTGTCTTAAGATAAAAAATCACAGGTCATAAGTCCTAATCAAATTAAAGCTAAAACGTTTATTCTGACACTTTAAATTTTCAGATGAATATCTTTTGAAACAAAAATAACCCCGTTCACTTTTTTCGCAGCAGCAAAATTAAAAATCTCACCACTAGCCCGACAACACTGCGATACCAATTTGCTGGCGATGTCAAGATACCAGAGGTATCATGCTTCTAAGTTAATAGATATCTAATTATAATTTATGAAATATTAAAGTCGTCATCATCATTCTATTTGCGAGCGAAGAAAATAGGCACGGGAACATGAACGACACTGAGAGACAGTAGAAGGAAAAACGACATCTCCCAAGCAGTATCATCCTTAAATCCTCATTGGAGGGGATGGTGAGCAAAAAGGAAAAGCACTTCAATTCATTTTCTCTCCTTCCTCCTAGTAATGTTGAGGAAGTTAACCGCAAGTTATGAACGCATTTAGCCATGGGAATCCAATAAATTTTTTTCTCCGCTGATTATCACGAAAGGCTACTACATTGGTGTCACTGAATGCACGCCTCGATTGTCAAACTCTCATAAAAATACGTCAACTGCTCACGGCAATAGGTACATCATGGTGTTGAGACTTGTGTAAAAAAATTATTCACCCATTTACGTCCCGAGTATATACTTTTCCTGCCAATATTAACGCAACAATATCATAAGCAAGGCCTTATAAGGGTATTAAAGGTCAGATTGTAACACTCCCTTAACGTAATAATTATCTTTGTAGACGATCTTGAACACGTTGCCAGTGAAAATCTCGGCTACAACGACTCAGTACGGAAGTAAATACACTCCTCAGCAGAGCGAAGCAGGAAGACAACTACGAATCAGCCCGATCTTCACTTAAAAGACAAAATCATGCTCGGTTTCGTTCTTGGTTTCTCTATCTAGCTCTATTCTACCCTCTTTACCCCCCACAATGAAATCGTCGCGTTACCTAGGGACGTACAGTCATTTGCAAAAGTCTGTGGGCAACCTCCACCGCGCCACTAGCGGCCAAGATTAGATCCACCAACTATGTTGGCACTAACTGTATAGTAGAGAAAATTTGTGCTAAGGTAACGGCAATACAAGATAGGTAAAAATGGCGGATTTTAATGCCAGGGTCCTGAAAAAAAATGATCGGTAACGAATAATAATGACGCATTGGATCAATGTTGCGCTATAATTAAGGCCCTACCACTTTTATTATGCAAAATAAATCTCGACAAATGCGTGCGACTGCTTAATACTCTGATTACGCCTGTGATATTGCCGCGAAGTGTCGTGCCGTAACACGTTATAAGATTCATTTTTCTCACTTAATAGTTCATTTTCAGTCCGTTTCTCTTTCTCATATGATATAGTTTCAACGGCAAGCTTGCTGAATGAAACTCCGAGCGTGCCCAGTATGAAATAAAGACATTTGTCGTCGTTGAAAGTTACTTGGCCTAGTCAAGGCATACGCATTCATTACGTAATTTATGCTCCATTGCATGAATAATTAAATAATGACACTGCTACATAAAAAAAGATGTCTTACTCGCTACGTGGATTCCATTTCACTATCCAAGACATCTCGCGCAATTAATTTGATGCAGTCCAATCAGTTCACCAATATAATTTAACACGTATTCGTGGTAGGTTAAATAATCATTTGAATGTATGCGGTTCATAGAATTTATTAAAGAAACCACTCTCATACACAATACGATAACAAATAATTTGCGGTCATAAGTATTTATGGACATTTTCAGTCATTTATCTTCCGATGAGTCTTGCTTCAATCAGGGTCCACCACCAACACTAGGTATCACCGTAGTCGGTTATTTTACCAGCAGCGCACCGAATATTCTTCTGTCAATCCTCATTATCACTACACCAGAACGTTTTCACTAATCATTTAGCGAGTATTCCTCCAAATATTTTACAAAATAGGATTAATGCCATACCTATGTATTCCTTGGGACCGGACCGCCATTCCAATGTTCACAGATATCAAGGTAATGTTTATTTACGTCTTGTTGTTGTTGACGACGAAATAAATACACAAAATTTATGGAATTAGAGAACTACTCGTTGTTGCAATGCATTTTATGCCTTTAATTTTCATTTAACGTATTCGTGCTTGAACGTTCGTAGGGAAACCATCTCTGTAGGAGTCATAGGCGCTTCTGAGGTGGGTTTTATGTTAATAATGTGTCGTTTGGACTCCCATAGCATGTTTTGAGTTATTTTGTGCTTCAGTTTTTTGCAATTGTTTTTCGGGTGGCTTTTGTTTCACTTGACCACGTCATCGACTCAACGATCATTGTTGAATTCGAGCGACTGAATTACCAGTGCCGAGGGAAATCGAACTGGGGATGGAAAAACAACCTGTTGATTGTTATCATTTGTAGTCAATAAGCAAAATAGCCATTTGAACAATTTCTTCAAGGAATTTTTTAAAAATGTTTTCACTTTGGTCAAGAAAAGCATATTTACTCGCTCTTAATCCAGCTCTCGTGGATTATTATCTGTATCTTTGTCATCACGCATGAAAAGGTTCCATTAAATCCTTGAAGTGGCTAGTAATACTTTCAATCATTTAACGTAATTGTAATTAAAATTGTCAATTTCGCGTAAAATTTTGTGATGGTCAAGTCAAATGATGCGTCAGTATCATTTACTTGCCCATCATCCGTTAGAAATCTTGAAATTGACGCAACTCTCTACTGAATACTGTAGAATAAGTGTAATACAGTAGTAAGTGAGAGGGGTACTGTCTGACAACATCAAGAGAAACCTAGCGCGGATGACGCGAGCGGATGCACATGTAAATGTAATCTGGAGGCTATCGTCTTTTTGGCGTCCCTCCTCCTGCTTCAAGCGCAAGATCCTACGGATTGGTATCATCATTGATGATCTTGGTTATCCAAAATGAAAAAACGTCTAGAATTTCCGGCCATTTTGTCGGCAATGACACCCGAGGCTCGCCGAATCAAAAGAGGTGGATGCTGCATTAGTAATGAAAATAAAAAATCTACATAACTGTGTATGAAACCGCGAGAGTCAGTGACATGCGAGATCTCTGCCTGGCATTAGTTTCAAATCAGAAGGTATTATATACTCGAATGAATCAGACATGCGAAAATACTAGTCTGCACAAACTGCCTACATTTAGCAGAGAATTATAGTGCTATTGATTTGTAGTATACATTAGATATGGTTCCATGAGACACGTGTAGGTGAAGTTTTATTATATGGAAAGTAATGTTTATCAATCAGGAATTTATGGACCTGAATTATTAAATAACATTTTCCGAAGCATGCATGAGATGGTAAAGTTAAAACATGAACTTGTTAAATCAATTCAGACTCTCCTAATTAACGTTGCAATATATATTCTAATTTCCACATTTATTTTTGATATTCTCTATTACTGCCCAAATCGTGTTCGAAGAAAATGAATCTTTGAACCGTCGCACAGTAGGGCCAAATCCCATGTTGCCGGACTAAAGTCCAAAACTGCTTTTTATGAGATAACGTCTTGAAATTTGGCACATATACACAAAAATGATTGCTGATTATGGAATGGTAAGTCATTTTTATAGGAATTACCCGTTACTTAGATACAGAGGCTCAAACACGACCAAATTTCGAAAAAAGCGCCCGCTCTCATTTTTCTTCGAAAATCTTAAAAGTTGAGCAGATATAGGAGTAAATAAAGGATTTTTATGAAATAAAAAACATTTCCATTTGTGAACAGTGTACTTTGCCTATACTATGCATACGTTTCAGACATTGTTTCCCATATTTGAGTGCTATTACGTCACAAAATGGCGGACCCTTTTTTTAGACAAAATTTTACATAAAGTAGACAATATAATCCTTATTCGGAAAATGGTCTCTGGGATACTTCATCAGAGTATAAATTGAACATATTTCTAGGTTACTCTGTAAACATATTTGAAAAAAGTTTGCGACGCTGAGAATAAACTCGATTTTTCGATCGCGCGTCGCGGCCCGACTCCGCGCAGCGGGACCTGGAAATACGAGACTCCGTTGGATTGTTCATGTTGTGTGGATAAATCTTCCCTTAGGCTAGCTATCCGAAGAGGCGATGGAGGCCCGCAATAAGGACGCCATGAAATTTCGAGAAAGATTCACGCGGAAACACTCCAGGAAGGCCACCATTGAGGACCTATTCAAAAGACTTGATCACGTTCGATCCGTTGCTTTTCTCCACCATGTCATTGACTGCGAAGACTGATAGGAGGCTTCCGAAGGAATTACGAGAACTATTAGTAATAGAAAACAAAGAAGAAGCATAGAATCAAACTGAGATGATGGTTACGACTCGTCCGAGGACTAAGAATTTTTCTTGAAACGAACAATCGGCAAAGAAAGTTTGGTCAAAGGACGAATTGTAGTGACGAATTCGTGGGGATGGATGAGTGGTTAAGGAAAGGATAGTGAAAAGGCGATCGCATTGTCAGGAGCCCGCTACCAACCACCCTTTCCTTGACCGCTTCCTTACCCACCCCTCATTTGAACACCGCCGACCTAACTTCCTCTGTCGGCCCTCATTTCATTCTCTCCGGGTATTCCCTTCTTGCGTTTTTCCCTTCATTGGCGCAAACAGACCTCTTCTCACCCTTATCTCTCTCTCAAGGAGCGTATCGGTACACGTACGAACAAACCATCTCCTCTAACTGTTCCTTCGCCTTCTTAACCATTCCCAAATATAAACATGGTGTGTGCTTTCAGAAATTTGTCACTACCTGAAGAGGACTCGGTGAGTTAAAACTAAGTATGCTCTGAGGGTGAAAATCATTTGGGATAATGATATTTATGTTCTTTTCAGTATCCTACAAGTAATGGCATTTCATTTATATTATTGAATTGATTTTATCGGTACTGACAATATCAAAATGAATTTAAGTCATTCTCGTTTATTGCCATCCTCTTTTCAAATTACTTTCTCTTTTTAAACCAGCAGCAAATTCTATGCAAAACAACATCAGTTTTCCAGCTTTATTTAATATATTATTGATTAATCTAATTGTGTTTCATCTATATTACTTTACTTTTCGTCGAGAGCATTGCAATTTGACATTATTACACTGTGTGATCAGCATTGCGAAATAAAAATGTAAAACCACAGTAAACTCAAGTTTAAATTAATCCATCCCTCAAACCTAATGATCCAGTATCTCACTCTATACAAACATATGATAATGCGCACAGCAGAGCTTTTTGTAAACACTCATGAAATCATGCTGATTTTAAACAGAATATTGAATTTCATTGTAGGAAGCTATAAAGAATGATATTGTGAAAATGATTCCCCTTAGGTTATCGTTAAAATTAAATATCAATTTTCTTATATTGTCAGTTTCAAGTTACTTATAGGAGAGTATCCACTAATATTATTTCTGACGCATCAAAGAGTCAGATAACAAAGAGCAACAACAAGTCGTAATTTGCCAAGCAGGCATTATTTTTTTTAAGACTGCACATTGTCATAAACGTTCCGTTTTGCGCCACCCTCCTCGGGTAGTAAAGGCGAAGGATGTAGTTCGGGGTGGGGGAGGAGAGGGTAAAGGGAAAGAAGGGAATCCTAAATGTTGCCTTTTTATGGAGAACATGCATGGTTCCCCGAGAACCGGCATTCTTGCTCAAGAGCTGAAAGACGTTCATAATTTTCAGCATGATTACGAAAATTATCCAAATTAAAAAATTACCGCAGTTACGAGTGCACTAATCCATTCTCTAGAACCAACATCCTCGAAAAATCTTCAATATAGAATCTTTAGAAATCAGTGACAGCATGCAAAGCCTGAAAAAGTTATATTCGAGAAGTTATTATCCACACAACATGAACAATCCAACGGAGTCTCGGTATATCCAGGTCCCGCTGCGCGGAGTTGGGCCGCGACGCGCGATCGAAAAATCGAGTTTATTCTCGGCGTCGCAAACTTTTTTCAAATATTTTTACGGAGTAACCTAGAAGTATGTTCAATTTATACTCTGATGAAGTATCCCAGAGACCATTTTCCGAATTTCCGCCTTACTAAGAGTGGTTGTTATTGAAAATGATTCCAAAATTATTCAAATGACAAATTTACCTCAGTTACGAGTGAACTGAATGGAGTGCACTGAAGAACATATGGACAATACAAACTGATCCATTCTTTCGAACCAATATCCTCGAAAAATCTTCAGTATAGAATCTTTAGAAATCAGTGACAGCATGCAAAGCCTGAAAAAGTTATATTCGAGAACTTATTATCCACACAACATGAACAATCCAACGGAGTCTCGTATTTCCAGGTCCCGCTGCGCGGAGTCGGGCCGCGACGCGCGATCGAAAAATCGAGTTTATTCTCAGCGTCGCAAACTTTTTTCAAATATTTTTACAGAGTAACCTAGAAATATGTTCAATTTATACTCTGATGAAGTATCCCAGAGACCATTTTCCGAATAAGGATTATATTGTCTACTTTATGTAAAATTTTGTCTAAAAAAAGGGTCCGCCATTTTGTGACGTAATAGCACTCAAATATGGGAAACAATGTCTGAAACGTATGCATAGTATAGGCAAAGTACACTGTTCACAAATGGAAATGTTTTTTATTTCATAAAAATCCTTTATTTACTCCTATATCTGCTCAACTTTTAAGATTTTCGAAGAAAAATGAGAGCGGGCGCTTTTTTCGAAATTTGGTCGTGTTTGAGCCTCTGTATCTAAGTAACGGGTAATTCCTATAAAAATGACTTACCATTCCATAATCAGCAATCATTTTTGTGTATATGTGCCAA
Organism: Platycnemis pennipes; assembly: GCA_933228895.1. Classification (NCBI taxonomy): domain Eukaryota; kingdom Metazoa; phylum Arthropoda; class Insecta; order Odonata; family Platycnemididae; genus Platycnemis; species Platycnemis pennipes. The sequence goes on along the minus strand of OW121848.1, from coordinate 112,275,913 downwards.
ATTTCAAGACGTTATCTCATAAAAAGCAGTTTTGGACTTTAGTCCGGCAAAATGCGATTTGCCCCCACCCTGCGTCGTGCTCCCATCCGTCTCTCTAACTTATTTTTACAATATTACTTGCCTTGGGACGCAGGTTTTTTAATATACTTGAATCATCTTTAGACACAGTTGTGCCTGAACGCATTTGAGTGCATGTGTGCGTGGCATATTATTTGTCACTTAAATAATATCCTAACCTTCGTGTTTTACCAACTTTGATCTGCATTATCCATCATCAATTTACTTGGTATATGTTTGTGAACCAATTAGCCTGTGAAATTATGACATTTAAGGTGATATTTCTGTATCTAATGTTTGCTTTGCACCCACAATTCATAAAATGAATTCCTTGAACTCCTCTTTCGTACAATTGGAATTTTTCTTGCCAAACGAGTCCTCCTCTTTGGTTTAAAATGCTTTTCAACGCCTAGGATCAATTTAGTAAGCAAAATATTTTATTGCCATTAATTCCAGCACCTATAACTATATTTTCAGTTTGTTCGGTTAATTAACAATTCGGTTTCATTACTTTCGTTTTCTTCTGGTTTATCTTCATCCCGTATCTTTCGCACTGTCCCTGCAACGCATCCAGCATTTTTTGCAAGCCACGGTCAGACTGGAATACTAGCGCTTGGTCATCCGCAAACCTCACTGATTTTATCGATTTCCCCCCGACCTTTACTCCTGCCTCCAGTTCATCCCAAGCCTTTCTCACCAGTTCCTCCGAGTATATGTTGAAAAGTACCGGCGATAAAGGACAGCCCTGCCTAATTCCCCTCCCTATTGTTGCCCAATCCGATTCTCCATCTGCTACTCTCACTTGCGCCTCCTGCGCCATATATAAATTCCGGATCAGTCTCCTGTCTCTCCAGTCTACTCCTATCTTCCGCAATATTTCCATGAACTTGTCCCACCTCACTCTGTCGAACGCCTTTTCAAAATCAACAAAGCACGCGAATACGTCTTGATATTCTGGTATTCTAGATTCCTTTCCACTAGTATTCTCATCACTGCAATCGCATCTCGAGTGGCCCTCCCCTTCCGAAATCCAAACTGATCCTCGCCTAGGAATTCATTTGCTCTCTTTTCCATTCTCCTATTGATGATTCTAAGCACTACCTTTGCCGCATGAGAAATCAAACTTATCGTTCTATAGTCTTCACATTATTTTGTCACCCTCTTTTTCGGTATAGGTATCAGCACGGTTTTTACAAAATCCTCCGGCCAAGCCCCCTTCTCGTATATTCTACGAACAAGTTCATAAAATCTGTCCCTTCCCCCTTTTCCTAGGTTTTTCAGAAGCTCAGCTGGGATGCTATCAACCCCCACCGCTTTACCTACCTTCATTTCTCGCAGTGCCTTCTCTATCTCACTGTCCAGTATTCCGGGGCCCACGTCATCCTGATCTATGTCCTTTTCCTCTTCTATGTCCAAGTTGCTAGGCCTATTTTCGCTATCATACAGTTCCTCAACATATTCCCTCCAACGACGTTGGATCTCCTCTGGCTCCATTGCTAAATTTCCCTTTCTGTCTTTGATGCACGGGACCGTTTTCCATTTCTTGATTCCCGATAACATTCTTACCTTTGAGTACAGACTGCCTATTTCTCCTTCTCTCTGGAGTCTCTCCAGCTCCTCGCATTGCCGACTCCACCACTTTTCTCTTGCTCTCTTTGTTTCTCTCCTAAGCCTGTTGTTAATCTCCTTATAACGCCTTTTGCCTAGCTCTGTATTTACATTTTTCCATTTCCTTCTTTCGTCTATCCTTTCCATCATTTCCGCTGTTACCCATGGTTTCTTGGTCCTCCTAGCATCTACTGTTCCTATTGTTTTTTCAGCTGCTTCTTTTATGCCCGTCTTTATCATTTCCCATCTTTCATCTATTGTTCCTCTTCCCTCCTCTTCCCTCATGCATCTATCCACAATCTCCTGGTATTCCCTCCTCTTCCCTCCAATCAGTGCTCCTACATCCCACTTTTTTATTTTCCTTCCTACTTTCAACCTTTTTAGTCTCATCTCACATCTCATCACCACCAAGTTATGGTCGGAGTCGGTATCTGCACCTTGGAAACTGTGCGAATTCTTTACGCCGTTCCTGAATCTTTGCCTAATCATGATGTAGTCTAGTTGGTACCTTCCAGTATCCCCCGGCATTTTGCACGTGTACCTACGCCTAGGGTGGTGTTTAAACCACGTATTTCTTCTCACTAAATTATTCCTCCTACAGAACTCCACTGCTTTCTCGCCCCGGTCATTTCTTATGCCCAGATCATACTCCCCTACTTCACTCCCGTCCCTCCCTTCCCCTACTACAGCGTTCCAATCTCCCATAACTATTAGATTCTTCCTGCCCTTTACTTTCCCCATTAATTCTTCCAACTGGTCATATACTTCGTCAACTTCCTCTTCTCTATGCCCCCCTGTCGGCATGTAAACCTGTACGACCTGTACTAAGACTACATTTTCCGGCTTAGCTTTGATTTCGATAGCTAGTATTCTATCGCTTACCTGTTCCACATTCAACACCCTTTTTCCTAATGTTGCATTCAATACGACTGCTACTCCCCACTGGCTCTCTTCCCCTCCACTGTATATAACCCAGTGCTTTTCACTCCAGAAGTCCCCCTGGTCTCTCCATCTTACTTCGCTTAGTCCCAACAAATCGATCTTTCCCCTCTCCATTTCACGCTTAATGTTCTCTAGTTTTCCTGCCCTTAACATAGTCCTAACGTTCCATGTCCCGATCCTTAGCATTGGTCCTCTCTTCTCTGGTTTATTCTTCGCCGCCGCTGCTGCTGTCTTTCTCTTCGTGCAAGGATTTCGTGAGATGACGACCGCAGAGTCCTTGCTTACCCTGCTGCCGGGCACGACACCCGTTACACTAATTTAGTCCCGGGCCCCGTAGTTGCCAGGATTCAATTCTCTATTGCTCAAGTCCATTGTGATCTTGGGAGAGTTTAATTGAGGTGGTTTCCAGTTGCCTGCCTCAATAGTGTTTTTAACGTGACAACATCACTTAGCGATAAAAGTGGGAGGTCAGAAGCTAGAGCAGGTAGAGCAATTTAGCTATCTAGGTAGTGTGTTGGAAGAAAAAGGGTATAGCAGCAATGAGGTTAGAAGGAGAATTGCATTGGCAAAAGAAGCCTTTACGCGTAGGCGTGAGCTAATGACAGGGGCCTTGAGTAGGGTAGTGAAGAAAATACTAGTGAAAAGTTTAATATGGAGCGTTGCACTATATGGGGCGGAAACGTGGGCTTTGCGAAAAGAAGATGAAAATAGACTTAGGGCTTTTGAAATGTGGGTGTGGAGAAGGATGGAGAAGATAAAGTGGGTCGAAAGGAAAACGAACGATGAAGTGCTAGAATTGGTAGGAGAGGAAAGAAATTTGATAGATGAAATTAGGAGAAGGAAGAAGGTGTGGATGGAAAAGGTAACAAAAGGGGATGGTGTTTTGAAGGAGGTGATTGAGGGAAGAGCGTTGGGTAAGCCGGGATGAGGGAGGAGAAGAACGGGTAGCTTGGATGGAATGATGGGTGGCAGGAGGTGACATGAGGGGCTGAAGAGGGACATGGTGTGAAATTTAGGGGGTGGGAAGAATTAAATTTCCATTTAAACCTACCTTCACCGGTAGAATACTTATAATAATAATAATAATCACTTGTTAGGCCACCCCACTGGGGTCAGACGCCTTCTCACAGCCGCCTCATTGAGGAAAAGACGCTGCGAGTACGGTACGTGGACTACCTTTCGTCAGGCTTCTACCCTTCGACCTGTCTGGCATGGGTGACCCTACCAGGAGCAATATTAGTTACTCCCGCCAGTGTAGCTCTAGGGGTCACGGGAACACGCGAGCCCCAATCCCACCACGACAAGGCGTAGTCCATGGGGAAGGGAAATTATAATAGAAGAAAAGAAAAATGTAGTGTAAAAGATTCACATTTGTGAAAAAACGTGAGGATTGGAGCAAATATCCATCAAAGAAAAAACCCACTGCAGGAAAACATAGGAAAGTGATAAAAATAATACATCGAAGAGCCCCATCACGCGCCCAAAACACTCAAGAATTCAAGGCAGAAGAAGACGAACGGGGCCCCGAGATACTGAGAAGCGAATTCGATAGATCCGTTAAAAACCTATAAAACTAGTGGCCAGGAGGGGTTAAAACAAACGGAGAAATCATCCAGTGACTCGGAGTCAAGGCAAAGGAATACTCTTTGGAATAATCAGAGATAGTAACTATTAAAAAAAGGGACATGATCATAATTCAGAAGAAACCAAGGATAGAGAAATGCGAAGAACTAATAACATTCCGCCTGGTATCACACACATAGAAAATACCTACTCGGATAGTTAGATAAAGAATGGATGGAAAGATATAAGGGAACCTTTCGGAAAACCAAGTCGGATTCAAGGAAAATCTCGGAGCTAGTGAGACAATACTCAGCTTAAGGACACTGACCGAGAAAATGATACCCGTAAACAAGACGTTGTAGGTGGCGTTCACTTGGACATTGTCTTAGTCAGCGTCGAATAGATTAATATTTTCTAGTTATTTGTGGAAATTGAAATAGACTTCAATAACTATAGGCAAAATCTCATTTAATTGTGGTTTGATAATAAAATTAAAACATGCGACCAGCTGCGGAGAGCTATTTGACTATGCCTCTTTGCTGCAGAAGGTTTCATAGAACTGCGAAATATCGCTAGATCATTTACGAAAATAGAGGTCGTAAGTTCATGTGACTGCATTTTGCTACGCTGTTATTAGATTGTTTGAACAGAGTGACGTTCGCATGAGGAGGAAAATTTTATCAAATAGTGAATTACAGAGAAAGGATATTTGTGGGCATGATGATGAAAAAATTCGTATTCTCCAGAAAAATTGTAGTTAAATTCATGGACGAGTCAACAATAGAGTCAAACTAGTTAAGAAGAACGTTTGGAGCAAGTATATGATACGGACGACTGGATATAGAGCACGTACTTCACACAGACAAATAAACCACTGGGTATATAAATATTGCATTGCGATACTGAGAAAGCATGGAATGAGAAAAGCAATAAAAATATCAATATCCAAAAAGTATTTCCAGAATATAGGAAAATTATCAATATCAAACTATCTATTGATATTTTCGTCAAATATTTAACCATATGGTACTTGCGCTTAGCTCGACGTAGTATGCCTCTTCTATGCCATGTGTGTTAGAATGCAGTTTTTCAATTCTACACTCACCTAGAATTCATTTCTATATAAAGTTTAGATAAAAATTATCATGGCATACTTTGAACCCTTCTTATTCCTTTACTTTCATGGAGATAAATTACCTCCTAATTGCATTTTTTCACTTGAGTCTACAAAGAACTTTAAAATACGCGAAATTGACAATTTTAATTACAATTACGTTAAATGATTGAAAGTATTACTAGCCACTTCAAGGATTTAATGGAACCTTTTCATGCGTGATGACAAAGATACAGATAATAATCCACGAGAGCTGGATTAAGAGCGAGTAAATATGCTTTTCTTGACCAAAGTGAAAACATTTTTAAAAAATTCCTTGAAGAAATTGTTCAAATGGCTATTTTGCTTATTGACTACAAATGATAACAATCAACAGGTTGTTTTTCCATCCCCAGTTCGATTTCCCTCGGCACTGGTAATTCAGTCGCTCGAATTCAACAATGATCGTTGAGTCGATGACGTGGTCAAGTGAAACAAAAGCCACCCGAAAAACAATTGCAAAAAACTGAAGCACAAAATAACTCAAAACATGCTATGGGAGTCCAAACGACACATTATTAACATAAAACCCACCTCAGAAGCGCCTATGACTCCTACAGAGATGGTTTCCCTACGAACGTTCAAGCACGAATACGTTAAATGAAAATTAAAGGCATAAAATGCATTGCAACAACGAGTAGTTCTCTAATTCCATAAATTTTGTGTATTTATTTCGTCGTCAACAACAACAAGACGTAAATAAACATTACCTTGATATCTGTGAACATTGGAATGGCGGTCCGGTCCCAAGGAATACATAGGTATGGCATTAATCCTATTTTGTAAAATATTTGGAGGAATACTCGCTAAATGATTAGTGAAAACGTTCTGGTGTAGTGATAATGAGGATTGACAGAAGAATATTCGGTGCGCTGCTGGTAAAATAACCGACTACGGTGATACCTAGTGTTGGTGGTGGACCCTGATTGAAGCAAGACTCATCGGAAGATAAATGACTGAAAATGTCCATAAATACTTATGACCGCAAATTATTTGTTATCGTATTGTGTATGAGAGTGGTTTCTTTAATAAATTCTATGAACCGCATACATTCAAATGATTATTTAACCTACCACGAATACGTGTTAAATTATATTGGTGAACTGATTGGACTGCATCAAATTAATTGCGCGAGATGTCTTGGATAGTGAAATGGAATCCACGTAGCGAGTAAGACATCTTTTTTTATGTAGCAGTGTCATTATTTAATTATTCATGCAATGGAGCATAAATTACGTAATGAATGCGTATGCCTTGACTAGGCCAAGTAACTTTCAACGACGACAAATGTCTTTATTTCATACTGGGCACGCTCGGAGTTTCATTCAGCAAGCTTGCCGTTGAAACTATATCATATGAGAAAGAGAAACGGACTGAAAATGAACTATTAAGTGAGAAAAATGAATCTTATAACGTGTTACGGCACGACACTTCGCGGCAATATCACAGGCGTAATCAGAGTATTAAGCAGTCGCACGCATTTGTCGAGATTTATTTTGCATAATAAAAGTGGTAGGGCCCTAATTATAGCGTAACCTTGATCCTATGCGTCATTATTATTCGTTACCGATCATTTTTTTTGAGGACCCTGACATTAAAATCCGCCATTTTTACATATCGTGTATTACCGTTACCTTAGCACAAATTTTCTCTACCGCACAGTTAGTGCCAACATAGTTGGTGGTTTCAAACCTTGGCCGCTATTGACGCGGCGGAAGTTGCCCACAGACTTTTGCAAATGACTGTACAATTCATTCCTGTAGGGGGGAGATGGTTTAAGGTGGGAGAGTCTCCAGCCTTCCATACTGAGAGGTATTTATTGTAACTTCATTATTTAGTCAATACCAGCAAAGATACAAGTTTTCATAAAAAAATGTGATCGATATTCTCGTCCGTTGCATGGTAGTAGCGATTCATTATAAATCAGCTAACGAACAACACCAGTATTTGCCATACTTTTTATTGTGTAAAATGAAATGTTAAGGTAATTTCGAAGTCTGTAGAGCCAAGTAAAATTGTGGAAAAAGTTTTCCCCAAAGCGAAGGGATTCTATCACTTTTCCCCTTTCGAAACGGTCCAAATACCTCTTCGTCCCCATCTCTCTCGCCTTCTCCCCCTCTCTCTTCGTCTTTCGAGCGGGACTCGTGATTCCAGCGTGACCTTCGTCGCCGTGATGGTCGCGGCAGGACTGGTCTTCGCTCTCGGACAAGGCGGCGGAACGAAGACGTAAATGAATGGGAGTGCATTCGCTAAATAACAGGTGTCAGCGGTGCAGCGTGAAGGGAGGGGGTAGGTGGGAGGGGCAGGATTGGAAGTGAAAGGGAACGAGGAAAGAATGAGGAATCTCATGAGGGGAATAAGTGAACTTCTCGAGCAAGCTGAAAGAAAAATATTTCCCTAAGAATGCAATGTTCATAATTTCAACTACCGTGTCGATTCTACTACGTACGTCCTAAAATCTCTACTTCAAGCCAAATAGGTGTGCGGGATCACTCTGCAAAGTTGTCAGTACTTCTTAGCGATACGCTATATACATTTTCTAACCACATTTTCGATCTTTAAACCGTATTGACCTCGTAATAGAGTTTTTATTACATTAGCAGTATAAATAAAAATAAATTGTTGGGAAGGGGATGGCTTCTGAATCCCCCCTGGCACTTTGACCACTTTTTAGATCCATTGTGCCAACCCACATTTAACCTGCCCGCCACTCGCAGACAGGGAACAAGAGCACCGCGGCAGAGGTATTCAGAACGGCCACCCATCCAACCTCTGTCCGGGCCCAACGTTGTTTCACTTCCCTGACCTCACGGGATCCGGTGTGACAACGTGGCTAAGCCCTTGCCCTGTTAGCAGTATAAGTAAGACTTCAGTTGAGCTTCTGAATATGTCCAGTCATATTCATAATCTCAACTCCGTTCTCAGCGTTTCGCTGAGAAGTAATACCACCTTTTCATAGAATCTGTGCCCCTATTTAACTTGATACGGGAATTTTAGGACGTAAGTAGTGGAAGTGAGACTGGGGTTGAGTTTCCGTATATATCTCTAAGATTCTCAAAGCGAATGTTCAATCAGCGTTGGAATATACATGGACCCAGTTGGTGTAGTGGTTAGAGTAATGGCCTCCTGCTTGGAGTGTCCGGGTTAGAATCCCAGCAATGGAAGATTTTCATTGGTTCCGAGCAATAGTGTGAGGAAGGAAGGAAAATATGGATGAAATCCAAAGAAGAGATTCCGTCTAACCATTCAGGACTTACCTAAACCGGCAAAGATTTTAAATCAAAATATGTTTTTATGAATATTAGTTCTTTTAACCGATGCAAAAACTTCAAAAAGCCCCAGTTCTCTTCAAAAGTACGTCCTTATACACATCGATTTTGGCTAAAGATCCCATATACACATTTTTGTTCAAGAATAGTGAGATCATTTCTCATTGGACTTACTTGACTAGAGACATCCGTGGTCAACCACATACAATGACTGCACAATATCCTATTCAACCCTTGATACTATACATCTCGTGACACTATATATGTTTCCTTCAATTTTTACATTGCCATATTCTTATTGATTCACTTATTTATTATTCAGCGCGGCTCTCCAAACTACGAGCTACAGTGCCTTGCATGCGGCAATGATCGTAGCGTGCAGATGATCCAAGTGAACACTGGAAAGAAGAAAACGGAAAAACTGGAAAAAGAAAGAAGAGTGATAGAGAGAGAAAGTGTGCGGAGGATAAAAAGAAACCAAATGGAGGGGAAGGGAAGATGAGGAAAAAAACATAGTTCGAAAACATCCCTGAAGAATACCAGGATATGCGTATACATATATGTTTATGCAGGAAAACATCCGTTTATTGGCGATGCAGAGGGAATATCAAGGGAATGGGGATATTGTTTCGCTCCGCGAGGGTCCTCGTACGGGTGGAAATTCGGGCCATTGGGAGAGGATTCTCCCGCTTCGAAATTGAGACGGGGAGGGCGTATGAGACGCCGTTTGGACCTTGGACGTAGGAAGGGTGAGGGGTTGGGAAAAGAGGTTTCTGGCGAAGGCGGAGGTCGGAATGAAAGGCTCTAAATTTGGGGGCCGTGTCGAGGCGGGATGACTGGATCGGAAATCAATGTGAGGTCGCCCGCCGTGATCAGCGAGAGTAAAGTCTCCTCCTTTGGGGAAATTTGAAGAGCTGGATGCCCTTGCGAACATTTGTTCTATTCACGTGTACAAAGGTACAAAGATAAAACATATACTCTAAGAGTCCGAGAGTAAAGCTGTGGACAAAAACTATGGACAACGCACACAAAAGATGAAAGAATGAAAGATAAGGTTTGAATTTCAAATGTTGATCGGAGAAAAAGAAAAAAAAAGGTCCCACATTTCATTCGGAAGAAATCTCATTCCAAAATCCACATATTTGAACGTGAGTTCGCAAAAGCATACTATGGGAAAGCAACTATATGGAAACAATTATTTTGTGGATGGTGCGTCGAAGAAATACTATGTCTAATATCTTTTAAGATGCTTATAATGGTGTAAAATAATATCACTTGAAAACAAAATCAACATTGAACGGTAATTCAAACTTAACAAGACAGAAGATGTACAAAATTTGGTGTACTAAATCACTTAGATGGAAGCTAGCTGATAAAACTGTGGTTAAATATGGTGGCAAAAAACAATACATTTGTTGACATAATGATGTGAACTTAAAAGGTCAGTCCTCAGTTGTCTACCAAATAATCGTAGCTCAAAAATGAAAACTACATGATAACGTTACTTGCAGACAAGTCCTTAGAAGAGAATAGAAATTTTATTGTTGTGCGTGTATACATAACGCAAAAACGTGCGCAATCTCAACCTGTAAGAAACAAGGAGGATTCGATAGAAGAATGATATGTTATTTTTTGGCTTTTCTTGATTTCTGAAACGATCCTTAGTATTTCGCAAGGTTATAAGGTTATTCCACCACATTTATTCCTACCCTATGAGATGAAAAATATAGATAAATTAAATGCATAGCAGCCTAATTAATAGTGTTTTTAAATCAATGAATTAGGTAGAAAAATAAGAAAAATACTGAAATTGCTAGATTTGGTTGCTGCAACGAAAGGTAGGTACCTACCTATTTTATTTTCTTTTATACTCAACCTATTTGTTAAAAAAAATTACAATTAAAGTGTGTTTTCGTTGCTAAATTGTGTTTTTTATTTTTATAATTACATTGGCTCCTCATTATGCGTTTAGGGGTTAGTTGTAGGAGAGGAAATATCAGAATGAGACTTTAGCTGATTTAACTGCTAAGGATATTTCGCACAGTTACACTAAATTTATTTCTGAGACTGACAGTACACTTACACTTGCGGCAAGATTAAGACAATTGACTTCAGGGCTGCCAAACTGTCAAGTTGATTGTTTTACTACCTCAGCTGGCGTAAGTTTTTTAAAATAATTATCTTATTTGAGACTGAAAGGCCAGGAAAGAGAGAACACATAGAATCCATACCACGAAGCGTACGCAACACCTTCCCTCATTAGCCTTATTTTGAAAACGAACCGACGCATCGGTTGTTTACTTTCAAACCAACATGACTTTAGGGAAGGGAGAAGACTTTGAAAACGGAGCACGCAGAGCTGACAGAAAAGGTGGTTTTGGCAGCAAACATAGCAAGGACGCGAACCTTAAAACTTCTTGTCTGGAGATTTGGGGCATTGGAGGAGATGGGATTTGGGATAAGTGGCGGGACCGTACATTCTGCGGAAAGATGAGGCGGAGTGAAGGAAAATTAAAGGGGAGGAGGGAGGGGGAGCGATAGAAAGGTTCCGGGTGCCGGCGGCATTCGAGGAGATAGCATCCTCCCTGAGGGGACGGATAGGGCTTGAGGAAAGTGGGACGAATGCTGATGAAGTGGCGTTTGGTGAGAGGAAGGGGCGGGGGGGGGGGGGGTGAGAATAAAGTGCTGGATTCCGTAGTTGGCTTTTGAAAGGGAAAAGTGAGGAAAAGGAGACAGACTTGGAGAGAAAGAGATGGGGAATGAAAAGGTAAATTTAAAGGCTTCCGCTAGCATCAATAGCAACTGCAACTGATTTCCCATAGAAAACTGGATACAACCGATAAATCCTACAACCAATCAACGCCTCAACGATAAATTAATTCAGCAAAATATCGATAAAATTTCTAAGCATTGCACGATTGGACTTCGTAAATTAAAACACGTGCTAGCATTCGAAACAAAAACTTGAAAAAAAAATCTCCTGCAAGAATCTTGAAGAGATAACAATTAGATTTCACAAAAAAAAGTGTTCCCATAACGAGCATTCCGAAAGACAATAAATCCGTAGATTAAAAGAACAGTGCATACCACAACATTCGAAGAGAAGGAGCGTTGAAATGAATGAGAGTCGGGATGATATACGAGTGTGAGGGATTATAAAGGTTTTGAGAACGGTGCTATATTTTGCCGGCGCGAGCGATGAGCGGAATCAGATTTAAACCATCATCAATCCGGAGCAAATCCTCATCGAGATTTCTTTCATTTCTTCAATTTCTTTCGTGAGATTTGAAGCGTTCGTCTTCAGGGGTTTGAGAGTTTGGACTCGGAAGAAATTACTTGGGCAAGTAAAGGGTTGGGAGGAAAAAAAAAACCTTCCTCTCAAGGAGAATTCAATCTTATTCTTCGGCGAGTGAATCCTTATCCCGTGAAGCCCACTCAGATCTCGTGATTGAAAGAGATGCAGGACGCAGAGGTCTTGAAAGCTTCCGCGAGTCGTCACAAGTTTCCGCCGCACTTCTTCCACCCGGGAACCCTCTTTTGAATTGAGGCCACGGACGGGGAGGTCGCGGAAGAGGACCTCTCCAAAGTTTAGCGCTACTCATGAGAAAGGGTTTAAAAACTCCATCAAAACCGAAGCGAAATTAAAATTGTAGCTCGCAAGAGATCCACTCACTCTTTTAATGATGAATCCAGAAGGCTGACTACGAAATCATAATATTTAACTAGAAAACTGGTTTCATTGCAGTGCGTAAAGGCCACCAAGTGCAAAATCCTATGGTGGGAAAAATTCAAGTATCTTGGTTGGAAGTTAAAAAAAGTTTTATACCGCTTGCGACATACCTAATAGGTACGACGATTATCTCACTCAAAATTACTTTACTAGCATTGGTATAACTAACTTTGCTAACATACTTACACTTTTGATTTACTAGTTTTACGATGGGTAGTCCTTACTGTTTATCCATACCCATATATTCTTTCACACAAATCGTCACATTCCTTCAGTTAATCTTACTTTAAATCTTCTCATCTTTTGCCGGCTTCGTTTCATTAAAAATATCTATAATTATCTTCACCCTTCTGATTCTATATATTGACACAACATTTGTCACTCTCTCAAATATTAATGTAACAGAAAAAAATCAAATTTGAAAACCTCATTTTGTGGAAGAACATTATAATATTTGGAAATAAGGTTTTAAAATCCACTTTTCATTACTAAGACCTACCGGTCCTGGTTGCTATACCACCTTCAGATACAGAAGTATCCTGCCCTTAAGATAGTACTTATAACAGCCGAAATCGGTAGTAAATAAAAAGTGTAAGTCAAGAGGTATTTTTTTTCTAATTTCAGCTATAACTTATCAAAACTTTCTCTGTACACTTTCGTCGTCTACTTATTATTTGTACACCTTTACTCTCCTACCATGCATCGCTCTTCCTTTTACCATCCAGCTAGGCCTATCCATTCTCATCCAATATCATATCTCATTAATACCTGAAATATTGATTAATAGTCGTTTCGCACATTCTTACGTAATTGACCAATGAATTTTCTAGCATTATATTCGCGATATAGAACAGATTGTCATCTAAACGTTCTTAAAATTGACGAAACATTCCGCCTTTTCTTGTTCATAAAAGTAAAACTTGATGTTTACTCATTTTAGAGATCAATTTCTTACGGGACTAGAATATAATAATAATAGATATAATATATAATATAATAATAGAAGCATAAATACGAAAATTTGTTTATTTGTTCAATTTAGTTTCACTTCCATTTTATTTAAATTCTTGAGCATTAAATTCTATTCTTTCCAGTGTCATTATTATGAACCAAATGTAAACGATAACGATTCTAATCAAGCCTTGACTCACTACGTGAAAACTCTGTCGATGCTTCACTGAGGGGTTTTTGGCATTAAGTGAGATCTCTAGTCATGTAACGTCTCCTAACGAGGTTATTTAGCATCAAGTTTCTATTGAACTTAAGAGCCCCTTCCTTTTATTTCAGGAGATTTCAAGAGCCTCGCCCAGGGAAGTTGAAATTTGATCGGCTAGTGAACGTACATCAGAGAACACATCACTAGTCTATACTAAATCTACATAGGTATTCCATACGCTCATAATGAGCCCAAAATACATTGGAACAGCAGTTAATAGGCTAGAATTTAATTAAATGAACATAAAAAATGCATATACGAAACTATGTGAAAGCAACCATTCGATAATACATATTTGAATACAGACGTTGGTATGAAAGAACTCAGATATTCAGTCCTCATAATAAAGAATAAATTTGTATCACTGATCAATTCATAATTAAACATAATTTATCGAAGTCGATAGATTGTCATTCAAATGACAGTACATGCTCTAGAGTAGACCATCAAAATGGGTATATTTCAACAGTTACAAACGTACCTTATCACCGTTTGCATGAGTGCTATTCAAGCTAATTAAGTAAAATAAAGATTGAAATCTGCTCTCGAGGTAGGTAGTGTTATTATTTCTTGTTTATTATTACAACCAAGACTACTTTATAGTCCAAATATGCATAATGTAAATGTTTGTTCACCTCAACCCCCTGCCCCACACCCTTGTGTGGGCTCGCACGGGATGACGTAGATATAGAGTAGAAAATATTTTTTATCATCAAAATATGAATAAATTAGTATATAATATGGTTTAGAGGAGATACTATGATACTATTTGAGAATTCAGTAAGTTCTTGAGAAAGGTATGAGAGAAAGTAGTCCTAACTTTTAGGCCGCTATTTGAGATTGAGAAAGGTGGGTGAAAGGAAATTATTCACTTTTCGAGCCTAAGTAGTCGAAGGAATTTCGAGGAATTTACCTCATTAAATACGATCCATTTCTTTCGTGGGGCTGTCTTACACAGTCATCTCAAGTTCAGATTCTTTGGATGGCAAAATAGAAGGAAAATTTGTTTCTGCAACACCGTTAATACCACCACAAACATTACTGCCAGCATTGAAGCAGGCAGAGTAGATTTTTTGAGACAGAAAGTGGAAAAAGAAGTATATGCCTCTCTTATACAAACTTCTATCTGGTTGCATGCCAGGCAGTTATTTAGTTTATTTATTAATTATCTTTTAATAAGTACATAGTAGCCTATTCAAATCATTGAAAAGCAGGTAATATACCGTACTACCCAATGATTACCAATATTTCTCGTTGCTTCCAAGAAGCCAGGAATGGAAAAATCCATCAGGTCGGAGCATCTGCAGTAATTACGCTCTATCTTATTCCTAAATATAATTCTTCTGGAGAAATAAAGATGCATTGAGAAAGCATTGTTAGGTTTTATTTATTTATTTATTTATTATTATTAGGAATTCGTCATGCATCATGCGTGAGAAAACAAAAGCTTTTTTTATTTAACGAGTCAGAAAGCTTAAATTCCTGATATCAAAAGAAAAGAATTTGTATTTTGTCATAGTCATGTTAGTATTTATACAGAATTTATCCTAAAATATTTTTTTACTCATTGAAAATTTAAAAAATGATGATATTGCACAAATCCATTCCAGTGGATTTGTGCAATTTCATTCAAACACAAGTCCACTTGCACGGTGGGATTTGGTGCCATGACATTGACTAGACGGGCCGGCGCATTTCCAACCTCGAATCCGAAGTTATCTGCCAATATTCCAGATTTTACCTACGTTGGTAACAGTTGCAATCCCTAATGTTATCGCCAATTATTCACCATTACCTGGACTAAAAATTTTGGTTAGGTATAAATACTGGGAAAAATTACTTTCACCGACGTAAACATTTGCACAGCATAGGCTCGAAAATTCTAGAGAAGAGAAAAAATAACGATGCAATGGGGGCGTTTACTCGGAACCGAAATCGCAATTTTGTACAGGAAATCCTTAGATGGAATGGAAAAACGAATTTTAGTGAAAAAATTAATCTTCTAACCACAACCATTCACTAATAAATCAAAAATTAAAATAAGCAATAGGTGACGCCCACCGAAAATGCTGCTGTGATAACATTGACGTCATTTTCCTCCCGTCCTTGACTGCTTTCAGGGGAGGGGGAAGGGAGTGGAGGGGGGTTCTCGGAAGGTCTGCTCGCACAGATGCTGTCGAAATCGCTCCCATTGGCTGAGTCAGCTGTGTCCCCCCCTTTTGCGATATGGCGAAGTAGCTCCGCGGGCTCAGTTGTGATTGGACGAAGTAGATATACGTCAGGGGTTGCACCACATCACTTTTCCGAAAGGGTTAAAAACATCAGTTTTTCGCCGCTTATAACTCGGGAAATAATTGTCGGATCAGAAAACGGAAAAATACGGGTCCTTTTATTTTACAAACTCTATCAGATTCGGCAATAAAAAAAATATGGTAAACGACCCCATTCCACAAAACTTTTTTATTTTGACACGACCATGGCTTCGCTGCGGCGCAGCATCATCAGGTGATGATGCTAGTGATCACCTGATGATGCTGCGCCGCAGCGAAACCATGGTCGTGTCAAAATAAAAAAGTTTTGTGGAATTGCATCGTTATTTTTTCTCTTCTCCATTATGGAAAAATTCCACCAAGCTACCCCGGAAACAGTTTCTTTCGAAAATTCTAGTTCGATGACCAGCCTCATGAGAGGCAGTTCCCATTCCACGCAACATAGCTGAAGGTCCCTACTTATCATCGTTCCTCGGTAGCGAACTCCTCCTACCTTAGAAGCTAGGAGGAGTTTCTCGTATGGGCTCTCGAACCGACGATATAAGGGCCATATTCAACTCCAGTCTCGCTTCTACTGCTTGCGTCTTCAAGTCTCTACTTCGAGTAAAATTGGCGAACAGAGTTACCGTGAGAAGTTGGTATCACATCTTAGTTCCACGCTTTATACTACTTTCAAGCGTATCCAGGAGAATCTACATACCCATCTGAACATTTAATAGAGACTTTCTGACGTAAGCAGTCGAAGTGAGACCGTAGTTGATATTCTGGGCCATATTTAGAGTCTCAACTCAGTTCTCGGCGAACGCTGAGAAGCAAAAGTTAGAATGTGTACACCAATTTGACACGTAGTAGGGATAATGAACAGAAAATATACTTGATTATTCCACATAAATTTATTCTTAAAGATCGACCCGGGTCTCGACGTGGAAGTACCAAGTATACCAAGGGGTTCTTAAAAAACAACCCTGGTTTTGACGTGGAAATTCCAAGTAACGAAGTATATTTTCTGTTCATTATGAGTTCAAAATTCCACGAAGTCACGCCTGAAACCATTGATTTTCGTACTAGGGATTTTAGGACGTGATCAGTAGAAACCAGACTGTAGTTGAGATTCTGATAATGGACCTATGGATTTGCTAGACTCCGGTGACTCAACGCAACGACGCAAATTCCTCCCGCCCGCCTTTTTGTCTCAGTGACGTCGGCGAGGCTCGACATCCCTCCGAGTGCCTCTTTAAATCTCGCCGCCGTCTCATCCCGACCTACTACACCCAACCCAATCCTTTTCTCCAGTCCCCAAAGAAGAGAGAGGGAGAATCCATGCGGGTGCGAAGATTCTCGGAATTCCACCCCTTTAGGGAGGATCGGTGGGAAAGGGGTTTAACACCAGATGGTGAGGGTAAGGGGAGGCGTGGCGGAGAAACACAACAAGGGGTACGAAGAAAAAGATGGCAGCTGAAGGAAGAGAATATTATGGTTTATCTCCGTGCCTTTGGAAACATAACCCCTCGGATAACAGGAAAATTACCACTTGGCATGAATCCTCTCTCGTGAGAATATATTTAAAAACATAGACATCTTACCCTTACATCTCAAAGATTGGTTTTTAACCCTCGTACCCGATAGATATTAGAATCTATTTTCCTACACCATGGCTACCTTGAGCCTGCTTCAGCCTTAAGGCTACCTACTATTCTTAACGGAATGTAATATCGCATGAGATATACTCGCTATGAATTGACCTCTTATCATGAATTACAGATCTTAGTGTTTTGCGCATTAACTCAGCAAATCCTAGATCTATGGTTAAATTCGTATTCCATGAAACTATAGTCCTTTAGCAAATTTCAAAGCATATTTCCTAACTTTCATATCCGTCCCTACTCTGAATAGCACATGATGACATTTTATCTTTCATTTTACTGTTGACTACGAAACAAAAAAGGTCCAATAAAAACACAACAATATTTTGGCTTGAAAATTTCCGAAATCAATAAAATTATTTATGATTTATTAAAAATCCCAAGAGGAGTATTTAAGCCTTTCGTCCAAGGGTAAATAACATCATTAGATGAAGAGTATACATACACAGAGTTCAAATGACTTTTTCACTACTAAGATCATAGAAGAGATTAGCCGGCGTACTGCCTGCTTGGCAGGCAATTTTCATAAGCATTTCGTATGCAGAGAGAAGGAAACGGTTAATTTATAAATACAGAAATGTGTCCCATTCTAATTACCCTAAGTTTTTGGACTTTTTTCTACACCATATTTTAATTATAAGTTGTCTCCCACTCTCAAAACCCACATTTTTTTGCTTTTTTTCTATGCACCACAAACTGCTAAAAATCCAAAACTACTTTCGAATCGCAAAGACAGAGAATCCACACCCAATGGACCAAACCTCACTCTCTTAGCTCTAAGCTTGGGAGAGAGCAAAAAAAAACGAATACAGAATGACTGACTGACTGAAACTCTACAAAATTAATATACACATATTCGAATTAACCTTCTGATTTATCAAAAAAACATTACAAAGGTTTTATAACCTTTTTTCAACTTTTAGAAAAGTAGGTACCTACTTCAAAACGCCTAGCTTTGAAATTCACATTTCATACACAAGATCGGGGCCGGTACGCAAAAATTGTTCCATTTCTCTATCTGCACATCGAAAACGTCAATTAATATTTTCGTACTTACAAAATTGACTGATGAAACTAATTCCACTTCCTTGAACTTCTTCAATCCAATTTCTGTCCCTTTACCAAAAACGTAAACACATTTACTTAGTAACGTAAACGTATTTGCATAGCAACTGGATTCCCATGTTAAAAGATAGGGAAAACATCACATTTTTTTGCATTTTTCTCTCCACCATTAACCGCTAAATATCCAAAACTACTACCAAATCATGCAGACAGAAAAACCAAACTCAACGCACCAAACCTCATTGTTACAGCTCAAAACTTGGGAGAGAGCGAAACAAAACGGATACAGAATGACGAACGGACTGACTGACACGCTACAAAATTAATATATATAGGCGAGAGGGAAAAAATTTGGCAAAGTTGAAAAGGGCCAAAGTAGGCTATTTACCCTAAAAAAGATGTAAATAAAGTGAATTCTGATATATTAGCAATGAAATATATATAATAATATAAAAATCCCTTGATAAAACAATAGAACTATATTGTATAGGTATACTAGTATATTGAAAACTGTATTACGAAAAAAATTAATCGGACGGAAATTAAAGAGTCATATGACAAAAGACTTTTAATATGTTTTTTGAGTGTGATACATATGTGATTTGATAACATTATGTTTCATTTGGTAATATTCTATATTATAGCATGATTATGAAGAATAGTCGGTAAAAGTATCTAGGATATCGGTTCTCTTTGGAAGCATTAAGAGCTAATTCTACAATTTTATTATAAATTAGAATATGCATTAAATAAAAAAATATTCAGCGTTCAAAAATATATATAATTTGGGAAAAGTGAAATAATATCCATAATTACCAATAATTTTTGTGTAATACTGCTATAGTAAAGGTTATCCATAAGGAAAAAAAACTAATAGCACCTACTCGTAGTACTAAAAGGGTATATTAAGTTCAAGATAGATTGAATTCTCATTTTTGCATTTGACAATTAGATGTCTGATTAAATTGAATAGGATGATTTTAAACGTAGATTTATTGAAAATTGGCAATTTTATGCACTAAAACAGAGTTGGAAAATTTCTAAAGGAGAGCAAAAAAGAAGAAAAATGAGAAAGAGGTTAACAACCAGGAGAAAGCAAATGAGTAAAACGTGGGTGCGTGGTAAATTAAATTACCAGCTTCCGGGAGGGGATTCTACCAGAGACGGGGAGTACATTGAGGGCACCAAGACACTCCGGGCTTACACTTCCGTCGTTGAATGGTTAGGAGGCCGTTGGGTCTCTTTGGGTGTGGCCGAGGTTTTAATTACTCCACCGAAAGGGCGGGAAAACCGTGGAGCGGAAAATCAAGAACGGGGGAAGGCGGAGAGATGTGTATATATACATGTATTCCCTCCGGACGAAGTGAGGGGGTTGTCGGAGATTGGAGGATTGCGGAATGCGACGGGAACAGGGAGGAACTGGCGAAATCCTGATTTCCGTCCAGGTGAAAGGATCAGCGGTGGGTGAGATGGGCCGAGTAGATTGGGGTCGGGGCGAGAGATTAGGGACTCGGGGGAAAAGGGAATGATACACCCTGGGATGTGGATGGAAGGGTGATTGCTTCCGCAAGGGCTTTCTCTGCGACATATGCAGGTGAGGGGATTAAGCCTTGCGTCGTGTTGTGAAGAGAAAGCGATCTCACTGCACGATATTCCGTAATCCAGAAGGAATTTTTCCTTCCTGCTCGGAGGGAGCGACTGTTGATCAAGAGTGTAATGAGCCTGATGTTATCAAGTTCCAAAACTGAGCTGTGGGATGGCAGTGATAGGAGTTAGAATCAGAAAGCTAAGGGTTTAAATCCCTTTCCAGATACGGATGTCAAACTGATCTCATAATTAATATTATCTCCAATATGGATGACATGACTTCATTAGTTGTAGAACCCCAAACCTAATCACGAAGCATTGCGTGACTTCGATGAGAAAAAAATAGTGCATACGATGAGCTGTTTTTTTTTTGACGGGGATGGATGAGGCAGAATAGAGAAAATGAGAGGCAAATTAAGATGAGCTTGGAAAGAAGACTCGGGGAGAGTTTCTGAAGTAAATCCCACGAATGTGTCATAGATGATTCAAGAGTTCAATCACAAACAATGGCATGTAAAGTATATATGTTAGACCAAGAAGGTAAATCATAACTACTTTCAACATAGTACAGGGAATTAAAACGTATATGCATCGAGTTAAGTAAATTCAATACTCTGAGGTAGTCAACGTTTCACGATGGAATGAGAGCATTTAAATTATCCACTCAGGAACATCAACCGCTAATCCAAGCCAGTGTAGGCTACCAATAATAACAAGTTTTGAGAGTGAATAAAAATGTTAACATATTTTAATTACATAATGAAACGGTTCTGATCAGTTGCACAAGAGAATCAATAACCAACAGTTGAATAGACACGGATGTAATTAATGACCAAATTAATTTTGACACGTAACTAAAGCTTCAATAAAATAAATACTGATACTAGTGCTCTTCTATGAAAGAGCAGCATAAAATATAGGTATGAAAATTAGTTTTGTTGCATGGAGATATGGATCTTCAGAAGACCAATTGGTATTAAATGAGAGACGCATTAAGAAATTGCCCATAAGTATTATGCTAGGATGAACAGAGAGAAAATAAAGAGTCAAATCAATATTTTTTCATAAGGTAGGCAGTAATTGTTTTCAAATAACTGTTGAGAAATTTGCATCCTAGTCAATGAGTGAAAAAAAAGAAAATTTTGGAAAAATGTACGTTCAGATTTTGA
This sequence comes from Platycnemis pennipes, assembly GCA_933228895.1. Lineage (NCBI taxonomy): Eukaryota > Metazoa > Arthropoda > Insecta > Odonata > Platycnemididae > Platycnemis > Platycnemis pennipes. The sequence continues at coordinate 112,254,641 of OW121848.1, read as the reverse complement.
TATATCCATTAAAAAATTAATGGACAAGCAAGTTCTGCCATAGCATTATATTGATGGTGCAGAAGTGATTAAATTACAAAGGCTTCAAGGTAGGGGTGTGATCGCTGAATTGGTAGCGATTGGCAAAGTTATCTCTTAGTTAGTGATCATTTTCATTATAGTATTCAAAAGCAATTGCGGAAAAACATTTAATTCGTGCTCCACGTACTTTGAAAATTGTTCTATTTCAAAGGTCTCGCTACTTTCATGCGTAGAGAAACGTTAATTCCAGAACGATTTAAAAATAAATGTGTGATAGACAGTGGAAATGATACATAAACCCAATGTTAAAGGCAATTACCGTTATGACTCTAGAATTTGCCTTTCGAATTCCTGATTACAACCAAAATGTTCGTTCCCTTACGCAAGAACACGCTTAATTCTAAAACAACCCACATAGCCAACCTTAATACCCCATTGAAATAACAAAGCGAAGCTAAACCAGCCAATATAGAGCTTATCTTGGTGGCAGAACCATGGCGAGTAACTTTGGATGTGCCCTCGTTACAGGCCTGATACAGGCCGTGTAGTTATTGAAATGAAAATAAACGAATACCACCAATGCCATTTTAATAATAACCCTCGTTGGAGAGTAACTATGCTGAAAACGACTCGAAAAAAAGGAACGTAAGTTCAGCTCATTTAAAAGGGTAACGATTATGACTGCAACCGTGGATGGCCGCGCCTAAGTAAAACAAACGTGTGAAACAGGTACTTAAAGAGAGTGAGGGGGTGTGGCCTGTAAGAAAACCCTAGCGCGTTTCGTACGGTGTGTGGATATGGCGAGGAGACAAATCAGCATTAACGTGGAGAGTAGGGTGCTTGGGGAAGCAAGAGGCCTTTCAACCGCGGGGGAGGCAGCGGGCGGGACGAACGCATCGCAGGGTAAACAATGGAACCATTTGCATTAACCCGCCAGTCATAACCACTTTTTTCGCACCGAAAAGTAAACTCGGGAGCGAAGTGGGGAAAAAAATGGAGTGGAACGGGAGTGGGGAGGGAGTACAGAAGCGGACGTTAAACGAGCAGATGAGCAAATAGAGCCGGGGGACGGCGGCCGCGGGCAATTCCAATCGACGCGGGGATAAGCCTTCGGATTAGCCTCACGGGGCCGAGAGCACGTCATAGCCACGCCCCCATACAAGTGAGGGAGGCGGAATTGTCAAAACACGACGCGTCGGATTACGCCGGAAATCATTTAAAAGCCCGGACCGGCGGATAAGGACGTGCTGCGTTTTCAAAAAAAGGCGAACGAAGGCGTGATTGATCCAAAAATTGTACAGCTCGGGCGAAATTTGTACAAGTGTTTATTCGTACGGATTCGGTGAACGAGGGAACAGAAATTTCACCGTGATGGTGCCCTTCCTCGATGCTTCAATTTCCCGTAACAGCCCCTCCATGAGCGGGGATTAACTCAATTTCAGTATCCCCAACAGCGCTCAACAGTATGTCATACGAAAGTAAAACATAATGTACCCAAATGACACTTGGCTGGAAATTCATAAAGTTGAGGAGTCCCAAGTGATTTTCGAAATAACGAATGCTAATGTTCAGAAAGGAGATAAGTTGATTGTCTCTTAGAATTAAACACAAAAGAATATTATTGCATTGAGTAGGCCTCAATAAAATGATGCTGTCATTAATGATGCCAAAATAATATTATTTTGACGAAAGTAGTCAAAATATAACAAGGATAACTTCAATCATTTTCACAATAACCATCGATCAATCCTGAATGAATTGACGTCTAAAATAACGTGCAAATTCCTAGGCAAAAAAAGGCATTGATTAATTAAGATATTTAACATATTTTCTGAGCTTGAGCTTTCGAAAAGGTTGATCTAATGCTCACAAACCTAAATTCTGCCCGTTAATTGAAGTATTTTATACGGTAAATGGTTAAATTAAAAAAAATTAACTCCGACAGCGGTTATCGTATTTATCGAGTGCCCTAATTATGATTGCACTTTCGTGGATATGATCCGAGGAAGACGTTGCTTACTTCAGAAGATGGAGGTAAAAAGTTGAAAAAGCGAGGAATGCAAAAATAGAGGATTCAGGAAAAGCAGGTCTATGGGGAGTACGAAGAAAGAGAATTCAGGAAAGAAGATGGCACGCATCTATATGCATGGACGATCAACCAGAATATACGAGGAAAACTTGAGATATTGTAGGAAGGCACAACATAGAACTCGCACGGTCAAATATTCGCAGCACTCCACATGAATATTAAACGGATGCCACGAGCGAGAGAGCGAAAAATGAGCGAAAACGGAGATGAAGCACGCGTTCAATTTTTTTTCACGTAGCTTACGAGAAAGTTTACAACGGAACAAATCGAGAAAAGTTTAGACACCTCGGAAAAGCTGGATAAATAACAGCCAGGCCATTAATGAATGTCTCGCGTGGATTCTGTTTCTTTAGGAAATAAAAAGTAAACCACGTCAACGGGAGAAGTTTGTACCTTTGAAATAATCATAAATAGACGACTAGTGGGAGGAAAAAATCTCAGCTTGGTAGGGATAAAGATATCGGAGACGAGAGAGGGGAAAAAGTGGAGCGGAATTTTCCTCGAGTTCGTCGATTGGTGTACGCATGAACGCAAATTGCTTACACGCACGTGTGAATGCTCAAGCTTTACCTAAGACTTGAGGAGTGGCTGAAAAAATGTATGGATACTTTTTTCTTCAAGCTCAAAAACAACCCATGAAGAATGATGAGCACCGTTAAGATGTCAATTTGGGCACGAATTTCAAGAAACACAAGCATATGAACGTTTCCTCAATAAACCCCTGGCTCGATGGGGAAAAACTTAAAATAGACTAATAAAAAGTCTTAAAAGATATGGCGTAAAATTAAGAGATTTTTATCGTGCAATACTCTCTTATTTGACGCAGTTTGTTGGAGAAGGAATTCTGCTTTAGAAAAGTTTCGCCAGTCAAAGAACTCTTGAATTCTCATCATGCCGCTCCCTTTTGTAATTATACTGTGTATGTGAAAGTGCAAGGACATTATTGAATACGCATATGCTCAGCAGAGCATTTTTTACTCCTGCAATAAAAAAGACTAGTGGAGCAGTAAAGACTAAACGAAACCATAAGGTCGTCTCGATCGTCGTCGAAGGGAATCAGTTAAGGCTTGTTCTTCTTCAAACCTAACGTAAGGGCTGCAATGTTACTGTTTCCAATTCAGTCCATATATTTTGATGTTAACCTAAGTCTTTCAAGTTTTTTTAACTGCGATCTTGAGATTCCGAAGTATTTAGATGAACCATAATCATTCATTTTGGTGGAAACGCAGTTAAGGCGTCCAGATACAATTTTTCTAGATTTTACTTCGTGTCGTGTATGAGATTTCTGAGCACTAGAAACTGAAATTCCACTAACAAGACTTCTAAACATGAACATCAGGGAAAATTCCGTTCCACGAAACATTCCCTTTTCGCTTAAAGGACAAAGATTAACATAACAAAAACAAAACAAAAAGGGTAAAAAACTGCCAGGCCTGCATACTATTAACTGGATGTTAGAACGGAGTATTTGTTGTTCATAAATACATCACATTTTCCAATTTCTCTTTCCCCCAGGCTCTCGATAATTTAAATATCTTTCTGGGTGATCTCCGCTTGGCTCCGTTGCAGACACAGTCGATACTAGGAGCCAAGTTGAGCGGGGAAATATGGTGAGCAGAAAGGGAAAAAAGAAATAGCAAGGGGATCAGAAAGATCCAATAGAATGAAAGTAATAAAGCATGAGGAAGGAAAGGCGGAGGATAAGAGGAAATTGTCCAAGCGAAAACAACTTTCCGCTTATCGCGTTTTGTTTATTTTTTATAGCCCTGCCAAATCGTCGGATGAGAGAGGTTGCTAATGCATTCATCGCCTCAGTCTGCCTAACGTAGAGAAGGCAGGCCATAGAAATAATGAAAAACTCAAAGAAAGAGAGTCTAAGGAACTGGAAAGGTTTTCCAAATGTCCACATTGGCACGACTGATGAAATGGAGAATAGGGGAAAATCAGCAGCTTAAGCAGATTGAAAATTTCATCGGAGTCGCTCTGTCTAGATTGTATGCCTTCATCTTCCCGCTCAAGGCTGAGAATCCAATATTCTCTGGGAAAGTTGTTCAAATATATAAAACCATTAACGCCGATAGGATAATAGCCGGAAATGTTTTTCTTTAATTAAGTTCATAGATATAATGCGAATGTAAGCAATCTATTCGAAGAAATCAGCCGAATTTAATTTTCGTACATAAAACAAATTCCATCCTCAAATATACTAGGCATTTCTTGAAACTACACTTTTCAAAATCCAATGTATTTTTTAGTAAATATGGCTTTAATTTGATGGAAGTAACATTATAATCGCTCCTCTTGATTTCCTGGATTTGCGTTGCCCAACGTTAGATGCTTACAGCTGCTGTGCGTTACAATTGAATGGAATTCATTTTACCATGCGCTTAATAGGGACGTGCAATCACACCATCTCAAAATTACTCATGAAACTCAATTATGCAATAGGTCTTCACATGTAGTGTAGATCGAAGTGTAGATATGAGTCAACATTTAAAGCTAGAAATTTATTCCACTACGGTGGATTATTAACGCAAAACGTTTCAATCAACATAGTGCAAACGACGACGCCGCTATAATAATATATCTCTGACGCTCTCCCGTCGTTTATTTTATTTGCATGTTTTCCCCTCGCTTACCTTTCATATTCGCAGAACTAGATTCTACGTGACCAGCGCTTAAAGATGTGAGAATGATCCTGTGATGAGTTTCAGATTGTGACAGCAAATAAAACGGGAGCAGAATAAAATTTCCTACCCATAAATATACAACTACGCATGCCAATGACGTGGCAAAAAAGCCTTAAGCCTTACCAATCTATTTTTGCGCGATAATATAATTACTGTAGAGTGGTAAAATATTGACACATCTTATGAAGTAAGGACAACTGATAAAAGCGAAGAGTAGCTTTGTCTCCGGGCAGGTTTGATTCATAAAATATATTATACTGTTATAAATAAATATTTTTTCAAGAGACTAGAGGGCATTTGAAATATATAAAGAATCCACCTCATAACTATCCTGTATATGCTTCGTGAATCTCAAAAAAAAAGAATAATCGCCATGAGATATGCTGAGAATGAGATCGAGGAAGCATTGCAACTTTGAGGCAGTGGACAGACTGGCAGATATTCTACGTTCCATTTTAAGCAATGTTTTTCCGATCTTAACATGAAAAAAAATTCTCTTCTCCAATTTACGAGTACTTCTGCTGGTCCAGAAACAATAAGACACCCAAAGTTTCTAAGTTTATTGATTTTCCACGCATGACAACTAATAACAAAGAGTGTTCTTCAATAAAGAAGTTTGTTTCTCCTTCAAATCGATTTATGAAACGCAATGTTTAGGGTACGTCTTTATCTGAGAACCGGGCAGCTGTACTGCTAAATGCATTGGAATCTGTAAAAAAAAACGACCAGAATCCCAATGAGATGGTAACTGAATGGAGATGACAGTTTTTTAATTAATAATTTAATATTCGACCAACATCATCAAAACTGAGATCTAGGAGCGTATGTAAGCACACGTGTTAAGTAATAATATTTCAAAACCTTTTTCACTCATGAGTTTCACTCAAAACACTTGTCAAGCACTTCAGAGGAGAGAACATCAATATAAATTAAGAGTATCACTTAATTCCAAAATTTTAAAAGAGTTTTAAAGGTGGTATGGAACAAGGAAAGGAAATGCCACTTTTTCGGAGCGAAAATCCTTTGACCATACATGAGGAGAGAGCAAATTGCCATCATAATTAAGGCTGTATTGCGCAGTTATACCAAAAGCGAAAATCGACGCAAAGATGAGCCAAATCATTGTATGGTTCACTGGAGGCACGTAGCTAGAAATTTTCTTCAGGGGGGGAGGGTTGTGATAATTCTAGTGTAGCGTAAACAAATCAGCGTTGCTCGTTCGGTGCCGACATGTTACAAATCTCTTCCTTAAATTTTCAGATCTTTGCATTTACTTTCACAATGCCCATTCCCATCTCATCTCACTGGTAAAGTTTACTGCTTACCTTGCTATGAAGCAATTAAGTTGACAGGCCCCAGGACAGAAGTTCAACGCATGCATACGTATCAGATTAAAAGAAACATTATTGACCAAACATATGTATCAAACTAATGATCACGTTTTTTGAAAATTCACACTTGAATTATACGCAAAGTATCCGGTTTATCATGTTCAGCTAAAAATCAGAACACAAAAATTATTGGGAAAAAATTTCGTGAGAGGCTGTTGCCCCAGAATCCCCTCCCCCTTCGCCCCTCCCTCCCCCTCGGCTACGTGCCTGGTTCAGTGACAGGTTTAGGAAGTAATCATTTCGACGCATTGTTTTGGAATAGAGGGGACGAATACGTGCAAGCATTCGCCTCACACCGAATACGGTTTATAGCAAGAGATAGGGGAGGTAACAACAATAGTCATACGGAAGATATTAATAAAGAGTCCAAGTGGGAGGGAGAGGGAGTTGGGTACGTGCGTGATAACGATAGTAATTGAACACGGGGCCGTCGACCGACGAGAGGGCGAGAACTGCCAAGACTGCGGGATAAAAAGAAAATGGTCCAGGAGAGAAAGAGTTTATTGTTTAGATGAGGCATCGGAGGAGGAGGCAAAGCCAAGAATGAAATAAGCAGGGGCGAGGGAAGTGGCGGGATTGGAGACTGAGGGGAGCGGAGGGTACGGCTTCCTAAAGAGTAATGGAAGAGAAAGGACGTGCCCGGAATACTCGGCCAATTCACCGACCTTCCCGGGAGAAACTCAAACCCAGGAGACCGGGAGAATCTTTAGTGGGTGACCCGGAAAGGGTGGGGGGGGGGTGGCAGGGATGAATGGATGGAATGGGGGTGAGGGTGGGTTGTGACCTTCTTTGGGTGTTTCAGGACCCCTCAGATTCCGATGGGATTTACTCCTGGACCCCACTTCCCCCGACCCTCCCACTCCCTCCACGAACCCCACCCCCCTCATACTTTATTCGAAAAGGGAAGAAATCGCCGTTTACCGCCCGTATGAGAGATTTCCAAAGGATTCCAACGCAGCGCCTCGTATCTTCCGCCGCGCTTTTTTTCCATCCCTTCCCTGGCGAGACCCACCCCGATCTCTAATCTCCACTCTGCTGACGTCAAAAGCCTCGTCAGGGGCGAGAGGGGGGGGCGGAGGATAAAGGGAGAAGAATTAAGCCCCAAGCCCTTTCTCTCTCTCCCTCCCACCCACCTCCCAAAGCGTCAAGTTTCACCTTCAACGCGAAGAGCATCACCCCACCAGTGCACCGGAGTGGAGAAAAAAGAGAATCAATCCTCTCTGAGCAGGTCGGGGCTGAAAGTGAACGAAACGAAGTTCTAAAGAAAAGAAGAGGAAGCGGGTTGGAAATTAAAAAGCTCGCCTCTTTTTTATACATCCAGATATCTCACCCAGAATTTTTTTTTCATTGCTTTGATTCGCCCGTTGATTCCGTTCGGTGAGGAGAGAAGTTCATTTCAATGATTTGGGGAGCGGGGGAAACGGTTTCGGTTTCCACTTCCCCGGTCACTATCCCTCTCCATCCCTCTTTTCATTCGACACCCCTGACATTCACGCCAACGTGGCCATCTCCATCGTTGTCTCCCTCCCCTTTCCCGTGGGGGGGAGTTTATTTCCCCTGCACCGTTTCAATCTTTTCCGTTTCAGTCGCCTTTTTTCCGACCTTCTTCTCCGACGTTTATTTCGGTTTTACATAATTTCCGCACCTTTCCGAAGCCTCACAGAAATATAAAAATGCCCGGTCCCGGGAGGAGGTACTTATCTTTCGTCGCAGTTTTTTTTATTAAAGCTTTTCACCCATACATACCCTATAACTCTCTCTCTCTCTTTCTTTCTCAATCCTCGTCTCTCAACTTCTCCCTGACTTCTCGCTCTTGCTAACCACGTCCCAATTTACTTGCAGCCTCATCTCAACCTCCTAAAAACCTCTTGAACACCTTCTTCCAACCTTCTCCAACCCTCCAAACCTCTCTCGATCTCCTCAAACATTCGCTCAAACTCTGTATAATTCACCTTTTCCGAACTGGCTTTCATCTACCCACAATCGTCCCAAAACTTCCTCACAAACAACCGCCAATATTCTTACAACCTCCTCAAAATATATTACCAATCTGATTCCAACCTATTTCTAATAAAATTTTTTAATACTCGTGAACATTTTCCAGCTGAAACATAGCCTACTGCAAACATGTTTTCAAGAACTGCACAGTCCACTCACAATTTATTTTCAACTTATTTCCAAACCATACCTATCCTACGATCAACATCTTCAGAGCCTAAACTAAGACTACTTCCAGGTTACTTTCTAGCTATACCAAACCTACTTCTGATCTACTAAAAAATTTTTCCACACCTCCCTAGCCCAAATCTTATCTACTGCCAACATATCCCTTATTTATGTTTAGTTTAACTCAAAACCATACCACAATACCCACAACCTTGGCCCGAAAGATTCAAAAACCCATTCCTAAATCACCAAAATAACTCTAATGTCCTATGTACTGTAAGTACATAAGTACTGTACTATGTACTGTAAGTACCTGTAAGTACTTCTATACGAATCTTAAGGTTTTCCCCTACAGATACAGTCCTAAAATACTATATTCCATGCCTAAATACAAACATACCAGCTATCTACCTACAGGCGATGTGTTCCAAGATTATTCCCAAAACAACTATTTTTTTAAATCACGGCCTATGGAAAACCTGCTCTCGAGTACAACATACTAACAAATCACTCTCGACCTACCTTTAACGCATTCCAAAACCACTTCCTAATCTATCTCTCAACCTATTTTCACCTTACTCCAAGCCTTCTGCCATTCCCAGGCTTCAACCAACATTTCCCCTTTTCCACCCAAAGGCCCACCCCCCCTCCCCTAACCCCTCCCCGCTCCCTCAGTGGATACTCCCACGCCCTCATCCCCGCTTCTCAAGGAAATTGGAGAGCGAAAGTTTTCTCGTTTCGCTTGGATATTAATAAAAGGCGCTTTTAAGACGAAGGGAGCGTGCCTCGGGGTGGCTGGTAAAGAGTCCCCCCTTCGCCTCGGGGGCAGGAAATGATTTCGGGGGACGCTTCTTTTTCTCCTTTCATTTTTCTCCGCTCCTCTCTTTCTCCCATGCTTTCCCTTAGCGCGCCCGTCTCTTCTTTTCTCTTCGGATGTTTCGACGAGTGCGAGTAACTTGCTCGGCACAGGAATTCATTTCGTGTGATCACAAGGGAAGCCTTTGAGGCAGACTTGAATGGATCGATCGGAAAGTTACTGCTTACCTCAAACAGGGACCCTCATGCACTGCAGAGGATAAATAAACTTAATTTAGGTCTCAGTACCTTCTAAACACGATGCATTATTGGTAACGTGTTTAATGATTGCCATGGATTGAGTGCATATTCTCTGAAATGTAGTTGACCATTATTCCTTCTTTATCTTTATTATTACTCTCCCTTGCTGGTTAAGCATGTATTTATGCGGAGATTTTCACTCAAAATATATATAACGTTTGATTTGTACAAATGTATCATTTACAAGAATTATAAAGGCCACAACATAAAATAATTACAACGATAAACTCGAATATTTCCGTGTCAATTTGTATACACATTTTTACATTTGTTTATGCATTTTTACATGCTAGTCTCTTTATGTCTGAAGCAAGTTTGATTTTATATAAGCTCTCAAATTTGCATACATCGTTCAAGTAACATTGCAACATGTTTTCATCGAAATTTGAACAAGCACCTTTTTCAGGCATTCATCTTCATGAAAAATAATCTTGGATTTACCTTAACCAATGAAAAATTCATGTTCATAACTTGAAGTTTAATTATGAAGAATTTGCAGTACGAAGAATTTGAAGCATGCGGGGGAGGATCTGGTTGGTGTGGTGGCTAGAGTACCTCCCATCCCAAAGGCCCGGGTTCGATTCCCTGCAGTGGCGGATTTTTCAGTGGAAAACCGGTCCCCACTTTAGTGCCTAGTGGAGAACATTTCAAGTTCAGTACTTCGTCCGTCGGATGGGACGTTAATCCGTGGCCCCCTTGGCGCCTTTTGTTAAGAGTAGGCTAATGCCGACGTCGGGTTTCTCTCCACCCTTCCTCCATTCCCTGAAAACTCTTACCATTACCCAATTACTCACCTATCCTTAATGGCGCAAATGACCTCAGCTGTCGGTCGCCTCCCCTGATTAACCAATCTTAAAGCATGCGTTGGAACTATAACCTCAAAAGGTTTGCAACATAATTCATTTGATATTGCTGTAAAAATGCGCGGAGTTCAAATGGTTCTAAATTACAAAAACAAATAAAGCACCTCCACCGTTGAAGATATTACACATGAGGAAGCTATCTCCCATTCTGTCCCGGTTATCACTTAAACTTTAAATTATCAGTTAGTGAGTGGATAAAATTTGGTTACCGGAGAACATTCGAAAAAAATGGGGATATAAGCCAAGCAAATGCACGAAAACAACGGATGGGGATAAATCCTCTCCACAGACGTATAACGCCTAATGGAGAAAAGCAACATCTTATTCAATATGATGCTTCCAACAACTTTACAAGATAAGCACATAAAAAGTTAGTGGGTGAGAGTCGGTGGCTTCGGTGGTCGGTCTAGAGCCTGTTATGAAATTGAACACCAACAACTTCACAACTATTAGAGAAAGCAAGAAATCATATAGTCCTCAAATGCTGAGAACTTTTCTGGATATAAACTTATGAAATCTCTAAAACGATGGTGCTACTTCACCGAAAACTCGTTATAAATGTCTTACCCTGAAAATACTTGAGAAATGTAACGAGGTAGTAATGAACACGGGTGACCACCCACACTTAAACTGCAAGTAAATCCTATATTTGACAAAGCAGATAACAAAATGTGAGGAAAATCATTACTATAGGGGCCTTTCACTATTATTTAAAGTCACCCTGAAGGATGATTAAGGCTAATTTTAATTTGCCTATTACCTTATGTGGGTGATTATAATATTTCTCCTTAGTCGTTACATTATAACTTCAAGGTTATAATAATTCTAATGATCATATTCCTGAAAGTACATTTGTTTTAAAAAGTTGAATATCGATAAAGAAATATCATACAAAATGGCAAAAGAGGCCCTCATATAAGATACATGCATAGCACTAATTAAGAAGAAAATGTAACGGGTATTACGTAAATATGAAAGGGCTAGCTGATAGGAGATTCAAGTGAAGAGCTGCATCAAACTAATCCAAAGCATGATACTACTATACATTTGTATCATGATCCAAAGATTAATTACTTGATCCTTGGATAATGGATGATATTAAATAACAGCTATCAAATATCATACCAGTTAATTATTTCTGATACCACTGAGTTATCAGCATAAAATATATAACTATACATTCCTATTAATTTTTCAAACAGACTAAGCAAACTTGACGTATTTTGTACGACCGAATAATAACTACATATTTAAGAAAAAATTCCAAAAAGAGGGCCAGGTTCAAAATTTTAGCACTTAAGACAACAAGACCTTTTATATTTTGCCCCTTTACTCCCTATGATAGCCTTAGGAAGCTCGTGTGCTTTCACCGTCAGTATTTTTACCAGGGTAGAGAAAGGCAAGGTTTACCGTGTTCTTCACATAGTGGCTAGGTTGGAAACCAAAGCCTTGAAGTTTGCGGGAAAGTGCGTTTCTCAACAAAACCACGTGTGCTAGACTCCCATCTGAATTAGCTTATAATATTCTAAATTGAATAGTAAATAGATGAAGCCGTAATTGGTTAACGTAACCTAAAGCGTCATGAAGTTTTCTGAGGTCCTGATTCACGTCTAGATTGCAGTCGAATGAGCGAAGGCTATGAATATCCTAGAAATCATTACATTCTAAATTCAGAGGGTATATTTAAGTTTAACAGTTTTTCTACCTTTTGGTTGAGGTCAAGATGACAAATACAGGCTTACTATATTTTTAATTTACGTTGAATGTCATTTATGAACATAAATCCCCCGTTCACTTTTTCCCCTCGCCATTCTGTCTCTAACGCTCTTTTCTATTCAGAATCCCATCACTCTTTAACTCCTTGTCGCAATGTGTTCCCAACTTTGATCTTTTTGCTCATCTGTCATCAAGTGAACCCTGCGATTCTATGTATTATTTGTTAATATTTTTAAATTTAGTTATGTTCATTATTTATTTTTTTTGTTATGTGTCCTTTGTAATTGGCGTCGTGCTTTTTTCGGACTATTTTTAATAAATAAATAAAAATAACCTCCTCCCATTGGATAAGCCCTGAGATCTTCAGATATGGACGATAAATTTTTAAAGTTGAGAGAGGTAGAAAGACACATGATCCTCTCCATATTTCACGTGATTTCTATCCTTCCATTTCTCAGCAAAACAGAAATGGCAGCTGAGATCCTGTTTTATTACCAATAATATTTCACACTCATTTCACAGTTTTCGGGGAAGGAGGAGGTGAGAATCAGTTCGCGAAGCAATCCAATTAAAAAGAGCACACCACTAATCAGGTGAGAATGAATGTGAGAAATGATGCCCCCTGCCACACATCTTTGGGGTGACTGCCAAGTATTACGCGGATATAAGTGATAGGGGGCGTCAAAATGGAAGAGGAAATGGAAGTGCGAAGAGAGATTGTGAATATTCCAGTGGGAACGGGAGGCAGGAGCTTTAGATTGAGTTCCAGCACTTTACACATTTCCAGCTCTGATGGGGTATTTTTGTAGTAGGCGGCTCTTTTTTCCAAATAAAATGGAAATACTATCACCCACAGATAGGCGGGAAACTAACGAGGGGATAACGGACTGGAGAACGTGGTTCTCCACGCAACAAATCGTGAAAAATGGGAACGGAAATGGAGAGTGTGCGAGTAGAAGAAAATATTTAAAATGGTGGAGGCAAACTAGAGACGGAATTGGGAAAAAAACGGAGTTCTGCGAAAACAATTATAAAGGCAACCTTAGTTATGGGTGAACTACAATTGTTTATTAGAAAGATTTCAGGCATCTGTTCTCAGGTGCTTGGTACATAGCCAGAAGTGTGAGCACCAAAATTGTGCAACTTCAGTCTGATATTGTGTTACTTTGAAGTAGTATGATATACCTATAATATTTTACCTCACTGCTTATCCTAGATGAACTAATTGTTAACAGTGAACTCTCTAATGTTGCCACCAAATTACAATTCTTCACTCATCCAAAATACATTCCTGGTGTGAATTCCCTGACCCTGCCACAGGCGCTTATGGTGGCATTCAAGATGCTACTTTTGTGCCGAAAACAAAGAGGATAGACACATGTATTAAGCCTAAAGGCACCATCAAAATGCTTGTTAGCGAAATCTACGATTTCTATAAATTTTACTTGAGGTGTCGAAGCGGCCATTACATTTTAATCTCGATCTCTTATTGATGTTTAGGGCGCGGAGAATAAGGCCCAGAACTTGACAATGCCAGCATTGCTGGTTAATGAAACCTTCATGCTTCCAGTGACGCAAAACTTATCAAATGGAATCTATTATTGATATCAACCAAGATTAGTAGGTGAAGTAAAATTGTCCAGTGTTTATTATTTTTTTAATTTTTTGTCTTATTTTAATCTGCGAATTTCAGGACTCAAAATTCCTTTCTCCCAATTTACAGAAAGGACATTACAAACATCCAAGCCCCGGAAAGTGAAAATCCTCCCCGGGTTCGAAGCCGCGACCCTGGGGTCGACAGCGAGGGATTTACCCCGCCGCCACCGGGGCCGGCGTTTAACGCCTTTTAATAGAGAGAAAAACTAAGGAAAGATCACGAAGTTTGAACTTGTGTTCGAGAGCAATAAAAATAGAAGAACCTGGAAAGAAATACATATAGAATGGCAATAAAAAGACACTGGTAAATTTAAGAGGGGGGGGGGGAAAGGAATAGGGTAAAAGGTAAATGGACCCAGGAACCAGGAGGACCCATAAACATTGATTGAAAAAAAGAAAGTGCTGCTCAGAGAAATGGGAAAAGACGACCGAGAAAGCGATGTACGAATCCTTGCTACCATTGAGAAGTGAGATGGCGAGGGTGGCGGAGGAAGAAAAGCAGACATGTGGACCAATGAGGTAAAAGGGAATTCGGTTCCGAATTCTCAAAGAGAAACCGCCAGTTTGCTCGAGAGAGAGGGGGGGGAGGGGTGGGCTAGAGGGGTGACGCAAGGAACGTGCAGATGAGAGTGATGATAGAGAAAAACGCGACGCAAGAGGAACTGAGAAGCTGGCATTCTCCCTTGACTTGCGTAGGAGGAAGGAGGAGGAAACGTACTGCCCAAAAAGGGCGGGAATTGGGAAAGGAGGAGAAGAGATGGGAGCCGGCAAAGCAAGGGAAGGACGTGGCGGAAATGGGTCGAGGTTGTCAACCAAGAAAACGACCGACAGCCACGTGATAAAACTGTCGACGGAAAAGTGGTCTCCCTAGTACCGACCGTGTTAAGAGATACACACCCATCCTCCTTTCAGTCCAACCTCCATCTTTTACCTACACCCCTAATTATTATTCCAACACAAATAGTTCCCGACCTCCTTATACTCTACCTCGTCCAATTTTCTCCCTCGTATTAACTTGGAAAGGTGTCGCACTCAACTCTTTGAGGAAGACGAGAGAAAAACGATGATTTGCCACTAAAAACATCAAGTCCTTTAGAAAAAACAAACCTAGATGATAATGCAGAATACTTCCTAAGTAACAAAGCACGCAATCTACACGAAATGATTGCATGAATAACTAATTAAGTAAGGAATAGTGGCTATCGTAGCTTAATATTTAAAATTAGACTTTCTCAAATGATTCGCATTGCCATAGCAGTAGAAACTGCATTAATTAATTCACTGCTCACCTACTAAGTGATTCAACCCGAAGGTTGGTTTGGAAGCGAGGTTAGAGCTCACCCCGGACAAAGCCACAGGCGTGTGAATTTCACACATTCAGGGTAGGGGGCCATTTTCTTTCCCTGGGCCACCTCGCACTTCGCGGATTTTTGTACGGGGGCGTCCAAAGGCTTCACCCGGATTTGAACCCGGAATCTTTCGATCAGTAGCTCACTACTCACACTTTCTTAAATTTCCGACGTTATGACAAGTTTTCTCCGTGTATAAAAAGTGAAAAAAGATTAGCATTCGCAGAAACAAATGTTCATAGCAATTTTCATCAGTAAACATTTTCTGTAGCTTACAAAACTTTGGCAGGATCTTACGTAAGTTTGGATCTCATTGACTTGTCCCTATCTCCAGCGAGTATTCCCATTCTATCCTTCTCTCCCTATCCATCTCTATCTTTATCTTTCTCTCCCTTTCCTTCAATAACGCCTCACCCAGCTGAGCCCTCTAAACTCTGTGGATCACCCAGTCCCATCACCTTAATCACTGCCTCCTGGCATTAATGAGGGTGCCAGGTCGAGTAACACGTTGACGAGGCTTTAGATGGTGAGGAATATCGCGTAAAATAAAACTCTCATCCTCCTCTACGGTGACTCTTACAAAATGTACTCTCACTCTGATTATCTCGCCGCTGGATCCCATGACGTTCATATATTCTCCATGAGGAAGTGGGTACGGAGACCTAATGTCAATTCTCTAGCGATACCCCTTCCCGAAGGTCAGGTGTGAGGTACAATTTTAAAATAATTATTTTTCCATTCACGTTGAAGACATTAGAAAATCTCAGGTAATACAGAATTTATCACTCAGGTATTTGTCTAGAAAAGAAATTCAGAAGGATGTAAGCAATTATTCCTCTTCACGTGCGTAGAGTTTAATTCCATTATCACCGCATTTATTTCCATACTGAGAACCCATATTAACTGAAGATAATTCCCAGTTTCGCGCAGTTTTGCAAAACAATTTCTATAAGAATTTATTTTTCAAATAATACACAAAATTGCTAAAGGATTCATCTAGAAAAAAAAAAATTGTCCATCAGAGCAATTATGCATTAAGTCCTGAAATTGAGCTTTGGATCAAGTTTTATCTGTGGCAACACAATTGCTGTATGTATTCGACGGAGGAAATATTTTTAACAATAAATCAGGAATTAATCGTGCATTTTTGGGAAGAAAATACTCATTTGAGTCCAAAATCAATAACTGGGTGAGTGCATTAAAGTGCCTGGCTTAATGCCATATAACCGCAATGGTAAAAAAAGGGCATGATAAGATCACACAGCGTCATTAAATTCACCAACTTAGGTTTCGATCATTCTCAGGAAATATCTACCGTTAATCAGTGAATTCCAGGTGAGACATACATATTTGTGGAATCTTACCAAATCATCTTTTTTTAAATAGGAAATGGGTAAGATGATACTGTAATATTTTTCACAATAACTGATTCAGTGCAGGAGATTCTTTCCGAAAAGGGACTCCTATTGTCAGGGAATTCTTGCTGATTGAGATCCATCGAGGTATGGACATCCATCTCACATGCAATGGTCAAAAAATGCCAGAGAGCAAGAGACAAATCTATACATTTTCACATTATACCTTACTGGCGAAGAATTGTTTATCAACTATCTCTATATTACAAAACTATCAATACAAAGTCAGATATGAATGGCTATCATTTAATTTAGATGAAAGTTAAATAAATACTTTAAATTTACTTAGATTTCTGAATGCCCTAGTCTCTTTAATTAGCCTTCTGTTTCTCTCAGGATAGAAAGATCTTCTAATTTCACCCATTTTAAATTACATGCATTTTTTAACGCATACATTTCGCCAGCGAAGGAATTTAGATTCCTCAATTTCTCCACATGTTACCTGGTTATTCTAAATGTCCAGCCATTCCAACTGAGATCTTAGGGTTCATATTTTTTTCCTTAAAACTTGGAATAAAATAATTTTCTTTTTGAGAAGTAAAACTCAAGACGAGGATGATCTTACAACCGGTAGGGAGACAAACAAGCGATCGTATACGCGTAATACTGGGGACACCCTCGGAGGCAGATCTCATGAGGGAGATAATGATACTGTTGACACGAGCAAAGTTGAGAGATGCGAGAAAACGTCGTGATGGTATATGATACTCGAGCCTAGAGAAGTGGTTTCGCTCAACACTGTAGTTACACAGAGGTGTCTCACGAACAAAAGGCTTTCATACTTATCAGCGGCCTCGGCTCATTTGTATTCTGCGCACAATTTAAGCCTTCAGGCGACTTAATTGAAATCCCACGTCGCATGATAAATATCACTCATCAGAGTGATTCGTCGCACACAATAAAGAGTTCTTCGTCGTATGACGAAAACTTTTCCAAAATGACAGAGAACAACAGGAGTAGGAAAGGCCAAAGCCGTCACTAGTTTTCAATTTCGTTTCTTCATTTTTGAAGAGCGTTCATTGTGTGAACAACTAGACCAATCAGCAAAAAGTTCTGGAAGATCAAAAATGCCAGCATACTTAGGATGCATATTTAATAAGACACTAGAAGAAGGTGAAGAACCAGATAACAGCAGAACTGCACATGTTTTCTTATACTTAAATGAATATCATAAACAGGATCCATGATCAGTCCGATATTTCTAATGTTCACATTTTGTAAATGACTTTAAAGGGTAAAGGGCAGTTGATTAAAGAAATGATATGACTTAGGGTATAGAGGAGAATGGTACACCAGATTTCAGTGCAAGAGTTTGTACATTATGGCCGATCAAGGTGAAGATGAAAGGGAGGTTTGTGGAGCCTGATAAAATTAAAACAGGCGAAAATAGAGCATACAAAATTTGGCTTAATGGTTAAATTGGCAGTATAAGGTGAACATTGTTGTTTTTTGGCATCATAATTTTCTACAAAATTAAATAAAAAAGTGTGACTTTAACATGCGAATCCTTGGGATCAAAGTTTTCGCGGTTCGCAAGTTCTTTTCGGCTTTGTTTACTTTACAAAGCCGAATTTAGTGTTATTAATATTTGTGCAATTTTTACTCTTTTGCTCTCACATAAAATTTTCATTGAGCTAACCAATATAGGTAGGTATGCTGTATATTATTAAAATCATAAAATTTGAGCTAATTTACGCCAAATTTTAGAAACATAAATTTCAGCCTTAGAGATAAAGAGATTTTTTTAGAACTATCAAGCTATATCAAGGAATTTTAAAGCCTCTGCAGAAATGAACTCATACTTTGTGAGTAATGGTAACTGAAAGTGAGATTTTTAAAAAGTTATTTCGATTCTGCGGCATGGGTATGTTTAGAGCAGCCAGAAATTAAAATTGCACAGTGAGTTGGTGAATCATCTTTGGTGTATCAACTATAGACTTATAAACCTATACTGGAGTCACCAACTAACTGCTTTCTTTTTTACAAGATAAAAGTATTTCATGAAGATCCACCAGGAACAATTGATTGCAATGCATGTATCCCAAATCAGTGAGAAACACGAGAATGACTGCTACACAAAAAAAAATTGGTTTGGCAAAACTAACTTCAGTGAGAAAATAAATGGAGAATTTTCAAAAATTTCCGCGCTACGCGACGGTCTTTTAAAAAGAAAACTTTTAAGAAAAGATAAGAGGAAAACTAATGCTCGCAGAAACTGCTCGGATTTACTTTTGTGTGCTTCGAGGACTGCAAAAATGTCTCCGGGCGTGGCGACGGAGGAGGCAAAATCGAATGATGAAAATAGAATGAGTTCGCAAGAGATGATATTTAATTATGCCCGGCAGGAGAAAGCGAGCGAGAGCCGCCGTGAAGGAACGCGCGAGACACGGGTGGCGTCACCGAGTTGACAAAGTCGAAACGAAATTTCGGCGTCCAAAGACGACTGCCGGCAGGGATGGAGTGACACAAAAGGAGAGGCAGGGGGAAAGAATAATTTGAACACTGGAAACAAAAGGGAACCCAAGAGAGACAGAGAGGCCTGGGGGGTGAGAAGAGAGGAGAGGGACTTCGCGAAAGAAAAGGAAAACGTCAAGGAAGACTGGCGAAGCGAACGCGACTGACTAACCGACAAGTTGGTGGAACGAGGAAGTCAAAAGGGGAAGAGACCGTCGGCATTTCTTCAAGCGAGAAAAAGAGGAAAAATGACTGGCAAGAGATGGTCTTATCAGAAGAAGGCCTAGATGGTATTGTTACATGCCACTAATCGCCAAAGCTGCACCTAAGACAGACAAAAGCAGTTACGAATTTGAGGTTCAGTACAACATTACCCACCATTCAATAGATGTATTGGAAGTGACGAGAATAATTTTCGGGAAAAATCTCACTGGCATCCTCTATCAATTCGCTTTTTAATTCATGTTGGCAGGCATTTAAGAGTGAAGTTAACATGAGTAAATAGGTTTCGGTATACTTTTCTGATGCACTACTTGCTTTGCTAGTATATTCGCGTCCACACATGTGATGTAACCACCATCTATTTTACATTCTACACTCCTTGATAATGATGCTATGCACTCACTCCTCTTATTTAGAAATAAGTACCAAGGAGTACCTGGTTGAATTTACAAAGCAATAGAAGAAGATCTAAACCGTAAGTGTTCCCCTTACGGCACTCAAGCAAGGACCAATATTCCATCGAAAAATCATAAATACCTATAGACACCTATATCAAAACCAGACCCTCGGGATGGGAAGTCATTATCCTAACAAGAGCTTGGTTCTCTTGTAAGACTTTCTATCTAACCAACATCTGGGCAGCTTAATGCGTAGGGGCATCAGGTTATTCTTTCCCTCTACTGACAGAAGTAGGCATCAAGAGTACTTTTCCTCCCACCACACGTCTCTGCCCCAACACACTTGTTAGGCACCGCGGTGGTGAACATTCAGGACTCCAAAGAAAGGAAAGGATGGTGTGAGACGCATGAGGTGGCGGAGAGACGGGTTCAATGGCTGCTACGAGGCTCGGAAAAGAAAACTTGGAAATTCGGAGCGCTGAACTGGAGATGAGGCGCGCCTTCCTATGGAGAAGGTATTCAGGGTAAACACTGTGATGTGGAAGAAATAAATGATGGGTGAGATTCGATTTCAAAAGCTAAAATTAAGGTATGTACATTGAAAATGAAATTTGTAGTTCTAGGGTTGAGTGATGGGAGGGAATAAGCTTACAGGATTTTGAAGCATCCGTAAAAAAATATTCTGACCTCCTTTTAAGAGACGAATGTTGCATGAGAACATCCCGTAAGGTGCTAATTTACCGAAGCATCATTCCAGAGAAAAATTAAGTTTTTTTCCAGTTCCACATAATACATTCGTGGCTATTTTTTGGAAAATAATACCGCGAGGGAAGCCATGGAGTTGACTCGTATTTTGCCCTCTGTCAGTACTGTTGTCAACATAAGCATTCCTATACAGATGCTCAACTTTTACAGCACAAATGTTTTCATACGCTTGCTACATGTGAAAACTGCGTACAAGGATCCTTCACACAATGGAGTATGGAATAGATAATTTTTTCCTCTAAATAGGGCAATTAAGAAGAAATGATAGCAAAAGCGAGCACGGTATGATGATCCACAGTACTTGA
The DNA here is from genome assembly GCA_933228895.1 of Platycnemis pennipes. Taxonomy (NCBI): domain Eukaryota; kingdom Metazoa; phylum Arthropoda; class Insecta; order Odonata; family Platycnemididae; genus Platycnemis; species Platycnemis pennipes. Next base: position 112,234,025 of record OW121848.1, on the reverse strand, counting down.
CAAATCGTAAGCTCGTGTCTCCCGTCTCCTGCATTAATCTCCAACTACGGGCATGGTAATATCTTCCACTCTCAATGCGCTTACATCTCCCTCTCCATGTGAGACCACTTGACCCGGATTCACGAACGTCATCTATTGTTTTCTCCATCACTATTCTCACCTACCTAACCTCCCATAGCCGCTCTATTCATATCCTCATGCTTCGTCTCCTACTTTGCCCATCTCCCTCCCCTTTCCGGCACCCATGTACTCACCCATCTTTGAGAATGTAGTACACCCTTCTTCCAGTGCGGGGCGCTAACAAACTTTCCCGAGGTTGCGAGCTCCATAAAGATGGATTAGCCTTTGTATCTATCCCTCGCTCCCTACTCTCTCCCTTCCCCTCTCTCCCACCTTTTCTCTCCTCGGGTTGAACCTCGTAAAACTTCTATCAGAGCAAACAGGAATATGTTTTCCCTTTTTCACGAGCGTTCTCCCTCTTTCTTTTTCGCTTTATTTATTTTTCCTTTTTTTATATTTTCGGGTGACGGCTCGCCTCCTCTGCGTCAGTCTCGCCTCTGGAGATTCTTTATAGGCTTTATAATGAGCCAACATTCTTTGTTTGAGCTCGCCGTCACGCATACATTGTGCAGTTTATTGGAGACAACGACAGCGACGAGGGTGAGCGTCTTCCTCCTCAGACTGTCGTGTCCTTCGCTCGGAATAGCAAGGAGCAAACACTGAAAGGATTCACGACATAACCAAATAGTACATGTATCCTACCACTATTGCAGCCGAAAACGTAAAAATTGCTCACAATTCACTTTTACGACCGCATCTTTTGGTGCGCTCGGATAATATCATGCTATTGTTTCACCTTCCCGAGTACGAAGTGTATCCTTTTCTCCATTTCGACGCCAATTTCAACGCCATGAAAGGTACATAAAGGCAATATACGACTTCATGGACGTTTATTAAGACAAACATTTATTCTCAAGAGGAACGTTAGGGTTAAAATTTTCCTTGTGTGTAAAAATGCGAAAGTTGAATGAACGAAGTAAAATGAATGTGAAGCAGTGATTGTAAATTGCACAGAAAAATCTAAACCATTTTAGGATATTCAACAGGAGACATCGATACTGTCGGGTCGGGATCGGGTGCATGAGCCAGTTGTCTTGTCATAAAAACTTTTGTTAACTCCCTACTTTTCGAGCTGATCAAAAACAACTGCTTCGCCTTGAGCATCGGAAGTCTTCGCCTTGAAATAATACGCAGTGTTTTGGTTTTCGACAGTGACCCAACGGGTGCTTACCCAAGCAGTCCCCTTCACTCCATTCTCTATCTCTCTCTCTTTCCGCCACTCCCGCGGGCGATCGCTTCCGCGACTCGAATTCGACTGTCATGTGTTTTATTGCTGAAAACACTTCCCTGTCCTCGCCCCGCTCATCCGGGCACCACGTTGCCGTCACCGACACCACAGCACCGACCCGACCGGCTCTTTTACGACCGACTCGGCGCCGAGGGACGAGGCGGTCGCCGTCCGCGGTCCTCCGCAGAGACACCCACGAAATGGTCACCCAGGAACCACTCCGCCCCCACAGATGGAGGGATAGATTTTGTGCGGATAGACCTCCCATCGGGTCAACCAGACCATTCATTCGTTTATTATCATTTTTATTATTGCTCTTTCACTTCTCCTGATAGAAGACAGTTGGTCCGTACCAAAGCGAAGTCTGCGTGGCTGGAATTCGGAGGGAAGAGAAGGCTTTAGGGAAGGAGACTTAGAGATAAGCGAAGGAAGAATCTCTTCCTGGTCCCCCTCGGGTGCTTATAATGCCGGAGGGAATTAAGAAGAGACCATGATCCCACAAGGGGGGGCGGAGTTGTTGGGAAGTTTCTGAGTGTCCCCTTCATCCTGCATAGTCGCCGACGACGAGCACTTTTACTACTCCCGTCCGATCCACCAGAGCAGAATGATGTTATTATTTTTTTACAACTCTCTCTGGAAAGCGACGCAGATGGAGAGGGTAACGTGCATCGGGCGAACGTCTGGATTCGACGGAGGAGTGAATAAGTGGGGAGAGAGATGGGACAATGAGTCAACATACGCGAATAAAGTGTTATTGATAACAGCGTTTTTACAAGGAAAATCCTGCTGACAAAACAAGAGAATGCCAAAGAGGGAAACAGGATAGCAAAAATCAAGCATTAGAAATATACCCACCCAGCACATGGACATCCAAATGTTCTCTTTTTGGATATCCAGTCGATATCCTCTCATATGTATTCAATACCTATTGAATGCAAATGAGCAAGTAATCAACTACATGCCGTACTCAAAAAAGGTTAACTAACTTTACAGAGAAGCTGTAACAATGTACCCAAATGCATTAACTAATACAAAAACAATCATTCTATAATACCTTGCATGGGTGTACCGATCACCAAAATTGAAAAAATAAATGTAAACAATCGAGGTTCTTACTTAATGAATATTAATTAGTTGTACCTCGCACACTATATATACGTCTATCTAACAACCTAACAACGTGCACTTAACTCATGTCTATCATATCATACTTTCATACACGACCTGACAAAATAACCAATTACAGGTTAGAGACTGGGAGGCCATATATGTACTGCTGCTGGCTGGCATTAAGTCGTTTGTGATTATAACTTTACTTAAAGATTGACATGGATAATTTGCGCCGTTTTGTAGATAAAAATAAGCATGACCATTATAAATATCCAAAACTGATATTCTTTCGACTCCAGGAGGGATAAATAAGAGTTTACTCCATAATGCTGAGAACCTGTTTCCCGGCGAGCGTGCCAGTACTTTCTATAAGTCCGATACCATCTACAAGGGATTGAGAAAAAACATCCGTGGACTAATTTTCAATCGCTTTTCAAGATCGTGAATCACGCGTGTATGAAATAAATTGATGTATAGGAAATGTCAAGCATATCTAATTTTTGTCCAAGACACATCCAATCATGGATATCCAATGAATATTATAATATCCTCGTATACTAGGGACTGAGAAAAATCATCCGTGGACCAATGCTCAATCGCTCTCAAAGATCATGAATCGTGTTTAAAACCACATTTCAGATGTACTTTCACTCAGATCTGTTGCATATCTAAGACATCCAGTAATGGATATCCAGTGGATATACAATGGATATCCATTCGTGGGGATCCATCCATGGATATCCATTGGATATCCAATGGATGTCCGTTGGATATCCCGTGCTGGGTGGGTACAGCCCTACCGGTTAAGGAAACAGGAAGGAAATAATAATTAATAAGACCGAGGCTAAAAGGGCAGTCATTCGAAGAAAAACTTTTTTGTAATAACAATAGGTAGTCATTGGTTTTTTTTAGGTGTTGCAACAAATGAGGCTATATCGCACCATCTAGCTTAATATCTTTATCTTTAAATAAACCCAATATCCATGTCGTGGGTGGGATTTGAAACGGCGACCTATGGGTGGCCAGACCAGTGGGATACCAACATGGCTACCTTGGACGGCAAAAAATCTTATTGAAGCTTCAAAGGGAGACTTGGAAACAATGTAACACAAGAGAGCTCACATCTGGAGCATACTTTCTGATTGCACTGAAGAATGGGCAATTACATGTTCTGAAACGGAAATCTGAAATCAGAAATTCTGAAATCACTTTAAGGAGTCTGTTGGAGATCAAATATATATATATATATATATATATATATATATATGGTATATGATAAACCAGAAGAAGTGACGAATAGAATATCAGATTATGACATGAGTATTCACATGAAAAATGCGAAAAAATTGTTATAAAAACAATTTGGAACGTACTAGGACATGACGTTTTTCCGCAAACGGTCCTAAACGGAAAAAAGCTGTATTGGGACGATCTTACCATAGCGTTATCGTGACCCTCGCTTAACTGGACCCATTAATATTCCATTCAACGATGCATTGTTAACTAAGGATCCTTCATGTGATGTGACGTAACCAATAATGCACCACGTGTTCGTAGGCGAAAAATAAATTCTAATCTGAGGAAGGGGGGTGATGATAATATTCAGAAAAGAAAAATGAACGATCCGCTATCCTCGATATCCCTTGCTGTTTTCGTTCGCGAAAGATGACGCTTGGCCATAAAGTGATTTACTGTGACGGGCACTGCCAATGAAATCGAGTAATTGAGAGGCGCGATGTTGGATGGCCGTATCTCGCATCGAAGGAATCCGAGGGAGCAATAAAAAGAGCGGAAAGGGAAAGGGAGTCCGCCCCCGCTGTCGTTGCCGCCGCCTTATCGACCCGCTGGAATTCCTGCCTCCTTGACAACCGAGAGTGGTCGCATTCGTCGTGACCTCAACAGTGCCCGCTGTCTTTTAACAGAAATCCATACGGGCCTTACATGCAAGAAGAATGAATACACAGATGCGGAAGGGTATGCCGAGGTTACCCGTGGGGGGGTATTCCATGCACAAATAATAAGACAGAGTGTAATGGAGTTGAGCCGAGGAGAACGAAAACACCATAGATTCAAATGGGGTTAATTGAGAGAAATCAGAGTATTCCCGAGAGTGGGAACGCTTCTTTCATTCCGAGGAACGGAGACCACTGTAGGAGCAGCCGGAAGGCTGTGTGTGTAGTTATCCAACAGAGACTTAATCGAGAAACTCATAACAAAGCAACTCATTTATTGAAGTGCCGTTTGGAATCGGGCACAGGTATCTAGAATAATGCGGGATTGAAGTGGATTCAATGCTGCTCGCTGCTCAATTTATCGTAGACGAAGTATAATGTCACATTGCAATAGATGTGGATTAATTGAAGCCATTAAATCACGACCACTGCAACTGGTCGTGTGCGCGACCTCCAGGTCAAACGCGCGACTCCAGATTGACCGTGGGTTACTTCAGTTAGGAAAAGCTATTCCGGTATCTATCTCCTCCGGGGGTTACGGATGACAAAACGAGTCACTGCCCTCGGTCCGCGATTTACAAACGAACGAGACAGATAAATTCATTCGCGAGTTAATTGCTTGTTCAGCTCGACTGACATATTGACGTGACGTGTAACCACACACCGAAGGAAGCGAAGTTGATGCGTTCTCGGAACGAAATTGCAGCGTCGACGAGGAACCAAAGCAAATGTTTCATCAGTTTTATAATTTGGGAGTAGCTACAATAAAGCTTATCATTTGAGAAAACATTTTACCCCATGATGTGGTGAGATATTTTAAGTATTCCATATTGTGCTCACATCATTACCGCAGGTCACGAGAGAGATATTCAATATTACGAGTGTTGTTGATATATGATGTTTTTTTCTGAAAACATTAAGACTTATAAAAGGAAAGATGAAAAATATTAATATCCACCCTTGTTAGAGGTGTTCGAGTTACAATAATATTGTCATTGGATTCCCTTCTTGGATCTCTTCCGGAGAGTATTTCACCCCGCACTACACTGCCCGTCGGATGAGATGTAAACCAGCGGAGTAGGTACTTAGTGTCTTTCGTTAAGACAAACACAGAATATCTTACTGGTGCCAGCACAGAATATCTTTAAAGTAACCTAAGTACATTATCCCCACTGTTTTTTGGCATATTAAAGTTCAGTAAATAGGTATTTCATATTGGAATAAAACGCCATAAAGCGATCAGAACCAATGAAGTGAAGACCGGATAGCTTGGATAAGATACTAGTGGTCAAATTCATGTACTATTTGCAAATATCTCGTACACCTACTTACGTATACCATCTGTACCATACACTGTTGCAATAAATACCCGTTTTATAATGTATGGGTAAATAAGCTCTATGTTTAAAAACAAATTAGGTAAAGTTTTCAAGAAACTAAAATTTGTGTCATTAAAACCAATCGTTCCAACTAATATTCGTGACACAAACTAATCATTTTCGTCATGTCTTATGGTAACCAGAAGTTTGGACAAACACCAAAAGTAGCTTAACTTCTACATGAACTAGTGGTCAACTCTAATCAGGCATTATAAAATCGGATCTTAGGGAACGTATAATAGTCTACTAGCCACAGATGACATTTCATCCATTCGTAATGGCGGGAGTAACTATGACTCTCTGGTCTAGTTGCTGGGATAGCCAGGCGTCTCAAATAGCCTCTGGCTTCCCAGTACCTCTCCCACCTACTAGTGGTCCCGCTGGAAACTCCTGGTCTGTCCACCATCTAGCGACCGGTGTAGGCCAAACGGATGAGATGCGAAGGGTTCACTGCGGTCCCGACGTTTGAGGTTTCGGAACGGAGGCACTCCCATTCTAGTATCCGAGTCGAGGGCCCAAGTGACCACACGAGGTGGACCTTGAAAAACGTCCCAGTTGGATACCCAATTCCATGAATGTGGGCAACGGGCCTCACGGGGCGTAGCAGGAAGTGTGGAAGGGAGACGCGTAAGCGATCCCAGCGGACACTCATCCAACGCTACTTCGGAAACGAAGTTAACGTGAGTATAAGCAAGGGGGGAGGGAACACCATCGCCTTGGCTTGCGACGCCCTTCCTCGGGTTGGCATCTTACGGGTTGTGATCGCTACCTACTGAAGGGCTGGGGGCGTCAAGACATCCTTGCGAGGAGTTGGGAGGGGAAATTTTATTTCCCATTTCCTAGCCATCCCGTCTGGCCGGGGTTGGCCGTTTGAGGTGTTGGACCGGGATTTTCCTCGGTACTAGAATCCGAGGCCAAACCCCACCGTAGTGCCACCTATGGCACCGCCGAGGGATGGCCCGTGCTCACTGCGGACTCTGGGATAACGTGAGTCGTGTTTACGTAGCACGGAGGTTCCCTAGTTAGGGAGCGGATTGTCCGGGTCTTGATGCTTGGCAATGGGTAACTGTAATGTGGCCACATACGGTTCCGGGATCCCGATCTTGGTAAATAGCGTGCTCTCGACGCTGCCGACCCGGGTCTTGGGGCCTTCGGCCCTTTTGTTACTGTCGTAACTATGACTCTCTCAAGGTAACCAGAAGTTTGGACAAACACCAAGAGTAGCTTAACGTCTACACGAACTAGTGGTCAACTCTAATTAGGCATTATAAATTCGGATATTATGGAACGTTTATTAGTCAACTAGCCACAGAAGGCATTTCATCCATTCATAATATCCTATTAGCAATAGCATGTGCTCTTTGTGCTCATATACTATGTGCTCATATACACATGTTACCTTGATACTCCGCAGTAATATCTACAACAGTATGGAACCCTGAAAGCCAAAATAAAGGTGCATGGTAGAGGTAAATCTTTATCATACATGTACATACGATTTTCCAAGCTTAAAGAGAATCAGTGGCTACAAAATAGCTGAACTATAGCAATTTAAAAAAGATATAAGGGTAATCTTTGACGATAAGACACAAGATATATCACTTATTCCACAGGTTTTTATTAGTGGTACAAACGCCTTTCAGCGGTTAAGCCATCATCAGGTGCCTGATGATGGCTTACCCGCTGACACGCGTTGCACCACTAATAAAAACTAGAGGAATAAGTGCTATATCTTGTGTCTTATTATGATATCATTCAACTACGTCTCGCCGGACACAGTTACGTTCATTCGTAATATATGACTTTTGGTTGTAATTTCCCAGGGCGCGTTCGATAATGGTTTCACCCTGCCACCAGCCCTCGAAGTTGCCTTCAGGGTAGTCTGAACATGCAGTCGCGAATCACGCGGAAAAATTTCTTCAGTCCTCATCACGAAATTCCAGCATTCTTATCAAACCCTGAAATTCTCCCTTCGTCATTCCACTTTTTTTTAGCATCTACCCGTGCATTTGTCTTCTCTCTTCTTCGCTCCGGGACGTCATTAACGTAGTTTCCCTCCGGCAAGCGCTTAATTTGGTTGCCCAACGGTTTTTCGCCCCGATACCCTCGCACTGCATCGGGAAATTGAACGGACTCCGCGCTTTCATCTGCGAGAGACGCAGACTGCAAGGCGTTCGCGATCCAAGGGGGCCGGCCTCGCCACCGCCCGGGGCGAAGCACCCGAAAGAGGCAAGAGATCGAGATGGTCATTTCGCATTTCTCGCCATGAGGACAGAGAGAGAGAGAGCGAAGGGAGCGAGGGAGAGAGAGAGAAAGACGCGGAGGAAGGAAGCTGAGGAGTAACCGTATCAGCGTGCGGCGCACTCATCAATAATGCATAGGGAACGTCGAGGGAGATCCACGCAGTCTTAGAGAGGGAGGTGGGGTGGTAGGGTTCCAAACTTTTGGAGGCACTCCTCCCCATTTTCACTTCTCCATTCTCAGGGTTCCTTCCTTCCCGCAGTTCTAATGAATGAATGGATACGCGTCCCTTCCATCGGCCTGATTCCAATGCCACGTGGATGTCTCCCTTAAAATTTATTCCAGAACGCCAAAGATCGCACTTTTCACGTCCAAGCCAACTCGTGTTTTGAGTGACAGACTCAAAAATTACTCTGCTACGATGCGAAAATATGCAAATATAATGTTTCAAGATTTACGCAAAAATAATGGATCCGCGTACCACACCGATTAAGTAATATGGGCAGAAGCGAAAAATCATGATGGGTCGACTGTCGGACTGTGAGATATCAAATTAGTTGTTCTCAAGCAAAATGCACGACAACAACGCAAACAAAGTATGATTCACTATACATATTACACACTATACTACAGTATTAGTAGAGAATGTTTTTACAGCTAAATTCCATCTTCACAGCTAGTGACCTACCACCCCCTACCACGCACCCTTGCGGTGGCTCAAAGGGAAAATTTAGAATTAGATATAGATCCCACACCCCACTTATTCCGAACAAATCGGTTTACGACACAATTTCCAAAGCAGAAACCTCTCAGGTTAGGAATAGTGGTGCATTGAGCAACGGGCAAACAGCACCTTTGAAGCGACAAGTAATTAATTGTAAGATTAGTAGCTATGAAGTTTCTGATGATCTCAAATCTCAACTCAAAGTAGCCGTCCTTGAAATATCGTACTTTTTATGCCTTATGCTGTATGAATTTTAGCATTCTAAGGTTTTTTTGTGCTAGAAACTTGTCTGGATTTTTTCATAGATAAAACGAGTAATAGACTGAAGATTCTGACGCTTATAATGTATTACTTATCCATTTTACGCTATTCCCAAAGAAAAACATTTCTTTTTTATGAAGAGCCTGTCGATCAAATACTTGGAACCTGTTTCACCACATTCGAGTGGTACTCAACTTTTAATTATGTTTATTAGATATACTATACGTATGTTATGCTCAGTATATACTAAATATATATTCTAAGAACATTGACTTCTAATATTGCTTTGACTGTTTCACGGATAAGGAGGCCATAATTTCTTTATTCATAGTTCTCTTTTCTGTGTTTGACAATGCATAGTGGGTTTATATAGATAGTACCATCTCGATCTACTGATCTGGGGTACCGAGTTCAAAGACATCCTATGCCGTGCGTCTACATTTTTCCTTATTGGGAAAGGAGTAATTTTCCAGAAAATTGTATTGATTTCCCGAAACTATGGTTTTATATCCAAGCTGAGCCTAAAGCTGATTCCCTAAAAATTATCATTATTATCCCTAATAAAATACTTTCGTCAACATTTTGTTTAAAATCAGCGTAGTTTTCGCCACTAAGAGATCCCAAATAACATCTTAGGAAAATTGACTTTTAAAAACAGTATCAGACAGACTTAGTCGCAACTAAGCATTTAGGGCAGCTTAAAATAATGTAATCAATGAAATGAATATGCATATAAAAAGAAAACAGCGGAATGGAATTGGGAAGGAACGATATGGGCAAACCAGTTAATGGGATGGAGATAAAGAGGGGATCACAAGGCAAAATTAAAAGGGGTATTATCCACGATACAGCAGTTTTCATGGATTAATGCATACTTGGTCAAAGGTCACGGTACATTATCATTTGGACCTGTTGATAATTAGGAACAATTGCGTGAATTAACGGCACTAATCCTGAAAGTGAGCATGACACACCCCTTATCTGTTTTTCAACTCACAAACAACGGAACGTATTTTGATTACTTATTTTGGTCATTGCAACTGCAAGAAGAGTACTCAATTAGCGAGCACCGAATAAACACTGATCGACTGTCGCAAACCGCAAGCTAGAAGGGAAGCAATGCCATATAGCCTAAATACAGAGCCATTATCTTTGCATAAAACCTTGGATTAAACTGCGTCGGAGAATTGACTGCTCGCAACATATTGATCTGCAGAAACGATGACGAGCTTATATTCGGCAATTCACAAAAGAAAACTGAAGATATACCTCTGCTTCTTTTTCCTGAAATAATCAATGGTCAATAATTTCAACGTGAAAAAATGCCTAATAAGTACAGAATCGTTGTCACATAAAAATAATGATAAAATTCGCTGTAACACAAAAACACAATTACCTATGTATAATGACAGTCGATTAAACAGAAGAGCGTTTTAGTTATGTTATAGCCAACCAGCGCCGCCATTGATTCTGCGAAATTTTGGTCACACTTGCCTAAAAGCAGTGCAAATTGGAGCAATTACTCTGATGAATTCGAAGAGTGATTCACTGCAATATTTTACTCTGATTCGGAAAATCGCTTAATATTTTAATTTTTTTTTAATAATGACCAGGAGTTTCATGGAATGAAAAGAGAGAATTGAAATTGACATTATCGAATGCTGCAGGCACTGAAAATTATTTCACATTAAATAAACCACATTGCCTAGCAACTGGGCATGTACTGTTTCCCAGTGCGTATTAATTTAGCTAGCAAGCGTAGATGAGGGTCAAGTGAGTTGCATTGAAAATGCGGTACAGTTAAAGATATAACTAACAGCGAATTTGTTCACCCAGAATAAAACCTTTTAGTGGAGCATATTCACCAAAACTATAAACTTTTCTGCAATGAATATAGCTTTAATCAAATTAAAATAAAAAGTATTCCACATTACGAAGTCTTTGTCTCTTAAGTTATCGTCTGCCATGGGGAGTGTGATGAGAATTGTAATCAAACTTAATGAAATCCTATGTACCTGGGATAAACCCTCACGAATCAAAATTATTTTTATTACTCCCCTCTTTTTCTTTACTGTCAATATCTGAAGTGCTAGCCAAAGAAGTTCTCGGGAAACATATGGGATCTGGAATACGTAAAATTCCGTTCTTTTGTTTCTGCAGTTTGCAAAAATAATACTTCAAGAGCGTCCGTGGCTAATGATGAACACTGTCCGGTCCTCTCATCTAAACAACTGGAGGTGAAAATAACTGGACATTCTCTGTGGGTGATCCGTTCTTCGAAAGGATGAGATGAAATGGCGAATGGAAGGCAGTCAAGTGGGGAGGAGCTAGGTCCGGACGGAGGGAAGACTTCACACCAACATGAGGACAAAATTGAGACCAACGGTTTCCGCACGTTTACCTTCGATCGTTGCGCCGAAACGCCCAAAACCGTTGAGGGGAGTGGGAGAAGAAGAATACAGAGGTGGAGGCGTAGAGAAAGAATGAGAAAGGAGGAAGAGAAGGGTCGGAATTGGCGAGAATTCCATGGGACTGAGCCTTTTAATGGGGCCCGGTGGGTCGATCGGGCTGGTGGAAGCGAGGGTGTTAAAGACTGGAAGTGTTGTGATGGGTTGAGAGGGGTTTATGGGGGAGCCAAAGGACGAGAAATTGGCCAGAAGACGGCGGTGGATTGGTACAGGAAACGACGACCGGCGAGGAATGAACGAGAGCGGAAGGAACAGCGGATCGGATTTGGGGAACGAAGCAACCGACATAGCATGTGGCAAGGTTTGTTAGATAAACGGCCTACATTGGGTATTTATATGAAGCGTCCGCGATTGCATCACAATACGAAATAAAAGGCATGTACATGATTTGACAAAATGATAGTGTAGTTGTATAGGGGTGTTGTGTATGGGAACAGTTATTATTAGAATCCATTGTTTTCCAATTTCATGCATCTCATATTTAATGTACCTATATTCAGTGAACCGAAAGAAATTCGTGGCATTTCAATTGTTCTTTTGGTAACTGAAATAATCTCGATCGCCCTGCACCTACCTTTTCATAAGCTTTAGTTTGATTTTTTGTATTACATGCACATACAGCATTAGGTCCCCGTACACCAGTTACTAAAAATACGTTTTGGAATAACAATTCTAAGAGAAAAAATTACCTGAGAAACACCCCAAATTTCTGAGACTACCAGTACGAATCGTTATGGAGGATTTTAAAAATCACCAGAGGAAATTAGTGGGAAATAAAGGTGACCATAAAGTTTGCTGCCGATCCTTTAGTTTATGCTAAATTATTGCTCAGACTATTATGCTATCCAAGATTCTTGATCTCAAAGTCAATTTAACTAAGAATTCATAGCATCCAATTCTTATGCAACATTACGGCTAACATAGCTGGCTGAAAGAGGCAGAAGAGGGTTTCAAACGAGGTGTGGAATTACGGATGCATCTTTCGCGTTATCGCAATCTATATTGGTAACGCTTACCCCTAAAGTAGCGCAGGGTAAACAATAACTGTCTATAAAATTCGCTCCACTGATGCGATAAGCAATTTGAAGTGCTGCGCGAAAAATGAAGAATGGAGATCACGTTCTCTCTGACTTAAATAAAAAATAACGATAACGCTAGCGCACGACTTATGAAGATCCATGATCGATGCCAAGGTGGCAGGATGATTCATGCATGACAAAGTGTGCTATGCGACCCTAGAGTCCTCTGGATGGCCAATTAACACTTTTGAAGTGAGTAGTGTTGAGAATGCAATGTAGAGGACTCTGATTCAACACAATATAAGTTGATAACACTGTAGTTGTCAACTTAATGTACCTTTATCAATGACCCTGATAGTTATTCATGCATGTTTCGTTCTACGTAAGACTGGAGGAAATGACGGAGGGTTCCAAAATACCGAGACCGGATTTGATTCACTTCATATCAGTCCCTTAATGATGCTACATATTTGACTTTTATTTTGCTCCAAAATTTTGCACGACCGCACACATGTATGACCACAATTCGGATCACAATTTCTTAAATCTCCTGTCCTTGTTCAAGCGTCGTAGTAGAGCGAGTCCGGAGGAAACAGGTGACAGAGGAAAGGAGGTGGAGGAGGAAGAGGTGGTAAGAGAGATAAGGTGAGTGGTCGGAGGAAGCACCGGCCGAAGCTTCCTGTGCGATAACGACGGCAATCATTGGCACAGTGACGTCAGAGCTGGAAGGGGGGAGTGGATGAGGATGCTCCACATTGAGAGTCGGTCGTCATTTGTCTTCATCAGTGACGCCCTTTCGGTTGTCTCCTTCTCGCAAGAGGACCTCCCCCTTTTCCTTTTCCCCCGTGCTTGGCCGTGTCCTCGCCTCCCGTCCGGCCAAGCTTCCTCACACCACTGGGGGCAAGAGTTGCCCTCGGGGGGGCGGGGCGGGCGTGGAGAAGAGGGGCAAGATCGAAAGAGACCGACCGAGTGGAGGGGGGAGGGGAAAAACGGCACACACCCTACGAAAAAGGGAGAGGGAAAAACGTGGGCAGAAAAATACAGTCATTGAAGTCGTTGGCTTTCTACACATCACCGGTAGTCTCAGGAGAGCTGATGTTTTTTTTTTAGAGAGCGCAGCAAAATGCCGTCGCAGGGCTGAGAAAAGCAATTTGGGAAGTACGATACAGTACAAACGGAAGTACAATGGTTACGTGCTCATCTCCATTATTTGAAAGACAAAGAAACTTATTTACACTTGAATACACATTAGCAATAATTTTCATTGGTGAAAGATTTCCTATGCAGTGTTTTGGCAGCAGTGCAAATTCACTGCTCAAGGTTAAGGTGGTGAACAAAGAAATAAACTAAATTGTAATCATGCGTAATTTTTGAGATGATATACACGAGCTTACAGCACAAGATTTATGCCCAAATAAAAAATTCATATTTTTTTAATCAAGTGCTCACTTGTGCAAAAAATATGTGAAATTGAGAAAGTGAAATATTTTTTCTTTATAAAGCTAAAACGGTCTACTGTAGTTAAAACAAGGATGAAATTAAAGAAATAGACAAGGGGTGCAAGCTATTTTAAAGGAAAATATGCCTTAAACTGAATAAAAAAATGGAAAGTATATTTAATATACGCAAATTTAAAGAACTAGCTTTATTTGAGTAAATCAATTACATTAACGTCAGGAGAAAAATACAGCGTTGAAAGTACATGAAAAATATTTACAGTAGAATGGTGAAAATAATGTAGGCATACAGGCCTACGCACGAAGACGTAAGAAGGTTCTATGCTGCGCAGACTATTTGATAGATATTAAAATAAGCGATTTATTATGCTGTTAAAGCTAGTTTATCACAATATCCACTGGTCTCCAAAAGGATAATTCTATGGTAGTTGACAGTTTGCCCTAGAAAGATGCCGTTAACTACATTGTGTCCCATAGATATAGGAAATTACTAAAGGTGGCATCGCAGCTGATTCGTGAATCAAGATTGGCAATTTTCATCAGCACAAAGGGATGAAGTTGTGTTCCCCGCAGTACAGTTAAGAGTAGTAAGATGAATAGAGAATAAGCTCTAAATAACAGTAATATTCTTCAAAAATTCGTTAAATAAACAGTGAAAAGCACAAACCTGTGCAAACAATTTCCTGCAGTAAACTTATCAAAAATTAAATGCATGTTACTATGTTATGTACTTTAATCCAGTGAAATTAAATGCAATAATAGTTCTCTAAGATACACTTAGGAAGATTATTTGAGACCAGCCAGATTAATTTTGTACATATATGGAACTGCACACACGTGAAATCTCGATAAAAGGCCACAGAAAACAAGTTATATGCCGAGAGGTCGGGATTTCCTACGTGCAAATGGTGCTTGTGATCGCCCCATACCTCTTAAGTTTCTAATTGCCTGCGAGGTCCAAAAAACAATTCCCATTTCTGAAAAGGCCCGGGGTTGACTCCAGGCTGCAGATGTGCATTTACATAGGTTTAAATTAGATTTAGAAATTCCATATAGCGAATTAGATATAATCCATATTTAGCTTCAGAACACAAGTTTGGCTCAGATTCATACTAGAAAATGTGAAAACTACTTATTAAAATGTTTATTTATGCTTTATCTCACTTCTGTTGAATTTTAGCGGACACATTTGACAGTTTAATGTAAATATTACAATGGTTTCTTTCTCATTATTGTTGACGTTATGTCACTTACAATCTCTGAATATTAACTTAATTGAGTTACTTGATAACACAGATGACGTTTTGGCCACTTAAGTTTCCCAAAATCTATGAAGGAGGTATGGGGTAGGGAAGGTCTTGTCTTCAAAGGAACCTTTCGAGACTTTTGTTTTATATTTGCCACTCATTTGTGACTACCTCACCCCCTGTTACCCACTCCTTCCCACGGCTCCCACACTTCTTTTCCCCACACGGATTACTTCTGTTGACCAACAATAACCGTCCACTTCCACGTTCTTCCCCTTTCCTCCCTACCCTTCCCCCCATTTTGGTTTTTTCATATATATGTTAGTGCATCCTAGATATGCTCTACCTGACGATGCTGTAGTACAGTGAAACCCGGGTCGTAGTTAAGTTTATTTTTGTGGATTTGGCTCGTGCTTTTTCTTTCAGTGTTATCATGTTTTGTTTCCACTCCATATCGCCTAAATCTTCAGAATACTTTTTCAAACTCGGTATATGAAAGAGCACGTTCTCTTCTTGCTAATCGATCAGAATTATTCCAGGGTGAGGTCACATTCCTCTGGTAGCAACCCTTTAAAGAACCCCTCTCGGCTCAAAAAATTACGCAGTTATCGCACCGCCGAGCGAATTGAATCAGAGAGAGAGAAAGATTCTCCGGGGTGGCTCTGAAGGCGTTAAGTGACCCAAAAATGTAAATAGTACAATCCGAGTTCAAAACCGCCACTTCAAATGCGTCAAAGCACGTCGGCGTGTATTGAGATTAATGAAAGAGGATTTTTGACGAAACGAACAAGCCATAAGTCCAGCCGTTTAACATTTCTGAGCAATTAAAATTTATCAGACGAGCTGAATAAAAAATAAACAAAGATTCGGTGAAAGCTGACAAGCCGGGAAGGAGATGATATATGACTCCCTTCCCTAATGGTCCGTGGAAATCTTCCCGTCGCTTCGGGAGTGGGAGGTTGATTTTGAGAGCGTCAAAAACTTTTCCTCCGCTTGTCCCAAACTACTCGTAACAATGCGAGCGTACGCTCCCGACTTGAAATCGCGCCCGGCCGTCGGGTCCTTTTACCCTCAACCCCGGGAGACCTCCCAAGGAGGCAGAAAAAGACCCTTAACCCTGGGAAACTCCTTGACTGACCCATTTACGTGGGCATCCATCAGATGCATTAAGTACTCTCTCCCTTGGATTCTTTATTGCTGTTTCCCCCACTGAATTTTCACTACCCTGTGCCGTGGAAATGTATTCCCCTCCCCCAGAGACGGGGAGGGGATTTGCAGAAAAAGAACATGGGGATGAAAATTATTTCGCTCCCCGCCAGCGATAGTTTGACGTTCGACCTTCCCCAGCCGTAGCGCTAAGCGCTGTGGAGATTCAATAAGCGCCCTGGGTGGCGGGTGTGTAATCTTCCGAGGAGTCCCTGTAAATGTTGTCTGAGACGACGGCCTGTCATGCGTCGGGTAGTGAAGCTATTAGATACCTTTTTTTATATTTCACTGCTGAATTTGAATCCTTGAACTTCAGGCAGTGATTAACAGAGAGAACTTCCAGGCTCCTCCCATCAGGGCGTTTTTTTTCTCCCTCTCTCTCTCCCCCCCTCTTTCTCTCTGTCGCAACATTACTTTCCGTCAAATCTCACGGGAGCAATCAAGTCGAAAAGTTTCCCTTCAACGAAGTTGTCAGGAGTCAATCAAAGCAAAACACGCGAGCAGCAAAGTCGGCCTCATAAACTCATCCGCTTCAGCGACTTGAAGGGATGTCAGTTAACAACTGCCGCCAGCAGCTGGATGCCGGGGCTGTCCTCGTAGTTGCCCGTCAGTCACTTCCATAAAATTGAGCCTCATCTGCAGGCGTCTCAAGCAGTCGGTTAATTATTGTTTTTGCCATCATCCGCGGCTTTTTATACTCAAAATATTTCCTCATTACTCGATAGGTTTGAGGAACAAAAGAAAGTGTCCATGTGACTGAAGAGCTGTAATCAAACTACCTTTTTCCAATCACCAATCTCGCATTACCTAGTGTTAATTAAAAATATGTGCGTAAAACAATAAAAAAATCATACCTTTTGGCAGAGATATACATCACATAAACAATGAATGGTGCTGAAATAACTTTAAGCTTCAGGAATTACCCCTGACAATTAACCCTATATCGGTCTGCCGATCAATATGATAACTAATAATTACTGCAATGCAGACCTATTGATAGTTTGGTCGTTATAAAGAGAGCTCACATTACAGTAGCGTATCTATGCAACAGGAATCTTTATTGCTCACTCCAAAACCACAATCCCTCTCCGTTGAATCTTTTTTATGGGTGCATGAAAATATATTGTGCCAAATAGAAGCGTAGGAGTAATATTCATGATCCAAATCAATAGAAACACTAGGGTTGTCTCGCAGTAGCTGCATTTCCGGATTTGAATTCTACCACATGACGAATATTGAGGTGGCAAAATCATAGACGAAATTTCAGTCCCAGAATTATCGGCCCATTTCCAAGTTTTTATGGCCTTAATGATTGAGTACACCAAACGTGCATGTCTTGTTTTGAAAAAAAACTTTTTCCGATGGCATAATGGGCGTTTACTTGGAACCGAAATCGCAATTTTGTACAGGAAATCGTTAGTTGGAAACGAAAAAAGAATTATAGTGAAAAAATTAATCTTCTAACCACAATCATTCACTCATAAATCAAAAATTAAAATAAGCAAAAGGTGACGCCCACTGAAAATGCTGCTGTGGTAACATTGACGTCATTTTGCTCCCGTCATTGACTGCTTTTAGGGGAGGGGAAGGGAGTGTAGGGGGATTCTCGGAAGGTCTGCTCGCACAGATGCCGTCGCAATCGCTCCCATTGGCCGAGTCAGCGGTGTCCCCCATTGCGATAAGGCAATGTAGCTTCGCGGGCTCAGTTGTGATTGGACGAAGTCGATATTCGTACGACGTTGCACCAAGCCTACTTTTCCGAAAGGGTTAAAAGAATCAGTTGTTCGCCGCTCATAACTCGGAAAATAATTGACTGATCAAAAAACGGAAAAATACGGGTCTTTTTATTTTACAAAATCTGTCAGATTCGGCAATAAAAAAATATGGTAAACGACCCCATTCGGGAGTACAAGGTAATCATTACACCTTGACCTGCCAAACTAAGACGCAAAAATAATACCGGTTGCCTCGTAGATTCGAGTTCATTCGGGTCGCTGCAACAGTTAGGATAGAACTCGGCCGGAACGGAATTCCAATGCATCGGTCCACAGAGCCGCCCGGGGGTCAATAGCATCGATCGTGAATTATGACTGGTCAGCCGAGGGCACCAATGAGATCATCAGTCACTCCCGGGGAGCAGTATTCGACCTCTCAGATCCAGGCAGGTCCGCCCTACTTCCCCATCCCCTCGTCTATCCATCCTCCGAAATCCCTTGACCCCTCATTGTGACAAATTGCATATTTTTGAATTCAGGGGCCCCTGGGCTCAGGGAGTTGATTTAGTTTGTCACTGGAAGGCATTACGTAGGTGGTGCGATCGTACACCACCATTGTGTGGGAGACGGAGATAGGTGTGGGGATTACCGAGTAGGTGCTGTTAGAGTTCCGACAGTGATAGATTCCCTGTTCAAATCTTGAGCGACTGCAATAATTTATCCAGCAACCTAGTCATCTAATTCAAAGCGGGCGTGGCGAAAATTATCAGAGTACCTGACAATGTTCATTAAAAGTAAATAATGTACTGACGCTCGGAAATGAAAATACACAATCATGCGTAGGGCACACAAATATTTTCCAAACAAAAAAATACCTATATTTTTAAAATAATCACAAGAACCTACTGCATTAATTTCAAGCTTATTTATAACAGGCTTTTTTATAGGATTAGGTAGAAATTTTCATTTAATTACTCCGAATAAGCCATGGTATTAAGGCCAGTTGCTATTTAGTAGCAAATGCTATCACAGGATAATGACAAGTTTTGAGCTCCAACGCCCTATAATGACAATACAGCGAGAATCATGTCCAAAATAATCCAAATAATGCACCTGTGTTGGAGAACCACCATGCAGCGTCGATTATTTCATTTATATTCGATGACTTACATTTAAAATAACGTTCTTTAAAAGCAAAGAAACTAGCTCGAAAAATTGATCAATAGATAATAGATGAAAATTTATGTTTGAGAACACATTGGTACTTGTATGCCACTGGCATGCCCAAATCGCAACGACTAATATCTTTAGTGATTTTCTCATTCCATCATCACTTCTGCTTTTAAGCCTATAAACCTTTGAAATTTTTTGGTGAGATAATAAAAGACATGGCACACATAATTTCGGTTTCAATGGAATACACAATTAAAGGTCCTAAACGCAAATGTGTCTGGCAGGATATGAAAAAGGAAAAGAAATAATTTCTCACATACGCAATTCCCTGATAATTTTTAAGAATAAATTCCATAATCTAGTTACTGCACCAAATAACTAAGACGCATTTGCATAAAAACAACTCTCAAATACCTATATAGGTTATAGCATTTGTTTTTGTTATGCCAGGTCATACTGATGTCCTATTCGGTAAAACCTTAAAATTTTTTAACATAGGAAGCTAGAGCGTCAAATGAAAAACAGTAAGTACTAGATAACAAGAGGACATTTTAACATCTACATCAAAAGCAACATAAAGGTGTGTGGCAGGGGGTGACCACCGCACCAAACACACATTATATATCAAGCATGAAAAAGATTAGTATATATAATAAAATATTTAACCAGTGATTATAAAACTGGGCGCACGAATTATTTACTTTACCCAGCTTGAAATATTTAACTAGCAGTGTGAATACTAAATTAAATCCCATTTTCTCTAAAGACATTTTCCCCCACATTTGAAAATATAGATTAAAGCTTTCTATTATGTTTTTACGTAATAATCGCATGAAAACTCCATTCTATAAAGCAAATAAATATTCCTCGGATTAAATTCATGAAAAATATGCTCAGGATCTTTGAGCATGTGAGTAGAGACGTAGGCAAACAGCAAAAACGAAGCGATGGCATCGTTGATAATCTATTGAAGTTAAAAGAGATTGAGGAAAGCAAAGGCAAGGAGCAGGAGGGGATGAGCAAGGTAGAAGTTAGAGAGATCTTTTGAAATCCCTCACGACCATCACCTCGGTCATGGTCCTCCCCGCAAAAAAAGTTCTACGTCGAGTAAAGTTTTATTTCCGCGACCGGGAATAAAGTTTGGAGACAGCAGCGGAAGGGTTTACTTATTTGGATTGGAGTGCATTGAAGTGGAGAGACGGACGGAAGGGACGGTGAAGAATGTATTTGTCGGTATGCACGTCCCATACGATTCTTTTTCACTCCCTACCTTCAGCAGAGGGCGTCGGCCTCTTCGAGATCTTGACACGTTGATTGGCCGCGCTGAAACTCTCTCATCAAGGGTGGTTGCAATGAATGCAGAAGAGGGGCAGGGAGAAAAAGAGAGAGAGCGAATGGCATTGGGTCACGTCACGTTCCAGCTGAATAACACTACGTTCGTTTCATGTGGATGTGTAACCAATTACCATAGTCCCAAAACTACCAAGCCCTCTCTTTTCTTGCAGCCTTTAAGCCTAAGCAAAAGGATGCGGTAGTGTGGATGAGTGCAGTACTTGAGCGCTGACCTACCACCTTGAAGGCTTTCATTCAAATCCCGGCAGTGGGGATTATTTTTACATTGAATTGAACCAAATTTAACACTGCGATACTGTGTAGAGAACAAAATAATTTGATTTCCATACTGGTGTGGAGCATTAAGCAATGGAGCAATGACGTCCTTCTTTATCTTTGTGATCGCTGAAGTTTTCTTCATTATTTAGAACATACGGATAAGGAAGTTATAAATCAGAATGTTAGTAACAAAAGAAAGGGTACAAAAAGCCACGTGTCAGCCTTATCTTCTTCTTTATGAAAACTTCCAAGAGGATCGCGGTTTTACATCGAAGTCGACGGTATTTTATTTAACTTGTGGAGTGCCCTGCGAACCACCGCGAAGGTGTGTGGAAGGGTGAGGTACAAAAATGCATCAATTATGTGGGAATGAAGTCATCCTCGGGAGTTTAACTGGTTCCAGAAAGCTACGATGCAATAAAAATCATGATAGTGAGTCGATCGTGATGGCATGTATTAGAGAAATGATATCTGATCATGTTGACACACAACAGAGCCCCGACATCCTTAGATGAGGGAGCAGCAGTTAGTACGGAAAAGAAGGTATTGTATTATCCGTCTCATTTTTGGGAATGTAGAAGTAAGCTAGATAGAGTTTTTTTTCTCAATGTATCCGGTATCAAATTTAAAGTAAGGGAACATGGAAATGATGACATCTCACTTAGGAAAGCAATACCCTTCGAATGAATTCTCAAAAGAACAAAGGATGATATAGATGCCATTCATCTTATTTCTGCATATTTGCTTTCAGGAAGCTAATTAAAGGCCCCAGCTTTGCGCTATCAATAATTAAAAGCGTAATTAGCTTTTTGATACTCATTAAAATTTTTGAACATGAACGCAAATATCTGGAGGAATGTGTTTCAAATGAAGTGCTCTTTACGTAAGTAAAACATCAAAGAAGTCCTTAGCAAGGAGAATCCAGCACTGATTCCGGCTAGCTTTAAGCCATAGCACTTAAAACGTATTTATGAAACTTTTACAATAAACTGCAGTTATTTTCCTTCTGCTAGAAAATAGCACAACTTCAATTTCTGAGTGAAAACTAAAAAGCGAAAGTTTGAACGAGGATAATGGCTTTTTGCTTAATGGACAAACATTCACCCAAAATGGAAACTGCCGCACTTAGTAACACATAGTGGGAAGGTATGCGTCCCAAAGGCATTCTTCACACTCGGGACTTGCTAATGGTTTTTGCCGGCTAAGCCTTAACGATTCCAAGTATCCGAATAATATTTATAATGCAGGTTTTCATTGAAATGCGACATTTTCTCTTTCCTGAATGGTTTACTCTCATCGTCCCGAAGTATGAAGTCACACCGTGCGGGGAATTGGATATCATATTTTCAACAGCTCTGGAAGAGTAATGTAATATTGCCCATGGAACTGACACCAGATAACAGAGTACTGCATGATTATGAAGAAGTCTGTATTAGTCGTTAAAAAATAGGATTATCTGAAGAATTATGCGCGCTGGAAAAGGAATATGTGTTAACATAAATGTATCAAGTTACTGAACAACAGATCGGGTGAGCAAGTCACAGCAGTTCACTAATGAGGTGAAAAGGTAATGCAACATATTTTAATGCGCATAACGGGCGTGTTTATAGAAAATATAGGATAGACAATATCTTTGCACTTCAGCGCAATCGACGGTTTAGAGCATGAGAAATTTAGAAGAACATATTTTCTGAAGGTTTAATTGTATCAGCATCTTATGATATACGTATCTTTACGGTAAGCGGATTCTGGTACATTGAACTTATATCCGACTCATGACTGAAAAATTATGTTCTTTAAATATCCTTTCCGATTGCTAATGCCTGGCAGGTGATGTTTTACCCCATGCCACCATACCTTTTTATGTTGGCTTGCATGGCATTATATATATGTAGACGTATCCAATGCGAACATTAAGAGGGCAAATGAATGCCCAAGAGTCTCTTAAGGGAGGGAATTTTTACAGTCTAAGACGAAAAATTAATTAATATAATACTAAATGGATCAATGGTATAAAATATATTTTATACGTATTTCAAACTTAATTAAAACCACATATACCTTCTGGTCACACAGTTATGGCCGTAGTGATAAAGTGGTATTACAGCTGAGAAAATAGTTCTCATTAAAAGGAATGAGTCCTCAGAGCGCTGGCAAATATATTGTCTGCTTTCCTCTCGCTCCTCTGAATCCGCGGTTGAGTTTCATAAGCCGCTGAGTTTGCATAAGCTACAATTTTTACAATGACGCTATTTTCTATTTTCTTTTATATTATTTTTATTGTCTTTTCGACAGTAAAAATAATATACATGCATCTCTAAGGCGATAAAAAATATGCGCGTGAATCGTATGAGCTACCTTATTAAAAGAGAACTGCACCGTAATTAAAAACCTAAAATAACGCGAACTACAAGCATACATGATGAAATAATACATGGGAATATGTAGCTTCTGAGCATGATAAATATATCAGTTAATATTGTAAATGCTTTTTTTTAATATCATACGAAAATATTGCACGACTGGCAAATACACGGCAGCAAAGACCTGTCGTTAGAGAATATATGGGGGAAATAGAAGGTAGCAACTGGGTTCATACTTAAAGTTATTTTAAGTATTCGTTTTTTTAGAAGTATCATTTCAAAACATGCATGATAAGTGCTTATTTCCACGATAAGGTACCTAACCTAACCAAAATAACCTACATTAACCCAACCTAAACCTAACCTAAAACCTAAAAGCATTCCGGCACAATTAATAACCGGTAATATTTTTTAGCCATGGATAACAGTCTAATATCTTTTTAGCCATTGAAAATAGTGTACTAAAATGTGGTTACATATTTAAAAGATTTTGGCTGTATATCATAAAACAACTTGAATGGAATCAAAGATTTCATGTGATCAAAGGAAAAATCTCTTTTGAATCAAACATAATGATGAAAGTGAATTATAGAGTTATTACTGGAACACAGACAATCAACACTCGTAAAGTGCTCAATCATTCACTGATTTGCAAAACTATATTTGTTAATTTTAATACCGTCCGGTTGTGTTTATTATTTAGTGCTTTCTTTTGATCGTTTCCATGAAACTATATAGTGGAAGCACCTCTAGCTAACTTTTATTTTCAATTTTCCCACTTAAAGCTTATTATGAAATACGATACACATCGTATTTTAATGTTGTTACCTATTTCCCGCGAGATCAAAAGTGAAAGGTTTGTCACGACCCGAAGAGAACATGATACCCTACACGTATAGGATCAATAATCACTCTTTAGTATGGAATATTTATGACATCATATATTGAAAGGTAATGACGGTAAACAGGCGATAATTATAGACAAAAAATGAGTGCTTTAATTTTAAGCGCTTAAAAAACCTATGAATGTCCATTATCGTTACGTCCAACATAATATTATTAGTGATTAATTATATGATATTTCATGGAATATATCTGATCGAGTATTTTCCAAGAACCCTTGAATCTGAAATCTCTTAAGCCTCGTTCCATTTTCCTCTAAGGGAGAGTGAATGTGCATTTTTAGAGAGCGCCTAAAAAAGGAGGTTGGCTCGCGAATGCTTGAGTCAAGTTGTCTGAGGAATCTTATTCATTTAAGTACGAGTATATGCCTGCTACGTGATCCTTACTTCACAAAGATAATTACCTAAGCAATTGAAAATCATTAGTATCACAAGAAATACGATGGAAAGTCGAAGGATTTATTTTTTATGAAATTTTAAATCAGCTGGACGATGGAGTCGATTCAGCATTTACGTTAAAGAAATAAATTCATGTACTCAATGAATTTCCTAATGTATAACACCATAATATTACTATCAAACGTTATGTTATAATATTTTTCTGAAATACGCTTTAATATCTCATTAGTAATGATATTATTCATACACCATGCATTTTGGCTAGAGTGACAGCAGCGCCACTTGAAGACAACTAACGCATTTCGGGTGCTATAAGCGCAGACATTGGTGGATTTAGTGAAAAATATGGTGGGTTGATGCCTTTTTTTTCATGTGATTTTATTTCTTGTGAAATTACGCATAGAATATCAGTTTTTTGCAAAAATGACATGACACTATGGTATTTTTAAACGTTATATTCCCATGTGACGGCCATCCTCGCCGTTAATCGTATGTAATTTCAAATGCAATTTGTGGAAAAAGGAGTATGGGTTGGTGTAATTATCTTTACTTTTTAGATAGAGGAACTTTAGTTCTATAAGTGCTGAAAATATAAAAAAAGGACATGACTTTCACTTTTCGGATCAACCTCCTTTTAGTACAAGAGAAAAACAGCGGGCGATAATAAAAAATTGTGGAATTTAGCAGACGATTTGCGGAGGACCGAACCACGAATTTAGAATACTAGAGCATCGCAAAAACACGGACGGACGGACGACCGTCCACATTTTCCCTTACCCTGAGGCTCTCCCGCCCTCCCATCCACTTCCCCAACTCCCATCAGGGCAAAAACAACATACCGTCGGGCTCAATCTATATAGGTGACCGCACCGAGTGGGTTTACACCGTCCGACCTCGACCTGCCGTCTCCGGATAAAACGGAATGCCCCGAGGAAAGCGAAAACGCGGTGCGGCCGAAGGGTCCCGCAC
Organism: Platycnemis pennipes; assembly: GCA_933228895.1. Classification (NCBI taxonomy): domain Eukaryota; kingdom Metazoa; phylum Arthropoda; class Insecta; order Odonata; family Platycnemididae; genus Platycnemis; species Platycnemis pennipes. The sequence continues at coordinate 112,208,481 of OW121848.1, read as the reverse complement.
GTTTGCGTGAGTGTTTTGGGAGAGCGCACTCGAGATTAGCTCCGGGGGCCAGAACGAGGAGATACGGTGGTAAGGGGTTTTCGGAGATGCCGTTGGGCGGACAGGGGGGAGAGACGGAGAGAGGGGATTGGATACTCGGAAACTACCGTTCCACACAACAAGGGAGCCACCCACTCCCAACGTTTCTTGCCCCATCTCGTCTCCCTGTCCTTATCTCTTCCACCCTCGTTGCCCACTTCGTCCGTGGCCGGCGAGGGAAGGGATGTAAATGGTTAAAAGGAGAGCGAGGGCGGTTAAAAAGGTCGTCCGCCTCCTCAGTATTCTGAGGAAGGTGGGAGACCGGCGCCTAAGAGATGGTTTCCCTCGAATGGGCCGAGGTAACTTGGAGCTACCGGCGAAGGGTTAGTAGAGGAATTAATTCGGACCCATCTCCATTCTTACCCACCAACTTGCTAAAAATCTTCCACGCACATGGACAGCGTGGGCGAACGACGGACAATTTCTTCAACTCCCTTCAAGCGTTCTGCAATCATTGAGTGCATAAATAGCCAAGTGAAAGTAACGGCGAGCATATGCAGTTATGGTGACGAATATATTTTCCAGCAAATTGTCTTAAATTGGACCAAAGAGAGGAATGCAGCAACAGAAGTACCCTACAAAATGCACGCGGAATGCAGGAGTATCCTACTGAAATAACTGATTTCCTCTAAAATAATATAGGTTTTCTGATGAAAACTAAGATGCAAAGATTCCTTCATATTTCTCTTTAAACAATCTCCTTTTCAGCAGATTGCTATTCTTCTCAAAGCCTCTAGCAATGTTATTTTTCGGAAACTAAAAAGCAGCATTTTTATGAGCTATATCCATCCACTTTCCCCAAAATCCATGAATTTTCAAGCTAAATTGTACAAAACAAACTCTATAACTTCTACTGCTGCAAATGCACACGTTCTGTTTTGGCTTAGTACAAAAAAGTGAAGTGCATTTCATTTTATCGGGACAACTACTGAAATGGTGATCTTTTAGTAGAATTGATTGGGATTGTATGATAGCTTCACCATTTTTTATGAACTCTTAATGCTCGCGTTTGAGTAGGTAAAGGAATAGCCATAGTTTTCAGTGGAATTTTTCTTTCTGCTTTAGTGCCGAGTTGAGGGCACTTAAAATTTAAGTAATCCGTCCATCGTGTGGGACCATAAGCTGTGGACCACTCGAGGGCTTTCGCTGAGAGCAGGCTAATACCAACGCCAAGTTTCTCTCCAACTTTCTTCCTTTCTACAACAATCTCATCCAAACACCTCCTCTCCAGTTTTCAAGTGTCTGTAAGAGCGAGGAAGGTTTTAAACTCCAAAACTGCAAAAAGAGGGTTCCAGGGAGTCATATTACCTTTCTCCATGCTACCTCTCTCAAAGAAGAAGGTCGCGACTTACTCGGTATGGTGTATTGTCACCTCTGCGCTTCTTCAGATGGACAAGAAAATGTGAGAGAATGGAAGCGACACAAACTGAAAGGCGGATTCATAAATTTCATTTCCTCGAGTACTGAACAGGTACAAATATGAAAACCAAGCAAAACAATTAAAAATGATTGTTTTGCTAATTCAAGTAATAAACTATAATAAAAATCAAAGTTCGAAGCTTCCACATAATGGATTAAGTTTTATTATATTCCTTAGTGTAGATGTTTATGATGATAGTTTAGGTAGATGGTGCTGATGTATCCGTCTGCTGACCACCCTGAAATCCACCTCGAAGGTGTGTGGTGGGGGGTGAGTTATCACCAAATATACAGTACGTACATGAAATGAAGTTTACTTATACTACGTAAATAAAAAGAGATTTCTATTAATATTCATAGTATCATATAATGTAGTGCAAGATTGGTACTTAGTTGACCATGAAATAAACACTTGGTTATAAAAATCCACAGTTATATTTTATATCCGATAGATTTCGATGCTAACAGAGTCATTCTCAAGGTACTTGCAATCGATCGGACGCTAGGTCTTTTTATCATGTTCAACAGCCGCAACTTCCACAAAGTGACACCAAGCTCCATTCATTTAACATGATTGTGTCGATTTAACCCCTAGCACACACCTTAGAGATAGCTCGAAGATAAATCTTTACGTGTATATGAATGCACGATGATATAGACCGTCGCTTCCACACCGTCGCTTAACTTAGGTACCTCCTTCTAATGCTGTATCCTTCTCTACTCCTCTCTCTCTCTCCTTCTCTCTATCTATCTAACTTCTTCTATAAGTCCCTGGTATTAGCAAACATTCCACCGCAACTCATCTCAGCGGAATTGGTTCTCCACTCTTATGGCAACGAAACCTACTCGGATCGAAGAAATGGTCCGAGGGTGGAGGGGAGGGGGAGAGGGTGCGGAGGGGTATTGTTGAGAGAGAGGGTTATGGAGTAGGGAGGGGGGGAGAGGAGGGTCCGCGTGAGGAGAGAAGTGGATGAAGAAAAGCGTCGGGAGGATTAGAACGAAGCTTGAGGAAGAGAGATCGGAAGGAAAAGGTATGGCTATAGGTTTGGTCGTGCAGGGAATGCTTTCGCAGGTGAAAAAACTTGAGAGAGAAACTGATCTTACTGTAGATCGAGATAGAAGGATAGTGGGGAAGAGACAGAAAAGATTGCAGTTAGGTTACTTAGGAAAACAATATTGTGGATTTTGACGTAGAAATTAGAATGGAGTGATTTTTAGCGTGCACATGTTTTAACACAACAAAATCATACATTTTAAAAGAAAAAAAAGTTAAGATTACTAATTACTTACTTATTAATTACTAATCCATATCTAGTTCACTACTTTCTTTGTACTAGAATTTCAGTCGCAGTTTATCCAGTGTTTTACGTATCTCTTCTCTGCATGGCAGAAAGTGTAAACTCAATCTTTTTATTTTATAGCGCAAGCCTCGTGATGGTTGACAGGTTTAGGGCGAAGGAGGTAAAATATTCCGTTGGTTACAGACTTGTTTTAAGGAAAGGCTGCAAGGTGTACGTCCAATGACGAGGGTGTTGTGAAATTGCAATGCTCTCCACATGGTATTTAAGGCGGAGATCCAATGCAATATCTATCAGAATTGACTTCGTACCAAAGGGGCCTAAATATTCTTCTCATCTCATCCCATCAATTGCCAGCCGTAATTAAACTTGTTCTGATCCATTATCTTCAAGAAAAGAAAAATTTGTGGTTCTCACTCAGTGGTGGAATCTTGCTGGAGAAAACTTAATATTTACCCTTCGAATGGTATGTATTTGAGTATTGATTATAAAGTGGTAATAGAAAAATATTAGGGTAAATTTTCTTGAAAACAGCTCACAACCATTGTTTCAACGGAAAAATTGAGATTTAGCTGGTACTAAGTGACTTGAATAAGTTTGATTTAGTTGATGTTCAATAAGTAATGCCTGTGGAAATTTGAGAAAGTAGAAGAGAACTTGACTTCATATCTATGAAAGAAGAATAGAGAATAAGCACAATCTGCAACTGAAACGGTAACTCATGGGAACTGTCGTCGCATACAAGTCGTTAATGGTGAAATTAACTAGAACTTAGTGAAAAGACAAAATGCCGTATTTTAATTAAGACTAGAAAAATGAAATCACTGAAGTAATCAAGCTACGGCAATAATACTAGCTACTTTCATGACTTGTTCCAGATGGCTATCTGCAAACGTTTTATTTTAACATAGGGGCGACAAAATCCTCAAAATGTTTCCTTCCTCGGGTAAAAAATGCAATAAAACCCCAAAATCACTGAAGGAGAATACGAAAAAATGGCAGTTAACTTAAAAACAGTGTTGGACGCAGTCGAAAAAGTAAAATTTATGGTAGTATATTCGTAATTCCATATGGTTCTGGGCTTAATGTGACATTTTTTTTGGCAGAACGCCAAAGATTTTATGGCCCGTAGGAAAGTGTTCCTGTTCTAATGGTGACATCCTCCGGCTAAAAGGAAAAAAATACTAAAAGCCGCAGCCAAGCTTAAAACTTATACATCTCAATAGAAATTTTGTAAATAAATTGCCAGCATATTTTATCAAGCATGTGGCAGCGAGAAAGTACCAGGAATACAATTAAAATCATTACAAATGAGTTACGATTAGTGGAACGAACGGTTAATGGCAGTGAAATAAGAACATGAAAGATTCGTTTTATTTTCTTTACATGAAAAAAGGTTATTTAATTCAAAAATTCAAAATATTTATTAATCAAATAATCGAACTAATGTTAAATAATCGAATAAAATATGAAATTCGTAGGATTGCATTAAAAACGTTTATTTTTCATTTTTTGGAAAACGACACTCTACCGAAGGCACTAGTTAGTCAAAGTGCGCAAAAGTTGAATACGGTTGCTCAAGACAAGCAAATTTAAGGTATTTCCGACCCCAATTATTTCCATAGGGTTTTGTTTCCCCTAGTCACTTCTCTTTTTCTCCAAAATCCTCATTCTCCCAGGATAGAAGCTGGCTGTGACCATGCTCTAAATTGCGGATAAATATCGATCCAGTAATTCCGTCTTGAAAGTAAGTAAATAAAAAATTGCGAGTTTCACTTCATCCGCGGGATGTTATTTTAAGTCCAGCATGGAAACTCTCTCGAACACCACTCAACACCCACCTTGACAAAACACGAACGCTACTCTCCACCCTTATATATCTGCCCAAAATGATCCACACTTCCTTCCCATTTAACTAACTAGCAAGGCACCTTGTCACTCAGAGACGCCGAACACGAACCGTACGGATAAAAACCGAGACCGCTTCAAAAGCCTCTCCTCCTCCACACTCCCTCGTTCCGATCCTGCCAACTCTCCCCCCCTTCAGGAGTTGGGAGCTGTCAGAGGCAAATGGATCGCATCACGGAAAAATATAAGATGGGATGTGTCGGGAGCATCAAATCGACGGACCATTCGCTACCCTTAGGGTTGAAGAGGTCAAAAATGAGAGAAAAATCGAGCCAGGGAAACCGATTACAAAATGAAAATGTGGACTCGAGTACTGCAGGGCGCAATTCAAAGGGAAAGATTCTCGGAGGGGTAGGGGAAGCAAAGCTTTCCTTGCGTGGTCGAGCCCACTCACTGGCTATTAGCGGCAATAGAGCCGATCAATCAAGCTGGAGAAACGTCTGGCAAGTCTTTTATGTACCTCACTTTGAGATGTGATTGCTGGAGTTACCGAGAGAGTGTGCCTTTAAGCCAATCGTGCAACGGGCATGCCCCTGTTCAACCGCAGTGCCAATGCAGTAATTTCTTGAGAGGCAAAATTGATGAATTCAAGAGTAAGACGATAAAAAAGGAAAGTCGGCTTAGTGTCCGAATCGAGGATACAAAGGATAGTGTTGGACTCGAAAATATTATTTTTGCCCAAAGACTAATGAAGAAGGATTTTTTACGCACGAATAAGATCGTGACTCGCTGTCGTGGAATCTGGTGATATCTAATTGCGCGGCATGCGAACTCCACCCGAAAATAGATAAGAAAATATGTAATTATCGTTCAAAAAATATCTTTTGGGCCACTTTCTCTCTCTCTCTCTCTCCATAATTTCCTACGCTACACACAGGTTGCTTATTTAGGCAAAAATTTGTTTTACAGACGTAGGCGTTAACGTATATTTTATATAATTCATTTAAAATGCTCATATTTGGTAATAGTAGACTTGAAAATACATTATTAGGAACGATGAATAATTTGAGAAATCCAATATGTAATACAAATTTAGATAGATCCTTTAAAATCGGGGTTTCCATTCCGAAGGTTATAGTTCGTACCTCAGCTTTGTTAGAGATTTTTCATTGGTGTATTGGTCCCTGCTTAGTAATTTGTTACATTAAACCATGGGCCTAAAGTGTCTTCCGATAAAAGAACGCTAGTGCCGACTCCAAAATTGTCTCCTTTATCCTCTCAAAGAAAAATCTCTGCCTCTACCCATTTAAGAACCTATTATTAAATAGCTCACATAATTTTAGCTATTGGCAATCTCCCCAGTATAAATACTATTAATACAACTTCAAAATAGAAGCCGTACCATCAAAGTCGATCCCCTGACGGAAAACATAGATTAAACGTTGGGAATCAAGTGTTTGGATTTAAATTTATCAATCTCAATAGTATTAATATTTTAAGGCATTTGTTTTCTCCGAAAATGTATTTTCTTTCTTTGACGCAGCAACGAAATGCCTATCCTAACATGGAGTAATCTACTCAATCGTTCCCTGCGTTCTACATTCCGAGACATGCTTTGAACATTTAATGGCTTACTGGTGAAATTTACGAGTTAAAACGCTCGGCGCCCGAATAAAAAAAATTCCTTCCGGTCAAGTTTCTCGGCCACCGCTTATGCCTCGGTTATTAGGCGGTACGGAACGGAGGGACGAAGGACAATCAGCTGCGGAGGGGCAAAAAAAGAGGAGGGATAGGGCAGGACATAACGAGAGGTAATTAGTGGGAATACGGGGTACGGGGTCAGGTAGAGGAGAGGGTGTGGTGTGGGAGGGGGATGGGACACCATAATAAGGGGTGAGGGTGATGGAGGGGGTGGAATCGTAGAAGGGGAGTGAACGTAAGTAGGTGTACTCTTCACCCTCCCCCTCAGCCCTTCATCCCCCCCCCCTCCGTCACCTAATCCCTAAAATGACTAAAATGAGGTCAGGGCCGAGAGCCATTCCCCAAAACGGGAATATTTGTCCGCAAAATGCGGCGCAGTTTGAACTGGGACCTCGGACTCCTCTCCGAAAAATTCTTCTCTACAACTCATGCGTCTCTTCGTTCTATTTCCTTCATCGGTATTGCATGCATGATTTAGTATTAGGTGCTCCACAATTAAAGTAATTTGGGAGGTATGAGCAAAACCAATCGAACACTGGGCCTTAATGCTTGGGCAGGATGTTCTCGAGTATGTAGATATTCAGTTATGATATAAGTCGGCAAATCGATTAAAATATCTGACAATGAGTTTAAGTTCTCCAAAGTCACATGTTTTGGCCATCAAACACCAAGGACATGCAACAGAAGTTATAAAATGCAAATCAATTACAATTCACGAGCAAGTAGTATGTCTGAAAGTCATATTGCTAACATTATTGTTCACCGCCCTAATGCACAAAAAAATAAAGCTGAAGTCGGTACTGGATTCTAAATTCTTTAATTTGTCATACCAGAACATTACCTACTTGAGTCTAGAGCTGGTAAGGTATTTATCTACGAGTAGCACACAAACCATGAACCAGCATACAAACGGAAATTCAACGCCCAAGAGACAGATTGAAATTGTAGACTATGGACGTGGAATATGGAAAAATAGAAGGATGTAGCTAACGGACCAAGGGTGGAGACAAAGGATGAGAGAAGAGAAAGCCGTTAATATATGTACCTCATTTCTGTTAGTAAGTCTTCCGAACAAATGTCCCCACTCTTTTCAACGAGCATGTTGAAACTTTTTTCATAACTCTTGCGAAGGAGAGGCGCTTACGAGATGAAGCTCAATTGAAGATTTCAGAAGTGGGGTATGAAATAAATATTTTCATTATAACAATACTCTATTTCAGGGTCATAAGAGCAACTTAACTGGCTCAATTCTGTGTCAATGAGCAGAAAAATATTTAGCATTATGTCCTTACAGAATGCTGAAAGACAACCTTCATTAAAATTTACGGCTCGCAAGAGATAATAAATGGACAAGACCTATTCTATAGCTCACAGCTAACCTATTCTATACACAGAATAACCTATTCTATAGCTCACAGCGTAGGACGAATATGCTATCGAGTACAAAATATATTACCCTAGATAGTGAGGTATAACTTTGCTGATTCTAAGGAATGCATTACTCGAAACAATTTACGCAATAATTAACACAGGTGGCGAGGTAATAATGAAAAAAGTCATTGCTGTTGCCGAACAGCTTAACACAGCACTACGAAAATTAGAGCATGAAATAAACAGTGTGAACTCTAATATCAAAGAAGAATCTTGTGGCTAAAACAATTAAGCGGCAAATCGCAGAATAATTTCCCCTTAACGTTTCCCTTAACGTTTCGTGAGTGAAGGTAACCTATTTATCCCGTACTCCGACTGTAAACACATATAAGCCATCAAATTATTTAAGACCTTGAGCGAAACTAATATACTCTTTCGGTCATGACAAAGATAATCCCCTCGCCTTCCGTGTGCCAGACTTCAAAGAGCATATCTGATCCAAAGAAAAGTTCAGGGAAAGGCTTTCCGCTCCTCCGTCAAGATTTACCACGAAGTTAAGAACTCAAGGTGGAAAACGCAAAGACAACAAACCCTATCAGGTGTAAGGATACAATACAGAGCATGCAACCCTCCTTGGATTGAAATTCAGTGGCTCGAAGGGGATCGGTTCGAGTAAAAGGGTGCGAAAAGAAGACTTTGTTGGAAGAAGTTGGAGCCCGAGTCAAAAATCTCTAATTGGAGGACCATCCCAGAGACCCTTTCCGTGTCATTGGATCAGGGGAACAAAATATGCACCATTATTATGCTAAAATATTGGAACCGAAATTATCGCCAGTAGGAAGATAATCACTAAGAGTATTAAGGGAATATTACTGCTAAGCTATCTATAGTTTGTAACGTAACAATTAGGCTCCCATGTGAGCTCGCGTCGGCGGATTAACAATGCTGTAAATAAACAAGGGAGTTAAGAGCAAGCACGCGAGCGAGACAGACGCGTCGGAGAGAGGTAGGCCCGAGAACCCACGAGAAAGAAGGACGCGTCGGCGTATAAGATCGGGACTAATAAGACGGGACGCTCGAGAGAAGGACACATCGGGAGGATTAAGGAGCAGAGGCGAGGAAAGGTGATCGACGGAGAGGTGCAGGCGAAGTATCACGGGGAAGGTGTCGGCGGCAGTTTGACGCGGCACTCCGGCCCGATCTCACAGAGGGAGGTCCAGACCCACCAATCACGATAAGTGTAAAAGGGATCGGAACAATTAACATTTCATTCTTACGCCCATTTCATAAGATTGTTGAGAAATTGTGACCCACCAATCACGATAAGTGTAAAAGGGATCGGAACAATTAACATTTCATTCTTACGCCCATTTCATAAGATTGTTGAGAAATTGTTAATTGGTTAATATAAATGTGTTTTGTATCAGATATATAAATTGGGCCCAATTCTTGATTTCAAAGGAATTAAATGTATCAATTGAGTGCATGTGTAATATGAGTGGTATTCTTTAATCAATTGAAAATCTTGTTGCCTGTATTTTATATGCATGTATTGTAAGTGCGTGTGTGAGATAAGGAAAGTTGAAGTAACCGGCGGAAGAAAAAGAGAAGGGTGAGAGGGTTACAAGTTGTTAAGCAATATGGCTGATAAGAAAGAGGCGTCCAAGATACCTTAGTAGTTTGATTTGGGGAAGGTTTTCAATGCAATTCGGCAAGATTTGTGCACGGATGTCATGTCAACTATAATACCGTATCCAGTCTATCATAGAATATGAAATGGAAATCATTATCAGAAAGTGATTCTATGCTTAACCTCTTAAGTATACGCCAAGACAGTAAATTTACTAAAGATGTTAAAAGTATGGAGCTAAAATTGTTGGTAAAGTAGGATGTGAAAATCAAATTAGAGAAATTGGTTACCGAAACGAGAAATTTACAATATCTTTCTTTACTCACACTATTAGAAATATATGAATATTTGTAAATGTATTCAATTCTAAATGTAAAAGAGGTTCAAGGTTTTCCTCTTTATTCCTATTCTTATTTGCCTCTCTATTTCCTGTATTTTTTTAAATTGTATTGGTTCAACTGGAATAGAAGTAATTTTACTACTTTAAGTATGACAGATAAAACATTTTTGTTTAAGGGTGTCACCCCTGTTACGCAGTTTTGCGATGGATTGTTGGGTTTCCTGTGCGTGAAACTTTGATAGGATAAAAAGAAACAAAAGGAAGAAATGGATTAGGTGTACACCATGGACTACTGGAATAGGTAATAAATGAATAGTTTGGAGTGTTCGATTACGATGGTTTATTGACTGCTGCAAATGGAATAGAACGTCCGGGAAAAGACGAAAAGTGAGGAAAAGGATTAACTTTGTAAATATTATAAAATAAGGCAGAATTTATCTTGCCCGAAAAGAAAATAATTGAAAAAAAGAGAAATATTTAGAAGTGTCGAAGGAGAAAAGCGAAGAAAAAGAGATGCATCCCAAGTCCTCATACTGTGGTGGTAATTTTGTTTCCTATGGTGGAATGACTCCACCAAGTCAAATTGAAAACGCTTGTCTATACGAGAGTGGAGGAGATCAGTGAAAACCTAGTCTAATCGCTAGAATACTACTAAACCTAACACTGGGCAACAAAACTATTCGGGAAGAGCAAGCTAGTTAGTCACAGAAGACAGCGACAGCGCGCCGACCCAATGCATGGATGCTGCGTTAGTCAGTTTTCGACGTCGTCTTATATAACCTCAGTAGTTGAATCTCTTAAATACCAAGCCTACTACCCCTACGAACAAACCAATCACCAAATTGATCGATTCCTAATAGTTCGTGGAGGAGGAATGGGGTATTCAAGTGGTCGCCGACAGAATAGAGAACAAGAACATGAAATAGAGGAGTCCTATTTCAAACGAAGGGAATGAAAAATGCGAGAGCGCTTCAACTAAGCCATCGACTCTCGCGTCCGTCGGCAGACGCAGGGGGAACGAGGCACCTGATGCAAGTCGCCACTCTCAGCAGTGCTTCCTACCATGGGAGAGGTAGGTCGAACTACATGCTACCCCCTCAGGCACTCCTTCCGTCGATGGAGTTCACGGGTAATAAAAGCGTCTCGGTTGGAGGAGCGGGGAGGTAAAAGGTAGGTGGCACCGTATGTGACGAAAATCGAGGGCGGAGCAAATGAAGGTTGGAGGTGGGAAGGGAATGAAGTTGAGAGCAGTTCTGGCAGGAGAGATCGGAGAACTATCGCGTCGACAGGGGGTCAGAGAGAGGGGTCAGTTAAAGGCGTGGAGAAGGGATCTGGGACGGCAAGTCGGATGAGTCTTTCATCACGCTTGATTTTGAACGCGTTCGCGACATCATTCAAGGATTTGGGTCCTCAGTTCGCTAAAATATCATCTGAAGGCTATCCAAGTCCAAAGACGAACTTTTTTTTCGGCGAGGAAATGAAGAATTCTCCTATGAATGGCTTCCCGGCAATGAAGGAAGAATACACAATTATCAAAATTCCAGCGATAACTTTCCAATGTGGAGTTGCTATACCAAGCGGAATGATTTCTCAGGAGATTCGTTCATAATACAAATTCAAAATGAACGTTAAAATCAAAACCGATACCGATTTATCACTTAAGGTGTGCGGAAGACGCGGAAGGGTAAAAAATTGCCAAATTAAACGAAATGCGTAAAACTTATCACGAATATATATTGTTATTTAAATTTCATTTAAACGGATTTATTATTTCTAAACTCTTACACTGATTGACGTGCTACATAAATTATTATATTAAGCACACATCCGAACCCTTTCGCTCTGATAATCCCTTGATGTAATAATAATATGAAAACTAAACGAATAAATAAGAATAAATAAACGGACAAAATAATATTTTGCGTTAGTAAATGACTACAGCGGCATCTGAGATCACCATTATAAATGCATCAGTTGATTGCATGAGCGTGATGGAAGACGACTACATATATGAAAGAAGCAGGATATGCAGTTTCTCTTTGAGGAATATTTGAGTTAATGCACGGAATAGAGCCTACATTAGAGAAACAATATCTGAAGCCTGAAGATCTGAAAAACGCATACAATATATTAGCAGCAGTATGCATCAAACCAGTAGGATGTAAGCTAGAGGTAGGAGGGTGTTCTTCATATAATGTCACACTGTTTCTATCATTGAGTAGAGTTTGTAGCGATAACATCGGGTTTGAAGTCACCAACTCTATGATTGCTTAGCAGTTGGTGATGTATGCTTAATGTGGATACAACCTTACCACGCAATCATGCATGGGCTTGTAGGGTACATAAGATATTGTTGAAGCCACCGAGGCACATAATTGAATATTCTGAGCAAGGAAATGCATCCTACGAAACACTGTGAACTCTACTGGCGGGAAGCAGACCTCTCTACATAGCGAAACAATCTGCAGGTCTGCAGGTTCATCTCTTCAATAAACTCTTGCTCAGGGCGATGAACATATTTTCCTTCCATTTTCACGCCAATTGAGGAACAGCTATCAAATCAGCCAAGGAAACGGCACAGGATAACTATAACAGGATACCATGTGTGAAATTTTCATCAAAATATGGAGAGAGAAACCATAATTATCACGAATGCTCAACTATGGAGAGTTTCCTAAATTGTGCCTAGCACGTTAAATATAATAACACATAATTACCAATTGTCCTCTCTCTCCAACTGTATTCCTTCCATCGTATCCACATTTTAGAAAAGGAAACTAGCACTATTAAATATAAGCGTTAATTCACACAGATACAATGTTTACTTACGTACCTTGTTACCATATTCGAATTAAACATCAACAGTATTTTTGCTAAAATGATAACGATATTCTCAGGAGATCCAAATGTTTAGAATTAATTTCTGGTTAATAGTTATTTCACGGCACAAGACATCGTTAAAGGATCTTTCACAATGAAAGTATTATTTTCACATTCCACGGTTTAAATTTATACCAGTATCTTTGATGCACAAACTGTGCAATGTTCATGTCATTAGAGCTGATAAGGACAACTCTTAGGCGTTTACCTGAGGAAATAATGCACAGAACACTGATAATAAAGCAGAGAAAGGAAAAGATATCATTTCTGCGTGATACATGTAATATCACTACAATCTCGTTGCGATAACAATCTCATGACTCGTACCTGAAATAATTGAACAAGAGTCTTCACTACACACAATGCTAAGCCATACTTGAAATTACTTACTGCGTTTAAAGGAACCGAACTAAATCACTGTCATTGAATTACGTCGAAACGTGAAGACAAGACTTTCGTCGGCAATCAAAAAATGTAGTTCGGCCAGAATATCTTCTGAGCTATGGAATATTTGGGTACGAGACTCGATCAAGTGGCCAATGCCATCACAGAGTTGCGGGAAACAACTGCGGAGAGGAAAAATAATTCCTCAACCTCGGGCCGAGGGTGGCGAAGGAACACGGGGAACTGACACACGATGTGTCGAGCGGCAAAGGTCTGCGTACTGAACGGGAAGCGTCCCGGGAGGATAGAGAGAGAGAGAGGGAAGACGATGATAAAGAAAAGAGGGAAGAGGGAAATTGGTAGAGGGGAAGAGTTTTGAAAGAGAGAAACGCCTGGCACTCTTTCTCCGTATCCATACAGCGTGCTTTTAAGAGCTTTGACGATCGCATTAAAACGTCACCCCATAAAACCGGTGATTAAACACCTCCCATCCCTCTCAACCCTTACTCCATCCCTCGGATCGAATCGCAGTCTGAATGCACACCCTCTCCCCTACCATTCCCATCCAATGCAAAGGAGGGGAGAAGGGGGGGTGGGGCAATTAAATTTTTTGTGAGTAAAAAAACGAACGAAGTCAATTTCCGAATGTTTTTCCCTCTCTCATCCTCCCTCTTCGCGAACGCGTTAAAATGAATGGCGAGTGGATTGTTGGGTGGGCGGAAGGGAATAAAAGAGTCGAATGTTACGAAACGGCATTTCGCTTCCATTAAGGAAAGTGTTTCGGGGGCGGGGGGAGAAAAAAGGCGAGGGAGTCGCTCATTTTACTCGTTCCCCCCTCCCTCTCTCTCTCTCTCTCTCTCTCTGTTGAATTCCCACTTCTCCATGCTCTTGAAGTGCGATGCCATTTGTGTGAGGCCCAAGCTCGAAGGATTGTTGCGAGCGACTGTCTCTCTTTGATTCACCCTCCCTCTCTTCTCCCTCTTTTGACCCGCGTCCCATTTTCGAGTTACGCGGTCCCGCGGTGGCGAGTTCTGGAATTCTCACCCTCTCGGAAATGTGGAGGGACAGAGGGCTCTCCGAAATGGTTCAAAGGGTCCCCGTGGAGAAGTCGATTAGCATCAATCACGGCGGAGGTCGTTAAAAATCGCTGCGAGCTTCCCAGCGAGTGGGGAAGGGAATGAACCACCCTCTCGATAAGGGGTGTCATTTCCACACTCTCATTACCGGAGCTCAAGCTGCGTGTTCATGTGGAGCCGGAGTTTTCCAGGAAAAGAACCGTACCTACCATTCGGATTTATCCTGGTTTTCATCCCAAACATTGTGAAATATATTCGAATCGAAGGAACATGCGACTCGAACGAGATTGTAAATCGCGTCGGTGGATGAAATTAATCGACCTAGTGAGGAGTTCTGGCCGAAACGTTTTCCGCAATGAAAAATTAGCTCAAGTGACATCGCGTGGGTCCAGTCGTAAAAACGAAAGCCTTGAGCACGACCAATGTCAGATAATATTTACTCGTTTCAAATTTGTCCTTTAGTTGATGACGATCGATGACTATTAGGAGGTGAAAATAGCTTTTACGTTTTTGAAGGATCCAGGAGCCTCAATGAAAAAAATTGGAATATTTAAGAATAAATTTTAAAGAACAAATCTTTGCAATACATTAAAATATCTTAAAAATTATTCGCAAAAGTGGCTCATGGCTCATGGCGCTAAGATACGGAAAGGAAATGTGTGCTCTACTTGAGTAGCAAGTATTTAGATTCCAACAGCTTTATGAATATTCATTATTTCGTGTGCAAACTGACCTTTATGAAACGCATGCAACCAGAAAAAGAGTTCAGCTTAGGTGAGATCATACTTTACGAATACTCTCTCTTTATTTTTACCCTTGGGCGGCTATGAGACGTCAGAACTATGTAACTAATATGCTGTATTGTTTATAATTTTAGTTTCATCAAAAATATTTATTAATCTATAAGGAAATTCACTTGATGGCTTTAAGGCTACGCTTAAATGGCTTTAAGGCTACGCAAACAATGTCTGTGGAAATACAACATCTATTTCGACTCTGGAAACTTTATTTTGAAGTTTTTTTCAACGGCTTGGCATTATTTTCGCTGTAAACTTCCGTGTTTTTATTTTAAGGAGCAACTTGAAACGCTGTCGAGTTTGTAATTAGATTTTCGAAATACCCCCAAAGTGCACCCTTTTCCGTACTAGTTTACGCGGATACTCACGGTGGACGGAAGCATTATCAGAAGCAGCAACAAAAAAAACATGATTTCATGGGACGTGAGTGTGGAAATGATGACGTGTAAGCCCAGGGATTCCAACACCCTTTTTGAGTTTTAGATTCAATGCACGAACGAGATTGGAGCGCTTTTGATGGAGATTTCATTTTTAATGCGCCTCTGCAAAAGGTCCCATGAAGCCTTAATACCTTTATCTATTCCGAATTACAGTTACTGCATTGAATAATATTAAAGACATAAGAGGGTGTAAACGATGGCTTAATATTGACAAAATCATTCGAAAGGAAAACAATTGAAGAGGAGTGGACGAAAAAATTATGTAAGCTAGAGCTGCGCGTACCGATTTATGCAATAGTAATTATGATAGAGATACACAAAAAACGAAGCAAAATTCTGTGTTGATATAATTTAAGCATTGGATGAAACGGCAGAGTTGATTTGTCAATTCTACCGGAGTCAGACAAAAAATCCACCTATTACACTAAACAAAAATAAAATATTTCACCTCTGCTTCACTCATACTTGCCTCAACAATGTAACCAAGAGAATAAAAGCATCATCTGAAATATCAAGTGACGCAATTTTTGAGAATAAATATCAGCCAATCAAGTTAAAATGAGGGATTACCTCTTGTACAACTTGCCCATTATCATTTGATCTAGTTTTTTACAAATGGTCTTTAACTTCTACCATCCAATAATTATTCACAAGTTATTCTTGGATGCGTAGCATGGAAATAATCTAATAACGAAAATAACGGACCAGTCGTTATTTTATTTAGCAATGATTCTGATACTAGGATCCTATTCGATAATTTAGTCACCAAGAGTAGAATCTAGCGCTATTATAGCGGCTACACTCATAGTTACGACGCTATTTGATCCAACACGTTGCTTTTGAACGACGATAAATGCCACCAAAGCCCTCAGCATAGTACCTTGCAGGTATGCATAGCTGCATCGGCATATCATTAAACCAGGTAGACTCTCGACTTGCACGCATCATCCGCACTTTTGACTTTATAGTACAGGGGAGTACCAATTAAAACCGAATTTCTCGTCAGAGGAACAGCTCGCTTGATTTGTTACTTGGCTTCCGTTTATGGCCGGCCAAGGTTTTCCCAAAATAGGGAACGTTTTGCGGATGTGAAACAACTGGTAGTGCCTCATCAATACAAGATAGTGAATTACTGTAAAAAAAAGTAGGCGATTCAGGGATATAAAATAGTCAATAACTGCCTGATACCAACAAATGACGACTAAGGATTCAAAAAAACATTCTCAAAATGCACTGAATTTTAGAAAATTGATGATATTTATTTATATCTGGGTTCATATTCCGATGACAATGATAAATTAACATTAATTTGAATTTTTATATTCCAATTTTTAAAAGTTTAACTTCCATCCCCCCGGTATTAGACGCTCCAACGCTGGAATTTCCACACAGTTTTATCAGATACTATGTTACATGACAAATACCATGTTTTCAGTTTTGCTGCAGTTCAGCAGCTCTGTTACGTAACCATGGCCGTATATAATAATAATATGTGAAAACTGCAGTGTTGTAACTTTTACCCCCAGAGTGATAATGATCACCTATCTATGTTTTTTCTCAACTTGACGGGAAACATTCAAACAATTCTTAAGACACTTTCAGGACCAAGGCCGCATACGTTGCGTCGGGTCCTGGCGTATGCCCGCCAGGGCCCGACGCCGCAGCGTCTGCGCTCTCAGAATGTAACGGTATCCTAGCGAATGCAGTGAGCTAGCAAAGTGGTAGAAAATTGAAGTGGGCCTCATATTTTGCTCATCCTTTTTAATGGATGCAATGGCGTCCGTTCTTTTTCTTAGTTTTTCGATCGTCTCAATTTTTCAAAATTTTTGGTTGGACCCGGACAAAAGATATAATTACACTCGGGTGGTCCTGAAATGTTAGGCTTGGGATAATTTTGTTGCTTGTGATAATTGGCTATGAAAATATGTAACTTTGTTTCACATGCATTGGATTTAAATATCTTTTAGGGAGAAATAATAATTATATTGTATTCTACAAATTAATAGCTGCATATTATCCTTTAAAATGTCCAAACAAACTCATGTACATACATTTATACTTGCATCTCTTTTCACACAATGCATGAATGCATGAAGTAAATCCAGGTAGATGTATAGCAAATAAGAATATATTATCCTCTTATATATTCGTGAAGAAATGCTCGAGAAAAAACATTTGATAGCATTTTTAAATGCCAAAGTAAGGGTTGATTCATCATTAACGTTTATAGATTTCTATGCTTATTTATATTGGAAATTACAATATTTAATCGCATTTGAGCAATGGAGAGTTAAATACCCCACTTCTTTGGGTTGACTGGTCAGTTCATGTGCAGAGAAGCATCCGTTTTCCAGCACTAAGAGACGTCTAGGCAAACTCTCCCTTTCTCCTTGCGAATCGAGTACTTTCTGGAGCTTAAATGAGTGAATTTTTCATCATATATGATACCCGGCAATTACATGTACGAGTCAAAATTCGGCAAAGAATAAAAAAAATGTTTAGCGACATTTGCATTGACTAAGTATTTTTACAACAATATGCAGCAATTTCATGAAGTAAAGCCCATCATATCAATTAAATTTGCAATGTCGTTAGGTATTATAGAAATCTTAAAAAAATGTATGCACATATTCGGTACGTACATGTACGTATGTACCGTATCTTCATACTGAAAATGTACTTGTTGACGGTATAAATTCATATTATTTCCTGAATATTAAATTTAGAAGCTTTACTTTTTAATCATAGACGAGAACGCACCGATTAAAGACTAATTCTACTACTACCACTGATTTTGCGAGAAATCCGAGAAATGTTGTCCCAAAAGAGAAAAACATCGCAAATTAAGGAAAACAATTTTCCCCGTTAAGGATTAAAGAGTGATGAGAGGAGGAAATTAGGCTCCGTTTTAGGCTCCCTCGTCCGGTGCTGGGGGGGTTTAACGAAGTTATTTCCGCTCGGGTGCGGAAGTTGAAGGAGAAATGCAATGGGCGCGCGATGCACCGGGGCGGGAAGTACGAGCGAAATTATGACGTAGGTAGGAGTCTTGCATCCATTGCGTTTTACGTCTCCGCCGCAAAGAGAGCCCAGCCTGGATTCCCAGAGAAAAGGCTCCGATTTCTGGTCTCTCTCCTGTGGCTGAGATGGTTGGGCAAAAAAGTGGGTCAACAAGAGTACTTCGCAGCATAGAATAGTTGCTGCATATACACAACGGCGGTAAAAGTTTGATGAGATTGTTTGTACCAGAGTTTGAAGTGAAAAAATTGTGCGGCGAAGGAAAAAAAAAGCAGAGATGTGTTTAATTTCACAAAGGATAATGCCCTTAATGAGTTACATACATTTATGTAAAGCTTTGTAATGTTTTTCCCAACACTCAGATAATAAATTCCGCACATCTATTTCAAATGAATAGGCACTGAGAGGGAGAAAAGAATATAACAATTAAGGCTTCGAGAGCAGGGTGATTAAATTAAAAGTTATTCCAGTTTGAATTTCGCATCGGAAGATATTTAAAGGAAAAACTACGCATGAGTGCGGAAATTTTACTTTATCCCACGCCAAACATAGCTACAAATAATTTTTTTTAGATAATCAAAAGAGGTAAAGGAAGAAAATGATCAATCTACGATAAAAAACACTACTTTCACACAAGGTTTTATTTGAATGATAAGGCGGAAGGGTGGAGAGAAACCCGGCTTTAGCATTAGCCTGATCTTAACGAAACGGAGCAGGGGGTCCTCCGCTTAACGTCCCATGAGAAGGAAGGAGTACTGTACTCAAAATGTATTGTTATCCACAAAACATGCAAGTTTGGGACTGATCCAAAGCACTAATACCAGTTTGAATGAAGATGTGGTACAGCACATTCAGTGCATAAAAGGCGCCTAACGCAAGCTATTTTGTCAGAGGTTTCTTGTTATTTAATTTTCATTATCCTCCCAAAGATTGTCTCTTGATTTTAAATGAGTTTTATAATTGCATGAAAACTCAACTGCGCAATTTTTCTGGAAATTTTGACCACAATTGGAATCTTCGAATACTAGTACTTCTAATTGTTTATTCCATGCTTGTATTTTTGTAACCATAATAAGTTATTCACGCGAGAAATTCTGTACAAATCACCCGGCATCTTGCAATCCTGATGCTGACGATCTATTTATCTTAATATATACAATTTTCTGATCATCCGATAACACAGTGTCTTTTGTTTAAACTTTTGAATGCCTTTTTCGGAATTCCAACGCATTAATATTATAACACCATATTTAAGTGCCATTTCTTGCACGATCGCTTATCATTGTTATCATAAATAACCGTCTTCAGTGGAATGCTTGACTACATTCCCAAAATAAGTTGTCAAAACCATAGAGTATATTAAAAGCTTGTGCTTCGTAGTCCTGGAAAATACAGTAGATACCCAAAGGCATGAGGGAATTTTACATTAATTGGCATCAAACCAATAATACAAGAGATATTCTAAAGGTCGACGATAGCAGCTTGAGGCACCGGTACACCGGCGAAAAAATGGGGGTTTACTCGGAACCGAAATTACAATTTTGTACACGAAATTGTTAGATGGTGACGAAAAATTAATTTTAGTGAAAAAATCAAATTTCTAACCGTAACCATTCGCTCATAATTCAAAATTAAAATAAGCAAAAGGTGACGCCCACCGAATAAACTGCTTTGTGATCATTGACGTCATTTTCCTCCCGTCCTTGACTGCTATAAGGGGAAGGGAAGGGAGTGGAGGGGGGTTCTCGGAATGTCTGCTCGCATAGATCCTGTCGCAACCTCTCTGGTTGGCAGAGTCAGCTGTGTCCCCCCCTTTGCGATAAGGAGTAGTAGCATCGCGGGCTCACAGGTTGCACCACATCCACTTTTCCGAAAGGGTTAAAATCATCAGTTTTTCGCCACTTATAACTCGAGAAATAATTGAAGGGTCAAAAAAACGGAAAAATACGGGTCTTTTTATCTTAAAAATTCTATCAGATTCGGCAATAAAAAAATGGTAAACTACCCCATTCCAGTTTCACGAAAAAAAATTCCTTATCTTCGAAAATATCTCATGAGAGCAATGAGAGTAATATTTATTTACTAAATGTTTCGAGTTCCCCAGATCTTAGTTTCATCAATTCTCTCACGTGTAAAGACTGGGGGTAAGAATCAGATCTAACAAAAATCACTGTAATTAGCTTTTGGTAGAAAAAGTTGAAACAATCTCAACACTTTAATGATAGCAAAGTGATGGAGAATCACCTAAAGTCGGGTCTAAATGTTATAATATTTTTCTGAAATATTCTTTAATATCTCATTAGTAATGATATTATTCATACGCCATACATTTTGGCTAGAGCGACTGCAGCGCCACTTAGAAGTCAACTAACGCATTTCGTCTGCTATAAGCGCAGTAATTGGTTGATTTAGCGAAAAATATGGTGGGTTGTTGCCTTTATTTCGTGTCATTTTATTCCTTGTGACATTACGCATAAAATATCAGTTTTTTGCAAACATGACATGTCACTAAGGTATTTTTAAACGTTGTATTTTCATGTGTTTTCCATTCTCGCTGTTAATCGTATGTAATTTCTAATGCAGTTTGTGGAAAATTGAGTATGGGTTGGTGTAATTATCTTTACTTTATTAGGTAGAGGAACTTTAGTTCTATAAGTGCTGAAAATATAAAAAAATGACATGACTTTCACTTTTCGGATCAACCTCCTTAAGAAGAAATGGAAAATCCATTTGAAAACACAACTTAGACATAAAAATAACACGAGGCTCGAAAAAGAAAATAATGATACCGAATTCTCACCAAATTTGCTTTTAGCAAGGTCTGAGATCGTCTTGCCCCGTAACATGCCTATCCGGGTTCCTTTCAGAATTCTTTTCTCCCCTCCTTCGCAAAGAAGATAAAGTTAAACTTTGCCGAAAATCGGTGGTGGCGGGTCCCAAAAGGGGTTTTATCTCACCTTCCCCACATATATGTATACCCCCGATTTCCTCGGAGCAACGAAATCGGGCGGACCTATCTGCCGTCATGTGCGCGGGAGCAATTAGCAGGCCACAATTAACGAATTCTCGCAGCCGTGGAAGGAAACCTCTCCGTAGAATTCACGCTCTTTCCACTGGATTTCTACGTTTATCGGCTCAATTCTCCAGTTGCCTGTTCTTAGGGTTTTAAAATAGAGCGGGATGAGAAAGGTCAACACGCTCGCGCTTGAATTAGTATTCCTGGAATTACCATTTTGGTTCACCACATTCATCACATAAAGCAACACTGCAATAATAATTCATCAGAATAAATGCGTATAGAGAAGCAAAGCACAAACGAAAAATAATCACCGCCTTCACCCTATTTATGCTTCACTTGGGAGTTGAATGAAACAAAAATACCAAATTAATATCAAGGAAGTGGATGTGATATTTTCATCCAATGTAATTTCATGGAAGGTTTCCATTATATCTCCACAAAAACGTCTGTAATGTATTTTCGGGATTGAAAATTTCGAGAAGTGGATAATAATGAGACTCAGTCCATTAAATAAAGGTGGGAACAATTGGATATCACGTAGAAAGAAACAGTTCAAACACAACTACTCCTTGAGATTCAGCCCAAATTAAACAAAAAGCATTAGTTTCCGTCAGTTGAAAAGCTTTAAAATATTGGTCTATTTCATAGCCCTTCGTAGACCGCTCATAATTTATCGTAGTTATTATTGCAAATGGCAAACATATATCAACCTTTTCAATCTTAGGCACATTTGAAAAAGAGATTTGGCAGATAATCGTCTCAGGCATATCTTTAATATCCTACGGTAAGGCATCCAAAGGGAGGGAAACCTATGTCATATGCCAATAATACGCGTTTTTTGACTATTCTAGAGATAATTTTTCATGGCTTCAGAAATACCTTGGTATAAAGACATGGCTGCAAGGTCTTACATTATGAATAAAATAAACTAAAAATAACTAAAGCGAGTTGTCAAAACTAAAGGCGAAGCGCCACCTTTTACTTCTAAATTATTGGCTTACATTTAATTCTAAAACATTAGATGGCCTACAAATGTGCCACATGGACTCATCTGGGTAAATTGTTGTTCCACTGAAACAAATATTTGCGGAAAAGCATTCATAGCTTTTGTAAAAGAACAAATCAATGAGCGTAAAATATGCCATATTTAATTTGAAACTTAATCTAACTAATCTCTCTAATTACATTTTTGATAAGATTTGTTGCACAAAATCTCACATTAATATAATGCCACTCCAAACATATTTCCAAAATTCTCGCATATTTTTACCACCCCCTCTATAGCACATAATTTTACCCCTAAACGTCATTGAAAAGATACTGATGTTAACTCGTATAAATTCACTGCACGAGAGTACATTGCTTGAACTAATGGTGCTGAATGACACATAAAATGGCGTGAGATTAAAAATTATTGCGACGGCCTCAAACGTAGAACGATATCTCATGTAACGTACTAATCTTTTGCATGCCAGTTGTTGCCTTGCATTACATATGCGGTAAGGTACGCTGTGCTAAGTGGTGCTCCGCGAACCGATGCCGATCCGCGATCCAGCTTTCCTATCGGTCTGCGAAGCTTGAATAATAAATGCCTCTGTCTACCGTAACAAAATATTGGAGTAGCACTGCGCAACGCAAAACAGCATTGACACAAGACTAATAGAGTACAGTGCGTTACTTTGCCTTTAAAAAGTAATTATTTTTATTTCCCCAATAACAATTGCTTGTAACATCATAATAATCGTGTGAATGTGTTTCCTCTACTGTACCATCATTCCACACGATACATGCGTACGAGTGATTCGCCTCCTCTAAATACAAAAGTCTTCGGAAAGAGATTGGGGGCACGGGGACAAAAGACACGACATTAACAAAAACAAGGACGAAGCGTCAAGGCCGCGACCTCCAGTGACGCGACGGAGACAAAGTCAAAGAGGAAAAAAAGAAGAATCGCCCGTCCCGCCACCGGAAGAAGCGACAGAATGAAGCGATCTCCTGTTCGCCGAGAGCGCCTTTCAATTTTTTTCTCGCTGGCTCTCCTCGCACTCCTCCCTCGTCACAACACGGCGATTGATTGCTTCTCGTGTGCGCCAGCGCTCCACCCCCACGAAGGTGACGGAAGGAAACAAAAAATAAAGAAGAAACGTCGACGGCACACTTCCTATCCGATCCTTAATGCAATTTTGGCACCGAGGGAAAAAAGTGCAACAGTTAAAAAAATGAAGGATACACGCGTGTATAGGTACTCTCGACGCGTAATGCGAATGCGTTGTCGAGAAGTGGGAGAGAAATATTTTGAGAATTTCCCACGTTTTCGGATATTTTTGCGAATATCGCTTCCCCAGAAGACCAGCGTAACGCGCGCAAATAAATAAAATGCCCCAATCAACATTTGCAATTTCAAAATAACATATACCTAAATTAAAATAAAAATAAAAAAGAAAGAAAATAGGTATACGACCATCGGCACATATTTGATTATTAGATGAATATAGCTGTGCCATATGTTTCATCTTATTGCCTACCTGTTAGATCAGGTTTGGATGAAGTATTCAGACTCTGGTTTTCATTTCATTTCCCAAGCAGCTCGTTTCCTTTAATATAATTTATTTCGATACGCATATTCCCTACTCTATTCAAAAATTCTACTGTACTTATATTTCCACTTTCTGACTATATAGAAGTTCCTGTAAACTCACTCTACCGCAAAAATCGAAATAAACCCTCCCCTATATAGACTATTATGATGGCCAAACAATAATTAATCTGTAATAATGTGTTTCAAGAGAATATGAAATTGATAACTTATGGGTCAAATATAATGTAGGGTTATTCACTAACAGAGTTCCTTGAATCCATATTGATTGTGCTAATCTAATTGTGGACTTTTATAAAAGTTGTGATGCCTTTACTCTTATTAAAGAAACAATTCTCCACCTATGCTCCTAAAGATGTGAATGATTTTTTTAAAACTATGATGCCATGATTTTGGAAAGTTCAGTGCCCAATTTTCTTACGGCGAAGATAATAAAAGCAGCACTATTTTCCCTCTGTAAAAAATCCACACTCTACAGCGGGAGTATAGTATAAGTTTCATTTCCTTTACTATGAAAATGGAATATTTTCAAAACGTTCACGCCTAAAAAAATGAGGCTAATTTTCTCGGTTGAATTTTCCCAACCGCCACACCCTTCCTCTTCCATAATTCTGACAACAAATTTCTTTCCCAATCCAATTTCTTTACTTGTCTTCCACTCAGTCTATTGTAGGTACATATTTTCTTCCCATGCACACCTCTTCTAGCTAAACAACTTTCCTATATGTTTTCATCATCTCTCCTAAATGTCCAAATCAATAATACGTGCGTGACCATACGTCATATCACCCTACAGTTCATCTTATGAATGCAACTTTTCTTCAGATTGACGGTATAATTTCGCTTGCATTGGTAAATTCTCCAGATAAATCATTCCTAACCCTAGTAGAACTACGTAAATTATGCCCATAATTGTCAAAAATGCTTATTAACTGATATAACTTAACGAATAAACAATTCCTTAACACACCTTAATCACCAAAACAAGAAGCTAATCGAAATAAATCTTCCCCTATATAGACTATTATGATGGCGAAACAATAAATGATCTGTAATAATGTGTTTCAAAAGAATAGGAAATTGATACCTTATAGGTCAAATATAATATAGGGTTTTTCACTAACATGGTTCTTTGTATCTATATTAATTGTGCCAATTTAATGGTGGACTATTATAAAAGTTGTGCAGCATTTACTCTTATTAAATAAACAATTCTCCACCTATGCTCCTAAAGATATGAATGATTTTTGAAAACTATGATACCATGATTTAATAAAACGCTATATTTTGAAATGAAATCACTGCGTATGCAAGATTAATAAAAAGCATACCAATGCTCAAGGCTGATTTACAATCTCTTGATTTATGAGCGTTCACGACTGAAAAGAGAGGAAAAGGCAACTAAAGCCAAACGGAATGCGCTATTACACTTCTATTTTAGTGTTAAACGTTTTCCAAATTATATAGCTTTTTCATATGATGTGAAAATGAAATAACTTAACTTATCAATAGGAACATTTTGTGAGATCATTAAATGATTCGTTCTTTTACAAGCTCTCTCTCTCCATCCTTGCAAAAGACTAAGGACGTACTGCCCAAATATCGGATGATATACTTTAAGATTATTAAGCCCACGAGAAGTTGAAAAAGAATCTTCTGGAGTCACTTAGGAAACAGAAATGAGGTTATTTGAGTATTTTGCCACGTAATTTCTAAGGTATTTGCACAAAGTTAATCTGAAGTGTATATGCTGAGCACTCCTACCACGCCTTCAGTCAATATTCACTCACCATTCGTCTGACCACATGGGATAACAATAAGTCACCGATTACAGCTTCGAAGATAAAAAGCTCACCTGAAAAGAAAAAAGAGATAAATGAGATTTCAATGATTATGAGAAATGTATCACTGTAGCAGAACATGACGTCATCAACATTACAATCGCAAAACCAACAAAACAGTGTGTGGCAGTGTACTCCATGACACTCCACTATTGTCACGAAAAAAATAATTACATTTGGGCACTTTAAGCATACGGAATTACATTATTCGTATTATATAAACCATGTCTGTCATGCCAAGCGTTCATCCTAAATGGACCGCGTTTAATTTCTGATAACTAAAACGTTGCTTTTTAGCCCTACAGTACAATATCTCGATTAAAGTGAGCATAAAATAGGAAAGCAATGGATTAGGGTTGTACGAAACATCTGAATAATTAGGTCAACATGGTGAAACAATGCTTTCCCAATTATCATAAAAGCCTCGGTTTATATGGTGCAGTTGTACATGCAAAATGCCTACAAGTTGAATTACATTGCATAGTCCTCTTAAATTTAACTAATAGAATTCCCATTAAAACCAATCGGTCAGAGTTAAGTTTATAATTAATTACCATAATTTACTTGATTGAGACCGGAGGCAAAATAAGGTGATAAATAGATAATATTGGGAATATTCCGATATCCTGAAAATGCATTTAGCTTGGAGCAAAAGTAAACTTTTAAATGACCACAGTGAGGAATGGATTTCCTCTACTGCTACTGGAATACTTTTGTCTAAAAAGAATGGATTTCTCTACTTTATCAGTTTCAATTTTCCTCAATTTTCCTTTACAACACTCTAAGCTCCTGGAAAATTACCAATTTTACTGACAGTTTTCAATTATCATATTCTTAATTTCTTTTATTCCTACCTGAAGATGAGCTATGCATCTAAATTTCACGACAATGTATATGACATGTAAGGAAACATTAGCTATAATGGGCACGTATGAAATATAAACAAAGAGGTCATGTACAGTCTTTCAAGGTACCATTAATGTGCCACCTTTTCATTAATTAGGAAAGAATCCTTCAATAAAGCACGATTATTATAGGTACATTCTTAACGCTAAATGAACCCAGTAGGTGATCAATGTCACCAACTGGAAAACGGATGCAAATAACTACTCCTGCAAAGCTACCGTGAGCACAGTACTGAAACACTGTTTTAGGCACGGCATCACAAATCCATATAAACCAGAGGGAATGTGAAAATAAAAATCTCCTTCGATGGCACGCTCCCTTCACCGAAATCGTTCCCTGTTCAGCTGACAATAAAATAGAAATACGAATAACTGACGTTAGAACGTGGAATATCAAAATGCTCCCTTGCTCACAGTTCTTATCGATCCCGTTTTAATCGTCGCGAGACACAAGAGTTTCACAGAGCAATGAACCCAATAAACGGACACGCCGAATGCATCGCAAAAACTAGAGCCCCTCCACAACTCCGCTGCCAGAATCGCAACTTCCAGCACGAAAGTAATTTATGGAGTGAATCGGAGAAATAAGGGGCGCCGCTTTTCGCGACCATTGAACCCCCTCGAACGTTTTGGGAGCATTCCCGGAGTCCCAGAGGAGACGCGAGCCGAATGATGTTTTCGCTCGAGTCACGTCAAAATCATGCCACCCCCCATCTCCCTCACTGAAGAAGGAATATAATTTTCACTGCCCTACGAAAACTCCACATCCGCCACCTTCCCCCGTTCCGATTCTTCGAATGCACACTTATTCCTCAGTGAAATGAGTCAGTTGCATGACGGGGCGCAGTTTGTTCAATAGTGAGTTTGCTAGATGGGGTAAGGGGGTGAAATGCTAAGATGGGAAGAGGTGGAAGGGAGTTTCACGCGATAGAGTACGAAGGTTCGGGTTGGATTTATATAGAGTTGGATTGTTGCAACGGGAAAAAGTTCTCCCCGCCTCGCTCTGGCAGCTTAGCGTACGCTGTGACTCGTTAAAACATCACTTACAAACTTTCCAGAGCAATCAGCAGAGGGTCTCCCGGCATCCTTGGTCAGATCAATAGTGATCCGGCCTTGCAATGCAAAGGTCGCGGGTTCAGAGCCCTATTAGGCATAGATGTTATGTTGCACTTAGGGATAAGTTACGTTTCATGCTGACATACGATTTTAGCAGATGAAGCTCTTTAAAAGCAATATTCTACCATTGCTCTTTTCCACGTACTTTATTCTTCCAGTCCTTATGTTTAACAGCGACACTCGGATTACCCAGCCAATACGGGATCCAAAATGAATGTACAAACTTTGCAAAAATCGTGCGAACGATACTATGAACTCTGCATAATCTCATATTCTGATACAAAATATTTGGTCAGTACTTTGGTATTACTCGCTTTAAATATCTCTTTAACGTCGTTCTTTTTATCGTCAGGTGTACAATTTAAATCTTAACCAAGCATAAAAGGAACTCGAACAAAATAATTTATCATGGTTTTGAGTAATTTAAGCCACAATCATTTTCCATGTTGGGTACTGCAATTCCACCCACCTTTTCTCCTCATCCACTTGCTTGGAGCCTTTAATTGTTCATTAGCTTCAAAAAGCGGCCCAAAGACTCCATCGCACTGTTTTTTCTCTATCAGAGTCTATTATAATGTTTCAATAGTTTTTTGAGGCCTTCATCAGCATATTTTGTCCTAAGCATTATCATGAATGGCTTTCACCAAAATTTCCATGCCCGGTATCCATATTTAAAGTTGCTGTAACTCTCGCTGCTTGATTTTTAAATTGCACTGCGAATTCCTTAATGTTAAGTTTAACAACACATTTTATCCTGGGAACACTAATTTTTATATTTATCCACCTCCACTTTATAAGGATAAGCTTCATCATCACCAAAGAGAAAGAAAATTTACCCATTGATACGCCCTAGTTTGATGGTAAACAAATACTCATGCATTTACAAGTATGCGTACATTTTTTAAAATTGGAATGTGTTCTACATGAAGTCAAATTCTAAAGATACTGTTCCAATGATTGATTTCACTCGTTTTTAATGATGCATCCATCATACTGAAATGCTAACCTGTCCAGCGCAATATGAATTCATTCGAAATGCCATAATCAAAGTAATGCGAGATATCTTAATTAGGTGCACGATTGCTGGACACATTATAAAAAATAACCGTCGTAATTGAGCGGACCAATGAATGCTGCAATAATGTAAAGTAGAACGTTTTTGATGAATTTTTCGTTTTATGCTAAATTTACCGATAATTCGAATCCTTCATAAATATCACCATTATTTTTTGTACAGGATTATTGCGTAGCTTATTTTTTTCGACCGATTTGGTTTATGCACTTCATTTTTGCTGGAATTGATGAGCATATAATAAATGCAGTCCATTCCCTCTTCTATTTAGAATGCACGAGTTTGCTCTGCTGCATTACATTGCAATAAATATGAAATAAAAAGCAAAAATAAATCTTTCGTCTGAAAAATAAAGACGAATTCCTCTGAATAAAAATAAACAGTGGGCTTGGGTTAAACCTGCCTTTTTAAATACATATTTCAATTAATATTATATCCGCACACTAGTACGCAATTCCCAAACAGAATGCACGGGTTAAAAATAGAGTGGTATTAAATTTCAACCAGCAATAATGAGCAAAAAATATTTGAAGACTGACCAACTTTTGGAATAGAAATGAGAAATATTGAATTATTTCAATCTAATTCAATCTAATAATAAGTAAATTATTTCTAACTTATTATATCCTCTACGTAGTACTCTAACGATCAGAGACATGGAACATTGGGAAAGCAGACCAGCGTAGAACTGAAGCCTTCGAAACATGGTCCTGGAGGAGTATGTTACAGATTAAATGGACAGATAAAGTGAGGAACGGAGAGATGCACAGAAGAGCAGGCGATGAAAGGACAATATGGAAAATCCAACGGTAAAGAAGAACCAGATGGATGGGGCATAGCTTGAGGCACAATGTATTGGCTGGAAATATAATAGAAGGGAAGATTGAAGGGAAGGTTCCGCGAGGAAGACCAAGGGACAAGTGTATATAGGGCAAATAAAGAAGGACGTGAAAGAGAAAACATACCAGGGCGTGAGAGAATTAACATTGAACAGAGCAGAAGGGAGGGCTGCAATATACCAATCCTAGGATTGAAATACTAATGGTGACACCCTCTACTTTCATGTTTTCCTGCACACTATGGCAGCTTTGCATAATTTGCGAGTATGTCTTACATTTTCTTATCATACATTGCTATACTGTAATATGTATTTAAAAGCACTATTTAATAAGATATAGCCCCACTTCTTCATTTCTTAGGCGTTTTTATTACGAAAACGTTCATTTTCCCATTGACGTTCCTCTAATTGTGAATAGTCCCTGCGGGACTGCATGGCTGCCCTTTTCTCTTTTATTTTGGTTACTTAATTTGCCTATTGTTGAATGAGTTGAATGATTATGTTGAAGTTGATGCCAAGGCCTTAACTGCCGAATCATCTGTGGCAATCATTGAATAAAAATACATCAAAATTGCATCTCTAGAAATTCACGAATACCAAGATATTTTTTGAAGAATTCATTCGGTCGTCTAATATCGTGTGGCCGTGGGTTATGATCGCAATGAAAAGTGGTGAGCTCTTACGGCTTCCAATATTAAAGAGGAAATAGGTAAAAAAAATTACAGTATCACAGTTGTATTCATTGTGATGATATTACTTGTGATGTCAATTGCATTTGTACAACTTTGACTTGCATGGAAAAACACAGATATCTTGGTGTCATAGCAGATGGCCATTTTAAATTACGAAATCATATTGATAAAGTGAATAAAACATTGATAGTTGTTGCATACAATATCTTTATGCTAAAAGATATAGTACCTCTGCCCATAATACTTAGGATGTATAATGCCATGCTACAAAGTATTTTGAGATATAGAAAACAGTGTGGAGAATGGCTTCTAGTACGCTTTTTAACTCAATAATTAGAAACCAAAAGATAATATTGAAATTAAGTGATGTAGAAAGCGGTAAACATTGTGTTAATACTGACTCAAGAAGTTTGAGCATAAAATATAGTGTTGACCATTGAAAAAATTAAAAATGGATAATTATATGGAAAATTATTTATTTATTTTTTCAAATTCCTGGTAAAAACACATATTGTATGCTAAAAAGAAATTCTCTTGTGTTAGAAATATAATTTTTATAACTTATATGGTAAATGGTTGGCAAAATATTATGAACCATACACACTCAATTCTGTAACCAAGCATCTCAAAGACCTAAAAGGCATGGCTGAGGTAAATAAAAAAGTACAAGCATGATTAATTGATGAAATATAAAATTTTAACCTTTTAGAGCTCATACATTTGTGATGTGGAACGTTCATAAAGACTATTTTCGTTGATTGTTGCAAGATGCATTGCAACTAAATGATTGAGATTGTTGCTCTATGCCTTTTCAAATTATATTTTACGTTTTGTTACATGCCGCTTTGTTTAGTAAGATATGTGTAAACTTCTGACAAGCCATTTTTTTAGAAGGACCGAGTTTGTCTATGAAATAAAGGAATTTCATCATTTGTAATTTAGTATTAAAAAAATAATTCACTCAAAATCCGTGAGCTACCTCTGCAAAAGGTAAATGAGGAAGGTGTTAACGCATAAACAAACTCATTAACTGAATGGTAAACGGCACAAGAAGGAAAGATAAGGGAAGGAGAAGTGGTAATTTTGAGAATGAAAGGTGAAATCAAATACGCGTATTTCGGATAAAAGGCTGCCCATCTCAGTGGCAATTAATTAATGGATGATTATCACAAATTCACATGCTGAAGTGCAAGAAAGTAAAGACATCCGTGGAAAGATCGGACCAGTTTACACCAGGCAAAGTCCCTTCCGGTTTACAAAGGTACTTAGCTCTTTAGCAATTTCCTCGAGATAAAAGCCAGAGAGTGCTCTCGCAAATACCGGTAATGGATGCGCTTACCTAGGCGACTTACGAGGCGAAGGAAAGGCGATAGGGAGGACGAGATAAAGAGATAAATAGGGAAAGGAGAGGGGGGTATACTGGAGTGCTCCTCTTGGAGCTTAGATTGGAGACCGCGTGGGTGTAATGATGTGGGCCTAGTGTTCCAAGATACGCCCACCGCAGAGTTGAGGAAAGAACGCATATCCAGGTAGTTCTTCCTCCCTTATCCCTACCTTTCCTCGGGAAGGAAGCGTGGGTAGTCACATGTTCGTTATCACACGCTATCAGTGTCACAAGTTTGCCTGCGGGAACTTGGGTAAATCATATGCGGGAACATTTTGGGCATGTCCCTCAAGGCAAAAAATTCTGAAGGTTATTGGGGGATCAGGTTGAAAGTGCGTTCATCGACGGAAACCAAAACTGAGAAGATAACTTAACAAAACTGAGAAGGATGTAAAATGTTTACTCCTACCATCATAAATGGATCTCGAAAATTGGAAAGAGACTCACTGAACAGGAATAAAACTATATCTCTTTGGGGATCACCTACAGAATGCCTGTATCAAGCATAATATTGCTAATTAAATTATTCTGGTTAGTTGGTTATTTAGGGGAAGCAACCGACAGCTGAGGTCATTTGCGCCATGCCATTTAGGATAGTTGGGTAATTGGGAAATGGTAGGAATTTTGCAGGAAACGGAGGAAGGGTGGAGAGAAACCCGGCGTCGGCATTAGCATACTCTTAACGAAAAGCGCCAAGGGGACCACGGCTTAACATCCCATCCGACGGACGGACAGAGTACTGAACTTGAAATGTCCTCCAAAGTGAGGGCCGGTTTTCCAATGAAAAATCCGCCACTGCCGGGAATCGAACCCGGGCCCTCGGGATGGGAGGCCAGTACTCTAGCCACCACACCAACCCGATCCCCTTAAATAATTCTACAGTGAATTCTAAATAAAGAGTAGAAATGAATTCATTGGGTTCATAAGAATAGGAGGTTCATTGAAATCATATATATAATTCTTAACATATTTGGGATCAGTAATCCTGAAGAGAATTGTGGCCTGTGCAATGGCAATAAAAACAATTTGTTAGTACTCTAAACATAAATTTAACTCAAATATGCCAAGCATCAGCCGAGATACTATATTTATAGCCAATATAAACGTGAATGATAAGCGGTATCTTCTCTGTTTTCATTGAAATGTTTGCTCCAACTTTCCGTCCCTTCGTCCCCGAATATTAAATCAATATCCAAATAGCGCAGTGGTTACTCTATCAGAAACTTGATATCAGTCAACAAAAGCTACCTGCAATACAGATGTTAGCTAAAATCGTCGGCATTTACGATGAGAATTCGCGTTGTAACCCATCGCTATAAAATGCAGAGGAAAAATTTTACATTCCATTAGAATTATACTGGCACACATGAATCCCACAAAAATGTCCCCGTAATTGGTAACCTAAATGCATGATTTGTTTTGCATTTAACTGCGATTCTCGATGTGTATTCATAAATATTTCTTTACACTGATATCGTCAAGAAAATTTTAAAAATCACTCAACGTCGCTATGAAAATTACGGCTTGATCACCACACATATTTACTCCATTAGTTCTGATCCAAAAACATTTCCTGCGTGAAAGATTGGGAAAACGTATCGAGATGAGTCCAAGAACCTCATAAAAAACGGTATTGATGTAGATAATTTGCAAAGTGGAACAATCAAATGTAACGACGTTGAGGGACGAAAAAATCAATATTTTCTCGATTTATTCAATAGAGGCTGTCAATGCCTTATGTCATTAACACCATTTACAATAAATAGAATATAGGTTGAAATATTGAGGGAACCGAGTAAGGATTAAGGAAAACCCAGCGTCGGCGCTAACGTGATCTCAAGGAGAGAGGCTCGAAGAGACACGGTCCACCCGACAGATGGAGTACTGAACTTCAATTGCTCTCCACATAGCACACATTTTGGGACCTGTATGCCAATGAAAAAAAAATACCCAAGATTGCTGATAACCAAATCCAGGTCCTAGGGATGGGAGGACCAATAGCTAGCCACCGTACCAGCCCGATTCCCAAAAAAATGCAATGCCTCAAGGTAAATAGCAGTTTCGTAAAAAGGCTGAGTAAACCATTTCTCGCGGTACACAATACCTTTAAATTAAATCTGAGGTTTTCGTGGCAATTGTAATTAATAATTGATCATCCGCGGTATGGTGTCTTTTCACCACAACAGCTTCTCCAACCATCCTGCTGGCGTCTTCAGGCTCTGAAGGGAGGATACGTCAACAACACCCTTACATAGCAGCGGACAAATCATTTCCCGGTGAGCCTTTCCTCACTAAACCAGCTTTGTGACGGTAAAATATGTTTATTTAGATGTTGCAGGGTGTTGTGACTCTGTTCGTGTTGTATGCATGAAAAAGAAGATCTCATACTATGAGCAATAGTGAAAAAATACAGGAAAACCTACAGGAGCAATTAGTTTGCACTTGCATAAAAATTGTGTTTTTGGTTGGTTTAAACCCGTTGATAGTGCGTCGGTTCTTGAGCCTCTTATATGTATAAAGGTTGATTCTGATTGATTAATATGGTTATACGGTCAATGCATTAAACAATCAACAAACATGACCGTTAAACCTGAATACTTTTCTTGTATTAAACAGGGAATAAACGTCCTGTAATTAGTGATTTCTGTTGCATTAGGGATTAGCCTAGGATGGTTGCGACTCTCTGTCCATATAACGTTTGCTTTGTCCATGTCCACCGTGTGTCTCGGTTCAGACCGCAAGCACTCCGAAATGACGGAAAGACTGAACTGTCCCTTCTTCGTGGCTCGTGCATTTTCTCTTATTCTGCACTTAATGGATCTTTGCGTCGGCCATGTGTATTGCTTTCCACTCTAGCACTGAAGCTGGAAGACCTCTCGTAGAGTGGGCGGGAGACGTTACTCTTAGGCTTGGGTCGATGGTCGCCTGATTTTTTACACAGTACGTGAACTTCATCTTTAGGTTATGTTACGTTACATTATTAAAATGATACCTTTGACAACCGCACGGTTTATGACTTCCAATCTGATTTTCGTACCACACATCGAATGCGGGGATTGATGCGTCATTCTAACATCCAAACCGTGCGACCCGGGACCAGGTGCCCCGCGGACGGAAGATTGGATGCTTCTCTCGAATGGAATAGGATGAGTGACGCCGAGATCCGCGAGCAATGGCTCGGGAATAAGTTACGGGGCCGGGATTTCCACTTTAAAAGGAGGAGAGAGAGAGAGCGCGCAAGTGACTGGACCCTAGGATTTACGACGGAACTCGGCGGAAGGATGAGGGTACGTCGGCGGGGATATCGAGTGAGGGAGAAGACGGGGAGAGGAGGTCGTGAAATAAAACCCTGGCATCTTCTCCTCGAGTCGGAAGAGGACTTGGCACAGGAGAAGGCGAATCTGCCATCCCTAAGGGGTACCGGGCTAGGGTTACAATGCGCCGCTAAAAACGCCGGATGCTCCAGGTTCAGGGGTTGATTTGGGAATTCAGTGCCAGGGATTTAATAAAAGGGTTTCATATTTTCGCGGATGAATGATCGAAATAGTTTCGGCATAGATAAGGTTCACTAGGATCGATGATAAGGGTGCCGTAAGGGAAAAAGGTAATTTCAACTTCGAAAGTGCTCAGGTGTAGATTCTCCACCAACAAAAAGAACGAGAAATGACATGCAAATAATTCTGTACAAACATTCAATGCATATTTAACATTATATTTTTCATATTTTCTACTCGAAGTGTAGTCAGTACTTTTTCTACCCTTAGGTAAGCTCCAACAATATTAGGTGCAATGGAAGAGAAACAATTGCACTTTTCCACAAATTGCTTTAATGCGTACAACGCTTTCCGGCTCACAGAGCAATCATCAGGTACAAGGCAAAGTTGTAAGAGTGTACATCACATATATATCTTTTTAAAAGCGTTGTACGCTTTAAAGCAATTTGTGGAAAAGTGCAATCTCTTACATTATGAAGAACCCCCACGATTACTCGCCTGAATCTGTTGAATATTAGGTGTGTTTCTAAGTTCATACTTCACATCCTGAATGATCTTTAGAAAGGATAATGTTATGCCAAATAAAAACCTAGCAGTTGTAATAAAGCTGAAAGTTTTAGGAACCTTAAGCTGATATCTACTCAAGAATTAGTTTTTGAGGTGTTAAATGCAGGTTAAAGCACTTTAAAAATATAATATTTAACAGATACTTGTTTCTCGTTCAAAAACCAAAGCGGAGGCGTACTAGCTTTAAGAAATATCAGTTGTTACCATATTTTAAAAGAATTTATAGAGACAGTATTAAAAGCTGATATAATTTTCTCTAAAAATCTTTAGAAATAAATTTTCACGAACGTCTGAATCAAATTCTTGGAGATACATCCTTTATAGTTATCGAAACATCATAATGCTACGTCGTGATATACTGTGCGTATTTACGATTCACGGGTACAGCATTATAAGGAAGAATATACAGCTGCAACACTTCTGCCTCATAGAACTTTAAAGATTAGCTTAGGGTAATCCATTCCCTTGTAAGGATATTTTTTGTCAAGATAGTCATAATAAATTCATACCCTGGTCCATGTTAATTCATTCACTTCTGGATCTAAAGGGCCGTTGCTTTTTTATTTCTACAAGGGAATGAAATTAACAAACCCCGGTTAGAGTTTTAAAATAACTAGTCAATGGAATGGCTAAAGAGTTCTTCAGGAGTAGACGATATTCATTTCGAAACTTGTTAAAAGTTGTACTCGTTTCATCTCTAAGGGAACAATAATGGGCGCAAATATTTCCTGCAGTAATGACCCGGGAGCTAGAGAAGAGGCCTCGGGGCATTAGTAAATGAACTCAACCATCTGACGAAGTTCCTCAAGATTTCCACTCCGGAAAGTATTAATTAAGCAAAGAAACGAAAATTTCAGCCTTCAATATCCCCGTGTTAACCGTCGAGTGGTTTCGTAATGATTCTGCGGGCGAATCTCATCTCGATGGAAATAGGCAACTTCTGCTACCGGCCTCGACGAGGGAGAGAAAATGGACTCTATCGGGAAAGTCTATCTTCTGCCCTATAAAAATTATTCTCCACCACTTACTTCACCAAAATTTGATCCCGGAGTGGGAACAAGATTCTCCTCCGCATTCATTGTGGAACTCTTGCCCAACGAGTAATAAAGTTTTAGAGCTCAGGTTTCCATGGATGGGCACAAAAGCGACAGGAGAGTAATCTCAAATCAAAATTTTCTTCGATTTATTTTTTCTAGTCATGATTGTTTTTTTTGTGGCAATTTTTTCCCTGTAGATGCCAATAATTGTGAAAGAAAAAACATCCTCTCTTTTAAAGTAGGCATCGCGAACCTCAGACTGGATTGATGCAATAAATAAATACTTCAATACTTTTTCAAAGATAATTTTTAATAAACTGAATAAAGTTTTCAATGCCTGCACTTGATTTGAAACTTCTCTCTAGCTTGAAACTCTTGGCCGCCCCGCAGAAGTTAAAGCCATGGTTAGATTTTATTAAAACTTATTAGCGGAAAAGGACTAATGACTTTGTTTAATTGTTATATAGCATACTTTCGCAGAGTTACGCCCGAAGAAGTATGAACAACTACCATATTACTTATGTATATGGATGTGTTCCATATCAGCTATAGAAATCAAATTGCCTGTAAACATTTATTGAAGCGAACAGAATGTGACCCTTTCACTTAAAACTATTCCCTTCTTCGTGATATTCTTCCTATTTTCGCGTAACTACTTGGATAAAGCATGTAAAATAAAGAACTAAGAACGTAAGTAACGTCGACTAAATTTTCATTTATTATTTTAAATTAATGAAAAAAGTCATGCATGTTACACTTAAAGTCTTGATTTTAGTTTTCGGGGAAATTTGAATGACTACTAGCAGAAATATGTTCTGGTAGCATTTCACGTGGTGAAAATCTTCAAGCAAGGAAATAGATTTTGGAAAAATAACATGCATGTTTTGTCATATGCACTCACAGGACTGATTCCTCTCACCATATTCTTGAATAGGTACCAAAAAATGTATTGTAATATGCTCATGATAAATGCTACGACGACTCAAGCCAATAATGGGCAATGCCAATTCTAATCAGAAGAATGCAATGGAGGCAGTTTATAAGTAGTGACTCCGTATCGGCTGCAAGGAAAACATGATTAACTTCAATGGTAGTTAATTTTTACCCAATACGTCGCCATTGGATGCAAAAACATATTGAAAAACACAATAAAACATTCTGAAACACAATAATGAGTATGCATTCATACTTTTTTCATGCAATAACAGGAACTATTAACCACATTACAGCACGTATGCCTGTGAAAATCACAATATTCATATTTTATACATGGTAGTACAGGATTTCAATTTAAGAAGAAAAAGACACGAGAAGGCACTAAATAGGGAATTTATTCCCTCTTTTTTGCCTACAATGCCTATAAGATGACATTTCCAAAGCCAGATAGTCTCAAAGCATAACCTTTATGAAAACATGAGTACTTTTTGGGATACATTTTTTGATAAAACATTTGTTGTAAAAACGGTATTAAAGTCAATAAATGCCAGGATGTTCTAATTGATTTCATGCTAAATTCATTTACTTCTTAGTTGAATGAACATCAGTGAAATCATATAGTCATCATTCTAGACGCACTTTCAAATCATTTTCCTGGACAAGCGTTATCCATGAACACGTACGAGGACTAACTATGGAAATGAAATATTTACAGAATGAGTTTTAATGAGGGAGCATTTGTATTGCCGCAAACTACAGCTACGCGAAGCATTTTCTCCGCCGATATACATTAATGGCGTGGTTACTAAGTGCCAGCAGTGGTCAGTCTTAGGAGGACTGCATTTTTTTCGGGATTATTAGGAAATGCGTGTTAAAGTTCACCTCAGTAAAACCAACGACTGAAGCGAAACTATCAATGACGAAGGTCAGAGAGGGTAAAGAACGAAGGTTGGAAGGAGAGGGATGATGAAGAGAAGGACCTTCTGCGTAGACGAGCATTGTCGGGGCGATGAAGATGTTTCCCCGTCCGGGGGAAAGTCGGGGACAGGAGAAAGGGTTGTTTCCAGGGAACGGCCGAGTGGGAGTTTGGGGAACGCGGGAGAGCGGAGGAGATTTAAGAAGGGTTTGAGTTGCTCGAGTGGTTTAAAGGGTCTGACGTTAATGGGGACAGGGGAGGATTCGGACGTGAGGAGATTGGCGGAAGCGACGACCCCGATACTTCCACTCGCACCCAGCCACCCACAATCCACCCCCGTCCAATTCCCTCGTCTCGACCCTCTCGCCCGACATCCCAACTAAACCAATACCACTTATCCAGTCTGCAGATCAAACTCTGCGGTCACTCTTCCCTCGACCCCGATGACCCTGCCGAGAGGACCCTCCCACTCGAATAAATAATCGACCTCACGCCCCGAGATGATTGGCTCCCTCTCCTCTCTCCTTTTCTCTTCTGTCGACAATTTTCCTTACTCACCCCCTCTTCCGTCCACCATTTCTCTCTTCCTTCCCATCCTTCAATAACTCCAGTCTGCACTCGATCATGCCTTGGTTTTTAGGAATGGTCATTTATGGTGAGGTTTACTTCTCGGTTTTCAGTAACATTAGAAATTTACGGCGAAAGTTAGTGCTTAATACAGATACTGCGGAATAGAATTTAGCATGCAAGGAATCACATTATGACGAGGGAATAAAACACAATCGCTCTCTCATGAGCAACAGTTTTATCTTTTTTATATTGTGAAGTTTAGACTAGTATATTATTACTAGTCCTTTTTTATGCATGATAGTTTTTTCATGTTTGGTGATGATTAACCCCCTGCCACACACCTTTATAGTGGCTTGCAGGATATTATGCATATGTAGATGTAAGTGCAATAATTTGGATGAAATTAAAGGTACTCAACTCTCAATCTAAACGTTTTCTACCCTAATGACCTGCATGTAGGTGCCTATACCCCTGTCATATTTTGAATGCAAAGGATCATATTTGTAGTCGGAATACTTTAGGATTCCTTGCGAGTATCAAGCACTCAATTCAGTGTCGCTCCTTCAATAGAACACCCTAATCGCCAGAATTTAGAGAATTTTATTAGAAAAACACGCCAATACCCATTAGTTTTCAATTACATTCTGAAAAAGCACCAAATTGACAGGGAAATGGCAACGTTAAACGCATTCTTTATCCCTTTTAATAATGTTGGCCTCCCCCGACAAATATCAATCACTTATTTTTTTCAGATGATTTCGCTTTCTTTCATTGGAGAGTACTGGAGACGTAAGTTTATTGTGACGTGAGTGACACGTGAAGCCTTAATGTTGTGAAAACTGAGAGATACATGGAAATGCAACGTCTATATATTCATTCATTAGATTTTTAAGGTTCAAAGAGCTTATTTTACACTTAATTTTTATTACATCAATAGATATTTCGGAGATTTTCAAAATCGTCTCTCATACAATTAGGAACAGTACACAACGAGCTCTTTCGGAAAAGCAAAGGGTATTCACAGTTAGTTTGACCACGTATTTCATTCTTAACAAGCCTACATCAAAATGAACTTTTATTTTTAGTCGATTAGATTTACTAAGACTGCTCTCACTGACCTAAAAACTAGTGAAAACTAGTTTAGGTAATGCAATCCATGCGTATCATGCTGAATATAAGTGTGATTACAGAAATTTGAAGGTTTAATAATCAACTGTATTCCTCAAAAAATATCACCGTCTGGATTTTTGAATAAGCATTTTTTGCAAATAGGAAAGATTCTAAGCAATTTGGAGCAATCTGACTTTATCATGATTTGAGAGTGGACATTAGTGATGCTACGGACAGGGGGTATCCTTGTGGGTCTTCTTGTAGTCCTTATGGACGAAAAAAAGTAAAATAGGAAACACGGTAAATGGTACCATTTAAGCGGCCATCGTCTAGATAACGGAGTTCTTAAGATGGCGAAGAGGTGCGGCCAGTGGACCTGATAGCGAACGCAATTTACTTCCTCCTCCACATCCCGCCAACTATTTAACCGAATCACCACAGCGTTCAGCCCAAAGGACGGCCATATCGTTATGTGTAGAGACTGCTCACCAAGTACTTAGCCTTATGGCGGTGGGTAAAAATTTCAAATCGAGGTTGTGTGATGGTACAACTTCTTTTCCCTCTTTCGTTCGTTTTTACAAAAAGGTCAAATACCCAAAAAAAAACACCCCATACAATTTTAGTGTGTCAAATTCCTTCGTAGTTTTACGACGACATCTATAGGTAAAATCCCAAAACCTAATACAGTGGTGTAAGCCCGCATGAGCCACAGAGGAGAGGCTAAGGGTGAGAGATATGATTCAAATGAACAAACTGATTCACCCAACCCTCTTAGTTCCTGGCACCTTTGCGTACCTAAAATATGCTCTACCGCCCTTAACCTAAATACTGAATATGCATTTACTATTTAGAAGGAAAACTATGCTCCCTGCACTATGAAATATAAATGCTATTTACTTAATTTCATCCCATTCATGATCTGCGTTTCCTGCCAAATATCCCTATCTTTTGCTAGATGACGGATTTAATTACACTGAATTAGGCTTTCATTCTTAAATGCAAAAAAACAATAAAAATCAAATTTTTATTTTTTAATATTTCTGCACCATCATTGCACTTATATGAAATGCAATAACAGGAAGAAAAATTTGTATTTATATCAGACTGGTACAAATAAATAATAAATTTTACTTTTTCATCGATATAACTCACACCCCTTGTAGAAGCTCCCTGTAAAATCAGAGGGAGTGCTTTAGTACCCACGAATAGGTTCGTTATCTCAACCACTGTAGCCGGCCTGTATACCGCGGGTAGCGTCTTCACGGATGCTAAATTTCTTGGTGAAAACAAACTTATATCCGAAAAGGAATAAGGTTGGACGGGCAGGAGGGCATGATAATTTTGCCCTCATTTAGCGATATCCCACACATCCATCTCCAAATCTCTAGAGCCAATGCATGGAAATTTACCACCTACGGGTGAGTGCGAGGCTACTGAAGGACTACAGTGGCCTGAGGACAAATAGCAACAACATGAGACCCAGTGAGCCTACAAGGATGTGTGCTGATGAGAATTCATTCCGGTGCATGCTTTTCCTCGTTCACTTGTCTCTTAGTCAATGTCACGACGTCGACCTTTACTAAGGAGTCCGAATTAAAATTTCCTGTTAGATGTCATATGAGTTTCCTTGTGAAATATTCACAGAAAAAAATGTAGCCGCACAAAACCAGATCTTTTCCTGAAAGATTCATTTTTCACTTAATACTAACTGAACTGTTCACTTTCTCTTGCGAAATTATTTTGTACTTGGAAGGAAATTTTCCCTCAACTTTTTCCCTTAAAGTTTCAGTTTCTTCTTAGAAAAAATATTTGCTCTGGAGCGATTTTTTCATAATATTTTCAAATAATATATTTGAAATTTATGAGCAAATAGCCTTACCTTGATGTATGATGTTTCATACAAAGTTTCCCTCTCAATCCCAAATTTTGAAACGTGATGTTTTTGATGAACAATATTGATAATTATTTTCCGAGCTTCAAGGAATAAGGTATTCTAAAAAGAGCGCTACTATAAGAACATCAATCAACTATATCCCTCAGGATATTCTGTAATTCCAAGAATAAAGAGGAAGTCCTCAGGATTCTCTTGGTGGAACCACAAGATATTAGTGAATAGAACAATCACTTTGTAAGATTCCACATTTTTTTTTATTTTAACACCGACCTAGGTTTCGATTGGTTTACCAATCATCTTCAAGGACCTTGAAGATTCGGTGTTAAAATAAAAAAATTTGTGGAATCTTGCAGAGTGATTGTTTTAATTACTACCATTCTGTAATTCATTATCGTAGAAGAAAATAGTTCCATAGGCACAAAATATACTAAGCAGCCTTCGTCTGAAGAAAAGTTTCTCTGGCTTGACACCGGTTAATAGGCTCCATTATTAGGCAGTAATAGAGCCTATTAACCGGTGTCAAGCCCGAGAAACTTTTCTTCATACTATTCGCCGGGAAAACACTCGATCTTACATTACAACCTTCGTCTGTTTCCTTCCAATACGGAAAGAAATGATCTAAATTGAGAAAGAACCATCGAGGACAATAATTAGCGATTTTGGAGGTGGGGGTCAACAAAACTTGAGAACGTTTGATGAGGACAAACTCTCCTCGTGGGCAGTAACCGATGCAAACCGGGCTCCCAGGCGACTAAGTGGTTTCTGTGGACGAGGGATACGGGGAAGTGGGAGCGCTGCTGGGCTGATAAAGAACAATAAGGGAGCCTTTGGGAGAACAAATGCGTCCCTAATGAACTCTCCGAAGTGAATCCCAATAAGGAGCCGCCTAAGAGATTCACGAGGAAGCAAAGACGGGAGGAAAAGACTGGCTGGAATTTATAGAGACTTAAAAACTCAAAAACGAATTAAGATAATTAAAAGGAGCTTGGAGAAAATTTTCAAAGAAACTATCTTAAACGGATTACTCTACAGCATATTCGAAAGTTCTTCTTTGAAACTCCCTTCCGGATTGTAAAGCAAAATATTTACTTTGATTTTTTTATATCATATTCTACAAAGAATTCACGTCCCTTTAAAAAGAAACAACTGATGCTCTTCATGCGGAACTCGACGTCTATAGCGTTGGCTGTTTTTTCTCCCTGTTGTTGGAGAATTTCGGAGCACGGACTGGAAAAGTTATTTCCAAAGTAGATTTCATCGAATGGAAAGGATACTAAACTATTTTCATCCAGTTAGAGCGTCGTTGTCAGTTGATACTTCTCCTGATGCTTCCGAATTAAATAAATTTGATACTAATAAATTCAATTATATCTGAATTTTAATAACACAACTCCCTATATTGGATGAACTCCTGTCAATCATTTCTGCCGTATTTCTTTGTAGGATTCAAACCAACCCTTTAAGTTAGGAAGCTAGTAAAATGGTTGGTAGAAGGAAGTTAAATGTGGCTACTTGTGCACGCGTGCAGTAGTTTAAATCACAGCACTTGTGAAAGGATTAAAATACTAGTTTCGGTGCGCTTTTACAAAAGAATACCCACGGAAAACAAGCGTACCTACACGAGTACTGC
The DNA here is from genome assembly GCA_933228895.1 of Platycnemis pennipes. Classification (NCBI taxonomy): domain Eukaryota; kingdom Metazoa; phylum Arthropoda; class Insecta; order Odonata; family Platycnemididae; genus Platycnemis; species Platycnemis pennipes. The sequence continues at coordinate 112,164,587 of OW121848.1, read as the reverse complement.
TGGTGGAGTTTCGCAATATTATCTCAATTTTCAATATACCCAACTTTAGATACCCCCACGCGAACGGAACTCTCTTCTTCACAAGCCCACTCATTCGAGATTCAAATGCGAATTTGAATATTTTGTCCCGACTGTTGACAACTACGCTCGGACACATAGGCGGAGAACTCCAATCGCCACCGAAATTTCAAATCGACAAAACATTTGATGAGGCACGCACGGAAGAAAATGCAGGCAGAAATATTGACAAGTTGAGAGGATGAACGTGCAATGAATACCGATTCGTAATCCCCCCACGGATCAACGATGATGGGGCGAGCAAAAACGTTCCTGCCTTTTAATATCATTAGTTACCATTACCCGCGTTCCGGGCGACGTTTTCATTCCGATTGAGCCCGCGTCACAGATCAAAGAACGAAGATGCGCGCGTTCATTACCGAACGGATGACGAGCCAAAGGCTCCTCCCGCAGCTCACGTTTGCAGCGGCAATAAATTCCCGAAGGACGCCGTTGCCCGAGAGACGAGAAACAAAGCACTTTAAGACAATGGAGCGGGGAGTCACCTCCCCCACTCAATCAGCCTCCCGCCGCGATAATTCTCCCATTCAGCCTAAGAACGACTCGCAATCAGGAAAAGAGATCGAGTGAGAGGAATTACCATTGTTTTGTTCATCTTCACGCTCCACTCTGTCATCACTTTGAGAGCCCTGCCTTTCAATCTCAGAGGGTAGTGGATGAAAAAGAGAGATAGAGGAGAAGAGAGAGAGGGAGGAAAAGAGAGAGAAACGGTAGAGGAAAACAGCATAAACAAAGGGCAACTTCTGAGCATTTTGTCACGAACCGATCCGGCAGTGAATGGAGGCGGAGGAAATCAAGTGGAATTATAACTATAAGTCTCGATCAGCAGAGTGTGTCCCCGGAATGCTCTCATGCGTATGAATTCACCCATCGAGGAACGAGTTGTGTAAGCCGCTAGAAGACTCGGTGCCAAAGGAAAATCATCATAAAAGGATTCATGTGGGTGAATCGTGGCTTTTGATAGTGAGGTATTTCACATTGAAGCGAGCATAGCTAAGAAAACTAATTTCTAGAATCTATCCTGGGAACAAAAGTCATTCTATCATTGCAGATCTTTCCATCAGTATTTTTGGAACTCAAACTTGCTCCTATAAAACCTTCCCAAGGCCTCACGAAAGGAAGTACTTTGTTTAGTTTGCGGGCCTTTTCAGAATAATTTTTAAAACAAGGATAAACTTCTCTGAAATATTTTTTGTAAATACTCGAGGACACTTGATTGTAGAATGTTTACTGGCGAGTAATTTTCAATCCCAAATACTAATAATTATTAAGCATTAATCTTTGAGTGGCAAAAACGCTTTTGGTACACTTAAAAAGCTTTATATAGAGATTTTGCTGGTATATCCCGTCTCCGTTCTTTAGTAATTTAAAAATTACGAAAAAATATATTTTCCCGTTCTGAAATAAAATTAAACGATTACTACTTCATAAAGCGAATACATACATCAAATTTTATGTAATGATAAATTAAAAGGCATTGGCAACTTGGCAACTGGGAATTTTCCCACAGTCATACAATACGCCATTAGGATAAAATGGAAACAGATACCCCGATTTAGGGACAATTATAATATGATAAATAAGGTATGAAGAAGATATGACCTTATAAAGAACTTACTGTCAAAAGTTTATCAATCGGATCTGATCAGCAGAGAGTCTTAATTAGACAAATTTAAGATGTGCCTCATTATTCTCCTTTACATACGAAGAAAATGTGTTACTTCGAGTATATTTGGATTCTGCCTGTAATTAGGGCAACCGATTACACGCCGGAAAGAGCCATGTGGCTACTTATCGGACGGTAACATAATTGTTCCCGTAATTTTGCTGTGAGAACAGACCCATCGGTCCAGATATAAAATCCATGCTGTATACTCCCCACTAATAGAAGTACGCTTCCAAAATTTTTAAAAGCTTAAGGCACGGTAATGTGCTTCCATCATGGTTGCTACCTGCTACCTGCTCACGATTTACGAAAATAAAAATAAAAAAAAGTCAAAGATACTAATGCCGGTTCCAATTTTGGACGAAGACAATACTTCAATTCCTAACACCGCACACAATAAATAGAGAGAGAGAAATAAAACACCTAGTTGAAATAATCTCAAGAGTGTAATCAATAGATTGAATAAAAAATGAATCGATTGAATAATTAATCACAAAATCCTGTCGCGTTGGAGAGGAAAATTTAAAAGACTAAGGGCCATGGAATTGAATCACGGAGTAAATCAGGGCGTAAAGGGAACCACAGGGGGTTCACCGAAACAATGGGAAGTGCCAATGAAGGGTAGAAGGGTGAAGGGAACAAAGGTCTTGAATTAAATCAAAAGGTGCGGTAGGCGAGGCGAGAAAACACGCCGAGGGATGACATTTGGGGCGGGGGATAAGTTAGGCCAGGGTGTGCTGGGATACACAAGGGTCTTGAAGGGGAGACTAGGTTTAAATGAAAGGAGGAATATGGAGCAGTAAAGAAAATATGAATAGTTCACCAACGTGATTGAAAGAGGAAGGCTACCTCGAATGTAGAAGTTGACTATTGAAATTTAAGCGAAAAATAGGTTTCCTTAGTCTAAAAATAAGTTTGGAGATACACTGGTTTCATGTCTATTGGAAAATATGAGTGCCTAATCGATTTGATAATCGATACAAGAATTAGAGATTAGAGAAATTCAAATGCAATTTTTCCCCCGTACTATTACAGAACACAACAGGTAGCAAAGCAAAGAGATAGGTAGGCGAAATTTTGTAGTGTAGTCTGTAGCACATGATGCTTGTATTAACAACCAATCCCTTTATTACTATGCAAATGCTAAGTTTGTAGAATCTTGTGACCCATATTAGTAGCATGTTTCCATGTAGTACCCTAGTTATATTTCAACAGTGCATGTTTTGGTGATCTTCACCCCCTGCCATACCCCCTCGCGGTGGCTTGCAGGGTATTGCGTAAATATAGATGAGATTTGACAGTAATGATAAGCCCGAATCAAAACTACTCTAACTGTGCTCAATAAATAGAACTAAAATAAGAAACTAAAGATATAATCAAATGAAAAAAGACATTGAATCATTAGATAAATGTTTGAATTCGCCCAGATATTTTACATTAGCTAACAGTAAATCAATATTTTCAGGAAATCTACGTTTTTATCACTTTAGAATTGACAGTTCCAACAGTGAAACTGGTGGTGTTACTTAGAGCTTGATGATGATTGCATAAACTAAGATGGAGTAAAAAAAGAAGCTCAAGGTTACTGCCACCTGTATTCGTGGGAAAGTGTCCTGGCGGAAATTTGTTCCAACTTTTACGTTGATAATATACTGAAATGATATACGAATAACTTTGAAAGATATTTATTTTTGTTGAACTATGATACAAGATCAAACAAAATGGCAAAAGTTATATGAGGTCGAATAGGCAAAAGATCTGCGAGACGAGCGTTTTCGGACGTTTAGTTTCATTAACGAAAGGAATCCATGCCAAAGTGAGCAGATAAAACTTCATGAATTCACTTCATTCATATATATTAGTGGTATAAATGGCTAAATGGCAGTTAGCGACTTACAAACCTGGGGTATGAGTACCTCAAGGCCTGCTCAATGATCTAGGGGTCCGCGGAGAGTTTGATAATTGCAGATAAAGGAGTAGGCACATTCCTTCACCTGAATATATTTACATCGAGTTATAGGCAAACAGCCGTCATTGAATGGATACTCATTGTCATAAGTAAAAAGGGAGATCACGTGCTGTAAAACAAACTAGATGGGCGGTGGGATAGAAGTACTAAACCATTGCTGTAAACAACGTAACACAACACGGGCCCTCGCCTCAGCATATCGGAAGCCGAAATATTTCTACCGCTATGTGGATGACACGTTCATCATATGGCCACATGGTGTCGAAGCCCTTCAAGAGTTCCTTGACCACATGAATAACCAGCATCCCAACATCAAGTTTACCATGGAGATGGAGAAAAACCACTGCTTGCCCTTTCTTGACATCCTAGTATACCGGAAGGAAGACGGATCGCTGGGTCACCGAGTATACCGGAAGCCGACTCATACGGATTTATATCTGAATGGAAAAAGCCACCACCATCCCTCCCAGCGGAGTGCAGTACTGTCTACACTCATCCACAGGGCGCTATCCGTGGCGGACGAGGATAGCCTTAATGAAGAAATCAACCACCTACGCAAGACATTCCGCCAAAATGGATACCAGGAGAGGGAAATAGAACTGGCCCTTAAAAGGACCTTGGGCTCCCACCATCCGGAAAAAAGACAGGCCCCCAAAGAAGGACATTTGGCCCCGGAAAAGACCTACGAAGAGAGGGAAAAACCCTTAGCCAGAGCTTGTCTCCCGTATGTCTCAACCATTGCGGGGAAAATTTCACGTATTCTCAAAAAGAGAAATATTGAGACTATCCACAAACCTCCGGGGAAGCTCAGGAACCAACTCGTCCGGGTCAAAGACGGATTAGGCCTCAAAACTCCGGGAATCTATCAGATTCCCTGCGAGTGTGGGGAGGTCTACATCGGAGAAACCGGCCGCACCATTGAAACCCGCATCAAGGAGCACCGGAGGTGCATCAGATTGGGATATCCTGAGAAGTCCGCCGTCGCCGAGCATAGCCTCAACAAGGACCATCTCATTGCTTTCGACGACGCTAAATTACTTAGCAAATCCTATGGTTATTGGGACCGTCAAACCAAGGAGGCAATTGAAATCAGGTTAGAGGCGAAGAATTTTAACCGCGACACAGGATACGCCCTCAGTAACGTGTGGAAGCCGGTGATCCGGAAAATACGAGAAGAGAGAGAGAGGATTGGAAAGAGCCAATCAGGAGCGATCTTGCGGAGCGAATCCCGTGTGACCTGAGAAGAGCCAATCAGGAGTGACCTGAGCCTAGGCGAAAAGTATATATACTGGCATTTCTTGGACCTGACACTCAACGCCCTGAAGACGATGGCAGTGTTAGCCGTCGAAACGTCGGCCTTAGCCGTTTCCCTGACCCGGTGGAGAACCCGTGAAGACTTCACCAGCATTATACGCCGGGAAAAAACTAGATCCTACGTAACGTAACACATATGTTTACCGTGAAGGTACTGCAGGTATCTGAGGAAATATTTAACACCATATGTTTAATATGATGTAGGAATTCTATTTTTCTATATTGCTTTGTTTTCTAATGCTTAAGAATCATTTTACAACAGTTATTGACATAAACATAAATTTTACTGACGATGCTAACTTTGCATGTCATGCTGAAAGGCTCCATTAAGTATAATTAGTTTTGAGAGCGTTACAAGAAAACTGTTGCTTATAAAATATATTAAAATCATGAGAATCAAGCTGTAATATACCTCCCATAATATTCTTATCCCCAAAGTTCAATTAATTATAAAAAAAGTTCACAAATGATAAATCCAATCCATGTAAGCGTAAAGGCTTACATTGCCGTTCTATGTAAACTAATATTATATGCATTAAATAAGCACTAGAGAAACCTGGCTTATAGCTGGTAAATTATTAAAGCACTCCAATTGTTTAAGCGTCCATTATCGCAGAGTAAATAATAACATTGTTAGAGAGTACACAGCGCATTCAACTGTAAATAACAGTAGCTAACTAGAGTTAAAAAATGGCTCATAGGTGAGAGGCGCAGATTAGGGAAATGGGAAGCCAAAATCCCATTTCCCTAATGGGAGCGAATGATACGAAAGTGAAAAGATATTGGAAACCCTTTGGCTTAAGGCGTTGAGAAATGGTAAACGCATAAAGTGGAGCTAAATGAATATTGTAGCCATAGCGTCCAGTTATATCACTACAAATTGAAGACAAAAAATATATTCATAAACAGACGATTAGTTTGTTTATTTCTATATTTCTATATTTAATGCGCGTGTTCATGCCACAATTTAGAAATTCTCTTTTAGAAAAACCTTTTTAATTCTATGGAAATTCAAGCTGAAAACACCATTGCGAGCTAAAAGCATTCTGCTGCCAGGGATCCATATTAAAAATGAGTTTTTATCATCTACCGTGTGTGAAAATATAATTTTCATTAAAGCTGTCCTCATTGTAATTATACAAAAGGGACGGTAAGTCATTTCGTTTTTCGGTGATTAATTTGACTTTTTCCAGGGTGCATAGAGAATTCACTGGAATAAATTGTTTCAATGCAAATAATGCGCCGCTTCAATAAAAATCAGAGAGATCCATTTCATCCTCAAAAAAATTAGAAGAAATTTTCGTTTCCCACATAACTTTTACTCAACTTTTGATATATTTCGGATTGTTAAGCACTTATTAGATAAAGATCATTTAAGCAAGGATTCTGTAGTTGAAAATGGCTTATTAGATCTAAAAATATCGCAACAAATAAATTTATATTGAGAATCAAAAAATTTCCTTTCCTCAAATATTACTGCTTTCCATTATATCTCGGTGCAAAACATAATCTGACTTTAATTCTCTTAAATCATTAGCGGGTTATAGAAAATATTCTCGGGTTTTCCACTGGGTCAGGTTGTCAATGGCCGACGTTCCCTGACCTCCCGGCAAGGGTATATAAGACGGCCAAAACCTCAGTTCGACACTCATCTGCCCTGATGTCGGTGACCGAGTCGAGCATCGAAGCGTCGGTCATGGACGGCCTGGCCCGGTGGAAAACCCGAGAGGTTTTTTTTCTACAGCTGATTCACCGGGAAAACTTTCGATCTTATTAGCGGGTTGGTATTTGAGAGGTGTTGGATGTTATTTCTGGGGAAGCCGGAGGGGATTTGGGGAGGGAATTTTTCGTATGCATGGACAATCATCCCGGATGCAAGATGTCGGCTCCCCACGTGCCCTCTCTCCCACTCCTCGACCGCTGCGGACGCCCACGTGAAACGAGCCTCTCGCCGCGAACCGTACGTCACGGCACCCACCGCACCCGAAGGAGCACCAGCACTGAGTCCGCCAACGCCACGCCATCCTCCCACGCGGCCCGCACCCAATCCGCCCATCCTGCGCCGCCGCTGCCGTCTGCTGTCCATCGACATATCACTTTTAGCGACATCTCCCTGCTTCTCACCATGTGACACATGTGGATTCTACTAGCTAATTGATCTTCATGTGTTCGTGACGTCATTGAGCTTCCCCATTCATTAATAAAAAATTGGATGGAACAAAAGAACAAATAACTGCGATTGTGAAATTATTTTAAAAATTAAGCTAAGTGGGGACGAAAATTCAATAGTTGCTCCTTTGAGAACATTTCGGATACTTTCATGAGCGGAAAAAAGTAAATTATACGCACTAAGAGCTCGTAACTGAAGGGGTAAACCTGGACTTAAATTTTTACACGAGCTTCGTCATTATATATTTACGGCAAATTGGCTTAAAAAACTCTAACCTAAAACAATTGAAGTAAATTTTGATCCATAGTTTTACATCAGAATTCATTTAAACACATGTCCAGGTATCTGATTTTCCTCATGAAAGTAAACAAAATTCGATGCCACAAGCAATACTTTGCAATATTAAAAACCAGTTTGTTCTGTAGGTGACTGCAGAAGTACATTAGACTGAAATTAATGGTCTACCGCTCAGCAAAAAAATTTCTTGAAACCCATCAAAACCATTGAATTGAAAAGTCAATCCTCCTTGAAAACTTACGTTCCCAAAATAACTACATACCTAATAATGAGTCATTTACTTTGCAAGAAATATCTCATCACTGCAAACGTTTCATTCCATGATCGCTTTGTGAGATCCTTCCTCGAGCATCCTATCCTTTCTGTTACTTATGTTAATTTCTGATTCTGCACCTATTCAGCAGTCTCTCAGAATCAGACAAATCGGTATCAGAACAAAATGCCTGTAATGTGTTCTTAGCTATGGTAAATAAACGTCCTACTCTTTCATCCCGCATCCTACATCCCATTAAATATTACTATCTCTTCTTCGCCTGCCAGACCATGAAACTTGCTCTTGTGTCATTAAAATTGATTAAGAAAGCCAACTTTAGGCCCAAGAACTAGGGCCCTTTCTTGTAACTATCTTACGCGCACAGCATTATACAGGTAAATTCTAATTCATGTTGATGTGCATAGAACATATGATAAAAGTTGGCCCAACAGATGCTTTATAAGCAGGAATGATCGTGTGAGCAAAGAAATAAGACCCCAAGATCCAAAATAACGCGAACGGGTTAGTTAAATATTTCTCCAATTTTAATAATAGAACTCAGTAGCAAGATTCGTAGAGAAATAGTCTAGTGGCTAGTGACTTAAGCCCGTTTCACACGATTCTTGATCCAGCACAAGGTCTAGTATACTCGCTAGTATGCTAGCTTTCCAGTGTCGTGTGAACAGAACTAGTAAACTGGCTGGCAAGCATGCTAGCTAGTATACTCGCTGAGCTACTGGATTTCGTACTTGATGCGGTATTAGATTTCTAGTAGGACCTAGTAGCCCAGTAGCCATCGACCAATCAAGTCACGTTACTGGCGCTGTGCGATCTTCTCTTTTTTTTAAACTTGTATGGAATCATATGGAATAACCGATTCATAGCAAGCACAAGGTCGATGATCGTGTGAAACCTCCCAGTACGGTTCCAATCATACTAGTTTCCGTCCTCAATATCAAGTAGTGGCTACCACACTAGGTCTTGTGCTGGATCTAGTATCGTGTGAAACGGGCTTAAGATCGCCGTTCAAATCACACATTGAAAAATGATGACGGATACTTCCCATGGCTAAGTTTATCTGAGACATGCATTCATATACAATAGCAACATAACTGCAATTGGCACACACATAGCATTGTGCAGCTGGTACACTTAAAACCTAATGACAACAAGTTAGACGAATGGTAAGTAGATCACATATTGAACTTGGGCTTTATCGCTTTCGATGCAACACATGCACATGAAGTTTACGTAAAGTTGAGGCCAAATTAAAATTTGGGTCAATGATTACTAGTTTTTCAAGTTTCAATCATACCAATCACTATTTCAGAGGCCAACCCATTAACAAGAAACTGAACTCTGAAAATTTGATTATCAAGGTCGCCATATAGGATGTACCGTAAAACTTTGAAAGGGCCCTGGATGGAAATGCATGATTTTAATGAGCCAATGTCCTTAATGAGAGTGTCCAACCACACAATGTCGTGGCAGCTCGCAGGATATTACGTGAATGCAGATGAAATTCTAGTAAATGCCTTGCTAAATAATGCGAATATAACCGCAAGAAAATGCTATGAAGGACAAGTGGAGACTCATCTTTTGAGCGAGCGGTACGTTTTAATATAAGTCAATTTAAATGAATAGCGTGTCTAGTTCAAACGATAATGTAGTTAGTTGCAGGAATATGAACGCGCATTAGGTGCGTAAAACAAGGTTAACCTTCTTAGAACCCAGAGTCCTCTGGATTACCAAAAATAAACTAAATCCAGAGGACACTACATGTGCCAAACCAATGCTATTTAAAAGAATGTTGTGATTGCGTTTCTTTGAGGATTTAGCTAATCCATCGAAATGGCCACCAATCAGAGTGTTTATGAGAGTTAATTTTCCTTCGATGTTTTTAAGGAAGCTAAATTCTTAAGATATGGTAAAAAGATTATGAATGAACAATAATTTATAATATTTTTACTGTGGGAAATAAAATTATTTTATGGGCTGGTGCCTGCCAAGATACTCTTTCTGAGTGCTTGTTATATTCAATTTGGAGTACCTTTCCAACTCTTTTTTATTTCTGTATTTTGTATGTTATGTATTATATTTTTTTTTCCTTGCAAGAAAATTATTTTATGATGTACACTACTGCCCCATAGGAGTAATTGCTCCTAGGTCAATAAATGTTTTTTCTATTCTATTCTACCTTGGGAAGTACAATTTTTAATAATAAACTCATCCTAAACAACCAAACGCATCCAGATTCAACTCGCATCTAGCAGCAGGGTTTGTCTTTCACGCCAGACCTTACGGACACTTGGATAAAAGTTAGATTTACTTCTCGCAGTCCTTTGCAAATGGAATCGAATAATTTTATCCACAAAACATCATTTCAGCCTACTCAGCGCTCTCTAAACGACGGCAAAAAGCCGTTGGCACAAAGCGGGTATGGGAACTCGACTGTTTCCAAACACTCCCCAGCCGTTCCCGTGCGCTGAGGTGCTCGAGCTCCCGTATCGCGGGGGAGGGGGGGATTTCCTCCACGACCCTTATGCATATCCTTTCGAATCCTTTGACGTGCGGAGCACGCGGCCTCGCTCGACCGTGAATTGTGACCCACGTCACGAGTCGAGGGATTTCCGACGGCACTGCGACGAAAAACTGCGATCGATCGGTTGACGGGGCCCCCGTGTGTGCACGATCACGTGCCTTCGCCTATCCGTGCGTCGTCGTGAACGCTGGCGGAGACATCTCCTCCCCATAACCCTCTCCTACTCTCTCCTCTCTCTACTCACCTCTTCAGGCTTACCGTATGAGCACGGGAGCGTCATCAAAGGACCGGCATCCACTCTCCGTTTTTCCTCTTCGAATTGTGCGGCGCGGGGGTACCGGCAGGGTTCTCTTTGAATTTGATGGCTACGCGCAAGTCTCCAAGTGATAGCCTGTCCTCCTCTCCGCCTTTGACGAAAAAAAAATATTTCTTCACCAATGACTCCCAAAGGTCAATGGTATCCACTAATGCGGCAAATGGAACTCAAAAAAAGTGGTGGAGGACCAAATTATCGTGCTTGTGTTTTACGTTCTGGAGCTCAGTTTACGGAGGCATAAATGAGGATTGCAGTTAGAATATATCGGACAATCTATTCAACGGTAGGGGTCGAAAAAATGTCGTGGATATAGTATTTCAGTCCAATCCCGATGGTCCTTGTTAAATTCCAGAGTTTTGACAGAAAGTTTTCATCAAATACCGAGCACTACTTGAATGCAACGGGCAGAGGACTTCAAAGGAATACTGAGTAGTGTAGTGGTCTATTCATTGGTCCAGCAAGCCCTACGTCCCTGATTGAACGCACCTGCTTGACGAACACATCACCAGTAATGACGTATTTCAATCCTATAAACTGTTTGATCCACACCTCCTTTCTACTGCCAACCTACATCAGATATCAGATATTGTGTGTATGGTTGGTTACCAATTATAATTGAGGCAAAAAAGGAATGCATTTGGGGAAACATACCAAGAAGAGAAGAATACCTCAGAAAAAATGGCCTCATACCTCAGAATTAAGAGTTTTCACTTCCTTTTAGGTTATGGACCTCATGTTGGTTTATAGTTAACGGTGTGGTATTCGATTGATAATTGGAGTGCCTTAACATGCAAAATTGCAGCTTATAGCTCTAATATTACTACTTGGAAAGAGAAAACCTTTAACTTGATGGTTAAAGGCATACATAGATAGAAAGATTTGAAAGGGAAAGATTTAAAGAAAGATTTGAAAGGGAAGAATTAAGTGAATATGCAGAGTTGAGCTATCAAGTATCGAGTGGAGAGTTGCTTATAGCCAATCCAAAGATTGTTGACTGATGGGGATGGTGGCTATGGAAATTTCGATGCATATTATAAAAACAGAAGATAGAGAGCTTAATTAAAATTTTTACCGTGACGCAGCAGATTCCATGAATGAGCCTCCATTGCGTAAAACTACTCTTTTGGTAGTTAATTATGAGACGACAAGAATTTTCAAGATAGATATCCGGAAAAAGTTTCAAGGCTTCAGTAAGGATTAAACTTAAATCCAATACTTTAACAGATCAAGTTTAATTTAAAATAAATGATGACCTGGCCTTGACGTTTATTAACTGCTAAAGAGGGGGAAAAACTCGGATAGAACTTTTGTATACAGCTTCCTAACTTGAATATCAAGGAAGTTAATTAGTTTCCATAAAGGTTTTTCAGAAGAGTCATTTTGAAGACAGAGGAGTTATTTTGGGATAGTGAAAGCAAACAGATTATAAATGTCTTGGGCTTAATTTGTTTTCATATTTTACACATCCTTTCACCCGCATTTCTGTCCTACTTAAATCTTAGTACATACAAATATTCAATTTCAACCCCTAAAACCTTAATATACGGCACTTTAGCTTCTGAGAAAAAAATATGATGAAAATTCAACATCCTTGTTCTGTAGATCCAAAGCAAAAATCTAAGGGAAATACCAAATCGACTGAATTAACTGAAGTAACTGTGGGAAATTTGAAGAGATATGCTGTTTCTTCATCACCAAACGTGTGCAAAAGTTATTTTGGATAGAAAATCTTAAGATGTGGGAAAGTTGGGATTTCACATTTCATCAAAATAGCATACAGAGGTAAACAGTAGAATTAGAAATCTAAGGTCCAAAAAATATTTTTGTATTATCCACATATGATCAAGGAGTTACAAAATATCAATGCATAGAGTATTGATTGGTTGGGGTTATGCAACATTAACCAAAACTTATGTTCATTCTCTTCCTAAACTATTCCAATCCAGGGTCTGGGATGTCACTACTTAGCAAAGGTTTATGTATATTACCGAGAGAACCAAGAGAAAAGATAGCTCATACATTATGAGAATAACAAATCAAAGGAAAGAATATTTCGACATTTACTGAAGTCTTTACGAAATTTACTGAAGATATATTTTAAAATAATTAGCTTTGTAATCTACGTATGGCTTTCAAATACTGAGCACATATTGCATTTGATGGGTGTAAAATAAAATACCTCATTAACGAAACAGCGTCGATATTGAGTTGAAATGTTATTTTCATTTTGATTGACTTTGATTTTAACGATAAAGAGAGAAAACATAGTAACGAAATAAATGTGCGTATTGTCCCGGCGAGCAAGTTGAAGAAATTCTCGGGTACTACACCGGTCATCTTGTATAATATGGATGATCTGAACCGGTAGAATACTCGAGAAGAATTTCTTCAAACATAGGAATATTTATCCATGCGAGCTTATATGAGGGAAGGCTCGAACAATTTGGCATGCCAAAATTTAGACGAAGAAAGTGCGATCAGTTATCCCATAACGTTCAAGAAATCAAGAGTATGTTACAGTGTCGAATGAACGTGAAGTAGCACTTATGACGCGTTCGGGCATGGAATCATGTTTCACATCATTCATAAACGTATAGGTACTTGTAAGAAGTTTAATCTACAGCGAGTTATCATTCGGCAATGCTGATATTAAAATGGCTGCGACGGTTGAATGCAGTCATTGGAAACGGGCTTATTATTAGCATGTTCTGGGATTATCAAAACAGTTTAGTTTTCCAGCGCGAGTAAGCGTAGAACAACTTATCACGACATTTCTTCGTTGTCCTCTCGGCTGCGTTGTGCGTAATTATGGTAACGAATGGGAAAGGAACGCAAAACTGTATTGTGGTGGAAACAACACCACGAAAAATAGAACGGTCATATTTCTATTATTTCTTTGCATTTAAAATACTTGCAATAAACTGCAGGAAAAATATATATTTTTACTTAAGCGTATTATTCATATAATTTGTCTTAAGCCACGATATGCTCCAACAATTTTGAAAGCCTGGCATGAAGTAACTTAGAAGAAGAAAATGAGTCAGACGTTTGATATTGGCTTCCTCACTGCCTTGAAATAGTTTGGTGGGGGCCTAACTAAAAAAAATAATGATTCGATACGTGCCTTCTTCCATCTTCACCCCCCGAGAACGCTCTCTTCCAAGAAACTCGCGAAATATTTTCGGGAGGGCAGAAGGGCGAGAATATCATATACGCTCACATATAATGGAGAGCTCGGAATTTCAGCCGGGAACGGGAAATATCTTCCTCACCGAGAGAGGCAGGAAAACACCCTCACCCTCGCGTTCACGGGCACAAAGACGTGCTTCGGGTGGGGATTGAATATTTTCCCAACACTGGAAGGGAGAATATCCTGCTCCCGTTTCTCTTCAGCATGGGAGCTCGCGAAACAATCCTCGGCATCCACAATGGAGTTGTGCACCTCGAGAGTAGGTACACATGTCCTCAAATCGAACATCAAAATTATTTCAAAGAAAGGGACAAAGAGTAGCATCAGCGGGTCATATAGAATGCTCAGGAGGAAATGAGGAAAGAAATGTGGAGGGACGAAATAGGGAATGAGCCGAACCTAAAAAATGTTATTTCGGATCGCACGTACGCATCCAAAGGACGTTAGGGACATACAATAAGAGAATTGGAGTGTAAGGTAGAATACGCTATACACAAGTGCACCCTAAAATACTTCCTCGACGAGACTTCCTCATTTCACAATATGCTGAGGGAGGGATGGATAAAATCACGCAGGCATTTCCGGTGAATGCTTGAATTGTGAACGCCAAAGCGATGCCTTCTTGCAAAGGTACAGGCGGCTCGGGTCATATCACGTTCTCGAAAGTTGATGATGTAAAACGGGAAATGGAATTTAATCTTGCATTTCACTACTGACTCTCTCAAACCGAGTTACATCCCATTTTACAGAACGCTTGATGCACATTTCATTCCGGATTTAAAACTATATTTCATTTACTTTAAGAGAAAAGAATCGCAAATGAGTTGGTATATTTTTTAAAAAGAAAGAAAATACAGATGCATATTTGCAAATAAATTAAGTTTCAAGAGGACTGGTTGAGAAGGGATTTTGTAAACTGGCTACAAATTTTTTGTACCCTATCATTCCACTATTAGAGCATCAACTGAGACTGTACTGAAACGCACGAGCTATATTTCTTTGGGGAAGAACACGAGGCAATAACTTAAGTGAACTTGAATACTACACGGAAAAGACCATACAATGAAATCAACGTGCTAGTAAATTGATAGCCTATACGTTCAGCAGAAAACGTAAGTGCTTAAAAGAAAGGCAAACAAATAATTCACAAACGGAGAATACATATACGACAGTGGAAGGGCATTAGCTTGAGCACAGAAATGCATATTGGCACCTTGGCAAATTGAAGCTGATTTGCGAGCATAAAATATTAAAAAGGATCACATATAATACAACTAGTGCTGTTTTCGTGGTCATCCACAAGTTAAAAAATCCTCAGTTATTTAACTTGCACAGGCGTAATAAATAATTTTACCACAAATTGGACGCAGACGTGTTGCTTGGACGGGATCTCAAGCGGAAATGTAGTGAACCATTAGGGTAGTAAATTTATTTTGAGGAACTATTTCAAAGTCATAACATCCCTTTTCATGTTCCCTTCTCATATTTCACGTATTTTTACGGGCACGATACCGATCTACCAAGCTGAATCACTTAATAGATGGGATCACACCAATTGGAATTATGTCTGATTTATAATTTTTAATGTGTAAATATGTCACTTGCTGAGTTTGACTCTTAATACTGAAAAAATGTGCTCCTTTACCCGATTGAAATTCTGATTTGAATTTTGCACCAAAAATGGATTTCTAGCTCAACACATTGTGGATGACGAGGAAATTATTTGACAACACCAATGATCCTTGTCTAGGGATTGCATTTGTGGAGTAGTTTAAGTGGGTGGCTTGCACTTATTTGTCAAAAAGATAGCGAGAAAACCGTATGTACACTGTTTTGTTCCGATCTCTAAATCTTAGCCATAAAAAGCAATCGATAAATATATATTTTACTGACAGTCGGTAAATTCCTTGAATTGGCCTGAAAATCATTTTGAAATAACACCATCGTGTTTCTCAGCCATAATTTGTTCAACCACGTTGAGCAGTCTTTTCAAGGCCGTTCGTTCTGCCCCCACAAGCGATTGTCACGTACTTTCCACGTCACGATGGAGCCAGCCAATAGAAATTTGCTTGAATTAGTGGGAAATATTACTGCTCCAGAAAAAATTAATTAAGGCATTTTACCTACCATAACAATAGCATTAAAAACTCTGAAATTTGTAGGGAGAATGTTTGATGAATTCCTTTTTGTTTCAAAGTGTTTAAGTCCAATTTATGAACGTGAGTGATACCTGATAATCTGCCAGCTTCCACTCCCAATTAAAGTCGAGATTGAGCAGATAATATATTCCAGATGTACGCAACAGATGGTAATACAATTAATGTAAACAGAATTATTGATTAATTCCTTCAGTATGCACAGAAAACAATCACTTCAGCTACTATCAAGACATAATTATACCTATTGGGAAGATATCGTACTAGTTTTCTCCAAAAATATCTCACCACTGCTTCTAAGGGATTTAATGTGAATAGCTGCTACTGATGACAGTCAAATATCTCAAAACCTAACCAAATTATTCTTGAAGTGATTAATTTCAAGCAGGTAAATTTGTTACTCTAGCCCATCTGGTGCTTTTCGCGTTACTATATTTCTATGAAGTTAAAAAATAATATTTTAGACCAAAATTAACGGAGGATTAAGCCATACTCTCCGATGTGTAATAGTAGGATTGCATTTCAGACGATCCAACTGCTCAGCATCGATCGTTTAAGCATAAATAGTTCAGCATGCATGCCTGAGGCGGGATTTGAATCTTATTCTTCCGAGGGATGCAGGATGTAGACCAGAGTACCCACTGCTTGAGGTCCCAGATGATCAAAGTCAAAAGATTGCCCAAAAGCCTTCTTGGTAATAGGTTAAAACAAATCTCATAGAAATTAGGTCAAGAATTTGATCAATGAAAACGTTTTAGGGAACATTTTGCCCCGATGAAAAGAATACATACATCACCTTGCAAAATTTACTCCTGATATTTTGCAATTTGGGACTCATTTATTTAGTGCTGGATGGTCTGCTGTGGTATCACCGAAAACTCTTAAGTGAAGTGTTCCACGGTACCCTAAACAAGTTTGTAAGCGAAAAATAAGCGAAGCAAGCATAAGGCCAGGCCCTTCCCGTTTTCCTCGTAAAATATTAAATATTCAACCGATCTACGGTTTTTCAATCTTCGTCTTGCATGCTCTAGGGTCTAATTAACCTCAATAAAACCCTGCTCCACACTTCGTTTGGAGGTAATGGGCTTAAATGTTTTCTCCAAACGGTGAAAAAACTTTCCTTTCGGAGCATTTCACGATTTTCAGTTGGAAGACCAACCAATATTGACTTTAAACAACCATCGTGATCGTTCCAAAAATATGCTTCATAATTATGTGGAAAAATTTATGTTAAGGTCATCATAGGCATGTGCAAAGCTTTTACTTGGCAGTTCACCCTGTTACGCTACGCAATGCGTAATATCTGTCCTGCCTTACTGACATGAGAAGCAGAAAATGTCTATACAAATGATGCAGCTGGTAAAAACATTTAGTTAACATTTTTTCCTATACTATTCATATCCTATTCCTCAGAAAGACGTAGGTAATCAATAAGTATCATGTATGAAAACTAGTTCCTCTTAGAAGAATAAAATGACTCTCCATCCACAAGACTCGGACTGGTTTGAGAAAATACGTTAACTCATAATCGGGAAAATGAAATTTTGTGAGCTACGAACCAAAGTTTAATAACATTTTGCAGCAATTATTTCTCAGGACAAATTTAATGCAATAGGCACCACATTTCAACGCAATTATTTGGAATATTATCAACTATGGAATCCGTAATCAGCAGGTTCACGTAATCCAACCGAATCATTCCATATTATTCCAGGAAATCATTTTTCAGAGCGATTCTGGATAAAAAAATGTAATTCGGTGATATCTCTTCCGCTTCAGAGGTTAACTGGTCATTTAATAGAGAAAACAGCGTGGCATCCGAAATCAAGCCTTTAAATGAATTTCCATATCTTCCTTTTTAATGGTATTTAAATGTTAAATTACTTCAATTATAGACCACTTGTTGATGTTATAATACTTTGTCGTTTCCATTCACTACGCTTAAATGATATTCTTGAAAAACAGAAGGGACGTGAGTGTAAATGCGTCACTTATGTTATTTTGAAATAAATAAATTAGTTTGGTGAGCCAATGGTGTATGATTCTGAGTACGACTCATGATGATGCTTGCACTCAAAAATGCCCCAGTAAAGTTGACTGTGCGTAATTATTCATTGATTTATCCTATCCCTCATTCCCTCGCAAGTGGTAGTATTTATTTTCAATTACGATGAATTATATTTAGGTTATCATAGCTTTCCTGAGACCCAACTACTACAAAGAATATTTGTTCTAATATAAATATTTAATTTTATGTTTCCACTTTCTACAGCTAATCTAAAATTATGCATTGGCGGAAATGTTTTCCAGGCAGCCAAGGAATGAAATTTGACATAACTACAGAGAGCATTACAACTTAAGTATTAATTTGGCTAGATGGGATAAATTAGGATAGATCTTACATGCACCTTTCGGATTATATGCGCCTTTCGTTGAGAGTAAACTAATTACAGAGGTCTCTCTTTAGCTCCCCGTCTATTTCATAACCTTTTATCCATACCAGCAATCTCCTATAACTTTAAAGACCCCAGCACGTAGTCACCGCCCTCGGCAAGAGTTGAATATTGTTCAGTCATCAAAGCGAATTGATCAGTATTAAAAACACAACCATGCTATTTAATGCATACATAAAAATCTATGCCTAAACAATCATGCTCGCAAACTTAATTGCAGAGTAAATACGATACATAACGAGATAAATGACTTAACAGTTGGTAGATTCGCTAAATCTCTTAGGCGGGGGTTTCAATCACCAAAACATTGGCAACGTGAAAAAATAATCTTCGCGGTAGAAACGGGCGGCGTTTTATTCCGGAAACTGCCTAAAGCGGCTGGCAAAATTTCGAGAGATATTTTTTTTCACTTAAATTAGCAGCGATGATGATACAAAGCACTCCAGAAGATCACTGGGGGTGCGGCCGAGATAAAAAAAAATCTCTTTTGGGCCCAGAGAGCGCCACGCCATCGCATAAAGATTTATTAAGAAATCAGCTCGACTACATCTGTGCTTAAAAACTGGAGAGACTGTTAAATGCTCTGGAGGTGGAAGAAGGGCGTCCGAGGTTAAATATATGGCAGTGAGAGAGCGAAGGAGAGACATATGAGCGGATGATAAGAAAGAGAGAGAGAGGGAGGGAAAGACATCCCTTTCACCTTCAAAATTAAAAGGAGAGGAGGAGAGAGGCGGGAGGGTAAACATCATTAACTTTCTAATACCGCTCTTCGCAGGCGAGCAGCCCCGCGCACAAAGGGATCGGCCTCCTTCCACTTTGTCTCGGTCGGCGCACAACGGGGGACTTCGTCTCGCGGAGAGAGAAAGAGGCAAAAAGAGGCGCAGGAAGCGCGTTCGGAAGAAGAAAGGACCCTTTAATCCTCCCAGGCAGACCATTTGAATTTTTCATCGGGAGCATTAAAATATTACAAGTGCGATAATCTCTTGCCCCGCTTGGGGATAGGGTGAGGGAAGTAACTGGCGAGTAATTTAGCTTTCTCGCCTACCCTTCCCAAGCGTCCTCCATCTGCTCCTCCTCCTCCTTCCGACCCTCCACCTCCAAGCAATCCAAACCCATTCATCGACTAATTCCCCTGCTCAGTCGAATCGCATTTGATTCTTGGGTCGGCGAACCCAAGCAGACATTTCCGTGGACCGCTTTAACCAGCCTCCCTCCAACTGCATGCATCCTGCTTGATTTCTTAGATCCAATGATCTGATTTGCGTCTTTTGAGTATTTTCAACAAGATGACGCGAAACACCCATGAAATTGTCGCCGCCTTTAACTTGAGGTGGGCCTCATTATTTCCTTGCTTTCAAAGCATCCTGCTAATACAGCATCCTAGATGCGGGTTTTAAGTGTGCACACTAGAGTATCTTATATTACGACTTCTTTGTTTTTTTACATAATGGGACAGTTTAGCAATGACAGTTTTGTAACAAAATATTGTTTTTTGGTCACTCTTTTGAACGATATATGCTTATGAAAAACGTTTCAAAGGAGAAAAAATCTGTGGAAAAACCTCAATACATTAAGTTTACATGACCTGTATGAAAATGTTTGTAGATTTAAAACTAATGATGATATTCAAGCAATGATATTCGAGTCGTATAAATCTATTGTATATTACGTTTGTAAACATATTTTTCTTTATTAAAATTATTTAACGCTCGTTCTCTATGCAATGAAGGAATTAAAATAGACAATTTACATATCTCAAATTCACATTCTGCTTTTTATTGAAGCGATACCCGATATTTTATATCCTCAAATCTTTCAATAACTTTGCCTCCCTTAGAGTTTATACAAAAAAAATGTGTAAAGCTAGAGTCATATCAAAGAAGTAGTATTACTTGGAAGCAGTTGGCAATCTGCAGCACGTAATTTGTTCGCAATATAAATGGATTCTCTGTACCCTTAAAATATGTTTCAACATTAAAATTGTTTTCCTGGAGCATTTTAAGATTTCTGCTTATCCATTCATTCGTCATCAATTATCGGGAGTATTTTCCGTGTGTTTGATTTTCATCCCACAAGAATATTTATAGGTGAAGGGCGCAAATAACCATGATGAGATCTATTTTTATGGGGCAAGCGTTTTTCGAGCATATTTTTTGTTTGAAGATGGTTCAAACCAATCATTTATTAATTAGATATTGATGGAGTTGGAAGAGTGGCAGTTTAATTTACTCCATCAGGAGTAGAATTAATACTAATCCACTTTTCAGGGGCCTCTATATGTCTATGCCTTTCTTATTTAAGCTGTATAAAAATATAAACATTATTTTTGAACAGCCCAAAAAATATGCCACATCCTTGTGCACTTGAAGTCTCTTTTATAGGCTCTTAAGATGATGATGCGGGCAGAAATGTGCTAAAGAGAGTTCAAAATGCAGATTGATTGAAGCAAGATTAAGTTTCCTCTTTCATTCCTCCCCTCTAATGCTGCCATTAAATTGCTTTAAAAACGTTATAAGGCGTAGTCATGCTTGTGAAAACTATGCCCAGACAACAAATCTAAATATAATCACTGTAATGCTACGATCGAAAATTTCCTAACACTTATGCATCGCTTAATGCTTTCATGCATTTCCGTTTGCGTCAATTCCCTCCGTTGTGAGAGTAGGGGATGCCTTTGTGAATGGTACTGTAAGAAATTTCAATGACCTTCGTTGTTAACTCTCTTAAATCGTTTAACCAATAAAAGCTACAAACAACGTTTAATTAAATTGAATGGATGAAAACTAAGTCATTCTAGATGAATGCAATTTAGAAATGACCAAAAGCATAAATACGGAATTGCACAGTATGTAGATTTTCAAAATATATGGAGAATGGAAGTGGCAGTAGTGGTAATAATAGAATTACGTTGATGACATCGAGGACTACTTCTTGTATTTAAACGTGCCTCAAATTATACCCAAGGACAAACAAGACACCCATTCCCGAGGCTGGATTAGAACCTGTCACTTTAAAATTACCACGACTTCAACTGGCTGCTGCTGTAATAATAAAATAAAAAAATATAATGCGCGTATAGTAAGCTGAAACTAGTTTTTCCAATTTTTTATTTATAGTGAAAAAAACAATATATTGCAGGACTCAAAAATCAAGATCCATTCGCAGCTGAAGCTTAAATGAACCAACTTAAAAAATACTTAAAGTTTTACGCTTTTACTTGGAATAATTTGCAACGCATGCCAAAAGCGTTTTCCATCCATTAGTCATGGTATGGTTTCATTAAACAATTATCAATGGAAAAATAATTTAAGCCTTGATAATAGAAAGAAGTAAAATATCAGTTCCCTGTTAAAAAAATACCTCAGTTATAGGCGTAAGAACTAAGAAGTGCAATATTAAATAATTTTATAATTGCATTATCCTGGTATCATGTGTATACTTCGCAGCGAAAGCAGCTTAAAACAAAATTCGCGACTACATTCCTCACTTACAAAAATATTACCAAAAGCTATTACGATAACCTACATCAAGAAGCTGTAATGTAAAAAAAATGCTTAAAGTATAACGATTTCGAAATGTGTTATGCTTTGTGCATTATCCAAGAGGAAAATGAAATCCTTTCACGTTGGATCCTTAAAATTTTAAAAATACATTACCTACCCAATTTCAAAACGGGGATAAAAAGTGGCGACACTTCAAATCTGATCGAGTAGCCTGTTAATATATAATCCAATAGACACCGATAAAAATCAACCAAAACAGGACCAGGTTGAATATTTTTATTCAAGGTATTAAATTGATTATAAGAATGGATACTTAAAGAGGCACCAAATGATAAAAGTAGTTATGCTTTGTATCAGAGTGAATTTGAATGGATACTATTGGAATTCTTTAGAATTTTGAATGAATTCATCAAGGTAGAAGAAGAAATAACATTTTCACTCAATCAAACATCCATTGGATGAGTGTATACATGAATGAGATATGTATATACATATTGCATTGAATGAACAAAAAAATTCAAAGATAAGGCAATTTTAAACGCATTTGCAAGCGCTGACAAATAAGTCCATTGAGTTGCATTTAATATATATTTATGACAAGCTCAATGGATGTTTTTAAATATCGTTTCACCACTATATTTAGCATTTATTGCCTACAGATCATGATAATGAATTGTTTGACTCATTAATTATTATTTTACTAATATAATCATTTCAGATGAGAATCAAATCACAATGTATATTTCTCCCAACGAAACAGAAGGATTGGCTCCCTCCTCCCTATTAACAGTGTGTCGTAGAATTTGACCTGAACACTTCCGCACACCTTTAGTGCTGCATAAGCCATGGAAGGACTCTTAACAAGAACGTTTGAAATTACATACAATCAATTCTCGAATGGTACATGCTTAGGAGAAGAAGTGAACGCTAATATAACGATTTCGCGGCTCTTTGTCGCTCACCGTTTCTGGGTCGACAACTTGGATTACGCTCCTCCGCAATTCTTCGCCACAAACCCTTGGCCCACGCAGATGAAAAATCGTGGATTCCCCGTTATTAATGCCTCCCTTTCTTCCTCACGACATGTTACTAAGACGGGTAGTGCCTCAAGGGGTAAGGATCACGAGGTTGATGGGGACAATGGGGACGCAATGCGGGAACCCTGAAAGTACGAGATTGAACCTCGCCATCCGCAGTGCTTGGAGAGCGTGCGATGGAGAACGTACTGCTTTGAACCCTCGGAGCGAGTGCCCTAGTGACCCCGCCCCCCTCTCCCGCACGCGACTCTCAGAGGGCGATCACTCTGGCCGAAACGCGGCAATTAAGACGGACACATATTCCCGGCGGCCCCCGCGCAAAAGACGACTTAAAAAGAGTCCCCTGGAATAATGGTCCGCAGCACAAAAGACGACGATCTCCTTCGTCCTTCGCGATGGAAAGAGGGAGTGAGAAGTGCGGGAGGGGGGGAGGGCGGGAGTGGCATCTCGTACGAATGAACGAACGGCAGTGTGTCTTGTCTTCCAGGAAGTATGTGGGTCGAGGGAGTGCGTTCGCACCGCACGGCAGTGGGGAAAACGTTCCTCGCTCCGATAAAGAACGCAAAATCCTCGTAAGAGAATCCGGGCGCGGAACGAACCGACGCGGGTGGAAGTCGCGGATACGCGGATGGATGAGCGCAATAATACCGACACCTGAGGCTTTTAAAAAAATTACGACAACATCTCACCAAACTTCTCGCGAGGTTAGATTTTCTCTCGATTGCAGCAACCGGCTGTAACACTCGAAGACGGAAGTGCATCTCATTTACACGGTTTTCCGTGCTCACTTGAACGATTTGTCAATTTGAACATTTTTAATAAGAGTAAATGGTGCATCATGTCTGCTTCAGCTCCATAAAAATTGATCTGTTCCCCGAAATCAATGTGAAATTGAATTAATGAAGAGTACAATAGAAATATTCAGACAAACATTACTAATCTTCCACGCAGAAAGAAGCTTTACTTGGCATTGACTGTAATACTCCAGAATGGAACGAGGAAACAGATGCATGTTAAGGAAAATCATTATTTTTTAATACGCTGAGCCATGGAGAATTTTTATTTAATTTCGTATTTTAATAAAGGAGACATATTTTTTTAAATTAACAAAGCAATTTAACCAGTTTTTGGCCTGTATTTACTTATATAAGATAAGGAAAAGGAGGAATTAAAACTATGTGTAATAAGCTTCTTTGACTGAAGACAAATAAAACGGAATAATAATTTAAATAAATACGTGATAAGGTCAGTATAATTATTGGCAATGTGAGACAAGATTTGTTGCTAATCACAAATGGGAAAAAATTTATTTTTCTAATGCTACCTACAATTGTTGATAAACAATTCCTTAAGGCATGTGCTTGGAAATGTGAAATACCAACTCAGTTCCCACTATTTTTTAGGTTTTACCCTCTTTAAATAACTCCATTGGATCTTTAGATAGTTAGAGAACTCGCTTGTAAAAATAGCGAGTGGCGTTCATCAAAAGGTAATTTATCTAAAGGCTAATAGGATCCAGAATGATTTTAATAATGTATGAGCATCTCATTAGCAAGTCAGGACTCGCAGAAGAGTACGAAAGAACGTAGCGAGAATGGGCTACTCCCATAGTCTCAATATTTTCCCTCGATACTTGAGCAACCTCTTAAGTGTTATTATAATAACCCATTGTCTACTAAGAATGGCGGGAAATGCGGCTAATTAAATAGAAAGGAAAGATTTCCAATTACAAATACGAGCTGGAGCGGCAAACGAGTTCAATAACTAAGTTGATGAGAAAGCTATTTCTCATAACTTGCTTTTGAATGTTCAAGATTTTATCTTATTAATATGAATTTCAATGAAGTTTCTCTCGGAGCTGAAAATTCAAGCGGGGTCTTTCAAGGAACGCACTTATACTTACAAAATTACTCACGACAAAAGTGGCTCAATGGTGGAATTCATATCATAAAAATGTTCACTTTCTTTTACTAGATACAGAAAGCACTTTTCCTGAGTAGCCTTAACCGTATGAATTCGAGAACGCTCTCCTGCATCTCCTTGTAAATTTGCCTTTTCTCTCCGTGGATAAACAATCAAATATATTTTTTTTATTTAGAAAGCAAGAATAAATCCACACGTCACGTCCCGAAAGAGGATTTTATTTTCTGATAATGATTCTCTCAAGGGATTTACATCGAATAAAACTGGATTTTTCTCTCCAACCGTTATATTGTTCTCTCGAGGCCGATTCAAAACCTTTTTTCCGCGATTTTAGTGAATAAAAAACATGAACTTGAATTGTCTCCATAATGCACCACTCAAACGCTTATCTCACTAAGGCACCCCGCGTAAATTGAAATGGAATAAATGCCAATAGTATAAAATAGAGTCCCATTATAATTTGAGGAATGTTAATGAACGAAGGTTAACTTATATTAATGCAGAAACAGTTTCATCAAAAATTTCATCATTCAAGTACCCAGAGCAATATCAAACCTAATTCTTCCTTGTCTTGCCACATGTTATCATTTATTTACCACTCGAATAGACTGAACAGATAAAAGGAATTTTTCGGGTAATGATGAAAACTATGGCATAAATTGAGTGTATCAATATAAAAATCAAAAGAGAAAATCCTACGAATGTTACTGTAATCTGTCATCGAAAACGTATGTGTTTTTTCGTATAAACTTACATGCAAATGGGGGCGTTTACTCGGAGCCGAAATCGCAATTTTGTACACGAAATTGTTAGATGGAAACGAAAAAAGAAATTTAGTGAAAAAATTAACCTTCTTATCACAACCATTCAATCATAAATCAAAAATTAAAATAAGCAAAAGGTGACGCCCACCGAAAAAGCTGCTCTGATAACATTGACGTCATTTTCCTCCCGTTCTTGACTACTCGTATGAGAAGGGGAGGGAGTGGAGGGGGATTCTCGGAAGGTCTGCTCGCACAGATGCTGTCGTAACTCCTCCGATTGGCAGAGTCAGCTGTGTCCCCCCTTTGAGATTAAGCGAAGTAGCTTCGCGGGCTCAGTTGTAATTGGACGAAGTTGATATACGTCAGAGGTTGCACCACACCCACTTTTCCGAAAGGGTTAAAAACATCAGTTTTTCGCCGCTTATAACTCGAGAAATAATTGACGGATCAAAAAACGGAAAAATACGGGTCTTTTTATTTTACAAACTCTACCATATTCGGCAATAAAAAATATGGTAAACGACCCCATTGTTGAGTGAGTGTTGTTATGCCTACGTATTTACTGGCCATTTTGCAGGTCGGCAGCCTGGCAGCCGGGAAATATTAAGATTTTAGCTTCAAAACCCACCTCAGACTTGTTGTCTTTCTTCTCTTAGGGTATAGCTTAGCTTGGGGAAATGAAACGTAAGTGGCAAGAGTCACTTAAGCCCTAAGATGACTACTACTAGTAACACATACTGTCTCCCAATTAAAATTTACAAACCGAATTTTTTTCCTTCTTCCTTTCGTGCACCAGTTTCACTACACCAATGCAGTTGGTGATTCTCCAGCTGATTGACCATTGGATCATGGCTCAGTAATACGTCACGACCAAACCTATCCTCTGCTATTAATTTCCTTCATCAACCTCATCATCCTTCCTTCACTTACCCCAAAGTATAAATACTATTCTATATAATTAAATGATTGTTGGATTCTACTTATCATGTGCCTATATTTTCCTCATTACTGCTCAATTTTCTTGTTTCTAAGAGTACATAACCCATACATAATATGATATTTTCTAATGAATGGTGCTAAAAGATGTCAAGTGTGTGCGTCAGTGTAAAAAGCCCAAATTTGGGAACCAAACGAAATAGAAGGAAGTAAAAACATATAGAATCGGGGCTGGAATGTTATATTATATGATGATTTATTAACCCTTTCTCACTCAGCTGAGTTTCCACCAGAAATTATTATGTTCCACCAGAAATACGGATATGTTCAAGGGAAGCGGAAAGGCAATATTACAGAAAGCTTAAATACTAGAGCAAGCTTGCAATCAGAAAACAAAATCATCCAATACACTTGTTCACGATCCTTTGCCTGAATCATGGAAACATATTTAATGCTTTGAC
Organism: Platycnemis pennipes; assembly: GCA_933228895.1. Taxonomy (NCBI): domain Eukaryota; kingdom Metazoa; phylum Arthropoda; class Insecta; order Odonata; family Platycnemididae; genus Platycnemis; species Platycnemis pennipes. The sequence continues at coordinate 112,137,559 of OW121848.1, read as the reverse complement.
ACTGCCTATTTCAGTTGCGCCATCCATGTCTATATTCTCAACAAGTGAAACATTAGCCGAACTATAATTACTATTTTAATGAATCTCTCAAGGGTTTCACATTGACGATGTGATTTTAAAATCTTAGTACCATTTCAGCCACTATTGCATTAATGCATTACCATTTAACTAATATTTGATTTCACCTGAATCAAAGGCGCCATATCTGTAATTCAACAGCAATATAAATATTCTGCATGAACCAACTATATCTCACATCAGAAGATATAAACTATATCTCTAATATCTTACTATGTATTATATTTTATAATGCTGATGGAATACTCTTTGTGAGAATGTATTCAACCCAGAACCCCGTTATTTCAAGGAATACTTGTACAATCAGCATCCACTTCCACAACATAACACTCAAATAGCTTTCCTTCTTCAGCTCTCATTTTCATAATGCAAGAAAAAGAGCATTTTACGGTCAATTCAGGAGGGTGACAATAACACTGTTCCATAAATTCCGAAATTTTTTAGAGCATTTCCTGGTTATGTGAGCACTCTCCAGATAAAATGCACGCGTTTCCGAGAAAAAAAAACCCTTCCACGGGATTCCAAAGGCCCCGTGTTAAATTGGACAAAACGTGACTTTTTAATCTCCTCCCTCGACGCTTGGCATTTATGGGATATGCAGCCGCCCTGTCAATTTTTCCGCGCGCAGTAGCCGCGACTGCGAGTGATGCATTTCACGCCCAGATGAGCGCGCACTGCGGTGAATTTCCAAATGCGCCACTGCGTTTGACAGCGGGGTTTTGATGACTCCGAATCGGGTCGCAAAATTTAGTGTCTCTTTCTTCCTCTCCATCCTCTCCCTTTCCCCATCCCACTCCTCCCCAAATGCACACCAGGTTAACAATTTACGACGCGATTTTAGGGATCTCTTGCGGAAAGAATATCAGATTATTCCCGTATCGGCAGTCACAAAACTGCGCGCACTTCCCCACTGTTACATCCTGTAAATCGTTCCCACAGTCGTAAGTTATTTTTTTTCTAAATTTCCGACCCGAGCTACTGAACCAAATAAAGAAAGGCGTTGATTACGCGTGAATTTTGACCAAATCAGGGATAGAGGAATGGTGTTCTCATTTAAAGGCCACGCTAAAGTTGGTGTACGAACGTTGTGTCGCCTTTAGTCACCTATTCAAGAGAAATCGGGGTGTAGCAGCCAGAGGTAACGTGTTACAAGCAGTGTCCGTTTATCACCATTGGCCGGTTGCAAAGGCGGTTAACCCCAGAGAGAGAGAGAGAGAGAGAGAGAGAGATTTCATACCTGCACTGAGTTTTCATTCACAACGCCAACGAGGAACGACAGATAAAGGTTTTAATGAAAGGTATAAAGCTAAATCACGTGATTTTTTACTGACCAATGAGTTGAGATGAGTAGAAAAGATAATATCAAGGAATGTGACGGACATCGCTGCAATAACTCTTTCCAACAAAATCTCAGTGCCTATAGTGATAAATGTTTGGTCATTAATTTGAACGCCTTATGCATCCAAAAATTATTATACCATGCACGAGAATTACCATGTGTGATAATTGTAATATACCATTCATTTATCAGCACTACATTTGAGCTTACGCAATGATGAAAGAATTTTCTAATAAAATCCTCGTACTGAGGAAAGAAATCTCCTCACACAGCCACTTAATCATTTTACCACTAAAATATGATTGGAAAGCATATGCGGGTAGTCTGGTAGGAAACTCCTATTTCAGGCCACATTAATTTCAATCTTCAATAACGAAGTCAACAGGAGAATGACTCAAGTGTCATAAGGCTTGCTCCCCATGAAAAAGTTGCGAATTGGATACATTTCGCGAGCAAGTGCGTCTTTGGAGTGAGTAGAAGAGCAGATTTCTTCATTCATTACTCTCAATGGTGACTATCAAAATGGAATTTACGCTAAGTACGCATTGAAAAAAAAATCAATATCAAATTTAGATTGATTGAAATGGATTTTGTTTTGAATAAAATGTAAAGAGAAGAAAATGAAATTGAAGATCAACGAAAAACACAACGCAGGTATAGGAATTTAGCAAATGAGAGTGAAAATTATACCAACGAAGTCTGAAGTTTTAGACTAGAGCCATTTGAGTGATAACGCATTAAGTGATCGGTGTAAAACAATGTCTCCGTTTGACGAGGATCTTTAAAATACTGTCAGTAAAGTAAATCAGTCTATGGAATAGAAACCAAAATGATACCGACTATGGGTGCGGCGCTAAGCAAATTTTATTCTAAAATTATCATTAGGCTTTTAACGACCAGGGTAGTTATTCCATTGTTCATAATAACATACTTTTCAGCAGTGATTTGTGTCCTCATGCAGTAATATTTAAAGAAGATTCTGAAATCACAAGAAGGTTATCCCCTTTTATAGCGTAACTACATCATTTCAAATTGCCTGTTCTAGTATTTATCTCACTTTCCATCTTGTATGACATTCTCTCTAAATCACACCCTTTAAAAAACCATTGACTTACACTGTCTACTCTTAATATTTTGTTCTGGAAGACTTTATCTAAGTATGGAAAATACGTAGAATCGGTTATTTCAATCCATCGTCAAGAAAGTTAGCAGTAACGGTTGTATTCTCATAAACTTTTCGACACCAGCCCCTCTCATTAAAGAAGCAGTTATTATTTCTTAATAACTGCTTCTTTAATGAGGATTGGTTATTGTATTCGGATTGAGATCCAACGAACTCAGCCAAACTGGAACGTGCTCCATCTCAAATGCTAAAATTAAGCAACATTATTCTCCACTAAAATTATTTTTCGGTATTAAGGATTGCTAATAATATTTCTCCATTTGAAGTGAAAGTGAGTAAAATTGAAGCGTTAATCCAATACGAGATAATGACAGCAAGAGAAACAAAATTCATCAATTCACCACTTCGATGACTGCGTTAATGCTTAACCCTCATGAGCAATCACTCAGTTAGCGACAAAATAAGAGACAAGAGGAGGAGCGAGGAGAGATGATGAGGATGAGTAAAATAATCGAGAGGAAGTACATCAGTGACAGAAATAAAGCTGTATACTTAGAGACAAAAATAGATCGAAGTGGAAAAATAAAAATACGGAAAGGATATCAGGGATGAAGGCAGGAATTGGTAATCCTTGGGAAAATAAGGATCCTTTGTTTAACCTCCCAGTGCATCCGACCGCAATAATAAGTTATTTCTGCGGATTTAAAGCCATTGTAACGACACCGGGAGTGGGTAAGGGTAGGGGGGTTGGAAGGAGGGAAGTGGGAGGTGGTGGGAGTACGTAGCCGTGTGCTCAAAATGTGGGTGAAGAAGCCGGAAATGTGGGTCAGCATAGCAGCATTCCTTTGAAGCGCGGGTTTGAAATGTACGACGAAACCTCTGGGGACACAGAAGGGGACGATCCTTATTCATTTTTTTTCTGAAAACAAAAGACAACCTGAGTAAAAAAAACAGCACCGCTTCACGCTATTTTTCCTTACCCAGTATCCATCCTCAAGCGTTTGATTTTTGTTAGCTTAGTGCGGGGAATTGGCTAGGTTTTTCCAGTTCCGTTGAAACCCCGCGTGTGCTCAGAAAACCACTCGCTTACGCAATCGTGTGTTCGACCCGACTGCTTGCGGTCGCGTGCCCCGAGCCACTGCGGTTTCGATCGGCGTATTGCTGAGAGAAGAAAGAGTAGACTCATCAGCGGAGTCACACAGACCTTTAGTGAAAAGCGTTTAGGTTCTTAAGTAAAACAATCGCCTTTTCTTTTAAACTACCGAACACGGAAAAAGTCCTTTAATAAAATGCATACCATTTGATTTTTAGAGAATGTAATATAATTTTCAAAGATACTCCCTTAAAATAGAATGTTTGGCACGAAGCACACTGCGAGTAAAAACAATTATTATGTAAAAGCAATTAAATTATGCCTCGAATTATATTTCGAATCCATTCACTGCAGAAATGTTGTGATGCGAATATGAAGAATGCCAACTTTCAAGATTTTTTAACCCCTTCAGATGGATTTCAAAGAAGATAGTGCCACAAACCATGGATTTATGTCCACGTGAATGCCTCAGGAATAATTTTTATGGTATGTTAGTAGATCTTAATACCAAAGCAGGAACCAGAGACTCTTTCTTTATTGCGATTAAGAGAAATTCCATGCATTAAATTTTATTAGACGGCAAGTCTTAACTAAAATTATCATAATGTTGGTATTCCACAGCCGAAATTCTATGTTTTTAGCAAAATTCTAAATGATGGGGCTTTAAGGTGCCCGTTTCTACTGTTACTTGAGAATTTGCGAATTGAGAGAACTTTGAGAATCGTCCTCTTTTAAAGTAAAACTTTCTCTCGTTTACTTCGAGTTCAAGTAGAAAGCTCAACAATAATTTCTTCCTAATGGTTCGCCAAATGGGAAAAGTACAGCTCGTTAGTAAAAATAAAATCTCGATCAATTGTGAAGTCGTTTGTGAAATAAGGTCGTCAGCAACAACTTTATACGTAATGCAATCCTACCCTCCTCCGCGGCTACCAAAGAGGCAATTACGGATTACTGGCTGGGATTCATAGGATGTGTGCGGAGTAAAATGTTACTCTTGATTTCGAGGCGAATGGATATCAAATAAATCCCCTTCGCAGTTAAAAGTCAAGAGAAGAAACTTTAAAAGCTCGTCTTAACTGCGGCCTCAGAAGGAAACGTATGCTTACTACCCCGCTCGTGACTTGCAATTTAATGGCAGGATCATTAACGTCCAGTAAACGCCGTCCGCTTGCGTCACCCTTAATTCTAAATACGAAATCAGGAAGTTCTGGAAATCTTGGATGCATCGGACTGAGCAATAAAAGCTGAGCTGCATGGGGTGTCCGCAGCAGCTCAGGGAAAATGACCTTTTCCGAGAGACTGATGCACAAGAATTTACGAAAGGCCTCTAAACGTGTGCTCCAAGCGACAGAAATCCCTGCGTTTTTATTTTTGGAAGCGCTCTTTAGTTTAGAGAAATGCTGATTTAAACATTTCTCATCAAAGAAATGAGAGCTTCCACAACTACTGACGTTATGCTTTTTCTTCTGCAAAATGAGGTACATCAACAAGTAAAAGAGAAGTGAGCCGGTCCATTGTGTTCGAGGAAAATCACCGAGTATTAAGATTCTAATTATTCAATCATTCATTCTTACGATTCATAAGGGCCAGAAAAAATATAAAAAAGTACGTCAGAGATAAGGTAGGAAATTTTAACTGAAGCACACGTTAATGTTTAAGGCACGATTGGAGACTTAAGAATGCAAATATAATATCCAAAGTATGCCCGGCGATTTACAAACGCAAATTTAGGAATAGATGCACAACAAAACACAACAACAAAAAATCAACCCTTTTTGTTTCTTCGCGTATGCACTAGAGATTCTCAAGGTTGAATGGGGCATTCTACAAAATAGTCAAATTAATTAAAACGAACTCCTAATTATTTAGCTAAACCCACTGAGTTTGTGCAGTGACAATACTGGTATAACAATGTTCATTATGCACGGTATTCGTTATTTACACTTACACACGTAATAAATGTATAATATCCTTTTCAGCAGCTGCCTAAACGTTATAGTCATCTATTCCAACAGTCTACCCTTGTCGTCTAATTCTGCCTTTTCCGATCTATCTGATAGACCGCGGTGATAAGGATTAAAGTGCTTATTTTTTTATTCTCTTGGGGAAATACTAGAGAAGACAAATATTGTCAGATAACAAGTGTTCAACGTTCATCAATGTTTTCACTGGAGCGTTTACTGAGGTAGAATTTAAGCGATAAGTGTCACTTTAATATTGCTTAAGGCTAAAATTTCGAAGAGGAGAAGAAATTTTGTCCAATATTTCGGACTTCTTTTTTTTAACTTTAGGTTCAATTAAAAATGGAAGATTAGCCTCCTAAATGGGACTGAATTCCAATTTTCTCTCGTGTTTCGCTGCTAATTTTTCTCTCTTCCCGAGAGAGATGCATTATGGTCATTAACGATATGCAAATACTCAACCCGGATGAAATATCAAACCGATACCTAATAGCATAGGCTTCCATGGTCTTTTTTAGAGGGTAGGTAACGTGAAATAAAACAAAAAGCTTGTTCTCGTTACGCTAGGTATTAGGACAATTTTAATGGATAATTTCAGTATTAATCCTATGCCGGGCGAGAGGTATGCTTCAAAATTGCTTCAGCATCTCCACATTACTATATTTGGAAAAAATTTGTCGGACAGGAAAATTTTGCAATGAGTCCAGATAGTTACCATTGTTGAATTAACGAAACTATTTTAATACTAGCTGAGAGTGCCTGTTGAAATTCGACGGGAGGGAGAAATATAATAATTACAAATTATATTGAGAAATTTTAACACACTTGTGTTATGGAGTTAGCTATGGCTCCAAGTCACTATCGGAACCATAAATATAATTAAACCAATGTAAACATATAATTACTGCCTGGACTCACCTTGGTCTTCACAAAAATAAGAATAAGTATTAATTATAAACTTTCAGGCCAGAAGATACAAAGTAGATTAGAAGGGAGGGTGCACACGAATGTCTGTCTGTCTATTGTTGAAAATGAGGCTGGATTCGGATTTTTGGGAATGGTAGAACCCAAATTTTAGGCAAAAAATGTTTTTCTGGCCTTTTTTGTGTGTTGCTTGTCTCAGTTCTCCAACTTCATGGCAATGGTGTCCATGAACTTCCTACGGATACGCATCAATGCAGTTTATTCCAATTAGAGTAAATTCAATTCTTATTACCTAGTACAGATTTAGCATACTTAAACCAGGTACAGGTCGCTCGTATGCATGTATTTTAACCTTCTACAGTATATTTCACCTATAACTATTTTACGAGATATTTTTAGTTAATCCGAAGGCAAACCTACTTGGTCTGGGAGTAGTGCAAAAAGTAAGTTCGTATGATTTTGCCGAATGAAATGGACGACATAGATTCAAGAATTAGTTGCGATACCTCTTTTAGTACCTATCTTTCAATATCTTAGAGTAAATTCTATTCTCATTACCTAGCACAGATTTAGCTTACTTTAGCCAGGCACTTGTCGCTCGATTGCGTATACTCACACCTTCTACTGTATATTTGACCTAAAATTATTTTAGAATTTTTTTCATCTTCGTACCCTTATTTTTGATTGGACTTCATTCAAGGTTTTCATCAGTTTATTGTGTCTAAAAATACAAAAATGTTGAAAGCAGTTCACATCGGAATATGGTATAAAATAACAAAATATTCACCTTTTGAACACCGCAGAAACTTTCATATAAATACTTTTAATGTTACCAAATGCAAACCTATTTAATCTGAGAGTAACGCGAAGAGCAAGTCCGCATGATTTTCCAGAATGAAATGACCGATCTAGATTCAAGAATTAGCTGCGATATGTAACCCTTTTTGTACCTTTCAATATCTTCACGAAAATAACAATGCCGTTTACGGCATCGCTTTTGGACGAACATTTTTAGCATCATTGCAATGGCATCAATTAACATCCCACAGATACGTAATGAGACATTATGCACCATTGGGATGTGAATTTTATCCCCTGGTTTTAGTTAAACTGTCTCATATCTCCAGCTTATTTCATTGAAGACGATTCCGAAAGCGTTCCATCTCTTCTCTTCGTGTCCCAGCTTGGTTTAAATACACAAACCCGTCAATAATAAAAAAAAAAACATTTAAAAAATTTGAACACCACTGAAGCATTCATTTAAATACCTACTTCTAATTTTAGCGGAATGCAAACCTTCTAAATCCGTGAGTAATGCTAGCAGTCAGCACTTATTTTTATGGAGAAATATAGCTGACCTTGCTTCACGAATAGCCTGCAATGCCTTCATTGTAGGCTATTCGTGAAGCCTAGAATAATATCAAATTCCTATATCCTCTCGAAAAGCACAATGCCGTTCACGGCATCCCATTACGACGAACTGTTTAAGCAACAACGATGTTTTCATTTCGTGGACGAAAATGGCAAAGGGGTCAGCAACGCTCGGAAAAGAACCAAAAAAAACACTAAATTTCAACGCAAATTACACATTGACCAGTAAGCTTTAGGACAAAGTGTAAATCAGTTGAGAGAAGAAAGTATAAACATTTTCCCATTTAATACAGGGAGAAAGAAAGAAATCGAATAATATTTATTTATTTTACTGAGCGAAAGAAAAAAACTCGCTCTACCATAAATTGAAAAAGTCCATTTAAACCAATGTAAATACATAATTGGCGCCAGGAATCTAAGCCTATAGCACCTTCTAGTGTATACGCCAGAATCCTAAAACCTTTCAGCTCAACGGGTTCATTAGTTTTTGAGGAGATGCGTAACACAGAACCACTTCATTTTTATACATTAGTATAATTTATGAGCACCACATCTGAATAGTAACCATGGTATGTGTGAAGAAAGAGTTTATCAATGATTTGAAAGCAAAGAGATAACTGTATTGTTTTTATAAGATAAATAAAGAAGTACTCTTTGGGGAAGAATTTACGCATCTTCTGATAACATATCAACTTCAAACGATTGTCCACCTTGAATCTCATTGGTAATACCATTCTGACGGAAAATATAAAATGTGTTAAAATATGAAATGTCCCCCGTGATCCACTGCAAGTTTCTTTGTCAACCATTTTAGACGGGGGATGAAACATTATCGAGTGCCTTAATCTAGGATATGCCCAATGTAAAAACGGTGGGTTTCATTGGTAGTGATGGTAGAAAATATGCTAATCGCTTCGCATAGTACTTGCCTTCCACACCAATATTTTTCTTATCATTTCCGCTGCAGATGTTAATGCGTCGGTAATTTAGTACAAACTCAATTAAGAGCCATATATCTCTTTATTCGGTAAGATAATGTAATCAGCCTCCGTGTGCATGAGTGTGTACAACGTCATAATGTAAAGGTATTATTAAGAGCTCTATTAGTATGCCCATACTGCAAATGGGAAGTTAATGACTTGCTAACGAAATGATTATCCACGGGTCATCTTCCCGTAATATGCCACGTACTCTAAATTTTTGGCCGATTGGATACTAATCAAATGCAATATGAGATGAATGAACTGAATGTACTTTAATATATATGTATAAACGGCTATACTCCCTGGGGATAGCTAAAAACTCAACGTTGATAAGATTAATATATTTATATAGAGAAACTGATTGAAAATGGACGCTATTTTGAAGAAGATATTTCCTAATAATGAGAGCTCTAGCTACAAATAAACTCTAAAGCTATAAATAGCTCTTATGAAATTCCAGAGTCCGAATTTCATGGCAAACACGCATTGCCAACCAGAGGGAAAAACACATAATTACTGACACTTTTAAATTAATGGATGAAGGCGATACTTTGTGGAAATTACGAACGTTAAACATGGTACATGAAACAAACTTTGTACTTTCCACACAGCTTTATACATTCCCCTTCTGGTAACATAGTTGATATGTTATCAGAAGGGGAATATATAAAGCTGTGTGGAAAGTACAAAGTTTGTTTAATTTACCGTGTTTTACTGACACTTTTGCTTGTTTGTGCATCGCACCCTGTGTTATACCCACCAATTCCGGTGTGCATACCAACTAAAGAATAACCGTAACCCTTCAACATTTATCAGTTCAGTTTAAAGAGAGGCGAAATTCACGTGGTCACACAGTGGTATAATAAAGTCAGTATTTTCCATCATCACCGCAGTCATCAAGCCGCCTTTCCAATTCCACAAAAGACCCCCGTAACCCAGGAAATGCCATGATTTGTAGCCGGAAACCACACGATAAAATAACGTTTTCATCGAACAAGGATCCCTGAGGTGCTGCGGTTTTCGGGCTGAAGTCAACGACTGATTTGAAAATATATGCATATTTTGAAGCCAAAAAATCGAACAGAGAATATCGCGTGATCAATAACGTGCCTCAAAATAAATAGCGATTATTTTTGCGAATACTGGTTTAATTTATTCCAGTCGTTCCCGGCATTCCAGACGGGACGTTATCTCGGCGAGCTAAAAATACGCGTCACGTGTTTTCGACAACCTCAGCCGTTTATTTCTACAACAACAATAGAATAGCTCATTTAATCCACACTACACTTCTATGTCAACAACCAGTAGATCGGGATTTCTACATCCATTTTAGAGGGACAAGGCCAATTTTCATCAAATATATAATACTTGGGGATAAGGTGCAGAAGATACGAGGGTCAGAAACTTTCCCTTGTAGCCAGATCGATAACCTGCCGGCTTTGAAACTCATATCACGTGTTGAGCTAGATAATTTACTATTCTATACTATACTATATAGAGACGTGGTGTTAAGCTAGATTAAGTGTTTGAAGCTGTAATATTGAGCCTATCCAATCAGTTATAGCAGCTTAATACCTAAATAGGTTACTCCTACGGAATTAGTGTGTATCATTTCTATTCGTGAGCTTCTTTGTATTATAGTAAATATTTTTAAAAACAATGCTACCAACACATTAAATATATATTTGTTCTAAAATTTCCGTAATAAAAGGAAACAAGTGAGATTTTTTCGAATAATGAAAGACAGTCACTACTGTAGCCAGGTCGGAAATGCTCCGGAATGTAAACCCAAAATTCGCGGAATCATAACCCTTGGTAATGGACGCTTTGTTTTTCTTGGGTTCAGCTTTTAGGCTAGACAGTGATATAAGCAACATTGTAAAAATCGAAATCTACCACTTATAAAATAGGAGATAGCGGTATCTTGTAAGAGCGAAATTTGATCAGCTATTTTTTTTTTTTTTTAAATAATTCACTCAATATTTTCCAATACCTTCCCACAATTCCTCGTCCATGAACTCCGAACTTGACCTTCTACATGCTCCTTCAATTATTTCTTACCCATTTTTATACTCCAACGTTGCAACACCATAAAATTACTAATGTTGCATACGTCCTAACCTACCCTCACTTTCCATTCTCTTTTGACTATATATGACATTCTCGCCCCCATTACCTGACCACATATTTGCTGATAACCTGAGTTACCACGCCTCAATAAATGCTATTGAGCAAGGTATCTCCGGTATCAGTATTATAGAAATGCCGTATGCATAAAACAAAATGGGCCATTATTCAGTTCACGCGTAATTCTCCCTGAAAGTTAAATGCGTTCCTATTTCAGATCACCGGGCCCAATGCAATCATCTGTTTCCAAGCATAACGGGGAAACTTATGGTGCACGGCCATTTCCTATCACCTGACGCGACATGGCGTGACTCTGAATACTGTATGTGCTGGAAACGGAGTTATTTCGTCATCTTCCCTTAAGCGGTTGAACAAAAGGTTGAAAATATTTTTCGAAACATTTATGTCAAAACACTGGTTAATAGAGGTCTGACGTAAAGTTAGTTCACCGAAGGCAGAATAGAACAGTTGAAATATTCGCCATAAACTCAATTTTAATTCTTTAGCTATATCGCACATACCATATTATGATACATGATTATATATGCCTACAGATATTTTACACTGTGCTATGACGAAGTATCAAAAGCAATAAAGTTGTATGTGTCTGATAGGAGTTGTTTAAAAGACACGACTTCGCTCATTCATTCTCTTCAATACATCAGATTTACATACACTAACGTATAATTAACACTTGAAATCGGGCTGGAAAGTTTAAATTTGATAAGATGCCAAGATAAATTTCTTATATCCCAAGGCACTTTCAGAGAAATGGATAAGGTATATTTCCACTTGCGGATTGCATAAAATGGAAGATTTTTCTGCTAGGAAATTCACTTTTATGGCTCTATAAGAGAAAAAAATATGCAAAGGGGTCCTTGGTCTAGTAATGGTAACTAGGTAATCATTAGTACACTACCTCAAAACTCTACTTGGAAGGCATAAATTTGGATCTGTGATCAGATGGATAAAAGTACACATATTCTCTCCTCTCACCCTTACCTTTCATTACATTTTTGGCATAAGACTTTCCGCAATTTTAGTACTTTTTTTCACAATCCCTTTTAGTTATCAATGAAGTTAAATCAGCCTTAAGCTGCTACCATGAGTTCGCAAGTAAGTTAAGGTATAATGTCACTGTGACTGGAGTTCATTTTACTTTCTCAGAGGTTTTGAATTAGGATTTAGTTGCTCCAAGTGACTAAAGTAATACCGCAGTGCCAAGTATAATCTCTCGTAGACAAACAATAAATATATGCCCGAGATGGAATCGCGGCCGCTGCCTTACGAAGTTGACAGCTGTGATCAAATACCAAACATGTTTCCGGTTCCAGGAAAGCTGAAATGGATATCTCTTAGGAAGAGGAGTGCATCGCACGTAGTTTGGAGTGGTTTGTCCCCACACATGGTTTGCATGTGTGGGGACGCATCTGCGATCGAGATGCGCAGACCTATTTGTCACGCCCATTGGTCAAAACCACTGAGAGCAAACCCAACTTATCATAGATATGGCCACAGCCAAATCCTCCTTCGGACAGCAACGTAGATCTTGTCTCCGAGCCACGGGGTAAGTCCCGCGAAAGGAAAGCGATAAAATGTCTGTCGCCCAGACGATGGGACCCTGGGCGTGTGCAGCTGAGCCCCAATCGGTTGCAACCGGGATTAGAATCTGTGGCATCAGGATTTGACAAATAGTCCAGCAGAGGAATTAGCGTCTCGGTGGATGCACTTGCAAAATCGGACACTGCGGAGGCCAGTGTTCTTGGATAGTGTTACCGGATCCGAAACTGCATCGTTTACTGAATGGGGGCCAGTCTGGTAGTGCATTTGAGCTATAGGGATGCAATGCATTCCCCATGCAGTGGAATTAATCCTGTAATTCGGCATAACTCGCCGAATCATTGAGAGCAAACTGGATAAGAGGCTGTTTGTTGCCCGAAATTACTCCCACAACCCCCTAGGATATGTAATCTGAAAGATGTAACGTCGGTATATTATATTTGAGCATGTACATGTTTACTCTACAGTGTTATCCTACTGACAAGGGATGTTAAGTGGTACCGAATGAAAAGAGAATAGAAAAATATAAGCAGTTGGGTGAAATACAGATGAGAGAACAGCAGATTATAAGATCAATGGGATGTTTGTGGTATGGTAACGTTGAGAGGTGATGCAACACTGCAAAGTGATGCAATCCATGCCAGTATCAATATAAAAAAATTAGATGCTACCTTTTAACGCATATAAATCGATTATAATCGTCATTTATGGGTTTTATACAAAATATCACCACAAAACTGGTCATAATTCCCATCCATAGTCATCAGTCATGCACCTAGTTCAATGCGGATTCACACTCGAACCTTCTATCTGTTAAATATTATCATTGATTCATCCAATTTACATACGTTACTATCAATTTCTTTTATAGTTTTTATTTTTAGTTTACTTTTTCCTCAATCCGTAAAGCCGTCACCTCAAGACACAGAAGTTGAAATTTCTATTGTATTATTTTCAAAATTCATCAATTCCATTCACCTATTTTTCATTAGCGGTTAACATATAGGTCACTGGTCTCCTGAACAACCACTATGGCTTTGAACTTTTTGGGCAAGTGCTCCTGACTTCATAGTGTCCCAATTAGGACCGTCTTTCGCTCGGAAAACATTTCTCTAAGTGCCTTCTGGAGTCTTGGTCTCTCGAAATTCCATTGATCAATCAATTTCATAATTGTATAGAAAACCATGTTTAAAATTCTCCCACCTTGCATTTTCTGCAGTCATTATCACTCATGGTACACATGTTAAGGAACTTACTCTCGTTTTATGGGAAATTGTAAATTTTACTTGCATCCAAATTTTCTAAAGGTTGAAGTGGGCGATTTTCTTTTACCTTAAAGGACGGGAAGGCTCACATACCGTGCACATAAACAAAATTTTTCGATCATTAATAATTTACCTGTAGGTATAACCGTTTAAGCCACTTCACAGGGTATGACAATGGATGAACCTTCCACTGACATCCACTACCGTCATGGACTCGGTCATAATGGCTCTGAATACGGCATCGATTGCACCGCGTAAGAAATTTAATGCCCGTGGAATTCAACTTCCGATTACGTGATATCATTCAAGTCCAACGGTACCTATTTAACCGTCAAAATATAAAACTTAGATTGGAATCATCGTTATTGAATCAGAGATTGAGGAGCAGAAAATCTTTTTCTGAATTTACGGCAGAAACATTTACGGGAGGTCATAAAACATATTTAAACTTGTGATATTGTTGCAAGGCAATAAAATACAGAATAAGTGATGCAGATGACAAATTTCTGGAGGAAAAATTGGAATATGCAGGGTAGGAATTTCTGCTTTTAGTTTTTTGCGTATCTACATACCCCTGCTAGACGCTATTGCTTTGCCTCTTAGAGTATTTTCTGGATGTAGATGAACCTCTACGTGAACAAAGCATCCCTGTATATCATTGTTATTCTGCGTAGCTAAGAAGCATATGGAAATTTTATTTGTTTATATATATGTTTGTAATTTCCATAAATATTCAATGATTCCATCCATGTTTCTGATATCCACCTAACCCTAAAGCTATGTTCTGTAAAACTGAAAAAATATGACTAATGCGTTACTATATTTTACAATGAAATATGAATTTTTGAAAAGCAGTCAAAAATGCCGGTCTACTGATAAATGACTTTTTAATGAGCCTGGGGCTTCAAAAGTTAAACATATCCTTGCATTTGTCGTAAATATTTAGCTTTTATTTAAAGCATTTTTCCTAACTGATATTGATGAGTAAAGTATATTTTAGTAATTTAATATCTATTAATGAATGTTTGCAGATTATTAGAACGCTGCCAAACATCCTCAACGTGCCTTACAGGTCACTTCATACAGTTATCTGTAGAAGGCAGTAACTGGACATACACTTTACGAGGGTCAAAGACAAAGAATAGAGTTGCACGCGAATCTTGAAGGGAAATATCTAAAGACTTCAATGTATCGTTTGGTATGAAGGTTTTTGAGAATACAACGACAGGGAAGGTGTGCTGATAATTGACGCTCACTACACTTATGAGAACTGGATTCTCTCCAAGATGAATGTCACGTCGATCTAGCAACGAATTCTCGTTCTCTATTTCGTATCACGGCTACAGACTGTACCGAAAGAAAAAATGGCAATTTTCCACAAGAATAAAGATATTTAATTTGACCGGTTTCGGTGTACAACACCATCTTCAGGTGAAAATTAAATCTCAAACATCGGTATATATACAATTTGCATTGAGGGGAGGGAAAGGTTGAAAAGGGGGGGGGGTAG
Source organism: Platycnemis pennipes (assembly GCA_933228895.1). Lineage (NCBI taxonomy): Eukaryota > Metazoa > Arthropoda > Insecta > Odonata > Platycnemididae > Platycnemis > Platycnemis pennipes. The sequence continues at coordinate 112,122,225 of OW121848.1, read as the reverse complement.
GTGGAGGGGAAGTATGGAGGGGTTGGAGGGAACAAGGGTTGGGAATTGAGAAGGGGGTGAAAGGTGGTGGGTGTTGATGGGTAAAACCAAGCAAGATGGCGACCTGGGGATGGCCCAGGTCGTAAAGGGTCTCCGGGAAGTCCGTGTGCAGAGATCCTGTGAAGTCCACTTTGGAAGGGGTGAAGCAGTCCGGGCGTTGGCATCCCCCGGAGCGTCGGTTTCTTCGGGTTAAGGGGGATTAGCTCCTTGGGGTTCCTGGTGTATTCTTCCAGATAGTATGAGGGCGTGGGGGCAGGATGGGGGAAGTGGGCGGCTTGGGGTCCGGTGCTTAGGGTTGCGGCAGCCCTTCTGAAGAGTGTCCGACTCGTGGGAAGGTGATGGAGAGGAGGGGGGGTGGGGACGAAAGAAATTGGACGTCATTGAGAAGATTCTGCTTCATGTTCCTACTTTGAATAATTTCCACTTGCTCCATGGCGTCCAATTTCTTTCCTTTTTCCAATGTGTGGAGCACGTTGAATTTAAAGTCACTAAGGTGATTCGCATCCATGAGGTGCTTCGCGAATAACGAAGTTTCATTCCCAGAGACGTAGCACTTTTTGTGTTCACTGATACGGGTGGAGAAACTCCTCCCGGTCTGGCCGATGTATTTGGCTCCACAATCACACTTGATCTCATAAACCCCGCACTTTTTGGTCACCTGAAGATGGTGTTGTACACCGAAACCGGTCAAATTAAATATCTTTATTCTTGTGGAAAATTGCCATTTTTTCTTTCGTTATGATATTCCACCAAATCAAGCCTGAAACTACTACCTTTACAGACTGTAAATTGAGTATCGGCAAAGCCTAGAGAACTAGGAGAAATGATAATTAATTTATGGATAGGAGGGAATACGCGGACCGGGTAATCCAATCCGGTGGAATACGGTAGTACACAGCGTTCTATTCAGCGGCACGCTATACCATTGGGAATAATTCCGCACTCTTCTCGGGACAAGCGGAAACCATCTTCAGAACTAGTTCTGATTCGCGAGAGGACTGACTGTATAAATCGTGCGCTCGAGAAACGGAAAAAAGAAATACGCGAAACAAATGAAAGGATGGAACGCGGTATACAGCGTCATATATACAAACGAGATAATTCACAAAAATCTTACTCGTTTAAAAGAGCTTATGTTAGTGCCAAGGGATATGAACAGTATAAAAAGAAAAATAGTCACTCAAGGGAAGTATGCATTGATTCAAAGAAAATTAGCTAGTGTTTACTGAAAATAATACCACGGAAAAAAAAGAAAAGTTAACATCCAAAGAAAATTGAGCAAAAATTTAAACCAGAAAATTATATCCATAACTCATTACATATTTGTGCTGAAAACGATTCCTTTAGAATATATCCTTAGAACTTTCAATTTTTACTTTATTTGAAGATTCAATGACGGCAATTGACTCTCCAAATGATAAGTTTTCACAACACATTAGAGAGAGTTAATCGAAATAGTTAATTTGTATGCAGAGCTAATAATAGAGAGCAATTCGTGAGGAAAGTACAACATTTCATTGAAGCCACTCAAAGTGGTAAAGTGGTAGCCAGGTCGTTAATTCTCTGTTTTTTCAACCCAAAGCATGCAATTAAATGATGGTTAATCCAGGTTGGTTATCTCTATATCTGTGGATAAATTATACTTTATGTGATGGAATACCTCCTACATTATGCGTTTTAACTTTCATATGTGGAGGCAAGCTCTCGTCATGGAATTCAAAAACAAAACTAAATAAGTTTGTCCAATGCTCGAAACTGAAGAAAGTTACTTTGAATCTTACAAAGGCAATCAAAAGTGAAATCTAAAAGTAATAACGAGTGCTTGCAAATTTCAAGTTACGAAAGACAAAATCGAGCCCGTGATCGACCCTGGTATCGGTATCCTTGGTGAGATATTAACGGTATTAACTCACCAAGTACTAATTTTACACTGATTTGTTCATAAATATCAATATTAAGACTATTATGAAGTGAGGAACAACTCCTTTCCTAGTACCGATATGCCCATGGGAGGTATATACCACACACTTAACTAAAAATGTGGTAACATGCTGTTGACAAAAGAATCACGCTCTTCAATACTCTCCCACTGATAAAGTGGCGAATGGCAGTGAACTGTAGACTCTGGCGGCTCTCAAACATTGGTTTTGACGATATATTCCGGTATCAATCTCCACCCTCCTAATCAAAACCGTCTTTTCAAGGCCCTGCTTCAGTTGTACACCACTTAAACCTGAGTTATTTCATATGTACCTAATAACCATGGGAATCAGAAGAGAAAGCATCGAAACAAAGATTTGATCTGAAGTAAAGGTATGATGAATGCATTCATTGATGGATGAAACTGGAAGAGAAGAAAGTTTTGCCTTGAAATTCGTCAAAATGGAATTGCACTAGGGGAGAGGAGAGAAGATTGCGAAAATGAACAAGGTGAAAGGAAAGTGGACCGAGAAGACGTAATGCGGGCTGTGGAGCCAAACTAAAGCATCAATCGCTTCCTGGAATGGAGAAAAACCTCCGACGTTGCCCAACGTGAGGGTTCGCCATTTTGTCTTAAAGCGACTACTTTGCTCCCGAGCAAACGGACCGGATGACAAAGAGCCCCCCCGTCTGTAAACAGCTCCGTCGGAATGAAAAGGATTGCGGCAGGCACTTGTGGTAGTCAAGGGCTGTGCCAATGATTTTAAGGGCAACCGCCCACTACCATTGCAAATAGACAAAACTTCACAGAGAAAGAATACGGGCGGGTCAGGCCTTCCTTCCCCGCTTTATTTGCATTAGGCGATGAGCGAACAGTTGCCATGGGGGTCCAGAAAAGAACACGCCAACTCCCAGTGTGCTCTTCAACCCAAGGCTTTTAAATCCCGGGTCGCCACCATCAAGTCACCTGGGTCACAGTAAAGGGGATCTCTGGGGTATATGTGGACACAGTTTGGATAGTGAATGACGTACAGAATAGCAAGGAATCCCTACGCTTATTATTTTAGAAGTCTACATTATTTCTGGGGCAAAACTGCCAATTACAAAGGGTAAATTTATGCCCTATACTGAAACAACTCTCATACAAATCCATGGTGATGAAATATGCAAATAAATTAATTTTGTTTAAAATAAAAATGTTAATAAGTAGATGGACAGTATTCATAAAAAGAAGGTAAATTATGATTTTTTTAATATTTCCATTGAATTTAGACGGCAAGTGCACGGTCTACATTGGCAGTTTACCTTCGATTTTCTAAGTAAAATATATGACTTTACTCATTAACAATGACCATAAATTAAACATTTCTCAGCCTCAATATTATGACCGTAGGAAAGATATTTCCTTAAATGGAGTGCGTATTGCAATTGCCAGAAATCTGAGCATTTGTACAAAATAAATTATGTAAGGACAACCGCTTTATGTAAAAGAAACTGTCAGAGGTTTTTACCAAAGGATTTCACATAAATTTCACAATGTAGGTACCCCATCGCTATGACGATAGCCATTCTAGAGGATTACATTAGGGAGTTTATTCCTGACAAATTATGATACGTAGCCAAATTTTCTCGAAAATCCAAAGTCAGTGATTCAATTTTGAACTTATTACTTTAAAATGGGAAATTAAGCTAATGAGCATTATCGGAGAAATTTTATTGGAGAATAACCAAGCAAATTAAACAATTCTCTTGAATTATTAATGGCTGTTATGTGCATAAAGTTACAATAAAAATTACATACATTTTATTATGGTGTCAGCTATGACGTTGACTTTACAGTTTCCGTTCCTGCTTTCAGAGAGCAAACTCACCTGAAAAAATAAGGAAGCATCAAAATTAGTCACACAAAAGGAATTTCAACAGATAATAGCTCCACAATAACAAAATAACAAAGATAAATATACAACCTATTTTATAAATTCATCCATTAACAGTTAAAAATTAGTATATTAAATAAAAAAGTGAATAATAATCATTAATCAAGCTATCGGTATAGAAAATAATTTACAACAGTTGACCAAATGAAATTCTACTTCAGATCATTTCATAGAATTTTGTATTTATTTTTCCAAGGTATTCTTCCTGTTTTTTATTCGCTTCACTCATAAAGATTTTTTTTCTGGTCTAGTTTTATTTAATATCACTGGAGAAATTTAAATTTCTACAATCGATTACGAAATGGAAAAATAAATTGGGTAGAAATACCTATTCTTCGGTAATGCAAGAATGGCCGAAGGTTTAAGTTATTGGTCGGAACCACTAGGAGTATAAGTTAGCTGACGCTTAACCAGCACTCCAATTAATGACATGCATTGTAACGAGAAAGGAAATAATGAATTCGTGCGTTAGAATTACATTAGGCGTGGTCATGCTACATAATGGGAGGATATATACACCATAATTTAAATGTGTGAAGAGGGCATGCATGATTCCAAATCCAATTAGGCGTTTCGTCACCAGTCTTTTCTAAAGTTAGATAATGCTGAAAAACTACTACCTACGCAAATGATCCATGATGTAATTTCCGTCCCCAGTAGTATTTAATACTAGGCATTATTTATGAAAATAAGCAGCTCAAATATTCGGCGTTAGCATAAGCCAAATGCTAGAGACAGAAGCCAAGCAGATTGCATTTTAATGGCATTTTCGAAGGGAGAATTGCGTAAATTGCAATGCTAAATACGCAACACTAATAAATTCATTGGTCATCTTCTGAAAACTTCCATTTAGCTTGGCCAATACCACTAATACTCGAATCCGGGCGCTCAGGATGGGAGGCCAGTATTCTTCTCAGCACAGAAAAGTGGCATTTCAGAACAATGTTGAGGACGGAGAAAATTTAGAGCAATGGGGACGCGACACCAAACCATTTTACATTCCAATCTATTTTTTTCAAAGTATTGAACGTATAAAACAATCAAAGTCCTAAATATTATTAGCCGGGTTCGATTATTTTAGTCCCTCATGCGCGGCTGAGAGAAGCTCATTAATTAATCCTTTTAGAAAATGGCAAAACCGGAAATTGTCGTCCTCCTGATGTCGGCTTCGTGAGCAACGGATAAATATTAATAATGGAATTTTGCAATTGGTACAGGATAATTTTTCATATCGACGGATTGCAGAGCAGTGTTCAGGTGGCGCTAAACAATGCCTAATCACCATTTTATATCGCACTAAAGAGTGGGTAGAGGAAGCTTGTTTAAAAACTGATATCCCTTTAAATGAGTCCTTGGTACTGAAAAAAATATTTAGCCCGACAAGAGCTTCCAATCCTATCGTCTGCAGCTACCACCTTAGAAGTGTGTAGGCATTTAAAGAGAAGGCTGATAACCATACTGGAATCCTCAACAAATTTAGAACTAGGAGATGGCACGCCGTTTTCTATCGATATGTTGACAATAATGTTTCGAAGAATATACTTTATTATACACATAGTATGAATATGATTTAATCAATTATTATGACAGCTTTAATGCATTCCCCGGAACTGGGAGCCGAAAAAGGAGCTGGATTTTGGGAAAGGTATCATTAGAGAGTGAGTCAGATTTTCATATAATACGTAACGTAACATGATTTAGTCACTGGTCCCAGTTTTTGAGATGATCGTAGAGTAACACTACCTTATTGTTGCCGTAACTGGGCATACAGAAGCATCTTTCGTTTAATTACGATGAAATCTCTACCAAGCGAAAACGGCCCTTAGGAGAGAGCAGATAAAAATTGCTAGTTGCTCCTTTGAATATTCAGAGTCTAGTTAGTGAAATCTTACTCAATTTAACAAAATAACATTAGAAACGTTCAATTAACCCGGCGTTACTCGCGCGTGATTTCCGACCGAGGTTACTCGCGTGGGGTGCTCCTGGCACCCCAATGTTAATTTTCGTTTAAAGGAAGCATAATATGACAGAATCGCTTTCAGCATTTGTAAATACAAGGTGACATATGACGCAGCAGAAAGTAACGCAAATGTTAGTACTTGGATCCACTATTACCTGCTCCCTATCTGTTAACTTTTGGTTGTTTATCTCAGTGCCTAACGCTCTGGCGGTGAAGGAATCAGGCACTATGGAACCAATGAAGTCACGGCGAAGTTTCCAATGGTGATTAGGAAGTAAATCCTTCCCCAGCACCCTAAACAACAACCCTGACGGACAATTTTATTCGCACCAACTTCACGGAACCTGGAATCGGGAAGGAAAAACACATTAACCCTTAAGGAGGATGGAGAAGAACTGAACACTAAGTGGAGAAGAGTGGAATGTAGAAGGAGAAAGGAGAGAGAAAGGAAAAGGAGAGAGAGAGAGAGGGCGGGGAGGAATCCCTGGGACAACTCCACGGGAAAAGCGGAAAGGGCATCAATCTCCCTGAAGACAAATCCCTCGCGAGGAGACGACGGACGTACCTGAGGGGATTCGTTCTCTGGGGGCGGGAGGGGGGAAGAGTAGTAAAAGGAAAAGCTGGGATGGTGGGTGGAAGGAAGAGGAACTAAGCCATCGCCCCAGCCAATCCCACCCTTGGTGTCCTCCGGTTCTCCCGAAAGGCAACCGCTGACGTCCCAGCAGGCCGTCTCACTTCACAGCCCGACGCTCGCAATTAATGAGAGGAGGGCGAGGCGCTCAATGTAACGGCACCCAAATGCCGCACGATAAACGCAAGAGGCGTTGCCTTGGAAACGAGACAACTTCTCACAGCAGAGGGTATGTGTGGACCGAAGACCAACAGTGCAGCTTACAAGGCAATAGCAAATTTAAGCTTTTCCAGGTGTCGTATTGAGGTAAGTGCTTAAGATTGCACAGAGGATGAATAATTCCTAATAAATGTGAGGCATTGAGAAGCATGGGTGGAATAGTATTCTTAAATAATCTTCTCAATAAATATCCCTTACAAATATACATCTATTATTACCAAGAAGTATCATTAAAAAAGAGTCCTAATCGATGGGAGTTAAAGAGCCATTTCATACCAAAACATTCCGTGGAGAGCCTTTAACTTTTCTGTGAGAATTCCCTCTTTTCGTTGCTGATCGGTTACAAGGTATTTAAACTAAGAGGATTTGGGTTTAGTCTGGAATTTTTGAGACAAGAACCTCATTCCCATGAATATTATGAGAGTGAAACAATTTTTGTATACGAGCTTTCGATTCAGTCAAAATTTTCTATTTCTAAATCAAATGGAGTGTATTAGGTTTGGTAAAACAGCTGAATTTTCCGAAAAGTTAGCTAGCCCGGAAAATTGTGGTTATGGATTTTCCGAATAGGCAGGGCCAAAGTACCGTAGTTAAATTATAGTCTCGTTGCGCTTCATAAGACCTCTGCCACTATCTTCGGACTCTATATACAATGGAAGCAGAAAACAGAAAAGAATCGAAAGGAAGACTTATTATAAAGTCTCTAAAGTCTAGAGAAGAACGAAAACTGGAAACAGATTGGAAAAAAAACTAAATTACATAACTTTTTAAATTTCCAGCAAAAGAAGCAGGATGAACATTCAATGTAATGTAGTTAGAGGCTCAGCATTAAATTTTCACTTTATTTCCTCTATTAAGTAAATGACCATTGAACAGACTAAGACGGTTGACTTCTGGAGGATTTTTTTACTGACTTGAACGTCAGCAAAAAGAAAATTTGAAAAGAGTAGTTATTACTCATATAAAATAGAATAAGGCGATCAATTCAGCTCTAATCCTTGCAGTAGCCTCCCACACATTAGCACACACAAAAATCACTCATTACTTCTTACATTTTTCACCGCTTCTTGCATTAACGTTTTGCGGGATGGATATTGGGACATACGATCATGTAACTGCAGGCAAAACCAAATGACTTGGGACACTCAAGCAATTTTCACTTTATTTTCCATAGTTCCACGATTACATGATTTGACATTACTTTTCGCAGTTACGTAGTACTGATGCAAATGGAGTCGCATCATTACTCGGATGAAGAAAATTTAGATCGAGTTTATCTACAATTAAGCATATATCTCTGTGAGTACATTAGAAGCAGAATTATTTGCATTGTACATGCTTACAATGGGGTCGTTTACCATATTTTTTATTGCCGAATCTGATAGAGTTTGTAAAATAAAAGGACCCGTATTTTCCGTTTTCTGATCCGACAATTATTTCCCGAGTTATAAGCGGCGAAAAACTGATGTTTTTAACCCTTTCGGAAAAGTGGGTGTGGTGCAACCTCTGACGTATATCGACTTCGTCCAATCACAACTGAACCCGCGAAGCTACTTCGCCTTATCGCAAAGGGGGGGACACAGCTGACTCGGCCAATGGGAGCGATTTCGACAGCATCTGTGCGAGCAGACCTTCCGAGAATCCCCCTCCACTCCCTTCCCCCTCCCCCGAAAGCAGTCAAGGACGGGAGGAAAATGACGTCAATGTTATCACAGCAGCATTTTCGGTGGGCGTCACCTTTTGCTTATTTTAGTTTTTGATTTATGAGTGAATGGTTGTGGTTAGAAGATTAATTTTTTCACTAAAATTCGTTTTTCGTTTCCATCTAACGATATCGTGTACAAAATTGCGATTTCGGTTCCGAGTAAACGCCCCCATTTCGTTTAAAATACATAAAAATGCTCATTTAGTCCACTCGCACACTCTCGCAGAGGCTTTATTGATTGGCAGAGCATAATGAATTTATCTCGATGACAAACGCTGACGACCTTGTCTTGACCGCAGTAAGCTTCCTCCTAAACCGGTAAGGAAACGGGAAAGGCTAGGGGTGCTCATGGTGTGCCAAAGTTTCTCGGTGAACTGTCCCCTTCTCTCCACCGATTCCGAGACCTTACATAATTTTCACGAAGCCCCCGTTGTCATGGACACCGATCCACCCACAGGCACTGAAAACAGTACCCAGGTTGTTTTTCTATGAATCCACCGAAACCCGAAGCCGTAAAACTTGTCCCCTCGGAAACCGTATTACCCTTCTTTCCACCCACCCTCTCACCAACCTCGATTCCCTTTGCTCCCGTCGCATCCCCTCACGTCCGGCGAAGCCCGCGGGAGATTTCCGTGTCCTTGAACCTCCAACTCCGGGAAGAATATTTCCGGAGGACTCTCTCTCTCCTCTTAGCTCTCACCCAGAGATATTACTCCGGGGGCTTCATTTCCCTTCGCTCACCCCACCGCGAGGTTCTCCCTACCAATATGATCACCCGAATTTATACTGCCGCACTTTCGTTAGTGAATTTTACCACCCCCCGCCACCCCACCGGTATTTCTACCCCCTTTCAACCTACCTGACTTTCGGATTAGTTCACGTCATTGGGAAGTAAATGACGTGACCTTCACGAAGAGTACGAGTTGAGCGGAAAGGAAGCTTTTAAAGAGACCAGAGGAAGAAGAAAAAAGAATACATCAGCTACGATGGGGCAGGCGGAAGAGTTTAAAAACAACTTAGCCCATTTTCCACAACGCTAATCGGTATTTTATTAATGTGTTAGCTAATTAATCGGTTTTCCATCCAAATCCCCGAATTCTAGCCCTGGTTATGGCAGAATTTTCAGAACGGACCCAACTTGGATGTCTTATTGAGAGTATCTCAAGTTGAATGGGACGTAACGCCGGTCGTGGGTTCAAATCCCATGGATGCTGTCTATATCTTTATGCTTCACTTCAATGGCGAACGAAAGAGCCTAAATAATTGAAAGAGAACCTAATAACCAAGTTGTGCTACCAATACGAAATACTAGAAACAATTGATGACAGAGCAAACTCCTGCAAACAAACAATGGCATGCAGGTTCTATATCTTCATCGCAATCAGTATTACCTTATAGGTAGGCTAACAGCTTCAGGAAAATAGGGTCTAGGAATCCTTTTTCTGACAACCATCCTGTCGCGTCTGTCAGCGGGAAGGATCACCCTCATTGCCGCGCCGATGCAATCATTCGCCCTCACACCTTTCCCTTCCGCCCCCACCTTCCGGGGAACGGGGTGGTCTCGTTCCTCGCTTGGTAGGCATTTATGGTCTTTCCCGCCTCTGATTAAATTTTTGGGTTGACGACTCCGCGAGGGTTTTAAATTTTCGGGCTCCGTCAGACCATCACGGTGGATGGCCTGGCTGGGATATGATCTCGTTGGTGGGAGAAAGGAAGAGAAGGAGGGGTTCATTACGCTGCGGAGGGGAGAAAGGGATTTGGAAAAGTGAAATGCGCAGCGAGAACGAACAGCGGAATCGTTGCTCACAGTCGCGTGCAGAGGTAACGCTCGTTATGCTCAAAAGTACAATAAAGCTAAACGCCAACTCTCAAGTACCAAAATCGCAATATACGTTTGCATGCAGGAAATTGTAAGTTTTGGTAAAATAATTCCAATTTGTTTTACATTGCTTCTCCTATATTATTATTTTCTACCGATTTACATATTTTCCACCTTCCTCCCTTACCCTATCTCACGCTTACCTAGCAATCTTTCTCTAGCTCTTTCTGCTCTCAAGGCCACTTTACACGGTCATTGAAACTGCGCAAGTTGATGTCGCTTCCATTTGATCATGCATCCCCAAAAGACCGTGATATGGAAAATTTCGAGGACGCTTGCTTGACAACTACAAACGCTGCAATCGTCGGCGCAGTATTTTAGTGGCAGTATACCATCAAGTTGCGGTGGTACCGTCAATATATCGTATAACGTCAAGATGTGCTAAATAGCAAATAATTGGACGTGAACAAAGCAATATAGTACCACCAATTCAAAATACGTTTTAATCCATACTGTAAACAAAATAGCAGTTACCCTTGTCACATTCACTTAGCCCACAATTTGCACAGGGAACGCATAGCTGTGGGCCAACTTAACGAGACAGGAGGCTCTTCCTTTACGAAGAATATTTAACCTTCCACGTAATTAATCGCCCAGCCCATGTTTGCACTTATTCTACGACCAAAAGCCTAGAGTGCAAAAAAACTCTCATCTTAATCGGCAACAATCAAAAAACTGTTCAATGTTAACGGCACTGAATGCTAAATAGGCACATAATCGTTGAGATGCAAATTTATAAGGAAAATTACATTTTTTTGTAAAGTTAATGAAAATTCAAGCGTCTCGTTCTACTATATTATTTTATTCGATGGAAAGACAATAGGTACATTATTATTATATTTATCTCGTCTCCCATCTAGGATTCAATGAACACAATAAATGTCTCCCTTGCTCTTTATCGTTTTTTTTAAATATTTCAAATATCCAATCCAATTGCAACCCGTTTAAATTTATATTTCTGGGGGTGAGATGGAATTGAATCTCACTGGAAAAAGTGAATGCACGATACCTCTTTTGTCTGCCACGGCAATCACCTCGGTGGAGAGCCGGGTTATAACACGAATAATGCTGTTTCGTAACCTGCATCAGACATGTGCCTTTTCTTAGCCTTAGAATCAAGGTTAAGTTAGCTTAGATGGCGCGGTTTTTTATAAGGGATAGGAACGACATAAAGAATATTTATACCAATGTCGAACTGATTCAGGGTTGATGTAATGGAAAGAGTACATCTTTATCACGCACTACTTGAATTTTTTCGCAGGAGTTGTAATGAGCAAATCATTTTTTTTACTCACTTAGTAATCTGAAAATAAGGAAACAATTTTCACAAGAATGATGCCAATTCAATGTTTCTTGTAAGCTAAAAGATTATATCTTCAATCATGAATTCCACCATTTTTTTTATGTGATAAAAAATTAAACTACCTGAATTTCTACCCAAAGCTGCAAACATCTTGCATCAGTTACCCCATCCGGCGAAACCCCAAGATAGTGCATTTGCCGAACGGAAGCTAGAGCGTTTCATTACGGATCCGCTCCCGTTTCCACGGTCTTAAGAGAGTCCGCGGCCCTACTTGCCCAGGACATTCATAATTCCATTCCCCTAACTACCTTTATCACTTTTCCTTCCTCGGGTGGAACTCCCTACCGGCTCGTATCTCCAGAATCTTTCAGCCTCCCCTTCCCTTCGCTCCCTTCCTACACCCGTATGAGAGGGGACTCGACTCCAACTCTCTCCGAGAAACCTTTCCCCAACTACCCTTTCAAACACACGAGCGCGCGCTTATTCCCTCTCTCTCTCTCCCTGCCCTACGCTTCTATCGCCTCCACTTCCTCTCTCTCTTGACTCCCTCCTGCCTTACCTTCTCGATCTCTCCCTTGAATTTGAATTTCCGGGCCCCAACCGAGTGAGACCGAAGGAAGGCAGACTCCTTCTACCCGACTCCTCACCTCGTTTCCCGTCCTTCTCTGTTCTAACTCCTTCACCCTCTCCCTCTCACCCCCTCTTCTTTTCTTTGATCTGCTAGACTTGATTAGTTTCATAGAACCGATCCCCGTTCGCGAAACGCACAGTAACTTCCCCGCTCACAACTTTGTCCCACCTCAACCGTACACCCTCGCCGTTTCGATGAGAGTAGAATATTTTCATCATGATGAGGTCTCAGGACGCGAGAAAAATGTGGTACGAGGCAAAACCTTCTCTACAAACCTTTTGCGGTCATGCACGTGGGGTAATAAAGTGCGAGGTTAAGGCAAAACGATTCCTGGCCGGTATAAAACATGCAAATGAAGATGGTACACCGTAAAATTAATAACAGCAAACTGAGCTACTCTTAAAGTGATGTCGATATAGCGTAGGCCTGGAAATCGGTCATAAGTTCAACGCCCTCACCGAGTATAGATGATTATTTTCTGGTTACATTTGGCCCGTTTTTATAAAATATAACTGAAACTATTGATACACCACAATGTCTATGGCAATGGCTTGTAGAAAGGTGGTGCGTGCGTGGCATAATTTTTGAATAATTGAAATTGGTTTTCTTAAATTTAATTGCATTTTTTATTTACATATATTTAGTGCCCGCATGGTTTTACCTTGTTCTCAGCTACGACTACGAGATGGCATTGAAGCTCTGCATACATTGTAAACATTGGGGTTGTAAGAAAATGGTAAATATGTATAGAAATCCTCATCTGCTATATTAAAAAATCGTCTCCATTTAGTGCAACATATTTTTTACATTTCGTTAGGTGTAATGATTTAAAATAAGGAATAAAAGGCAGCTCTAGCCAAGTCTACAAAATGCTAGTCTTGTAGCCCAATGCTAATTGGTCATGGTTGCCGAGTTCGACTCAGGTCTAAGTTGTCTTACGGTGACAATTAGAGAAATTTAGAGGCCAATTCGTGCAGTAACAAAAGCGAAATAATTCGCATTTACCATGAAATATTTCATTTTTTACCTAAGAGCCAGCTTTTATCTTGCTACCCACCAGACCCTTGCCCCTAAGAAAGAAGCAGTTCGTCTTTTCTCCGCTCACTCCCGTATTCGAGTTCCTCAATCCACCATTTTCCGTTCCCATCACTCAGTCTCGTTCCGCTCGGGTTTTATGACAGAGGACCCCTTTTCCGGAGATATCCCCGAGTTTCCTCCCCTTCACCCATTCCCTACACGGAATTCCCTCTCTCTCAATCTCCTTCCTATCTCATTTCCCTCTTCATTCCATCCTTCCCCATCGATATCTACGGTCTCATTGCGCAGTTCCCCCGTCACTTCCTGATTTCTCTCCTCCATGCTCTCGAGATGCTTCTCCGTAGGGCGTCAACTCGCTCGAAAACTGGAAGTAAGAGAGATCGGGGAAGGGGTTTTGGAGGAGAGATACTATCGTGTACAAAGATGATAGGGTATTCGGTTATAGAGTTGCCATAATTATGCCAGGGAATCCACCAGAAATTTTAATTTGGTCATGTTTTTGTATTCCAGATCAATGGAATTTTAAGATACATCCTCATTTATGAATACTATATTCTCGGAGCAATAGGTGTTACGCTCCATAAAGTCTTAGTTCCTACACCAGGTTAAGGGAATTGTTTAAAGATGATGTACACCAAAGTGTTTGGAGATCCCAAAATAATAGAAAAAAGGTTAAATGCTCAATAGATGCCAAGTACCGAAACAAAATGTTTCTCAACGCGCATTTTGAATCCTAATCTCGACCTACTCATTTCCAAATTCGTGCAACACACAGCAGAAAACAGTTAGGATAATTTTACTTAGATAAAATAGAATAAAATTATTTTTAGAAATTATCGCGAAATGTGAATTAGGGATTCCGCGGATTAATAGGAGAAATTGGATACCCTAGGTCGCTATCGAGTTGAAGATTTCCGATCGCTACTTTTCCTCGCTAGGCAACCATGACAATTAAAGGATATGCAATTTGGATGAATGGAAATAGGAAGGAAAATATTTAATGTAAATAATGAAATAGCATGAGAAATAAACTAATTTAACAAATGCACAGGTGAGAAATGTTATATATTAAAGCCTACAGTAACCAGTGGATGGCAGAATGATAAATATAGGTAAATATATCTGTAAATCATAAATCTATTTTATTATGATATGTTATTATAACTCCCAGAATCATATGATATAACGCAATAGAGAAATAGAGTGCATCTAATGCTGTTATAAAATGCGATCATTACTTCATTTCATTGCTTGCGCAGCAAAATAAATATATTCCCAGGCGTCGTTGATTGATTAAAGAGGCAAATATTTTACCTCAAATTCCAGCATCAGCCCATATGCTTGACGGCAAATTTTTCGGAAGCAGTTTGGACGGGCTCTGCTGACAGGGCAAAATTTCGTATTACTTGACTCCCTAAAAAAACAAAAGAAGCTCACGTTTACCTTACGTTCCTGCATGTTTACTTGACACGCCACACTAGTCTATTAATTCACACTCTCCATTAATTTCACCACCGATTATTTTTATTTTCGCACGACGCACAACCTCGCTCTGGAAGGCGGGCCAAAGGTTTTTTTCCCCTGCCTTCCAGTCCTCAATAAATACGCCTGCCTTCCTGTCTCCCCCATTTTAGCGTCATTTCCGGCCACCAACTCTCTCTCTCTGTCTCTCTCCTGCCTCCCTCTCCTCTCCTTGCAGAACATCCCTCGAGCTGACGTCATTACCATCACCAGTTTCGCCACCCTTTTTCAACCTCATCGCTTTACCGTCCTTCCCACTTTTGTCAGATTAAAGTATCGATTCTTTGGGACTGTTCGTCTCGCTAGGGCTTTCCCGGTTCTCGTCCTGGGCGGCGAAGGAACGGACAGTGTCAGAAGTTGGAAAACGAGAAACCCTCCTAATTCCATCACTATAAACTCTCCGTCTTCTCAACTTCTCAGGTCTCTTCTCTCTGATATTAGTGGAATGGCACATTCAAATGGATCCGCAGACTGACTGTGTGGAACAGCCCCACTTTCTGTGCTTGGATGTATTCAATTATGTGAATCGTTTACAGTAAATTCCCAATTTTCCGTGCTAATGTCTAGCTGCACGGATCATCGGGAAACACGGATAATGCACTTCTTGGTTCTTCCCGGATTCATTTCTCTAAAATAATTTAACTTCTAATGAAAATAACAAAATCTGCCAATGAAAAGATTCTCGCTGTGCAAAATAGCATTTTATGACAAAAACGAATCCTGTAGAGCTGTCCCGGCCGCAATTGAATGTTCGCAATCCTCGGGTGGAGGTACGAAGCTTGGCGTAAGACATCGGACCTGTGACCGGTAGGTCCTTAGTGAAAGTCACGATTGGCGAAAAATAACAAAAGTTTACAAACCTTTGCGACCACAAATATACACTAATTTATGACTAATGTCGTATGCTAAATGTCATTTTACGATGTAAAACAATTGTACCCTTGAATGGACCAGTCCAATAAATTAATAGAAAGCATCGTCCATTAGAATCGATGACTAGCTCTTACAATGGTGCTGATTAAATTTGGCAAGCATTTAAAGGTAAGATTAATGTTCGTTTAACTTTAATTTAAATGTGATTAAATTAAAGTTAAACGAAATCATTTTACAAATATATTCGCGAAAATATTTCTTTTTCCGTCTTGCAGTAGAATGAATCTCTATTTTAATTATTGGGGAATATGTCCGTAAATATTGTAACACACTAATAAGACGGACGATTTCCTTAGGTTCGTTATCATAAAAGACGTTCATATCTGAAGACATTTTATACATGGAATCCATGTGAAGGCAACCCAAAATGTGGTTTCAGTAGCTACACATAATTATGGTCTACTCGAGTTTAACTTCCAATGAGTGATTTCAAGCGCGATCGGAAGTAAATGAAGTGAAAGGTAGGAGAAAATAAAAGAATAAGCTACAATTTTACACGAAAACCATCAACGTGACGAAAAAAGTTTCCCCATTGTTTACAGTCCTCAATATTCTCACTTGCAATGCTTCGTGCCAAAGCAAAATTTCACTCCTCCTAGCTCTAAACAAGGCATCGGCCGGCTCACTCACCTTCCTCGCTGGGAAAACCCAACGTTGCCCTCGCATCATCATACATCAATCAGAAGGATGCCCCCGCGCGAGCCGTAACGAAATAAATAATGCACGGAATTATTTCCCGCTCGGATTTGCATGAACCTCCGCCAGTGTTTCCAAGTGTGCACGACGCCCCCTCGTGCGATTAAGCGAATCCTCGTATTATTTCCCACCGGCGGGCTTCCCAGCTCGAGAGGAAAAAAATAAAGAGTAATTGGGGGGATTACCAAGGGATGAAAAAGTATGCCGGCACGTGGATAATTAATGAGTTTTAAACGTCATCACCGTGAGGATTTGAAAGTCGGGGATGAACTTAAATTTGAAATGGCTAATTTCCTTTGAAAAAAGCTTAATTTTTCATTCCTGGGAACTTAATCTGCCAAAAAGCAGAGTCTTTGCTCTTTATGGTTCCCTCCCAACCAACTCATTATTTTGTACCATTTTTCGTCCATTCGCATTCTCACTTTTTGCCTTGTCCAGCTTTAGCGTCACAAATTACTTCCCTTTGTTTCATCTCAATCATTTAAAATAATTCTCCAAGCTATATGTAATCAATTACTCTTCTCCAATTCAATGATCAAGCAAGCCGGAGATGATCACTCCTTTTCTCGTTGATTTGTAAGTCCCACGCCATAAATTCTATTTCTTTTCTCTCTCCCAAAATATATTATTATTCCTTTGTACCCAGGAAATTTGATTTCGGTTCTTTCCCTTATCTGATATACAAACTGGAAGCAAAAATTATGTAATATTCTTATAGCTCGAGAGTATTCATAACACCATACGGATTATTTTTGAGTGCATCATTTAAAATTAATTTTTATTGGGCACGGCCGGAAATCAATCCCTGTTTATATTTGAAAATCTCCGAAGACCAGGGACAGTCCGAAGACTGGGAAATCCAATTGGATTTCCCAGTCTTCGGACATTTTCATCCTAGCCAAATTAGAAGCTCGCATTATTTCACCTGTTTATATTTGGCAAGTGAATACTCAGTTTATAAAATGTGATATACCTTCATTATTTTTTTAATTGAAACGTTTTTGGAAACCATTTCAATGGTAAAATATACATTCTAACCGCATGAAAGTTCTACTATAGTGGGAAGAGAGAAGAAATACCACATGACCAAATAGCCCAATAAATGCATACCTATACCCCGACATAGAAATGCTTCCCCGCAAGCCACCACATACATATGTGACGGGCGGTGAGGCCTCTTTACTTGGGTGCATTACAGAGGAGTACATAGCTTGACGTAACTATATTAAGACTTCTGCAGTTAAGGCTATTCATATATACAGAAATCTATCTTCCTTCTGTACTTCTGAATTAACTTAATCAAGGGGGAAGGGGAAGGAAAAGGGAAGAGGAGTTTGGCCATATCTAGTTGCCTTCTTCAGGCGAGAAAACGGGCCCATATTCTAATTCCATCTGCATAATGGGAGGCTCACTCTTTCCTCTTGCCATTATCCACCCGTGATCCAAGAACAAGGCGAGAGACACTGAGGTGAAAGATGGGAGATGAAGATGCTGAGAGGAGTGGAGTTTGAAGAAAGGCGAGCGAGAGCGAGAGGAGAGGAAACTTCCAAACCACGAGAGACGAGCCGAGGAGGAATGGGCATCGAACTACCTCGAATTAATCGGAATTAGATTGCTTAAAGAAGAAGGTGTGAGGCAAGGAAGTTATGTTTTGCCCACTTGCTGTCACGTCACTGAAATCGTCTTCTTCTTCTCCAATAGTACAGTTTTTATGTTCTCCACCAATAGTGCAGTTTTTATGTTCTCCGCCAATAGTACAGTTTATATGTTCTCCACCAATAGTACAGTTTTTATGTTCTCCACCAATAGTACAGTTTTTATGTACCTACTCCACCAATAGTACAGTTTATATGTTCTCCACCAATAGTACAGTTTATATGTTCTCCACCAATAGTACAGTTTTTATTTTCTCCACCAACAGTACAGTTTTTATGTTCTCCATCTCATTATGTTATATCGCACCTCCTAACCTAATTTGAAGTAAACAGACCCACTATCTATAATAAGGAATGGGATTCGACTTTAGTGCTGCCAGGCCGGCGATCATTTCCTGTAAATCTAAGCTTAGACGTGGATGTACAGTTTATCAATCAACATTGCAGTACGTAAATATCTTGCGTACTGCAGTTGCTAAATTTCATACAGAGAGCGAAGTGCAGGTAGCGCTTTTGGTAAAGGTTAGTTGAACCACAGAAGCAATGACAATGTCTCCAAGCGCTACCTGCACTATGCTCTCTGCATGAAATTTAGCAACCGCAGTACGCAAGACATTTTTATGAAGTGAATATACCCCTTACACTTTTTGTCCTCTAAAAAATTGAATGTAGTCAAATAATGAAAAGCACAATTCTATTTTGCTTCGGCTAAGGAAGGTATTTGTAGGAAATGTATGCATATATGTAAAAAAAATGCTAAAAACCAAGATTTTTGGAAGAAAGAGGAGAGAGAGAGCACTCATAGAGGAGTCTCGCAAGTTACTTTCAATGTCCAAGGCAAGACCAGGGTTTGGCAATAATGGGCACTTCTCTTAAAATTCCAAGATATTTTGTGAAGTATTCAGAAAAAATTAGAGAAAAAAACGCGAGGAATATTTTTGGCATTCCTGTGAAAGCTCCATTGGTCAAGAAAATGATGAATTAAAAACTGTCCTACATAATGTGCTGATTAATGATTTTGCTGTCGACTCCGAACTTTTGGTCTTGGGAAGATCTTGCTTATTCCGATTAACACTAATGCCTTTAGTAGTAGCAATGGATGTTACTTCTAATAGTAGGGTAGTATAATAATAACAAGTGGATGTTACTTCTAATAGTACTCTAGTGATGGGAAGTTAGTTCCGAAATTTATCCACGATTCTTACCCAATCCCTGAGAATCTCAAAGTTTTGAGCAAGAAGAGACTAGCTACTACACATTTTTTGGAAAAGGCCAAATTCTTGTTCACCTCCTACCTCCCCTCTTCCGCGATATTTTTTCACATTTTATATTTTAGTGAATTTTTACGCCCCTTGACGCTCCCTTCCTCCTTCGTCACTCCCTGACAGGAGTGAGGGAGTGACAAAGGATGGCATTTCATGGGACACGTGAGCCGTGGGGAAAGGGAAAGTTTGAGGAAACTCAACGACGGGACGCGATGTGAGGAAGCATGACCCTTGACGGGTGGCAGTGGAGGGAGGTGGTGGGTCTGAATGATGGGCGATGCGATAATGAGGAATATGGTGAAGATAAGAGAAGAGCAACCTAAGAGAGAACTAAAATGGATGAGATAAAACAGAGGGCGCCATCCTTTCAAATTTGTTCTAATTGGATCAATTGAGTGCGCGCGTATAAATTGGGGATCAGGGTGCCTTCTTCATCTAGATATTAGGGAAAATCGACCGACAACTGAGGCCAGCCAGAGAGGATAGATAGGTGGGTAACTGCGTAGGTAACAGTAGGTGTCTTCAGGGATCTGAGGAAGGGTGAGGAGGAATCTGGCATTAACATTATCCTGTTCTTAACGAGCGACAAAGGGACCAAGGTATAACGTCCCATCAGACGGACGGACGAGTGCTCTCCACAAAGTACCTACTGTGGTAGGGATCAGTTTACCAGTGAAAAATCAGTAATTGACGGGATTCAAACACTGGCCCTCCGGATGGGAGGACAATTCACAACCTTGCACCTTTCCTCCTAGACTCGGGTTTCTTTCAGCACGGGGCAGACTTGAAAAGCCACCACAACCACCCGATTCTTCTGTTGACGGTAGGAGCGAATTCATTGTAATGGAGCGGTACCCAAATTTTGATTCCACTGAGAGGAGTAGCAGCAATTATACTTTATTTCACTTAGAGAATGGGTTGGGAACTTGGTAGGCTTGAATTTAAAGCCATAACCACCTAGAAGTGTGTCATATTACTCATAGGTACCTGATTTCAGAAAATGAATACATGGGTTCCAAAAGAATAAACGAGTTCCTGGATAAGTACATGGAAACCTGGATTAGCACATGAGTGCCCGATTGAATACAAGGTCAGTTACTAAGCAAGCGCCTTGGTTTGTACTAGAACTGTGATAATACTCGCCCAGTAGGTACTAGGCTGTTTAAACATGAATACGAGGAACTGAATGAAAGCTCGGGCTACGCGAGTACCTCCATAAAGTAGGAGTGTCTCGACGAACATATGTTTAAAATCCACCGCTATCATAGCCTCAAATTTCCCATGATTATCACAATTTTCATAGCCTTGAGTATTCGGAAACTTGAAGGAACAAGTAGTAATGCCAAGGTTTAGTGTAGACACTCGGATATTCACCTGAGTATACATTTTGATTCTTGTATTCAGGATCATTAAACCAAACATTCTAGTATTCACCAAGACGATTAAGTAATCACCCGTGTATTCTTCCGAATACTCCTATTCTCATCTAGTACTCCTACTTAGTAAATAGAACAATCACTTGGTAAGATTCCACATAATTTTGACACCGACCTAGGTTTCGATTGGTTTACCAATCATCTTCAAGGATTACTTACTTAAACAGGTATATTTGTCAGGTTCCGAATAATTCATTGTGGCATTTTTTGGTAGCCCCCCCCCCTCTCCCCTCGTTGGACATTACCCCTCGGCGGACTAATTACCCTCCGGACTTGCCGAAGGACTTGCACGACAGGCGTAGCTAACGACAGGCGGAGCCAACGACGCCAGCAATGCCTACGATTCCCAAATGCATCGATTCCGGACTTAAGCGTTTCGACAAAGCGTGCCGCCAAATCGTGCCGCTTTCCACGCCGCTTTCCGCGCCACCTTCCACGCCGCCTCCTCACCCTGGGTGCTCTCACTTATATAGCCCCCAGAGCGCGGAAGAAGACCAGAAGTTAGGCCATCGTACAAGCCGTTATTTGGTGTTCCCCCGCCGGAGTCAAGAAAGAGTTCCTGATGACCCAATAACAAGCTTCCACCTCGCTCTCTTCACATCATGCCACTTTACCTCCCCTCAAATTGTACCTATCGACGATTTTCACATTATACCCCATTGCACTTTGACCTTGCCGAATATACCCCCTCCTTATCCCATAGAATACCTCCCCTCTCACGCCCTCTGTTCGAGTCGAGACGGCAACGAGTTCACTTCTCGGGAACGTCGGCGGAGACTTGGTGATTCTCGAGTCTCCTTAGCACCATGGGCTGTTGGTGCAAGTTATTAGCATTTCCCTGAATTGTGAAGAGTATTTCAATTTTGCTGGTTTGTACTTCGTCTTTTGTTGTTGAAATACAGTGTTTGATTAGTTAGATTCCCATACTTTTGTTCTTTGTTCTATATTTGACCTCATCTTGCTCACCCGTTTTTGGAAAGAATTTTTGTCCCCTGGAAAAGCGTTTCTCGTGAACTGCTGTTCTTCTTTCGAGAAACGCTTCGAATACAAATCTAGAATACAAATATCAATTAATAAAAATTTGTTTACATATGGCACACTACAACCGCCAACCACTAAACTCGCCAATCTAACTGGAATACTTGCACCACTAAAGTAATAGGAAGGACGCCCAAACACATGCCTTCAGCACCAGATGGGAAGTACCAAAGCACATAACAGTTATAGTTCCATTTGGAGGGAAATCAAATTAAGTGTCGAAATTTTCCCTAACGAGTGAAGAGGGGTATGGTGAAAAATTAGCATCCCCACCTCCCGCTCCCTTTTCGTTAGCGGCACCAGATGACGGAAATCTGTCCGTGAGAATGTGCGTTCAATTTTTTTCATTTGTTTCCTTTTTTCGAATTCTGTACGAAAAATATTTTAAACCCCGTCACACCCCCTTTCCGTAATCGTCACTCCTATTTCTGCTCCGTCCCCCCTCCCTTCACTCCAGAGAACATTTATTTCACTTCCATAAAATTTTAGCCGCACAGCCGATCTGGCGTCCATGTGCGCGGGTTTGGATTGACGCCAAAAATGCTGGGAAACAAAGGAATGACGAAATAATTTCAGACCGGGGGGATGGGGATACTATTTTCCCCCTACCCCCAGTGCCAATACCGTGAACACAAAGAAGGGACGTGATGTTAGACCGCAGTGGGGACATCGGTTGTTATCAATTAAACTATGTATTTACTGTTGCTGGGCGTTGATACACTTGAAACGAAGGATACATAGAAGCAAATGCACTCCCAAACATTGACATGCGAGCCGCTTATAGAGCCAGGGGGTGCGTGAAAATGCGCGAAAAGGTTGTGTAGGAGAGAAAACGATGAAAAACAAATTGTTGGTGGAAAATAGGTTTTTGAAAAAAGAGGATTTTTTAATTTTCACTACTAAATCCACAAATTTCATATATGTC
The DNA here is from genome assembly GCA_933228895.1 of Platycnemis pennipes. Lineage (NCBI taxonomy): Eukaryota > Metazoa > Arthropoda > Insecta > Odonata > Platycnemididae > Platycnemis > Platycnemis pennipes. The sequence goes on along the minus strand of OW121848.1, from coordinate 112,099,494 downwards.
CAGTTTGACGTCCTTATTTTAAAAAATTAAAAAGGTTTCAAAGCTGCAAATCACATAATCTAATTGGCACGATTGACGAGATTAATCAACTAACGGTCCTACAAATGCTATCAAGATATAGAGCCAGATATTATAAAATCAAGACATAGTGATGCATGGAATACCTTTGCCAGTTCCTCTTGAGCAGGGTTGGCAGAGTACTGGAACGTACACCGTGTTCGCATAAACTCGTTCTATTCAAATATTAGGTTAATTTTAGCATTTGATAATCAGTTGGTGGGTTGAGCACTGAGATATCGACCGGACGGTCCCGGGTTCAAACCCCAGGTAGAAACCTTTTTGGACACCCCCACCCAAAATCCTCGCGATTCGATTTTCTGTGTGTCAGAACTTTGTAGGAAATCGCAGGTGGTCCAGGGAAAGGAACTGGCCCCCCTACCCTGAATGTGTGAATTTCACTCGCCAATGGCTTAGTACGAAGTGAGCTCGCCCTCACCTATCCAAAACCAACCTTCGGGTTGAACATAATTTTTTTTAAAGCAGTTAATAGTAGCGCATTCCGAAGTTGAGAGTTTGAAAGAGTACTAGGCTCTTAAGTTTGCGCCTAGCTTTACTTGAATTCTATGAAGAGGATACTCAAAGTTCTGTATTCTGTACTTCAGATGAGCCGTAACAGAGTGAACTTAGAGGCAATATTTGAGAGAGAAATTTTTCTCCACCTTCCATTCCCTGAAAAATTCTTATCCCTCTCCACTAACAAACCCGTCTCTAAAGCCACTAACCACGTAAATTATCCATTGATGCCCTAATAAAGGGGAAAGAATTAAAATGAAGACGTGATTCGGTAATAATGGTCAAGTTTTATCCGTATCCTGGCCATGATTACAGCATGGAAAAATACTTCCTAATCTATTTGCTCAACCATTTCATCTCTTTTTCGTTTTTGCCTTCTCCCAGTTTCATGAACTTCGTTTTGACGGGCAAACGGGCAAAAGCCAGACATTCAATCCTCGGTATAAGGTCCCCAGTGAAATCATCTGGTATTCGGTAAACATTCTGGAACTACATCTTTTATGGCCACGCACGGGCTTCATTTCTTACAAACATAACGTTCAAAGGAATCCATCCCCACGATTAATTTGATAAAGCGGGAGTAGCTTGCAAATAAGAAAATGCATTGATGACACCTAACTAAAAAAAAATACCAGGCAGGTAAGTGACATCATGTAGACCCTTCAGTGTTACTAGCTGAGGCCAAATCTATAATGCAACAATTTGGCAACCAGAAACTGGTAATAATTCTTTTAAAAAGTTACTTTTGCTACAGTTAGATCATATTTCTCAAACAAATGAACAATAGGTAGGAGATATTAGTTATCAACCTCAAACAACTAACGGAATTTTTTTAGCAGTAGTATGTACTCCATCATAATAAATTCTTCGATTGCCTGATAGAGTATTTCTTTGGTCTCTGTGGAAGGTCACTGGCTTGTGGAATTGGATGAAGTAGAGTAGAATCAATCATTAAATGTGAAAAGTATGGCGATAAGGAAACTATACAGCCGATGCATTTCCCCTCTTTCTGCTAAACTTCTCCATCTATCCATGCTATAATTTATAATTTTTACTTTTATCATAATATTTTAACATCCGGATGGTTGTAGAACTCAGAAAAAAATAACAGCAAGATTGCTAAATAAAGGGAAGCTAGAATTACCTCCAAAGAAATTTTAGTATAAGTGTTAGATCTAAAATTTTCCTTTGTACTTATGAACATATTCACTTGTATTTTTTCTTCATATCAATTGATTAAAATGTGTCTTATTGGTAATTGTTTTCCTAGAATTCGTCGCCTTAACAATATATTTCCTGTGTTCAAAAGGAATTTTTCCCCGCATATTTGAGGTGTGCTCGATAACTTATTTCTCTAGAAATTTATCTATTTTAACTAGAGAAATTTCGGCAACGTGAACCACTCGATAGCCTTTTTCTGAATATTGACATAAGATGAGAGGAGAAAAATACACCTAATGCACCCATCTTTTCCTAATGTGGTGAAACGGGATCCAAACCCAATCGATCTCTATCCAGGTGGTTTGCAATTTTTCATAGAGAAACGTAGTTAATCGGCAAATAACTCTCCAGTGGGACACGTAAGATCGTTCCAGATAACAGATAACGACCTACTATCTCGATTGATGAACGCTAGACGCCCGAGTGGTAGGTGCGAATCAGAGTGAGAATTAAAACAGATGATGTCACATCTACTACATACATCTATCTATGTGACTGAGGCAGTAGAATCAAATGTAGTGTGTGTGTGTGTGAGAGAGAGAGTGGGTAATCCTTTTACCAGAGAGCGGGGAAGGGCCATTCTCGAAAATGGGCTCCCATCCCAAAACCTCCTCGTCTCTTCCTTTTATCGCCTCATATCTCGCCCGAAACCCTTGATTGATAGCCGAATCGCCTCCGCTCTCCACCCCGGCTGAGAGTAGAGGTATCGCAAATGGCGCTCCGAATAGGTCATAAATTGTCATCAAGCATGGACGTGCCCCACGATTCTTAATCGGTGCGTGCTCCCGATTCCGCCACACCCAAACATTCTCCTCCAGTTTAACTTTAACGACTACGTCAAGAAAATTGTCGATCCAAACCTAATGTGGACACGACACTGCTACGTGAAGGTGTGGGATTCCAGAGAGATTTTGCAATTGCAAAACAGCCGGCCCGGGTAAATCCCTTGCCTGTCAATCCCAGGGTCGCGGGTTCGAATCCCGCTCGTGGAGGTTTTTCACTCCCCGGGGCATGGATGTCTATTCTTGTGTCATTGTTATTAGTTGCGGAGTACCCTATGTAAAGACCACAAGTGTTTTTTTCGGGTCAATGATAAATAAATTAAATAAATGAAAATCACCTTTTCAATCATGTGATTGAGAAATATATGTGACACCAGATTCGAGATGCAACTGTCGTACTCATTAACCACAATTTGCTGACTATTTCAGTGTTTCTGAGAGGTAACAGTTTCAAATTATGTGTTAAAATAAAACACCGATTAGGTCCATGGCTACTTTTTCAATTTTTTTCGAAGAAACCATAGCCCGAAAAACAAATGAAATTAAAAAAATATTAGGGAGATATATAAGCCTAATATTTTTTTCATTTGATTGGCTTTTGAGTCTTTAGTTTCCACGAAAAATTATCTTAAACTAATTTGCTTACCTTAAACAAACGTATTCTAAGACCTTATATCAAATTAACAAACACTTTATCAGCATCATGATATTTAATTATGGGCATAAAAATATTGTCATTTTGTTATCATCGTATGGCTACAGGAAAAATTACACACATGCTACAATATGATTTATCTCAAATTAGCATCATAATATTATTTCATAATAGGAAAATATTAATTTCAGAGCAACGACTAGGAGAAATATATAAACATCCTGAGCATAAAACAGTCCCTTTTGGCCATTAATACCGGAAATCCGGTAGATTTTCAATTTAGGTACGAGTCATTGAGCAATGCCTGAAACCATGATTTAGTACGAAATCAACGAAATGCAATGGAAATTTATTCATCATCTTATATGATAAATGACTAATATACTTTAACCAGCACTATGAAGTATTCCCGAAAACATTTTTATGGTGAATCTGAAAATTTGCAGATTACCTCATGAAAATGGAGTATAAGTTTGTTAAATATTTAACAAATTAATGAATATGTCTACCAAGAGGAAACTTTATTCCATAGCTTATTTACACCTTGGCAATACTTTAGATTTCTTTATTCAGAAATGAAAGCATTCTTTCACTCGTTCCCGCATATGAGATTATGCGAAGATTTGAGGAGTTATTTTTCTGCTTAGCGAGATAAGGCCAAAAGGAAAACTAGAGCCTTGGTTTTACGCTTATCAGCTCGATGACAAGAAATATTTCTGTCAACCGCAACAAAAACAAAACCTAAATCATGTCACAATTGCTGTCGTGATTTGTAGAGCGTGTATTTTTTCTCAGATTTGGTCAACAAAAGCTTATATCTTAGGTTTCTTTTTTTCCATTTCGTGACGGCTGAATGTCATGAGTAAGAAATTTCTCTCGACCCTGTCAAAAATCAACACCTGCTTCCAACCCAATGTCAAAACGGTAAAACCTATCTATCCAGAAGACAAATGTGTTGGTTCTTCACTATGGACGCTTTGAGCGAATAAAATACCACATGTGAACGAAACATGGACGCTTTATCAATCTCAGTTTGATTTATTATAAAATGAAAGAAACTAAATTTACGAGGGTGCTGCCAATTCACCCCTCATTAATCGTTTCTTCGGAATTCTGTTTCATAATAATATTATTACGGCTTACATCATAATATTTGCTCGCAATATGGCTTTTTAAATTTTAAATATTAAAAGAATTTGTTTAGGACATAAATTTGTCTCTGTAGTGGATGTGACGTTTTTTTTGCCGTAACTAATTACAGCATTAAAATAAGGCAATAGTTTTCGATGAGCAGTACCTAATAGTCGAAATAATTGCATTGAAAGTACAGCATTTTTTATTTTTAGGCTTAGCAGGCACTTGCTACTAGTGGAAAGCGAGTTAGCATAGTATGGAAAAGGTGATGGATTCAAACTCTACCTCTGGAATCACTGTCATCTTTCTCTTAGGACTTAGTTTAGCGCGATATTAACTCATCAGTTGAAATTTATAAAGATAACAGTCATTCCAACACTGATATACGGTAATGACTGTCGTTATCGTCTCGTAATTATGTTCTAGTCGCAAAAGTTAAGTCAGTAACACACCAACCTGACAAATACGAGGACAAATAATCGTATCCCAATCTCCCTCTGTGATGTAATGCTATAATTGCCTTAGGATCAAGTTTAGGATGTGGTAGGGATATGGTGCTTAACAATCTAAGAAAATGGAGTACACCAAATGTTACAAATACTTATGTTTAGGTTAAGTGTTGTGATAAGCCTAGGAAATTTATCTAGCATACAAAATTAACTATACCACTACTATAACCCCTCAAGTGTTATCACAATTGGTAGATTACTAACGATATTGATGACTCTCAGAGAGCTGAACTATGCGATCACTCACGCCCCACATGAGGACGACTGGAGCAGATTTCCGTTCCCGATCGGCCCTTTGTGGCAGCCTTTTCATGAAAGCAAAAAAAAAAATAAAAATCTCCCATGGTTCACTCGCCTCGTCATGAGTCTAACGCGGCGTGATTCTGAGCGGGACTTCCGAACTTCAAAAACGAACTCCTGCCGGGATTATTTCCGTAGCGTGTGGCCGCAGCCGGACGTGACCCGCTGGGCAGTAGGTAGGCAGCAGACGTCCCCACATCGACGATCAGGGAACACACCGTTTCCCCGCCGGGCTGGGAGTCCCTGACGGGTGGTGAGGGGAGAGGTCAGTCGACCCGAGGGCGGAAGGACGACTGGTCAAGAGGGGGAAACCGAAAAAAGGGACCGAAATAAAAAAAATATACCTTTCTCTTCCAATATTTGATCTCTCCTGCCCTTCAAAAGAGAGAGAGAGGGGGAGAAAGAAAAAAAGGAAATCCCCGGCGGACAGAAGGCTATCGGACGATCCATCTATCAAAAGAATTCCCACCCTTCCTCGATCACCCCCTGCCACCCACCCCCGCGCGGATGACTCGACGTCGGGGGGTCGGGAACGCCCTGACGGGTGCGGTGTAAAAAAATCGACACATCGAACATGTGGAAACAAAAACCATTTCTCAAATACACGATCCTTTCCGAGGTTGGACCGTGGTTCGGGTGGTTGATGTGGGAAAAAAGGATATAGGGGCCTCGAGGGCTCGGAGACCATGCGTAGGGATGACGGTCTAATAGGAACGGACGGCAAGGTACGCTCTGATGGGAAGAGAGGTCATTTGATGTCCTGCTAATAAAAAAAGAGGAAAGAGAGAATCTGAGGAAACAATATGCCGTGATGAGAGATCCTGTTAACGAGCACGACAGAGCTTACGGTTCACTCCTCTCCACTCGCAATTCAATTACATAACGTCCCTACTTCGAATTCCTGAAGCGATGGCTAACCACGAAAACCACTAACTCTTTCCAAATGCTCTCATTTGTAAAGCGCGCCACCCAATAAATTCTGACTTGAAATAATAAACACACATGGCATTTCAATGGAGCTTTACCAGAATAAAGTACAACTGCACACTTAAATCGGATAGTCGCAATACTTTAATTAGTTCTCACCACATATTTCTCCCAAATTTCACTTTCAACAAATTTCCTACCATCTTATCGCTGGTCACTCTATTTTTCTCCTTGAAAACGTTTTTTTTTCCTCGTCAAAAATACAGTACCTGACAACTCTTTTACTTCAACTATCCCTCCGTAGCATGGTTTACACTCCACTTACATTCATACTCCTCCTCAATGCGAAACCTGATGAGATTCTGCACCAATAAATACATATTTATTTTTTAGTTACGTAACCGCAATAACCAGGTTGGTGAGGTACCAGCTTGGGAATTTAAATAGCATTGCGTCAGGCACCAAATAGGACATGGCTCTCTCAGAAATGCTAGGATTGATTTTATTTTGGATGATACGATATAATCTTAGTCAAAGTAATAGAGAAAAAACACGCTTGGTGTGAACATAGCTCCAAAACAAAGAGTTTTGACGGTTAGGAATATCTGATTGGTCAATACGATTCCGTGATTTATTCCAGAGCTATCGCATAATGAATTACTTCAATTCACGTTGAGTACTCTTAGTGGAATTTGCCTTATTGCTCTTCAGCTTCCCTCGGCAGAGAGTTATCCTGTTTTTTTTCCGGGGTGAGTCACCTTCGTGTCAAGGCTCGAATAATATGGGGAGTGCGCGAAGGGGATTAACCACATTAAGTCGCGATCCACGTGCGTTACCGCGAGACCTTTCAGCACGGCCGGCTAATCGCGGATTGGGGATCCATCCACACCGACCACCGACAGCGAGGGATTCCGCACCAGAATGATGGAAATGAAACAGGAGTGTGTGCCATGCGAATTCATTTGCGTGATTAACACCGCTCATACAAGCCTACGGAAATAAAATTGGCAATGCGAAAGGGATGAACGAGGGGGGTTGAAGGATCGTAGTCGGTCGCCTGCCCCCTCTAACCCCTTAGAAACTAGAGTAGTACGGTCATCTCAACTCCCTCTCGTGAGCCTTTCCGCCTCATGAAGGCTAATTCATGGTGGCGGTGACGGGAGGATCTGTCGCGAGTCGGAAGAAGGACGAGGTGGGGGAAGATCCACTCGGATGCAATTGGATGACAGGGTGCCACGTACTAAGCGATGCGGCAACATCATAAGGCTGATGACTGAGTGCGTAATGACTGAGGCGTGGAAGATATTTTCCATGACTGACGAATCCAGAGAGCCCTACTGAATTTTTTTACTGCCCCGCCCAAGTCTTTGAGTTACTTTTTTTTGGAAAATAAAAGAATGAAACTTCGTTAGGTTCACTTTATATTTAAATAGGCACGACCCGGGTTTCATAACGTAGTTACATCCTCAGGTGCTACTTTTTTTTACTTTATTACGTACAAAGGTTGGAGTAGTTCCAAACGGATATACAGAAAGCTGGCATTGGCGTAGGAGGTATTAACTGCGACTATAGAAGAGAATTTACCACAGGAATATTGGTAAAAATTGGTGAAATAATAGGTTTTTACTGTTTAATCCACACTGGGGTCATTCATGACCACGGAAATTGTATCTTGGTAACAAGAAGAGTAAGTGACCCAAGATATTTGAGGCATTGGTATGGGCAAGAATTGAGGGTGCATGCTAGACGGATATGAGTACCACTTACGTAGTAAAGGAGAAGAGAGGAGAAAAGGGAAAAGTCATTGTTATGCTTGAAAAGACTTGGCATGGGAGAGCGGATATAGTCTATGAAAGATATAGAGTCTATAGATACCTGACTAATGTAGCACATTTATCAGCCTTAACCATTAAGTTACAAAAATGTTCTTAGCTAATAAAAATAAGCTTAATAATGAGTATCTGAAGGCTAACAGGACAATATAGTGAAATCTGGTTTCTTATATTTTTCGCATACCTATTCAAGAAACAAATCTAAATTCGAAAACATCATAGAGACAGAAATGATTCGAAAATGTTAGTTGGGCCCCCAGACCCTCGTTATAGTACCTACAGCCTATTCATCACCAACATTAAAGCTGTTCCTGTTGCTATATGAAGTCAATTTAAGTTTTAAGTTGTAAAAAGTCGGTAACATTAAATGGCTGACATGCTACGCAGTGATGTGAATAAAAAGTACGAGCATAGCAGAGAAGTTATGCAAATAGCAAATGCATGGTTGCCACAGCATCACATGCTATTTTTGATCTATTCGCTATGAAATGAATGGAAATTAACTGCTTACCTTTGAACTTCTCTAAAATCAATAACACCGGCTTGCACGGGAGAATCGTGAACGATAAAATATCAGCAGCATTTCAAAAGCAGACAGAGATCACTCCCGGAAGTCTGTCATTCCACAGTTTTTGAATGAGTCAGGCGAAAAAAAAAACACTTTACAACAGATCCTAATCAAGGTGAGCTATATAGGTGAGATATATTCCAAATTAGTTCCTTTCCATTCCAAAACGAAAATTAATCACCATTTGCGTTTTATATTTTGATTGAAGTGGTAAAAACTGATGAAAAGAACAATTTCTTTCGTAAAAATTAATGAAGTTTACTAATTCGTTTATGATATCAAAGAACCACCATGTTATTAAGCGCAAAAAGTTTGACGTTAAAGGAGAGAAAAGGTAGCGCAGTATTAACGAGGAATGCAGGGAATTAGTTGGGAAATTGAAATACAGAAGAGTTTTAAATATTACATAAACGAAATGATTGTATAAGTTAAATTTTAATGAGGCGGAAACAATGGATGGAAACCATTTTGAATTATATCGAATTGTTTGAGGATGCGAAGAATGAAGACTGTAAAAGGAGGGACAAATTAAATAGAACATAAATATTTTGGGCATTATAGGCATCATAAAAATTATGAATCGTCTAAAGATTGCATGTTTAAAGAAGAAGGCAGGGAAGTGGTAAGTAAAATTTTTCAAACATACGATTGTGTAAAAAATTTTCAAAAGTGACCACATCGACTCACTCAACTTTATTGGCACTGAACAACTGACCTTGTATTTAAAGATGCAGTTGAAAGATAAATGACAGCAATTCCTTAAATACAATTGTTACGGTTGTTCAGTTCTGAGTGAGTTCAATTACGATTGAAAATATAAAACATAGTGATTGAAAGTTCCGCAATTAAGGATTGAGAATCATAAGTTGATATATTTAAGTTTACATCATACAGAAATATGATTGTCCAAATGGCAGCGTGCATAAATGATTTCTATATTCATTTTTGATATATTATACATATGCATATTTGCACACACAGACATCCTCTACCTCATGCCCTGGGGGCGGCTTGGAGGGCAATTTAAGGATTCAAGCATATTTCAGGAAACGTGGTCATTTTTTGGTGGCTCACCCCAAAAGGTGTAGATGCCCGAATTCGACAATAAACCTTGGAACGCCCTCTTCGGAAGGGTGTCGTTAACTGAACGTTTTTCCACATTTTTACGCCAAACAGCAATTCATTTGTTTGAATTTCGTCAGTTATGTGATATGTCAATTTACACGATTCTCAGATTTTGATTGGGTCTGAAGTTGTTTTTATGCTTGAAAATGTATCTTTTTTTCTTAAAACCCGTTATGAAAATGTTTTCAGAAAAATATCGTGTAAACGCTACCTGGTTTTCGAGTGTGACTTTTACTCAATGAAGACAAAAGAAGAGTAGGGAAAAGAGTAGAGAGAATGTTACTTTGATAATCAATATGCAGTGGCATAGTTATGATATTTATCTCAAAGGGGGCGTTGAGCTGAATTCAGAGTATAGCCTAATATGGAATTATCTCAATTCCAAGTGCTGGTCTGCTTATAAAATATTTCAGCATACTATATTGAGTTCAATGTGGGAATGATTCACTTGTAAAATCACTATAAACTCGAAAGAAAATCTACCCAATATATTTTTACACCGTAAGTGTGTGTGGCAACGGAAACACCCCAAAAAATTCAACAAATATTTCACTACAAAGAAAAATCAATATTGGATAAGCGTCTAACAAGCCTATATTTCCATTTCCATACTCCTAATCAGTTCATTAGTATCATATTCCCAGCCAGAGCTAGTGCGGCTAAGAGAAGTTATGAAAGGACTTGATGAAATAAACGCATGTGAGATAGGTAATATGCAATGCGATGATATGCAATGTGAAATGCAATAAAATAAAAGAATCAAGCCATGGTGTTCGGTTAATGGAGATGCCAGAATGTCCGTACACTTACCGTGTTCCACGTGTATAGCCAAATGTTCCCGAACGGATTGGAAACATTTTTATTACGAGTATGAATTCGAGTGAAATAATAATTATGCTTGAATTCATTGCATTGTCATTTAAAACAAATCTCAAAGTATTAAATGTGAAAATATACCAGATTCTCCTAACGTCATTTAAACTTTAGGTATCTTAACGTCACCATAACAAGCTATACTATGGGTTAAAAACGAGTTTTCTCATTATACTGCAAAAACATATTAATTGCAAAGCCGTGGCAATGGCTTAAATGAAACCAACAGGTTTCAGAAGTGTTTATTAAATTGATGATCTGAATCTAAATGCACACGTTACATTGAATGAAAGATTAATCAATCAATGCCATTGCTTTGGAAATAATGAACATGGGCCAAAAAGAAATTTTGACTGCGAAATCCTTCAGAATACATTATCCCCCTACAATATATTGGTTAAATAAAGACGTATCATTACTGAAACCTAAATCATAAGCAACTGACATTTTTCAGTTCCTTCATCTCAGGGTTTGCTCTACCTTGCAGTCAGGGTTGCTATGCCTTTTTATTCTTTTCCTTGAGCCTTTGCGTAGATACATGCCACGAAGAGCATTTAGCAATATCATTAATATCCATCTACCAAATTGAAACTTAGATACCCTAATAAAGTTGAGTGAAATGTGCTTTTTTCCTTGACGTTAAAAATAATCCCCTCATTTGCGGAACATCCCCTCGGGAATCACATCATATTTTTCTCGCTGATAAATAATGCCCGCAGGATAGCTGCTTTTGCAGCATGTTCCACTCACTCGGCATCGCGTAGGGAAAGTGGATGTGAATGGAAGTGGCGAAGGAAGAGCCTTATCCTTATCTCGGGGGAAGCATTAGAGACCATCGGGTTCGGGAGGGAGGCGTAAAAAATGAGTCACGTGGGCTACGGTCGGGTGACGGTGATGAGTTACTCCCAGGGCTCTATGCGGCAATCGGCTTATAGGAGTTGGAACGACTAGGAATGGAGATGGCGCGAGATAGAGGAAATGATAAGGAAAAGAGAGGTGACCCACGCAGAGGTGACATTCATGTAGACAAGAGGTCGAAAGCATGCTGAATTGTGTGTTATCGGCGAGCAACATTGCGTTCTTTCGATTGAAATGAAGCAAACCCAGGGAACAATATACACTTCAGCCAGTTATATGGTGCTTGGTTGACATTAGCCATATGATAAGGGCGTTAGGAAACAGTGGTAGTTTCGGACAATTCTCTTTGAAAAGAGACAATAGCTAAAAAACATCACGGTTACCTTGCGTGAATATAAGCGATACAAGATAGCAGCATCCACAATGATTTTATATCTGCAAGAATACCTAAAGAGGAGTGCCAAAACTGATTTAATGAATAATAGCTGCCAACCAAACGTAGCACAACGATGTCGTACCACAACCCTTATCTAAAAATATCTCACGGAGATAATTGAGATTTTTGAAATCATTGACGGATAGGTTAAGTAAACGTAACAGCCATGATAAAAATATTAAGTGAGAGCTTCCCACTAATGTACACCTCGTCAAATGTGGCAATTTTTCATTTACTATAGCATGAAGAGAAATATTTCCTACCGTACACAATGATTTTAGCTCTAATAACCTCTCCTCGCACCAAATAATGCACGAGTCAGATTAGAAATCAATATTATTCCCAATGATACCTTTCCATCAGCAGAAAAAAATATCCTTCAGTTAGCCAACACGATAGAAATAGATAGTTGAAAAGGGAAACAAACAGAACCAGCAAAAGCCGCAAAAAGTCTAACAAAGTAGATTTCTTCATAACTTTGCCAATCTGGTAAAGTTAAAAAACAAGTACTCAAAAACACCAGATGGATCCTGCGTTTAACGTCGAATTATCATCATTTAGGAAACTGCTGTCAGAGTAGAACTATGGGGCAGAATCTGGCGAAAAAGTTATTCATTTTAGCCAACGATTTTAAGTTAGCCACAGAGTGCAAGGCCATGCCTCTATGAAGAATCAAACGGAATCGAACGATGCTAGTGAACATATTAAAGGTTCGACTCAAACATCTGAGCGGATTCATGATTTTAATCCCCGACGGAAAAGTTGCTTATCCCTCAGTCACGTTCCATGCTGGAGGGGGGAGAAGAGGAAACGGGATAGGTCGCTCGCGAAGGACGAAGTGTTTCACTGTGGCGGGTGACGGTGGATTTCGTTATTGCGCTTCTTCCGAGCAAGGGATGGAAGGAGAGTGGGTTGTGGAGAGAGACGGATAACGGCCGATGCGACGCTAACTTGCATCTCCTCGAGTACGGACGATGCTCGAATATGAGACGGGATCTGCTGAGGAGGTCTAGAATCTCACATTTCACTGACGGAATGGGATTTAAATATGGGATCTCACAGAGGGTAGCGCACCCGGGTGGAAGGCGATTAAGTGAATGGCCTGGGGAAATGCGTCGAAAGACGGCTCCGGTGAGCGACTCCCATTTGAGCTCACTCTTCTTAAGTGCACCTAGTGGCAACTGCGACCAGGGTCGCCCGACCTGGGTCGTTTTTTTCTCAGTTTTCAGTGCTCAAGGTGGCACTTTTTCGGCATTGTTCCTCGAGAAGTGGGGAGAGTGGCAGAGGTAGAGAAAAGACTCGAATGATGAACTTCCACTCCCGACGGAACTCTCTCAATCTTAAAAACCCTCAGCAAGTATCGCTGGTTTTACAGCCCCCTATCGAGCCAGACTTACCAAAAAATATTTCATTCCCCGACAAGTGGTTTCTCGTGCCAGTGACAACCAGGATATTCAATTTTTCGTATGGATAACTTTAGCCCCTTCCAAGTCTGAATTCGAGTAGCACTCACATTCAATTAATATGCACGCCATGAAAATCCAAGATTTATATTCTACCGGAAGGATATGCACTCTTTCGCTCAAGCTCTTGGCATGCGATTCGAATTCACAGGCTCGAACTGACATTCAAGGTGGAATGCTATTTTAATTTCGCTTTTGTTTCGCCGCTTAGATATTAGCTGAGAGAGACTTCAAAATTTAGTTAAAGTGGAATCGTTTTTCTCTGCGCTTGAATACTATCCCACAACATTTCATTTTTCAGGCAGACCTATTCCTTGATTCCCATTATCCACGTAAATATTTAGCTATGAGCCATATACTGTATCAACACAATTACTCTAAATTTTCTACTAATTCTTCACCATTTTTGTTCAACTTTATTCATTTCTACTCATTCTATAAATCCTTGTTTAAAGATCTGAAAGACATCTGTCGAATGGTAACAATAGGCAATATGATTTGGGTGATCCAATGACACGCTGACAACCAAGTATCTATAGTTTTCCTTGCTTTGGCCCAACTCAGATGTTCGGACACATTTATCTATGGAAATAACTGCTTAGTTTTATCACTAGATATGCCACTTGATACGAATACAATCATGGATTTTATTCTTCAAAATATGGTCAACATAAGTGCACAATATTATCATCAAATACTAAGTATTTGCCTTTTCAACACAACCACTCCTTCCTATTTATTGCTATCCTATCAATTTTGTGGTAAGAATAACATCTCGCTTTTTTCTTAACATCTAATAGGCGTTTGTCCCCAGTTTTCAGCCACAATTTTTGAGCCGGCGAAATCGAATTAAACTATACGGATTAATTTCTTGGATGAAATCGTTATTCTCATTATTTTATCGTAAACCTCAAAACCGTCCCTTAGAATTTACGTATTCTTATATTTACAACCTGCACAGCATTGGGATATATTTTAAAGACAGGCTTTGTAAATTTCTGACACACTCCGAAACGAAAAATAAACTAATAATATTGACATGAATATAAGAATTCCAGTAAGTAAGCAACAGAATACGAATAGAGGGAACACATATTAGTAGGCATGATGCAAATGCTGATGGACTACCTCTCCTAACAATCCAGGAGAATTAGAGAACTAGTGACGTAGGAGGTAAAACCAAAATGCCAAAGTAACAGTCCCACTAGTCGTGAAGCCGTGATGCCTCACTGGGGAGTCTGGAGAGCGATCAATTTCTGTCCAGCCACAGACGGTCAGAAAACAGGACACCGTCATTGGGACATTCTCCGGGCTTTTTGCAGCTTGAGTTGGGAGAGAAAGGACATACGGTCCTCGAGAATAGGGTTAAACCGTCCCGTGGGATGGTAAACGAAAAAAAAGAAGAAAAAGTAAATTTTCTTAAAAATAACAGACGCCACCAGACGCTTCACCCGCTCATTGCGAAGGTGCGGAAACGAGCATACTCGGGGCTGAAGGGACCGAGGAGGAGGAATAGTGGGAGGACTGGTCGTATTTTTTTGTGCACGATGGGACGAAGAGCGGAATTTCCAAAAGGGGAGGACGTGGGAGAGGACGGGGCCTTCCGGAGGGATTCAGCAAATCCCAGGGTCCTGCAGCGAAAAAGGAAGGGTTGCGGATGGGGGAGGATGAGGGAGGCAAGGGTTCGAGGGCGGGGACAGGAACGAGCGGCGTGGGAACCCTGGAAAGGGTATACGGACGGCTGAGGGTGTGTGCCGGAGAGAGAAGATGGAATCCTCGTATGCGTGTGAGTGGGTGAGATGGAGTTGGAGGTCGCTGGGAATGTAAAATAGCGTCGTGGGAGAGGGAAAGAGACGGGTAAAAATTTGCCGTAATGGAAACCAGTTAGGTATTAATGGGGCTATAAAACAGGACGAAAGTGTGGGGGTCTCCGTCATCAATTTTGGCAATGAAAGTCTGAATCGAAAAAGGGACAGAGAGGGGTTGAGTGAGGTGAAGGGAAGAGAGAGAGAGTGAAGAAGATGGAGAGGAGGAAAGATATGAGAGGGACTCGTGGGGTGGCATGAGAAGGAACCAGCGTTTTGAGAAGACGAAGAATGCGAGCAAGGGATTAAAGATCGTGGAATGGGGGAATGAAAGTCAAACAATACCCACTCATCACTAACGTGTTTTTCCTCCTCCTCAAACAATGGGGGGGCACGTTGGATTGTGAGATCCGAGGTGGGGACAAGATTTCACTCATAAGCCTCATTCGTTCCCAACTGTGCCTACGCAGAGATCGACGTATAATACTCTATAATACTCACTGTCAACAAAGCAATACTTTGAGAATATGGTAACTGTAACAAGAAAAATATGGAATATTTGATCATGGTACAAACTTGTATGTTTAATTTTTTAACTAATTAAGCGCTCCGTTGCTAACTAGCTCTGAAGAAAAATCTCTTCCCTCTCTAGCCAGCGTGAATGTTAAACCGGCCGGTTGTTTGGTGTTACATTTGCATTACATTGCTACATTTGCAGGGCCAATGATTTTCTCAAAACCAAACTACGATCTTTAGGTTAAACAAATCGCATCTAATTCTGTCTGGCGTGGAAATATTGATAATACGCTTGGTATCTTAAATTCATTGCAAACTTGTGGCGAAAATTGGATGAAATTTAAACATTTTACAAATCATCAACTCCTACGATAAATTAAATACAAAAATATATTTTATACAGAGTAAAAGTACATTATTATTTTTTTAAGTTTCAGTGAAAAAGAAAAATATTTAAAGTTTAATTAGTTACGCCCTCTTCAGGAAGTAATGTACAAGATTTTTGGTGCAAGAGACCAAACTTAGACAGACATTTTGGCATACCTATTATTCTGCAGGATTCACAGAAACCCCATTTTAAATTATTGAAATATTTATCATTTTTTAAGTAAAAATTTGTAGGTTCTGTACCATAGTTTGACTATTCACATGTAATTCAAGTGAAAATATAAAAACAAGACATAATTAGGCTTCCTTAGACCAAATTTATGAGAAATAATTGCCAGGGTGATGTTTACATGAAAAACATAAATTGTTTCGTCCAACGTTGAGTTTAAGTTGGGCATTACGTCATTCATTAGCCATTAGCACCACTTATAGCACTGTTGCTGCATTACACGGTGACAATAGTTGAGAAGTTAGCCAAATATATTTTTAGACAGGGCTCTCACTTTTTCCTGAAAGTTACCAACCCATCTCAAAATCCAATATTAATTTAAAATAGATGAAGCATCAACCCAATTGTCATAACTGCACAGTTATCCACAAGATATTTGAATGGGGACTATTAAAATATTCTACCCATAAATTTCAATAGATTTGACTAAATACTAAAATATCAATGCAAAAAACAGGTCAAAATTAACTATGAATATTCGACGAAGATTTTATATGACACACATCAGAGATATGAAAACAGCAGGCTTCTTTAAAATTTCAGCATTGCTGACGAACAAATGGCACTCAGAAATCAGTGTGAATGCACTGCTTCTCGAACTTAAGGAATAAAACCTGAAGTAAACCTATGTCGAATAACTCGAAACACCATTAAAATGACGAACGAATAACAGGCTATACAAAAAAGTTTTTTTACTTGGTAATCCCTCGGCATAGTTCTGAATCCCCAAGGGAAAAAGCATTGTATTGTGATTCGACTTCTCCACCTCCTGAGCTCCGCAAAAGATGCACCGAGACTCCCTTAATTGCCACTCTGGCCAAAATAAACGTAGACGTCACGACACACTCTCGCCTCCTCGAGTTCTTTATTTACCCGCTTCGCTATCTTTGGAGTGTTCTGAAAAGGAAATACATACAAGGGTAGCATGAAATAGCGACCTCGACAAAATCCACCCCTGCTGAAGAAGAAAAAGATCTTGCCCCCTCTTCTTGCTCCGTGAATGCAAAGAAGGAACGAGGGTGATATTCTCTCACTATATTCTTTTGCCCGCTCGCCTTTTCATGGAGGGGGACGAAGAAAGCGAAAAAAATATCGGGAAGAAATTATTGCAACGGAAATATTTTCATTTATATTCAAAGCCACTGTGCAGAGGTATGAAAACAAAATAACTAGACTATTGGCTAGTGAACTTCCTAAAGACCCTGACGTGAATTTTTCCATTTGAACACCAACGCAAATGAAGCGAAATTATTAGATATGAATCACACCTCACTCTGGGGCGTGAGCACCAATAGATTCGAGTTGGTTTGGTGCCTTGAGTACCGGCTGCCCACCTAGAGAATCTTACTTCGACTCGCAGTCCTAGATCATTCTGAGAAGTCACAGTACCAACTTTAATGCTTCATGGTGAAAAATTTCCATACTCATGAAACCGTCCGTATGATGCGAATAAAAGCTCTGGGCCATTTGGAACCATTCGCATATAGCACACTTTTGCTGACAAATAGATACGTGAAGTCATTTGGAACTCATGTAGTGCACTTAATTCAAATGGACATGATACCTTAGCCAAATAAACACAAGAAAAGTTATGGTAAGAGAGGGTGGTACGTAATTCATTCAATACACTTGTTCCAAGAGTTACAAATTATGAAGCTATATATGTGATCAGAAGCTAGGCCATGAGAAAGGTTAAATCAGGGAGCATTATATTTTTTCAAAATTTAACCATAAGTGAAGAGTCAAGTCGGCTGTCTCGCACTAAATACAGGCTAACTGCTGAGAGGAGTTAATAGAGTAGGAGCTGTAGGCGCTGCACTGGGTTCAAGCTCCAATTCCAAGAAAAGATTATATATTATTATGTCTCTATATAGGCTCTGGGGTAAGGATTCAAAGTTCAGTACTTTAGATAGAACATTAATACAAATTAACCATGGTTCCTTTCGTCAAGTTGTTAAAACTTTCGCGGTCCATCAATATGACTAGTAACTGTTTTTGGGGTTATCCGCGTTTTTAGTTAAAAAGTAGCCGATGTTTCTTCTCCTTTGCCGGAAACCTCCTCAGGGCTAATGAGTGACCAGAGCGTTATGCATCAATTTATATGCTCATGGTGGGGAAGGTGGGGGAAGGGGAACGAGGGGGGAGAGAGGGGAGTTGTGGAAAATTCTGGATAGCTCTTTCTTAATTATGGCTAAAACCGGGAGCCAGGAACTGGTTTCTTTCATCAAGAGCTTATGCCACCGACGGTATTCTCGCAACCCTTCCTGCTTTTTTCTTTCTTCCAGTTCCGTCTTGAATAATTTCCTTCCGGTCTGAAGCGACCTCAAGCGCGGCACGGACCTGATTCAATTAAGTGTCCGGTAAAATTCTTGACGGCTGGAGATCGCCCGCCATCGCCGTCCGAGACTCTTCCGGTGGTAGGAAGGTGGCTTAAATTTGGGAGTTGGAGTAAATTGGGTCCCGGATGGGCCTCTGTGGATAAGAGATGCGATTTTAATGGGACTGGAGGTGCTCGTGGTTTATTGGTACAGGCCTGACTCGCTGAGCTCATTTATCAGTGACCACAGTCCTACCATCGCTACTTCTTACTTATAATTTTTTAACTTTCACAACTGGATCAGTTGATGTTTCTGATTGTACACCCACTGCGCTTCGCCTGTAGGTCCACCTGCATCGTTAATGTTGGGAAAATTAAAATGGTAATTCCAACAGGATTTCGAAGGGGAAGAACCAGCCCTTCTTCTAACCTTACTCAATAACGGATTTAACGCGTGAGGAATGGTATATCCCCAGAAATTTATCTGAATATCTCTATTCAGAGCGTAATCGATCAGAACTCATTTTATAAATATTGCAGAAAATATTAACTCAACTGTGTAGTATAATTACTCATTATAATCATTAATTAATCATTAATCATAATATTTGCGCATTCGCACACGCTCCCCGGGGCAAAACCTTGGTCTATTTCATTTATAAATGCATCAGGGAGATCAGCAGACTGTAACCAGCAGGCGTATCTGCTATCCCTGGTTACATAATAAGTGATAACTGCAACATGATAAATTATATTTTTGCACCTACTTCATTTAATGAAGTTAAATTCGTGAAAAATGAATAATAAATTACGACGTGAAACAACACATTGGTAAATACAATAAGTTTATGATAAAAGTTTACTATCAAATAAATTTATGAAAATGTTTTTATATCTCACTACGTGATAATTAAAGGACATGGTAACAACAGAGTTCGTCTATATTAGATTCATACAAGCAACTTGCAACTCCTTTAGATTATGAATTGACTATGAACCAGAATTGCGCTTTCGGTTGCGCTGGTAAATTTAAATGTTCTTTATCGTTTACCTGAGGTGAGATCTTACACTTTGGAAAATCAAAAACGTAAAGATTTTGAGGACAAATGAAGACTTGAGTTCATCATGAAGATAACGACGTATTCTTGAGTTCAAGGAACGATAAGGTTTCCATAGCTAAAATCACAATCAGCTACTATTTTTAGCAGCAATATTTGTCATTATTCTGAACAAAAGCCATTTTTATCTTACTACCAGTTGAATTATATTCATGACGGATCTCCCACTTAAAGATTTAAAATACAGTCGTGCTCTGCTCCCCTTGAAATTTTAATTTCGCCTCAGGGCTTGTCTTGAACCCTACTTAATTGTATTTTCAGAAAGCCATTAAGATCGAGGTATTAATGACTTGTGCTTTATTACTTCCCCTTTACTTCCTTTTCCAATTGTTCTTTTTTAGCTACTACAGTTTTAGCTTGTATATCGCATTGATCTTTTCTAATTAATTTCGTTCGGATCATAAAAGACACCGTGCTTATAAAATATGAATTTAAGATTACTTCCATGCCCTAAGCATGCAATTAATGCCGTAATGAACGGCACATTTAACTTTATGAGTGAAAACTGCCTAATTTTCGAGTAATGTGGAATTAAGAGTTATTATATGGACAGGAGGTTTAAGGAATAATTGATTGTCCAAAAAGTCAAGGACAGTCTCCTCCATTCAAGGTACTTCAAACAGAAACGCACTCTCCAGAAGATTACGTGCAAGTTTTACGCTCCTGTTGCGGGAAACTCCGAAGCTGAGATAAGCGATTCTTTACACATTTTCCAAATTATTCTCAGAGTCAATGAGGAAAGTTTCGAGCCTTTGTGCTTGAAACTTGGACCAGACTTCCTGGAACACTTGACTCATCGAGGAGGAAGAAGTGCTCGCACAAGGTAGGCAGGCCCTTTCACTGTGTCACAAGAATTTGAGGGGCTTGGGTCCTCTAGTGCCCCGAAAGATGACGTAGTACGACATGAGGACAAGCTATCAGGAGAAAAGAGGCAAGGAGATGTGGACTAGTTGATACAGAAGCGTGGACAGAGACAAAATGAGAATAGTGATGTGGAGGAAACTCATGTAGCCAATAAAAGAAAGGAGAAAGAATAACTGACCAATCTACTCCATTTCGATAAATAATCGGAAGAATTCAAAGCAGTTTATATTAGAAACGCATTGAATTATCAGGAGTAATTGACAAGTACTAAGGTTTTGAAAAGCTCATATAATTTTAGCAATGAATAAACGTAATTAAATAATGGAAATGCGATGAAAAAATAATCAAAATCTTGGGGAGAAATCCAAGATAAGTAAGTAGGTTTATTTACAGGCAGGAAATAATAATTCTTTCAAACATTATAATTTTTATTAATAGATTCCAAGTGAAAATTTAAAGCTCTCAACTGTGTATGAAATTCCGTTTCATTGTAAATGAAATTGGTCCAATTCTTTTACTATTGCCTTTTATGGTCTGAGACTCTAATACCTTTATCTTATTTCCTATATTATTTATCTCTATATCACTTTATTTGCAATAAATTTACTTTCAAGTCCTGTAATTTAATGAAATTGGTGATAGTGCCATTTCTTAGGTTATTACCTAAATTAAGTTGACCAACCCTAGTCACCTCCAACGGAAGGATATTAGCTTGCTTCGGAGAATACATTTATTATTTATCAGGGAGTCGTATTTGTGACAAAAGTGGTCAAAGGTACTTCAACTGAGTTTGTATCAATAATTTTTCTTTCCTTGGCTCGTCTTTAATGCATACGTTTCATATAATTTTTAAACGGTTACAGCTGGACTTTCGCAACATATGCATTGCAGTCTATCAATGTATATCATAATAAATACCAACAGCCTGACAACAGCAGTTAAATTTTCAGCCATAATCGAAGAGCATATACGTACATTCTGCAGCTCACATACTTTCTGCTAAATCCCTTGCCAGCATGAGTTTTAGATGATTTCTGATGGAGATGTTGTCCTTTAGAATAAATAAACTAATAGCATCTTTCTGAGATATTATCTGAGTCAACTCCATAAATAGGAATCGAGGAATAAAATAAAGGGCGGGTACCACACAAAATGAGACAAAATGACCACAAGAAAAACTTTCCCAGAGGAAAAAGAGTGAGAGCAAGGCGGGGACGGAAAACGGCAAGAGTGAGGATTGTGGATGAAGAAAGAAGGGACTCGGAAGAGACAAAAGGCAAGGGTAAAAGAGGATCTGAGAGGCGGAAGCAAAATTGAGGTAATATCGTGGAAAGGAGAAAAACAAAGGGAGCCACGAAATGGAGAAGGGAATGGCGCAATGGAAAAGTCTGGATAAGGGAGGAGAGGGTGGGAGCGTTCGCTTACGTCGAGGAACGGTGGGGTGGGACGTAACTGAGTAGAGGGGTGGGAGAGAGAGACAGAGGACATGGGGATAAGAGATGGAAAAAGAAGTCCCAGGAGAATTCAGAAGTGGATAGGACGGGGAAGCGGAAGACGCAAAGCTTGGGGGCATAAAGAAATGCTGGTTGCGTGATATTGTCGCTGGAGTACTGCTCAGCGATATGGAATGAATATTGCGTTAAAGTCTCAATGCACGAATGCAAATGCACCCTTCGCCCACACGTATTCTAAGCCGCTTTATCTCGCACGTTCATCGCATGATATCTTCAGTCGTAATCTCATCGCGTATAGAATCTATATCGCATTGTTGCATGGCACTGAATATCAGATGGTTCATTACATTTACATTCGGTTTGGTTGAAACGAAGCAGTCGACCGCTACAACATCCGATTGTGAAAAAAACTAGAATAGAGCCAAGTGATGCAATTTGGTTCTTGGTACTCCAGCAACTAAGGTCTTTCCACGCCTTATGACCTTATTCTCATCGTCCGAATCCCAAGTCTGTTTCCCTCAGTTCTTCCCCAGCTCATCCCACGTCTAAAAATCATATTTCTTTCTTTGTTCTTGGCCAACCGACCCTTATCCTTGTTACTCGAGTTTCATCCCTCGCAATTCTGACAGCTCATTGCTCGTTCATCCTGCGTCTCTGGCCATTTCAATCTAATTTCCTTTTATGATCCCATTCATTCATATTATTTTCTCATGTTATCACTCCTTTCACTGTCTAATAAACTGTTTATCGCAGGCTGCCCTAAAGTTTCATCTCTGTCGTTTCAAGTGGAATTTTATCTTTCTTAGTTTCATATCCTGACTGGCGGAACGCATCGATCATGAGATAAAACCGTAGACTCAAAGAAGGCGACATCTAAAACTGGGAAGAATTGTAGAATGTTAGGACCTGAATAGCAGACCTGGGTATAGGTTTTCAGTAGGATGAGTGTAATTTAATATGCAGCACCACTCTGCTTAAGCAAAGCTGCTTTCTCAAGCACAACGCAGTTAATCAAAGTGGTGAAGATTTTTACAGTTGTCAGAAACAGCTTGAAGTGGTTTCGATGTAGGCGTTTCAGTATGTTGCTGATACTTAAATTCATGCTTTGATTTCGATCCTAATGAATTTATGTTCAATAAATCATGTTTTTTAAAGAAAAATCAGTGGAATCGAAAGCAAAGCAAGACCTAAAACAGCCTGAAGCAGTATAAATCCCTTCAAGAACACATTAGAAATTTCTATTGATAGGAGCAGGGTTAGTAACTCACCGCTTCGTCTAGTACATCTTTTATATAAGTATTTAATTCAAAGAGATTATGTCCTTCACTTTTTAGAGAGAAATGGACCTCGAGAGCATAGGAGTCACTGGCGTATACAGGCCTCTGCTGAAGCTACGTCAACTTTTGCTATAAATGCTCTAAAATTAAAGTTAAGTACTGCAAACGATGTCGGTAACGCTCTAGGATGCTAATATTAGATATTCAACGACTTTAACGCTTCCTGCAACGCAAAATGGCTGGCAATAGCCACATATCCAGTGAAATGTCACAAGGGAGTTTGGCATAATGCTTCATCCCCAGTCATAATAAAAACCGTTAGATAGAATAATATAATGAGCAATGAAGACAAACAAATAGAAAAATATTTTTAAGCTACTACTATTGTGTTTCTCTGCATAACATATTACCAGGAGGTTAACTTGATTAGTTTTCAAGAGCGGCTCGTTAACCCAAGACAAGTCAGAAATTCGAATGGCGAGATCACATGGGTACTGCGTTTTGCGGTCGATATACCGCGCGACTCTATCCAAGATATAACCTAAAGGGATGGTCAATATGAACGAAGGCGAAAGCGCAGGATACAAAACGAACAGACGAGGACAGCGAAAGCGTGGAAAGTAAAATGAGAAAAATAAGACGATTGGAGGACTGGGAAGAGGGCAAATCGGACTCAGGAGAACAACGAAAGGAAAACCTCACGCAGACGAAATATTCGACGGGAGGATAAGGATGGGGAGGCGGTTGGGAGGAAAACACCAAGAGGAAGCGATCCCAAAGACGGCGGAGCGTGGCATCTCCCATGCCGCGGCAAATGGAAAAAAAATGTTTCTGCAATGCTGCTGTTCGAGGCACTCACACCCACTATTGATTTAGAGCACACCTGGTCCGACGCATACACGTGTCTCTGAATAAAATTTTTTCACAAAGATTTCAACTTCTTCGGTCCAAACCACAAAGGAAGAGATGCGCGAGAATGAAAAGGAAGTACTATCCATGAAATCCTTTTGAGGAAAAAACGATTTCTTGTGCATGTATTTTATATGACATGCAGTATCTACTCAAGAAAATTACCAGATATATAGAATAATATATTTAAAGATATCATGATAAAATTTTGTAAATCCTGGTAAATTCCTTTTTAAATGTAGGCTTATGATAACTGGAAGTGGCAAAATCAAGTAAACAAAATTAAAGGTATTTGAAATTATCTATATTTTCAATTAGAGCTGTTGTCTATGGGCCAATAGATTGGAAGAACAAAAACAGGTAGGAGACAAATTCTCGGTACATTAATCATCTAGTAAACCATTTAAGAATGCGTAGAGAGATTGGAAGCAAATATAGGACGAGAGAAAAAATAAGTAAGACCTTAAGCAAGAAACATAAAGTCTTTGGAACATCCGAGCAAGTGATGGAAAGTCCAAAATTAATGATTGTCGTTACAGTCTTAGTGACCACAGGATGAAAAAAGTTTAGATTTAGATTTTAAAATAAATATTTACGCCTGCAATCCTTTACGTACTGTGTTGCAGAACTGTTTTAAATCGGCGACCGGCAATGACCATACAATTTAGTGAAGGAAAAGTAATAAGTTTAAAACAACGGCCAATTAATATGAAAAATTTGTTGACCATTTCTTGATTTACATGCTACACTGATTAACACTACGACCCAAGAGATTTTCGACATCATTCACCGTCTAAAGAGGGCCCTTTTCACCTGCAGTATTTAATTAAGTAACACCCCACTACGGACATATAAGTTCCCTTATTCGTTTGTTTTAATAGACCTGCACAGTAATTATTTTTAACTAACACTTTCTTTATTTTAATACCTTCATAAATTGGCCAACGGTAATTATTTATGGAGCTGTTAGCTTTGAGAGTTGGTATCATTCTATATTGTAAGTTTTTTAATTTACTTTTTTTCTTGCTTAAAATAACGCAGATCGCTGAACTATAGAAGTAATCCACAGCACAAAACACAGAAACTTAATGCTAAAAGGTTTATCACAGAAAATTTCTCATAATATTTTATTTTTTATTCAATCTCTCTTTTTCCGAAAAATCAAAACCTATTAAATGCTGGTATTTTATTTATCGTTTCAATGAAAAAGATTTAAAATGTTATTGCTCACGGGCCGCCTTTTTACAGAATTGACATTAACAAGCTGTTTTATTCCCTTATGTGCTGTAGGTTTTAGTGATTTGATATCCGTTCCTTTTTGCATCTATTCCCTCTTTCAAATGTCGCACCTGAGTTGTTCACTTAACAGCATAATCACTGCGGAGTTTTTCCGCAAGAATCTGGATGACATTCAATCGTGAAATTTTCCTCCTAGTGACACCTCAATAAATATATCACTATGACATTTTTCCTACAAAATTTAAGGTATTATTAAGACCTATGAACAGGCCACCCCTTTAATGACGCTTTCACTGATTAGGTAATGCCTTTCCTTTTTGTCAGCATTGTTCAACCCAAACTTCATTAGGTTATGACACAACACTGCGTATGGAACTTTGTTCTCAGAATCTTTTATAATAACACTGGAGTGAAGAAGAATTGAAATTTAGTACATTTTATGCATTTTTCCTTTGGAAAATAATTAAGGTAGTATCGTAAAATTTCAAAGATACAGTGAAAAACAGTTCATCTCGATTTTTCCTGCGAGAGATCGGAACCTCAATTCTAGAGCGATTTACTATCCCAACTAAACTGTTCAAATCTTTCTTCATCAAAGACAGAAACTTCTGTTGTATTAAAAGAATGAAAGTAATCTGATGCTAAATATCTACTTTAGTTAAAAAAGCCTGCATGAGACTCATCACTGCATGATCGAAAATTATTGATTGTTGATTATTTGGACAGTTATCAGTTTTTTTTCTCAGCAAGGAAACGTATTCAGCACATCTTTCATGCCAACATCTACCGTAAGCTTCTATTTTTGACCATAACTCCATTTTGACCATCCTAGATGCACATTCACTCAGTTTATGAGTGAATGGGCACCTAGCTTTGATTATAGACAGGAAAATAGAATGAAAATTTTGCGGCCTGAAGTTTTATTCTCCATATGCCACCCGAAAAGAGATCATCAGAGCTGAAGCCAGCAAAGTACACACTTCATTGGGGAACGAAATGGCATTTACACACACCGAAAACGTGATAATTAATACTGGTGTCAACAAGGTAATTACCAATTAATAATCCAAGCATCATTAAGATGAAAGGTGAGCATCATTAAGATGAAAGGTGAAGAGGCAGGGATATGAAGGGGAAGGAAGGCACATGACATTTTTTTTAAAAGGTGAGCGGGTATGGAAGGTAAGCGAATGAACAAGATAAGACAAGATGAAAGAGAATATGTGGGCAGCAAAATGAACGAATAATATAAGAGATTTTTATAAAGTTATAACGCACAATAACACCCCTTGGTCAAAATGTTCCGCATGGGCGTTCGAAGCAAATTCAAATTGAATAAGTTAATGGATAATTTCAGAAAGTGAAACTTTTGAAAGGGAACTCTAATTAAAATGTATATAAATGTCAAGATGAAAGTCTACTTTTTTTGAAAAGGCGATAAAAATATTAATATTGGGTTTAGTTCAAAATGACCTGTTTGGGTGTTGTAGTGTTAATGTATTGTCTTAAGAAACTTATCTCCCAAATAATCAAACCAGCTAAATTTGTTGAAATTGCATCGATACTAAAACAGTTACAACTTCATAGAACGTTTGTACATACGATGCTCTTGTACAATCAAAGTTAAATTATGGATTAGAGTTTTGGGGTGGAGCATACGATAACAAATTAAAGCCTGCTGTAATTCTTCAAAAAAGAATTATAAAAAGTATGACATTAAAAAACAGGTTTGAACATTTGTATCTCTTGTTCTTAAGATTACTTCTAATACAGCATTATTATGTATTTAAGGCAATCAAATTATTTTATATCATGAGTGGTAATTTTCCAACTATATCAGGCAGCATGTACAAGTTTAATTTGAGAAAGGGAAATGTCCCAATAATTAAGCCACATTTAAATATTTTCAAACGAACCATTGTATACATGGGCCCTAATGTTTATAATTTGTTGCCCGAGAAAATAAAAAATGCAAAAAAATTGTAAATAATGTTGAAATTTAGCCAAGTCATGGATACTGGATTATTATAATGTTGTAAGATTCTTTTGATGTCATCAGATTTTATTTTTCTCCATGTAAAAAAAAAATTTTTACTCGTTGTTGCTATGGCATTGGAAGATGCTAATGGCATTTATGTTTTATTGTTAACTACTTTCAATTTTGCATGAAAAGGTAGAAGCGTTAGCGATGTATATACAATTATGAAGGTTGCTTAAGCACAGGTTCTCCTTTCAGGCAACCCAGCTTTCTTATTCTCTTGTTGTAATAAGTTCAGTATTTTGTATTGTTTTGTTGAAAGCAATTAAACTTACGTACTTCTTATGTTATTTAATATTCCCAAGTGTGAGCGTAGAACAAATTTCTGTATATAGTGAAAAAAATCAGGATAAAGATGCAAAAAATATTCTGATCCATGCCAGTTCGAGCGAGTGTTTAAACATCATCTCAGCAGGTATATACAGGTACAAGGGTGTGCCAGGTTTCGAATGCAGTGGGCATGAGAAAGCTAGGCTTGATCGAGATAGGAGAAAGTCGATGACCACAGGCTCTTTTTTTGAATTTTATTTCATCCAATTGACCCTCATTGGCTTCCGTTTCTTTTATATACAACTTGCATTCATGGTGCCAAAATGTATAATGCACCCTTTGCCCATCAATGAGGCTTATACAATGGAAGATATTAGGCTCCACTCTCACCGAAAACATCTACCATCATGCCTACCCAAATGCAGCTGCCAACCTACGTTGAAGGGACCTCCATACAACTCTCAAATAGAGACTGGTAAATGCGTGGAAAATTACGCAACTTCTGGGATTCGATTCCAAGACCAACAGAATAACAAGCTGGACCTTCAGCCACCGCATTGACCGACCCATCAAAAGACAAAATACTTTTAACTCGTCTGCCATTTCTTTTCCACCGTTTCCAAACTAAATTAATGAACCAAACACTTTTCTGTGTTGCACCTTGCTCTCCATGCAGTCCAGTTCTTTGCCAATTCCTAAAAATGCGCAAACATTTAAACTGCGTGCAGCTTAGAGAGCTAAGACAACTCTTCACTTCGCCGGTATTACGGACACCAGACGATCGAATGACTCACGAGGAACAATAAATGATGAGGAATGAGAAATGCCCACCGCGCTTCATTCGCCCGTCTGCAGTGGAATGAACGCTAACGCGTTTAAGTGGACTTAATAAGAAGTGCAGGACGCCCTCCGTGAGCTTGAGAGCCTTTTATGCGGCCCGATCAATTGATTCATTAGGTTAGGGTAAGCTTGCGCCAGCACCGGGCTACTCTCGGCCACTCACGTAGAGTGGGCCATATTTTATGCATTTTTTAAGGACCTTGGCAGTGGCCGTATATGGGACCACGCCAGTGGAGGGGTCTATACAAAAAGAAGGACTTTTGAAAACGTTTAAGGGTACGTGTAGATAATTTATAGCTAAATTACATGGCGTTAAGAACAGTTCTTTCACATTTTGATATAGACAATAGAAAAAATATGAGCATAATGTGTATTCAATAATTATTTTTTTAAAGGTTATGTAGTTGCTCAAGGTCATACTCGTAGGCTGTAGGTTATTAAAGCAAGTGTATTTTTTTTAACAGCACAGTGCCCAGCAAACCACCCAAGGATATGTAGTACTCTATGACTCAAGGCATACAAGATTTTATATGGTTCTGAAATGATAAGAATTTAAAACTGAAATGATTTAGTTGCTTGTGCACGTATAAATATGTATATAATTATGCTTAGAGGTCCAGAAGAATAGTTGAAGTTATAGTTAACTAGGAGCTGTAACCGATAGCTAAAGTCATTTGCTCAAGATTAGTTTAATTCAAAACAATATCCATTAAGGCCGCTTTACACGATACAATTTTTTGCACAATTTCTTGTACAAACTCTTGTATAGACTGAACGAAATTGTATGTTTGTCTGAATGGAATTAGAACACGTTCTATTTCCCGTTTAGTCATTCAGACAATCGCACAAGTTTTCGTACAATTTGCCGCTTTACACGGTACAATTTCCTCGTGCAAGAGTTTGTACAAGAAATTGTACAAAAAATTGTATCGTGTAAAGCGGCCTTTAGAGACGTGATTTAAAGACTAAACAGTTGAAGCTTTTCGCCTTTATTTTATGCATATACATTTCTATGCATTACATAAAGGCATAAGATATACATCTATAACAGTACTTACAGAGAGAACGTACATAATTACAGCAAACAGACAATACAATATATTGGCGGTGAGTTTTCAGTGTGTTTCATTCAAGAAAGGATGCGTGAGCATTTTTTTTTAAATTTTGGTTTCGTTTACAATAAACGTGCACGGTGAGAAAGCAATACAAAGTAACGAAACTTACGGACTCTACCACATGGTTTTACTTGTACAACAGGTAATACTTAGGGGAAAAAAGGTTGTGGGCACCACTGTAGCAGTTTTCTGAAGTAAGAGCCGAAGGTTGGGACAAATGAACGAGAAAACATGAAGGTGCAAAGGATGGATGTCGAATTATAGTGTGCTCCTTTGCTCTTTATTGAGGAACTAAAACCAGACGCGGGAATACTCCGTTAATACCTCACTTACAGGCAGCAGATATCAAATATCATATACGGCCACTGCGCGTCTCGGAGGAGAGGACATGCAGTGGGTGAGAGACGTCTCCCAAATGTCACTGCGACCGACGTACCACGTCTCGGGAACGGGGTCAGACCTTCCGCCTCCCGATTTTCGCTCCTCTGGTCTGCCCCGCCCCATTAGGTCCTCTCACCTCTCCCGTCCTCCTCGCAGATATTCTCCGCTCGTTTTTCCTCTTATCGATTCCATCAGGCCACTCCCTTCTTCGTCAAACACTTCCCACGGAGTGGGCTCGGGTCGGCGCCGCCGCCCGTTCGTCCTCGTGGGTCACCCAGCCACGGCGAACGCGCCCAGTCCAAGTTCGCTCCCTTTAACTCGTCCCGGAGTATCGGTTGCCCCATTGTGCGCGCTCTTTTCGTGAGTTTGATCGCTAATTTCACGAGTTTACCTGCCGTGGCGTCGTAGCTTAATGTTTCAAGTTCCTCGTCCCTCTAGCATTCGCATTTCTCAAAGAATTCAAGGATCGTGAACTTGTCCCGAAAAACTTCAGCTCACGGAAAATGCACATCAGAATTTCTAGAGAAAAAGTCATTCATTTTGACAAGGACTCGAACCTGGGACCCCCTGATCTCCGGCCAGTTTCTACATCTACCAAGATGCTCTGGCAATCTATTGACGTAGGTACTTTTCCTTTTAAGGCGCTTATGAATCCACAAAGAAAAGGGTGTCATGGTAGCTTTTGTGAATTTTCGCTTGGCTGGTAACCAGAATTTCCGTGTTCGAGCCCCAGTAAAGGTGACTGATTTTTTTCTCCTTTTAAACTGTGCTACTGTACAATTCACAAAGTCTGCGTACCATACATATCCTTAACATTGGGTAAAAAATCCACGGCTCTCTGTAAACTATTCAAGACTATTAACAAACCGCTGCCATTGGAAAAAAAGTCTTCTTGTCAGAGCAAATGATCTGATCGAACGAAAAACGCGGGGGTATATGAAATTCCCAGTCAACGCGGGGAATTTTACATGGTAGAGACGGGACTTACCATTGAAACCAGGACTTAGGAACATTAGAATAACCTCTGATGTGGACAGTCGTAAAAGTAAACCGCGACCTAGAATGGTTCCTCACTACCTCGGTCGGCACGAGCTCCGATCTGCTCTGATAATGTGCTAATAATAACTCTGTTACTTCATCCTACTAAGAGTGACCAGGTCATTTCAATGGATCGGTTTCGTTATTTCTGAATCCATTTTCCATTGTTCTTTAATTTTATCAATCACATTTTAATAATCAGCGCTTAATCAAATCATAAATTAAGGCTCAAAATAAAAACGGTATTATTTCTCCACGTGATAAGTCTCTTATTTTATACCATGTAGCTGTCCTCAATCGAAGATTTATTGACTCGAATATGTATTATAGTGATAGAACTGTATGAGTTTTAGGTGAGTGTTTTTATGACTATTCAAAGTAAAGACTCTAAATGAATCTAGATCTCCCATCATCAGAGCCACTCAAGTCAGAATGGATGCTTTTATAACTGAAGGATAAATATAAAGCACATTTTTTCTATGTGTAATAAAAAGTAGTCCATGAATTAGCCACATCTTAAATTATGAGAATGCCTTATAAAACAAAATAGTGGAAATGGGTTGAATTTCAGGATATTATTACAAAAACAAACCATTAGGTTACCAGATTAACTTAAATCCATTATTTAAAATGAATTAGTTTCCCTCAACTATATAAAAACATAAAAATGAGGATCTTTAGTGACGCAATCATTCTCAAGATTTGTTTACTCAGGTTATAAACTTTCGCACTGATTTGATTACAAAATATTGGCAAAAAAGGCATTCAGAGATGAGATTGAAAGTTGTTGAATAATTATTAAAAAGCGAAAAATCGAAGCCAACAGCAAATTAATGCAATACAGTTGACTTAAAGGCATTTTGGGGTTGTTAATACTTGATTAGCTACTGACTTTGAATATTATTAAAATTCAATTCAAATTTCGTAATTGATCAATCATTACGCGCAAATATCGAACAATTAGCTGAACACGAACTCCAAAAATATAATATCAAAGGAATGGCTCCCTTATTTTTATCTTTTATTCGTAAAAAAAGCCTTAAGCGCTCTTCTAATTCTAAGGGTCATTTTAATTCTAATTAACTTAGGAAGCACCGCATAATAGGATAAATCAATTTTCATCAGCAGAGCATATATTTCAACATTCGATCCATAACTCCCTATTGGGAATAAATCATCAGAAGGTTTTTTTTTAAGGGAAGGGAATAAGGTAGGAAGCAAAGATCAATGTCGTCAATCATTCCCTAATTTAACGCGGCCTTAATGAGCAAATTGACCTTCTTTCTTCTCCTGATTACCTTTATATTTTCCTTCTTCTTTTGTACAAACTCCGTTATCTCTATACGGCAGGTATTTTCTC
The DNA here is from genome assembly GCA_933228895.1 of Platycnemis pennipes. Taxonomy (NCBI): domain Eukaryota; kingdom Metazoa; phylum Arthropoda; class Insecta; order Odonata; family Platycnemididae; genus Platycnemis; species Platycnemis pennipes. The sequence goes on along the minus strand of OW121848.1, from coordinate 112,067,081 downwards.
TCTATATCAGTTCATTTTTCTATTTCATCTTCTCGTCGTTACCTATCCGTCTTTTTTCCATTCTTCCACAGAAGAAAATGAAGATAATGCTTCTATCATTTCATACGTCTTTTCATTTCGTTATTCATTCATTCATTCTCAAGCATTCTTATTTAGTTACTCTTAATATTCATGGTTTGTTTTAGACCAGGAACCAGCATCACCTTCACCATCGTAGTCTGACGATAATTTTTTATAACTATTTTTCCAAGGGGCAATATGAGATCTGGGTAAGGAGCTCTCGAAATATAACGGAACATAATGAAAATGAAACTTTGTAATAGCTCCAGAACCAACGGTGGGAAACCGATACGGCGAGTGGCAAAATTTGACAGGCTTTACTGACAGAATCTCTTTCATTTTTTGCGTTTCCTGCGCCAAAGTTAATTCTTCTTTAAAGTCAAAAGCATTTTATTGAGGTCGCATACGTTCTGATCGCAAAAACCCTTGTTAAAAAGAATCCGTTTTCTTAAGCACGTTGAGTGCATTCCAATATCATATCCATCAGGGTGGGTGGTAACATTTATTTAACGAAGGATAATTACACATGACAAGACCATTATTTGGTGATGAATTTCTGAGCAGATGGTTCTCGTAGTATTTGTAACCACCGGTTTAAGAGGCGAAGGCTCGTGATCGGGCCAAAGCTGCATTTTCTTCAACACAATCTTTAATCCTATATTCATAAGCCCATATAAGCCTTTACCGAAGATAAATTTTAGAATCCATTATTTATTTATCCGGTACTCCAATTCTTTTCTTTTACCATATAATTCCACAAAGGTGTCGCTTCTCAAAAATAATTGTTAGTTTGTCATCAAACATCCCCATTCAAACTCGCTAGCTCCACTACCTGCTTCAATACCTCATCATTACCCTCCCCTTAATACAGGGAAATGAGAAGAAAACAGGTTTCCCTCTACCGTAAAAGAATCCGGAATGGGCACAAAATCTCCTTCCTGTGCACAGGAAGATTCGATCTTTTTAACCAATTATATATTATCCCCACAATACTCAGCTGCACGAGATAATATCTTCCCTTGCAGATCGGGTTGGAAAAGGAGATTGAAAAAAATACAAAATGTTCACAGAGACGCTAAGTCTACTGTCCCCTGGCTTGTGAGTTTCCACAAATAGGGCCGATGAAACACGATCGCGGGAAAAGGTAGCAAGATCGTAAAAACCCCTAGTAAAGGTAGGAGATTGGTGAATAGAAATTAATTCTTCCGGTCGGGAATTTCGTTCCGAGCGAAAACGGCCGCGCGCGGGAATTAATTTATCTTTGGAAATTGAATTCCCCCGTCGGATCGCGGAGGAAATTTATAATCCGTGATGAAGAGCCAGCGGGGAAAGGACAAGAGAGAGAGAGAGGGAATGGAGAGGCGGGTCGCAACGCCGGGGTAAAGGGGGGAGGAGACTCAAAAAGAGAGAGAATCCGATAAAAAATTAAGAGCTTTAAGAGGAGCAAGGGTCGGTCCTCTCCTTCGCGAAGCTGGAGAAGGGCTTCGGGGGATGGGGGAAGGGGAGTTGAGAGTATGAGAGTCGGGATGAGTCAGAGGTGCGTGGGAAGGGAATGGGTCCCCCTACCCTTTATGGCGAGAGGAAGGATGATTTTTCACCACGATTTTCCTAGACGGAATCGCTAGAGAGTTGCGAATAACTTCCATGGATTTAAATACACTATTTTTTTGCAACGCTCCACGGATCTCGTTCCGCAGAGCCACGAAATGCCAAGTTATCTTTCGCGAATGGTAAATAACGTAAAGTCAAAAGCTTCCTTGGATTGTCTCACATCGGCATGATACGTAAGCTGTAAATAAAGGGCAATCTTTATTGACGAAAGATTTCCACGTGCTCACTTTTCATGCTGCCGGATTCCTTTCCTATGTAAATATTTTCTATTCCGCTACACTCTATTTTTGTGTGCCAAACCCATTTCCTCCTCGCTGCCATATTTAAAAATTAAGTGCACCATTTCTCTTCACTTCTCTGAACTTTCACAGTTCGAGAGACGCCTCACCAGTTATTGCCTGTGACCTAATCCAGTGATCATAGTGCCTGTTTTAAAATCCACCTAGTGTTCCCCAAATGGTATTCCCCAAAAACTAATCAAGATCCTCAATTTACACGAACGCCATCATATAGGACACGAACCGAGGATTTAAAAGTTAACTGATACGTATTAAGAACTTATGTGTAAAAACTTTTCAAGGGGCCAATCCCGTAAACGCATGCAGAAGTTTATAACAAATTGTAGTCGAGGCGTGACCCGGTTCTTCAAACGCTTGATTTGTAAATTGATTCCGAGACATATTTTTATGAATTCAAATAATTCCAAGACTGTGCGAATTGGGCAAAGGTTAAGGGTGAGTCAGAAGTAGAAGAGTTAGGTTTAAGACTTCCTACTATTATAATTAATGACTTCACATTATTTTCGGAAATCTCCGTTTTGTGGGTTGCTTTCTGTAGAGTGTTTCACCCTTCATTCCGGGGTTGCATTCAGGGCCAAATAACTTTTTCAATTAAATCGATAAATTCGGCTTTAACTCGGAGAAGATTCATGCTGAATGAGAAGATACAACCTACGTAAAGTCTGTGAAAGATAAGGTACATTGGTTGTATCTCCTCATTCAATTTTTTTAATATTAAAAAATCATCGATAAAAATTTTATTCTGACCTGAAGATGTCCCCAGTATGAGGATTAAATTGTTATTATGGGTATAAAACCGATACTGCAGGTCCTATGAGCCATTGTGATGGTTGGATGGTGAGGTGTGGTCGGGACTTAAGAGGGAATCTAATTTGGGTAAAGAGAACCCGAAATCAGCATTAGCCTCCTACTCTCCACGGAAGACGCCCATGGGGCACAGATGAGTCTTTTCTGGAATATGGAACACTTTGTAAGTACTGAAAGTAACCTGCACATTGCCTTCAAGTATTACTTTAAATGTAAAAAAACCCTATTTTTCGAACCAAGGACCTGTGGATGGGAATTCAGCACGCCAACTACAATACCAATATCCCCGTGTACGTTAAACATTGAAAAACTCCAAGTCCAAACATAAGGTTTCAAGAAAAGGAGAAGAAAATAGGACGGTAAGAAATTAAAATAAGCATTGCATTATGAGGTCGGTGATTCATTATTTACGCTCGTCTTTCTGAACACGTAGAAAAAAGCTGAACATGATCAGGGTATTTGCTTTTTTGAAAGAAAGCAAATAAAAAATTAGGAGGAAGCAAAACGAAGTCTTGCAGAGATAAGGAGTCAAACAGAATGAATTATTTTTTTTCTGATAGAAGGATTCTTCCTGATCTATGCTACAGTATCACTGTCAATTTTCCTCCAATTCCGGCCATATTTTTCCTTGAGCTCATCTCATGGGAATGGAAAGCTTTTAAGACCAGGGAGAGAAGTCAAAAATATTTTAGGTTCGTCATCTCCTTCTCAGGCGCATTAAATATGTTCGCCTTCTTTAAGTAAACGGAAATGGCTTGCAGACCTAAGAGGCTCCCCCTCCGACGTGACCCTCTTCCTCTCTGTATTCCCATGGGTTGAAACTTACGTTGCAGTGTGAAGCCTTCTTTCCGCTGATAAGGCTATTCCTCCCCAATTTCAGGTCTCGCAGCACTAAATGAAATGTCTATAAGCCTCCACTTAGTTTTCTGGAGGATTAAAAGATAAATTCACCAAGGTGTTTCTAGTTACAGTACCATATAAGAGACTTTCTTTGAGGAATGGAAAATCGTAGACTTTAACGAACCCTTACTGAAGAGATCGAACTCACTACCCATTATTTTCCTAACATTTTATTTTATTGTATATTCCAATTAGCATTAAAACACATTCAGTTGAATACACTTTACAGCATTCAGTGCACTATACAGCCTTTTAAAACGCATGATATCAAGTACAAAGAGGGTATTCATTAGTCACATAACTCAACCATTAAACAATAGGCATACATGATCAATTTAAGATAAAATTGAGGGAAAATTAGAAGAGCTCATTATAAAATAAAGAAAACAGAACTGACGTTAAAATGGGTCTATTTTACTAGATGTAACCGTTTAAATACAAGATAACACTTCGTAATTGGCAATAAATCCGAGAATCCCCAGCGTTAATTTGTTCACACATAAAAAGGTGCTATTGATCTGTTTAAATGCATATCCCATACTCAAACACATAGTTTTGGCTATTGGTATTCCTCTGCCACCGCCCAGTGAAAATTATGATGAAAATCGTCTTACCGCTCTAAATGCTTACGATATTATATAACCTTTGGAAGAACCCCACAAAACACTTATGTCCAAACCTCCCTGATCATATTTTGCCTTTTTTCCCTCGCACCATCAAAAGAGAGAGAAAGAGAGAGAAATTTAAGAACGCATACAAGCTACGAGATCAATTTCATATCCTCATCGCCAACGTGAATAATTTGCTTACTCCCCATTTTAAAATCACACATTCTCTCAATTAACTTCTTTCTAACGCATGATATTATCCCTAATCTACCGTTCCAGCCCTTAACTTTATGTTTGTGTGTGTCGAAATGTCAACCAAAAAATATGACGAAAAGTTACAATCGAGATAGCAAACGATAATATTCAAATAATATATTTTTTTGGCACTTCATACGAAATGTTTTAGTGAGTATACTATTACGTTTCACGATAGACATGCTAATGATTTCATGCCTATGACAAAGGAAGGTGTGTGCAACTAAAATATTGGTCAGCTATTTCACCACGCGTCACCCAGCCCCAGGGCAATGGACGCGACCGCATCATAGCACAAACAAGACCATAAACACCAGAGAGTACACACTCTTTGAGGAAGCTAAGGAGAATTTCTCACGGAGTGGGACCGCAACTCATACCCCCGCTCCCCTTCATCCCCGCTCTGCACCCCCGGGGACCCCTCCCTAACTTACCCCCACCCCCCCATGCACACACATCGGGGCGCATCCTCTTGCATCGCGGAGCACGGGGTCAAGAGGTCACACCCTGTTATTCTTCCACGTCCCCGTCTGCGGGCTCTCCTCCTTCTCCCTCCCCCCGGCGACTGCCGCCGCGGTGTGTGAACCTAAACCCGCACCGCTCTTCGCTCCCACTCCGCTAGACGGACGACTCTCTCGCCTCCTCGCCCCTTCCTCGCGTCGATGACCATGGCCACAGGAGAACACATCCCACGAGGCTGAAGATAAATAAGAAGCTCACTCTGGTCCAAATTTACCCATGTGGGTGTAAAAGGAGTGGCAATAATTTCCTCCAATGATTCTTCCACCTCCATCTAATTCAAAATAATTCCTGTGGTTTCCTAAACAGTTGTCACATTTTGGCACTGATATCCGGCGGTCATTCCACTCTAAGGACACAAGTCAGCGGCGTCGGAAGTAGAGAGTAGGGGGGGCATTCTACCCTCCCCTCCCCCCAGAATTTGCCCCGGGCCCTTGAGAAATTAGTCTTCATTAATAAAAATTAAATTTCACTTGTTTCCAGCTTGCCTTTTCCCTTCTGACGCCTACTCTACCACCTTAATATGCAATTTTAGCGGAATTCTAGTCTCTAACTCTATCCGCAAAGAAATGCGGGCCCTTTTCATAGGAGTCGGGCCCTTTTCTTTAGAGCTTTTCAAGTTTGGCCCCTCCCAGCGAAAATAGTTCCGATGCCCCTGACACGAGTTCGAACCTGGTACTGCAGACATGAGAAATTAACTGATATCTACGAGAATCAAGTTTTATTTTTCCAATACCTAGTACATTACCAAAGTGCAAATATAAAAAAACAATTATGTATTTGAAAAACAATAGCTACATAATTAATTTTTATTCACGAACTTTTTTAAAAATGTCATCTCCACGGCTGGCAATCTGCCACGTTCCTCCACATACTTTTGCGGAAACTGGCGGTATAACCTATATAGAGACGGTATAACCTATATAGGCGGTATAAAGAGACCTTAATACCTAACACCTATACATGAGACCTTTACTTTTAGGCATTCACGGCTAAAAGTAACCTTCAGTGAAATAAAAGCTTGAAACTTATCTTAAACTCGTCAAAACTTATACATTCCCTCTTGCTCTTCTTATCTCCTATTTTCCGTTCCCTCAATCATTTTTACTCAACGATCCATCCATCACAGCTATCAAAAGATTATTACCTCTCAGCACATGGTTCTTCCGCAACATTAAATAAGTAGGGGAATGCATAGCACATAGGTATAGGAAAGCATGAGAGAATTGTGGCAGTCAGGTAAGTGCTGGGAAAATTAGGAGGAAAATCGCTGTGCCCTAGTACACTTGTCATCGGTAGCATGGCCGGAAGGGTTATCTCGAATTCAAGGAAAGTGATGTGAAATGGCAGAAGGTTCATCCAAGTTCGGCTGATAGCGAAGTATGCAACGAAAAATGAAGGGAGCTGCTGTCGTTGATAGTTGGTCACTGAGGAGAAATGAAGACTTGCAGATAAGCCTAAGACGAAAACTATAGTAGGATCACGGATTCTTCGCCTTAGAAAAGGATTGAGAAATGGTGCCAAATATTTTGAGGAATATGGAGGTAACACAAGCTAACTAATTTATAGAACTATATTTTACATCAAATCGGGTGGAAGCTAGAAATAAAATAGAAGTTTGTTTCGTATATGTCGCACGCAGAAAAAAATTTGCACCGAAATAGCACACCTCAATTTTGCATAAACCATGCCTTTCCTAACGAGTGTTTTTTTTCAACGGCGCCGTTCCGTTTTACCATATTTGCACGCCTACCGAGCCTTTCGATAACCACCTCTCCCCCATTGCGCCAACTATGTTCGATCGCTAACGGAAGGTGAGACGGACGACACACGGCGGCACTCCGCACACGCGGCCGGAGACGGGTGTGGGCGGATGTGTGAGAGGGGCGGAAGGGTGGATGTGGGGCGAGCGAACCCCGCCCCTCCGCGTCGGAAGTCGAAAGACGAACGCCGGAGTGGAGAGAAAGGGAAGAGCGGGAGTAATTGGATGGCGAAACCCGCAGTCCCCCGATATTCCGCTCCTCCCTGAGGCTCGCCAATTATGTCGTGGGGTGGTGATGGTGACGACCCACCCCTGCACCCTCCAAACACCCCCAGAACCCGTTGCTCCTTCCAGTGTTCCACCCTCACCCTCCCACTTACATGAAGGCACATGGGAGAACAAATTCAGGAGGCGGTGAGTGCAGAGAGAAAGAGACAAAAGGGAAAAGGAGGTAGCGATGCAAGCAAGAATTTTCTAGCGTAGAAATCAATCCTGTCATGGGTGCTGCGACTCAAATTTAAACTATATAATAAGTATAATAAATCAAAGTTATTAAATCATTAGACTTTTTTCGTACGTTACAATGAGTCACATTGGTTGGGAATTTATAATTATAAAATTGCAAAGAGTTCAAATTAATACAAACCACGGTGATAATAGCAAAATTGAATTATATTGAAGCCAATATCAGAACTACCTAACTCTAACGTCCCACCGCGAAGATGTAGTATGCTATGAAAAAATCCTCTGTCAATGCTGTAGGAATACTAGATCTTATATGTATTATGCTACGTGGAATCTGTTCTGTTAAGCGTTCCACGACTCAACACCGTAACATGACGACTCGTATTGCAGCGAAAATGTTGCTCTCTTCCATCAGCAACTAAACGTATTTGTTGTTCATGGAGCAGTTAGCCTATTTATTTGCTCCACGGACACTTGTGATAAAATCATCAATTTCAATCCTTGTTCAACTACATTTTTGACAGCACCAACTTAGCCAACTTCACCAATTGTACATTCAACTAAGAAATAAATCGCGAATAATAAAGAATGCGGAATGCCTTAATTTCCGGTCAATTATTTGCGTTGTTAATCCCACCACAACTCTCAGAACGCTAAAAAAATATATCTTATTCTTGAGAAAAGGCATCGTTTCCACACGATCGAATGACAAGTTGATTTCAATTCAGCGTGCAAAGGCACAAATGAAGGAGAATGGGCTCCCAGAGAGATGAAAGGGAAAAACTTCTGGAATATTTTACGTGACTGTCTCAGCCACTCATTGACCTCACAATTGAATTAAAAAGAAATAATATCCGTCTTTCAAAGTCTTTCAAATAATATCCGCTTTCTTAGTCAAGGGAAAATTCCCTCATCAGACCTTCGCGTCTTATTAGCTCGTGACTTGACGTTAACTGCACATATATCAAGCGACGGCCACCCACTTTCAACGGAAGTTTCAATGATCACTCAAGCGTGAGTCGTTATCCTCCTACCTTTCATTTGTTTTTAGGAAAAATTAGAGAGATGATCTCGTTACCGTTTCTTTCAGACTTCACGTGGACCTTAGTAGAGAAGAGTGTAAAGCGTGGAGGAAAGGTTGGTAGGGGGGCCTTACTCCCTTAGGCTCCTCTCATTCAGAACGCCACTCGAAAGAGAGTTGTAGAGGAGAGGGTTGTACGAGGAAAGAGAGAAAGACTCGAGAAACAGCGGGAAAATTGCGTGTGCGAATGAAAGTGGTTGGATGAGGCCGTTGTAGGGTGGAGTGGGAAAAGGGGGAGGAACAGGGCCGCCAACTCACTGGAAACTGCTGAGAGGGACGGGAAGAGATCGGAAGGTAAGTTAAGGACTTCTCTCTCTCTTAATCTATCTTAGCAGGATTATATTCAAAGGTTAACATATGCCACGGTTATATCACACAGGCTAATCTACTTTAGTAGTCTTTCAAATATGAAGAAAAACCCAAAACCACGAGAGAGGAAGGATTCGATTTTTTTAAATTCACGACCTTCTGTTTATGAAGCCGGCATATTACCAACCTGGCAAGCTATCGTGTGCGGTTTTACATTTTCTCCAACTACTCCATGGAAGGCTATTTGAAAACATCAGGCGTGAGCAAAGCAAATGTGAGCTCTAGGATGCCATAAAGGCGACATAGGTTAGCAAAAAATACCGAGGCAGCTACGACGGATTATTGAAAAATTGTGCTCAACTACTTAATTCGGCACTTTCCATTAAAGCGTCGTTAAATAAATCAAATATTTTACCTTTGCACTAGAAAATCTACTTTTTCACCAAAATAGCTTTCGTATCCAGGAAGTTTATAGAGACTGAAAGAATAGGTCAAAAACTTATATATTTTTATCAGTTAATACGGATGAAACCCAGTAAGTCGCATAAACATTTCCATCTTATGGATGCTTTTTCCGAAAGGAATAAATATTTTTAATCAAAAATTCAGCTTTGACGTTAGTTATTAAATTAAACCGGCAAAGTATGTATGTGTGTATCGGTGCGTAATTCTGTAATTGCCTACGTTTCAAAGGCATGCGCAGGGGCCGTTGTGTATTACTGTGGGTGTCACTAAAAATACCTATGAAAATTGATTAATCAAAGTCAGAAATAAAAGAGGATTCAAGGGAAAAGCCAAATTGTGCAAAAAAAAATAAAGCAACATCTACAACACAACACCATGAAAAATATGCACATGATAAGCCATAAATGAAGGTGAATAACATTAATAAATACAGATTAATTTATTTGAAACTGGAAAAAGAACCAGAACAAATTATTAAGCTAAATACTAACCCAAATATATTTACTAACATTAAATCCCGGGAAATGACGGCTCGGATCCGCAGAACGAAAGTATATTAAGATAGAGTTACGGATTTTTCTAGTAACACAGAAGAATGGAGAGAAATCCGATGCATTAGCGAAACCTACCAAGAGAACAACGGTTAAATCTGATGGACGCGGTATTGAACTTAAAGATTCTCCACACAGTGCTTACGTGGGGACTGGTAAACCAATGAAACACTCTGCCACTACCAAGTTACACCTGATTTACTTCTTTTTATGGGGCAGGTAATGTATGTTTCTACATTTATGCGTGAGACTAGCCGTAAACCATTTCAATGCTTTTGCATAACTGTCAAAAAACGAGGAATGACGATAGGAACAGCATAGAAGCCGACGCTGAAAGCATTTGAAATGTGGTGCTACAGTAGAATGAGGCAGATGAAATGGATTGACCGCGTCACTATCAAAGAAATCTTAAGAAAAAGTGGGAGAAAAGAGAAGTTTGCCGAAATATTTGACAAGATGACGGGATAACTTAATTGGCCATATCTTTAGACACGATGGCATGAGAAGACGATCATCGAAGGAAAAGTGAATGAAAAGAATGGAAAAAGAAGGCCTCGCATGAAGTAGCTAAAGAATGTTATTAAGAATATGAAAGAGTAAAGTAGGTATCAATAGGTTACTAATAAGAGAATCAGGTATATAAATGTGACAAACAAATCGTGATACTGTTGACCCTTGATGAAGATGAACTGTCAGGAAATGTAACGTATTTGCATACGTGCGAAGTTAATATTATAGGTAGAGTCTTTTCATTATCAGCAATATTGCTCCGAAATATACTACTGCGATTAATTAGATTTTTGTAGAATTTAGGACTATCAAACAACCCATAATGTATCAATTAAAATGCCATTTGAACTATTGTGCTGAATGCAAGCCTGGTAATGATTCAGCCCTCTACCATCATCGTTGCGGTAATGTATTCTGTAGGTTGGGATGAAGATTTACTGAACGGGGACGGAAGGCTGAACCAAAGGAGTGATGGAAGTATACTGAAATGGTAATTGGAGGGGGAAGATTGGTATAAAATTTTGCAATCTCTCAGCGCCGATGTGTAGAAAAGGGGGGTAAAGTATCAGAAACCAGCGCGAGGCACGAAAACGCATGACGCAACACGTTTTTGAAGCCTCGGTGGCAGATAGATCGTGAAAACGACACGGCCTTACGTCAAAAATGTGACACCCCGATATGTTACCGTCGCGCGAAATATCAAAAATGCATCAAAAACAACCGAGTAGTATTTTTTTAAATGAATAAATGCGGGGACCGAAATCATTCTGGGACTGGTTATCACCGCCAAACTCTTCCCACCTCCGGTGATTTGTCACTCTGGATTTCCGTCGAAACGTCGTTGAGCGGAGTGGGTTTGAGGGGTTTTGTTTTGAATCCTTGTCATCCCTGGCGTCACTTGCTGGAGAAGGGAGACATGGGTGAAGACAAGTCATGGCAAGTTGGAACAGAAGAGTGCGAAGGGAGATGTGTCTTTTTTCTGAATTTTTTTTCCCAGGAAATGGCGACCATGAGTGAGGAAAGAGAAGCAGATACGGGATATGGCCAGGAGGATATAGAAGGAATGAGATGATATCGTTCAGCGGCGAAAAATCAAACAACTACAAAAGATATTTCGATGGAATATTGAGAATTCCTCAAATGCATTCCACTCACTACAGAAATACGGTGCTGGTGAATTCTTCCCCCATATTTACGAACACTTACAGATAAGGCCTCCGACGAATATGATAAGTCTTTTGATTGATGCTATTTGAAAACTCAAGCTCAAAAATCGCATCTTGCTGCATGTGAAAATAAATTTCGGAAGAAGACGCCTATCGATTTCTTGCCCAAGTGACTTTGAAATATGCTATGCATGATTTCGCAGTCCGAGAAAAGGCAATTTTGGGAGAAGAAAGGAAATAGTTTTCACGTCAAATACGCAACCAAAAAGTATAATACTTTTCTGACTGTTCATTTTTTTACATATTAACTAAGTGGATGGACTACGAAAGTACTATGCAAGAGCGGTAAAATATAGTTGAGAAAGTGTTTTATAAGTTAAAGCTAAGTAGACATGACATAATTACTAGAAAAGACACGGGGAGATACAAATAGGTCAGATTTAAAAAAAATGACTATTTCTTACCACTAGTGCACAAATTGCATCTCACGAGAAATGCATATTTCCTTTGAAACACCGGATAACGTCAAAAGCGGTGAGTATCATCAGTCAGTTTTATAAACATTCATGTATTTACATCTCTATGAATATTGAAATATGCAGGTTGCCTTTGCAACAAGCAAGTAGGCTAAGTTCAACCGTGGCCATAAAGATATTCTTCTTTGCATTGATGTTAATAGTTTTAATGCAAGTAATTAACGCGGCAATGGATGTGACTGCCCTGCAAAGGATGTAAATTATTTCAATGGTTCAAAAACCCTGAGTTAACGCTCGTTGGTTCATCTCCTAATTGGTAGAGAAGTGTGGATACAAAAATAACCACGAATAAAAAGTTCCAGACCTTCGTAAGCAGAGTTGACTCCTTGTATGTGTAAGCATAAGGCAATTGGGTAAATATTACTTAGGGAGCAAGGAAGTCGGGAGAGAAAAAATGAAAAAAAAATAAGAAATTGGAGGTGAAAAAGTTTGCGGAGGCAAAATCGGGAACGATTGAGAAAAATGAAGGCAGGTATACGCATGGGATCGGGATCAAAACGGGGGCGACAAGGAGGTGAACTACTTTCCTCGCATTTAAAACCTCCAAGCTGGTCAGCAGCAGAGCAGAATCGAGAGAACAATGGTGTCGAGAAACATTGTTTCATGTATGAATAAAAGCAGAAAATTGCCCACGAGAGAGACCTCTCGGGGAGCTGGTGGGAGGGAAGAGGACGGAGGGAAGAGAGGTTTAGGGAGACAACCCAAAGCTGAGGAGGGCTTGGCCGGAGCGGCACAGACGAAACCCAAGGAGACAGGCACACCCAACGGGCTGGGTAGTTGAGTGTGAAGAAGAAGTCGTGGGCGGACGGAGAAGTAGAGGAGTAAGGGAAGAGAGAATGTGAGAAGGACGTGGGAGGCGGAGAGGAGATAGAGAGAGGGAGAGATGGAGATTTGTGCCTCTTACGCTTTGAGCCGACGGAAGATTCAGAGGGATAGAAGAGTTTTGGGCGTGGACGAGAGGCCCTGAAAGATGGGGAGACAAAAGAAGGAGAACTTGAGGTCTTCCGTCGGCGAGGAGGACACTCCAACGTCTCCTTTTTTGCTCTCATGGGTCTTGGGCATTGTGTCTCGTGTCCCTCGGGGCGTAGGAAAGAAAGCAAATGAGGTCAAAAGAGAGGAAAAGGAGACCGCACAAGAAAAATGTTGCTTATATGTCCCCTGTTTGTCCAACTCCTATGAATAATTTCTTCCTTTACCTCATGCTCCAGAGGGATGAGGACCTACCGTGAAATCTAACTCAAGCTCTAGGAAATTTGTGACCTTCTCTCTTTGCTTGGCATCTATTTAAACCAAGCCCCAGCTGTGGGAATTGCGAGAGTATGGATTTATGCTAAGCGTTTAATCTAGATTAGACTCCCTTGGAAACTCAAAAGGTTTCTAAATCAGGGTTGAAATCTGGAACCTCTCCTCACGAAATATCAAATGCTCTCTGTTCTAAATATATAACATGGAATCTTTTTCCTCGTAAGCATGGTAAAACGGCAATGGCAAAGACTAATAACTAAATACGTCGGAAAATAAAGCAAAAATTAATATACACATAAAATAATTCCGTGGAATGCACCAAAATTAAGTACATTTATGCCATAGAGAAAAAATGTATTATTACTTAAAATTTTCGCAAAAATGATTAAAAGAAAAACTTGACATCAATAATCTCGACATATAATGTTGGAATTTATACCACCATGTTAATAATTGAAAAGAACCAATGATGAAAAAATAATATGTTGTGCGTAAAACGATTAATTTCTCGCTGAGAGGAAAAAAAAGAATGAAAAGATTCCCGCAATAAGCAATAGGGCATTTAGACGTTCTTTAGCTATGAAATAAATTAATATCAACTCATATTCAAAGAGCTCAAAGAAATGTATTCATTATTAATATATTAATATTTACTTCAGCGTCGAGAGGAAAAACGATCAATCCCTTTAACTAAAACAGAAAATTAAGTTGAATCCATTTTCAAAGAGAAGTATGCATTCCAAAAATCAGAGGATTTATAACATAAAATGTAGATATCAGAGGATAATTAGAGGATTTATAACATAAAATAGAAATTTAAAAAATACCGATATAATGAGGAACACATTTTCCTGTACTTGGTTCCCCAAATGTGACTTGTCTCCAATTATTGGAAAAATCAAAATAACTGAAGAATGAACTCGGACGACTTTCCATTAATCATTTAGGAGTAGTTAATTTTAATTTGGTAATTAATTTAAATAACTTTTAAATTGTAAATTGCTAGCTGAAAGAGTATTGATGATTTTTACAATTTTCTATTCAATGATTCCACTTAAGCCCTAGTGGGTAAGATAGCACTCTTCGGTCATTTTTCTATAGAAAAAACTTAAGACTGACGGCTGTGATACATCCATTATTCATTTACGATGGCGGTTGCAAATACAAGTGAAAAGGATGAAGAATGTGACCGTAAATCAAATGCTCTCTTCCAAAAATGTAACAAGGAGATGTGATAACAAAACTTTTATCACGTTGAAGTCATCTTTGTATGAGATAGTGAAAAATGGAAAAGATTTTACAAAAACCGTATTATATAATGTATGCAATCCATCGAGCAAAACCTCTATTCCTCACTTTTATAAGATAAATATTGATTGATGACATTTTTGGAGTAAATTTAACCAATGAATAGAATGCAAATTGTGGCACAATATATGCTAAAATTCAAAATGCTCGCACAAAAAGCCAAGCTGAAAACACCAATACGAAACTATCATTCTCGTTCTTATTCTGGCTTACATAAGTAAAGTTACTTAACCGTAATTAATTTATCAACTACTAGGTCTAGGAAACAATGCTGCTCCAGAATTACTTAGTACATATTCAAGATTCCTTTAACTACCCTTCCGGCAAGGTGAGGATAGAAGAATAGGCAAAATACGAAACTTAACAAAATAACTCGTTAAAACTTTTACGGTTCATGGTATCCGGCGTCGTTGTTTTTTGGGTAAAACCACGGTTTTTACACTGTGACGCGGGTTTACCCAAAAAACAACGATGCCGTAACAAAATAACATTTTTTTAGCACGTGGTGGGTGTTAGATGTGTCATGTGACTTACGTACACTGAAGTCCACGTTCTTAACTACATGAGAAGCATATGGAGTAGCAGCTTACCTGAAAAGAGGGATAATAGAAGTTATAAAATATAATATATCTTTTTTATAAGATAAAATTTGTACTTTTAATTTAAAATACTTTTAAGATTATTATAGAAGTAAATTGAAGGTAGGCCTTGCAGACGAAATATATATCATGATTACCAAAAGCTTGCAAACTTTTCATCAATGTTTTTGTAAATTATTTGTTGGATGTAAAACAATAAAAGTTCATTTTGTAATTAAATGAAAATAAGTGCGACAACGAATATATTTGGATGCTACAAATGCACATGATATAACTTTTTCACTACAATATTACGAGCAATCGAATAAAAAATTGACCGTCTAGCTCTTATATGGCTAAAACATTCTGAATGATAGGAAATATTTAATTAAGTTAAGTTTTGCATCCACTTCCTCATCTATTGCAAATATTGACGACAGTGGTGAGATGTTACGTTTAATAAGTAATTAGCCGTACTATTCCGAGTTCACTATACCGGGAAAATATACATTCACGTAAGATCGAAAGAGGCAATTTTGCTCCCCCCTCATTACTTCACGAAATGAATAGAGCGACGTTCCTCGGGGAAGTCGATGACATCCCTTCACAGAGAATACAGCTTTCAAAGAGTTTCCCGATAAAAGTGCTTTGTAGTGAACCCAGCGGACAAAGAGGGATGGATTTACTCTGGAAATAAGACATCATGCGTTTAAAGCACATCTTACCGATCCGAGGAATTTTTCCCACGGGACGAATAAACTTGCGCGCAACAGATTTCCTTTGAACCCATTGCGAGTGGGATGGGATCTAGTAGGAGGAAGGTGCCGAGCTACCGAAGCTTCAGGGAAATGAATCTCTTTTTATATTCCCTCTCCAAACTAACAAAGGAATAAATATTCTCGGAGCCCTCCTTACGGGGGGAAACGCGTGCGAAACTAAATAGCTATAAAATTTTACGGAAGGGGAGGATTTCCCTCCCACGGCATGAGGATTTTCCCACTTACAAAAGCCACGCCTTTTAATAAAGTCGCATCCTTAGAGGCCAGGCAACAATCTCCCCTCTGTCACCCTCTTTCAACTTTTGCCCTTAAAATCCTATCATCTTGCGATATTCAAGTCCATAACACTGTACCTCGTTCGGTTCCGATTTATTTTATAAGACTTAGAGGCAGAGAAGGTTCGAAGAAACTACTTCAAAGATATTTCAAGGTAAAACTAGGAAATTTTTCGTCTCTTCCTCATCTTTTCCGGAGAAACCCTCTCTTATATATTCGACTGATTCCTATACAGCCTTCCGGATTATCTGAGATCTAATCATCAATCTTTTCTACCTATCTTGCAGAAAGAATGGACAATATTCTGAAATTCCCTTCAATTCTGTATTATTATGTAAAAATCTATCTATGATATATAACCTAACTATAGCAATAAAGTTTATCGAAATTCTACATACACGAAACTGGATTTTATTTCACGAGAAAGTTTTATTTTTATTTTAAGAGCTTATTAAAAGAATTCGCGTTCGTAAGTAGTAATTCATTGGTCTTCGGAAATTTTGTAAATCATGTCAGAACTCAGTCGATCTTTGCAAGTAGGTAAAAGTCATTTGACGATAGAAAAAATGCGAGTAAAATTGGTAAAATTCTCATTTTTCATACTCACTAAGTGTGGAATCACAGATGCATCTTTCGCTTGATCGCAATCTGGGCCTCGATCATGGATCTTCTTAAGGCGGGGGCTAGCGTTATTGTTATTTTTTGATTTAACTTATGCCAGAAAGAACGTGATCTTCGTTCTTTATTTTTCGCACAGCACTTCAAATCGCTTATCACAATCAGCGGAGAGAATTTTATAGACGGTTATTGTTAACACTGCGCTACTCTAGGGGGTAAGCGTTAACGATAAAGATTGCGATAACGCGAAAGAAGCATCCGTGATTCCACATCTGATCCCCTACTGGCAACTACGATCACCCAAATGACAACCGAACATTTAGGACGGAATAAAGAAGGCTACTGTCTCTTCCGTGAATAGCCCCAGAGTGTGCTCTAAACTTGACGGTGACTGCTATGCCAGAGAACAGATTGCCCTACGACTGCTTCTGTTCGTCTCTCGCAGGCAGTAGTGGTCTTGTTTGCGGCTGCGGGGCCCCTTTTTTGCAGCAACCCACAACGCATGCGAGTACACCCTCCTGCATTCACTCGATCAATGAAGCAGGGATGAATGGAACCGGGCACTAAATTCCCGGTATACAAACATTAAGGACACGCAACGCAACAAAAATAAGTACTATAGATTCTATCAACCGTTCCTAAAACTGCATATCAAAGAGACCTTCCTCCCTACCCTACCATTTCTATCCTTGGGGAGTTTGTTTGAAGCCGTCGAGATTACCTGGAATAGGTAACCAAGGAGTCACGTGGTACGAACACAAACTGTTCGCATGCGTCTGAATCGCTCATTACAACGTCATTAATTGTTTTCACTTGAGTTTTTCTGTCTCGACTATAAAACCTTAAGATGAGATAAAACACGAGTCGTAAACAATGAATGAGGATGTAATCAGTGGTTTTAACCAAATTTACGACCTATTCCAGTTTATACCACGTGACTCCTTGTATACCAATTCGAGATAATCCCGTTGGATTCAAACACAACCCCATTGTTCCTTTCCTCCCGGTCTGAAGCTCCTTGGCACTGAATACAGACTTGAAAACCACATTTAGATTGCTGATGGAAGGTGAATACGAATGTACACTCGAATGAATGCATTTATAAAGCTTCCACAATGTTTTGTCCTAAACTTCAACTGAAAGCTCGGAGACATTTTTCCATTAACGAAATACATATCGCTAAACTCGTTTCTTGGCTACGACATTTTGAGGATGAAATCGTGAGATTGCAGTATAAACTAACTACATTCAAATTTACGGCATGCAAATTTTATTAGTTGCTGTGTTATAAAAATACTCTTTTTGTACGACGTTTTCATTGTAGGCGAATGCTTAAGAAGTATATCGAAAAAGCCTATTCATGATTGTATATATCTTTTACTCCAATACACCTTTTGTCACATCATGATTCAAAGATATTTCGAGCCTATAAGACTGAGCGCATTTAACATTACTAATTTCCAGAGTTAACTTCTATCAAGGGGATCTTCTCAAATATCACTGAACGATATCTTCCTTTTTTGCTTGATGCAAAATTACTACAAAACATTTTGTAGCTAGCGTACCTCACCACTTTATAGAGCTTCTAAACATTTAGTGCATTACTCGTCAACTAGACCCTGTAGAAGTATAAGGCTTCACCAATCTGATTAATGTTTGAAGAATTAAAGCACATAGTAATTTCCATTTATCAACTATCGTTAATAGAAAACTTTTCAACATAAATTATCAAACACAAAAGAAGAAAACAAGTTATAACTTTCTACAAATGTAGTTTTTTTAAATATTATCCTCATCTTCATTTTAAATATTTTCCTCCAAACATTTTGTCAATTTATTTTCTGATTTGAAATGCAAATAGGTTTAGGAGAGTTAAACTTAGGAGATAATGTGTGAGGAATCTGCTTTTAAATCATTCTAAAAAATAACCAAATAACAGCAAACGAGTTTGTTTTACCGCATTTATGGATCAATTGCCAAGAAAGTTTAATTATATACCATCTATCATAAAATATATTTAATTTTAGAAGCAACCTTAGTGATGTTGCTGAATATTTTTGCAAAAATCGCAAAGTAAAAATGTGGCATGGGATAAAATGAAAAAAAAAAAAAATTTAAACAGAAGCGTGGATCCAACGCAACTGAAGACTAAAATTCCTCAGTATGTTTCATGATGCAGATGCAAGTTTTTGAAAAAATCGACGTTAGAACAAACATGGCCAAAATAGAATTTCCTGAAGCGAGTTTGAAATCCTTCAGAGAGAAAACAACATTCTTAATTCTCGAACCCTGGAGCTTTTAAGCTGCAACGCCGCTCCAATGCGATTCTCGGCTCTTTGGGAGGTTGAAAAATTTAAGCGCGGAAATATCTTTCGGCCGAGCGGGCCACTTTCAACTCGGAGACTCTCTCCTCATTTACCTCATCTCAACTCCTCGGGAAAGAGGTCAAAACGCGAACTTCGCGCAGCCTCAGCGATTCCGATGCTTAAAAAACCATTGTATCCCGATGGGAATGAAAGGAGAGAAAATCCCGGGACCATTACACTGGCGGTTCCGAAAAGGGTGAAAATAAAAGCACAAAGACCACCATCATGAGGGTTACTTGAACTATTTTGGACCTGCTCACCGGACCGTGCTATCGAGGACAATTTTGTAACCCCTCACGACAAAAGAGCCTCACAACATTATGACAAAGGTCGCGCGGGCCTAACTACCGCTGGGAGCCCTGGATAAAATTACACCCTTGCGAACGTGAACTAAACAAAAAGCATTCCGTGCCCGAGACGGAAACAAGAGGGAACAAAGCTCCATTATCCAAACCCCATTCGCCTCATTTTTATCCAAACCATCGGTTGAAGACGGAGATGGGGGAAGAAGCTTAGAATTCGAGGGGTACAGGACACCGTGAGTTTCCAACAGCGAGGAAAATTTTGAGAAAAAAAAAACAAAGCAATAAGAGCCAAACCGTCAACGGTGGAGTGAAAATGACATAAAATACAGGGTTTCGGAAGAGTTAAAGGTAGTGGGTATCGTGGTTAGAAGGGTATCGCGACAAAAATAGTGGAAAAGAAAGAACAAGGGGGCAATAAGGTGGTGTATTGGAGGAAAGATCAAAAAAACTCCACAGACATTATTTCCTCACCGTACTTTTTCCCTCTTCTACCCCATCCCGCTTTCCCCACGGTCACAGGTTCGCCGAGATGGGCCGGAGAAAAAGCGCAAGAATAAAAGCTTTGTTGGAATAAACTCGAGGACAGCTTCTTTTTCGAAAGTGGAAACGAGAGAAGGTGGAAAAAATCTGTTTTTCTCCTTTCTCTATTTAGTATCGTTGGAGGTGTGTGGGGGAGGACCCCTTTTGTGTTTACCCCACACAGAGAGAGATACAGATACACCTCGAGGTTGCACAAAAGATTCACGGGGGTAGCAAAAAATGAATATTTTTTGGGGGCAAAGAGGCGAGAAATTAGGTTAGCACCTGCGCGGCGGGCGGTCGCGAGAAAGGGAGAAACGAAAAGGGGTGATAAGGAAAGAGGGAGTCCCTGTCTCTGTTACTCGTGAGGAAAAGGCCTTGTGTGTGAATCGAGGGTGCAAACAGGATAGGATCATTCTCGGAGAACACTAGGATGGAGAAAAATGGTTTAGAAAAGAAATTGTGTGTAGGTTGGAAGGAATAGTATGATTTTGCTGATTCCACCTCCACACAATCTAACAAACCCTCCAAACTTCAAGTACTTTTTTGGTATGACATTTAATTTCTATCCGTGGTTATCGGGGTAGAATAATGTCCACATTGACCATTTAATATTCTTTAAACCCGAATGCAGGTAAGGAATAACAATATTGATGCATATAAAAGACAGTTGACCACAAAAACGAGAATCATTCACCTAGGGCACAATTTCGTGGCCTTTATGAGCTCATATCATGCATTCAACTACTGAGTGATACTTAAAACATATTAGCCCACTTCTTCATTCTCCCTGCGTTGATAAATCGGAACCTATACGAGAACGAAAATGTAAAAATGAAAGTTTGATGGTTAGGTTGCAATCGGATTCGTCTGATAGAAAACATCAATTTGGAAGAATATTTAATAAAAATAAAAAAGTATTAATAGGATCAAACTTATTTTTATCTTAACTAGAAAATGTATAAGGTTTAAAAATACTCTAGCGCCTCCTAATGGCCGTTGAGCCGGGCGGGCGGGCGGGAGAGAAACATAGAATGCTGGTTCAGCGAGGGCTAAGAAGAAATAGAAAGTGTGTTGTGCATGGTATGCAGCAGAATATGTCACATGCCACTGACAGAAGAATTAAGGACGAGGCCGATGGATGCATTTAACGCAAATAAATTAGCGAAAATCAATCATAATTTAATGTAACTGGTAGAGAACTCTATCTAATTTACCCGGGTGCAAAAGTAATAAATGCTGCAAATCTCTAACGTAAATTTTACTTCAACTGGAAAAATTAGTATAACATGGGATTGACACCCAAAGATTTAACAATTACTTCATATTTTCTCTCGTAAAACTGTGCAAATATGGGGAGTATTATTAAACCAAATCTACTGCTAAGAACGTGTATTTTGAGATAGTAGTCTCATAAAAAGAATATTTGGACTTTTTAGCATATGCATCCGCATGCATTTATAATTTACATCTATCTGAAAAGACCACGAAGACAGGTTTTTTTAAGTAACGTGCCAAGGCAGATGCTTTGGATTGATTCCCATCGTGGATTAAGTATTAAAAGAATTAAAGTTTCTAAAAACGAGCACAATTGAAGGAGACTATAATTTAAAACTGATTTCAGATAAATAATAAGATAAATAAATTTCTGATAAATTGAATGAATCACACCTTTATACTCAAGGTAGCGTCGCAGGAAACGCGTAGCCTTGATTTAAAAATTGAAATCATGGTATATGCAACAGTTTTGGGCAAATTTAAGTCGCTAAATCAACTTTTGAAATACATATTATAATTGCCACCTTCAAAGAGAACTTGGCACTTGAAGAAATATCAGTGGTACCTAAAATTTCTCCAACAGTTCGTGAATTCTTGTATAAAACTTAGGTTGATATATTACCAATTAATCCACAAACATTGTATCCATTCCCTCTTATTTTACTACCAAGCTTGATCCCTTAGTACCATTTGATGATAGCGATTTTTATTTTCGACACGTTACTCCAGGAGACATACAAAAGTTCTTGTTTGCATCGAAAACAAATGCGACTGGAAGTGACAATATCTCTCCTTCATACATTAGAATTTCAATTCCAGTGATTCTCCCCGCTCTAACTGAGATCATCAACTTTTCATTATCAATGTCCACATTCCCAACTGAATGGAAATATAACTTGGTTCGTCCCTTAAAAAATATCAAAAGTCCATCAGATGTATCACATTATCGCCCGATCTCCATTTTATGTTTCCTTTCAAAATGTTTAGAAAAATAGTTTACAATCAAGTTAATGAATACCTTGATAATCGGAATCTATTTGATCCTTATCAGTCTGGTTTCCGTAAGTGTTTCAGCACCCAAACTGCTCTGCTTAAAGTAACTGATGATATTAGACTAATAATAGAAAACAGAATAGTCACTATTATTGTTTTGTTTGACTTCAGCAAGGCCTTTGATCGTGTCGATCATACTAAGCTTCTTTTAAAACTTAAATCACTGAAATTATCTTGTAGCGCCCTGAACTGGTTTCTGTCTTACCTTCGTGGTAGGAAACAAGCAGTCAAGGGTCATGACGGAAAATTGTCAGAATGGAATTCTGTTACACTTGGAGTTCCCCAGGGTTCAGTTCTCGGTCCACTTCTCTCTTCAATTTACATTTTAGATTTGCCTCAGCAACTGAAATATTGTAGTTACATGCTCTATGCACACGATTTACAGATTTACTACCACTGTAAACCCCAAGATATAGCAGAGGCCGTAAGCAAAGTGAACTCTGACGTGCAGAAATTGCATTCATGGGCTGTATCAATCAACTTAATTTAAAATGGTGCCAAAACTAAAGCTCTAATTATGGGAGGCACACGCATGCTTCAGCGTATTGATATAAACCAAATACCAAAAATTAAGGTTGATCAACACGAAATACTCTATTCCAATTATGCTCGTAATCTAGGTGTCACTATTAGTAATAATATTTTCAGGACAGATAAGGTATCCCAAATTTCAAACAGAATAAATTCCACTCTATATCAGTTGAAAATTCATAAACATTTACTTCCTATAGACACCAGAAAGAAACTTATTTCCACGTCGATTTTTCCACATCTGGATTACTGCTGCCTTGTTTATTATGACATTACTGAAGAACTAAACTTAAAACTGCAACGGCTAATGAACTCATGTGCCAGATTCATTTATAATAAAAGAAAATCTGAACATATCAGTCCTTACCTACGAGAACTTGGGTGGCTAACAGTCACACTTAGGAGAAAATATTTCCTGGGTATGTTTATTTTTAGATTATTCCGTAATCATAAGCCAGCCTACCTGCTTGATATGTTTCCTAAAAGACAAGCAACTGCATGTTCCTTAAAAGTTAGACAATAAACTTATTTTTACTACCCGCCACACAACAGCAATGCATATGAAAATCTTTTGTTGTTAATGTCATAAAATCATGGAATTCCCTACCCACGAGCCTAACCTGTACGCAATCCATACTTTCTTTTAAAGATAAATACTGGGAATACCTATTTAAAACTTTGTACAACTAAGTCCTTTCCACCTTTGTATATAATTGTAAAATATAATATGTAACACAGAACATTTTCACTTATGTATATATAATACTTCATGTAATTGCTTATTTTTATGTTAAATGCCGACTGTTGTACAAGTTTAATTTGTATTGTTTTTCTAAGGTAGCACTGCCACAGAAAATATATAAAATATATTATTATTATTAATAAAAAGCTCTCATCCTGGCGTAAATCTTGTTTTAATACGGATCGATGGTACGAAGAGCGGGCATAACATTCTTTGAAGAAACAGCTATAAAATCACAGAAATACCAACAAAGTGAGATATATTATATAGCTCGTTTTACGTTGGTAGATAAGCGTTTGGAACATCACAGGAATTTAAATTTTCCTGGTATTAATCTTGCCAATTTCTACGCATTACTCGTTAAGTACAAAAGGTTTCCAATAAAAATATAGTACGAGTTTTAAGTCGTTAATTCATGGACTTAAATTCACAATGAGAATACTCTTGGAGAACTTTTCTTATAACGCTCAAACCAAGTGCTAAATGTTGCATCAAATCGGGGCATGAAAAAGTAATGCAATACGGTAGGGCGCTTCCAAATTATATCATTTCAAATGCCTCTAAGTTAAAGCTAGGCCTTCTAACCCAATAATACTGTCAATATATTTACCATTGTGAAAAAATATTAATGAAGTTAAATACCACCTCATAATATCAGAAGAGCTTATTGCTCTTCGTTCATAACAACTTCAAAGAATTGCAACTCTCAGCCCTTTCGTTTGATACATATAAAGGCTTGCTATAACTACTGTGACAAGTAAGTATATGAAAGTTATACATGATGTTATGCATGAATGCATTTTAATTAGTTGGAAATTTTCATTGGGGAGTGGAGAAAAAACAGATAAAATAGACGGTAGCTACTTACAATATTATGGAACTGAATGAGTACTTCAAAGGGCCTTTAAACTTATTATTATTGAGTACTATTGCATGAAAAAGGAATATCTTCTGATCAATTTCAAAAATGATTATAATGATTTTGAAAGTAGGTAAGATCAGATAAAAAGAAAAATAGATGGTACCTACTCAAGGAAATGAAATACAGTTAATTATTTTCAGATATGGCATTCATTATTTATCTCACGAACCCATTCTGTTTCACATTCAATTTTCATCAGTAAGCTTATTTCCAGACCTCTGTTTACGTATACAAATTATCAAGGTGCGTTTTTTTTATCCGGTTAATTGGTTACCTGTATGAATGTAGTTTTTCACAGTAAAATCGTATATATAAATACACTAAGACCAGAAAATAAAAAACAGTATGATTGCATTCATTTCCATCCAAGCATAAGTAAGTTTTAAATCATTGTTTTCAATTTGGTGTGGTTGGTTCTAGGAAAACCATCTCACATATTTAAAGTGTACTATTTAGGAAAATCGGCATAAAAATGTGTACGTTTGATGAAATAACTTCTTTTTTACGTATTTAATTATTTTATATTTAAATAAATCAATGCTTCAGAATGTAATATATAACACAATATTTTGTGATTTTCCTTTTATTTATGAAGAATGATACATGTGCCCTCTCTATTTTGTGCCTGAAATCATTACTTACTTAAGTGTACTACCCTTTGAAACTCAGCTAAATTCACCAACAAATGTGATTTACCAACCAACATATCGTTCACATTTTCGGCACGCCCGAGACGGAATATGGCAGAAAGCCCTTGTATAGAATTCCCGACGCGTTGGAGTCTTTCATTTTGGGGATTTTGAGCTAAAACGTGAGACGGTGACTTCCTTTTACGGATTGAATCGATTGATCCATGCAAGGAAAGAAAAACCTATGCATATTTCCATCTTTCTGAGTACGCGTGGTGGCCCGGAATAATTAATAAGCCTCAAACGCACCGCGCTGAGGGGAAAGGGAGGGCGCGACCTCATTTCAGGTCGCCGGCCGCAAAAGACGAAGCAGGTACGTACCTTTTCCTTTACTCGAAGAGGAGGTGCATTTTAAAACCAACGCAAGACTCTTCACGCGGGTCAGGTCTGCCGTGCAAAACAAGGGAAAAAATTCTCCCTCGACCCGGCGCAGTTGGAGCGTAAAACTGGCGCGGAGGTCATAAAGTAAGTCCAGCGGGGGTCAGTTTTGCTGTTTCGCACGAGAAATTCTCATAAATTCCCTAAAACGGATCACCTTCTCGGTGCTCTGCTGCCGAGGTGTTTACTTACTATTCCGGTCAAGAGCTGATTTTGCAGTGGCTACTGCACGTGCATGCAACTACAAAAATGTGAATACGTATAGTATATCAATAAATAATATTTTTTTGTAACTCTATAGTGAAACTGTAAATACGTGCCATATCTATTGTAATATTTTCTAGTACCATGATACCGTTATAATATGGAAACACCCAAGCTACATTGATTGTAATATAGATGGTGAAGGAACAATAAATAATGACGACATTATTCCATTTACTATTAGATTACATCGACGGATAAAATTGAGTTACATTGGACAATTTACACTAGTTTATAGTTCATATTATATTTTAGTGCGATTTAAAATGCTTGTCTGAAAGATCCAGTTCTGAAATAAACATAGATGAGATAATAATAAGAGTCTGTGAGCGCGTTTCCGCTGTTAAAATAGAGAACTTAAAAATAAAACTAGTGGTACGAACAAATATATAAATTAAGCAAAAGAATTTGGTATGAAAACTTGAGCATTCAAACTTATGACGTACAAGAACCTATCGTGCTACGTCATTTATCTGTTGTGCACGAAAAAATCATAATCACTTATTGTACCCGGGTGTTTTATTATGTTGCCCTCTTTTTTTTCGTAGATTTTCCCCTTACACTATATTTGAAAACGGAGCCAAACGCTCCATGTAGTTTTCCGAATAATTGAAAAAATTACTGACTTCATATAAATTACGAACGAAGTCTTAGGAATCATTATTCCTCGGATAGGACGAGACTCTTAAGCATTTAAAGGATAGTTGCTGAAACCTGGGCCGTGCAAGTAAACGCTCGGCTACGGTGATACAAGGGTGACGAGCTCCCTCTTTGACTGAATTTTTCATTTTCAGAGCACTCACTGGAGGCCCAATCGATCGCCCCTTTACTCCACCCCTCCTCTCCGTTTCCTCTTTCGTTGTTCGCGGAACAGGCGGAATTCAGCGAATGGTACATACGTGCCTACCTGCAAAGGGGAAAACAGGAGGTATGTGGAATATTTATACCTCTGCCTAGGTTCGCGACTCTATGAATTGGTCTTTTAATGACTTGCCTGAGCGTTTTGGGTACATTAA
This sequence comes from Platycnemis pennipes, assembly GCA_933228895.1. Taxonomy (NCBI): domain Eukaryota; kingdom Metazoa; phylum Arthropoda; class Insecta; order Odonata; family Platycnemididae; genus Platycnemis; species Platycnemis pennipes. The sequence continues at coordinate 112,040,310 of OW121848.1, read as the reverse complement.
ACATGCCTATTCTTTCATATACATATGTCCATGCCAAACGTTTGTGAATCTTAATTTCAATTTAGTCTGTACATTTCATAAGACAGGAAAATAGTGGAAATGATGTTTTAACATTTCCTCTCCAAAAATAATTTTTTACCGAGAATAGTGTCCACGCCCCTGTTTAATATTCAATTTATATTAGGGATTTAGGTTAGGGATAGTCAGTCTTAAGGCGATTATTTATTCAACCAATATATATGATAACGCAAATATGGGTATCATATCAGCGTTTCAGGTGATTAACTTAAAATTAAATGGCTTGCAGCTATTTAGGTCATATAAAACTTCAGCCGCAAGAGCTTCATTATTAAATAAATAAGATATGTTCGAGACTAGATATTGAGGACTGGAAATCTAATCTTTTAGTCTACTAGTCAAACGTGTCACCAAGATATATGAGGTCGTAGTTATCCAAGAGCTATAATATAATTTTGATGGAGCCGCAAAATTTTCTTAGTTTTTATAATACCATCTTGCAAAGTCAATTTTCACAAAACCGCATCAACAGTGACGAGATTTATTTCCAAAACTACAAGTGCTTCTTTATCACTTTAGCTGCTAGACTGAAAATTCACTCACTAATGTGGCAAAAAAGTAGATCAAAATAAATTTATTTCTTGATAAATATAAGCAAGGCATTCATTCCTTGCATAGAAAGATAATTTAAGGCGTTCTAGTCATTATTTCTTAACAAACAAATATAACATAAGGGAAACTTATTGGTACACAAAGTTTTTCAAAACGGCTTCCAATATCCGTACTACAAATTAAAGATACATTAAGATCCTGCTTGAATACTTGGAAGAAAATTTCATGGGAAGAAATAATTATATTTAGAGTTTCACAAAAAAGCTAGCGTATTATGTTCATTATAACAGTTAATAGGAGTTAATGCCGTGCATTATTATTCATAGAAAGGAGTAAAAAGTAATATGAAACCCTATTTTATAGGTCTTTACCCAATAGTTAGTAAAAAAACATCCTTGAGTTTGCCTACTCAGATTGAGTATGACATGAAAAGTTTCACTGAATACAATTCTGTTACCACTAGTTGATAAAAAAATAAAAAGTGACTACAGTAAATAGAAACCCAAACGGGAAACTTATTAACGAGCAATGCGCATTCTGCTCGACCAAAAGGAGTACCTCAACGAGTCATTTGGGCATAAGAGCATTAGGTCAAGGTCAATCTTAATGGCAAAAATAGAAGGAAGAACTTAACGAAAAAAAAATGAAGAAAAATTTGAGAGAGTCCATTCGTTATGCAATATTTCCCCGGAGAGAGACGAAAATACAGACTAATTCAAAATTAATGGTGGAGGAAAAGTACCAACCAAACGCATGTGAATTTCAAAGGCTAGTCGAGTCGCATAAAACCGCCACCACATGCGGCAATAAACAAGAGTTTACGAGAATAAAGTAAGAGATTTTTATCAAATCTAATATATGGAGGTATTTTGTACGGCTTACTGGCCCATTAGTTCCTTCTGAGTGTCCTAATAGGAGGAAATATTATTCTGATATTAATTGCAACGAATGCCGCGGGGAATAACCAGTGGCTGAGGTCAAACCGAAATTAGCAGGCTAGCCGTACATTACTGGCCCGGCAGACTCGGGAAACTCTGCCGTTGCCCGAGTCCCGGTAGCCATATAGCGTGAAGCCAATGCTGTAAGACACGGCAATGCACCCAAGGGCAAACGATGACTTAATTTTCAGGAATTTTTGCAGGAATTAATCAACTAAAATAATCAAATTTTCTTCCTCGAATATCTTAATTCGCGGTATATAATAACCATTTTACAAAGGTAATCTTTTGTTGCTGCACACATGGAAATAAATCTATCTAAAAATATGAACATCGAAAAACAAGCAATGAACATGGTTATTTTAGCTTAAAATATCTTCCTTACCTTAAACGCCAATGCATAACTTCAACACGAGATACGAAGATGTGCCAACATCATTCCCCAGTAAAATCATATCTATTATGCGTTATACATCATTGAAAGAGAACTTATTCTTCAAGAAGAGGATATATTTTTTTGCTTAACTATTCAAATAATGTTTCAGCTTATTATCAACCAAAACACAATTAGGAATTGTATTTTTAAGTCAAAGTTCTACCACAAAATGCACATTAATGTGCTTATACGTTGAATAACTTTTTACCATAAGTTTAACAGAGTTCTATTGAGAATCTATGATAAGCTCCTTGGAAGATTAGGACATTGAGAAGAAAAAAAGTATTTACTCCAAACCTTCTAAACTAATCTTGTGAGATAAAAAATGGAACAGTTTAGGAAGAGAGGCATTTATAAATGGTAATCAAATCAATTCCATTAACACCTATGGTCTTCATCATCACCAGCTCTCAAACCCAAAGCTGGTCCTCGATTAGTTTATAGTTTTTATCAATATTAACGTGATTCTTCTTTTTTATATCCTTAGCTACTCTCTCAATAAGAGGTGGCTTGGCCATTCTTTCCCATCGCCTTTCCCATGAAAACTTTGTCAACGATGTCACCACGAGCCAAATATGTTTGATTATATTGTATTGTCTTCTAGTAAGTACTTTCAAACCACTTCCAGACGTAATGTGTGTAGAGCAGGCTTCACATACTGAGGGGATAGGTTTAAAATCACGCAGTGCCTGCAATTTTTTAACGGAATCTCGGTCCATAAATCATTGCTACGTGAAGGGCACTTGAAAAGCAAGACACAAGCAAACAATCTTACACAGCGACCGGTCCGGGTTCATACGCACAAACGACACTCGTAAAGGGCATGTTACTGTCGTGATGGGATGCATATCAATGACTGAAAAATACGTGGTTGGCAAGAAATGCTGAAAAAGACAGGCAATTACTGCGGTAAGCAGTGAATACTTAAAAAGTGAGCAATTTGCCTTGCCTTATTCCTGAATAGGTATGAATAGGACAATCGTGGAAGGAAAAGTAGACGGAAAGAAAGTAACGGGAAAGTATCGTGAGAATCATTTGAGACACTTAGCGAAGTATGCAAAAGTATGATTATCAATTTGTGATTATCCAAGAATGAAGATGTTACTAGATTGAACAATGAAAAGTTGAGCAGCGTCAAATCTATCTTAAGATTAATGGCTACTAATGATAATTATCATTTACAAATCATTTTAGTGCACTTAAATTGGATGGGGAACGATATGACGGTAGCATTATTAGTAGACAATCGGAGTAGACAACCGGTAGACGAAGCCATTTGAACTATTTAGGATAGGTACGTAAATAAATATGACCAGAAAAGTTTTAGGGAATGGAGGAAGGGTGGAGATAAGTAAATTAAATTTGGTAGACTGTATCATTAAGGTAGTAAAGAAACTTAGTAGGATTCATCAGAAAAATATAATTCACCAAAATAAGCATCCATTATTAAAATACCTCACAAATGATACAATGGTACTGTATGTAAAAGCAGAAGCTTTTTCTTTTTTTTTGCATCCGGACTACTCTGTTGGTCCATATACTCCTAGGATCCCAATAGGCATTGGTCCAACAACAGGTTTCTCAGGGGCTGAATCGGCAGAGCTTGACAAACATCCATGCTCTGGGTGGAGAAAAACCCACCCAGGTGGGACTCGAACCCACAACCCTAGGATTAGCAGGAGAGGACTTTACCTCGCCGCCACCTGGGCCGGCTTTGAATACATTAATTCACCTCTGTAGGTGAATCAATTTATTTTTGAAATAAGTAATATTAGGTTTTAAAAATTACCTTATTTGAGAGATACTCAGTGCCAAAATTTGCCCACACTGGACAAAAGACGACAACAGTCAAATCTTTCACGTCCCATCTTACGAAACGAGCATCGTACATAAACTTCACCTCAACACCGCTCAAGATTGGGAGGTTGGAATATGAATGGGAAAAAAAACCTCATGAAAAACATCGCAGCATCCGTTATTCGCTATTCATGATAACGAATAAAAATAAAAACTTCTAGTCTATTCCACACAACTTTTTTAATAACCGACCTACGTTTCGACAAATTTTGTCATTCTCAAAAATTTTTCGAAACCTAGGTCGGTTATTAAAGAAGTTGTGTGGGATAGACTAAAAGTTTTTGTTTTTATTCGTTACCATGAATAGTGTAACTAAATTCCACAACAAATTCAAAGCTCGCGAGCTAGCCGCGAAAACTTTAGCGGAGTTACCCGCTGAGATGCACGGTAGCAAGATATTCCACAGAGAAAACTGTTCTAGCTCCTTTAAAGCCTCTAGAATTTCCACAGAAAAAGAGGACGCCTTTGTAGCTCAACTGGTGGAGAACCTAGCTGAAAATCAGGGGGTCGGGGTTCGAGTCTCGGTCAAGGCGAATGATTTTTTCTCTGTGGAATATCAAGCTAAATTCCACAAAGTGACGCCTTCAGTCCTATCTGATATATCCGGTATTCGTACCTAGACCTTCGGGTTCGGAGGTATAAACTTGATTTTACTCAGCTTCCACTGAGTAAGGGGTTAAAATGTGCTCGTGAGAGTGTACGGAGTGATTTTTTCCGACCCACTTTCGCGGTGGGGCGAGCGGCGTTCGACCGCTTTTTTATTACCCTCCTCCATCTGGGCGTGAAGGTGTGGGAGGAGGGAGGTGAGGTGGCGTCGACTGCGTGGGTGGCGTGGGGGCGGGACGCGGTTTGATAGAGGGCGTGCGAGTGGCGAGGCGGCGGCGGGGAGGGGGCGAATTGTCGCGAGAGGCACGCAAGAACCGAAGGCGTGGGAACGGCACGGTCCCGCGGTCGCGATAAGAGCCACGCTCCCTCCCTTCTCTTCGTCCCACCATCCCGCCCCCCCAGCTCTCCAACTATTCTCCCCCCCACACTCCGAGTAGGGGAGCTTCTGTTGTGCCTGCTCTGAGGACATGGCGCTCCGGCGTACTTCCATTCCCTCACCAATCCCCTCGTCGCCGCCCCGCGTACCTGCGAGCTTTCGCCCACGATCTCAGAGCGGTGCTCCTTCTCGCTGTTCCTTAAGCTGTAATTAGGAGGTACACTTGAGGGCTGTGGTCATCAGTTCACTACTGCTAGGCGAACGATACGAGGAGTACGGTTACTCCCCGAAAATATAACCCAACGTGAAAAGCCCAGTGGTTCCCAACCAGTGTGCCGTGAGACTTCAAGGTGCCGGGTAAACACCTAGGAGTTACGCGAGATTGCTGGTGATCGCTGTGGTGTCTAAGTATTTCTCGAGATCGAGTACCGGCAGCGACAAACATTTGATATGCCGTTCTCCTCTTTAGAGCAATGTGTAGAGCTCTTGAGTTCAGTACTTCGTCCATCCGATGGCACGTTAAAGCTTGGACCCATTTGATTATTTAGTTAATAGCACACTAATACCGAGCAGGCTAAACATTTCTCAACCCTTCTTTCTTTCCATTTTAATTACATCATTGTGTTTTCCTCCCGGTCTATTTTATGTGCGGGACAGACTTTAAACCACCAAAGAGACTTTTCTTCCACCGATCTCTGCAACGTGTTTGGCTGAAACATATCTCACACCTCCCACCATTTGTAACCAATCTTAGGGCTGTTGACCTATGATGATGATGCACTTAAGTAAGAGCCCACTTAGTACTCATATATTCATGTGTACGTCAAAATACACATTTTCCTCCATACTTATCACGAAATTTCCTCGGGAGTAACTCAACCCACATACTCTGTTAAATGAACTGGATGAATTGGGTTAGTAGGGTCGCTGGAGAACTAGATTTCCATTCCGAGGACCTTGCTTTGCAATCCGACAAAAGAAGAAATTGCTGTCCCTGATTTGGTGACGTGTGGAGAGTGTATTTCATGTTCTTTACTCGATCTGTCGGATGGGGCTTTACACTGGGGACTCTCGGTGCATTTTGCTAAGAATAGGCAAGGGCCCGCCCTGAGTTGCCCTTCTACACATTTACTATTCCTTTCTATTTCCGTTCCCCAATTATATTCCCTACGGCAGGAACAAACCTCAGCTCTCGATCACCTGCATCGGTAATAAAAATCCTTAACCAGAATGCCAGAGAAATAAGTTTCCTGAAAAATATCTAAATGTTTTTCTTCCATCAACTCCGTTAATGAGCATTATCCTATGGGAGAGATTTACCTCCTCTCCCTTATAGGTGTTGTATAGGACTGCTGCTTCTCATCCAAAACCTTCTCAAGGAGAAGCTACTCATGGTCATACAATATAAAGGTCTCAAATGTTTCCTTCTCAACAGTACTAGACAAGATTACATTCTCCTAAGACGCGTATTCTCTCCACTCCTCCCTTCCCCCGACACAAAGGGAAACATATACCTACTAGAGCGCAAGGCCTTAAGGCGGTATGCTCCGGGAAGCACCTAAACACCAGAGGTTTATGCAGGAATTTCTGCGTGTGTGTTTATCTCGCGATAGTAATCCGCGCTAAACTCCGCGAACCTCAGAAAATTACGAGGTAAATATGGAGACGCCGGCGCGGAAGGAGGTAATGATATGCAAAAATTACACGGAGGTAAGACTTTGGGTAAACTCTCCGAGAAGGTGGCCTTCGGCGATATATCCTCTCTCAGAGCTGGGGGAAAGAATAATCCCGGTAGTAATTCCACGTGGTTAAACGTGCGAGTTTCTTTCTCCTCGGTCATCTCTGTGAGTCGAAATGAGTCCTCCGAGGGGATCTCACGGAGGATGTCAACTGAAAGGAGCACACGAAGGGAGTAAATACGGCGTCTGCTTATCGTCGTTCGGTTTGCGTCCTTAAGAGGGAGCATTTGGCTCCGCTCCGTGGCCGTGCTTTGCTCACATAGTCACGCGCGAGAGATCTTAAATGCTAGTTTCCCGCGTTTTTAAGATCGCAGTACGATGGCAATCAAATGGGAAACCCTCCTCGCCGTGAAGTCAGCATGGAGCGATGGAGGATGAGGTGTTCTCAGTTCCTTATCGCGGCGAACACTAAGTCGTATTCCAAATACGATTGCAATGATTTCTTCGCATCAAAAAGGCTCACAGTGTTTGTCGTATTCCAGTAAAAGTATGCAATGCCAAGGTTTTAAGAGAATTACGCCAAAAATACAACAAAGAGAGCGGTTGTGGTTTCACTTGGCAAATGAAAATTACCTAGCTATGTGATAGGAAAAACACTGGAACATAAGAATCACCCTGTTTTTTGCATAGCTTTATATATTCCACTTAATTTACTATTCTTTCAACAACTTCTCAGTGATCCATACAGCCACATTCCAGTGGGACATTTCTCATTGGGCAAGCTCTAGTAACAGATTTGCTGAAATATTTCAAAAAACCTTTTTTCTTAAATCGATCAATCTGGTAGAATTTACTTAGCCGAGGTTTTTTGTAGAATTCAATCCTAAATATAACAATTAGCATATCGCTTTGTTCTCTATGGTTCTATTACACTGTAAACTTTAATTTCCGTCCCTATGAATGCTTTTCGGTGTCAGTTGTGGAACGATTTCCGACCAGAGAATCGCAGGAAAATGAAGTGCAAGAGATGACAAGAGTACTATCAGTTTCCCAGAATTATATACTTGTTCGACTCCAGGTAGATTATGTGCTTTCTATTATATGTGGTCACGAATTAAACATTTCCTTTGATTTGGAGAACACTTGAAGCAACACTCTTTCCGTCAGGTAAAACGCAAAAATGTGGGCCCATAAGAGATTATCATTAACAGAACATTAAAATCCATGTATTGTTTCTCCCATATACTAATTAATATTCTTCTCTTTTTCATTTTTTGTTCGTAATTACTGTTCGTAATTACTCTTTTCTGTTCTCTAAAATCTTTCCTTAGCCAAATCACCAAATTTCCCCTAATACATACAATTACCCCCGTAGTTAGCTATTTCTCGCGAAGACTGCTACAACGTATGTACCTATATGATAATTCTGTAGAATTTCTACAAGAGTTCAAAAGAATTTTAATTCGAATTAGAAAATCTTCCCACCTTGTAAGCAGTTCCTCGAAATTGCACATGCATGAAAAAGTTTTGTGAAGTTCCTGGCAACTTGAATGAATCCCCTTCTTTCATGAAAAGGCCCAAGAGAGTTGATTTTCTTCGTTCATGAAAGGAAGCATTTTGGTACGTGGGGGAGAGGGAGTTGGGTGGTTTAAGGTTAAGTCTCTCGCCGACAAGAAATCAAAATAACCCGCAATGCGCCCACACAACCCGAGCGGGAACCCGTGAATCTTTAGTGCCTACTAGTCAAAATGAATATTAAACACTTCGGTCCCAGGGAGTGTGCGGAGAGCAGTCGGTGCAACTCTGGGGAGTTTGTCGGGTGACGGGAGACAGAGGGGGAGAAATTAAAAGCAGTCGACCGTCGGTGGAAGGTGGAGAGACTACTGCAAGACAGCTTTCGGGATTTCGGGAAGGGCTCACGACTCTCCGGGAGCATGCCTATCTCCGGCGAGCGATAAAATGAGTATATCGACTCACCTTTGCTCGCTTGCTTCCCGCGCTCTGGTAACCAACGAAGGCGCGGAAGACGAGATAGGCAGAAGGCCAGACCAAAGGGTTAGGACTTCGTGAGTGACTAAGGTATTATCCACTAGGGTATTATCAGGACAAATTAGAGAGGGTTGACCCAGACGGATAGCACCGTGCTGACGTCGGATGGATGGCTATCCAACACCCTCCTTTTTCAAATATGTATGTGTAAGATATTATAGATGAAGATTCCAAGGCCTCTACACGAGACCCAGAGTTTTGCTGCCTGACGGCTAAATAATTGACCTAGCAGAGGACATTGAATACTTGAAACACAACACCTGGCAACAAAAGCGCCAAATCCTTCTGTATTCACGATTTTAGTTAAGGCCATCATTCCGATCCCACAAACCTTGTAATTGCCATTTTTAATTGCAACTGGTTAAATTCGGGGTGTATTTTTGATAATACGTTTTTATTATTATTCTTTGTTCTTTCTTAAACCTTGCTTTTCAACAAAATAGTGAAAAAACTTCAAAAAATGGCATTAGTCGCATTGTTTTCGATATGCTCTTCATGCACTTCTACAAACAATATTTACAAGGCGCTTCTCCTTTTCTTTTCGCCGTATTTTTCGCTTATTATGATCTTCTAGCATGGAATCTAGCATGGGTATCGGCATCGTAAAGGACACAAAATTATCATAGAATCTCTGAGGTTGCTCCAGTTAATACCTAGGTTACTGAATTTAGGGATGGAGTATTGCCGTTCATGGTAATTGACGGTAAGTGGGAAACACAAACCTAGTGAATTCCACATACTTTAAGTGCAGGCCGACGTGTTTACTATACTATACCATGGTCAATGAGAACATAGCTCTAACATCACAGTGAGGACAAAATAACAAACAACTTTCCACGAGTCATTGTGTTCATTATGTGTGTACTAATAGTTCACGAATGCACTTCATGAATATACATTGGCTCTTGACAAAAGACGCTGAGAAAAACTAAAAAAAACATTGATTTAGAAATAACTTTACTCAGATGCCTACAGATGATCAAAAGTGGACACTGATGAGCAGAATTTGATGCACCTAATGTTTACTCTGGGAATTTTGAGTCTAATCAGTTACATCGCTGCGAGTTTTTATATGCTGAAAAAGGAAATGAGATGAGCTCTCACCTCTTTCTCCTTTCCAGCAAAAGAGGTACCTAGTTTTAATATAATGACTATACTTTACAATAATATGTCAACTGAGAATTATTAAAAAAATAAGTAGGAGCATATCTATGCATTTGAGTAGGGCAAGTATTAAAATATAATTTGAAATATGAATGCATGTTTGCAGATGACTCAAAAATTACTCATTCGTTATAAAAGTTAGCACTTGAGGGAAATGAAGTGATTAATGCCGGCCCAGGTAGCGGCGTGGTATAGTCCTCGCATGCTAATCTTGGTGTCACGGGTTCGAGTCCCACCTGGGTAGGTTTTTCCCCACCTGGGTGGGTTTTTCTCCACCAAGGTGGGCCTTATACCAAGCTTTGTTGGTTCAGCCCCTGGGAAACCTGACAATGCCAATGCTTATTGGGGTTCCAGATGGATGGACACAATCGTCCGAAAAGCAAATAAAAACCAACTCCTGCACAAGTTAAATGGCCGAGCAAAAGAATTTCGTAGTTTGGTCCGATGATTTGGAGACTGCAATTCTAAATGTGACAATTTTTTCGAAGGTGTAATAGAAATGGGCTCTACGGACTACAAATCGTTCTTCGAAAAATTTGTAATGAGAACGGCACAACACAAACGTTTGATTGAAAATATATCCAGAAATTTATTTAATTTGTCATTATTATGTGCAGCATTCATTATTCATGCAAAAATTCCCATAATGGCTAATGGAGGTTAGAGTACTGTGGAGGGAACATCAAAAAAGAGCAGCAGCAATAAATGAGCAATCCATGAAGGATAATAGCTCACGCGAGAAAATAAGAGAGCATCGGACCACATGAATCGATACTACAAGCTCTTTGACCGGGATGCTTTGATATGAACTCATGTTGCTTGCGCGAACCGATGGGTTTTTGCTCCGATGCCTCCCAGCCACTCGCAACTCAACAAGAAGACCGCTTTGGCGAGAACAATAGCTTTCAAAATACCTACCACCCTAGGCATCTTATCTCGTCCTCGACGCAGGCAATGCGGAACTCGCATTAGTAGTACATGGGGGAGGCCGTTACGATCCCGTACCCTTTGGATCAAAGAGCCCAAACAATGTGTCGGGCATTAAAGCACAACTCGAAAACCTTTGGGCCAAAGCTGTAAAAATGAGCCAAATATTGGCGCTTCTTGAATTCCTTGAGGCCTGGATAACGTGTGGTTCCAAAAGCAAACAATGAAGCCCCGGTATTCCAAAATCGCTTTCGCGAGAGCAAAGAAAAAATGGAGCATGGCCCTTTGCTATGAAAAGCCTCTTATCTTCCATTGGAAGTCTTGGGTACGCGGTGAAAAGGAACTGGCGATATGAAAACCTTGGCGCGGGATATATTTGCGGGCGGCAAAGATTTCCTCTCTTTGTTCTTGCTCGAACAAGTATCTACATCTATAATATCCACTTTCAACGTTTTTTTCCACAATCAATGTAACCCGATTCTTACAGATCAACTCGTAGAAAAATTATACACGGAAACCTATGCATACTCATACAAAATAATATATGTAGTTTCTTGCGTGAAGGTTTCTCGGGTCCTCCACCGGGTTTTTGCGACCATGTCCGCCGACGTTTCGATTCCCGACTCGGTCATCGTCGACAGGGCTTCTGAATGCCGTATCGCAAAAATTTTTTAGATACGGCATTCAGAAGCCCTGAAATTCTCGGTACTGGCTGACCCGAGAAACTTTCACGCAGCCGATTCACCGGGAAAGCACCACATCTATGTAGTTTCTTGTCATCTAAATAGAACATAGAGTGGAAATGTGAAATATATTCAACAGCCGTTTTATTCATGTTTCTTAAAGTAGAGACTAAAAAAAGATAAGTTTTCATATTTCAGGAGAAGCACCTTGAATAATCAGCGAATAATAAACATGGCATTACATTTCCACTCCTGTCAGCGACCCATAATATTAAGACCCATTAAGACAGATAACATTCAAATTCTTTTGAATTTAAAAACAAAAGGTGTCGATGTTACAGCTCATATGCTACCAAAACCTGTGAATAGTGATAGCAAATTAGATATTTATTCGTATTAATAAGGAGAATTTTTCACCAATGCGGTGACATAATTTTCAAGAACTAATATAGTTCAAATAGCGTATTTAAATTTTAGTGAATGACTAATTTAGAGCTCTAATGAATCTCACTATTAATTGCAGAGTACCAACATCTCCGACAGTAATCTCCAATTGCACCATAGAAAAAAAATAATAAAAATTGCACTTCTATCAACAAATTTATACCCCTCCTCCCCTCCTTCATTCACCTTTCAAGACCTTAAAATAGACGTCAAAACCCTGAAGTGGCATTATTTGTGTTTTCCCCCTCCCATCCTCTTATATACTTCCTCCATCCTCCACTAAATCCCCCTTTATGACTTTATGAGGACGCTTCCAGAGATACTTTGAACCTTGACTTAAATGATGAATAAATGGCCAACAGAAATTTAATGTGGAACGTACCAAATTGTAATTTTTTCCTTGAAATATAGACTCTATATTTGGCACAAAATGAGATTTATTTGAATGATGGCAAAACGGATAACATATTTAAATGAAAATACAGTGCAAAGAAATTCGCCTTCTGATTGATTCAGTTGAGGTTTAAATGTAATTAGAATTTTTAATGAGATGAATGCCATCATTACTTCGTTACAAAAGAGCATTTTCCTTAATGTATTACCCGCCACGCAATAGGCGCATCAGTATTTAACTTATTAATTTAAAAATTACTAGGAGTGCATATTTCATCGTCAAATTCCTTGCCTGTAAATGTTTAAGTTTTAACTCAATCTACAAACTCCGTCATAGCAAAACAGAATTCTTAAACATTTTTTTAATTCTAAGAATTAATATCACTAATGCGCTAACTATATCGTAGTTATTTCGTAATTGCCTTGGGAAAAGAAGTATTACTCCTCGTGTACTAAGAATTTATGGGGAAATCAATTTCGAAAGATGTTTTCACTCGCTATGGTTTTGTTCCGCAGTCAAAGTTCAGGAAGCTATTAGGAAAAGCGGAGATTATCTATTCATATATTCGGAGATTAAAGCACTTCCTGAAGCTTGTAAAATCATCCTTATCCCAAAAACTTCCAGTTCTTTCTGAAGTCACTTCCTCTCAAGACTTGAAATAGAAAATCTGCATTACCAAGTTTTTAAAGTGGAGTATGCAGCAGGTGGTGGGGTAAACATTACCGCCTTTGCTTAAAATTTCATGAGATATTACCTATTCCATAGTACAAGTACAAACGGTGTACCTGATTTAAGTACGCTCAAAAAAGACAAACTCATATCATGCATAATACCAACAGTCTTAAAAAAAACTCTAAGAAGCAGCGAACCTAAGTAGATTCGTATCTAAATACCTTACATATCAAGGCAGAACAATGTGACGTTAAAAGTTTTCAATTTTTGTAAAAAAAGGTGTCGGAAATTTCCTCTTCCCACCCATACTAAAATGACTTCACAAAAATTTAAAGTGATCCACTGGAAACTTGAAACGAAAATGTTTCTCGGGAAAACATATCGTGACAATGCGTTTGAGGGTGACACAGAAATCGATCCCAATAAGCAGCGCCGTAGAACGTCCAAGAACCGAGTCGAATGCGTCTCACCCAAAACTCTAGTGAAATGCGTTTTATGCTAAAAAGACGTGATGCCACTTTTTTCAAGGTGAATGGGGAGATAAAATATCGCGAGGAACCTGTGTGACGAGAGAACGTGGACGAGTAAGTATGAAGTTACGAGGAGTCTAAGTTGCGCCGGTGTGGACATGGGTATTACAGCGAATATGTTAGCGTGTGTCTTGATAGAGGACGAACGAGTGCTACGAGATCCGGCGGCAGGAGTTGATATACAGCAGCATGAGAGCGAGTACCATTCGAGCGCCAAAAAGAGCAGCAGTGAAAGCACCAGCTCAAGCACCAGCACGATCAGCAACCAGACCACCATCACTAGCAGTGCATCGTCGCCACGGCGAGTCGACCCCGGGGCCCTTAGGTGCGCGCGCATGAGTACATGAAGCATCACTTCGGTGCACCTAGGCAACGGTCCTCCGCGGTGGGTTATGCACGGTAGACACTCGGCCCCCGACGGTAAGCGCAGGAATAGCATGTTGGATAAAATTCATTGCAGTGGGTGGGCAAGCGAACTTGAGGAAAGCAGCTTGCTTTCCCCGAAGCAACTGCATACCTTCCCGCCTGAGGAAAGGGAGTCTCGGAAGTGTGGTATGCTAGGAAGATTCAACGGCAAGCATGGACAACGAAATTAAAATGGATCAAATACGGGTCATTTGTGACACGGAATCGGAGCTCATCTTTCATGCCCAACTAAAAATTTTCCTACTTCCAGGAACGGGTCACTGTTACATTTTTTTTTAAGATTCACCTTAATGGGCCCATTTAAACACTGGTGTAGCTCAACGACCAACCAGAGATGAACACATATATTAAGTTACTGCAGAGATAAAATGCTACAGTGAACAACGTTAGGGTAGAATATTCTAAAGTTGGAGTCATACGTAGTAGTGCAATGTCGATTTATTTACTCAATTAATGAACGTTTTCATTTTTTAATGGCTTCATATCTCAAGCTACACTTTCTGTGCGCAGGCATGACTTTCATGAACAGGATTAGGATGAAGCTTCATTCCAAGCTCAAAGAAGATCGAATAAATTTATTTCCGTTGGCAAATAAACCTATAAGTTTATGAAGTCAGGTCTCTTTACTATGCATCGTTTTAATCGTTGATAAGGAACAGGTCTCGTGAGAATATCAAATTCCTGCTACGCAAGAACACTTATTTATCTTACTGCAGCCGTTTTGGAATCATCACCTTTTTTTAATGTTGTCCGAGCGCCATAGCTCTGAGATTTAAAATATATAGTCTCTAAATATTAATTCATTTCCAAGTGAAAACATAAATGTGTGATGACAGGTCGCAGGCATGACATTTTAAAGTCAAATTAAAGTTCACGTGCGGCATAGTTGGGCGTAAAAACGAAATACTCTTATCATCCGAATGATGACTTAAAAAGGCAAAGGTATTTGGAAAATTATTTGCCAACATTACGTAGTTTTGCGACTGTAGGAAACCAACCTAAATACCTAAAAATCAAAAAATACTTTTCATCTTTTAGTATTTCCTGCTTTTCTGGTGTAATTGCAAGTTATTTGCAGAACACTCGGAAGCGTGAAAGCACTTTTGATGCTAGCACAGAGTAGCTCCTTTTATTAAGCACCTAAAAAGCAAAGACAAACTCATCAAAATTATTCCACCAGTCAACCCGGTTATGAAGAATCTATCTTGACTACCAAATCAAAAGAAATGAAAAATTGAAACTTTAATATGACCCTATATGTGCAGGAATTAGACAAATTACTGCAGAGTTTGTATTTAAATTACTGCAATATTTCCATTAAAAGTACTGCAGTATATCTATTGAATTTAATACAGCATTTCCAAAGAATAAAAGTGCTTGTAGACATTTTTTCCCTCGAGCATTTATAAAATGGTGGAACTCATCATCGTAAGTACACTATGCGACTAGTACTAACGAGATATTTTCATTTTTCTTATTAAGTCTTTACCACCGGAGACAATCTGCTTATTATAACCTTATTCTGCTTATCGGACTATTATAACCTTCACAGAATTGACTTTGCGACGATGGATTGGTTTTCGTGGAAGTGCCCGGTAGCTAAGATCATTTGCGGCATTAAAGATTGTTGAAGACTGTTGGAGAGAGGTTTGTGTTTAAGACGGTGGAGGGAGGATGGAGTGAAACCCGGCGTCGTTAATGGCACGATCTCAACGAAAGTTACCAATAGGCCTACAGTTGAGCATCCCGTCTGATAGACTGTGTATTTAATTTGAACAGTCACCTGCATTGCACCCAGGAAGGTAGGCACATCAATGAAACTTTTTTCAATGCCAGGATTCAAACGCATACCCTCGAGGGTCAGAACACGAGTAAATTCTCAAATATTCTCACTGACTTGAGGTGGTTTGCACATTAATGAGCGACTTATCTATGTTCTATATGCCTGTCTGGCCCTGGTTACGCTCCGCCCCCGGGCCCCAATTACCTCCCCTATTTCGATATAAATAACCCTTGCCGGGGCCCTCCGAGACCCTCCCCCTAAACCGTATGCGAATCTGATTACAGAACAAAACCCTCCCCCTTTGCATCAGTCGTGTTCACCCTATCTTTTCACTCCGTACCATTCCATGCGGGCATCATCGACAACTGATCATTATCGGGCATCAATCATGGATTCAAAAGCAGCTTCCTCTCCAACTCTCCCCTTGAGGAGTCTCCCTCAAATATTCTCCCTTTTCAACTCCCCTCGAATTCGCTTCAAATCAAATCTCCCTCACGAACTCTCCTTACACTGCTCTATTTAATGTTTGAATCTCCTCTTCGATCTCAAAGAGCACCCTTTTCCGCGTGAGGAAGGGATAAAAATATTATCATAGCCAAATGGTCTCTCCAGATGATTCACTCCCGGGATCCGTTATGCTCCAGAGGGTTCTAAACCCCGATGTTCGTGAGACAGTGTGGAAATTCAACTTGCCCACTCTCACCGAGGAATTTGCGATTCGAAATTTATGGTGCTGATGTGGTGATATGACTATGAGTGTCTGTAGAACAGAAATGAGGGTATCGCGCAAGAAAATTAATCCTCACATTCAATTTGTCCGGACCCGTAGGGGTTATTTGCTTGCTCAAGCTGGATTATCAGTACATTATTCCAACGCAATAGCAGCATATTCGTTTCTGGACTAATAGTTAGATAGCAGAACAGCGACTTAAAATCAGTGTAATTGTATTTCGTAAATTTTTAACTTCAGTGTTTTTTGGGATAAAAATTTCGTTTTTAACCTACAACAAATTTCCTGCATTTTCCTTATTACATTCCAATTTTTACAAAGGTGCATATGCATTTTCATATCTCTTTGTATATGAAGTGCTCAAATAATAAGGAAAAAACTCTGCGGGCGCTTAATTCTTGAATTACGTTGGGCATTTAGGAAGGGGTGCGTCCGTTGAGGAAGGGTAGGGTTTCTGGTTCTATGCCGTGCATGTTGAGAAAATTAAGTCAGCTACCAGTTAACCCCAGGTCCAGTGACTATAGAGATTGTAATTCAGTTCCTACTGCAGTTGCTGGAAAAGGAAACGACATTACTTTGAGATTTTGTTATGACCAGCGCAGGGTCCCACAACTGGAGTGTGGAGAATGCACGCATTCAGGCTACGCCGAAAACATTCTGACTGTTCGGAGAAGCACTCAAGCCATTCACTCTCCCACAATGCCCTCTGCTGCGCATCAAAATAAATGTTTTGATGCAAAACTTGCCACCTTTCCACAACGCGTATCTTGGGGCACACGATATCTTTAATCTCAGAGTTTTGCCCCCGTGGGGATGAAAGGAAACCGTTCGCGTCCATTGAATGAATGCACTTCTTTCCTGCTCTTCACACATTTTATTCAGGAGCATGCGCTGTCACGACGCGCGAGGATAGGAGCCATTAAAACGAATCCACGCGGGGGAGATTAGATCAGCCGAAGTGATGGAGAGATGTGACGGTGGTGGGGAGTCGGGGGTGGAAACCGGAAACCCAAGTGATCTGCGGCCCGCGTGAGACGGAATGAATGGCGTGGAACGAATCCCCCTCCTTACTCTCAGAGGGTGACGCATATGCATATGACGGGGACTCACCTTCTCCCGCCCCCTCACCGGCACTTAATTCAACCCCTTATCCGTGCACCCTCCACACCCCTCCCACACCCTACGCGGTTCCTCCAGAGAAAAAACTCGACCCGGACCCAGCCGCGCATAAATTCCGATCGGTGTCCGCCCTATCTTTTATATTTACTGCCGACTCCTACTTCCCGAATCCCCCCCCCCCTCCCAACACACCTCCCGGACCCTTCGAAAAATGCTTCCGAACCGTGAAAACCCTTTTACTCCCTTTTTCGAGTCCCTCTGAAGTCAAATACCCTCGAAATCCCTTCGATGGAGTGTGTTGCCGATCACGGGTAGGCCGGAAATAACAACACTACCCATTCTTCCATCGAAATGCCCTTTTGAAACTGTTATTCTTTGGCGGAAGGGGAAACTAATCCAAGATACAACATTTATTTTTCATGTTTAATAAATATCCACTTTAAGCTCTTATTTTTTCGATATTTCCAATTTTCTCCTAATTTCTCCTAATAGGCACACTGCTATTTTTCTTTTCTTTTTCATTACTTATTTCGTTAAATATCAAATTACTCTTCATATTAGCTTATTTTATATCCATCCCCAAAAAGTCTGGATGTTTAATTATCTTCCTTACTCTTCTACCGTGCTTCCCTGTATTTTGACTTTCAGTATTACCACGTGAATAATTTCATCTTCCACTCATCCACGCTGACTTTTCAAATGTATAGCTATTATTTTTCTCAATCCCATATCCTTGCCGGTTCATCTTATATTATTCCCTCTCTTTTCGTACCATTCTTCATACACTCATCACGATCGTGGTTGCAATATCATTATCCTTCCTACCTATAGTCCACTTGCGGAACCGAAAAACGCCACTCAAAGCCCTTAGTTCTCTTGATATCACGCGGAGGTATACACATATTCCGACGCCAGGTTTCTCTCCATCCTTCATCGTTTTCCTGAAGAAAGCACGCAATTTCGTTGCACCATTCTTTTCCAAATGGCTCATATAGCCAGCCTAGTGTAGTTCTTGGTCGCCTCCCCAATGAGCAAGAAATATGTGCCTTGAGCATCTACATCTACATGATACCCTGCAAGCCACCTCGAGGGTGTGTGGCATGGGATGAAGAACACCAAGCATGCACTATCAACATGCAAACATGCTACCATAGGGTCTCAGGCAACTAGACTGTTAGTGTCTACATAGTAATAAGGGATTGGTTTTAATACATTCATCGTGCACTACAGACTACTCTAAAATATTTCCCCTACCTATCCCTTTGCTATGCTGCCTATTCTGTTATCTTATAGTACGGGGAAAAAATGCCCATTTTGAATCTATCAGTACGACAATCTACCTCTCTAATCTTATTTATCTGGTCGAATCTACCATAATACGCAGGTGTTTTTGGTATGTGCCTAACATTTTCAGTAAAGCTATCCGATTGAAATTACTGTAATAGATTTAATCTGTACTTTAACCTATGCTCTGATAATGATTCCCACCTTAATTCCTGTATTAAATCTTATACACTACTAAACCTATCGTGGCTCATTTTAACGAACCTAGCTGATCTACGCTGTACACTGTCTAGTTCTCTGATCAAACCTAATTATTTTGGATCCCATACACTGGTTACATACTCATGGTGGGGCCTAACTAGTAAAATGTAACGGGTGTTATTTATGAACTTTATTTTATACTCAAGTTAGGCACTAAAGTGAATTGTATAAAGTTGAGTACTTTGATATAGCCATTTTTCCAGGGAATTTAGCAGCAATGAACCACTTGAGCGCGCCTCGCCTCTCATTGCATAGACATATTTCCATTACCAAAAATTCCTGGCTGCAATTCGCGCCGGATACTGTTTGAGTTGTGAACGGCGCTAGGGCCCCACAGGAAAATCCACTTATCGCAGCGGCATAAGTTCCGTTGCCGGGATACTGCCGACTCGTTAATTTCCGCGCAGTACCTACATTCGGATGTATCTGATGCAGCTTGGCTATGATGGGTCGCCGGTGAGGTAGGCAAGTTAATTGAAGCAATTCATTTCAAGGAGGGCTGCGCATCTGCGGCTTCATAAGAAAATCCAATAAGGTTGGGATTCACAAGTTCCGTGATTTACAGCGAACTATTTCACGAAAATATTTGACGGTGGACCAGGTTTGGGCGAAAACTGGAGTGTAGAAGGCGAGTGCAAATTCGATGATATAACATTGACAGCTCTCGCGATTTTTTCATTAATTTCGATCGAAACACGAATATTAAGGCAATAAATAAACGCATAAATCACTGGTTTATCAAATGCAGTTTTCGAGTACATTCTTCGTTTGCGTGATACACTTGGAGAGAATTCAAAACGATGCCATTCGAAAAATCGTAATTTATCCGTCAATATGCAAAGAAATATGAATTAAGATTAATGTCCATAACGGACTTTTAATGTGACGAATACATCTTTTTTGGAATAAGAAATCTTAATTCAGTAAAGAAACGTAATCAGTTTTCAAATATTCGGCTAAATCTTTACATAAAACCTACGGTACCCAATGGATCAGTTTTTCAATATGGGCACTTGAATATTAGCCCACCGATTTTAATATAACTTTATATTAAGGTTTATTATTTTAATAACTGCTTCCCACATTTTTTTCCAAAGCCACGAGTACAGCAGTTTACCTATGTGTGTACTGCCTTGGCTCAAAAACAAATGTTTGGGCTGAATGATGAGTACCTTTGCGTAGATAAACCAATTACATTTGCTTGATTATAGTTAAACCAATCAATAAGTTAGCGAAATTTTCCTTATACTTTTCTCCCCGCTTTAAAATACAGGAGTAGCAATGAACAACTTTCCCGTTCCAAAATATTCTAGCGATCTGATGGTGGTTATTTAATCCAAATACTCGAGTTGTTGTTTTTCTGTGGGCCATTCTTTAAGTTTTCCTCCAAACCATGTTTTATTTTACTTTTCGTCCATCGTGATCCCTGGAAAACATTGCCAATTTATGATGTAAAGCCTTCATGGTTCACTGATTATAGGGAGAAAATAACTAGATTTTCCATTTCTTCACGCTAAAAATATGGACAAATTATAATGTCTGCTACTTGAAGTTATTCAAAATGAAGTTACAAATTGCATTCTTCAATATAGCTGCGTTCCAGAGCATAAGGAAATGAGTTCATCAGTTCTTTCATTTGTAGGGAGAACACACTTTAGGTGACGTCTGGTCGTCACTTCTAAGGAGGCTTTTACATCTACATGGCTCTCTTACAACTCATTGTGAGGGTGGTAGAGAGTAGGATTCTGCCTACCACTTACACGACTGACAGTCATAACTATGCAACACAATTTAATATTTATTCACCAAAAGGTACTAAGGTAACACTGTGGGTTTACAGGCAATAAATCTCTACGTTCTACTAACAACATACTACCTAAGTTGAACACAAACATCAGGCTTTTTCCTCAGTATTCCTCCCTAATACGCCATCTTTGTCCATTAAGTCTCTTAAAAACGTTGTAAAACCCAAATGTTGGCCTGTTAAGTGAGCTCATCAAAAAAATCTCAAGTTCAATGTTGTGTATAATTCATAATCAGGGTCGGGTGGACAGTGAATTCTGTACCCTGTGATCCTACAGTTTTTGTTGAAGATCTGGTACCCAGCAAATGGCCCAATTTGGGCTTGCCTGGATTATTTTCTGTACCTCTCGAACCCGGGACCATCGGGTAGAACCCCAACATGTTACCAAATTAGCATCTCTAATCATGTCTATTCTATGTCAT
This sequence comes from Platycnemis pennipes, assembly GCA_933228895.1. NCBI lineage: Eukaryota > Metazoa > Arthropoda > Insecta > Odonata > Platycnemididae > Platycnemis > Platycnemis pennipes. Next base: position 112,019,096 of record OW121848.1, on the reverse strand, counting down.
TCATATGGATGATTACTTGCTCTCATAGTCACCATTAGAAGACGGAAATGTTTTAACTCTCCGACATTTCGCGTGTAGTTTTCCGTGAAAGTTTCGTAAACCAGGCCATTAAATGATTTTTCCTTCGATATCTATTATTCTCACTTTCAACCTTGTTTATTTGACACCTGGATTGTTTTTTGTGACGTAATCAAGTGGCTTTTCATGAACTTCATGAGCGCAGGAGACGATGAAGCGACAATAATCATCATCACCTCTCTTATGTGACATAAGCCGTACGTTCAACGTAAGACAACATCCTAACGCTGGCATGTTGGATGATTTTCTCACCAAGGGGCTGCTTCTGCCGAAAAGAAAGACGAAAGAGCGCATGCGCGCACGCATTCGTGCAACTCTCAAACTCTCCGCTTATGTGAATTCTCAAACGTCTCTTAAAAAACCCCTTTAGCTGCCGCGGAGTTTTTTTTTGGCTCATTAAAAAAACATTTATTTCCCCACCTTTGCAGCTACCCGGTATAATTTTTTTTTTAATCCACAACGCAAGTTTTTCACAAACTTCCTTTTATCGCTCACCTCGCTCATCTCTCCGAAAAAAAATAGATACAAGCCCACCCCGTTCCTTTCCCCTTTTCTCCGCATCACCCATTCGTCCGCCAGCCTCCCCCTCAAACCCGTATGAAACTTCAAACTTTACCCACCACCCCTCGGCCCTGGATAATGGCCCTGGAGCCCTCTCCCAGAGCATCACTTTCACCAAAAACTCTCCTCCTTCCAACCACTTCGCCTCACGTTTCCAAGCCGACACCCTAAAGCCCATAGTCCAACAATGCAATCTTAATCATTGTGATTGCAATCTCTCGAGTAAACCTACATTGCGTGGGATTGGGCAGAAATAGAGGAACAGATTTCATTGAAATTGCAGGAATTGTCACTTGCCGAGAGACAAGTCCCTGTGAATGAAATCTTTAAATTTAGCCATTCAGATAACAATCAGAACGCGCAAGGATCCCAGCCAATCCTACGTATGCCCTCATAATCTTTCCATACTATTATTAGTCTTACTATGGGCATGTAAACGTACAATACAGTCACCGCACGTAGAAATAACCAAGAAGGGACAGAGTGCGTCTACCGCAGGCAGTCTATATCTACGTCTTATTCTGCGAGCCACAACGAGGGTATGTGGCAGGGGGTGAATATAACCAAACAGCCACTATTGACATGCAGCTGGGCTACTACGTGGATGCATGCTAGATAATAGGGTCACATGCAGCTAGGTGGTTGTTATTATTCATCGTATTAAAGGGATAAATGGTTGTTAATACATGCATCACGCACTACAGACTACTCTAACAGTATTTCACCTACATGCCCCTTTGCTATGCTACCTATTGTGCTGTCTTATTATAGGCGGGTAAAATGACATTTTAAATCTATCGCTACGACAATCTATCTCTATAATATTCAGTTTAATATCTAATTTAGTTCAAACAAAAATTTTCAGAATGATTCCAATAATTGGATACATGCCCCCTAGAACGTATAATGCCTCAACTGAACATCCATTTAAAACAATTCTGAATATTTGCAATAATATTTCGCGACATCCAAATTTCAGACGACTCGAAGCCATCATAGCCTCTGCATTAATATATTAGTACACGGAAATATGATCCTGAGTTTCGGCGATGGCATGGTGTTTTCGATAACGCGGAATAGTGAAATAAATATAAAGGACGTAGTTAAACCTTTTTCACTTCAACCCACGACTTCTTGAGATCCAAACACCTTAATTTCTAATTTGGCCAGCTCATTCACAATTTTGCGTAAATTCATTTCTCCATTTCACATACCACTAAGCCAATCTCCTCATAAACTGCAATCAGTTTCTCTTTTCATCATCCGAATGGATTACTTGGTTCTTTGAACTCGATGAAAGGAGCTCTGATTAATTGCTACAGTCACGAGGGAGAATCCCCCTTGCTTCTTTAAGAAACCTCTCCCGGGGTGTCCGTCTTGCAGTATTCTCCCCTCTTAATTCCTCTTCCCTTTCCTCAGCACGACTGTTACTCCGGCTGGATTCCTCTCTTGGAGGCTCTAAGAACTTCAAGCGAGTTGATCTTGAGAAACAAGTTGATCTTAAGTTGTCAGACCCTCGACTCGCCCGTCTATCTTTTATCCGACAACGCTAACGGTGTTCCAAGTTTTAACAGTATCAATTACGTGTTGGATTCCACAGTCTCCTCTAGCTCAACATCCTTTAATAATGAGTCAAATTAAAAATCCAATACGCCTCGCCTCTAATTTTCTTTCCAAGCCTTACGGATGCGGCATCTCCTTTCCTTCGCAGTTTCTAAGGTATATATATATGCTCGCGAGGCAACTGGGTCGCACCTCTTAATCCCTGGCGGTCCTTTCCGCATTCCCACCAACGCCGCTGGCTTGAAGGATGCGCTCTCTCCCTTCACGGTCGTTTTCTCGTCCCATTTCTCTCTCTTCCGCAAAACGGATATCCTTCCGGCAATTTTTCTTGGCGCTTTATTTGACGGCAAGGGCGTATCTCGCAGGTCTCACGACTGAGCTCGTGACGAATACGTGCCTCTGTCTCTTGCTCTATCTGTGAGGAATCGTCCGTGAAACATTTTCGCCAGACACCGAGACGTTAAAGCTCGTCGTGAACCAGACGCCATGAATGCCATGAATGGATGTTGGACTCTAAATTCTTTATCAAATGGGAGTCGTCGCAGTCATTTCATTTTCGAAAAAATTAATGTTTAGAAAAGGATAGCCACTTTTCAAATTCTTCCCTGGATCCGATGCGGAAAAAGTGTTTCATATCTATGCATATAGAATTTCGTATACATTTTATTTATCTTCGTCTGAAGCGTGAGTTTCCTTCTTTCCTTATGAAGCAGGTTCAACAATTGGCCCCTCCTACCATTTACCATATATTAGGGAAATGTGCGACAAATATTAGGGGTTTCCTCAACTGCATACCGAGGGGATCATTTAAAGCTGCAGAAGTAGGCCAGGAGATTTTGAAAGGTGAGTGTGCAGAAGGATCAGGAAGTGTTGATTGAGTGAGAATGGTAACAGACGAGGAAGACTTAGTCCTAAGACTTCGGCCCTAAGAAGAAACTGTTGTAGAAAATTAAGAGGAGATGTGGAATATGGAAGACCATCATGTAAAGCGTAGAAGTATTATTCTGTATGGAGTCATTAGATATATTCATCTCCATCCAAGCCTTTCCTAATGATAAAACGCTATTAACTACAATAGAGGAGAACCTATGCCTACATCAAAATATATTTCCATACATGTATCGAGAAGAGTGAGTCTAATTTGCATAATTTTATATTAAGGTCATTAGAAGAATAAACCGTTAAAACTTGAATAAAATTGAAACTTCCTTGAACGAACTTAAATGACCAAGGATAGTGTCGAATATTGGTTTACACTGAGAGTATTTATGTGAAAATAAACAAACCATGCAAAGGTTTAAAGCTGACAATCAACATGGTGAAAAGCAAATAGTGCACTCAAATAATTGAAATTAATCTCATGCGCTCTTTGGTATAACCCACAACGCTTTGAAGTTGAATATAAAATTTATTGTAAAATTATACTAAAATGAAGGCTGAAGGTGAATATCAAACTTTTAAGAATTTCTCAGAAATGATAAAGGAGGCGTTGCAGCATGGAAACGTGAAAAATAATTGTAAAATTGTGTAAGGGGAAAATTATCATGATTTGAAATACGCTCTCTTCTCTTTTGTAATGCGATCGGGTGCATTGATACCGTGAATGACGATAAGCACTATAACTAACAATTAGCATAATCAACTGGTAGATGCTATTACTACAGAAGAATAATTTATGAAAAATTAAAAATGCTACGCATATAAAATATTTTTAAATTAAATTTTTATAACATTGAAATTAATTTAACATTTGAAATAATTAGTTCGCCATGCTTAGTTAAAGCTTTTTTATGATTCCTCCATGTTGAAAATACATAAAAATTTTAGGAAAAAGAAACGAATATAACGTGCAATTTGAAAAATTAACTGTACCGACATCTATATACTCAACATGGAGGAAACAATGATTATAAATGTTAGGCAAACAGCGAAAATGAAACATTGGAAGAATAATATGAAATAATATGAAAAATATGATGAGGAAACAAAATAATTTTTATGATTGCATAGCAGAAAATGGTGAAATAATTAGGCAGCAATTCAATGTGAATACAAAAATTCGCTCACAAAACCAGCCCAGAATGAAAAAGATCTTGGCTTAAAAGGATGGTTGTCGTCCCATGTCTTTGAGATAGCAAACAAGAAAGGGATTTGGGAAAAGAAGAAAGAGTGGCGGTAACTAAGCGCACCAATTCGTCCAAAGAAACTGTTTGGAAGCTTTGCAAAGAGGTAATTACATGCGGGGAGAAAAATTAAAGGCAATTATCTCCGCTGCCACCCCTAAGCGCTGGCGGGACGACAAACGCTCCACCAAGTTCCCAAAACTTACACCAGCCCTTGATGCAGCAATTCGTCAAGAAATAGTAAGGGTTGGGAACATTTGCCTTTTGTTTCAATGAAGAAAGATTCTGCCTGGAAGGATTTATCGTGCCACTGTATTTGAACCGGTAGGAAAGAAATGATCTATGCGAATTAATATTTAAAGGGGCAGAAAAAGATTCTGAGAGGGATAACCTGCCAACCTTTTGAGCCTTAAGTTGCAAAATACAGTGAACTCCCGATTATCCGTACGTTTGTTATCCTGGCTGCGGATTATAATAACGTAGGCTACGATCCGTGCATCGCCAATCTATTTAGTGCATCGGCAGTGGTCTCAAAGGCAAGTAAACTTTTGTTATTTTCCTCCAATCGCGTCTTTCACTACGGCCCTGCCGACTGGTCCGATGTCTTACGCCAGGCTTAGTGCCATCACCCGAGGATTGTGAACATTTAAATGCAGCTGGGACAGGTGTACTGGATGCTTTTCTGCCATAAAATGCTATTATGTACAGTGAGGATATTTTCATTGAAAGATTGTGATATTTTCTTAGGTAGTTTACTTATTTTGGCGGCGCACCGTAGAGGAATGAATCCGGAAAGAACCAAACCGGATTATCCGTGTTTCCCGATTATCCGTGCACTCTTTACCAATCATAAGCCCGGAAAAACGGGTGTTTACTGTATTCGCATAACCAATAGATGAACTATAAAAGTTTAATCCAGTGTTTTTCAGAAAGATTTACTGCCTAGTTAGCGGTAAAACATTTTACTTGGGGACGGGGAGTTAAATGAGGGTTACAATGGTACACAACGAGCTTGTGAAAAAGGGCGGCGAACAAAGCATGAAAACATTGATTCTTTCAACACTTAAGAAGAGTGTTCAGGTGGTAGTTATAGACTTGGCATGCTGGCCAAAGTACTGGAACCTAATGTCATGGCTGACAACACTTCAGGTAGAGCTCTCATTCCTACGGGTAGAAAGCAGAGCAGCGGCCTTCTCGTTCGTTATTCTTGAAGTGTTGACGTATGATCAACGATTGGCTTCGCTACAGACTTACTCCTTTCTTAAATAAACACCCAGCCATCTTAAATGATGCAGGTGACCTTAGCTTTGGTTGCACCCATTAAACGACAAGTCATAATTGTGGCATGCAGGTGTTCACTACATAGTGTAAAATTATTGACGATTTTTTTCCTCACGAGGTACGAAAATTTGCAACAATTCATCTCATCGTAAACAAAAGTCCACACGCGTGCTGAAACATCCGATTTGAATCCAAGAGGAATCTGAATGATTTTACGTCTTTATGTAAGAGAATCTGGCATGTCACTAAATCTTTTTCGTTTGAGTACCAGCAATGTTAGACACTTAAATATTACGATAGCTAAAATAGTTTATAGCACATGCAGGCTTACACGGGGGTCAACAGAATGGACATGAATGGAGGTATTATTAGAAAACCAGATTACTCGAGCCAATTTCTTTCCATGTGCGCTATGGGCCAAAAGTTAGATCTATATCAAAACGAAGGCCTTTTTCCTCAAAAAATCATGGTTCTTTCTCTTTTCTCATTCACTTAAATCCTTTCAGAACCTTCTGCTTCGTTTCCCATAAAAATTCTCGAAGTTTTCCAAAGAACTACGCACTTTATGCATGGTCATCCTTTGTGACGGTTTACGTTTGCCGGAGTGAGTGAAAGATGGCCGAGCGATGGCCGAAGTGGGTAGTCATCGATCGTTTCCGAGAAATTTCGAACCGACCGATACGAATGGCCGCTCGACTCAAAATTACGACTGCTCGATTGCCGCCATAAAACCGTGGAAGGCTCGATCGTTAATGCGCACAGATGCTCAGTTTGCAATTCGGAGCCTGCCTAACGTGCCGAAAAGGGAATGAAACGCTCTGTGGCCGAAAAGGCGCTCGTTTCACAGGTAAGAGACCGCGGTAACTTTTCATTCTCCCGGGGAGTCAACGGAGAGGGAGGAGAGGCGAGCGGTTATTAAACTCCATTTGTCCAGTTCATTAGCGGGCGAGTGTGACCCGAGGAGAAAAAATGAAACGCCTCGGCTTGTCTACACACGCCATTTCCGTCCGCCGAAAAGCGAACTTAGAAAAAAAAAAAGAAAAAATGTCTTCGGAAAAGGAAAGTCAGGAATTTCACGACATAATCGCTCGCGATTTGCACTCGAGTGCTAAACGACACAAGGATAGGACGAGATAGCATTTACCACGTCGTGAGTGCCGTTTCAAACCCGTGATTGAGGCGGAAAAAAATATGTAACGAGCCAGATACGGCGCGAGAGGTGAAAGTTGAACAGAATATTTTAAGACTCCTCTTGCCGGCTACAATGAGGGGCGTGAGTGGTCATCATCACGTCCATTTTTCGCTGACTCGAAAACATTTTAGGATAGTTTATCAGACGGCATTCTTCGATCTCATCATTGCCATAATTTTGATGGAGTTTTGTTGGTCAATAGATGAAGTCGATTGGCTCTGCGTATATCCCGAAGTACATTGACAAAATAAATAGGGTCTTAGGAAACAAGAAGAACCAGTATGTGTCAGTGCTACCATTTCGTAGGGAAGATGGGTGGCTTAGTTGAACCAATGTTAGCATTGGGAAAACAAAGATGATGCCATTGGAGCTGCTGACTTTCCAATTCAGAATGTCTATCCTGAGCATAGTATTTGCAACATATAGTGATAACATCATTTATCAACTGACTTAATCATTATCTTTTGTTCTTTTGTATCGTGGAGTTTAATAGGAGCATAACTACGCAGAAAGGCATATTTCTACTTAAGAGCAATGCATACTCGCTGATTACTTCACCATCTACATGGTCAGAAAGACCTTCTTATCTATAGCGAAAAGAAGAATTCACCTAAATCCCATATGCATCCACTTACGGTGCAATTAAATAAATAGTTCTGATTACGGACGAATGGATGAGTTGGGTAAGCATTTTCATTTACAGCATTAACTTCCTTCACAGTTAATCATTGGAAGATACAAGAGCATTCATAGGCCAGCCTTTTCAGTTTAGAACTTGGTCTAAATTCATTAAGCAGAATGGATAAGTGGAAATAACAAGGTGAAGTTTCATCAGAAGCATGCGTAAAAAGAGGGCTGAACAGTATAACAAGTGGTAGGTCGAAATAAGTTTGATTAATAATGTAAGATTTTGGTAAATTCTGCTCCGAGTCACTATAATCAAGCCTTTTCACTCGTACCTGCCGTAAATAGCTCATTCATACGATCTAAAACTTCTCAATTCAGACAAGAGTGTAAAAATATGAAAACGGAGAGGAGAAAGACATCTTTCAAGGATATTAACTCCGAATTAATCAATATCTCACTCAGTCCAGAGAGGTTTTTCATAACTTAAAGAGGACGGACCCAGAGTCACTCGTCCACCGGGAAATGCGTAGATTTCATCTCAGGAAAAAAACATTTAAAAAATAAACGACTTCCTACCAGTGCTAGTTCATCGTGTTGTTTTCCCTTCTCACAATTTTACACGAGGCACCTAAAATAAGTAAGTTTTTTTCTTCCTTCACGTTTCGCCACCTGCTCATAATATGCATCTCTTTCTCTCCTTCTGCGTTCAAACAAGTCTTCATCTTCACGTCCGATATTCCTTTTCTTCTCAATCCGCACAGACGTACGGAAAATCTCTCAATGCTCCTCGCCCCCTCCCCTCTTCATCCCGACGACGCCGACTCTCAGTAAAGTTTTTTCTTTATCAAAAGGACGATGTGAAACACACCACTGGAGAGACAGAGGGGGTAAGAGAGCTGCCGCGAAAGGAGAAAGGAACGGGGGGCCGAGTCGGAAAAAAAAGAAGGATTCAGGCGTACGACGAATGGCCGAGAGGGAAGGGATGGAAGAGTTGAGGAAAAAAAATATAAAACGTAGCGCTGGGAGAAAGGCTCGGGGTTTAAGCTTGGAAGATATAGTGGAAGAGAGGAATTAAGGGCGACGAGCAGAGGGGTTTGGGGTGGGGAGTAAGGGAGGCCGTGAGATGGGGTTATACGCGCCCGGCTATCGGAGTGGAGCGGCTTGATTTGCGGCCGCAAGACTGGTCCGGAAAGTTTCGAGGATTATTTTTTTTTGATAACCCTGGAACCTCGGGGTGGAAAAAAAATACATCGTGCAGACCCGCAGTGGAGAGAAATCAGGTGGAGAAGAATATTCTTCCCGAGAAGACGCTACGAGGATGGTGAAAACGCAATACGCAAACGCGGTAATAAGGATAATAATGCTTGCTCCCACAAGTCTTCGGCACGAAGAGTCTGAGCGCCAAAAAATAAAAGAATGACGACACGCGAAAGCGCAATTTTTTTTCCCGCCCGACGAAGTTTTAAATCAAGTTTTGATTTAAGCGGTGGAGGAAAGAGAGAGAGGAAAGAGGAGGAATGCAAGTACATACATATTCTGCATATATATATGTATGTATCCACAGAAGCCGCCTCAGGGAAGATCCATAATTTCAAGCCGCGAACCGACGCGTCATGAACTAGATGACTTTATCGCTCGCCCCCGAGCGAGTTGAGTAATACGCTCTCTGCGGTTTTGTGGAGGGCATGGGTAGGATTGGGGTTAGAGGGATGGACGCAAAGGGGTGGCTCCAGGGCCTTGGGAGGTTATACCTCGTGATTTGGGCTTAACAAATGGCGCGTACTTTTTTCTGTAGCGTTACCTCAAGTCCCGAACCCGGGGAAGTCGGTGGTTTGGAACGCTGTCGTCTGCGAAATTGCCCCTGTGCCCTCTCCTAACTCCATCTCATCGGTCTAATATGCTATTTGGCGTCACATGATTGTATCCACGTCTATCAAATCGGCGAGGAAAATCTCCTTACAATGAGTAACACGGCATCATTGAATCAATGGTGTCATGTGCTATTTTTCTTTCCATGTTTACTGCGAGGGTAACGAACGTTTTAATGATCATAGCCATGAAATATCCAATATCCTGGCCATTGAACCCAAAGGGAAAAATATTTTACAGCATTTCTTTCCGTATTTACAGCAAAGAGAACAAACTCTTCCATGGTAATAGTGATGAAAAAATCCAATATCCTGCCCATTGACCCCATGTGAAAAATATTGAACGCAACAACGACCTTATACCCATTTCATATGCAAATAAAACTGGCATGATTTTTCATCAATACGCGAAGATCTCTATTTAAATTCTCAGCATATTTTCATGCCTCATTAATTCTATTAGGAGAAGGTGAATCTCTGTTCTGAAAACCAGATATGCAAAGAGAAACGCATTAAAGGAAAAGTGCCTCTGTGCATGTTTACTTATTAACCCTTATTTGGGTGGATTGCATGACCATAAGAGAAGATGTTTGCGTGTAAGGATACATACTTTCTATAAAAGTCAGTTTGCTTTTGAGACGCCAATAAAAATGTGTTCTTAACGGCGCGCAAGAGGGTTACCTTTCAAGAGTATACTGCAAAATTGCTGGTGCCATCATATTTGTCTCCTTTGCGAGCTCAGAATCGGCAATATTTGACCGTCGGAAAATTAGAAATCAAGAAATAAAATGGATAAAATATTGATTTACAGGATGAGACATTGGCTGAAAAATATGCTAAGCATCCCTTATCACTTTTCCTAAGATTGGTTTGACACAGTTTCCCATTTGATTCACTTATCAGCCAACCTCTTAGTATTTATATGATTCTTCATATTCATAGTCTTCACTACTCATCTCTTACGAGGCCATTCTTAGCCACCCTCTCCATTCAATTTTCTCACAACGGCTGTCTTCACTAGCCCGTCATATCTTAAGACATTATCCAACATGAAGTTCGGTTGCTCTTCCTTCTTTATAAGTTTTTTCGAAATTCCCTTTTCACCATTTATCTAAAATCTTCTTATTCAGCCACTTGGTTGATCCAATTTATCTTTGGTGCTCTCCTAACACAGACTGCAGTATTGTATATGTGTATTGGAATAAATTAGTTTATTGTTACATAAATTCTGTTCCTGTGGTCTAAGGCCTCCTTCTCTTAGAGTGTCGTAGTTTACATAACTATTTATTTGTAATGAGCAGGCAATACTTGTATCTCCATGTATCCATAGGTATACTAGCAAATGCGAGTCTCACTGTTTCATGTTTGCATACGCATGAAAATATGTACTTTTTAAGTTAACAGTTTTAAGTTAACAATTGAAAAAGCTAAAGCCGAATTAATTGGCTCGCCAAAAACTGTTCAAAGATGATGCATAAATAATGCACACAGCTGTATATTAACTATCGTACACATTTTGGGAGATAATAAAGAGACCTAAAGCCTGACTTTCCCTGGTAATCTGATACGCAAATGCGAGTTCTTGATTTCGGATGAAAAGTCGGATAATTTGCTCACAATATGCCGATGCTCGAGAATAGTGGCGGTCGGAGTTGAGCATCGCAGCATTCATTGCCGCACAAACAAAGCATCAAACAGGGTCGCATAAAATTTGAAAAATCATGACGGTACGGGAAGCAGCGCATGGAATTCAACACGCAGACAGTTAAAAACACACCGACTTTCCAACCCCGATTCATTCAATGTATCTCACCCACGGATTGAAATTACCCATGCGCTAGCCCGGGTGGTTAAAACCCACATCAAAGCCACCACTTGATAATGTCTCCAAACGAGCATTCCGAATGGAATTGATTAAAGCTCTGTCCCCGATAATTTTTGAACGTTTCCCACGGCTGGTCGGGCCGGGTCCTTCTCTACTGATGCGCGACCAGTGGCGTTGATGACCTCGTTATGGGAGCAAATGCCCCCTCCTCTTTCCGCATTTAATGCTAGGTGAAATATCTGGCGATGTTTGATGCAAAATTTATCATTCATTCCCTTCCTGTATTCGCTCCCTCGGTGAAAATTCATTTGTCCCAAAAGAAAGTGTCATTACATCGATTTAAAACATAAATATAGCCATAAAACAAAAAACCTGCACTGAGCTCTTGATGACATTGTACAATTGATAATGCATGATTATCGACACTGAACTATACTATGGTCATCTTATTTATTGTGCAATTGTAATTATACATTTCCATGTACAAACATTACACTGTTTTGTTGTAATTATGAATGTATATTGTTTTAAACTGGGCAGATACCCTTAATAAACAATATTATCATTTTAAAAGTATCTAAAAATGCAACATCACTTTATGGAGAAGTTGACGCATGCGGTTAAACTAGTAAGACTACGACGTGATATCATTTACAGCGTTCATTGTTATTCGCTTTATCTACACAAAATAGGTCAATGTTAGCCATAGGAAAAGAGGGTGAGCTAATTAGCGTATGTGGAAAAATATCGTCATATATTTCAGTTGTGTGTAGAGTTATCCATATCTCAGCAAATTAATTTATTTTTTACTCAAACCTACCACTTAAGTGTTTATCCAGAGGAAAGAGACGGTTCGTATTTCGTTGGAGATTCCCGGTTCCATGATAGGAGTGAGCATTAAACAACCCCGATTATTAGCATGAGTGATGAGCTACTGCATCGAGGCGCTGATCTCATCATTTTCAGCCGAAGCTGATGATTCCCTGAGAACTAGAAATCGGATATTATGAGAAAAAATACATTTGGCACGGTGAAAGACCTGGGCCTCAACACAGATGAGTGAATTTCAAATGCCATTGGACGTAGAGCTTGGTGAAATTCACCCTCACCAAACAAACCAAGCAGTAGGGGTTTTTCAAGATGGCTGCAAGCTAAAACGAAGAGGTAGCGCGAGCCAAGGCGCACAAATCAAAAACATCCGACATGCAGTAGTCACGCAGCGCATATCACGTCCAAATGACCGACGTCCGTGGCTCCCAAACAGCGTTCGCCAATTTTTTCTTCCTCCTCGAATTCATCGCTGTATTAATTCATGGCTTTCACACCTTCTTCCCTCTCCTCCTCCCTTGGACTGGCCACACTGGACACTCGTGCACCGCAATTTTATTTTCCACCCACCCAAGCGGGGATGGCCTCCACCGTGGCAATCAACATATCCGTGCCAAATCATAAAATTCCTTTCACGGCTCGGGAGGTAAAATGATTTTCAATCGTCCAGACGAGCTTTTGGTTATTCAAAAATGGCGCATAAACGATTCTACGACCACAGCGTACACAGCAATTGCAACCGATGGGCTGATTCGGCTATCAGTGAGTCGAGCTCTTTTTCATTTTGCATTGCAAGTGACTGCAGATTAATTGAAATTAACAAATTCGAATCCCAGGCTTAAAGCCAAAGAAAATTTACCATGAAATGTATTAAAACATCTCATCAGGAGAAGCAAACAAATTTTGATGTTGAATTGTCTTATGGTAAAAATCAAATATTAATTCTTAAAATACATTTCATACTTGACATGATATTATCATAGCCACCATCATCTTAACAAAGGAATTATACATATAATAATTTATCTTAAAATTGCAACAGAAGTAAAAATTGTTTTGTATCGCATGACCTAACTTCATTCTTAGCTTGATAACTAGGTAAACAATTTCCATTCCTAAGTAGAATCCGCAAATCTCGAGATGCAAGGCTGACGTGCTATCCACCTGACTACCGTCGCCGGCATTAATAACAAATTCCTGACGCTCATGCCTGATTAAGGCCCCCTCCATTCCACACAACCATTCCCATCACCTAGATTATTCAGTGCCCTAAGTAATGTACCTCTTAAAATCTTCCTTTCCTCTGCCTTCCCTCATCTAGCTAAAAAAATCTTCTATTCACCCCCCCTCCCCCTACTTTCTCCTTCTGCCTACTATTTCTCTCAAAATCTAGCTTTTAAGAGTCTTTTCTCTTCAAATTGCTCTGCTCATCAACATTTTGGCCCCTGATTAGAGATAACCAAATAAGACTTGATGAAAATAATATCCTCATTAGCATCAAACAGGGTAACTTAAACGGGAGGTTATTCGCTTCCAAAAATATGAGACTGAAAATAATGACCTGGTATGGCCTTTTTAAATAGGCAATGACAACAGAATTTAAAGACGGAATCAGCAGGCATTTATCACGAAGTCTCCATAACCTATTTTCATTTTTGAAATGACAAAGTGAGCGTTATGGTTTTGGATGCTCAAGCATGGTAACGAGAGCGCTAACCCGTCACGACTGGGAATTGACAGTCTTGGACTATCCACGAACCCGCCGGAATAATTCGGGGGAAATCACTTGTGAGCTACACTATGCCTCTCCAGCGAGTCTTAAACACTTCCTAATATATGTACTTTCTAATTCCTTAAACGTGAAAACAATGACATTCTTATTAAAATTCTGATTAAGAACTTAAAGGGCTAAGGTAACGTGAATTACACTCAAGTGCAGCTTCAACTTTAATTTAACATTTTGCATTATTCTGTAGAAGGTTTCTTGGACAAAAAAGAATAAAAAACGCCACATGAATTACACTATGGAACCGTTCCCGTTCATGATTCCTGGGACAGTTCAATTATAGAAGCTAGGCTTCCTTAGCTACACTCGGGTTAACGTTTCATTCACTGATCCAAGGACTAGTAACAACTTACTGTAATGTGAACGTCGATGAAATCCCATTGCCTATCAATAATTCAAACCCCGCGCGAAAATGAACTAATCCCGATCTTCACCTCTGGCCGAGTTCAGCCCCCATTTGCTCTCCCTCCCATCTAAGCCTCTCGTTCTCTTTGGAATTCGGAGGATGTACGACGTCCCGCTTACCCGAGAGTGAATATTTCAAATCCGAGATTTAAGGGAGTGGATGGGAAAAGAATCACGAAGAAACCTTCACGTAATTCCCTGGCTAATGCAAAAATGCCACCATCTCTCTCTTGGAGAAACGTAGAAGACGATTCTACCTTCGCAGGTGTCACAATTTACTGTCTGCCTGTCTTAAGCCGCAAAGCAAATTGTTTAATGTTCATAAATTAAATGCAAGTTAAACAAGAGTATATTTCGACTGTTCCTAAAAGTATTCTTTACAATTTTTTCCTTAAATTAATCGTAAAATAACGACTTTTTATTAGAGTTTTCTTTAATGTGTAGGTATTGATTAAAAACTATATTTTTCCTTGACTTCCTATATGTCCACCCACGTTTTTCGCAAGAATACACCTAGTGTTTTTTTATAATGCATATTTTACACTTTCACATACCCAGTATCTCTAATGATATTTTTCCTCGATATCCATGGATGGTGAGTGGTAGGCGAACTCTCACCTCACCATCTAGAAAAACCGACGGGATGAACCCTACTTTAATTTATCGAGGTAACAAACTTAGACCCTACTCTTAGCCTCAAATTACACTGACAGGCAAAATGTAAGAGAAAAAAAATCATGGACTCCTATTAAATCATTGATCATCTAAAATATAGGTAACCATTGAGCGTCCTAAGTCTTGTGAATCCTGAAGACAAAATGGCTCTTCGTTTTAAAAAAGTCAGTCAAATAACAACAGATTCCGAATAATGTAGATAAAATGATTTTTCTTCATAAAAATTCGGTCAAGTAGGTGATATAAGTCCGGTAGACTGCATTGCTTTGCTTTATTTTAAAATTTAAGATGAGTTTCAATGCATGTATTACATAAACATTACTATGCATGCATCACAGCACAAAAAAATGAATGCATTAGCGATTTGTAGGTCGGTTGAACCAAATAAGGCTGAAAGTTTACTTCACTTGTTCTTCTGGATTCGGCCAGTTGAAGAAATTATGCGCGGTGAATCTTTATTCAGAGAGTTTTCTAAAATGGCGGCCGAGCAAACAGACAGACGGCAGATTTGCATGGAAAATACAGCGACCCGCGTCTCAGATTGGGTGCCCAGAGACAGCCACTTGTGGCTAAAATTTCTAAAATTGGATCTCGAGGACGAAGTGCCGCCACCATTAAACGGAGCACTTGGGGGAGGGGGACGGGGGCGTCACGTGCGCCACAAGTTGTTTCAAAGCGTGCCCCGGAGAAGCGTATTCCATGTGTAGGTACTCCGAGCCAATTATGCAGCGTTGCACACATTTACCGAGACGGAGACGTGATAGAGAGACAACACTTCCAACCAATATCGCCTAACTAGCTACATGCACCACAGAGAGAGAGAGAGAGGCAGGGACGGAGAACCAGTAGGGACAACTGAGAACAAACGTCTTTTTATTCATGAGTATTTCAGAAGTGTTAACAAGCTCCCACTAGATTTTATTCTCTCAGACATCCACCCATATTTTTTGCTAATCCACCAGAAAAAATGCCGAGCCTTCAAGGGCAGTGATGGTTAAGGAATGTATAATTAAACTTTGAACCCTAAACCGCAGAAGTAGTGGCCTAAGATAATTAACATATATCTCAGCACATTGTTTTTTGAAAGTGGTTAGTACATTAACATGTTAAACCCAGGGAGACCGCATGCTTGGAATCCTCCGCCGACACGTGAATCGCAAATTGATGTGCTCTGCATTTGATTATGGGCACAGAATGGCACTAACTGACAATGTAAATGAAATGGAGTAGAATATTTAATTTACGAATAGGTTATTAATAACTCCAGAGTGATTTTACCAATACTTTACAGTGCATTTTGTGCGATAGCTTAAAACTAAAATATGTCTTTTACAACTCATTTATTCCGAACTTTACTTATCAGTGTATTCATGACCATTAATTATGAATATATCACTATGAACGGTAGACTTTTGCTAATGAACCTACCTTATTTTATTAACTTAAAGTTAAAGAGTCTCAAGTTCCTACGCATATGAACTTGAAGTGGTGCTGATAACGAAAATACATTTGTTTCTTCACGCCTAAATAGCATTTATAAAATTAACTGCTATTTACTTAAATATTTTATGAAGAGTGATGCAAGCCTTCTCACAATACATTCTCCCATATTCTCTCTCTCTCACTATTTCTCTCCATTTACTCCCCTCCCTCTCAGTGTTATCCTCATGCTTGCAGCGTGTTTGACACAGACACCTTGATTCTTCCTACGCAATCACTTACCGGAAGGGGCAATGAACCACGCAATGAGAGGGAGAGATGGGAGTGGAGACGAACGAACCTCAGTTACTGTTCTCGTTTCGACTAAAATATTGTGAAAATTTCTAGGAATCCCTGTATTTTTAAAAGGCATAACACTAGCAACCTCAATATGTCTACGCAAATACATTGATTTCAACTCCAAGTTAGTTCTCCACCTAAATCCAAGGTGATTATCCACCTAACTCCAAGTTACTACTCCTCCTATCTCTAATTCGCCACCAACTCTAATTCCCCACCTAACTCTACGTTGATTCTCCACTCTACAACGATATTAGTGGTATATAAAGGTCAGGATGGCAATTACTATCGCAAATCTGAACTCATTATTAATATGATTGTAGAATTAATTCTAGGGCTTTCGAAACTAATGTTTCCTACGTACAAAACACTCAAAAAAGATTTTAAAACACCCGAATCCAGATTCTTAGAGCCCTCAAGACGCACAAGTACATCAGTATGTGCCAAAAATCAATGAAACCACCTCGGACATAACTTTGTGGAATTTTTCCATACTTTAAAATAAGAACAAACATTGTAATTTTCCAGACGACTCTAATTAACCAACCGGTTTCAACACACAGGTCTCATCAGCAGGGACTAAAATTTCAGAGCATTGCGAAGACCATAAATAGTGCACTGGATTGGGGGGGTAATGTCTTTTTATGAAGGGGAAGGAATTTGAGGGAACGCTGAGGTGTAAACTGGTTGGAGGCTAAGATGGGAAGGGAAGTGAGGCATGGGGATTTATCACAGGAGGTAGGGGGGAATTTATACAGATGATTAGGTCAAATACATCTACATCTACACGATACCCTGCAAGCCACCACGAGGGTGTGTGGAAGGGGGTGATGATCACCAACCACATGCTACTATAGGGTCTCAGGCAACTAGGCTGTTACTATCTACATAGTAATAAGGGATTGGCTATTAATACATGCATCATACACGTCGAACTACTCTAAAATATTTCTGGTTGAATCTAGTATAATACGCTGGTGTTTTTAATGCATGCCTAATATCTTCAGAAAAGCTATCCGATTTAAATTCTGTAATGCATTCAATCTGTACTTTAATCTACACTCTGATAATGATTCCCGCCCTAATTCTTCTATTAATTCTGTTACACTACTAAACCTATCGTAACACCTTTTGACGAATCTAGCTGCTCTACGCTGCACACTGTCTAGTTCTCTGATCAAACCTAATTAATTCGGATCTCATACACTTGGAAATATGAAGGTTGTGGCGAATAATGGGGTATACAAGTGCATGAGGTCAGCGGGGAACACTTAAAATCCGTCAAATCATTTAAAAGCATAATATCGGGTGAACACCGTCGTTTGACAATTTC
The DNA here is from genome assembly GCA_933228895.1 of Platycnemis pennipes. Lineage (NCBI taxonomy): Eukaryota > Metazoa > Arthropoda > Insecta > Odonata > Platycnemididae > Platycnemis > Platycnemis pennipes. The sequence continues at coordinate 112,001,172 of OW121848.1, read as the reverse complement.
GAATTTCTACAAAAAGTGAAGTTTAAAACCTATATCCTGGACATGTAGGGCTTGTTGATTGAAGTTTCCCCGTTAGCCAGTCTCTTATAGATGTTTAGCGTTAGCGATGACACCTATGTGTTGAAACCGGTTGGTTTATTAAAGTCGTCTGGAAAATTGCAAAGTTTATTCTTATTTTACAGTACGTGCCAAAGAGTTTCAATGAGGAAAATGAAGCAATCACCCATCTGGCTAGAAATTCCATTTGATTATATGATGTGTTTAATCAAATAATGTCAATGTTCTTGACCGTTTGTGATCCAGGTTATGAGTGAATCAGTCGAGTATCAGTGAATGAATGAAGTTTTGTGTGTTACTGCAGCTACACCACACAGTCTCCTCATAATCGTACGTCAATCATGACCTTTGCGCTCGTGGTGAATTTAAAAATCACGGTGTTTTGAGTTGCCACTTCGCTACAGTGGCCACAGCTCTGATTTTTCGTGAGCCTACTCATGGTCGTGATTTTTCCACGCGCGTACGTTGCATGCATAGTCCGAACCCAAGAAATTAACGTAATCAGGAATTATACATAATTTTATTTCCCCAATAGCCACCCTTAGTGGCACTCGCAAGTCTCGGAGGATCATTAGTTATGTCTTTCTTTCTTGGACACTACGTGAAAAATTCCTCCAATAACCCTGGTTTTCCCTTCTCCTAAATCACTGTCATTTTTAATTCTTGGCGCCGTTCGTTTGGTGAGAAAACACCCTAGTTTCCCGGGACGTCCGTTTACGTGGAGAATGGATGGCAAGGTGGGTGCCTTCCGCTAGACTCCGCGCTTGGCAGGAGGTGGACGGAATCTTCCGTCGCCAGACCCACCGACCACTCCCGCCAACACTCGTAAAAATCAACAGCTGGCTGGTCACGCCGGTCGGGAGACATCCCACAACCGCCCCTCCCACTCCCCAAGACCTCTATCCTTTCCCTACTCCCCCCCCCCCCCCCCCTCGCCCCTCCTCCGGCTAATGGCCGCGAGACACGCCCAGACAGATGCGAGAAAATTAGGAAATCCAGGTTAGATTAATCGTCCCGCACCATCCCACGCACTTGAGAGCGTGATTAAGGAGTCTCCTCTTCCGCGAATCGGAGCGCTCATTTGTTATTGCATCCCACACCGCGGGCTAACTGGCCATCTCGGTAGGCGGGTGACAAAAAATAAGGTGAGGGCGCCGTAATATGTTTTCGATGCGGAAGTTTTTTTCCTCCGCCGTCACGTGACGCGAGCGGTACCTACACTTGCAACCGAAAGCGCTCGCTCCCGTGTGGACAAGGTTTGAAACCGCCGAGACCATCTCGATTACCTAACCAACGAGTCACGTGGTACAAACACAAATGGATTGCAAAAATGACATGTTTTAATCGCTCATTGCAATCTCATTTTTCATTTTCATTTGAATTTTTTTCACCACAGGGTTCTATACTAGAGTTGGATGCGAAGATTTCAAGTGAAAACAATAAGTGAGACCACATTGAACTGTAAAAAGACATGAAATTTACTAACCATTCGTTCTTGTAAAACGTGACTCCTTGGTTACCTATCCCAGATAATCCCGACGGATTCAAAAACAACCCTCCTGGTTAGCTGACGGGGGAGAACCGAGATTCCAAGGAAAGCGAGGTCGGATTAATGCAGTACCGAGAGATTTAAAAAGTACTTTTTTCCGCTTACCATAAGGGAGCATTATAGGCAGCATAGAAAAGGGATAGGTAGGTAAAATATTGTAACAACAGTGTGTTTAGCATCACTTACCCTTTACATGCTAGGAAAATAGAGAAATGTATTTAGATAAATTCGTTCCTAACCAGTATTCACTTCATTACTGTGTAGCTACCTATCTAACCATCTAGTTACAGGTGAAATTTGTATTTACCATGTTTCCATGTATTAAGTGAATTGTAGCTCTTAGATGAATGACAATAGTTCACTCTTGGTGATGTTCACCCCCTGCCACACCCCTTCGTTCAAAGCCACCATCCAACGTCAATCAGGCTGGAAGGATTTTTCCTATGGTACCCCTACTGCTAAAGCCCAGCCCGACTCATTCTTACATGAAAGGACGACCCAAAAATTATAGAACGCTTAAGGAGGGAGGTTCGGGTGATGGTACACCATCGACAGGTATTGAGGTGGGTCAGCGTTGGCGTTGAAAGAAAGATGAATTGGAATTTAATTCATCATTCAAAAAATAATATCTATACACGTAGGAATTAGTGAATAAATGATAGTATTGAGGAATCAATAGGTGATATATAGAAAACTTAAGTTTTTTCATTCACAGAAAAGGGTACATTAACAGCGTTACGTATGTACTTAGTGGAAAGAGAGTAACACACTGATGGTCCCTAAGCATAGCACCATGACGAAGACTATACCCAAAGCCAGGATTGGAGTGGTGTAGTCTAGACGTTACGCCAACTTTAACCCCTGTAATATTTGTATTTTAACAGAAAAGGTCGAAAAAAACGCCATGGTCATTTCTCAACTGAAGAGGAATTTCACTCCACCTTAGCTGGTAGCCAAAGGAAGCGACAGGTTATGTCAGCGGCGAACCATCAGGAATCCCATTTCTAAGTCGCCCTTGACGCGTCTGATACTTGGCGAAAAATACCTATAAAAAACATCCTCTTCCCTCCGATTTACCTTTCAATTTACAAGTGACTCTTTTGATACACATCCCAGTTTGGCAGCCAAAAACCCATTCGAAGGCAAATTTAACGTGAAGGATTATTTTTTTGACCGGAGCATGTCGCCTAAATGAGGATCTTTTGGTTGAATTAATTGTCATCATGATACCCAAGTAGTACTGTATGACAATTCTTCCACCTTATTTTCGAATGCGAGATCTGGTGAGGGTTAACAGCTTTATCACTATCATTATGGAAAACATGAAACCTCTCTAACCTACTATTTCTAGAAACTGTCATATCCGCAAATCCTACTGGTAGAAAAGTGTCAAGCAAACCACCAAACAGAATTACACGTACCGAAATCACATTTTTGTTCTTTTATATGAGAATTTAAAAACATGGTAGCCTTGGTGCGCGTGTTGCTAAGGTCCGTGATAGTATCCCGGTATTCAAACGGTACCTATTATAATAACCGTTTTTCTTCACTTTTGACCTAGCTGAAATATCATGATATGTTGACATACGTGACTGAGATATTAAATTCTCCTCTGTATCCACCTATCCGTAATTATTCTATGGCCTATCTTCTTGCGTTGAATTCATCGACCATCAACTCCACGTTATTCGACCGCGATCCCTGTTTTTTTCCGTAGTTCTCCACATTATCATCGAGCCAAGCTGTTGAATCAACATTCGTGCATATTCGCCCCCCATTTCCAAGGAATTAATTTGCCTCTCCCCACACTCACTGTGTGAATGTTCGTCCAAGAGACATCAACACAGCAAATTGAGTAATCAAGCCTCACCGGTTAATACTGCATCTTAATTCGATACCTATCTGGCTCAAGCGTTGAGACCTCGATGTCGGAAGCCTTAGTATATTTTATAACTGGCTCAAGCAACCGACGAAGCCTGCAATGATTCATTTTACAGTGGTGAGGACCGTGGATCTGTGGGGGTAAGAAACGGAAGGCCATAACTCAGATATGAATTTCATTAATTCTCACCACTTAATTCGGACCCTCAAGGATAAATTCCAATTTCCTCCCCTCGCCCAAACGCATATTTGTTGGCTTAACACTTGATGGCAGCCAGTAAAACACGCGGGGGGAGGTCCTCTTTCGATTCATTAGCAGAGATCGCGTGCCGTTTTGGCGAATTCGACGGTAAATATCACAATTAGGCAGAGGCAGCGAGTGGGGATGTTGAGGCTAATTTAGCTGATGAAATTGGGTATTTTCCACGGGATGGCCATCTATTTCAATAAGGGAACTCCAGCTCTCTTCGTGCTGTTAATTAAAAGATATACCTTAATTCAGGTGGCATATACCCAAGCGCCTAACGGTAATGGGCTGTGTCCGTGGTGGTGCGAAAAGTGCGACCGTACGTAAAACAGAGTAAGGAGGGTAATTATAGTTTTTGAACATTTTCATCGAACTCATTTCTAATCATTACATTTAACCATTGAGGTATACATCAATGCATTTAACGTAGTCCTCTCTAGTTGTAAGTATTAGCAATAAGTGATAAATTTTTAGTGAAGGATTTAATTTTCTCTTCTTGTATAAGGACAGCGTTCTTATTTATTCCTACGAAAATCATGGATAAATAATGATTAATCCTAACAATCAATCAATTCAGAATGTTGGCAGTATGGATATAGAGCGTTTTTGGCCTTGCTGTATCAATTCATATTCTAATAAATTACAGGCATGACTTGGTAATTTCTATGAAACTAATTATGAAATGGTAGATTATAACTATATTTATAAAATAATATAAATGCAAGAATATTGACGACTGTCTCAACTGGCGGGAGCACGGCAGATGTTTTAAAACTTATTAACATTTTACGTTATCTTAGTAATTCGAATTGGGGAGCGGATCGTAGAACCATGCTTCTATTTTATCGTGCTTCAGTGAGTTCTAAGCTTGACTATGGGTTCATAGTATTTGCATCAGGATATGAATCGTCCTTAACACCAATATCAACGGTGCATAATACTGGGCCACTGGGCTTGGGCTGCGGCTTTCATAACGTCTCCAGTCCTGTCTACTCTGACGCAGGAGAACCTCCTCTGGCATCCATATTGATGTGTATTTACACTGAAAAGGTTTTAGCGATGAGAGAACACCCATGCTTTAAAATCGTTCTAAACCCTCGACTTTAAAATCTTTTTTTACTCACGGCGTCGAGTCACTGTGCCTTTTAGTATACGTTTTAGAGCTTTTATACTGGAGCATGATTTTACTCTACCTGACGTATATCCAGTGTCTCATGCTAGTATTCCGCCATGGGCCCTACCGAAGCCGGTAGTCCTCTCCTACCTGCGCAGGTAAACCAAATGCTCTACCACGGACTCAGAGTACCAGCAATTATTCAAAGAAATTATCTGTAGACATTCAGACTTCCACCCGGTATACACTGATGGGTCGAAATCTGAATCATCCTGTTCATATGCGATATTTTCTTCTGTTCTGGGAATTATTAAAGCTAAGCTTAGTCCCATATCCAGCGTATATGCGGCTGAGCTTTTTGCTATCAAAACTGCTTTGGACGTAATTCCCAAAGAAGAGGGCTCCTACCTTATCTGCTCGGACTCTCTTGAGTAGCCTAGATGCAATATCGAGTTTCTCGCCTTTCCACCCTCTCGTGCAAGAGATACACTCATCCCTGTCATCACTCCACCAAATGGGAGCTAGGGTCCATTTCCTTTGGGTTCCAGGGCATGTGGAAATCAGAGGAAATGAAAAAGCAGACCAAGCAGCGAAGGAAGGACTTGGTGAAGAGGCTACAGAGACACAGATGGTAGTGACTGAGGACCTTGGTACCTGCTTCCGCAGCCTTTGTTTAGAAGAGTGGGGAGAATCATGGCACGTCATCACAAACAATAAGCTTCGCAATATTAAGCCTGCAATATCGGCATGGATCTCGTCAGTCCGAAAAAATAGGAGAGAGAAAGTAGCTATAAAGCGCATGAGGATAGGTCATTCCGCCCTTACTCATGCGTATCTCTTCACAAAGGAGCGGACACCACCTATCTGTGACGAGTGCGAAGTCCCCCTAACTACACAGCACATCCAATGGTGCAATACAATAAATATCGGGCATGTCGGGAGAAGCTGGGGGTCGGAGGGAATCCTGCTAAAACCCTTGGCGATAACGTCGATAGTGTAGAGAAAATTGTACTCTTTCTGAAAAAACTGGTCATATGTCAAAAATATAAAGGGAATATTTGAGAAGAATAAAAAAAGAATATACTCTAAATTAAAGGCTGTCATCCAAGATGCTGATCAATCTGAGATCTGTATATATCATCGACTGAAGAGATGCAAAATGACCCTAGCCGTCGCCGCACCCTTTAAATGAATACCACTACTACTAGAATTACTGCCTAGTAGTCGGGTGTCGGCTATAAAAACAGCTTTTTAAAAAGAAATCTCGATTAAACCAAAACTACTGCAGCCGTTCTTTAAAAAGCCATATATTTAAAAAGAAATTTTCCTCCAATGTTCAATGGGCATTATATTCTCATCGGTAAACTAGCTTTGTGAATGTTTTCATCACAAATTTCGGATATTGGAGCACCAAAAAAAGAAATACGGCGTTTCAATTTATCGAAAGATTGATCAACAGAATTCGTGAATTCCCATACGACGTTGATGCGTTATAGTTCTCTTAACTATTATTAATGTCTGATGAACGCACATATGTATTTATGTCTAAATGTAGCGCGCTCCGTCTTCTTCAAAGATGTGTACGTACCATTGTCCGTCATTCCATTTCCACTCTGAAGCATATTTCACGGTCAGTTTGCGCCGATTTGATTGTGAGGCGTATAAGCATCGGATCTCAATTAAGGGAAACACAGCAAATGCGCTGGGGAGCAAAAAAATGCAATCTAATTATGACAACAACGCCATGAGCATTGTCCGACTTATTTTCGTTCGGTACCTACACTTCCGGGTACAACAGTGATGAAAGTAAAGCTCTCCAAAACTCGAATTTGGGAACATTAAACCGCTTGTTTGGAAACAAAAATTCGATTGTCGCAACCAGCAGATATTTTTTATCATGGGAATTTAACACTATTGGTGATGCTATGCGCGTAGTCTTTGTTAAAATGACCCACCCGTACTAATAGGAGCCTTGAAGCAAACATGGAATGCCGCTGATCCAGGCGCGTTGAACAAACTCCCGTTTTAACTGAAGAACGTATTCGATAAAAAACGTTTCCCACTGAGAAAAAAGGTGAATTAAACTACAGCATTCAACCCGATCTAGTAGTTTTTTATTTTAGTCAATGCGTGCAATTATCTGAGACTTGCGGAATTAAATGGGCAATGCAATCTACCTATCGTCCCTTAGAATGCTCAGATGGGAGTGGGGACAACAGTGGAGGAGAAAAATGAGATGACAAATTACTACACATATTATGGCTGACGCACATGTTGGCCGAATGTCAAGATTCCACCAGGAGTCACCCGGAATGGGGGCGTTTACACGGAACCGAAATCTCAATATTGTACACTAAATTGTTAGATGGAAATAAACAACGAATTTTAGTGGAAAAATTAATCTTCTAACCACAACCATTCACTCATAAATCAAAAATTAAAATACGCAAAAGGTGACGCCCACCTAAAAAGCTGGTTTGATAACATTGAAGTCATTTTCCTCCCGTCCTTGACTGCTTTTAGGGGAAGAGAGGGGTGTGGAGGGGGGTTCTCGGAAGGTCTGCTCGAACAGATACTGTCGCTACTGCTCCTATTGGCAAAGTCAGCTGTGTACCCCCCATTGCGATAAGGCAAAGTAGCTTTACGGGCTCAGTTGTGATTGGACGAAATCAATGACGTTAGAGGTTGAACCACGCCCACTTTTCCGAAAGGGTTAAAAACATCAGTTTTTCGCCGCTTATAACTCGAGAAATAATTGACAGATCAAAAAACGGAAAAATACGAGTCTTTTTATTTTACAAGCTCTATCACATCCAGCAATAAAAAAACATGGTAAACGACCCCATTGGAAAATAATATTTGTAATAACTTGTCTCCCAGAAGAACGCGTTTTTTCCTCGTTTTCACACAGCTTCAAAATCATCTAACTGGCGGTATCGTAGATAATTAGCATTTGACGAGGCTGCTCTTTAAGGGAAAGTAAAATAGTACAATTCTACGAGGGTACAACTACGTACTACTACGAGGGCGATAGTCAGGGGATTCCGAGCTGTACTCTAAGCATCCAACTTATTCTTCCCACCCGTTATAGTTTTATCATTCTCCTGTGGTAATAGAGCCGAAAAAACCACTCAAAATTATAACTCTAAGTACATCTTAGTTCGTACGTTTCCGCGGAGCGCGTCACGTGTGGACCATTCAAAGCAGAATGGTGGCTGTAATTGTGCTTTGGCTTTACATTATGTTTCCATTTACCCAGTTAAAAGTTCTGCTATCCTTCAGGAATTACATTATGGTTGAATTTTGTCTAGTTTTTATCTCTGATTTCTGTAATTGCATTGGTCATATTAATTATTGATGTCATTTGAATATATAAGGAAATAAAAATAATTCTAGGCGAGGTTTCCATTTTAACATACTCAATATTGTTTTTTTATAGCAGCTATTAAAGTGAAAAATATAAAATAGATTTTTTTCAAAAAATAAGATGTTTCCCAAATGCTCCAGAAGTGTTGTGTAAATATATTGCGACTGTCCCACATTTTAGGAAAACATCTTGAGAGCCTTATCTGAAATACTCTAGGGAATGGCGTGCCATGGATCCGATAAAACCATGTAATCAGATCTACTGGAATTGGTTTTAGGGAAAACTTTGAGCAAATAGAATCTTTTAGTCTTCCTCCAGGAGTTGAATTAGTAGCATTCTATTGGAGAAAATGGGGAAATCTTGTCAATCAAGTCTCGCATCTTTTGCGTCACCGACGTGACACATAGGTGCACGCCACTCGTTCGAGTCAGTCGGCTGAACGATGAACGTAGAAAGAAGACGTGGACGGGAGAGGGGAAGAAATGGCAGAATGCGTATTTTTTTCCCGATTCCCCTAAAGTAAGGAAATGTGAACTGAGAAACTAAGCGAGGAGGATATGGACGTGCGACGCGACGCGGCTAATAGGAAGCGAAAAACAGATTGAGAGGCTGCCAAGGCGGGGTTGGAACGGGAAGGGGTTCTGTGACGCCACACCGCACAGGATCACTTCTCTCTATCCACCGACTTCTTGGACTGAAAGTAGTAGTCCTTCGGTATGCCTGGAAGACATGCATTATTTCCTCGCAGTAATATATGGAGATAAATTGCAGAAACACACCAAAGTTCTTGCTATTATTATCATGAAACGTCTCATTTCATCATTGCAACCAATATATACTAAGTTCCCTAAGCCACTTATACAGCAGTAGCACTGAAGCTCTTAGTTTCATGCTTGTTGAAATTCGCCACCTACCACATACCCTCACAGGATATTGCGTAGATGTAGATACTAAATAATGGCGATTAAATTTATTCAATAATCTATGAATAGGAGCACCCAAATCTACCTCTCAACGTTTTTACGCTTTCGCGATGGCCGCAATACTGACTGCAAAAATTTTCGACCGTATGGTTGGAAAATATAGTTTTAAATTTCCTACGGTATTTCTTAAATTGGCCCTTCAACTACTAAATAATGGCGATTAAATTTATTCAATAATCTATGAATAGGAGAACCCAAATCTACCTCTCAACGTTTTTACGCTTTCGCGATGGCCGCAATACTGACTGCAACAATTTTCGACCGTATGGTTGGAAAATATAGTTTTAAATTTCCTACGGTATTTCTTAAATTGGCCCTTCAACCTGCCCTGTCACGACTCGTACGGCGAAATAGCGTTAAAAAGGGATTCTACTTCACATCAATACTTCGAGCGAGCTGCAAGGTGCCAATGAGTTTTTGTCGCTCTAAATCGTAAACGTTTATATTTGATGTTTGATGGCAGCCGGAAGTATTTCGGTCGCAAAATATTCAATACATTCTTTGCATACTTACGAGGGAAAGCACAGAAACAAGATCTTTCAAACCCTCGAAGGCAAACCATCCTTCCTCATGGCTGGAGTAAAATAATAGTGCTTATAACGAGGTTCACTGTCACCCAACTATGCTGGAGGACAGTCAAGCGCAGGACGAAAAGCATTTTGGTATGTGAGCTAGCATGGCTTTTATCCTTAAATCCTCAACATGGAAAAATTAAAAAAATGAACATCGAAACAGAATACAGAAAATAATTTTTCAATATATAGATAAATTTACATTTTTAAAACCAAATACTCCATCGGGGAATTAGCATTCATATATACTTAATGTACAATTTTAGCATAAAAGTAATGAAAAAATGAGTAAATTACGTATTTTAACCTAATGTCCCCATTCATTGAGAAATATATGGGATAAGGTATTCGAGTGTCACGCTGATACTTTCAGCTCACCAATGAACATTTTATGACTTCGCCTGAGAGTAGCCGACGATTAAATGCTAAATTGATATCCCCCGTTGGCCTGCTTCACATTCTATTTTGCATACCCTCTCTGTGACGTTTACGAATGGAGCATCGGAGTAAAATACAAAATCACTTAATAGCTTTGGCCACATAAAAAGATCAAAAATACAACAATGACACAGAACAATACATTTTACACTTGAGGATAGTCGGGGTTGAAACTGAGCAGAAGCAACTGGAAATAAACATTTCATTTCAAAGCGGAATGCTCCCTCCTATAAACGACTTTATGAGCCTGAATCACTCAGAAGCACCAAACCTTGTCTCTATTTATCCATTTTCCTTGCTGCTAGTCACATGGCTGATTTGAATGTTTACACTTGCATCACATTTCGTAAAAATTAATAACCCAGCCAGCGAGTATGCATAACACGTCAAATACTCACAACACATTCCAGTTCAGCTTTTGGCTTGGAATGTGTGTGGAGCTGAATGGCTATGACTGACAAATCTGCTAGTAATTAAATACCTTTTCTCCTGTGGATAGCAAAACTAACTGCCACCATTTCAACTTTTTTGTCTCCATCATTAATAAATGTCATATCGGGACCGAGAGCCTGACAGAGATGAACGATAAACGTCATTTATTACGATGCAGTTTATATAACTCAGTGCGAACTAAATGTGGGGCACACATAAATTAATTTATTGCGTTGAAATAAATTAATTTATGTGTGTCTATGTTTGTTTTTATTTATGTATGCGGAAGGCATCTAGAAAAACACCTGAGTACTTGCCAATATTATCATCAAATGTCTCATTTCATCGTGGTAACTAATGTGTACTAGGCAATGGGAATTAAAGTCATACCTACAATAATTTATGACGAACTGGACCAACTATCCTTGACATTGAACACCGTTTGCTGAAGTAGGTACATAAAACAGAAATGCGAAAATTACCGACTTCGAGACGGCATCAAACCGGCAAGATCTGCGGAGGGAATGCTTTTTTTTAATAGAGGAAGTTTTTCCTCCTCTTCCTCCAACAAATGCTCTCCCCTACCCTGGACCACTTGTCCCCACTCCGGACTCGACTCGAAATGGACTATCATTACGGATTGTGCGGGAGGGGGAGGAGGCGGCGAGGGAGGGGGGGGGAGGTAATGAGTGCGGGGAGAGGAAGAGGCGGAGGGTTTGTGAGTTTTCGGCCGGAGGAGGGAGGGGTAAGGTGGGCGGGCACGACTGACCACTCTGCGAGCCAAACCGGTAAATCAGGCCAAACCCCAACACTCCCATCTCCCACTCGCCTCCCCCATCCCCCATCCCACAGCGATATAAACCTACCCCCGACTCCAGCTCCCGCCTCCATACCCCCCCCCCCCCCCCCCCTGCAACATCCTCACCGGCGCGAGCACACGCCCTGTCGGCAAGCGGGAAAAAATTGACGAGCAGAAGCCGCCGCCGGCGCTCGCGTAATGGCGAAACAGCGCCCGGCGCCGCGGCTCCGACCTCCGGCCGCTACGCGCCCACGGGCTCTGATCGACTCTCCCCCTCGGCCAACCCCGTCGCCGCGTCCCCCCCTCCCTATTAACCACACCCTGCATCAAACCCTCACCACTCTGTCCGACGTCTCTCCCCCTTTATCTTCTCCTTTACAGTGGATTCGCACGGAACAACCGTCCCAAACGCCAGATTTCCCGGCTCGTCCCGACCATCGGCGAATATTCGCTTCCACAGAAAGGAGATGGCTCTCTGCCGCCTATCTCTTACATGAATACTCTACAATCGGTACAGTCTACTTCCATCGATTCTCACGAGTCAGTGGTAGTAGTCTTGCGTTTTTGATTCTCTAACGACTAAGGTTATCCCTCTCGACTCTTTTTTAAATAGTGAAGTTCTGACTAGTATATTAATACTATTCCTTTCTTATGCATGATATGTAGTGCATGTTTGGTGAGAAATCACCCCCTGCCACACACCTTTGAGGTGGCTTGTAGGGTGTTATGTAGATGTAGATGTTATATCGCTCCGTCAAGTGTAAGATCTTAATCATAGGACAAACGTAATATCCATGCCTAAGGCGGGATTCGAGCATCCGATCTTTTGGTTGCTTCAGCGCGGGGCCGAACTGGTTACCGCGGCCGGCTTCGCAGAAGTTATTTCGGAGGAGGCGACCGACAGTTTAGGTTATTTAAGTCATTTAGGATCTGAGGGCAATTCGGTAAAGGTGAGACTACTCCAGAGAATGAAAGCAGGGTGAACAGAACCTAGGTGTGGAATCACAGATGCATCTTTCGCGTTATCGCAATCTGTATCGATAATGCTTACCCCTGGAGTAGCGCAGGGTTAACAATAACCATCTATAAAATTCGCCCCACTGATTGTGATAAGCGATTTGAAGTGCTGCGTGAAAAATGAAGAACGGAGATCACATTCTCTCTGACATAAGTTTAATAAAAAATAACGATAACGCTAGCGCACGCCTTATGACGCCTGGGCCTCGATCATATCCATGATCGAGGCCCAGGTGTCATCATTACCCTTGTCTTTTAACAAATAACAGTGGTATTCCGTTTTAGGTACCCCAACAACCTAGTTTCTGCCTCGCTGCTTAGTCTAAGCCTAAATTTTAGACCGGTACAAGATTCATGACTGAAGTGTGAAAACGGGTTGGTAGTTAGGCACGTTCCCCATCTGGCTACCTGCTCCTCGTAATGAAAGGCGCCAAGGGGTCTATTGTTTAACGTCCCGTTTGATGGGCGGATTACTGAAGTTAAAGTGCTCTCAACAGAGCACTCATACGCTGACAGGTATTGCAATGAAAAATATCTGCCGCAACAGTAAATCGACCCCCGAACCTTTGAAAGTCATCGATTCGTTTTTCTCCAAGCTCCTTATAATCGTGTCGCTGAGAGTTGCATCATTATGACGCGGAAGGTTGAAGTAATATTCGCTATGGAAACTTTCCAGAAACCTATCTCTTTTTAAACTTTACTCAAAGGGAAGAAAAAACCCTGCCCACCGTCTTCAAATTTTTGCCTTTGTAGATAAAATTGCTAATTTACGTTTCAAGGCTGGGTTGCAAGAGCTTCGAAGGAAAATACCTGGCTTCAGGAGATATTTGCGTTTTAGATAACGATAGCGTCAATGCACAGGAAACCGTTCAATTATAGCCTTATTCGTGGAGATGTTTGCGAGTATATCCAAGTTTCCAACAATTACGGAATTAACCAACATGAATAAGGGTTCGTAGTATCCCAAACGTAGCAACGCAAAAATTATATTCTGTAATTCTACGACTGATTTAACTCTTGTTAAAATTGCTTGCGAGTATTTGCCTAGCTCTGGGACTCACGATTACAAATGACTGGTTCTTTCTTATTTTCTCGGAGACTGACAAAGACTCTCGCACAGCCTTTAGCATTATAAGTTCTTCCTTCCTTTCCAGGAATAAAAAACTACTTTTTAAATACCCATTAAGCCCCCTTCACTCTCGCCTATACGCCATTTCAAGATATAATTATTTCACAAAGTAGTGTGTTTCATCTCTGATCCTCAATCCTCACTTAATATGATTGCATCAGAGTTGGAATAAAAAAACAAGAGCCAGAGATGGAGGATTACTATCTCCTGTGTTGGATCGTGCTCTGTTTCGTGCACAATCCATGGCATGGATACGAACTGCTCCGTAGGCGATTGGCAACATAGGTCGAGTGATAAAATTTTCCGAAAATATAAAAATAAATAAGAAAGTTTGAGAACAACTTTAGATACCTTTAAGGTAGACTAACATAACGGGGAGGCCGGAGGAGTCCCAAGGAAAATTAAAATTTTCCTCGGGACTTTTTTTCTGTATTTAATCTATACCTTTCACTAAATTCACTTCAAGGTCCATTTCATTAGCACAGGAGTTTTATCAGTCAAATATTGCGACAGTATCGTAACTTAATATAGCATGAAACTTTTCCACATAAATTAACAACCTTAGGGTGATTCCAAAATTAAAATTTAAAAAATTATTTTTATTACTCAGCTTGCAACTTTTCCTTTCCCTAAATGCGTATCGCACCACTACATGCTTTGATTTATGCAGGAAAAATTAATTTATCAAGTTCAGAAGTGGATTTGGCTTTCGGTAATTTTCCTTTGAGCAAATGTCTTCATTGAGCCATATTAAAATCAACCTATACTTGAAGTATTATTTTTCGCATTTCTTTCCAATGTTTCAACTATAATATAGGTGTGCTAATTATCGAAAGGCATGCCTGATAGCCTGGAGAGGCCACTTTGAAAAACAAATACAACTTGTACATACTAGATAATTTTACGATTGTAACAGCTTTCTATACTGGTGGCCAACTCAATGCAAGGGGATTGGCCCATCTGTCCTGATGCGTGAATTTCATACACATCACTACTTGTGCTCTCTTCTCACCGATTATACTGAGTAGCAGTGGAATTCTTTTTTAGGGTAGTTCAACTGTTTACGTTTTATCCCACGATCTAATTTATCTCTATTTTAATGTATATGCTAGATGAAATCAACAACTTTGCCCAAGGAAGATTCGAACCCGAAACCTTGGAGCTTCAAGGCTGAGGTTTGGTGACTTGACGGCAGCGGCTCTCGAACTGATGAAACAGGCATTTAAGTCGATCACTAATTTTGTTTCATATTTTTTCCACATGTGTTTATGTATTTTAAGTGTTAAGTGACGTAAGTAATCACTAGGTATAGTAGCAGTTTTCATTCAAACACGAAAAATTAGCTTCACACTTATGTAGAAAACTAAATAACATGGACCATGTCTCAGTTGCCAAGAATGAATTTGATTCTCTGGCCAAATTCTCGCCAACTATTCAACAGTAAAACTAAATTTTATGGATACTCCAACTCCGAAAAACTCGAAACCTGCGCTCAATTCATTCGTCCACGCAAAGTTGAAATGGCCGGAAAAAGATGAGGACCTTTAGGTGGAGTCACAACGTTAACGGTGACTAACTATACGAGAGGAGCCACTCCCGAGGTCATAACTCTTATTTCTCATAAAAAGCTTTTACTCCAGCACAGCACCGAACAAAGTTTCCATTCCGGCCTTTTTTTTCCTTTCGACGCTCTTTAGGCAGTGTCAATTTATAGCTCCATCATTCAGCTCCGTCTGTCCCTGTCATTGTCTTTCCTGCCCTTAATGTTCCTCGGCCGAGAACAATGGGAAACACGGCGAAGATCAATTTTAAAAGTCTCACTCCGACTTGGAGCTGGCCCTTTCTTAAAGGGGTAAATACACAAAAACGAAGGGAGAAAAACTGAAGGACAGTAGCTCTCGATTCAATTTACTCACGGGCTTAATGGAACGTATTAATAATTTACTGAAACGATTAGAGAATGTTGGTTATCGGACTAGACCGGTAACTTTTGTGGAACTTGTCCTATCATTTAGGGGCCCAGGTTCGAATCCTGCGTCTGATTTGTCAGTGCTTTATCGGTCCATTCATGGATTCGGTAAGGAGAACACATCATATTCAGTATTCCATCCGTCAGATACGACGTTTACGCGTGCAACCCTTGGCGTCTTTTGCTAAATGCAGTAGCCTAATACCAACGTTGGGCTTTTCTCAACTCCCATAATTCCTACTTCTGCCCAGTTACCACCTAATAGATCATAGTTGTCGGTCACATCCTCTTGTTACAGTAATGACTAAAGTTTGATATAAATTTGGAACTACCGCTAATTATGAATATTTTCGGATGTTAAGCCACAGTCAGGTGATGGAGTTGGTCAGTCTACTGTACCCGACGATAGTTGAAGAGCCAATATAGTCAAAGACATTGGTGAAGTAAATGTAAATGGTGGAAGACAGAGCGTTAAAGTTCCGTTCCCAATCATCCTCATACGGATTAAAAGATTAAAAATGTTGATGAAACTACGAAAGTATTTCAGGTACCAATCAGAAAAGCTAGTAATGAGGAATTTAGCCATGATTTTATCTTAAGATGCGTCCCGGCCAGCTCAAGGACCAGTGGCAGTACACCCATCTCACTCGAGAGCACTTCTGATTTCTCCTCACCCAATTTCCCTCATCCCGAGTTGACTCTTTTCCCTTTTAGACCCACCACGTCTCGTCGTTACCCAGACTCCCCGCCGCCCCTACCCCGTTTCAAGTGTCCGACCCGCTGCAAAATGCCGTAATCTGCGGCGCGCGGGGGAGAAGAGCGGCAGTGGGATGAGCGGAGGAGGAGGAGGAGATTTCCTTCGAGTGGTGAAAAGGCCCGGGAGGAAGGGGAGCTGAGAGGAGGGTGGAGATGTCCAGAAAAGCGCGCGCATGCGTTTATTTCGGGCAAACAACTTCTGCTACTATCGGGATGAAATCATGAGGATACCATTCTAATTGTAAGCCATATTCTCGCTACTCAAGCCTGGTTATAAGGTTCCAACGTTGAGCCAGACCACTTGATTTCATTTACACATTTTTTCATTTTTCTGCAATTTTTCCGGTGATACTCGATCAGTTCGATACACATAAGATGTACACACTTAAAACTTGGTAAATCATTAAATACATCAAACCTCAGAATATGGATAATATATTTATTTTATTCATAAATTTATATGAATTTATTCACCTGATAGCCACTATTTCGGCTTAATGCACTATTGAATTTTGCCAATTATTACAGGTTATATAATTGGTTTTCTTTTTCGGTACTATATAGTCTTATCGAAAAGTATATTATTCTTTATGAACCTAAAATATTGGATATAAACAGAAGAAGAGGAATGCCATAAAGAATCTAAATTTTAATCATGCAATACAGTTCTCTGTTACAAATAACGATACATTTCATGAAACCTATCGCTTTTTGGTAAAATTTACGTTGATGGCCAAAGGCTTTGCTATTGCCGACTCTTATAAGAAAGTATGGGAAAAAGTTGTGAGCATATATATGATATACAATAAAATGACTGATGGGGAAAAGTGTTGACATGCTTCAAACGTAAACCACATTTAAACATTGGTAAATTAATTGAAAAGGGAGCGAATACATATATACTAGCCTCCATAGAATTTGCGAGTGAACCTAAATCTAATACCGCATCTCTATGTTGGTGGTTGGGCCTTGAAGAATAGCCTCTATCACAAATCATGAAAACGTAAATGAAATCTATCGCCCTTTGGGAAAATTTACCTTGATGAAAAAAGGAACAGCTTTTTTGAATCACATAAAAATGCATTGGAAGAAAAGCTAAAAGAGTTACCTGGAATGTAATTGGAATTGGAAAGGAAGAATTATGTGAGAGAGATAGGAAGACAATTATTGATATGTTATTCAAGGTTAAACAAGGAAGAAAACTGTTAATGGAAATTGGGTATGGGAGAGTAAGTGGATGCACCAAGTAATGGTAAGGATTAGATGATGTTGTGATGAAGAAGGATATGGTACGATCGAATACGGTAAAGAGGGTGTATAGGTGAGAAAGAGAGGGAAAAAAGGAAATAATAAACTTTTTGGCTAGAATGAATGACGCACCTTGGTATGCATACTGAAATAAAAAATTAAAGGGATCCGAGAAAAAAAGGCTCAATTGTGGCAAAAAAAAGAGCAATTAAAGTAATCTTTAAATCTAATTACGTGAGGATATAATATTCCAATGAGGCGAGTGCGTTTAAAGGTGGAAAATGAAAATCTACTCGAGCTGAAAGAATAATCTAAATGATAATATATCATTTATTGAACATTATTAACTTTTGAAAAATTGCTAAATAAATTATGAAGGCACCGAAAGAACATTTGATATCTCCTTGCTCATTTACAAAATCCCGATATAGCAATAAGGCTTAAAATTAATCAGCAAACTGGATAGTAATATAATGCGATTAAACAGAATATATATTAATGATAGATGAGTAGTTAATTATAAATTTAAAACCCATAGCGATTTAATTATGTAAAGTATAGTTTGGACTGCGTATATTTTCATCATGAAATTTCAATAAATTTTTAATAGTGAAATTGGACGAATTAGTGAAATAGTGAGATCGGTTTAAAAGTCTCTCTCGCCATTTGCGATGCTATGGTCAGAGTAATGTTATGATCATGAATGATCTAGGTAATATACTTGAGGTGAAAAATATTGATCAGTCTTTGCAATGCCTTTAAAGCCCGCCCCAGTGTTTTGGGATGGAAATATCTCCTTTAAGTCGAGAACTGGAAAAACTGGACCACCAATATTCTGATTATATATATAAGTTTTCAAATTTATATATATACCTTAATTTGTCGCATGTCAACGATCAAAAGGTTCTCAATTATTTCAAGTGCTACTATAAGCAAAAGCGCATTTGCGGTAGCGTTAGTTTATTGGTACGTGGCCAGGGTGACTAAACTGATATTTAAGGCAGAGAATCCATAAGAAGTAATCCCTGGATTATCTCTTAAAAAGATAAAGGACGGTGGAAATATGAAAGCATGGAAATTAAGAGTGGGTGAAAGCATAGATAAGAACTTCAAGTGCGAAATCAATTTCTGAACTACGTAACTCGTTAATGATAAAACATTGATATATAGAAAGAGAAAAATGGCAGGTATGATTTTCTTGAAATAGGACGGCAAAGAAACTATAGTTCAAGTATTTTGGAGGATAATGGGCTTAGAAGACAGTCGTCGAGGGATAAGAGGACTAAGCATCAGCGAAAGAAGATCACATGTGACAATATTGGAAGCAAATGAGCTTGAATAATATTGCTACGAATTGATTAGCCAAAAATGATTACAAAAAAGGTCTTAAGAATATTGAAAGTAGTTTTTACTCTTTTCTATCACGAGAGGGTAACGACTGGGTGCGATTTTCACTTAGGAATATATTAACTCTTCTGGCCATCATTTTGAAAAGATCGGTACACACCATGAACCAAATAAGCACTTACTTTTTCGTTTCATTGCCATGGAAGCAATATCCAAACCAGTTTCCCACCATTTAGATTGATTACATGGATGATTAAATACAGGGAGGTTTCACAGCGATGAAATAGTTTGCATGTGTGAAATTCGCAAAAAAAATCTCCAAAGGGTTCGCGAAAAGACGTGCATGAGGAAATAAGCAAAAATGACGAGGGAAAAGAGCATATAAATGGCCACTGAACAGATTGGAGAAGCTCTTAAAGAATTGAAGAATAAAAAGAGAAATATTTTTCTGAATAACGCATCCATACTCCAATCAGAGCTGAAGAGAGGTACGTGGTGCGAAATCATTAAGATGTTTTAAGTTGAGGCAAGTATAATGCACGGTTACGTTTAGAGAGCGGAGATTCGCAACAGGCATTCCTAGCTTCATGCAAAATTTATTACCATTCTGTGTGTAGGTACGGACACCTTGAAAGCGCCTGGTGCATAATGCACGTACGCATCAAGGAACGTTTCCAAAGGTAGCTTAAAATCATGGGTGCCTCCAAACAGGAAATATTCGAGGCATTACTCACCAATATCCTATCGCACCATCTCAGCCGCCGTTGCAACAATGTTTCCCCACCCCCTCCCATTATCCCCGCCATCCAAAACGATCGACTTGCCCTCACGGAACAACATCCGCGGCGGCCCGCATCTCGAAAACATCCACTCGTGACGCACTTCCCATTCACCCCCGCCACCAACACGGCATTTACCACACGGCGAGCCGCGAAATATTTTTTTCGACTAATCTTTCTCTCTCTCTCACTCTGGCTCTCATCACACCGTTCGGTTGTTAACGCTTCCCGACCTCTTGGGTGATTCCTTTCGGCGGTGCGATTGTCCCCTTTGTGTGTACGCCGTAGGAGCCAGCCCACGTCCCGTCTTGAAAATCGGCGACCGAATAAGGAAGCCGCTCCCTCCTCGGAGTTCACGGGTTGCGAGAGAAATGGCGAGGGATGGGATTCGAGGATGGGTGGGCGGTAGAGAGGCTGGGAATCAACCAATAGGGGTGGCAGGGGGATGGAGGGAAGTGAATCACCTCTCCTCCCCCGGACACCATCTCTTTAGAGCGCCAGGGGGCAGAAACCTTGGTGGGGGGTTGGAAAGCCTCGTCCCCGCTAGATGTGCGCAGGCAATCCATTTGGGGAGGTAAGAATGGAAACGCTTTTGGTGGCGGAGTCTGCCGCCTTTCCCTGGGGCGCCCAAGACTCCCTCTCCCCACGAAAGAAAGAGACATCCCTTCTATTCCAAGCTCGTTCCGTTATCACCACTCTTGCGCGCCAACTACCCCCCTCCATTTTTCCTTTCCAACAAACTCATCTCCTGCGAGGACCCGAAAAAAAAACCACTCGCGCACACCGAAACCTACACACACATGCTCCAACCTATTTAACGTATCCAATCTATCGTGGCAATGCTTCAAAAATGGGATGGGAGGCGTTTTTTTATGGGCCGGAATACTGAGAATTACGGTAGAGGGTAGTAGAATGATGGTTAATCGCAGAGTCCTCTGGGTTGCCAAATAACACCTATAAAGTGTAGGAGTAGTGTTGAGAATGCCATGTATAGGACTCTTAAGTTAAGCGTGTATGGGAGAAGAAGGGAATGAAAATCGAAGTGTAAGTGCACTGCCCATATCCCAAATGCAAATATTTTAAGATTTTTTTAAATAAAAATATCTTTCAATGCCGGTAGAATACTTATGATGATCGGGGAAATGATAAAATAATTGACCTCAGACAATCAGTTTGCGATAAGAAATGGCAAATAAGTCATTCATTACCTCACTATAACTAACAACTATAACCTCACGTAATTGATTAATAGAGTCCTGTAGGTTCTAAAGATATTGGAGGCAAAGAAAAGGTATATTTGCCTGCAAGCTTCCTGCACGTACACTCTGTGAATCACCTTTTAACTACTGGGAAAGAAGGGAGTTGGGGGTCGAATATTAGCATTTCCATGCATATGGTCACGTCCAAAACGTTATAAGTTTGTGAGTGAAATATCATAAGAACCGATTGTGAGATTACCGAAGGGTAGTTAAACCAAAACTTTTGCTGCATTTTGAATATTTTTAAATCTATGAATAAAGGTTTTTTGATCCTCTACAACCACCTCTTTGCATTAAAACTTATTCCATGATTGCTAATTTTTGTTAGTGATTACTTAGTATTGGAATAAACTCTCGAAATGAATAAAGATTCATAAATATAAATTCATTTCACATTAAAAAAGAAAATTACCTTAAAACTGCGGAACAGTATTTATTTCAATCTGCTGTTCTTCCAACCTGTAAATCCTCACGGATGACCGACACGTTATGCGTATTTACTCTAGGAGACAACAAATATGTGATCGCAAATATACGGACGCTTGAGAGTAAACATATCCTTGAACAACAGTAAAGGAAAGGTGCTGTAATCTTTGTTCTATATTTTTATTGAGACCTTTCCAGTCTAGACTTGCATAATATTTATCAGCGCTCTCTGGTATTCCTACGTGCCAAAGCTTGGCAGTAAAAAACGTACATTTATTGATAGAATAAATATCTCCCGAGAAAATCTGCACAGTGAATCTATTTCTGATTGCGTCTGTATGCAATTTCCACAGTTAAACACTGTTTACGTGATGAGAGATTTCATCAGTTCAACACCGGTATAAAAAAATATTATCCCGAAACTAAATATCCAAATATATTTCTTTGTGTGAGGCATGCAATAACTGCAGCAGAAAATGATCAATATTAGTTTTGAATAGAGTTGAAAGTTGCTGCAAGAGTTTTCAAACTACGACACTTGTGATAGTAAAACTTTTTACCACGAGGGAAGGATCTCAGAATGTATTGGAATTATCAGCAACATCACAAGCATAGCAAGGACATTCCCTGAAAAAAATGATTTGTCCCAATCAACGGAAATTTGAGGGATGGACGCGATATACTACTCACTCACCATCCGTAAGCCTTATTTCCGAATTCGCCAATGGAAGTTTTTCCCCTCTATTGCATTAGAGAAATTTTCCGTCGATTCCCGGTTCTAACAAAGTCAAATCGAAGGACGAAAGTTATCGATTGACGTAAGTATCGATACTTGAGTATCGCCGTTTCGTGGGGGCAACCACACCCTTGGTGACGCTCAAATTGGCGTCGGCTTATCTCCACCACTCCATCCCTCAATTCCCTCCCATCTCCGCGTCACTCTCCCAAATCTCCCGAAAACGCTTTCCAAACTTCAATCCTTCACCAACAATAAGTTCAATTTTCCGCTATACAAAAAGAGCCACATATATGTTTATACCTATGTGTCCGTCCCTTATCGCTATTTTTTACGCTTGGCCGAGGACTTTTGGGGGGGGGGGGGAGTGGGAAAATTCAATTTAGAGCCACGAGACAGAAGAAAGATGGGTGGGAGAAGAAGAAAGGTTTATTTATTTTTTTTTTAAACCCTTACCACCGTTTCATCTTCTCACACGAGCGATCGCGTGCGTTTATATTCTCGGGAGGGAGTTGAATGCGTGAGTGGTCCGAGTTGATCGACTCGGTCGACTGTGTGGTTAAAGCACGCGACGACACCGCCCCACCGATGGAGTTGATCACGCGTGCGTTCCCCGCGCGTACAAAACAAACACGCGCCCCACGTTCCCTTTCTTCCACCTGCCGCTCTCCACACTTTAAATCGACGAAGATGGGCGATTTCTCGGAGATTCTGCTGATGGGTCGGACGCTCGGATTCCGGGCCGCCTTCGAGTGATTCGATAGCCACGCGGACTCGCCTCACAATAGACCAGTCGTCGTACAAGTGTGAGAGGGCGCATTTTTGCCAGACGGCGTCTCATTGTGCCCGGTGATGGTCCACGATTCTCGCACCGGATTCGGGAACGGTTATATCATCGGGGTGGGATGGGAAACTGAGAACGCGTTGGGCAAGGGATGGAATTGGATCCTTTCAGTGGAGAGGGATTGCGTGGGCCGTGTGGACGGTCAGCGAGGTTACTAAAAAAAAAAGAAAGGCTGACCCCGAGAGAATGAGACTATTGAAACGCTCGTCTAGGTGCAGGCAGCTCGGGTCAAAGTGGGATAATGTTCTTCCTCGATAGGGACGCAATTAAATCGTGCGATTACATGGGAGCCAATACGGTCCATCGCAACTAAATGCTTTCGTAACTAAAAAGAAATAAAAGAAGGGGGCTAAGCGAATTTAAATGGATGCGCAACAACGAATTTTATTTGTTTTCTGTGGGTTAGGTTGGGTCGTGATGAAGCCAACTATGCTTCGGGGAAAAAATGGTAGACATTGGGGAATAATAATAATAATAATAAAAGGTCTTTATTGGGGCGAGATTGAGACAAAACTGTCCCTTCTGCCATCTAACCCCTCGTCAAAAGAAGATAGGAGGGAAGAAGAAGGGAAGAGATAATAAGAATATAATTCTTATATTTAACTGTACCAAATTCAACTTTGTGGAACTTCTTCATCATAGAAATAAACCGTAACTTAGACCCCTTAGTATTAATGCTAATATACGACCTGGGTTTCGTCGAGAATGGGCGTCATCAGTGGATCTGATGATGCCGTTCATCTGATGATGTTGATCCTCGACGAAACCCGGGTAGTGCATTGAATTTTATGTGCAAGAATCTAGGTTACGTTTTATTTCTATTATGAAATTCTTAGTCAAGGGAGAAAGTGACAGCCTTTCGCACAGCTAGAGATATACTTCACAGAGGCTTCAGGACGGGGAATAAAAACAAAACGCGTCAAGAGCTAGGCTATAAGCTACAATTGCGTATCTTTTTCTTCCTCAGTAATGGCATTTAACAATAGTTTGAAGTAGACTCGAGACTAATAGAAATATCCATTGAAAGAATAATCTGCTGAAAGCTTCATATGGAACTGTCGTCATAAAATGTTTCATATACATCTTTTAAAGTTAGTAAATACTCTATTAGGATGATATCTGAGTCAGGAACGGAATAATTTTGTACGTGGTATTCCTGATGAATGATGAAGATGTAATTAATGGATGATACACCGAGCGGCTAACATAAAAGTTCCGAGTGGGAAAACAAAGAAATATGGAAATCAAAAAATGAAGGCGGAATCTAAGTATATATTGAGTCATGGATGTATGATGACGACAGCCTTTGAGGCAATAGTGAATGATGATAATGGTAAAGAAAGGCCTAGTATAACGTTTATGGAGCGTATAGAGAAGGAAGTAAAAAAGAAGACCTGTGTTAGTATGGAGAGGTAGGCCGATGGAAGAATCGAGCATTCAGCTGCGCGAGAACAGATCTCAGAATTCTGACAGGCGATGATGATGCTGACGATGATGATGTGGGCGTAATAAAATCAAGTTTTTTCAAGAGTGTCAGCGTTCCCAGAGAGCATTAGAATCCGTGATCTATCGACTAGGCACCCTCTCCAATCATGAGAGGACAAAGATAATCAATACCAACTAACCACGAAACCACTGATATTAATAGTTTTATACTCCGAGCTCATCAAGCGTGTTTTGATTAAAAGACAGTGATATGACAAAAACACTCAAAAGAATGTATGAGGTAAACGAGAGCGCGGAGTCAATAATGCTAGTGAACTAATATATAGACAATTTCGAAAAATATAATTCTCGTTTCCATGTCCGCATTTCTTTAAACGTTAATATCATAAACCGGGTTGTAATTTTCAAGACATTAAAACTCGATACAACAGCTATGCTTATCCTTCCATGGGTAGATACATAGGAGAAATTTTTTTATCATACGCAGCTTGCAATCAAGTGAAATCTTCTACTGCTGGTATCAAAAAAGTTACGGTGAAGGAAATAATAATGCAGAAAAGAGAATAAAAAATTCCTTTCCATACTTAGTTTGTTTTTCGAAAAAAGTTTAGTACAGAAAAAAGGCAATGAAGGATGCTTTTGTAACTTTTTTAGCAGTCCCTATAAATCCTCAAAGCAAAAAATAATAAGAAATCCTCTCATCCCTTGAAGCATATTTGAGCCTGCCATCAGGAACTTGTAGAATATAGATAGCGATCGCCCTTTTAACTCGATAAACTTTTTGATGGTGGGCTTCACTTTTTCAAACTCCAGAGAAAAGCGGATAAAAAAATACATTATGGATGTTAATATTAAAGCTTCTCTGGGCCTAAAACATCTAAACTAGTTCTTAAACTTCCTTGAAAAACCAATAGCCCCATAATATAATGACATCGGCAGTCGTTAAAAAGTCAAGGAGGGACACATTTTACCAAATGAAAGCAAGGACTATGAATAGATACACCAAGATTGCTGCAGTTAAAATATGAGCTGGTATGATTTTTCAGCAAAGTGTTTGTAACTTCTACTGGTTGGATTCAATTTTACTAATTTGATTTCCTTAGAAACCTATGTGTTAATCGACGAATAAAACTGTTAAAGCGATATCCGTGAAATTTTCAAGTGTGCAGTGTTAAAAAAAATAAACATGATTCTTTTATATTCTCGACCAAACGGCAGAGAAGAAAGGAAAAGTCATGTTGAATGTCAAAAAAATTAGGGAAAATCAATGTCATGATTTCTATCAAACGCTCATATTTTCAGTCATCCATTAACTGGGTAAAAAAGATCATTCAGAAAAATAATAGCCTTTCAAGCTTATAGTTATCACACTACTTTGAACTGTGTGGCAAGATATAATTCGTATGATAAACTAATTCTATAATAAACTTCATTTTACTGAAAGCAATTATTATTATTATTATTATAAGTATTCTACCGGTGAAGGTAGGTTTAAATGGACATTTAATTCTTCCAACCCCCTAAATTTCACACGATGTCCCTCTTCAGCCCCTCATACCTTCTGCCACCTATCATTCCATCCAAGCTACCCGTTCTTCTTCTCCCTCTTCCCCGCTTACCCAACACTCTTCCCTCAATCACTTCCTTCAAAACACCATCCCCTTTTATTACCTTTTCCACCCACACCTTCTGCCTTCTCCTAATTTCATCTATCAAATTTCTTTCCTCTCCTACCAATTCTAGCACTTCATCGTTCGTCTTCCTTTCGACCCACTTTATTTTCTCCATTCTTCTCCACACCCACATTTCAAAAGCCCCAAGTCTATTTTCATCTTCTTTTCGCAAAGCCCACGTTTCCGCCCCATATAGTGCAACGCTCCATATTAAACTTTTCACTAGTCTTTTCTTCACTTCCCTACTCAAGGCCCCTGTCATTAGCTCACGCCTACGAGTAAAGGCTTCTTTTGCCAATGCAATTCTCCTTCTCACTTCAATGCTGCTATACCCTTTTTCTTCCAACACACTACCTAGATAGGTAAATTGCTCTACCTGCTCTAGCTTCTGACCTCCCACTTTTATCGTTATGCTGGCTCTTTTTGTTCTTGAAAACCGCATTACTTTCGTTTTCTTCTGGTTTATCTTCATCCCGTATCTTTCGCACTGTCCCTGCAACGCATCCAGCATTTTTTGCAAGCCACGGGCAGACTGGCATACTAGCGCTTGGTCATCCGCAAACCTCACTGATTTTATCAATTTCCCCCCGACCTTCACTCCAGCCTCCAGTTCATCCCAAGCCCTTCTCACCATTTCCTCCGAGTATATGTTGAAAAGTACCGGTGATAAAGGACAGCCCTGCCTAACTCCCCGCCCTATTGTTGCCCAATCCGATTCTCCATCTGCTACTCTCACTTGCGCCTTCTGCGCCATATATAAATTCCGAATCAGTCTCCTGTCTCTCCAGTCTACTCCTATCTTCCGCAGTATTTCCATTAACTTGTCCCACCTCACTCTGTCGAACGCCTTTTCGAAATCAACAAAGCACGCGAATACGTCCTGATTGTATTCTAGGTTCCTTTCCACTAGTATTCTCATCACTGCAATCGCATCCCGAGTGGCCCTCCCCTTCCGAAATCCAAACTGATCCTCGCCTAGGAATTCATTTGCTCTCTTTTCCATTCTCCTATTGATGATTCTAAGCACTACCTTTGCCGCATGAGAAATCAAACTTATCGTTCTATAGTCTTCACATTCCTTTGTCACCCTCTTTTTCGGTATAGGTATCAGCACGGTTTTTACAAAATCCTCCGGCCAAGCCCCCTCCTCGTATATTTTACGAACAAGTTCATAAAATCTGTCCCTTCCTCCTTTTCCTAGGTTCTTCAGAAGCTCAGCTGGGATGCTATCAACCCCCACCGCTTTTCCTGCCTTCATTTCTCGCAGTGCCTTCTCTATCTCACTATCCAGTATTCCGGGGCCCACGTCATCCTGATCTACGTCCTTTTCCTCTTCTATGTCCAAGTTGCTAGGCCTATTTTCGCTATCATACAGTTCCTCAACATATTCCCTCCAACGACGTTGGATCTCCTCTGGCTCCATTGCTAAATTTCCCTTTCTGTCTTTGATGCACGGGACCGTTTTCCATTTCTTATTTCCCGATAACATTCTAACCTTTGAGTACAGACTGCCTATTTCTCCTTCTCTCTGGAGTCTCTCCAGCTCCTCGCATTGCCGACTCCACCACTTTTCTCTTGCTCTCTTTGTATCTCTCCTAAGCCTGTTGTTAATCTCCTTATAACGCCTTTTGCCTAGCTCTGTATTTACATTTTTCCATTTCCTTCTTTCGTCTATCCTTTCCATCATTTCCGCTGTTACCCATGGTTTCTTGATCCTCCTAGTGTCTACTGTTCCTATTGTTTTCTCCGCTGCTTCTTTTATGCCCGTCTTTATCATTTCCCATCTTTCATCTATTGTTCCTCTTCCCTCCTCTTCCCTCATGCATCTATCCACAATCTCCTGGTATTCCCTCCTCTTCCCTCCAATCAGTGCTCCTACATCCCACCTTTTTATTTTCCTTCCTACTTTCAACCTCTTTAGTCTCATCTCACATTTCATCACCACCAAGTTATGGTCGGAGTCGGCATCTGCACCTGGGAAACTATGCGAGTTCTTTACACTATTTCTGAATCTTTGCCTAATCATGATGTAGTCTAATTGGTACCTTCCAGTATCCCCCGGCATTTTCCACGTGTACCTACGCCTAGGGTGGTGTTTATACCACGTATTTGTAATCACTAAATTATTCCTCCTACAGAACTCCACTGCTTTCTCGCCCCGGTCATTCCTTACACCCAGACCATACTCCCCTACTTCACTTCCGTCCCTCCCTTCCCCTACTACAGCGTTCCAATCTCCCATAACTATTAGGTTCTTCCTGCCCTTTACTTTCCCCATTACTTCTTCCAACTGGTCATATACTTCGTCAACTTCCTCTTCTCTATGCCCCCCTGTCGGCATGTAAACCTGTACTACGACTACATTTTCCGGCTTAGCTTTGATTTCGATGGCTAGTATTCTATCGCTTACCTGTTCCACATTCAACACCCTTTTTCCTAATGTTGCATTCAATACGACTGCTACTCCCCGCTGGCTCTCTTCCCCTCCACTGTATATAACCCTGTACTTTTCACTCCAGAAGTCCCCCTGGTCTCTCCATCTTACTTCGCTTAGTCCCAACAAATCGATCTTTCCCCTCTCCATTTCACGCTTAATGTTCTCTAGTTTTCCTGCCCTTAACATAGTCCTAACGTTCCATGTCCCGATCCTTAGCATTGCTGCTCTCTTCTCTGGTTTATTCTTCGCCGCCGCTGCTGTTGCCGCTGCTGCTGTCATTCTTTTCGTGCAAGGATTTCGTGAGATGACGACCGCAGAGTCCTTGCTTACCCTGCTGCCGGGCACGACACCCGTTCCACTAATTTGGTTCCGGGCCCCGTAGTTGCCAGGATTCAATTCTCTATTGTTCAAGTCCATTGTGATCTTGGGAGAGTTTAATTGAGGTGGTTTCCCGTTGCCTGCCTCAATAGTGTTTTTAACGTGACACCATCACTTGTTAGGCCGCCCCACTGGGGTCAGACGCCTTCTCACAGCCGCCTCACTGAGGAACAGACGCTGCGAGTACGGTACGTGGACTACCTTTCGTCAGGCTCCTACCCTTCGACCTGTCTGGCATGGGTGACCCTACCAGGAGCAATATTAGTTACTCCCGCCAGTGTAGCTCTAGGGGTCACGGGAACACGCAAGCCCCAATCCCACCACGACAAGGCGTAGTCCATGGGGAAGGGACTGAAAGCAATACCTGAAGAAAATTTTCAGTCCATAACTGTGTAAAATTACAAGCACAAAAATATATTCCTTTCTGCAAGATAATATATGCAACAGCCACAGTAAACGGACATTGATTGCGCTAATAATTCTACCGGAAAAGGACAAAGAACGATTTGAACTTTAAATGAATAATTTTTAAGACACTCCTGATGGGAATCAAAAATATTTCAAATGATTAAAACCTTAGTAAAAACTCTATTCATTAGCAGAAACTAATCTTTCATTTGCACCAGATCCACTCCAGAATAACTCCTACATTTCTCTCGCTACTATTAGCCCATGTACGTATTTCCGTGGAACACGTGTTTCCCGAAGGTAACAGACTAAGAGTAGATGTTGAAAGCATGGATTTTCGCATTGGGGAAATTTTAACCGTTTGTTTACCGTATTTGGAATGAGAGACGGGGAATGGGTGGAGGAGGCACTTTTTAAGTTTTGGCCGCGACACGCCTCAGATATCACGTACGAGGAGGAGAGGGCGCTCGTTCTAAGACTGGGTGAAAATCGCACTGCTATACGACCGAACAAAGACAACCCCTCCACTACGATTAGCACGGGAGCACTGGTTACACCCTGCTAGTGGAGAGGAGGGACAATTTCTACAAAATAGAGTAGTGAACGGCTATGGGGAATAACGAAGGCCAGGTTTGGAATGAAGTCTCCATACGAGGCTCACCCAGTGTCAACCACCAAGCTCGATCGTATTAGCACTCTTTTTCGAAAGTTCAGACTTCCGTCCAAAATGGCCGTTTATAGTTTGAATAAAATACATTAGACTTCTGACAAAATGTTTTCCAGCCGCAGCCGCCAGCTTAATAAGAAACTGGTCTAAGATTGCGAGGTTTTGGTGAAGGATTTTAAATCCCCCCTTAGGTATATAAGTTTTGTTCGTCATTTTTTCATAATTAGGTTAGGGAGTGGGGCAAGACCCAAACAGCCGAAGAACCTGAAAAACAAGTCCTTCTACTCATACGAGAGGTTTTGCGTGATGATAGTTACTTTAAAAGATGAAATAGCCAGATGAGAATTAGCAAAAAAGTAGCATACCTAAGAAGTGCTGAAGAATAAAGTTATATTTGCAGCGAATATATCTTTCGTCCACGGAAGCACCAGCAGTTTCTGAATTTTGAGGGACATGCACTGTTAATCTTGCACTGTTGCAGAACATGCACTGTTATCAAGAATAC
Source organism: Platycnemis pennipes (assembly GCA_933228895.1). Taxonomy (NCBI): domain Eukaryota; kingdom Metazoa; phylum Arthropoda; class Insecta; order Odonata; family Platycnemididae; genus Platycnemis; species Platycnemis pennipes. The sequence continues at coordinate 111,970,709 of OW121848.1, read as the reverse complement.
TAAGCCTAACATAAATTACAATGACAGGTTTTCACGTAAAGGGTATTTGAGGTCAGCGTCTCCATCATCATCACTTAAACGTTTGGTTTGCCACAGGTTTCCACTCAACTCATCTTTCTATTGGCTAACCCCTTCAAGCTCACATGTTTATTCCTTTAAATTTAAATAACATTCAAAAATGATAAAAGATGGATACAAAATATGCCACCATGCTGAAAACCATTCACCTACCAACATGAAAGACGAATATTCATAGTACCGAATAAAATAAAACCTTTACTAAATTCCATACAACTTTTAATAAACCGACCTAGGCTTCGACAATTGTCATTCTCAAGGTCCTTGTGAATTGTGAACAGTTGATGACAATTGAGAATGACAACAATTGTTAAAACCTAAGTCGGTTTATTAAAAGTTTTGTGGAATTGACTAAAGTTTTTTTATTCGTTGCTATAAACATTACTAAATTCCACAGTGATTCAGTCCTAGCTGATATAAAAGACGGATTTTACGATTTACTCAATACTCCATCAGGGTATCAAGCAAAGTCAAAAACAAAAATTTCTGCGTATTCGCAAAGTTGATTGCTAGTTTTTTAGTGCTAAACTTTTCAACTCATATAACAACACAAACGTCTCATAGATACTCCTTATCATGGTCTTCTCATGATGATCATTTAACATGGCGGAAAGGTATGTTTTGTCTGTAAATAACACACAATGAACAGTGAATTAGGAAAAAAATAACTTTTATAATTTGCCAGGGGTGTTGATATGCTATCGTTAAATACGAGGCTGAAAAAAATGCATACCTATAGACATAAAATCTATGATAATGGGGCTTAAAATTAAGCCACATTATATCAAAATAATAAACTACTAAATAACTGCATTGACCAGCATGAAATCGTATGCTTTAATATTCAAGACTGGCTAGCAAAATGCTCCCCTTTTTTCCAGCTTTGAAGGCTGGCAGACCCCCCGTAAATTTTTGCAGCTATAGCTATCAGCTTTCCTGGCTAATTGAGAATCAATTTTGAATTTCTACAATAAGTAATATGTTTAAAAAAAGAATAATTCAAAACTTGGTTGAATTTAGTTTCGTAAATATTTTGCTGGAAAGAAGTGAATTCAATTTGTTTCATTAGTAATCCCATTAACTGAATGAGATGAAACCATATTGCTTGCTGGACACGTATTTCAGATGAGTCATCGCGAGAGCAAGACTAAATATTCCATTTTGAATTCTCTCCAAGCACGCTCCGATGAATCATTAATGTAATTCAACGACGTGCACTCGTCAGATCACATAAATATTACGTTACACATTTACCAGAGAACTGAAAGCAACACCTAAGCATTTGTCTTGCTTGAGTTAGGACATCTAATCCCACTATAATAAAGTTGCCCGCCATGCTCATTTTTACTACCTGTTAATGTGGTAATAACAGTTGGGATAGCCATAACGCAAGCACTAAGTGGGCATAAAATATTTGGGTAGAAGATCATGCCTCCTATGTCCTCCAGGCCGCGACGATACACGGTGAAATGCTGTAAAACTTGGACCTAAGACTGTGTGACACGGTGATTAAAAAATTGCGTAGGCTATTGCGAGAAACATTGCTCAATGTAAAGCGGCGACCTACGAGGTAAAAAATGCCCAATGTGAGAACGTTTGGCATCCAAAGTCTATCAGTCTACAGTCTGATACCTTTATTTAATCAATTTTTACGTTTAATTGCCGCTAGAAGAGGCAGGAAGTGGGAACGATCTGCTGCCAGGTTCATAACGGTTAATACGTTGTTGAAAACTGAGACTGTTGTTTTTGTTTGTACTTAAATCTTTCAGTGATGCATTAGGTGCAGTAATAATGAACTGGGCTAATTATCCTCTGGGAGCTTTAAGTTTTCTCATAAGGTAGATTCTCGTAAGGAAGAGGATCGTTAATTTAGCCTACAGCACCTCGTTCTTCATTCAACATGCGGGCAAAGTACACGTGAGAGATTGGGCGTGATGCCTCAAGTACTGGCCTCTCACTGGGAGGGCTTAGGTTCAATTCCGGCAATAGGTTATATTATACGTTGGCCAATGGGCCCCTACTTAGGTGTTTTGTAGAGAACATTCGAGTGCACTACTCCAACCGTCGGATGGAACGTCAAGCGGTGTCCCCTCGGCGCCGTTCCTTAGGAGCAGAATAGTGACGACGATGGCTCCACGCTTTCTCCTAAATCTTCCTTTTCCATACTCGTCCTTTTCTCCCGATCTGAAGCGCCTATTTGTGCGGGTGCACACTCGAAAACCATTCATATAAAGTAAAAAATATCCCACTATTTTGCTTAGAAACACATTTTATAGAGGTGGTAATAGTTGCTTCGTTTACGTGAATTCGATTGATTCTTGATCAATCTTGAAAGTAATCTGAACATTGACAGTTCTACCTCTACTTAATGGTATATTGCCTGTGAAACATTTCGCAGATGATTGCTTAATGTAAGCTGTCCTGCAATTGTTTTGCAATTTACTACGTCATGGACATTCACGGACGATTGCTAAAACTTAGGCTACACCTATTTGCTCCAATGTAATACGGCCGAGTAATACGGCCTTTAAACAGGCCGTTTTCCATCGTCAATTTTAAAATACTGAAAACACAGGTGGAGGTCCTTCCTAGGTCGTAAATGACGATCGTACCGCCTTCATTTGAAAAAAAAAAGCTCTCCGTACAATTTGGAACCCACTCACCATGAGAAAAAAGCTATTGGGAACGCTAAAAATATCAGGAACCCGTGCCAATAGAAATTCCATCTCTGGACGTCAGTAGATCGATTTATTGACGAGTAATCACGCACGAGATGGGCTTGCACGTTTTACCTCAAAGCCTTTATCGAACACCGGAAATCATTTCAGACTACTATGGAAAAAAAAACGTTTGCGCAAATGCAGGCAGGGAGTTTTATAACCTCAAAGAGTAAGAAAAACATGCAGTTTGATCGGTTTTTCCTGGGAGTGTGCCCAAATTTTCGACTCTAAGGTACCGCCTTCGTAAATTGTTCCCCATTCACAAATTACTGGTCCATTTGTTCCGTCTCCGAATGTTCCGTAAATGATTCAGCCGGCTCTTTTTCACAAATGCTTTTGCTTAAATCATTACTTGTTCCCTTGAGCACATTAAGGAGTTTACGTTCGCGAAAACCGAGCACTTCTACTGGAAAATTCTATTTACGAAATAATGGAATCTAATATTCATGAACGTAAAATATTTTCCCAATCAAAACTTTCAGTACTGTTGGACGAAATCTACTTTATCATTCCGTAATATCTTTATTAGATGTTGAGTACTCCACAAAATAAATCAATATCTTTGTTGAAACAATGGCTCGGAACTTATACTCGAAAACACAATTTATAAACTGAACGAAATTGAGACTAAAAAGGCCCAGTTCACATTTGAGATTTCGATGCCTCGATTTGGTAATTACTTCATCTTTCTCTCTAGTTCCTTCAACCTAATACCTTTCCAGAAACCAACAGTGCTAAGGCAGAAAATGTCAGCTCATAAATTTGATTCGGAAAATACCTTTGCATGAGAGTAGGATGCGGACATGCTTAAGGAACTTCACGAATAATAATCTTACGTCGGTAATAAGGAGTTACGAAACTTTTAGAAACAACTTTGAAGTTCTCACCTTAAGTGACAGTCAAATCACGGCGGAAAAGTGCCTCACCTCACAATCTGTGTTAACATTAGAAGCAAATACAAACGAACTAAATCAAAACCTTTTAAGCCTGAACTAAAAAAAATTTGAACAACTCCCGGAAAGAGCACGGCTAAAAAAAGGATAAGAAAATATCTATCTGTTAGTTGGAGGGTAATCTAAAATTTCAATTTAGTACGCCGCGATTTCCAAGGGAGAAGCTACCATCTCAAGAGAATACAAAGGGGACAAAGGTGTTTTTAACACCCTTAAGAGAGGCAGCGCCAAAATTAAACTCGGGCTTCACGTCTGCCTCCGACAGTTCAATTTATCTCACAATTTTATCAAGAGGAAGAGGGACGTCCCCATTGCCGCCGCTTTAATCGTGTGATCACAGGCTACAAATGCCCCAGACGATTTATCTACGATGCAAGACACGTCACGATAATGAGTGGAAGAACCGCTTCAGTACGTCGTGTTACTTCAATCGGCTTTTCTCTAATTTACGTGTTTGTCTGTAACCACCTTTCATATCCCCTTCAAAGCTTCTAATTCGAAAACGGGAATGGTAAATTACTTAAAAACATTAAAAACCCCAGCCTCCCAAGGGAGAGAGCTAAATGGAATGCCGATATTGCAAGGGAGCAATAGGTAAGTACCTATTTAAGAAGCATCAGCAGAATTTAAAAAATGAGTTCCTGCAAGTGAATTTTTCCTAATTGCCTTTCCACAAGAATTCCGCTGCACTTATGTAACTGCAAAAAAAAAAATCGTGCTCACAACGAAGCGAAAATTATTGCCTCTCTCTCTAGAATAGAAATGGACTATCGCTAACAACCCAATTCCTTTGAACATCGACTTGAATAGAAAGAGATAGAGAGAGGCACACCGCGCACTTTCGAATACCCTCCATGCATTTTTAACGAATGTCTTCCACTTCAACCGATACACTTTGCCGTACTGAATTCAGTTCGTGCCATCACACGGTAGTGATAAATGTACTTTAACCAGGACCAAACTGTTTTCGAAATTACACTGATATCTAATGGCTTATTGCGAAGTGTTTTCACTAAAAGATTCACTGAAGCAGAAGAAGGTACACATTTCATTTAACTAAAAATCTCCCTATTTAATTCCACCACGTATGTGACATTAATCCAGATTTACGGCAATTTGAATTAACGATGATTTTTACATTGAAAATAATCACTTGAACAAGAAAAAATTACCTTCATGGTCCATAAGAAATACGTGCAACTAATAAAATCCATGGTATTCAATTTGGCAAGGCAATACATGGGAAGATAACCAACTTTATTCAAGTGAAACAGACCTCAGTGCATAATCTTATCATCATAAAAATTAACAACCCTCTGATTGATAGGACGCAGCTCTTCACCCGATTTTCCTACAGGTTAACCTCTTCATATTAGTATATAATTCTTCACTTTCACATCCTTCACACCTACTACAAATATCATGCGAGACCTTCATTTTCCATTCTTCCCTCTCACTGTTCCCTAGGTAATGGTCTTCATTACTCCATCTTGTCTAAAGAAATATGACCAATTCAGCTAGAAACTACTGCCAGCCAAAGTTAATACCAAGCAAATGTAAGGTACACATCATAAGTTAATATACATTTAATGAAATAATTTATCAAGTGAAATCTTATCAATGAATTATAATATGAAGTCATTTTTCATTTTTCGTTATTTCATTTTGTATATTTACCGTCTAGCTGTGTATCAACTAGCAACCGGCATGTATTTAAAACAATCGTATTTTGTTAACCAACATCCATTTCAGCATTAAACCTTTGTCGACTTCCGCGTACTTCTCAAAGGCTGTGATATAATATCCAAGTTCCAAAGCTGGCTGTACTATAGGCACGTGTTTGTTTTTTTACGCATTGCAACGAATTCCCGCAATGAGTTATGTTCAGAGTTCATTGAAAACACAGCGTGCACGATTCAGTCATCCGTAGCCGTTGGGATTCAAAAGCACATTTTTTCCTTTCCTTTCATTCTCCATAAAATCGAGACGAGTCTCCTCCGTTTCGCTCGCGAAAAAAAAACTTTCGCTGGCCGCAGCTGCTTGTTCTACTTCTGTGTCATCACACACCGAGCGGCGAGAGCTTTAATCGTCCGTCTCATGTGCGGCTCGAATCTGTTTACTTTAACCTAACGGTCACGCCTCTTCCGAGGCGTGAGCAAACGAAATAAAAATCTGAAAATTTAAATACTTCGACGATATTCGATGAAAAAGCGAATTAAATTCTGCGTTTATTTCGCAGCGAACGACGCGGACGAGTTTCTGGAGTGAAACGAAGGGATTTTACCTGGAGTAGTTTACAGACGTTAAGAACGGTTTGAAAGAAAATGTATCTCTTTTTTTTCAGCATTCATCCACATGCATTTATCCTACACTTGGATGATACAAGTGTGATGAAGCACAACAAGAGATGTGCTCGATATTTTCATCGAGATAAGTGATTAAAGCAGGAATATTAACTAAGCGAGGTGGAAGTGTTCCATACACACCCGATATTCCAATATTCAATAGACTTGCACGTTCAGGAACAAACACTGAGGAGGAAGCGATGCTGATTATTCCAATACAGAAAGAAGCATTACCAACTGTCGATACCCATCGATGTCAAAATATCATTGTATTCTTAAGGTCGTGTTTAACTCTCCTGGCTGAAATGGGTGAAATCAAAATTTTAAATGGAGAGAGCATAGAGAGAATACAAAGTTTGTCCTCAAAAGTTTCGGAAGCAACTCCTGTAAACACACTAATTGACCTTGCGGTTCAATGAGATCAAAGTTCAGTTCCACTCAAGCTGCAAGACTTATATGATTGAAACCTAGGGTCAAAGGGATACTTTACGCAACCATTTCTACTCTTATGATAGTGTTGTAGAAGCTCATTTTCACAAAAATAATTTACATGGCAACTTTCCATATAAATGTAGTACGTAACCAAACAATGGCTTCAATGAATATTTTTCAACACTAAGGGTATCCATAAAGACCAAACTAAGTTCCACTTTAAATAGCATGCGAAGTGATGAGCAAAAGAGGGGGACTTTGAAATTGGGGAGGAGGGGGAAAGTGTGTAGTGGAGGGAGGGGATGGTGTCACCTCCCTCAAACTGACTATCTCCGCCCTCTAATCTCTATCGACTAAATAAACTGCCTTTACTAATTCTGCACTTCACTGCAATTCACTAATTCTGTAGAAGACGATGAAACCATGGCGGGGCTCTATTAAACACTAGAGTGGAACATTGCATTCATTTATTTTCTTTTAATATTATTTATTTAAGTATTTCCTAGATTTTATGAAAGATTACGAAATCCATTAATGATTCCAAAATCTATCTATCAGTATCCAAATCAGCATCTAAAATGGCTACCATCACTATCCTCAACATTTTCGAGGATGTATGAGGAATTGGTCAAGAAGACGAAAAGATAGAGCATTTTGATAGTTCAACTAGGTCTGATTCTGTCAGCAGGGTGCTTCTATAAGGGGTTGCGTCATATATAGCAATATGTAAAACACGAAAAAATGATGCAAACATGTATTCAATATAGAATTTTAGTGCTATCACCAATCCAACCGTGATTTTTCGAGATGGGAGATCAGTGTTACAGCCATCATGATCACCGTTTGCAAATTAACATTATGATCCATCCTCGGGAAGAAAATTTCGCTCGTGCATGGGTCTAGAAAGGAATTTGGTAATTCAAATCATTGTAGGAAGAGTCGGCTCGGGGCAGTTGGTGCCCGAAAAGCGGCGATCTCCAAATTGGCTGCGCGCTCAGATGGTATCGGGATCGCCTCGTACGGCTAAAGGGAGGAGAGCGGCTTTAGATTTCAATATTTTTAGTTTTAACTCCCGCATATTTTTTCGCGTATAATTTTTGAGGACGGCAACCGAGCAGCGGGTAGAAAAGGCTTCCGCGGGTCTGCGTTGGGAGGTTGGGGAGTGGTGAATGAGAGTAGCTCGGAATCTCGGCTTTTTTTTCATCATCATAATATATTTTTTCGGCAAGCAGCATGCAGACGCGGGCCGACGCGAGGAATTTTTCGTGAAAGAAAAAGTAAACCCGCCCACGCGAAGTTCCCAAAAGGAGACGGCGAAGAGGAGGAGGAGGGAGAGGAAGGGAGGATTGGTTGATGGTATTGAGGGGGCGCGGGGAGGGGGGGGTGTGGAGCAAGGAGGAAATTTGGTAAAAGCGTTCCGGGTCGCGAGTGGTCTTTGTGGGCGATGAGGAAAGACGCCCGCGGACGCATGCCGATCGTAATCGATGGGAGGAAGGCGTTCGGGGGCACGATATATTTCCGACTCTCGGATTAAGGGGAAGGGCGGAAACACGCTGAAAAGCCCAGGAGGTAGACTTTTCTCGATTTCCTGTCGAAGGCCGTATTGAGATTTTTTAGCGGAAAAAATGAGTTCTTCCCTTCCTTCCTCTCCCCTGAACACACCGGATATGATGTTAACCCTTACAGCTTGTGACTACTCTTTTTCTCACATCAATGATGGCACGTTTTTGGCTTTAAATTTAGAGATTTAGAGGAAATTGTTACTAGGAGGTCATTCCTCACGAAGAAATTCATTGCGCAGCATGACGCGGTGACAAATCAAGTAGATTGAACGCAAGAATAGGCGGAATAGAATGGGGGATATTTCACGAAGTATTTCGTGCAACTGGGAATATTTCCATTCATTCATTATTTGGACCATACATTTTCTTCTGCACATGGCTCCATGTATCAGTCTGCACGATGATGAGCATTACGTAAAATGACCTTGGGAAGCCAAATCCAGTAACGGTTGGTCGAGGAAATAAGAAAATAACCAGAAGAATAGCCCAGGGGAAAAGGGAATGCAACCATAAGATCAAATCACTGCAGAAAACACAATGCTGGAAATAAGGAAAGGTCGTAAGAATATATATCTTGCGAAAACTTCTTCAAGACAATGATGCGTTTATGATAGCAGCATACAAGTCAAAATGGGAAGTATGAGAAACATAGCGATGTAGGAAAAAGAGGGAACAAAATGAAAATACCGATTGACAAAAGAGGTCCTAAGGAAGATGTGAGAAAAAATATCTTGGGGTCTAATGAAAAGGGTTGTCATGAATAGAGAATAGTCAAAGTGATTGGAAAAAATGCCAAAAGAAGGGCTCTTGAAATATTTGAATCCAGTAATAAAGGGGATGAGGAGAATTGTGTGATTGTGTTGAAGTAAGCTGCTGTATTGAGTGAATATCTTCATTTCAGCAATCCTAATACCGATTAATAGTGATTAGAAACACCAACGCCAATGGCAAAAAATCAGTTTGCGTTCATTTCGGATGTCAGCATAACATCGAATATCACAGTCAACAAATACAAGTATCACTTTCTGTAAATACTTAAATTCATAAAATTCTTCATTTATCTTCCCAGAGAAATCCATTAAGATGGTGGTAGTTTTAACGGCGGGATGATCGCGAGCCAAATTTATTTTCATGTAAAAAGTAAATGATATTAGGATGGAGTTTTCATCCACGAGAAATAATGAAAAGTTAGAGAGAAGCTTGACATCGATATTAGCCTGTTCTAGGCTTACGCATGGACAAAATATGTCAATGGGCAAACATTTTTACGTCCCATTTCACACATGATTCTCTAAAATTGAAGAGCCATTCACTCAGTGAAGTACGGGCCGATTTTCTCTTGGTAATCTCCGTTAAAGCCGATATTTAAATCAAGGTCATCGGGATAAGAGGCAAGGGCTTTGGCTACCACGACATCGAAATCCTTTGATGCCACGTTCTAGGTACGAAAGTATTTTTGAAGCCCTTGGGAAAAAGTTGATAAAATGTATGCACAAATTTACCTTTAGCCGAGAATGTGATTCCAATTTTATTCATAATCATCTGTGTCTACGCTGAAATCTAGGTCATGAGAAAATTTACGTCGGATTTATGTACCTATTGATTGAAGGATCTTTGACTCACACGGTGAGTAATTTGAATAATCTTCTCTGATTTGGCACCGGGTGAAACTTTCAACCTTCAACAGTTTTTCACTCATTCATCATATTCAGCATCAGAGCTCATCCCTTTCAGCGGCTAATTCATTAATAATCTGTTGAATACTGAATTTATGAGAGTTGCTCGTCAAAGCGTTGGCAATGGAAAGCCTCAGCCAGTGATCATTCCGAGAAGACATCACCTCAATTACAAAACATTCATTAAGCTACATTGCAATGATGCTCTAACAGGACAGATTTCATAGAAATTGGTAAAACGAAAAACTGTTTGGGCAAGGTAAAATATGCGAGAAGAAGGATATTGAAATTTCAGACGTAAACGTATTTTTCTACGGAATACGAGTGCTCGTGTGCACACATCACTATTATTCTTGAGGAGTCGTCCATTACCGAACTGATATTAACAGGCCATCATAAACGTTTCAGGAAGTACCGTTGGTAAAGACCATTTGCTTATTGTAAGTGTTCGGGAAGCGAATGACTTAAACAGCCCTAAGCCATAAAATGCACGTGATATTCGGGGAAGTAAAGAGCACGCTCCTGGATGAATTTTTCATGGGGACAACACACGCAGGGACGAGAGTGAATTTTGGAAAAAAAAAAGTACAACCGCAAAAATATATCCTTGCGAATCCCACGAGTCCCGCAGTTTCGGGGAGAGACAGCGGAGGATCACCCGATACACAAACGTTTCCTCGAACGACTCTCCCGTGACTCAAAATCCAATCGGTTTGATGGAGCCTACCGCATACGTGACGTGCGGATATGGAGAGGAAAAGGAGAAGACAGATACAGGAAGGGAGAGTGGGAGGAAGGGGGAGATGATTTTGAACGGTGGGTAGCGGTTGGGAGTCTTACGTCAACCGCGATCGAAAATAAACCATCTGATTCCATGTGCTCATAACGTAGAAGTGCCTGTAAAAATAATCATGGGCTCGTGACAAGAATATTCTTTTTTTCCCGTTTCCTGCGAAGGAAAATTTTATTCCAACTCGAGAATATATTTTACCCGAAGAATTCTCAGCCGCTCGGCTCAAAGGGTGGAAGTAGTCAACAGCCACATTGGCAACTTAAGTGTTCCACGAAATGGGAAATCGATGAGAATTTCTTTCGTGAGGAAGAAGTCTAATTTCGGAAGAAACTGCTTGCGAGGGGAACTTTCGATATATTCCCAACTGGTATAATTATTATGTTTCCTAATCACTAGGCACGGGGATAACTGAAAGTCAACAAGGTCGTTTCAATTCTAAAGGAACTTTAGTCCGTTGCCTCGTTTGGGTGGTACAAATCAAAGAGATTCTTGTTTTCCCTCTATTCAGGAATACATATATATTTCGTTGCCTGCAGAATTACAATGTTATTAAGATTTCCTTAAAATCAGTTTTTTTTCAGAAAGAAGATTTGAGTACACAAGATTATGGAATATATACGGCCAACAAAATATTCGATGGGATCGAGTTGATGTGAAGGCTAGAGCACTGGCCTCCCATCCAGAGGGCCTAGGTTCAATTCCCGGCAGTGGCGGATTTTTTTCAGTGGCAGACGGATTCCAACTTGAGTGCCTAGTGGAGAGCATTTTAGGTTCAGTACTTTGTCCGTCGGATGAGACGTTAAGCCGTGGTCCCCTTGGCGCCCGTCGTTAAGAGAAGGCTAATGCTGACGCCGGGTTTCTCTCCTCCCTTCCTCCGTTCCCTGTAAACTCCTTCCATTACCCAATTACCCACCTATCCTAAATGGCGCAAGTGACCTCAGCTGTCGATCGCCTCCCCTGAATAACATAACAAAATCTTCGAAGCTACCCAGCTTGATATCTATCCTCATTATATAATGATGATTCTGGATAGGGTAATGAGGAATACTTTTACGCGCTATCAAATAACAAGGAGAGTCTTTCATAGGCTCATTTGCTCTCGCGGCTAATAGTACGCAAAAAATTCAATTTTTGTCGCAAGTTAATTTGCTTTCAGGAATCATTCTTTAAAAAACCTCAGATAAATTCTTTAAAGATAAATAATGAATCGGTACGCTGACTAAAAATGGTGATTTCGCCAGCGCAGCATTCTACGCCGTATGAACAAGAGAGGTTATCGAGCCATATCAAAGGCATAAAATATAAAAATAATGGACATTCTAGCTCGAGTCAGGAACAACGGTCCGCAGCCAATGCGGGAGTGTTTTAATGACCGCTTGAAGTCATCCAAAATTTCCATAACCAGGTATTAAGGGAGAAGCGGAGATTCTCCTCGAGTGCTCAGCAGGTCGATTCAAATAACCACAACGATTGTCTGAGTAGACGGACGATCCAATTATTCGGAGTTTCGATAATTAGGATTCGTAACTCTTAATTTGGGTGAAATCGTATCCGAAATAAATTCGAAAACCTACAGAGACAGACTGTATCATATTTCTTCAATTGCAAATAAAGATTTAACTACCCATGAAGTAATGAGGAGCAAATAAATTGCTTTCGACATTTTCCGCGTGACTGAATATTCTTCATAATATAAACTAAAGCGGTCATAAAATTTCAGTCACTTTTGAATCATACACGCACCTATTTTCCTCTTATAACTCTCAATGAACAATCATTTGCTTGCACCCATGAGCAGAGCACAGTATTTTGGTATGTAAAAGTAATGAGTACAATCCACTGAAATAAAACGCTCCATTATTCATTTACCAGACGTCGCCTGGTTGCTCGCAAGATTTGGTGGACTGTGAGCGGTCTCATCTGCTTTCATGCAAGTTTTGAACCAAATGATTTAGGGGTTGTCGATAAATACTTCACATGATAATGTACAGAGGCAATAAAATAGACATTCATTTTTAATTTTTCCAAAATTTCATCCATGTGACGAATGAAATTTATAACTGGCGGATAAAGTTAGGCGAAAATGGGAATAAAATGGTAATTGGTGTAAATATATAATATCTTTTAAACATAACCAAGGAACATGTAAGACTGAAATAAGACCATATTCTGAATTCAAACATGAGAGTGTGAGAAATGAATAAAAAGCATTTTAAAGCATTTCTATCGATTACATCCTTATGAATTACATTATCGAGCTTGATTTCACCTCTCTGGCGCATTCATTCTACGAAAATAAGAGATCAAATGGAAGCAATCATTTAACTTTTTCGTAGAGAAATAATGATAGCATCCTTTTAAACAACATAATTACGCAACCGCAAATTGTCAATATCGCGGAAACTCCCCAAGTTTCCTTCGCGAGACTTTCCCCCAGCCTCCACGTACATGACGACACCACATCACAGAGAATATGATCGAGAGCGCGCGTTTGCTCCCGCGTAGCTGACCCCGTATCGTGAGAATTCTCGAAGTTAATCCCCCCTGCGGCGGCAAGGTCGGATAAGCTGAGACAAACAGCAAACTGAAGAATGCTGACTCGAATCCTGAACTGAGCACAGCCGTAACGGCGTTTATTTATGGAATATTTGGAAGGTATAAGACAAGCCAACAGGCACTATTGAACCTTAACAGCCGGAGTAATTCAACTTCGAAATATTGGTGCCGATATCCTTTCCACAAACGGTCGTGTGCGAAGGAACTACGCGGGCGAATCGAGGAAGCAGCGTGTGGCCTGTCCTGGCGGGCGCGAGCTATTTGACGGCGCCTGTGATAAGACCCGACCGCGCGGCCGAGGGTTGAATCCGAGTCGGTCAGGAACAATACGGGGGCCGGGTCCCCAATTAGATCCCCGTTCGCGAGTCACGGGAGTGGAAAGACGCGAAAACAGCCCAAGACGTCTGACCGCACAATAGGGTGGACGGGGAAACAGCAGGCAGGCCGTGCTCGCCGGGTTTGATAGGAAGGTACCTTGGCACGAGGGAGAACGGGGATTTTATTCCGCACTCACCAGTATCCAAAGGAGGCAGAGGGCCGCGATCCTCCTTCCCAGCGCCTTCTCCATGTCCAAGTCCGTGCGACGGTACACCCTTTTCGGAGAACACCTTCCTTCTTCCTCGCAGGGGAGGAAATATCTCTCTCACTGCCTCCAAGGAGAGGGACGAAGCCGCGCCGAGTTGACGGTCACGTACGACGTTTGTGTGTGTGTGCGTGTGTGTTTTTGTGTGTCGGGCGGGTGGGAAACCAATGGGTTTGGTTGGAAAAGGGAGGGGAAAACCTTTTCTCCCCCCAGAGGGGAAAGGGGTTGGGTTCCGGGGGCGTGTACACAACGACACTCGAGGGAGTCGAACGGGAAGACTCTCGCGGAAGATTTTCCTCAAGTGGTCGCAGGCGTGCCGGACTCACACGCGTGGAATGGGGTTCGAAAAAATACGTCAAGTCCCCCAAAGTCTCCGTTGGGTGTGGGGGAGGTGACTACAACGGCTTCACGAGCCGGCACTTTTTATCGCCGCTCCTCTTTTTTTTTAAATTTCTTCCTTGGTCCCGCCGTCAGCGTATGTTTGCGATGTCCATCCAAAACTGCTGCTCCGATTCGCGAGACACCGGGGACTCGGGAATTCCTCCTCCGCTCCCGTCCAAGACGACCGCTCCCGAAGTACTACCGAGCGAAGCACTCACCGCCGGCCGACTGTTCCTCACGCTCCGAGGGCCGACCGCGAACTGCGACTCCCTCTCCTACACCGCACCCCCCTCCAACCTCCACTTCCACCTCCACCCTTTTACCTCCTCCCCCCGCTCCTCCACCGGCGCGAGAAGGGGCGCGTGGAGGGAGCGAGGCCTCCTCCTCCTCCGCCGACCTCCTCCTCCCCTTCCTCCGTTTCGCCGCCCCTTGCGCTGGTCTCCTCTTCCTCTTGCCCCGTCCTACCCTCCCGCGCCTCCGCGACCCGCCCCACTGCCCCCACCCCCCTCTCCACTCACCTCCCCTCTCATCTCATGTATAGAGGGAGGGGAAAGAGTTAGGTTAGGCAGTTTTGGAGTGGGTGACCTCCTCCACCTCCTTAACTCTCTAACTCTCCGCACAATCCTCCTCTTCCCCGTTAATATACTCTAAATCCCTCCCTCTCTTCTATCTCTACTTGTCTCCAACTCTTCGCTGCCTCGTTCACCTCTTTGTGTCGCAAACTTTCATACCAGTCTTCGTATTCCTCTCTCGCTACAGACACATAACTATATTTTTTTCTTTCCTTACACCTGAACCCCAGCTTCAAATTCACTAGTTCCCCATCTTTCTCTACCTCTCTACATATTTCAAAGTGCAAACCTTCCCTCCCTATCCCTAATTCCTATTCCTACTTCCTCTCTACTATGCTAATGCTTTCCATTCTCTTTCTCTCCCTCTCTATTTCTCTACCTCGTATCCGCTTTGCTCAACAGCCTCCAACTGTCTACTTAATGGTAACGTTAGGTATATGTGGTCCAGAGGTCGTAGGTTCCATCTCACCTTGGGAATGGGAGCAGTACTTGGCTTCGGATTGAGTTTTTAAGTAATTTAGATAGTACGATTTAATCCTACCAGGTGGAAACCATAAAATGTAATGCTAACATTAACTATGATTTTAGCGCTCCATAACTCCCTGTAAGTCATTCCAACTGTCTCCCTCTGCACCCGAACCTTCTAATTCACTCTGTCCTCGCTATTTTTCACACTAGTGCCGAAGAAAGAAAAGTATCACCACTCGGTTGTGAGGATATCCCCGGGGAATGAGAGACTGCCTGTCTTGAGTTCGCCCCAGCTTCGATATCCCTCCCCCTGCCCCTTCCTCCTCCTCCTCTTCGCAACCTCTTTACCGTACCATTCTCCCTCTCCCACCCCTTCTGTACAAACCTTCTCCATACAGTCACCTTCCCCTTGGACATGATAGCAATAATCAACTGATCCCAGAGTTCTTCAAAGTTCTTATTCACGCATTTTCGATCTCTTCGATGGACTTGTTTAGTTTTCAAATACTCGTAATTCCCCTACACCCGAGGAGCCCACTCCATCGTCCTCGGCATCTCGATGAACTCCCGCCTTCAACGTAGGACAGGAGAGTATCGCGCAGGAAAACGCCTTGGGGCAGTGAGGAAGTTCGCTTTCCCCTCGACGGTAGCAGGTCGTCCGGAACCGACGTCTTCATCGGTGGAGCCTCCCCCTTCGTCCTTATTGGTCGTGGCGTTCGACCGAAAGCAATATTCTACCGGAACCTTTCAACAGGCTACCTCCTTCACCCAGGTCAACCATTGATGGGAAAAACGGAGATATCTGAAGTAGGAGGCGTACGGATAGGATCAGATTCATCGTGGAGGGAAAGTGGGTGGCGGGGAATGGGAGGAACCAATTGGAAACGGAGGTACAGTGAGAGAAACTCAGAACCTACATTACTGCACTTAAAACAAAAGGAGCCAAGAGATTCAAACCATAACAGTAATAGATCTTAATCGAACGATTTTTATTTTCGAAATACCAACGAAGGAAAGAGGGAGATTGGGATATTTGTCAAAATACACTGACGATAGGTAGGGGAAGTCTACATCTTCCAGGGAGACATTGGGCTAAAGATATTATATAAATGTTGTATTTATGATAATGCATCTAATGATGCAGTTTATTAATAACAATACAGTTCGTAATAAGTGGGTAAATAACGGTATTAAGAAATGTAAAAAAGTATTTATGGGTAAGGCATAATTCATTAGGCACGTCAACAGAATGAGGATTCAATGGCAGCGATACGAATATTAGAGGAGTCTTAGAGAATATTTTGGAGCGTTGGGTGTGAGGAAAACAATTGGAAAATAGAATGCCGTAACATATAAGCGGTACCTAGGGTAAGTAACACATCTTTAACATTCGCAAGAGAGTAAAACTGAAACCTTTGGGTTACAAGAAGGTGAACCTTTGCCGCCAGGCTACCTCGGTCGGCTCCACCTTTTATGTCCCATCCAAGTGATGGAGTAGTTAACTTGAAGTGCTCTCCCCACAGCACTCAAGAAGGGACCACTTCGAGTCGGTAGATGGCAAAAAAGGGGCGCTCAACCCTAGAGGCATAGGTTTGAGTCCCGGCTGGTATTAACTCGGAATTGAGATCTCTACTTGGATGCCGCGTGAGGGGTATTCCAACTCAATTACTTCATCCGTCGGATGGGGGTGTAAAAAATCCTTTCGTGCCGTTTGCCAAGAGCAGGTAAATGGTTTTCCTCGTTAGTTGCCACCCACCCACTCTTCCTACTTTCACTTTCAATGTCATCCAAGTCCCTCTCATTCCTGTCTGAGGAGAATTTATGTATGGAACAGACTTTAAAACCACTGATGAAAAAGGAACCAGTATACTAATGAAAACTCTCTGCCAGTGGCTGTGTTTGAACACGGACTCCCTTGCTCATTAGTCCAATGCTCATGTCATTATACCAAATTCGCCTGCAGCACGAGTCCGAAAAACGGCACGAATAGCGTCGCTTAGCTTGTGGATTAGAAAAGTGATCATGAAATCTTTCTCCAAGTGCATTGTTCCTAATGTCTTTTTCAGACTTTTGCCACCCGCTCTACAAAACAGAACTTAACGATTTCAAATCCAGGCAACATATATAAATGGTTTTTGCACGAGCTCGTACCTCGTAGGCTTTTAATTCGGGGTTTCTAGAGGGAACACTCTCCTTTCGGATGGTTAAGGATCTTCTGCTTCCGGATCCTTCTTGTCAGAGTCTTCAGATTTTACGGCTTCCAATCAATCACACCAAAATTTGTAAATGTAATTCGGTAATAAAATTTGACAACATATTTTATAACAATTTAATTTAATTTATAAGTAACTCATTTAAGCTATGTACTGCATAGAAAACTATGAGCTGAGGATGCATTGAGTAATGACTGGACCACAAAATTGGTCGAAACGTGCCGTTCAGCAATAGTGAAGCTAAATTATTGACATAGAAATTTCAATTTAAAAAATATATGTCCATATACATCTATTTGCATACAATATAATTGTTAAAATTCATTATAGAGACTAATAGATTACCGTCTGCTCTCATGCGGAGGAAAAGTGTAGCCTTTGTTGTGCATTCAGAACTAAACCATGCATAATTTAAAATGAAAAGAGCAAAGGCAAGCATTAGTCAAAAGTGCAACAGTAAAGCTATTGTTCTAGTTGAGAGGAAAGGCAGAAGGTTAATCTGAATTACTAAGAAAATTGTCAAGAGTAAGTACAAAAGAAAAAGATACTACTTTCGAGATTGATTAATGACTCCACCCTTCATTTATTTCGTAATTTATCATTTACCAGGGGAAGAAACAATTATCACTAACGTCACATAAAATCAATATCACTAAACATTCAAAGAATTAATGAAAGAATAGATAATTTGTCCCAGAATATAAAACTGTTAAAACAAAGATTGGTAACGTCAGGTTAATGAATTAAAAAATTCGTGAATTGAGAACACCCTAACTCCAAGAGCTTTAGAAAATTCTTATTTCCGGCTTTCTTCATTCTGAGTGCAGTTCAATCATATCCGATGTAAAAGCCAATATCAAATGTATTCTCTCCCCATGTCCATTAGCATTTCAAAGCTTGTCTCCACTAAAATAGGTATGGTCATTCTACACACATACAGCTTAACCTATCACGAGAGATCCTCTTCATAGCTCAATCCGGTTTTATTGTTTTCACCTCTCAGGATAGTCCACCACAACCCTTTCACCTAGCGGACGTATTTTCGCCATAGAGCTGGAACAGCTGTTGCTTATTTCACTCCGTAGCTCAGAGGTATTTTTTTAGCTTTAAGAGGTCCGAAGAGAATGGAACAGGAGATCCTAGCGCAGTTAAGAGCAAGTACACGCGATACAGAATATCTCTGGCATATGCATTTCGAGAGCACTCAGGACCACATTCCGTGCCTTCGCAGAATGGCTTGTGTTAGCCTGCACTTAGCCTTTATCGGACGAAAATTCAGGACGGAGAGGATAAATATTAAACCACGACCGCACAGAGGGCTGCCAACCTAGGTATTGCCGGTGTGAGGAACTGTTTTCAGGGAAAATGAAGGGTAAGGTTACATCAAATGCCCTCCGCGGACGGGCACAATCGATTCCAAAGATTCGCTCTCACGAACAACCCTTACTGGTTGTTTTTTGTCAGAATTACTTCTTGTGTCCCCTTTCCGAAAGCGAATCAATAGGACGCAAGCTCTCCGTCAGGCCCGGGCAGGACGTTATCAACGTACCGTGCGATCCATTAACATTTTTCGCCCAGAACAAGCGATTGATGATTAATCGTTTCGGAGCGATTAACAAATTGAGATCTCTTTCCCTTTCGAGGATTAAGCCCGCGTGATGGATGACAAGCCGTGGATATTTGAAGGGAAGCCGAACCGGACACAGCAAAGGCAGAAAGTAGAGTGACGCAGCTGCTAAACTCGAGATGGCTCCACTCCGCGGGAAACGTTGTTCAATGAAATGGTTCCTCATTCGGAGCGATTTAATACTACTTTGTGCTATAACTGTTTAGCAATGCTAAATGGAGAGAAAATAAAACTTATGGAATGTTACTCTCCCTTGATCGGAAAACAAAGGATTAGTTTTGGTGTGAGGATGATTAAAGCTACCCTAGTACGTAGGCAGGGAACTCTGAGTAGAATCACGATAGCGCGATAGTTGCTGCTGTTAATCTATAGTTTCACATTGGATTGAAAGAAAGAGCGCATGGATAATACATTCGTGTTGATGATTTGTTGCGCCACGACAATTTAGGGTCGAAACTTGAATGAGCAGGAATGTAGATGCGAAAAAGTTAGAAGCGCTTATAGGAGATATTTTGCTTTGAATTCAGTGGAAAAGACAAAAACAAAAATGAGAAGAGTGTGTGTTGCATGGAGGAAAAATTTTGGAGTACCTATATTCGAGTAAAAACAGAATTTCTTGCAAGAAGAGATGTAAAATACAATATTGAATAAAGACACGAGAAGGCAAATGGTTAGCCAAAGAGAATAAGTGAGGAACGTAAACTAAGTTCAGGTCAAATCAGGTGAACTAGAAAGTATGCGAAGAAGTGAAATGAAGTGATTATTTTACCAGTTAAACGCAGTCCAAAAGCAGGCAACGCCTTCGGGCCTAACTTTAAGATATTCATTGTAATGAAAATACCTATTAGTTATTTAAATATTAAAGACAAAAATATCTTATGGCTTTTAAAAAATTTGAGGTTCTGTCTCTAAAGAAGTGGCCATTATAAATAGCTAAGAAACATATTTTATAATGGTTAATGTAAAATGTCAGTAATTACATTATGGAGGAAAACGCCTTTAGGTCACTTCATTTCTCACCTTGTTCAAATTTTAATAACTGATCCTCTAAATCAAGTAATGTAATTCGACAATCATTGCTCATTTCTGGCTAAATTCCTCAGATCCTTTTTTACCACTGCATACCACGACGTACCCATATTTAAAATGACCTCGTTTCTGTTTAATCATATCCGATAACATCTAAGCCTACATAAGAGAAACTGGACCAAGAATTACCCCACACAATTGGTGTCTTGAGATCTTTTTAGCACAAGTTAAATGAATAAATTTATATTCGGTGGAATATGTGAATATCTCCCAAAACCTCAAATTGCTGTTTCGTGATCTAGTGAGGTTATTTACATCCTAATCAATTTTCAATTTTCCTAATCTAATTTTCAAAAATTTAACCGACTTTCGCCGACTAATGTACTAATACTTAGTATTGTGAAACAATCATAATGATATAAATTCATACAGTAAGAATCAATTAAAATTATGCACACAAATACATTGGAAAACACGCGAGAAAGGACCATTTCTGCTTATGGAACGAGTAATTTTGTGAAATATAAACATCAGAATATATATCAATACATGAATGGTTCAAATCAAGTCTCCTATTTACTTTATTTGAAATTAAAACTATTCAGTAACTTATATTAGTATCAGGGAAAAACTGTTTCATCACACGCAGCAACGATTACAGTGAAATAATCGGACGCTTGGGGGGAAATATTCTGGCTAAAACAATTTTGTACAAATTTGATATACACTCTTCAATGAAGATAGCCTTCCAGCTACAAGGTATTTGAATCAGTGGAAGGCGTAATTACTAAAAATCCTCCACCAGTTGCTTACGCAAAACAACATTGAGTAAGCAATTCAACTGGCCCACGGTCTCACCCACAATGAATATTCAAGCAGGCTTCCAGTGAAAGGGTGGCTATATTGCAACGAGATGCGTATCAGAATCCTAAAATCCCTTTTTAAATGCTCTCCTTCACCAAAAAAACTGCTCTAGCTGCGATATGAGGGTGACATTTCCATTTCGTGAAGCTGTGAAAGGTAATTGATACCGAAAAGGTCACTTCTGTCAAGAAAAGTCACAACTTGATATGAATTTTCCTCGCGATTCGAGGATTTATTTCAACTCCCAAGCAAGGCTTCTGGTAGCATGATTTTAATCAACTTTATGTGTGAAGTGACTGAAAGAATTTTTAAAAACTACCTTATTGTATTTTTATAACATGTTTGATCCTTCCTGTACTAGTATCAACTAGAAAAAAGACTAGCGCATTTGAGGAAACATTAACCAAATTAGTACTTTGTCTCAGAAACATCGTCGCCACTTTATGCAAGGACTAAATTCTATAAATGGAAATTAATAACCATTTACATTAAATTCACTGATTGTCTTCATCGCTGTGATATTTAAACTCAATTATCGGACTAGATTACCTTAGTTTTGTCTCTCAGCATCAAATATCGATCTTCATAAGAATAACAAGACCCAGGATTGTTTTTGTGAAGACATCTCTCCCATCATGGTTCATTAAACATACCTGAAAAACAAAATAAAGCTGATAAAATTTCATTTAATTTAAGCTGACGAGACAATTACATACCATATACTAGTTAAAGTTATCCATGAAAGTATTTAAAGTAATTAGTTTCTTGTTACTAAAGAAATTAAATTATATTTAGACTAAATAAATAGTACTGGTGTTTGATAAACCGTAAAATATTTGGGCTCAGTTTTGTAACCATTCATCCTGAAGATGATCGCTTACCAAGTATGTATTTAAAACGTTGGTTCCAAGCAACACTAAGACCCGACTAATTAGCAGAGAACCCTTTCTCAACTTAAGGAGGTTTTCCATAATATGTAAATGTAATGAATGCTAAAATATTACCATTAGTAATTGGAAGATAATGAATCCGATAGCCTAAACTAATATATCTCTTTTCTATGCATAGTTTAATCTAGAATTGTATTGGTTGAATGGGTAACATACTCTGTTTCCAAGTTAGTTTAGGTGACATTAACTCCATTGAAGGAAGCAGAGTTTCAATCTGCAGTCTTTGTGTTGCTAATCCCCAGCTTCCTAGACTTAAATGCCGTGGCACACCTTACTATCCTAGCGCCACGATATGCAACTATTCCCTTCCTAGAATTATTGGTGGAGGAAAAAACTGTCCAACTTCTTAAGTTTATGACAGCAAATGTGACCAAATATATTTCTTCTTAAGGGCTAATATAAGATTTTTATAATATCCAATAGGTTATCCTGTCTTACTTTAAGTAACTGGTGGTTTCAGACGTATATTTATGAAACCTATTCATGATTGAAAAGAAAAAGTAACTTTGTCGTTCCAGATAAATAGGTACATTAAGAAACGACTCGGGTTTTGACACCAAAACCCAAGTCGTTTATCAGTAAATTTATGTGGACCGACAAAGTTAAGTTTTCTATTCAATCTGTCTTACATTCACAGACCATCCTGGTCACTTGTCACTTACCAATTTTTCTTTTTAATTGGTCATCCTATAGCCGGGATATATTTACCTTTATACACCTTTTTAATCTCCTTGAACATCCCTTCTCTCGTCATACATTCCATTTTATTCTTAATTCCCTGCCAGCCTATCTCAATATTATAGAATTTAGCACATTACTGACTATTCACCCCAGCTTCTTTTATAGTTTTCAATCAAAAATATATTATGTTGGTATCCTATTACGTAAGATAGTAAAACTTTCACAGAGAGGCACTCTGAATCACCACCCAGATGGGTTAACATTTTTTTCTCCGTCACCAAAATCAGTAAGAAACAATTCATTCTCTACCATCCATTTTGCTTTCGTCCCGTGCCCTCTCCCTCAAGAGCAGCTTAGCAAAGAGTAATTAGCTGTGATATTATCAATGAAGCTCATAGGAACCGTACCCTTCCCCTCTACAGAGATGTAACTAACTCATAGTGGAGGAGCGGGTATTCGGCCAAAAATAGAAATCCTAGACCGGCTTTGGAAGGTAAATGTTGAAGTGAGGCTACTGTACCTAGCCAGGAAACATATTCATCACGATGAATCACCTCGGCGGATTCCACGACCTTAACACATAACTAGCTCCTAGTCGTTCCGTAACATCCGCCTCGCGACCGGAAGATTCAGTGATTCAGAGTCGCAGAGGAAAACATTTTTCGGAAACTTTTTTAAAATTCCTTCCTCTAAAAGCCGCAAAATTCTGCAGAATAAGTAGACTAAGATTATAGTTCTCTTCGAACTATAATTTATGGAAGAAATTTTATCGTTTAACCACATGTAATGATATTATATTTAAAGATTTGATCAAATATATATCATTCTTCTATTATCATGATATAAAGAGTCATCTAGAGCCATTAACTTATGCAGTGCGAAATGGAAAACTAGCCCTAAACACAATTTTTCACTAAAAGTACGTTCACCAGTAGGAGTATTGGTCTTAGGGAATCAGAGTCCTCTAGTTGGCTTTGTCAACACAACTCCCAGTTTATAATTTGTTTAAATCCAGAAATTTGTTTAATCCAGAAGACTCAGCATGGCATATCCTAAATTTACTAATCCCGTATTTGCACACCACCATCACCACTAGCCATCAATCCTAAGATTGGTTTAACGTAGCTCTCCACTGCTCTTCTAATGACTAACCTTTTCGTACTCAAGTAATTCTTCACTTTGACATCCCACACCACTTGTTCTGAATATCACACGCAAGGCTTTTCTTTGCCGGTATTCATGTTCACTAATCCCTCGACATTGTGGAGGATTAATCGGGCTGAAGGACGAGAGATAGATCCTTTCCCTTCCATTTCCATCCACGCACCTTTCATACCGGTCTGAAGCGCCTATTAGTGCGGAAACAGACTTAGTCTGTCCCCACCAACCAAAAGACTTGGGAACACATCGTGTGCTGGAAAGTCTAGAAAATGGCAGGCTTTGCGCGCGCCGGTATCACAACTGCTGCGCTTTCATATGAGCATCATTTCTAAAGACAGAGCCCATTAGGTCGTCCCTGATCGGCCATACTTTAAGAAGAGCATCGATTATAAAAAAGATTTTTTTAATTGAACTGTGTCACAACAAAAATTAAATCGTTGTTAACACAGAAAGAAAAACACGAGCCAAATCCACAAAAATAATAAACTTTGTAAAGGCCGCTTTACACGATACAATTTTTTGTACAAACGCTTGTATAAAATGAACGAAATTGTATGTTTGTCTGAATGGAATTAAAACAGGTTCTATTTCCCGTTGAGTCATTCAGACAATCGCACAAGCGTTCGTACAATTTGCCGCTTTACACGGTACAATTTTTCTCACACAATTTTTTGTATTTTTTGTATCGTGTAAAGCGGCCTTAATACAATGAAACCCGGGTCGTAGTAAAGCTTATTATCTTTGTGGATTTGGCTCGTGTTTCCCTTTGTGTTATCATGTTTCGCTTCCACTCCATATCGCCGGGATCTTCATGAGTAGTTAAAAATTAAATCATTCCTTCACACCACAATTGCTTCGGTAAAATTTCAATGCCAAGTTCTAGGCAGTACTTGGGCGACCCTTCCGAGATTGTGAAGTCCTTCCGTGAACCAACCTCGGAATTCCGAGGTTGTTGCCTTACAGAATAGGGCCCCTTAGTCCCTATTGAGCAAATGAAATAAGAAGTAAGAAAGAAAAAGCCTCTCTTAATCGATATTCTGCTATAGCAATCAATTCCTATACGCTCCAACCAGCTTAAGTTCCCCACTTTCATACTCTGCAGTGAATAATAGCCGCACCACGCATAGCAATTGATAGATCTTAAATGAAAAAATAGTTGCAGAAGTGTAATGGGGGTGTATATATGTAAAAAAGAGTATTGGTGTTACAGCGGGAAGCTAAGTTTGGCGTATTTTATGGGTGTCGAACGAAGTTTGAGGTGGTGAAATACTACATCATAGGGTATCTTCCAGTGCAAATTAAAGTTACAATTAAAGCAGAAAATGATGATTCATGTGTTGTTTTGAGAAGTATTATGACGCGTAGAAAAATCGATATCAGGCAAAGACCACAGTGAAGATAACAATATTTTTCTAACCCAAAGTAGGAGATGACGTAGCCAAAATACTAAAAGACATAAAAGCACTGAAATCTACATCAATGTGGTCGTCCGCATTCGTTGCACTTCAATAGAGAATCCATTTCATCAACGGCACGGTACCTTGCAAACGAGTAACACATAATAGAGTTTTTTCAAGGAGTCAATGCAGCGTAATTAGTCAGTGTCTTGTGAAAGTAAATTCCAGATGTAACTGCCCGTAATAATGGAAATGAGGGAAGAATGAACGGAAAATGAAGTTAAATTGGTGAAATGGAAAAAGTTTTAAATATGCTTTGTCTTGTGTTGTTATACCGTGACCTGTTTGCGGGGTTCAATCCCAAGAACCTAGGACTAAGATGCTAGCGAAATACACTGACTCGGCTACTGTATTTCCCGCTGCCTACGGCACTAAAATAAAACCAAGTTACCAAAACTCCAGCAAACACGAGCCGCGCGCAAACGAGTAAAAATCGCTTTCGGTCCGGAAATCGACGATTCCGGAATATACGGGCGCGTCCTCGGGCATGGAACCACCTCCCATTAGGTACCTCATACTACTTCCCCATCGGGAAGTAATGAAAACGTACACAAATGCCGATGCGACTAAGCCGATTATCGACCGAGAGGACACGGAAGGGTCCCTCTCCCCACTGGGATATGCCTTCCCGGGATGACGTGCGGGGTAGGTGGGGGGGGGGAGCACCGGGGGGCACACCACGACTCCGTCGACCTTTCCCACCCCCGCCTCCCACCACTCGAGTCATTTCGCATGGAACATCCTCCTCCCACGAAAGCCACGTTCGCTTTCATTTCGGACCAGCTCCCGGAAGCAAATAAAAAGTATTTTTGGTAGCGAACCCGTGCGGGGTGGGAGGAGAGAGAGAGAGAGGTGAGTTGCTTTGGCTACCCATCCCACATCCCTGCTCCCTCCCCCACCTGAAACCAGCCCACCCACTCCCGATCGATAAGTGCCGTATGCCGGGCGAAGTCGTGAGGAAAATAGGATAGTTTCGAGAGGGCAAAGAGAGAGATAGAGAGGGAGAAAAGGAAAGGGAAGGATGGTGGGAAATCGCGGGTCCAGCCTAAAGACGCCAAACACATCGGAGGCAAGGATTTATTTGCTCTGGCTGCAAGGAGAGGGCGATTTTTCAAAAAGTCTTTAAGGAATTTCCCCCTTTCTTTCCTCCCTTTCCTCTTGCCACTTTCCCCCCGCCTCAACTCTTCAACGCCACTTGGCACACGTTCCAACAATCCTCATTCCCTCTTTTTTTCTTCCTTTCCGACACCCCCGCGCGTAGCACGCAGGGAGAGAATAATGTTCCCACGTCTAATCGGCGTCCCAGTGACGCGTCATCTTACGTCCACACGTTTAAGTCGTTTGCAAACGTCTCCTCAAACATCGAGAAGCTCCTACGTTCTTCGGGAAGTTGATTTTTTTTTCAGAAAAAATTGAACTTCTCGCGGGTTGCTTCTGGCTGTCAATGATCAGAAATTTTTTTTTCAAAACCATATTTCTGTACATATCATTCAAAAATTTTAAAGAGGCATATTTTTGTTTTAACTTAAAAGGAGCACACCATTATCATTTACAGTGTAAAAATAGAATTGGCATTCCTTAGACAAATGTGATGATGCGATTTTCAAATGGCGTCGTTTACCATATTTTTTTCATTGCCAGATCTGATAGAGATTGTAAAATAAAAATACCCGTATTTTTCCGTTTTTTGATCCGTCAATTATTTCTCGAGTACACGGTACAATACAATGTAAACTTGCCACTTAATTTTTTGCCTCATTTGTTTTTAACCCTTTCGGAAAAGTGGACGTGGTCCAACCTCTGACGTCATTGACTTCGTCCAATCACAACTGAGCCCGCGAAGCTATTTCACCTTATCGCAATGGGGTGACACAGCTGACTCTGCCAATAGGAGCGATTGCGACAGAATCTGTGCAAGCAGACCTTCCGAGAACCCCCCTCCACTCCCTTCCCTTCTCCTAAAAGCAGTCAAGGACGGGAGGTAAATGACGTCAATGATATCAAAGGAGCTTTTTCGGTGGGCGTTGCCTTTTGCTTATTTTAATTTTTGATTTATTGGTGATTGGTTGTGGTTAGAAGATTTCGGTTCCGAGTAAACGCCCCCATCATATAAGGAGAGGGTTTTTTAAAATATTTCACTTACAGCGTAACCAATCGCTGTTACGACACACGCCTAATTATACTGATCAAAGAAAGTTTAGGACATAGCTCAATCCCGAGCATGGAGGACAACTCTCACCATCATACCGGAGGACTTAGGAGCCCATCAGAGCGCTGGAGAGTCCAGCAAGGCGCGCTACCGCGCGCCTGCGTGCACCGTGAGACTAGCTCAATCCCATGTCTAGAAGCTTTCATCTAAGGAGGCTTTCAAAGCTAAGGAAATGTAGATGTTAAAGGAGCTATTCTTTTTTCCCAATAGTTGAGTACCGTGCATATCTTCAAATGTATTTCGAGCCACCAAGTAATACACAAAACATTAATTGCTTCTAAATACATTGTTCACGACTCCCTGTACTTTTCATTTTAATTTCCCTAGACACTAATGTATGCATCAGTGCCAAAAATATGGAGCTAGAAAAATACGCCAAAAATACTTTTAACAACTGTAATCAGTACCTAACCTTGTTTCACTATGTGAAGTCTTAGGTTTCAGTGAAAAAATATCTATTCGATTCCTGCAGAAAATAAAACTTGAAAGTACGTTAAAAGATCTCCGCTGGTTGTGTTATTTTTTTCAGTAGAGAGCAATTATTGCAAATCTGTCTCAAAGCTGACATTGATATGGGGATTGCATGGGGAGATTGAGTCAAATTTTGAGATTGGTGTACAAAAAGAGAAGGGGATGCGAGAGAAGTGTTTACGGAAATTTGAAAGAACGGAGGGATGAGAGGCTAAGGGTTGTGTACGATTGAAAGTGAAAGCGTGCGTGCGAGAAATGCTGAGGAGAGTAAGTGGGGGTAAAAAGCAAGACAAAGAGAAAAGGAAAAATTGGGGCAGGAGAGGAGAAGCGGAAAGCGATGGAAGGGAAGACAGGCAGAGAGAGAGCGATTGTTTGGGAGGGGCGGACGAGAGCGAAGAGATGGAGAGGGATGACCGCTTAACCGACGGACGATGGCGTTTGGTCCTGCTTCTCCCTTCTCCCCAACTTGCCAAAACAAATTTATGCCGGCGAAGGCTGCCTCCGGACAAGCGCCCGCAGCGCCAACATCAACGTCGCGAAACGCGGCCACTAAACTAGTTTTTAAAATAAGGGCGGGCGAAATAACAACACACAAAAAATAAATTTTAAAAATAAAAATAGTGCCCGTTCATTAGCCATTTTGACTCCAGGAATCTAACAAGAGGTGCCTAAATGGAAGCTTCGGGCAGATTTATTTTCCTCCGAGTGTCAATCGAATTCTGAATAGGGGCAAACAAAGAGCAAGTTTTCACTATGAAAAATCTCACACAAAGGTTCGGATTTCATTTTGACTTCATACCACGTTCCGACATTATCCTCATGTTCTTTAAAAGCAAACGGTGAATATTAGCTGGACCAATATATTGTATGATCACGAGAGGACTGCGCCCTCTAAAAAATTTGACCTCTTTATGGCATTTTATTTTAACTACGTATTGTCTTTAATTTAGCAGCATCGTTTTAAAGACACTCTATCACTCATTGTGAGGCAAATAACTTCCTACAGCGAGCGGGAGCTAGGTCAATGTATACGTGACCCACCTGAGAAATTGTATCTTAAGCTCACGAATTTTTATTGCTTTTTAGCCAAATTAATTATGCAAACTGTTAGAAGAGGTTCTGGGTATTAATTAGCATAGGTATTAAACTGCCCATGATCAAAAGAGATTTATGGCATGAAAGTATCGGTGAATTCGAAAGAGAGAACTCAACTAAGAGGAAGATTTTGCACACATGCCTGTTTGTTTTCGTCCAACGGTGGATCCAACGAAACAGATCCTTTACAAAGAGCAATTTACCCAGATAAAATCTTTATTTCAAAGGAGGTTCCTTAAATTTTTCCATTATAATCAAATAAATAGAAAGTTCCAAAAAATCCATTTCTGAGCTTCATCTTTCATGAACGAGTTGCAAATTAAAACTGCGTTGTTTCATCACACCCTTTCTTATATACAGCTATTAAAAAGCAGAGAAAAATGTTATGATGATGTTTTCCATGGAAAGATAAAAGACTAAAGAATAACGACATTTTTACAAATAGTTACATGTAGTAGTTTTTATCATTGATTTCATAGAGGATCTCAAGAAATGTCAATATTTCCACAGTATCAAAAACAAATGGTATGCGAAAAATTTTGCGCGTTGAATGAAAGATCATATTTCTTAACGACTGGGTGTCAACGAATGAACTGATTTTCGCCCTAAAGTTTTGCATTTATGGGACATTATAAAGAGTTTACTGGCGATTATAACTCCAGGAGGATGACCCTTTCTAATGTGTACTTCGCTTGATAAATTGTAAGGATCTCACACCAATGAAATCGAATACTTTTTCCCCCCGGCCGAAACATTGAAAAAAAGCAGTCTTGATGTATTCCATTGGAGATAAACCGTAATGAATTTTCGCTGCGTTCACAAAATATTTCATGGTGTATTTCCGAAATTTGTCAAATCCTTCATTCATTTCAAAACAATGCTTTGCAGAGCTTCGGGAATCGATAAAGCACCAAAGTCAAAATGCTGGTGTTCACTGAGAAGATAGCAGAGGGTGGATTGATGGTATGGAGGTTTATCGGACATATTTGGAAGGGGAATGATTAAAATTTCCCTTTCCTCTCAGCCCCATAAACGTCGCGCGAAGGCATTTATGACTGCAAATGCCAATTTGTTATCTATACATTGCAGATACCTGCTCCGATTTCGTGGTTATTGTTCACAGGTATCATTCCATTATTAATTTCTTTGATAATTGACTGCTCATTTTTCATTTGTACCCGACGTGACCAGGATGATCGTAATACATTTCCACCGTATAATATACTCATTGAGCCTTCCTATGTAAAAATCACAGAATCTGGTTCGTATACGTCAACCTCTGGTATTTATACTGGTTACACATATAAATTCCTTTCTGTGATTAATATTTCTATTTTTTCAAAGAAAACTTAACTAAATTAAATGTATGCAGTTTACGATTATTGAGGAAACTGAATAATCAATAGTGATTAGGATGGAATACTTAAATTTCATCGCTTTATTAGAACTTCCACAATCATTCAAATTGTCCGGGATCGATTACCAAATAAGGTGAAAGATTGTTTTCCGTGTGAAAATTCTACTTTGTGGAGATAAGCGAGTAATTTCCGTTACTTTTTGACAGCTAGTTTGTATTCCGAGAATTTTTATCACTATGATTTTGTGCATTCAATAGAAGGATAAGTAAGCACTAACCTAATCCTAGGTTGGCCACAAGAGCACTCCCTGTAGGTACTGGGTTTTATCCCGGGAACATCAGGTTGTCAGGCGGACACTTTACTGTTACCTGATGCCGGCCGGAATCGTTAAGACCAGCTGGTCTTAACGATTGCATTCAATAAATTAACGGCTCTAATCTAAGGACTCAATTTCAAAGCAAAGGAGATATATAAAATATTCGGAAATGGAGAAAGACGAATGCATGATTGGTGACCGAAATGATTGTTTCAGCAAACAAATGAATGAATCTTAATTATCCTTTCGATGTACGCATGTTAGAGCGCTGCGGTTAAGCGCAGGATAAGTACTTAAAAATATTAATTTGAGTACCTCCACGTGTGCAGATATGAAATGCGGCTAAAGAATAAGTTAGGATTGAATATTATGAAATAGTATTGCCTTTAGGGCCACAGAATCCAAATCAACTAGCACCGAAGAAAGTAGAGAAAATTGGGATCCAAAAGTGGAAAATCGTTTTAAATCGCCTGTCCATACATCGACAGTCTTAGCTATGTTGTTTATTTACGGGTGTGGCAACCCAAGCATAGCGGTTTCGAACTCCAACAGAAACATTCATATGCCATTATTCTTGGGATTTATTGAGTTTCATACTAATTAATTAGGTTAATGTTGTGTCATACAACTTCAGCCGCTGTAACACCTGTGTGTAATTATAGATCCTCATATCGTAGCGTATCGGAATGTTGCACCGTGTCCTAATGCGAACCCTATCACTGATTGACCAACTCCTCCTCACTTCCTCAGTTAAGAGAAGCGGGCGAAGGGTTAGATGAGTAGGGAGGAGAGAAAAATATTGCACGTAGCACGACAGTCCTTCCCCCCTCCGACCCCTCTCACCCCCTATCGCCCCACTTTCCCACTTTCTTCCACTCCCCCCATCTCGCACCCTTCAATCTCTCCCTCTCTCCGTGACCACACCCACAAACACAAGTCCTCAGCGAGAAGTGGTGATAAGTCACGTTCTCGAAAAGCTCTTTCAGACGACGCTTTGTGTTTGCGTGTGTTTTGTGTGTCGCCGTGAGGGCGTGGCGGGAAGGTCGTGGAACACGAGGTGCTCCCGCTTTCCGAGGCACGATCACGGATCTCTCTTGCTCCTCACTCTCCAAAGGAATCTGAAGATTTGACCAGTGTGTTTTCATCTACCATCGATAAAGAATATTGAGACTTTGACTAACAATCACATTCACCACGATCGCTCGTCATAAAACCTAAGACCGGCATGACGCAGCGTTACTTCATCCATTTTCTAACTCGGTATTGCCATCACATTTTTTATTGCATCACGACTATTCTGTTGATCCATATACCCCTGGGATCCCAATAGGCAATTACCTGTCATCAGGTTTCCCAAGGCTGAACCAACAGAGCTTGACAAACATCCATGTCCTAGGTGGAGAAAAATCCACCCAGACCGGACTCGAATCCGCGACTTGATTAGCAGAGGCGAGGAATTTACCTTGCTGCCACCTGGGCAATTCATCTTCATTATTTCTAATCTCTTATGACCTTCATAGTTTACTCCATAAAGCTCAACTTACCATCTACCTCCACTATTCTCATTAACTCTTACCTTATCGGCTGGCTTCATGAAATCATCTTCGAATATCATTTTCGTTATTTTCACTAGATTACCTTATCTTCGACCTCTCAAAGGAACATGTTCATTAGTGACTCCGTGCATCAATTTTATCAACATGACCCATCCTTAGATCTATATTACGCATGCTTCCTGGCTTTTCTCAGCTCCTGAGCACATTTTCGCAAATTGAAATGGACACAAATACTCGGCCTAATTTTCAACGCCTAATGAAAGGAAAAGGTTTTACGGTTTATGCTTAGATTTAAATTTTAATTGCATACTTGCGCGTACACTCGTCACTGCGCCGATATCAAATGCATTAAAATGTCAGAGTTACTGGATATTCTGAGAGACGTTAACTATTTCACCTAATTAATCCCGAATATTCCATCAACAAATGCTTCTTTCCCTTTCTGTGATTATAATTCATCGACTGATACACACTAAAGCTCCCAAGGCTCCCCATCTATACAGCATCTTATAATTCACACGACTAATTCTCGTACGCCTTCCCTTCAAAGGTAAACAACCGGATATCATTCACTACCATTATTATTTGGCACTCATAAGTAGAAGTAGTAGTTAGTTTCATTTTAAAGTTCTTGAGAACTAATCTTTCAAATACAATAATTAGTGCAAAAAGATATACATGCTTGACTTAATGAAGCTAAATATATATTTTGTGTGCCCCAACTTATAATGGAAGACTGGACCACAATCACAAAATTAGAGAAATTGATTGTCGAATAGACACGTTCAAAATGTTCTTCCTTCCTCGTACAATTACGCATATGATTAGCGGTAAATATACCCAACACGATTTTTTTCCGGGATGTAAAAGGTAGCTATTGTTTCTCGCACTTCGCTAGACACCTATTAATGATTGCATTAATTCAGCACTCGTTCGACGTTCTATAAATAAAAATATGTAATAAGCTTACAACTTATTGCGGATTACTCAAAGTATAGTATTTACATATTACTGATATAAAATATTATTGCATTACAAAGCCCATAACTGCCGAGCAGTTTATTCACAATACAACATGGTCAATCATGCCTTATTTTAGCCGTCGGAAACACTGCAAGCGCTCCGCACTGCTAATTCGCGTTCCGATCGGCAACTCAAAAATTTCAATGCGTTACGGCAGTTCAATAGAAAGGCAGTATGATAAGCAACTTACATAACTTATATTTTATCTCCTAGCAGGAATTTGCTTCCAATTTTTTTTCTCAAAATAAAATTTATAGTATCATGTGTCCTCTCCAAATTGATAAAATACAATAGATCTTCATGACAAATGAAATTGTCTCCGGTTAAGGAAAGCCTCCCGCTGATGACCGCTTCCAGTCCGATGAAGCTTCATTAATATATTCTCTGCATTCAACGACAAACGGCCTGTTTCCTTCCGAAAAGAAAGGAAGTTTCGTATTCATCCAAGCACAAACTCACGGGACAAGCAAAATTTAACTTCCTACGTCGCCTGATTAATTACTGAGCCATTGTTCAACCCGAATTCTATCTGGCATTTTCCCAACTTTAATGCCTGCTTAGGAAGAAATTCAGATTACCAGTAGTTTTATAATACCGGAGAAGAATATGAGTAAGGACTAGTCTATTTTAATAACTACGTATATTTTAATGGATATCTCACGCTCTCTACTTTAAATTCTTTCGAAGGATTTGTTAGGACACAAGAGTTGTAAACAATTTATCCCAACCAAAGTTAATCTACAGAGGTGAAGTAACCCTATTGATATCCAAAATAAAGCATAACAGATATCTACCGAACTTGTACGGGGGTAGTAATTTGCATATATCAACCATGATAAAATTACCATTCTCATTCGTTAGCGCCATCATTTTCGTTCACTCTTTGCCGCAGCACCATACGCTTTCTACCAACTAGATGTAAAAATAGCATTTACGGACCATTTATAAAAGGAAATAATGACCTTTTCTGCTCTTTAGGAAAAACTATGAACAGTAGTTATCTTATTGGTGATCAATTAGCTATATGGCATCACGCTTAGAACTTAATTTTTTTTTACACGCCCGGTTAGGACTTTGAGCCTTTTGTCTAAAAGGTGCCCTTACCACATAAGTTACTCTCTCGTCTCCCTCAACTACCACAAACTTGCAACTACATATACACGCAAGTGCGCGTCCGCGAAAACTTTTCTCTCTGAGTGAATCCAGATCAAACGGTGGGAATAGGGGAGTCGTAGAAGAGTAGGCAAACTCGGGATAGGGAGTAGAGTGGAGTGTTGAGAAGAGGAGAACATTTTGGCCAAAGTCCGCGGAGGAAGGGTGACGGTAGGGCAGAGACCTCAAGAGTGGGGAAGGGAAAGAAAACACAGGAGAAAAGGGAGAGGGAAGTAGGGAAAGAGAAACGAGAGTAGAGAATGTATGGGAGACGGTGGTTGTGCTGGGTGAGGGAATGGGTCTCCTGATTCGTTTTAAGAGACATCGAACTTTTCGAGTGATATAGATGGATTGGGAAGACCGGAATGGAGTAAAAGCGGGGTGGGAGGGGAGACGTGATAGGGAGGGAGAGAGAAGAGGGAGGAAGGAGCTTGAGTAGGGGTTCCTCGAGCGACGGATAGACCTCGGACAGATTGATCAGGTCGGCTGGAGACGAGGTTGGGGTTGAGGAGAATGAGTAAGGGAGTCCATTGACGATGGGAATGATAAACGAGGAAAAAATGCGAGATTTGGGAGAATTTGATGAGCGTAAAGAATGAGGATAATCGATTGGTGGCATGGCTTTAAGATCCACTCATTGCGTATTCTCTGCGTCAAAAGGAAATAAATGCAAACAAAGCAGTGGACAGTATTTGTGGAAGAATTGAGTGTCATAGTGCTTCAACTTCTGAGAGTACATTGCGTGGTATCTAGCGTAGACTTCACCAATATACACACATGAAATACATGCCAGAAATGGAAGAATGAACCTGGGACCTAAGGTTTAGTGCTAACCAAGTTTTACCAAGCCGCTTTCTTTGAAAGTTTCCTTAGAATAATAATTTTCAGATAAGTTTACCAACAAAAATACACACGATTTAAAACCCCTGTTTCACGATGCAGATCTAAGAACAGGGAGTTTTGGATAGGTAATAGGAAACGTGAACATCACAGAAGTACCCTTTAGATATCGGAAAGATTGTGATAGGTTTTTCCCTGTCGCTACAGAATCTGACTTGATGATTACATTGATAAATTCTCAAATTAATTCTCCTTACTAGTTGCAGGAGCAAAGAATGCCTCGTAGGATAGTTGAGCATGTATAACAGATATTATTTACATTCCAATATTATTTTAATTATAAGCTTAAGTTATCATTTCTCTTTTGTAACTAGCTATTGCTCATGCACAGAATAATTAAATATATATTATTCATTACATTCCAAGTTATATTACATTACAGCCCATAGAAAATTTGTTCAGGTTTAACTTTCAGTGTCAACGTACTGTTGAAATCATAAAAGTTAAAAGACAACAACCGATTAATTAATGAAAGGAAAGAGGTGTGTAGAGAGAGGACCTGGATTATTTATTTAGTCCAGGACCTCGCGCGGCAGCAGTTGACCACCCTTCATATGACATTCGGTGAATTTTTTCGTCTCTTAAGTAACCAGTTTTGTAATTCTACTTTATTGTTCACAATGAAAAATAAAGATAGTTTAATTTATTCTCTGCTCTTCACGGTTTAGCATAAAACTGATGTGATATTAATTTTAAAATATACTGTACCACTCGAATATAATTTTCACTTCACTGCAATTCATATTTCTGTCACTCAAGTGCTTCTTAAACTATATAATGGCTAAGGATATTTTTAAATGCATCCACAAAACTCTTTACGTGTTTTATAATACAACTAACGTCCCACATTTTCACAGTATCAATGTCATCGTTAACGTTATCATTATATTAGCAATTTCATAACTTAATAGCAATGATAATGATGTTTTCCTTTAATCATTTTCACAAGAAGAACAATATATTTACATGTGTAATATATTGGTGGTGTTAGCTGGTGATAAATAAGGTATTAATATGAAATCAATGATAAATATGTATAAACACGGGAAGATATTATGCCATAAATAATCACTATTAATAGAGTCAGAGGGAAGGTAGGTCGAATTTTCCCCTGAATTATGGGACAGTAAAATACTTAAGACCAATTCTTGAATTTCGTTTCTTGCATAATCCTTGACGGATCAAGTAATCCCATTAAGTATGGGAGCATGGCCCTATTCTCATAAAGGCTACTTTAAATCGAAAGAGAGCATCCAATTCTTAGCTGAGAGGCCTGGAAACACCATTGCATCCCTGGCATTTCTGACCACTAGACGGCTCATAAATTGCCAACGACACGCGAAAGAAATAAGTTCGCCGACCTGTGGCCTGACTGCGGCGCAGCGCATTTCGATTCTTCAGGATGAAACCCAGGTTGCGGGAGCTGGGGGAGATCCTGAAAGGTTTTGAGAGGCAAAGGACGTCCTGGATAAGAGCCCCTGATGGATCGAAGGCGCGAAATAAGGGGGTGGAAGGAAGGCTAGAGGGTGGGAAGGGGGGGGGGGGCGGGGTGTGAAAGGATGGTAGTGGAGAAGAACGTGGGGAGGGATGGGTCGGAAAAATCATATTTTCCGAGGGAGCTCAGAGACGAGGGTCGGTAAACCCGTAATAAATGGAGCCAAATAAGGGATGAGGAGCATAGAAAAGTCTTCCGGCCACGGCGGAGTTTTGATTCCAAACCTTCTCCAAAGTGTACGAACGGGGTGTGCGTTCATTGCTTTTCATCTTGTGCCAAGACGAGAAGAGCCCGTCAATCAGTGCTGGGGTTCATGGCCCGCGGATCTATGACCAGACAAGCGCGAGATGCAAAAGAGGGCACTCGAAAATGACTTATTGATGAATGGGTGCTATAAGCGAGGCGAGAACCAATGACTGTAACGCCCATGAACACGTGGAATCGTTCGATGGAGCTCGAGATAAAATTGTCTCCGAATAGAATGATTGCCTTAGCAATGAGTGGTATCTATTCCAAAGAGTGTCGGCACTGGCATAATTCGTTGCCATTACGGTGGCAGTTTTTAAAATGTCACTTGTAGCTTTGGGCTCGCCCTTTCAATCAGACAAACTCATCTTTGTGCCCGGACAGTTAGTCCTATAGACTCACGATCGCTTGATCAAACAAGAGCGATACACGAACAGCGCCACACTACCACCTCGCTGCACTCCAGAAATTAAAAAAAGACAAGTATTTGGCGCATTTAATTTTAGTTTACTAGTTAAAAGCGACAAATATTGAAAACTAAATTTAACTGGACTTGATACCTCGTAAAAATAAATTTAGTCAACGCATAATTTCAGCTGTGGACATTATACAGAGAAACCCTTTCGTCAATGCCAATGCTTCGATGCTATTGTTGGAAAACCACGTAACAATGGAGCGTCGTCGGATTAGCCAGGTAAATCTGTGCCGACTGTGGAACCAGTCACGCAAAATTTGTTTCCCTCAAGATTAGCAGAGGTATGACTCACGGAAAACAAATACATTAGAGGAAAGGCAATTCGTCAAGCTCACTGTAAGGAACGTTGGCAGTGACGTCGACGGCCATCATGGAGGGAGAGGTGACGAGGGAGAGTGGAGGGTGGAAAGGTTCTTGGTGGGAAAAGTAACGCGATTTGACACTCGTATATGTGAGGCCTGAACGTCGAGAGACGGAGAGAAATAAGGAACGATGGGCCGCGTTGGATGCGAGAGAGAGAGATTCACGGGCCGTGCATGCCTCTTATTTGTCCGGAGAATCCGGTCGTAAAACCCCTTGGGTCGCGAAATTCCCCTTTCCGTCACAATCAATCAGGGCTAGGATCAGACCGGGTGGAAACTTGGCTCTCGACCGCCTTGGCAGACCTAGGAGAGAGAGTAAACAGGGTAAAGTATCCTTCTTCAAATCTAATGCAAAGTCTTTGAGGTATGTGGTCTTTGTGAGTCCGGTTCAATATGGATAGGTAGCACCCCGATTCTACTGGGCAGTGACTACGCGTAACTCGTCTGCGCCTTACAGCCAATTTTATAGTAATATGAAGGAGTCATTGACCCTCAAGGCAGAGTATTTTTAACGCTAGAAATAGTAATCTAGTAGTTATGCATGCAGAAAATCCATCGCCTAATTTTATAACTTCGATTTGTCGTAAATTCACGGATACTCATATTAAATTTAAGTTCCTTCTGTAGTTTTTAGGATTATTATTTTGGTCATCAGTGCCAGTACCTCCTTTCTACAATGAACGTTTTATTAGACACCGGAAATTACTGTTAAAATACATTTATCGTGAAGAAGTAAGATTGAAGAGAATCCTGAAGTTAAGGAGATGAAATCATCGGAAAGGGAAG
Source organism: Platycnemis pennipes (assembly GCA_933228895.1). Lineage (NCBI taxonomy): Eukaryota > Metazoa > Arthropoda > Insecta > Odonata > Platycnemididae > Platycnemis > Platycnemis pennipes. The sequence continues at coordinate 111,932,164 of OW121848.1, read as the reverse complement.
GTGCTAACCTGCCAAATAATATTTATTTTAACCCAAAATATTATCACAAAGGAAATTTACATGTCAGTTTCGGTAGCTAGTAAGCCATTCAATGCTAAATAGGGATTTTCGATCCCAATCTTAATCCTCAGTCACGATTTTGGAGCTCTGAATTGAAATAAAGGCGTATCCTACGTGTGTAGAATTAAAATTACGGGTTCATTCATTCGTCAGAAATGGGAAATTTTAATTTTATAACAATAGTCTGCACAGGCATGAAAGTGGTATGAAATTTAAATCACAACCACTTACATTCCTTACCTATGGGCCAAAAAATAAAGCTTAAGTCTGGGAAGGATCAGACATTTCGTCTTCGGGAGGGATTGATGCCCCCTTAGAGGGCCAATTTAGTGATGGGGAGGGAGGGAAAGGGAAGGATCGGGGTAAACCAAGGGTGAACTAGAGTGGAGAGGAAACGCTGCGGGGTGCCCCTGGTGCCCTGTCATCTCTATGAAATACTATCCCTGGGATCATTTTTCACTCATTTTCCATCGGAAATGCGAGCTGACAGCAAGAAAGCGTCCCATCATTCAGCCAGGGTGAAATATCATACAGATCATTATAAAGGTGCATCACGCCCACGATATACACTTTATTTTCGTTGTAGTAGGTCAATCGATACGGTGTGCGTCAACAGTCACCACTTATTCTCGCATCAAAATACAACAGAATCTAACTTTAGCTCAAGTACAGAAATATACATTTACGGATATCTGCCTAGATTAAACGAGATTCATTATAATAAACTGCAAGTCCCACAATACCTTACTTTCAAGTACACAACTCCAAGGATATACCTCCTGAGGCTCTTCATTTTAATATTCTCATCTAATTTTTTTCTAAATATGTAAAATATTTCATTTAATAAATACTGCGTTCCATTTGATTTTTCTTGGCACAAAAAATGGTGTTGGCATCACAAACACAAAATATTTACGAATTTGCATAAGAAAAGAAGGACACGAAATACAATACAATAAATGAACATGAAACAATGTGTTTATCGGGTTACAATCTCTGAATAAATAAACTGACGCAGCCAGTAGGAAGTATGTCAGTCCGCTGCTACGTATAAGTTCAGGCTTTTAATATTTCCTTGCCAATCATGAAAATATATTTCCTCGTGTGAAAGAAATATTGTGGAATCCTGGTAATATTTCTTATTCCGCCACAGAGATGTTAATTTTATTTATACTCCTGAGATTTTTATCCAACGATCGTATTGCCTTTCATCTACCTACAGGCCGTAAACTTGGCATCCTTCGCGGGCCCTTAATGAAGTTGCTGCCTGTGAAGAAGAAAAGCCACAAAATCCACAGGCGGAAACAAATGGAGACCGCAGACGTATGAAGTACTCGAGGAGCCATAATTAGGGGAGGAACGAAACATTAAGAGAAAAGGAAGACAAGCCATATCGTAAGGTCGCCGAGAGTACTCACTCCGCGCTAGAGTATGTAGGAGTTTGTATGGGCCGTTCGAATGCAGCTGAAGGGTAAGTGTAATGAACAAAACATTTGCAAATTTTGCGCAGCTTCACGGCTAACCTCGTGTCTCGATCATGGATCTTCATCAGGCGTGCGCTAGCGTTATCGTTCTTTTTTGATTAAACTCTTGTCAGAGAGAACGTGATCTTCATTCTTCATTTTTCGCACAGCACCTCAAATTTCTTTTCACAATCAGCGAAGCGAATTTTATAGACGATTATTGTTAACCCTGCGCCACTCTAGTGGTAAGCGTTAACGATAAAGATTGCGATAACGCATCCGTTATGCATCCGTGATTCCACACCAGAGAGCGCTATTTTCTCACGGTGATGATTCATGGTAGGATGTTCTCACACCAAATAACCCCTAATGAAAGACAATGCATCCTCAGTATCAAGGAACCCATAGTGCTCCACGACCATCACACATAGATGTTATGATAATTAGATTTATTTATTCAGCATCGTCATAATTTACCGTCGACGGCTCAAGGTTCATCCACAAAAATGATTGCACTGCTGCTCTTTACATTCTCCCAGTATGACCTCTTTTCCAGAAACAACGTGTCAAGGTGACAAAGCGCATGAAAGGTGTCAGGGCTAGAGTTGAGAGCTCCCGACACGAAAGCCAGGGTTTGAACTCCGTCAAATACTAAGGTTTTACACAAGAGATCAGGTTCCTCCTTGAGTCCCAAGTAGATAGCATTCGTCCGTTGGAAACACAGTGTAGTAGTTACAAAAAAGACCTGTTTCTTATCAAGGAGTACTCTAATGCCGACACCAGATTTCCCCCCGCCATTAATTCAAAGATGCATATACATATATAAGGTTAGATATTATAAAGGGAACCAAACAATAGTAATTTACACCATGAAAGGGCACGGGTTAGTGTACGATGAAATGGAGTTTGAAGGGAACGGAGGGAGGGTGACGAGAATACCGGCGCCGGAATAAGCCTTCTCATATTTATAGGGGTATTGGACTCTGATCTGAACATCCCATTCGACGGATGGACTACAGAACGAGGAATGGCACCCAAACAGCACAGCAAGTAGTGTCCGGTTTCCTACTGTGAAGCTTCTTTCAGCGTCATGCCGGGGACCTCAGTACTGAAAGTTCGATGTATTCCTCATAAGCAGTTTTTCTCGCATTCAGAGTTTCTTCAGCGGGCCGATTGTGTAACTCGGCTAACGTTCGATCGTTAGTGACCCGTTCACTCTCGATCGAGCTCACCGTCTTCGAACGAGGATGAAAAGTGCGATTGTATAAGCTCGATCGTCAGCAGGCAATCGAAAGTTACGGTGTTGTCAGATTTACAGCATATTCCGCACTTGTTTCTCTTGTACGCATGCGCAAAGAGCTTATTTTGAAGTGGTTGCATTTGTTTTGAAAATCAAGAATTAATAATAAACATTACAATGCCTGAAAATTTAAGATAACTTCCTCACGAGTATTATACAGTGGCCTCAATGCGTTCCCAATAGATAAATTAATTCATAATTACTTGTCATACCCTGACTTTCACAGATAATTATCAAAAACGTCTGCTTAATTCGCAACTCATAATATTTCATTATCACTCAAATTGTGTTCTCTATTGCTGATAATGCATAAAAAATGGTACCTCATGTTGAAATTCTATATTATCACTCCGGATATTCTCGTCATCTAACTTAACTAATGTTCTACGGTTCACTGTAAATATCATTTAGCAAAACTACGCTCAACGTATTGGCACATATATATGCATCTTCAGACAGAAATTGATTAGGTTATTTATAGATGCACAATTAAATACTATCCTCAATCTAGTCCCCAGCATTAAAGCAATAGTCAACCTTTATTACTATTGAAACACTTTCACAGCGTTCTCCATCACATCAAAGATAAATACCTATGAAACTCACTTTTAAAATTCCGTGCCGCCTGTCTCTCTTGTAGCATACCTATTTTCCCATAACCATATTTCTTGTACGTAGGTACACGATAACCTACCGTGAGATATATAAGGCAGCATTAAATAATTTCCACTATTTCTCCAGGCACACACAGCGGCACACAAATAAAGGCACAATCCTATGGCTAATGACATCAAGGCGAGTGAATGAAAAGATTATCTTTTGAGTAGGCAAAATTTAATGAATAAAGCATAACGAGACAGCATGTGTTGCATAAGTCGACAAAAATCATCACCCTTTCACTTGGACGTAAACAACAACAGTCATAATTTAAAACACTCTCAAACAACACAGTAATCCCTTACGAGGGCAAATCGTAATGCTTATTGATAATTAGACATTACCTGCCTTAAACGTAGACGGAATAATTATTTCAACACAATCACACTGGACACCACTATGCAATGAAATAAAAAGATGTCACTTGGGGTGGGAAATTTAACTGAATGAAGAATAACAAAGCACTACACTGTTTATCCTTTCACCACTTTCACTGGGACGTAAACAATCACACTTACAAGACAAGAGAAATCCCCCTCACTTCAATTCACATAGATTGCAAATCTTAATTTAAGGCAATAGGTGAAACGACGAAATAATTGCCGACAACAATTTTCTCTGACATCTGTATAGATACCATAATACATGCAATCCATCACAGTTCACTAAAAACATTGTCAATCGCTGAATTGCCACAATGTGTAGTCACAACACACGCTATATCTTCACTATGTATTATTCTCACCGTAAGTGGCATTGCTCAAGTGAAACTGTTGATGCCAATGCTGAATTAAAAGTTGAAATTATATGTAACAGTCCGATAGCTTGTTTTAAATTGCTATTCATTACATTCACCCACCTAACGTTGCTATAATTATTCTAATTAATTCACTCTGTCACATCATACACAGCTTTTTAAGCAATTTGATACTTCAAATTACATTCTTATTCCGTAATAGTTTAAACAACGTTCCTTACAACGATAATTTATCACTTATACATGAAAATGCAAACAAAAACAAACCTTCCAACGATTGAAAATGGCCGTAACGTCAAGTATATAGCAGTCGACGGGTTTCCTTCGATCGTGAGCCGAAAAACCTTCGAACGTAAAGTTACACAATCGCGCCTTCAATTGTTTTCGAAGAATTACCCACAACACCACGGAATACGGCTCTTTACGCTCGAACGTAAAGTTATACAATCGGCCCCCAGACCGGAAGTATAGGTGAATGGACGGGAGTCAAAGGGAAAGAAGTGGTGGAGAGAAACCCAAGGTCGGCACCAGCCTGATATTAACGGATGGCCCCAATAAGACAACACTTTAACGTCAAATCGACGGACAAAATATTGAACTGAAGTGCTGTCCTGAGGACACCAATGGATTCCAACATAAAACCTCCCACTTTCAAGACGCTAAGCCGGTCCCATGGGATCAGGTGCCTCTAACCACCCCATTAACTAGATCCCCGTCTTAATTCCTGCGCCCAAATACAAAACTAAGTCTAAAGCGCTTCTAGAGGCTCAGCTATTAAACGCCAGACATAAGCGGCGACCGCAGTGGTGAGAAGGGGGGAGAGAGTTCATCGGAGGTGGTGAACATTGTTGATGGACTGAAGACGCGAGAAAAGAATGCTGACCCCACCAACGCCGAGAGGAAATGAGGACGAGATACCTTCCTCTGTTTTCTCGAGACCTCCAGATCCTTACCTTACTTAACCCCGCTCAGCGTAGGCCGGACATCAACGTGCTTACGTGTTGTTTACGCAACTGGCAAAGGCAACCGACTCGGTAACGTGCCTTCCTGTCAACTCCTATGCCGCAGGTAAACACGTATACTTCCTTTAGCATTGATGTTCTGCATTTTGCTCCCTTTTTATCCCCTTCTATCACCTTTTACATAGAGCGCATAAGGGACTAGTATGTCACTCGGGTCACAGGGTATCTATCCAGCAAGCACGGAGAAAAATAATGAACATAAACCTCACTCAAAGCTCAAAGGAAAGTTTGCCTTGATAGGTGAGGGTAAAGCTTACCCCGTACTAAGCGTGTGGAATTCATACAATCAGGGTAGGCGGGCCAGTTCCTCTCCTTGCGCCACTTGCCATTACCTACGAAGTTCTAACGCCCAGAAAATCAAATCACGAGGATTTTAGGTGGTATTCAGAAAGGCTTCTGCCCGGAATTTGAACCCGGAAACTTCTGGTCCTCTGCCCAGCGCCTTACTCACTAGGCCACCACAACCCCTGAACAAGTACCCATGTAGACACTAGCCATCTACTTGCGCATGACACTTATATCTAACATTTCTCCATGAAGTAGTAGTATTGTAGCACAAATTTTCATGTAGATAGGGCATGTTTGTGTGATCTTCATCCCCTCTTGAATGATCCTGCCTCTGTCAAGGTGGTTGTGTTTACTTTAGGATTTGATATGGGATTAATTTACGCAAAACAATACGGTATGACCTCGGCATCTGTGGCATCTTAAAATCTTATTTTACAACTACTCAGTGAACCACAGTCTAACGGTCATAGCCTACTGTCCTAAAAACGTACATCTCTCAAGTTTTTATGATATTACAAGGTAAACTCACAAAATATTAAAGATTTTCCTTATCACTGATGTAGGCATTATGACCTTAGAGTTTAACGAAAGGAGTGCGGTATAACTGAGATTCTTAATGATTAATCCCATTAATGTAGTTGAACCGTATATCAGAAACTACTGTCCTATGTGCGCGGTTCATCTCCAGGCTGTCCCTGCCCCCCTTATTACGACCCGGGAACGTCCTCCGCTGATGTTGGCCCTTGCTATTTACTGCTTAATCTCCGCCGATTCGCGGGATTTAGCGCTTCATCAAGCGCCGAGGGCTCTGTCTAAGAGGAACCCGACACCTCGCGTGCCCGATGACCCCGTTAGAAGCAGCCATTCTTGTATGGTTGCTCACGCCTCGAGAGTTTTGAAGTGCTTATTACTGTCTGGGTTGATGGCTTATTCTTCTTCCCCCGATGCTACAAACCTGCGCTAAAATCCTCTTCCCCTGATAGGAGTGAAGTGATATTTTCCCATGCTTTAAGAGTAGCGTGGCAAAAGCTTAAAAAAGCAATTCAACTCTCGTGTGGGTGTGTGAGGCAAGCAAACGACCTAGAGATGAAAATAATTAGATTAACTTTCACCACCAACTCGTTATGCTTCGAAGGTTTAAGTCAGGAATTTTTCGCAGCAGCAAAGTTTTTTCGTTTAATTTCGTGTAAAAAATGGCTATGAGAGGATAAATGTTGATTATAGTGCATTCCTTTTCTCAGTGTCCAACCCGAAGGCTGGTTTATTCGGGTAAGGCCCACGCTGTACTAAGCCACGGGCGTGTTGAATTCACTCATTCAGGGTAGGGGGGCCAGTTCCTTTGCCTAGGCCACCTAAAATTTCAAACGAACTTTTGTTAGTAAGAAATTGATTCGCGAGGAATTTAGGTGGAGGTTATCCAGTGTTCAACCCACTTGGCCACTATGACAACCCTTGATTTCAGTTACCTGGTTTAAAAATGACTCTTCTGCAAGAAATTTTATCGCCTCTATAAAACCTCAGTTCCACGAGGAAATTTTAGCTCAGTTACTGATGTATTATGTTTTTTTACGACACTGGCTGCGATTTACCAGTCGCTAGTATTTTCACGCATTTGCAGAGAATTTACTTAGTCAACAGCGAATCTGACTTCTAATAAATCGGTTCCCTTAACAAATGTCTTTTAAATGCACGCATCTAAACAATGAATGCGCTCAGGTTACATTTTGCCTACAGTGGTGTTATACTCCTTAGTGTCGGGGTTAATGGCTTATTCTTCCTTCCCCGTTGCTTCAAATCTGCGTTAAAATCCTCATCCAATCCTCTATGCCTACACGTTATTGTTCAATGATTCTCATCTTAAGTCACAGGAATACATTTAGTCAATGTAAATATCAAATTTCACTTCATAGTTTATTGATCCTGGAAGTAACCACAACAATAATTTTAAAAATGGTGAAATGTTGTCTGGAAAAAGGTACATCAAAATGAGGAATAATGGATCACTTAGAATTGCATCTTGAGTTTAGCGCAAGTAGTAAAATAGTTTACCAGCATCATTTCAAAATTTACAACCTATTCTCTAGAATGCTAATTTTTTCAATAACACATCCACTATGAGTAAAGCACGATAAATCATATAGAAATATAGATTACAAATTTAGGAGCAATGACATTAATTAATAATGCGTAATATGAAATACCTGTTTAAAAGGGGATCGGGTTGGTGTGGTGGCTAGAGTACTGGCCTCCCATCCCGAGAGCCCGGGTTCGAATCCCGGCAGTGGCGGATTTTTCAGTGGAAAACCGGTCCCCACTTGAGTGCCTAGTGGAGGGCATTTCAAGTACAGTACTCTGTTCGTCGGATGGGACGTTAAGCCGCGGTCCCCTTGGCGCCTTTCGTTGAGAGCAGGCTAATGCCGACGCCGGGTTTCTCTCCACCCTTCCTCCGTTCGCTAAAAACTCCTACCATTACCCAATTACCCACCTATCCTATATGGTGCAAATGACCTCAGCTGTCGGTCGCCTCCCCTAAATAAACAACCAACCAACCTGTTTAAAAAAATAGGTATTTCATTCAACAGAGTATTCGATTATTTAGGAAATCGATGTTTAAAAACAAGGATTCAATTATTGAAAACAAGGATGAATATTACGCATATTTAAGAAATTCTTTAGTTAAAGAGCCAACATTGCATTATTTTCATTACAATAATACCCATTAACATGGTATCAACATTTCGGATCACGTTTAGAGAAAAAGTTTTCGGTTTAAACTCACTTTTATTTTAGAAACGCACTAGCGTGTCTAATCATGATCTTTTTCTAAAGTTTTCTTTGCCGTCAGCATTAATCAAGATTGCATTAGCCATCCATTCGAAATATTTGTATGCATGACCTTAAATACGGCTAATCTTGCTCCAGAAATTCTCAAGGCTGATCTTTGTACGCAGCATTCAGATCATCAATTTCACGTCCCTACATTAACCTGAGACATGCAGCAGGAAATGTGTAAACAGACTGATTAATTGACTGATCATGTTGACACGAGACCAAAAGCAAAACCTTCAAGGACGCACATGAAGATATTCCGGCCCTCGGTATTGGAATTGGTAGAGTATTTTATCGGTTACTTATTATTCTTTAACCAATACAGCCTGTGGTTAGAGAATACAGTTTAGTGATGCGTCAGCTCTTCTTAGGAGGGTGACTGACAATGAAGAAAATTCGTAACATAAGACTTCAATGTTGGATTCGAAGGAAATACTTTAAAAGTAATATTCGATTAAAGTATTCAGGAAAATAATTCCTATATGATGGCGGATGTACGAAAAGATGTATGGTAAGGAACGTACCAACTGACTTCACAGGCGGAATGATATGCTGACAAATGCTTTTCCAGATTGCTTTCACTGACAGGCTTACGAAACACGATTTCAAGTAATATTCTGCAATCTATAATCGGTGCCTACACTGGTTAATGCAGACGCAGAAGACTTAGCAATTGATGCGCAAATTTCTTCTAAATGAGTTATATTCGTCAATGAGTAAGCATCGGGGCAAAGAGTCAGGCATCGTGCAGCTACTAATCGAATAAAATGATTTCTGTAATGAGCAAAACCATGCATTTCTCAACCGAATAAAACTGATAGTTTTTACTCACTCACGTTCTATTCTGACCTCGGGTGGGAACTTTGGCATTACATCAAGAGGTCACGGAACGATTTTCCTTTGATCATCCGCCAGTGTAGCGCGTAATGAAAAAATTGAGTCGAGGTCAGAAATGGGAAATATGTTTGAGAAAAGGTTCGCCTCACGCCGAGTGACCGGGGAGAAACGGGTCGACTCGTTTTTCTTCGTCTCACTGACGTAGAGCACGCTCTTCGTGTCTCGCAACCGTTAGCATTCCCCTGATAAAAATATTGGATACGCCGGTGCAGCGTTGATAACGCACGTGGGAGCCGTGGGTGCAGAATAAGCCGCGGCTTATCTCGCAAAGTAGGAAATTCAGAGTTGGGAAAAACGCTGGCCAAAAAAAAATTATAAATAACAGAAAGAGATCCGGTAAAATTCAGTCCGATGTAATTCTTTTTTCCCTCCACGCTCTTGAGCTCGTGATAAGCAAGGCGAAGAAGCAGGGAGACACACACAGCACCGGAGACCGTAGTCGATTTTTTTTATAATCCCTCCAATACCTGGGTTCCGTGGGCGATCGTAAATCACACTCTTTCTCCCGATTGGCGTGTACGGGATGCCCAAGCCACTAAGGTTCCGACGGACTATTCTAGAATTCTGGTGCTGTTTCGAACGTTGCACTGAGAGCCGTAACCCTGGGATTACCCTTAAAAAAATGGAGAATCGACGAAAGGAGCCACAAGAGAGACGGGGCGGAGTACGAAGCGATGGAATGGTTGGAATTGATGGAAAATTTTGGAAATGAAGAAAAGGAAATATGTATAAGAGAGAGGTTTTAGGTCTTATGCATCTTCCTTCACCTTATCAGATCCAGAAAAGTTTCCAGTTCCGGTTTTGTAATTGTTTCCTCGGCCCACCAACAAATCTTCATCTTGAAGGTTTATAACACAAAGCTCTATTTAGGATCCTTCCTTTTGCTTTGTTCTTTCCACCTCATTTTGTAATTTTAAGAAATTTCTGCTGCTCTTGTACGTGCATCTTTTGTGATGCTTTCATTTACGATATAGTTAAAATTGCTAATTATTGGGAATTTTCGGAGTATAATATATCGGGTGATATATAATATATCGACCTGGAATATTTAAGGCAACTCATAGGATCAAGGATTGTACCGATCTTACCGAATGCCACAGCAGGAAACGAGTCATGACTTTTTCTCACGCGTTAGCTCTTCGCGGAAATTATAAGGCAGATTTGGTGGATGAAACAGGTATATAGGGGAAAATAAAGTCTCCTATTGAAGCTACAATGCAGGACAGTACAGGAAAAGGAGAGAAAAGGGGGTTTTCAATGGTCTGAAGAGAGTCAGTAAACACACTAATCTGATTGATAAAATTAAGTATGGAGCAGTTTTAGATAATGCCAATCAGATAATGGGTACTCCTTCAAAGCGTACAAAGAATTCACTAAACGGTTAAAAACTATGTTATAACAACGAATTTAATTTCAAGTCGGATTCTCTTGCTCACGCTCTTAATGCATTTAATACATGGCCGTCTCGTAAGCTCTCGTATATTGGCATTTCAAGTGTTGTATTGATATAAAAATAATAGCATTATTAAATCAATATCAACTAATCATTATGAATGATAGGATAAACTTTGTAATAATTGTGGAATTACAAAGTGTATTCTACGATTATTAAAAGCAAATTCAATAAAGTTACGCCTGAAACAATCAACCTTATCCAGTGTACTATTAACGTGCTTTTGAGCGTCAAGATCTGTATGCATTCTTTTTCGTGACTAATGACTCCACTGCTGCAATTTTGGTCTGAGCAATTATAAGTCCAATAAATCCATTACCACCTAAGAGCAAGGAATGTGAACTACTCCACTAGCTCTATTTTATGCCTACCCACTTAAGTACTTGTTTTAGCCGTTTCCCTTGGAAAGAATTTCATTACTTATTTTTACAATGATAGTTCATCATCCCACAGCATTCACGCTACAGCACTTGAGAACTAATCATTGACTTCAATCCTTTTGTTTCAGCCACCAATGGTCAAAAATTGTGTAATAAATGAGCACATATTACATCTCAAATTTCACCAAGTATTGTCCATCGTGTCGATTTATTCGATCCTGACAAAATATTTAACCCATAGTTTGTTGTTATTGTAGGAAATGGCGTCATTGGTATTCTTTTCGGCACGCAAATAACTGGAAACTGGGGTAATACCAAAAGCCTTCCCTTGATAATATTCCCACTACTGAACAAAACTGTAGTCACAGAACTAGCAATATATGTGAGATACAAGTAATTAACGTTTTTTTCTACTCTGCATTCAAGTCAAATGATAGAAGCAACAAGAGCGAGAATAGTGAGCCATTCTTGAAACATTCAGTATCACCAGTTCTTCATGGACGGTGATCACGCAACAAGCTTCCAGGAACTTGACTTCGCACAAGCACTTAGTTTTATAGTAAAGATGCTGGGCTGACTCATTTCGTGTCAGTTAGAAGATTAGCATTTTATTCGACAGTTTCCAATCGCGTTATACCCTGAAATAATTATTTTAGATACACCCTTTCTCTAACATGAGAAACACTATTATAAAGAATTCACTCTGATACAAATTATGTAGAAATAATTTGTAAAAGATGATAAAATTTTCTCTTGTGGAAGCATCTTGTATATACTCTCGCTAGTTACTCTCTCGTTATTCATTCATTGCAATTGTTTGAATGAGCATAAAAATTTGTATTTATGAACGCAATTAACATTAGAAGCAAGCATAATGAATTCACCTGACAAATTTCGCCGGACGTGGTAAGTCAAAGGTGGGATTTGATAAACTGACGACATGATAAAACAATTACTGACAAATTCCTGAATACATGAAAAATGCAATTTAGACTTAGTTAGGTGATTGAAATGAAAATAATAGGTACAGATATTGGATTATAATCGTATGTTGGTCCTCCAAATGAGGCAAGATTGATAAATATGTGGCTGCAAAAATGTTTAACACCCCGGTCAGCTCTATTTGAAAGCACTTTTATAAAATAATTCACTTGAATAGACATGTCACCAATATATATCTTGTATTAACATTTAGTATCGTTTTGGTTGTCAGTTGAAAGGGCTGCTTCACCTTGAAATGAAATTCTTATCTCTTATATATCGTTAACTTCCACAACCAATGGCATGATACGGTGATTTATCACATTCTGTACTCGCGCGTCTAGGCGTTGGCTATCGAAGACAGAATCGTCAACATCCATCTCGGCCCGATGACATATCAGAAAGGGATGTTCTCAGCGGCCAGCACCCTTGAAGAGGGTTGAATGGCATCACGGGGGAAAGAAAGGAAGGGCGGAAGGAAGAATATTTGAGGGAAGGTTCCTGAAGGGTAGGGAAGTAGTTGCTGTGGAGGGTCGAGGGAGAAATAGGAGACTGGAAAACCCTTGAAAGGGACTACATAACGATAAGAATTGAGTCTCGGAGATGATTCGTTGATGATGGTGGCGTCGTGAGGCGAAGACCTCACTTGACCCTGCTAGGATGCGAGTGGACAGGAGCACTCAGCGGGGGTCGACCCTGGGAGAACACAGGGAAGAGCCGAAAGCAGGCGGGCGGCGTCTTGCAAGGAACATTGGAGGAGGAGTATGGCAGGGGGCGAACCATCGCGTCCGAAGCGGACCCCCTTCGCCAAGAATGCCGCCCAACCTGCAGCGTCACTCCGGCACGTTTGGCCGACACTCATAATCCCTGCCCTCGTGCCCCGCTTGCCCAAAAAACCTGGCATTACACTGGTCCAGTGACCGCAAACGGGATATTACACGCCGTAATGAGCCTCGCTTCGGAAAAGGAAAGTCATTCCTCGAAGGCCGCCTCAAAAATCCATGAATTTCGTCCCTGAAAAGTTGCAAGTCAATGTTTCACTTAAGCCTCACACAAATGGTACACTTGGGGATGATTATTAATCCATTAAAGCATAAGGTGTCAATGTAATTAATTTGTGAGGCTGTGGCAATGAAAAAGTGAGCTTAAAGTGCCGCGCTCTGGACGGAATGCATAGCTGAGGTGGCTAAAAGATTGGCACTACCCCTTCGTTATTTTATAGCCCCAAGACCCCAATATGAGTCCAAAATAAAGTATAAAATAAACAATAAAAGAAAACCACCATCAAAGCTTTGTGCAAGGAGATTGCGTTGAGTAAAAAATTGAGCATTGCTTCAATGAAATTTAGAAATAGTAAAAATCGGTATAACTGTATTTGAATTCGTCGACTGTCCTCTGCGCAAATAATAAAATGCAAACTACATCAGTGCAACCTTTAGTCTCAGCATATTTTCGTTAAAAGCTTTCATCGTCTTTAATCGAAAGCTGAAGTGTTATGTAGCTAGTAGGTCCTCACATGACGAGAAGATGAGCTTTTTGCCTCTTGGATTTGGGAATTTAGGCAGGGATAACTGCGAAAAATGTTCATCATAGTTTGCTGACTACCATCTTTGCGTTTCTTTGTCCTTATGGAGCTTAGAAGTTTGGGTCACATGCAGGACTGATCATTTTTTTTTGCATGAAATCGAGATATACTTTAGGGGAACGTGTTTGGTTAATAACTGTAATACTTCCTCTCCAAGATCCCGAGTTCAAATCCAAATGTTGGTAGAGATATTCAGCGGTAATCCAATCCACTGTGTGGAGGCATGTGGAGAAAATTTCGTGGTGTTCACTCAGCACATTTGCAAAGGGTAAAACTGTGAATTCTTTGGGTTGCGTATTCCGATGACACAGACGAAGGATTTCTCTCCAGCATTCTACCGCTTCCCAAAGAAATTCTTCATGTACTCAGACATCCTAAGCGTGGCCAATGACCTGAAGTGCCGGTCGCCATGCCTTTAAAGCAACTACCGCTTAGTTCCTTCCGGATCCAACTTCCGCATAATCCTTTTTTTAGGGCAATTGAGTGACTAGTTCAAAGAAATGGTGGAGTGCAAGCCAAAGATGTACTTACACAAGAGAGTGAAATGGACGTATTTTATTTTTAAAGATTCTCTGAACTATAAATACCTTTGTCCCTTCCTCCCCGGATTAACCACGTGACTCCTACGATGTCGGTGTGACTCAAGGTCGCCTTATCGGTGCCCCGTGACTTTTCCAGCGTTCTTGCGATTGACGGAGCGGCTGAGTTTCGCATCGGCAGCTTTTTTTCCGTCTCGACGGAAGATAGCAGCGACGTGAGGCTCGTACGCTCGCTTCAAAAATGCCCGACGGGGAGTGAATCACGATGATCACTGCAAGCGCGAACGACTCATTAAACCCAACTCGCGACTCGGTCTCAGCTCGGCCAGCGCCTCGCGTTGCCGGGTTGTGCAACGCGCCGATCTGGTAACCGAAAGGCAAACAGAATCTTGTCAGAGGCAAGGTTGTTGTGTATGCCTTAAGACTCTGTTCACAGGCTCGACGGTGTGATATAACAATAGCCGTAAGGTCATCTTAAAAATCAAGTCTAGTCTGTAGGAAGGAGCATGATTTCCTCGGTATCGCATTTTTCCGAAAATATGCATGCGCCACAAGGAAAGGAACTGTCCTCTCACACGTTTGCGTATGCATTTTACTCGACGTTATTCTTAAGAATTTCTGCGGTCTACCCATTCTTATCAGACAGACCGAATTAGACACCAGTTTTGGTTAGGCGCGCGCATGAGACAGTTGTCATTATGGAATCAGGAGGTTAAAGGTAATGATCGGTGGATTTTTGACAAGTCATAATGATAGAAGGAGCTGAATAAGATGCTAACAACCATGGAAAGGACTATGGCCAGATATCAGCTGAAGATCAATAAGAAGAAGACTAAGATATTGGTGTGCAGCAAAATAGAAGAGGCGAAAACCAACGTTAAACTAGGAAAACAGAAACTGGAAGAGGTGAAAGAGTTCTGTTACCTGGGAAGCAGAGTAACCAACGATGGACGAAGCAGGAAAGAAATAGTGAGTAGAATAGCCCAGGCAAAGAGGGCATTCTTTCAAAAGAAGAATCTACTTACAGCAGGAAATACAAGCATAGAAGTAAGGAAACAGTTCATCAGAACATACATCTGAGGCATTTTTCTTTACGGCAGTGAATCATGGACGATGACAGCAGCGGAGAAGAAAAGGGTAGAAGCATTTGAAATGTGGTGTTAGAGAAGAATACTGAAGATTAAATGGATCGACCGAGTAAGTAACGAGGAAGTGCTAAGAAGAGTAGGAGAAAAGAGAAGTCTGCTGACAACTCTAAAAAGAAGAAGGGAAAACTTAATCGGTCATATCTTGAGACACGATGGCCTGATGAAGACTATCGTCGAGGGAAAAGTGAACGGAAGATTGGAAAAGGCAGGCCTCGTATGAGATACATGGAACAGGTTGTGAAGAATGTAAAAGAGAAGAATTACGTCACAATGAAAAGGTTGGCCGATAGAAGAATCGAGTGGAAAGCTGCGTCAAACCAATCCTAGGATTGTTGACCAATGATGATGATGATCATAATGATTGTATGATACAAGTACCGCAAGCACTGTGCCATGTTCGTCCTATCCGACAGACGAGAGTTTCATTATTCTTAATATATTTTTTTTTTTTTTACCGCGCAGCACCTATCGTTCCAGCATACAGCAAGTAAGGGGCGGGCACGTAGGTAAGGATGGGGGGATTCTGGGACTTCGGCCTCTCCCCCCGGAAATTATTTCCCAATAATTTTGTCGTTCTGATTTTAACTGGGCATGATAATCCGAATCACACTGCGTATAATTCAAGTGTTAAGTGTCTTGAAACGTGATCACTAGTTTGATGCACATATACTATGGTTAATAATTGTTCTTTTAAATCTGATATATATGTATACGTTGAACTTCCCTTCTCGGGCCGGTGAAATTAACTGCTTCATAACAAGGTAAACAGTGAGAAGAGATAGGAATTGACACTGCGAAAGTAAATACTAAGGACGGAAAATTAATGGAAGACATTTGTAACATGTCGGCACCGAACGGGCAAAGCTGATTTTTTTAATTACGCTACACTAGACTTAGCCCCCCCGCCGCCCTCCCCCGAATCAAATTTCTTGCTGCCCTCCTGATAAGTGGACGGTAGTCTGGATAAAACTCTGCTCAATTTTGGGATTAAAATCTGGTCCCATGCAACGGTTAGCCAGTACTCCAGCCACCGCACCAATATCTTTACTTCCGAAATGGAATGAAACACGGGACGGCCGTGGTGAAGAAACAAACTCTCCTCTCTCCTTCCTCTCAAATCGATGGAGGCATAAAAAAACGGTACATTCCTGCTTAATTTGAGTCCCTCTCATTAACATAAGGAACCGGAGTTCCGTCGGGTGAGGCCGTTCGGGCGGTCTCCTCCTAGGTGGCCTCACCCCTCCTCCTCTTCTGCCTTCTCCAATAAACTCCTCTCTCTCTCCCAGCTGACCGTGAGGTCATCAACAGCTTCGATTCTCGTTTTATTGACTGCTTCGACTATAGCGGCGCCTCTCCGGGGGCGCTGTGGGCGGGGGAATTGTGGGAAGGCTACCGGACCGTTCGGGGGGCGGGGAGGGAGGGGGGGAGAGGAGCCCGAATCTCGATATAATCGATTATGCGCGTAATATATTGCGGGTGGGTCCGCGTCCCGTCAAAACCATTTCACGCGCCCCTCCCTCCCTCTCCCTCCGAAAATCCGCTACCGCCCTTTGATGAAGACCCCGATTAACTCGAGTTTGAGAGGGGAGGCGGAACCTTCTCCCTTGCCTCTCCCTCTCCCGCGCTATTTATTTTTCCTACGAAGGCCTTCGAGTTTTTCGTCTTCATTAAGGCAAATCCCTCCAATCTCTATATTTTCGAAACAACAAATCCACCCGGATGGAGGGATTATCGAAAGAATTTTCCTGCGGTAGAAGACTGACACAATGCCAGCCAAGCTCCCGAACTCTTTATAATGAAGCTAGCGTCTGACGGTGCGTTTTCAGCTGTTTTTTTTCGTGCGCCTAGTCTTGAGTACGAACTTGGGATCTGGTAAGAGTTCGAACGCGCAGGAAAACCCTGCGTTATTTCAACATAAAATGGAAAATATGCTTTCCTGAAAATCTTGGTCCCAAAGAAAGTACACGTTCTTGTGCAGGAATGCGTACGACCTGGTGATTTCTCGGCCAAACTTATGTAAAAAGTCTTTTCGAGTTTTCCACTTGGGTAGGTATTCCGTAGCCACCGACGTTTCGGAGCTTAGCACAAGTTCCTTCTTCAGGAATGATGAGTCGGGCTTGGAAACATTTACAATAACGGAGTTCCTGATGAAAGACCCGAAAAGTTTCTCCGTGATATTGCTGTTGACAAAACAGAACTCAGATCTCTGCACAGAAAATAAAGTAAAGTGTAAAATCTGAGCGTCTTTTACACGATACGCTCTCTCAGTGAAACGCACAATGGTGTCTGAGCCCAAATTATTGCGCAAGGTAGATAGGTAGAATTTTTTTTAGGGTGCGTCGACTACTACGGCCATTTTGCACCTTTACTTATCCAGATTATAAGCAAGCGATAGAAAAACAAGTATATAGGAATACGTATATAGGAATAATCAGGAATAGTATAAATTATCATTGGACACGATAGGTCTACGTCTGTATTATTCAAAGTGACATGGCAAAAGAGTTACTTTTAGAGGTATTAGGCAATTTAAAATGCGTCTTCCTGGGGCTCAAATTTTGGACAGTAAATTCACTTTGTGTAGAAATTTAAGAACGCAATCTTTAACATTACGATTGCCACCCGACACCTTGCTCAGTTCCCCACATATTTTGTGGCGTTCGCGTTTCATCCAATATTTTACAGTCCACATACAGGTGTTTTACAGTCAAACGGCAGTTACAGCTATCGCAATTTGGTGCGTCCTTCTCGAGGTGATATTGCTCAAGGAATGACGCAGAAAAAAAAACTAGAGCAATACCAGCTTAAGTGGCTTTTCATATGAAAAGAGTAGATTCTAATTGAGGGTGTTTGGATGTTTGGAAAGACTCGAGCATCTTCCTGGCCTAAAGTTGTGATTGGCCTCGGCTCTCTCCTGAGCGTCACTTATGATAAACAGGCACTGATTCCTGCCCTAGGCTTCCCTTCCTTCCCTCCCCCTCCCCACAAGTCTAACTTAAACGACGTTCAATTCGCACCTTACGTCAGACCGATTTGATTCTTTATTGCCTTCTTTGGTTTCTATTTATCATGAAACCGACAATAGAGTAGTCGGCCAATTGAATGTCACGTTCATTTCTAGTGCAGTGACGAGTGACAAATAAGGAAAAAGGTAGCTCAAATTCCGTCTAAAAATATATCAAAATGTTGAGCATCAATGTGTCGATGAGCCATATGAAAAATACAACAAGGAAAGGCTAGAATATCATTTGAAAAAACAGGATTCCTAGATCCAAAGCTGGAAAGTCACCATTTCACGGTTATTCTCATCGGTGCATGGAGGTTAAAAAAAGCAAATTTCCTTTCTCTAGTGATGAACAACCAACGATTCATCTTCTATCATGGTATTTCATAAATAATTCAAACAAAGTATAAAATGAAACTTTAATTACGGCATTCCGAGAGTCCAAGTTTTAAACAATATAAAGCACTCAAACACAAGGGAGTTTAATTTCCCAATTTAGCTTTCATTGAAAGGCTCAAAAACAACTTTATCTTTACATCGACATTTAGTGTTCTATTTGGAACGAGGCTATTTCCATTTAAACATTTTTGCAGACTCCATAGAGGCTAATTTGTTCGGCTCCAGCTAGTGAAAAAGCTAAATTACGTAAGCAACGAAGTATGCGTTCAATTTCAGCGGTCGCATACGTAAAGGAAATTATGAGGAATGTAATAAAGCTAATATGTAATACCCTATTGTCAGCCTTCTAGAAAACATGACGTAGTAAGATTGGAAAGTAACTTTCACGATAACGTAAAAATGCAATTCCCTTTTACTTGGATTTATCACTAATCGATACCAACAAAATACGGGTATATGATCCACCTATATTTCGTTTCGTATTACAGTAATTTGAGCCGAATTCAAAAGATGATCTTGCCATAAAACTAATACATATACGTAATGGATCAGTTTAAGATTATGAAATGAACCAAAATGTACCATTTGCACTCTGCTAGTACTGTCAAGAGTAGATTCGACAATCACATGCAATTATTCTGATTTAAATGACAGTAAACGGTTCTAAACCTTAGACGACGTAGTTGTGTTACGAACATGCGCATGTTGTTTTACTTATCAGCATGAGCTCCCGAAAGTTGCAACTCAAAATGACTCTTGCTAATGTGGCTGTTCATTTTGTTATATGCTGCTCAACTATTGCACTTTTCATTTTCCCGGAAATTTAAAAGTTTCAGGTTAAAGGAAAGCTTTTATTGTGAAATCACCATGCTCATTTGGAAAAGTTCTTGTTTTTTTCTTTAATTTATTAATTATAAATTGAAATCAGTCCTGTATCCATCAATTACATGAATTGTTACTAGCCAACAAATCAATATTGTTGTGAATTCATCATCTGCCGAACACCCTTTCAGTGCCTCGTAGAGCGCAGTGTATAAGCAGATAAAGATAGCTGATGTTATCGCACGGATTCGTCACCAAAACAAGTCGAGTGTACGCGAATAGACTTCCGCGCTCCAAGCCAAAATTCTCTGCGCGCGAGAGCGAAAGGTTTTAAGTCGGCGCGCGCCGAAACGAGACGAAGAGAAAGGGAGGATTAGAGGGAACGAGGGGGAGGAAGGGAGGTCATGGCACGCGCGTCGGGTCTTCCTCGAGGCCACGTAACTCCTCGGAATGCTCCCTAAACTCAGACGTGGTGGGTGGAGTTGAGGCCGGGGATTGGAGAGAGGAGAAGCGGGCCTCATCTTCCCCGGGCCTACCTCTCGCGAGGGAGTCGGGAAGGCGCGCGCGTTCATAACCGCAGGCGATTTAGGTATGCGTGAGCACATTACTCCACCAAATGATCTCTTCCCGAGACCGGCAAGTGTCTTTACGTTCCCCGGCACATTCCATCACCCACGCCCCCTGGGGGTAGAAGACAATGAGCGGCAATAGTCTACACGAGGACTCCCTTTGTTCTCCTTCCATCTCCACCCTCCTAGTTCTCCCATCATCCACACTCCCTTCCCCGATCCAGTTGCCTCCTCACAGTCCTCGCCTCTTATAACCGGCCTAATCAAGATTCGGAAGTCATGTGCATTTCGCTCTGTGATAATTGGGTAGAGAAGTGCTCTACATTTAATTACTTACGTAAGGTAAATTCTAGCATTCCGCAATGTTTTCATAGAAATTAAACGGGTTAGCATCCTTGGCGTAGATCATGATCGTGAGTATCATAGGAAATAGCGCTTGTGTTCAAGGATGAATCCACGTATGTATTTTTGCGTCCAACTATTGTTAACCGCCATTTTTCCACAAAAAACATACAATGCGGGCATTACTGCATAAAAATAATACTATAGTTATACAAGGGCTACAAGTTGTCTCCGCTTTTGAGTTATCGGTGAATTGAGTACTTCAATTGTTGAAGGAGAATGTTATGAATTGGAGTGACCTGGTAATCGACTACCTACTTTGAAAAAATTCATTTATTTCATTGTTCCTCAATCCCAAGATTGGCTTATTGTAACCTTTAATTTTTTCCTGTCCACTTTTTAACTTCATTCTATCCATAGGCACCAGTTTTTAGGAATCCCTTTCAATAATACCCAAGTACTCGCCCCTTTGTCTTCCTCTAATGGTCTCTTCTATTTGTTTCCATAATTATGATCTTGACAAATCCATTTTTTCTCAGATTACCTGCTTTTCTTTCGTAGTGTGGTCCAAATAAACATTTTTCCTCTACTTTTCTGTATGCTTCTTCATTTTCATTTAGTCTACCAATTTAGTCTTAGCTACTTATGACAATACCATTCCTCTAATCTATATTGTTACTTAAATGAGGCTGAAAACTATTTTCAATATACATTAACTTAAGAAATGCTACGAAAGAAATATGTAAAAACATTCGTGTGGCTAATGGTGCTCAACGAATCAGAAGAGTATACCGTTGAAAAGCGGACTAAAAAAAATTGAAGTCTTCAATAGTTGGAGCTCTAAATGATAACGTGAGACCCAACGATATCTTTGTTAACGTTGCGAGAAAACTTGTTTACGTGTCTTATAAATCGTATATCAGTTAAGCGCTTGAAGAACATTTCCTTCAGACTCGAAAACATCTTAATAGAGGGAGATGCAAACCTCCTGTAAACGTTAAGAAAGTGGAACGGACCGAAAGAAATGTGGGAGAAAACACCAAAATACCGTACACACACTGCCACGCGACAAAGTATCTGAAAGACGTGCATGGCTAAATTACCCTCTCCTCACCGTCCACACGAAGAGGGGAACGTTCTTTTTCCCACCTCGCTTGCTTCCGAGTGCTTGGCGCGCCAAAAGCCCATCCCCAGCGCTTCCTCCGACGGCAAGGAAAGGAATTCCGAGAGTTTTTTCGCGAACACCCACTCTGTCGCGGGATAATGGAGAGGATGGAGGCGGAGAGAGAAAGAGTGAGGGCCCGTGAGCCCATTTCCCGCGGAGGGCCCGCGTGCGTTGGAGGGGCCCCACCCGAGAGAGAACGAACTAGTCTTCACGCCTCATTCACGAAGCGAAAAAAAGGAAAAAGTGAGAAATAAAACGGCAAGGAGTGCGTCAGAGCTTTGGCCGCAGTTCTTTCGGGCTAGGAATTTGTCACGTGGCGGTGAAACGTCCGATACTTTCGTTATCCTTCCATTCTTTTTCGTCCATTGACACTTCCACTACTTTTTACGTGAGGTTCGCTCCTTCCTTCAATTAAGAGATATTGAGTGCTTTATGGAAATTTTCTCAAAGTGCTCATTTACTTCACGGTTTTTAAGAGACCCACCCAATTTTTCTCCCGACACTTGAACGGATATTGATGGATCTCACTTTGACGAATCGGATGACCCCACTCATTATGTCTGTAAACCCGTCACCAGCCGAAGGTACGATAGTCTTAGCTTGCCGTCGTTTCCAACACAGCATCTCGGAACCGCCTTTCACACACCCTTGCGTCATCTGACCTTGAATCCTACGATAAAACATTACATCGACTCTTGCCTCACTGCCTTAAGTGTTATATATTTAGAAGCTTTCTTTGGTTGGAAATGAACGGATATTGCAGTGTATGCATTTTCTAGCGACACGAATTTTTACAGAGGAACCCATTACCCGGAAGACTACTTGAAGCTTGAAGCAGGAGATGAGAAAAAGGAGGCATATTTATTACATTTTTGACGAAATTAAAGTAGAATGAATGGTCATAAGTTCTCCAACTAAGATTGCTGAAATGTAGCGGAGTATCACAACTATAAGAAGCATCTTTTCCATTGGCAAATCTGAAATATTAAAGCCTAATTTACCAAACACTTTTCCCTTTTATTCCCATCCTTGTACATTTCATCCCGTTCTGAAGAGACTATTAGAGCTGAAACAGACTGGAAAACGCATGGAATATATGGGTTTTCTCCACTCTTCCTATTAACCCTTCCATTTCTATTCTTGCACCTCTCTTCTCGGTCTGAAGTGCTTTTATAGCAGATAAAGTCTAGAAAACCATAGATGAAATAAATGTAAGATTTCTGGTCTCTCACTTCTAAGTCCCGGGTTTGTTGCATTCGAAGATATTTTTCATTGGCGACCCGGCTCCTAATTAAGTGTTTTGTGGAGAAAATCTGAGTGCAGTACTCTGTCCATTGGATGGGACGTTAAGCCTTGGTCTCCCTGGCGCCTTACCGTTGAGAGCAGGCTAATGCCGACGCTTGTTTTCTCTCCACCCTTCCTCCTTTGCGTATTGATGCGGATAAAGGCTTGAATTCGCAGCTGAGATAAATAAGCACCTCAATATGTTCATAAATCACAACTCCCTTCTAGTATTGACTCAATTCATATCTCCCAAGGCAAAAATATTATTTATGCCTTTTTCCCAGTGCTCATCAAGTATTCCTCCTTTTAAAAGGTAGAGTTATTTTCATCCATTTTATTGCTTTGAACGGCGGACTCGCGTTTCACCTACGGGTGAAAGCCGTGATCCATTAAGCTATTACAATTGGTCCTTTGAGACACGTCAACTCCATCGCAATATTTGCGCATGCTTTCATAAATTTGAAATTATTGAAGGATGGTTGATGCACACTTTTTTTGGGATGCCCAGATATTTTATGGTGGGAGCCAGCATTGGACGGGGAAGGCGTGTACTGCGTAGAAGAAGAAATCTAACTAAAAGCTTTAAGCCCACGCGTCCCCGCCTTTTTTTCCTGGCGAGTGAATGGGACTTTTGGTGTCGAGGCGTCGGGGCGCCACTCCTGTCCACCGCGCCTCCTCGCCACAACCTTCGAACTTTCCTCTTCCTCCCTCCCTCTTCCTCCCTCCCTCTTCCTCCCTCCCTCTTCCTCCCTCCATCCTCTGTCCTCACTCTTTGCCATACGCCCCACCCGACCATTCTTCCGGAGCGTGGGGAGGGGCACCGAATCCTTGACGTGCCTGAAGGAAGCCACAAACCTTTTCATATTCGCACTCCAGAGGGACTATCGGAAACGACCTCACGCAAACTTAACAAGGCCATGCACATTGGTTTTTTGAAAGAAAATAAGAATATTTAATATTACATGGTCCATTACTCCATTCGCGGAAATATCTCTTCGTATAAATTCTTAGGCATGGATCTGCAAGAAGACTTGGGTGGAATAATCAGGTCGGTGAGGTTATCGGAGGACTGGCTTAAAAGCTCAAGAGCCCGGGTTCGAATCCCATCAGTGACACGGTGAGGTGTATGTTCTTGAGGGCTTTGCAAAGAATGCTTCAGTTCAGCGCTCCTTGCATTGGTTAGGACCTAAAACCTTGAGCTATTTGACGCAACTTATCAAGAGCAAATGTTATGCCGATGCCATATTTTACTCTAACCTTGAATAACACCTTACTCTACCTATATAGTCTATATATCAATTTGAGGTAGGCAGTTGTCTTTACCTATGTGTGTTTGCAGCGCCCGAGATTGGTCCATTACATTGAGGTGTTCTCCGAAGGTACCGGTCGAATCGAAGTGTGAGAGGGTTCGTTCAAAATAGGAAAGATGGTTGCATTGCTTAGATATATTTTTATTTTCGCTGTTTGACCGAAAAGTGTGAAAATTTGTGCTTGAAAACAAATTGTGTTTTCCTTATCTTTTAGCATGGGAAAGTAGTTTCTACGCAAATTTGTTTACGTTGCCAAGTAAATTTGTTTACGTTTTCTGGTGAAGTGACAAAAGATGAATTGACGAAGTTGAATAAAGTGGAATTAGTTTAATCAATCAATCGTATAAGTAGAAAAATATTTATTGACGGTTTCGCTGAGTGTAAATTTTTTTTCCCTACGGCGGTTCTTCCCAGTTATTACACTTATTATAAAAAAGCATTTTTACAATGTTCATTATGAACAGTGCATAGCACCTAATTTAATTTTTCCTTTTATTGAATACTGTTAGGACTTTGATTTACTGTCGCTAATATATTGATGTTTGTTGCTATATAAGCACAAACTATTTCGCCGTGCCGAAAAGGAAAGAAAACTATTTTTTGTCCTTGACAAGGTATTTCCCTTGGCAAGTTGGAAAGTATAAAAATTTAAACATGAAAACATTGGTTTTTGTTAGTTGAAGTTGAAATTTATTTTACATTTTTGGTCAAGTGACAAAGTGTACATTGACAAAGTTGAGGAAAGTGGAATTAGTTTTATCAATCAGTGACGTAGGTATCAAAATAACAGTCGATGGTTCCGTTGTGCCGATAATGAAAGAAAACAATTTTTGCCTTGCGGCGGTTCAGATTTTGTGTATGAAATGAGAATTTCAAAGCTAGGCGTTTTAAAAGACTTTTCTAACACTTGAGACAAGGATATAAAACGTTTATTATAAAAAGAAATTTATTTTTCCAACTATTTTATATGTACCTACTGCGTATTGTAATAAAATTAGTTTGTAATATAAACCTT
Source organism: Platycnemis pennipes (assembly GCA_933228895.1). Taxonomy (NCBI): domain Eukaryota; kingdom Metazoa; phylum Arthropoda; class Insecta; order Odonata; family Platycnemididae; genus Platycnemis; species Platycnemis pennipes. Next base: position 111,906,895 of record OW121848.1, on the reverse strand, counting down.
TGTGGACTTGGAGAAGGCATTCGATAATTTCGAATGGAATAAGATGTTCCATACTATGGAAAAACATGGCTTGGACTAAAATGACAGAAGAATCATCTACCAGCTCTACAAGGACCAAGTGGCCACAATAAGTACGCAAGACGGAAAAAATATAGAGGCAAAAATTAACAAAGGAGTCCGACAAGGATGTAACCTGTCACCAGCACTCCTCAATATGCACATGGAGGAAGCGATAAAAGAAATAGAAGAACAAGTAACCTAAGGAATCAAAGTGAATGGAGAAGAAATCAACATGCTACGCTTCGCTGATGATATCGCTATCGTAGCAGGAATCGAGGAAGACCTACAGAACTCACTGAACATAATTGAAAAAGTGTTCCAGGAATACAACATGAAAGTCAATAAGAAGAAAACCAAGATACTTGTGTGCGGAAGAGAAAAAACAGTGGCCGACGTCCGCCTCAAAGGAGAAAGATTGGGGCAAGTGGAATCATTCACTTACCTCGGGAGCCCCATCATCTGGGACGGATGAAGCATGACAGACATCAAGCGTCAAATAGCTAAGACGGCATTCATGGCCAAAAGGCCACTACTCTGCTCGAAGAGCGTAAGACTGGAGACAGGGTAACATTCGTGAGGGTAGTGGCACTCTACGGATCAGAAGCATGGACCACTGGAAAAACTGACCAGAAAAGAATAGAAGCCTTCGAAACCTGGTGCTGGAGAAGGATGCCGAAGATCAAATAGACGGATAGGGTGGGAAACGAGGTGGTATACAGAATAATTGGAGAACAAAGAGCACTGTGGAGCACCATACGTCAAAGAAGAACACGGTGGGTTGGCCATGTCATGAGACAACAATTACGTGGGAAGCATAATGGAGGGAAACATTGAAGGGAAAGTCCCCAGAGGAAGATCAAGACACAAGTACTTGGGGCAAGTAAAGAAGGATAAGGGAAAGAAGAATCATAGGGAAATGAAGGAACTGGCATGGGATAGGGAGAAATGGAGGGCTGCAGTATACCAACCCTAGGATTGTAATACTATGTACTTATGTATATATGTATATACTATTTACGTTTTAATTAATATTTGTAATATATTAATTATTGATACAAAATCAGCACATTCATTTTAAATGAAACACTCCATTTTAAAATTAACAATAATGTAACAAAAATAATAATAACCACCCTACATTCAAACAATGCCATTTTTTATCAAGTTCAAAAAGTCTTTCACTTATATCTCCACCCTTAATATTTCCAAAGGCTCAAGGAACAATTGTGTTCTTAAACCACACAAGCGATACCAGAAAAATGTTAAACGAACCTTTACATCGTTTCAGGTTTAATATTTACCAAATATTGCACCCAAACTATACAATCGACTGTGCAAAAACATGATCATTCAGGTGCACATTGAGCTTCAACTCGCGCAGCGTGTGTTGAACTTTCTCTGTATATCAATTCGTGGTATTTTTCCGTACCTATGTGTGTTTGCAGCGCTCAAGATTGGTCCATTTATTTGAGGTAATCTCCGAAGGTACCCATCGGATCGAAGTGGGAGACAAATTGTTCAAAAGAGGAAAGAAGGGTGCATTGCTTTGGCATATTTTTATTTTCGTCTACCAATTATAGTGTGTGGAGATTTAAACATAAAAAACGTTTTTTTTCCTAATTTATAACGAGGGAAACGAGCTTCTAAGCACATTTGTTTAAATTTCTAAATAAATATTTTTAAGTTTCTTGGTAATGGGACAAAAGGTGCATTTAGGAAGTTGAAGAATATGGAATTAGTTTTATCAATCAGTTACGTAAGTAGGTACCTATGAAAACATTAATTGACGGTTTCCCTGTGGCGATGGTTAAAGAATGCAATTTTTCTCTGCCTTTATGCAAACTATTTACATATTGATTTATTTTCGGTAATTATAAATATTTGTTGCTAAATCAGCCATTAATTTGAAAACGCACTTACCATTTAATATTTCCTACACCCAAGTCATTCCGTTTTTTATCAGTTTCAAATAAGACACTCACTTATATCTCCAACAAAGATGTTTCCAAAAGCTAAAAGGACCAATTTTAATCCCCAGTTTTTAAACCACCCAGTAGATTCCAGAAAAACATTACACAAACCTACCTAACTCAAACCATTCGATTAGCTTTACTAAAACCTCCAAAATCCAGGGGCTCCGGGAAGCGGTAACCCAAGAGGTTTGCATTGCGCATTGCATTGCACGCGCATTGCGCATTGAACATCTAGTCATTAATTGTTGGTTGTGCACTGATTGTTGACTGATGGCATTTTAATACAGAACTTTAGATACCGAACCTTTGTAATTCCTAAATTGACAACTAGCGTCCATTGCCTACGTTTTTACATGAACTACGTGAAATAATATTTTTCCTTGAAACTCGGCCAAACAAAAACGGTCAAAATGCTCCGGCAATTTTAGCGTAACTCCTAGGATATTGGTTGGCACTCAAAGGGTTAAAAATAAAAATTCGTTGATGAGTTCAATATTAAACTTTAACAGCTACAATATTTTAAGCCTAAAATTATGATTGAGAATCCCAGTTTAGAATACAGAGGTAGTATTTTACTGAAATCATTCCGAGATACACTAGTTTTTTAAACATCACTGTTTCTAACAGTATCACGTGACGAAGTGCCTTCTTGCGCATTGCGAAATGGCTTGAGAGGTTCTTCTCAAGTATTTGTCATGCCGTAAGCTCACTCCTTGATAAATCTCCGGAATATGTTGAGGAAACGAACCAATACGAGTCATTACTTACGCTCATTGAAAGCTGAAAATGTATACGCAACGGAGAGCAACGTTAATGATATGTCAGTATTTTTCTCCGAATTTTAGCGTTTAGGATAAAGATTATTAGCGAAGGTATTTTTTCTTCTCGCGCCACGCATTGACGTTCAGTAGCAGAAAAAGCAATATACGATCAAAGAGATCTTTCAAACAGCCTCCATTCAAAGGTCAATCAGTGCTAGCACAGTATGAAGGCCAATATGTTCTGTATAATCTTATTGATAATGTCTCATTTTCGATGAAACATGGTCGCATAGTAAATATTACAAATGTGGAAGCTACACATTTTTTCTTCCTTTACAGTGAAATGCCACAAACTAGCGTTGAAAACTGTTTTATTTTTGGAAATAGATTAATTTCAATTTTGGAGAAAGAGGAAGAAAAATTCTCGTGTCAATAGAAAGACTTCTTCAATGCTATGCTTGACATCGAATAGAAAGTTTTTTCGTTATATTTATGCACTGTAATTGTACTTTGAACAATGAATTTCACTTAGCAGAAAACAGTTTGAATATCGCGGAAGCCATCATTAGCAATACCGTGAGCACCTGCACCAGTTTATTGATCCCTGGTTTAGAGACCCTTATACACCTCATTCTGAGAAAGGAACAAGTCTCCTTGGTTGCAGGGCTGATGACTATGGCTAATGACAGACGATGATCTTTCGTTTTGAAACGCTTCGGAAGCTATTTAAAACAACACTTTTAAGCTGAGGCAAAGGCTATACTTTATGACCATCGTAACAACCACACTCCTGCCGTGAGGCAGAACACATCTACCTGACTGTAAGGCACAAGCCCCCTCCTAGCATTGACAACAGGGCAGGGCAGGGCAGGTAAGCTGGAGTTAAAAACATTCGCATACTATTAAATGAATAGCAGTGCTCATAAAATCGTGAAAATATGAGATAAAGCATTTGATTTTACGGGGCAGGTATGGGACAACTGCAGTCACCATTTATTGCCATGCGACGGTAGCTGGGGCTCGAATTCTCATTCTGTGCGCATAAAATGTGTCAAAGGAATGACGTTTCAATTTTAGATTCCTGAAAAATGAGCCCATGAGGTTAGATGCACGTATTAGCAAGACATCTTTCTGGAATCCGCCGTGAAAAGCAAACTCTTGAGGTGAAAATATAAAAAAGCCGTAAATAATTTCTTGATTATGAACGACTTCACGTACTATGTAGTAGATATAATTTTAACATTGCATATCATCCACATACACTACATTGTCACTATTTCGAAAACACAAAAATATATCTTCCACGAACAACCTTCCACCCTTCACTTGCTAGCTTACCTACAACCATGATATTTCCCAAAATGCTTTAGTTTTTCGCATAAAATGACTAAGAATTATCACCACCCTCAACAATTTAGGATTGGGTAGCAACATCGTAGAAAAAAGCATAGGTTTACCACAATTTGAGAAAAAGGCGCCCAGTGGTTTAACGTCCCATCCGAGGCAAAGAGTACTGAACTGAAATTTTCCCCGCATAGCACGAAAAGTAGGGAAACATTTTTGTCACAACGGAGAATGGAACCTTGATCCCAGATATGGATGGCCAGTACTCAAACACTACGCAAATCGGTTTTTACGCAATTTGCGACGCAAAATTATTTCCTGGGGATGCTATTAGTCCATGAGATGAATGCGTTCGTATTAAATCTCAAATTTAATGATGAGGCATATTGACTTGACTATGCTGTCTCCAACGCAATGTAATTGGACCAAAGCAACTCAGATCGCATTACGAGTACAAGCACGTACTTGATTATGAACGGTATCATGAAGTAAAACAGAATATTTTTAACATTACATCATGCCCGCTTATGCCACGTCACCGCCACTGCCATAAAAGAAAATATTTCACTTTCTTTACGTAGATAAAAAAAAACAAAAATGCACCGTTCTCCATCAGTTAAGTCATCATTTACGTTATTGTAAGCATTTGCACCAACCTTGTGACCCCTTTCTATCACTTAATTGTCGAGCTCGCACTTTCCCCACTCACTTTGGCATTTTCTCATTCCTTTCCCAATTATTATTAAATCGAGACAAAATATCAACTTTTAAACTAAAGTTTTGCTTACAATATATTAAATTTCTGACCACCAGTGGAACTGCACTCTATATTTTCTACCCTATCGCATACACGTACGGAAAAAGGACTCAAATGATAAAATATGGATAGGAGTTCCTACAATGTGAGCTTTCCTTAAAACAATGAAAAATGATTGTGTGATTCATTCTTTAGGATACATGATAGATATTAGGAGAGAGATAAGTTTAAAATGTAATTTTTTCCGCTCACCATGAACAAAATTAGATAAATAGGATTAAGTTGGAGGTATTTATGGTTTTTAACTGTTTTGTTCCTTGCAAGTCTCTAAAGAACTCGAAATACGCAATTGCGTAGTTATTTTATATATCCATGCATGTTGAGACAAGAGTGAACTTTTCACTGTCCATATTATTGGAAAATATCTACTTAAATATAACTTCTTAGATAAGTGGATGCGCGCGCTGATTCTTGGTGATTCTTTTCTCCCTCCCAAGCTCCATAAATATAGCTTGCAGAGTGCATAGCAAATGCAGACGTACGTTTACGTGAAATGACACATTTAGAGTTCATGAGATATTTGAATTGAAGCATTAGTTTAAATTAGATATTATTGATCCATCATAACGTTTTTAACGGAATTCTCGCAGGCATTAAACTCGTTCATCTTGATCACCTTCAAGAATGTTACTTTTTATCCATGGAAATTCTGCTCTTGTGTTCATTAGCGGGTACGTCCGTTAAGGATCTTTGCGGCTAGATCTCTAACCTTGAATTTAAATTTTGATAAACGAAAGTTTTTCCCAGTAAATAAATTACGAAAAGTAAGGGGAAAGAAATCAACACGGTTTTAATAATTAAACACAAACACAAAGTGCCACATTAAATTATTTAATGTGGCACTTACGCTAACTTGCAATTCATACTCTCGGCGAAAAACGAAATTTAATAATATATTTCCGCGCTAAATACTAATATAACTAAACTATGTAGAATTATTTTTAAAACAATATATCAATTTCAACAAATTTATACTTAGCAAAAAGAGAAAACCCATGCAATTCAAGGACGTAAAATATTTAGTGTAGGACATACATATTACAATAATTTTATCTAATGCCTTATTGATAAATTTACATTAGGTAGTCGTTTCCTTTGGATTTAAGTACAGCAGTGGTATTTTGATTTGAAAATAAGTGCTCTCTCTAAGATATTCCAGCCATACTGGAGTTTCTTAAATAGTCGCAATATTGCTGTGAAATATTTGCAAAATATATGTCACGTGAAGGAGCAAAATAATAAGGGATAAAATAAAAATTCAATAATAAATATTATCATGTGTTTCTTGAAACCACGTGGTTGCAAATACAATTATCAGAGACGATGATCAGTGATGACTAATTCATGTGTGATACCTAAAGTTTCTTTAACTGCATCAAATTTCTGCTATTTAATGGGTTTCCTAAGCATTAGTAATGAATCACTAACTCATTACCTAACTAACTAACGCATTAACTTTACATTCCGGCAGCAGGTTACCTTCAGAAAATGTCACTATACTGTTAATATTACAACTTTTTAGGTCAAATAGTTCAATCCCTAAAATTATATTGATTGTAAAAAGTTTTACTACCAAACTTTTGCCCACTTATTTGTTCTAACAAACAAGTGCCACATAATTATGCATTTGGTTAAAATTGGGTGATTTTTCACTTTCAGAACTTCATTTTTGAAGCTGTGTCGTTCAAAGCTAATATGATATTCTAGCCATACCCCATTTTCATGAACATCATAACACTTGCTCTCATTGAGTCTGTCCCGTCAACAAAGGGCATTGCAGTTGCAATAATAACGTCTTCTCAAAGTGGAAAACCAATTACCAACACCCTGATCCTCACAAAAGAGCCTGCTGCATAATCAATCAGCCAAATCTCTTCCGTGAATATTATTCATGAAATACGATATTCATAACCAGCCGAGAGCCCCATCCACTCGCGGCGGATGGCTTTGCATGGACTCACCACTTTTAAACTACGAGCAGCGGCTCATTTCTTTCCCGGGACGTGTTTATCTTCCGCCTTTTTGTTTCCCGTCTCGAACAAGGGCGAACGAAGGATTCAGAGCGGAGGAAGGAGGTGGCAGGGTTAAAACTAAATCTCGAAGACGCAAAGAATGGGGAAATGGAGCGCGTGTGAGGTGCGAAAGACGGAGCGGGAAGAAAAGGCGTTTGAATAATGCGCCAATTATGATGATGAAGGGGTCCGATCACCATATGCCGGCTCCGCGATTATAGCGTCGTCCCCCTCTCCCTTCCGTCCCCCCTTCCCCTCACCCCCCCGCACGTTCGTTAGGGGGCGATTTATTAGGCATGCGATGGGATGCCCCAGGAGGGAAAACAAATCCTCCTCACGGCGCTGTAAACACGAGCATCCCGCATCTAAATCTGCCCGGCACCGTGAGTGTTGAGGACCTTCCTTCCCCTCTTCCTCTCCAGGCGAAGAAGTTTCGGGTCGAAAAGTTTCTCCTAAGACCTGGGAGGGGTGGATGGGGATATATTTTTCCCCTTCCGGCAGCTTCAAAAGGCCTTTCGTTGACGGTGTGGGCGAAAACGAGACATATTCACGATCTATTGCTAAAATGGTACTGGGATGCCGTTGATGTTAAGACAAACGCTCACCACTTCCTTTGGGAAAGTGAGTTAATGAAGTGACTAGTAAAGTGGACTAGGGTTTGGTGTTTCCCGAGTGTACTGTGCGACTGAAGATTTCTAAGATTCCCTACCAGGTCAGTCCCTACCAGGTCAGTCCCTACAGGGCAGCCGTTTAGAAGGACGATTCGTCCATTGTCTTCAAGGACCAACTGACATTTTATTTCCGAACTAATGGATGAGTTTTTTTTATTAAGATTTAGGTACCTGTTTGAATGACCTGGGGAATATTTACCAAAGTTTATGATCTCAAAGAAAGCACGTCTCGAAATAAAGGAATTGACTCTAGCTAAAAACACTCATAATTGATTAACAGATGCGTAGGAGAAATGTAGCATACAAGCTCCTTGAAGACTTACTTCAACAGTAAACGAAAGCCAACACCGGGATTTTTTCCAAACGTCCTACATTTCTCTCGGTCCAAGGTGCTGTTGAATGCAGATACACTATATTCCTTGACGTACTCGAATCCTTTTGATTTAAGAGAAAGGATTCTGAGGGGTCCCGGAGGAATTTTAACGATTCTAGAAAACGAAATATGTACAGAAAGTATCACCCTTATGTTTTTTTTTATATTCTAATATTCTTTTTATTCATTTTATTGCTTTGTTCAGTTTATATTTTAACATTTAGCACTAGGGCCTTCCGGCAGTTCATGCTCTGACTGAGAGAGAAATAGGTTGATCTGGGAACAATGTTTCCGCGCCTAGATGAATTAGCGGGATAAAGAGTAGAAAACAGAAAAAAAGAATTCAATGGCACCCAAAGAAACTTCTCGGCATTTTATTAAATGAGAATTACAAAAAGCATTCAAAATTATTTTCACTATTGTTAAACCGATGGTGGATGGTGTAATGTGAATTCTTTAACATAAGTTGACTAAAATTTAATGTTTATTAAAATGCTTTGTTTGCAATTAGCATGTTCATGGTGGCTCATTTAATTCTTTTGAATCTTTGATGTTTGCATTTATGGTGTATTTTTCTTATTTTAAAGTATAATTAATTAGCCTGATCTGTAAATTAAAAAAATTTATAAAACTTTTTTATATCCAACAAACTGTTATTTTATGTACCGTAGACAGGCTAATACGTGACGAAACTGATTGGTTACCAAGAGAAATAAATAAAATATATAATCAAGTAATAGTATTTCTAAGAGGAGTGAATGACAGCGAAGATATGTTTCTCCACAAGTAAGGGTGGTTGGCAGATTTGACATAGAATACATAGAGAACAGGCGGAGGGGAAAATGCCGATTTTGGTATGAGCCTCCACTGGACGAATGCTTTCAAAGTTACCACTGCTTGAAGTCCCTTCCAAAGTACATGCCTTGGACCGCTCAACACGTAGAACTTGAAATTCAGGGATGGTGTTCCTTAGAAATCTCTGATACTCTCTGGAATCAAACCTGAGGTATTGAGAAGAAACCATTGTTTTCTATTTACCATGACGACAAAATTTATTCCAATTCAAATTTTTATTTTAGTGAATGGGAGAAAAATCTCGGAACCCTAAAAAAAGGAAATTGTTTTTAAGCGAAGAAAAAAGATAAAATAGGTACCAATTTGGATCCGGTTCCCATGAAAATAAATCCAGTTTCCCTCTGATCTGCAACTCACAGACCTATGAGTTCTTCATATCTCGGGACTAATTATTTTCGGAGATAAAAGCCTGATCGAGTAAAAGGTTGGATGCACACCACAAAATTATATTTGAGAATGGCGGATAAAGCCCCGTATGCGACGCACTAAAAGCCAATATTTCAATTTAATTTCCATTAACAGTTTACATGATCAGTATTTAGGAATAAACATGGCTTATTTATTCCATTCATCCAAAAACATATACATGGGTCAAAAAAATGTTAATTTTAACTGGCGATTCTAATCTAACCCTGACGGGGCAATTATAATGGAAAAGTGAAATAAAAGGACACAAAGCTTGGGCATGACCGTGTTTTATGCTATCATCCTACTCAACTTCCTCTTCCTAAGTGCAAAAGGTGACCAATTCATTGTTGCAGGAGTCAAAGTATGGATTTGAAGCGTGTGCGAGAGAAGCATAAAATATAAAAGGGAATATTCAAGTTTCAGTGATTGAAACATCACCATCCGTCGAAGACTGGCTTAACTCAGCTCACCGCACGATTCTCGCATTGACTAACCTTTGCATAAAGAGTGATCCAAAACTGTCTCCGGGATTTCAAAGTACATTATTTAATAACTAACGTAGATACAATAGAATAGCATACGAGAAAGCAGAAAGAATTGATATGTTTGCATTTGTAATGAGCGAAATCGGGTACTTGTATATATTACGAAGAAGGTAGAGAAGGAATTGTTCATGCACTCACTACCACCGATTATGGAAAGATGCAATGCATGAGACGACAAGTTGAACTGAGGATTGATGTCTGTCATGCCACCGAAGGTGCATATAATTAGAGTCGGCATATCAAGCTCATGTACTACATATTTAAAACTTAAATAGTCTCTTAATGTACTTATATACTCATTTTAATTTACACTCTGCTGTTAATATATGTCTCCAAAAGTCCGGAGACAGTTAAGAATCACCTGGTAAATACATAATTGTCAGTATCCTTCAATATTAAAACCATATTATTATATTATGTGAGACCTTCCCTTATTATTTCTATCCCTTACTTTTATCTCTACGACTGTCTTCATCACACCATCACGTCTCCTAATCATGTAGGTTGTCTCGTCTCTCAAAGTTTTTCTCTATATTTTTCTTACACTCACAGAAGTTCTTAGATTGCTACTCGAACTATCCATAACTTAAAATCACTAGTTACTTGGCATTTTCTCCGTGACTCGCACGTCCTTCGGTGTCACAGAGGAAGGTAAATCATTTTTTTTCTTAAAATAAAAAACTTACGGGATAAGCGCAGCGGATACAAAGAGAATGATTCAATAGCATTGCCACATTAGAACCATTCTGCAAAACCGCTTACTCCAACTAACGATACACGAATGACTCTTATTGCAAATAAATGACTAAACTAAATAATAATAATATAGGTAATTCGCTTTCTGAAACCATGGCAAATTTCAATAGACCCACATCAACAAAATCCTATGAATGGCTGCAAAGTGGAGCATATTTTTGAACGACAACTAGCCCATCCCCGATTGCAGAGTCGCTAACTTTCGCAACTGAAATTAGCATAAAAACAAATTTGGTGCATTAGAGTAAAAGTACGCAGCAAATAATACTGTCAGTTCTCTAGATATATAACTTTTCTAACCTCAAGTTTACGCATGCATCCTTTTCATTAATGTCTCTCCCAAAACGCTGGAAAAGAGCCATTAAAAGTTCGCGAAGACGAACACAAGACTGCCAAGGAAATGGCAGTCGCGTAATATTTCCACGACTTCAAGCTAGGATATGTGCCCAACTTTTGCAGTATCCGCGAAACTTTAGCTCTAGTCTTAGAATTCAGCATGAGCCCATCCTAAGTGTTGAGGCGTTGCTAATTTCCTTGTCCTCGCGAAGAGTTGACGTGGATCATCGAAGAGAACTCGGTTAAAACGCGACCTCAAGCCTCGGGTTGCGAGAACTTGAGTAAATGCTCGCGAAAGATCTTGCGGGAGAGATTTGGAATAGTCTCTCGCATGGAACTGGCTGCGCATTAGGAATTACCGCCGCATATATTCATTCGGTTGACGCTATCGCCAAAAAGCGCTAACAGCAATTGCAGTGCTAATTTTGAATTCATCAACCCAGTTACTAGATAACTGATGCATGAGTTCTACTTATCTTCTATAAGTCAAACTTATTTTCTTCCATAAATTATCTTACATCCAGCCAAACAAAACTTTTACCGTAAAATACTGAGAATTAAGAAACGGAAGCGAAAAATATTCATAAACAAAACCACCTCATAGAAATGTTATAATATTTTAACAATAACATAAAAACATAATGATTCTTTCTAGGGATGGGTCGGTTCGCTTCTTCGGTTCTCGGTTCCACCGGTTCTTGAGCTTAGAACCGGAACCGGAACCGAGGCCCAAAATAATCGGTACTGAAATAATTGGCGTGAAAACCAGTTTGAAACCTGCTCACACTCTGAAAGTGGAGGCTTCACATTAAAACCCGATGAAATAGTGTACTTAGATGCTTCAAAGTTGCCCTGAATTATTCTAATTCAGTTGTTAAAATGGCTATATGATTTATTTTATTACAGCCAATTCTATTAAGTGATGAAATACCGCCGTAATAAGGATATTCTGATTGATAGGTGTGTGTGACGTCCACGTCCTTTGGAGGCGCGAGTCCTCATATCATTTTTGTAAATTATATCATAATATAGTACATATAACACAAAAAATATAATGAAGTAGGTATTCATTTTCGAGCAGTATGTCTCGGAAAATGATTAATGATTATCTTATCTTACCACAAAGCAATGCAAAGTAAGTGGTAAATTAAGAACCGGAACCGAGAATCGGAACCGGGAACCGAAGTTAAGCACCGAACCGGAACCGAACAAAAGTGGAACCGACCAATCCCTAATTCTTTCACTATCCACGTGCTGCAGTTTCGCATGAATAGCTTATTTCTTTATCATTTAGAGAAACAGATGGAAGTTGATCGTTGAATTTTCTATAGCTGAAAATATTAATATATTCTTGGCATATATAATATATTCTTGGCTTAAAAATTATCAAACTGTAGCATATTTATTTCCCTTGGTAAATTTATGACTTCTCAATCCAAGTTAATTCATCATCAAGGGTCAACAATCCAAGGATTGGTTTGACGCAGCCCTCCACTCGATTCTTCTATCAGCCAACTTCTTCATATTAACGTGGTTCCTCTCTTTCACGTCCTTTACGACCTGTTCTATGTAACTCACACGAGGCCTGCCTTTTCCATTCCTCCCGTTCACTTTTCCTTCGACGATTGTCTTCATCCCAAGTTAATTGTCTTGACGTAATCAAACTTCATAGCTTCAAGTCATAAGATCTTGGTAAAAATACATGCAAAAATAAAAAAAATCAGTACCTTAATAAAAAAGTACTTGTCGCATCACATTCATTATTCAAGAAAGACAGCTTCTTTATCGAAAGGAAAGATGGAAATCTCTCTACGGTAACGAATGAGGTAAGTTGACCCTTCTCTTCGTTCTTCAGCCTAATGATAGAGAGCATTTTCTCCACCTTAGGCCACTTTAAAAACCTTTTGCCGTAGTGGAGTAAGCCGGGGCATTTAGCAGCAGACGAAACATCCCTGAGATGGCATTAGGAGTAATTTATCTTTCGCTAGAGAGCGGGTCGGGCTGGGAATTAAGACTGCAAGAAGGCGGTTGAGAAAACGTTCAGTTTAAGACAGAAGAGAACGGAAAATACCAAAACGATACTGACTGAAAAAGCATGGGTTGTGCTGAAACACTCATATTTCTGTATACAAACTGTCTCGCCAAAAAAATATCTCAACTTCATATCGCAAATAATTCAAGGAAGTACACTGTATTAGTAGTTGTCATCCGAAGAAAGGTGACGTAGGGCTTAGGTTATTCGCGCCATTTGAGAAAGATGGGTCAAATAAGTAGAAATAGGAATTAATGGAACAAGGAAACGGTGGAAAAAAACCAGCTACAACATTTACCTAGACCTGAACGCAAACGCCTCGGGGTTGACGATTAAATGTTCCATTTGACGGGAGGAATGACCTTTGAGGAATTACCTTTGTAGCACTATCCTTACAGTGTTCAAGCAGCACTAATCAGTAAATGCATCATAAATCTATGCCATTGCTCGGATTCAAACCAAGGATCTGGGTTGGAAAGTTAGATCCCGGTTCTCTGGCAACCCAATCCTCACGTATTCAGACTGCTATCTCCCTCCATTAGTATTGATTATGAGATACATTAAACGCCTTGTGATATGTTTCATATTGAAAGAGTAAAATACAAACTTAACCTACAATTTGCTCGCAAGCTCCATAGTTCATGTATTATTTAAAAAAAAAGGTTCCCATAGAAGTTGAGTTTCCAGGTGGTTTTCCTGTCATGTCAAGAGCGGTTAAGACCATGGAGTCCCGCTTGAAAATATATAACTACATTTTGGCAGATATATAAACAAGTAAGATGATACATGCAATTAATTTTCTGCAATCTGCAGCGTTAAAATTAACCAGAGTAAGGGGACAGAATGCGCGAATGTGAATGTATGTGAGTATTGTAGACTTGTAGGTTGAGAGCATATTGAATTATGTTTCAATATAGGTACTTCTTGAAATTAATCCGGGAAACCTATGTGCTCATTGACATCCCAAAACATATCCAATATCAGTTGATGTGGTGATAAGTATATATAAATATAGATAAGAATATAATAAAAGATAAACATCAACTCAATAACCATCTAAGCTTAAGTAAATAATTACAGTTCATTATACTCATGGGATCAACTTTATGGGAAATAGAATCAATTGTTTTAATATTTATATAATTATAATAATTTATGTTATAATAATATAAATATTATAATGTAAATATTATAATAGTATAATGTAAATATTATAATATAAATATTATAATATTTATCACGAAATTCCTCTGCGTATGTGAATAATTGCATTTAAATCCGAGTCCATTTGATCATTGCATTTCGAATCTGGAGTAAAAACTCCGAATAGAAATGACGGCAACGCGTACAGTAGCATCCAGTGACATCACGTTGGTGTCGGAGTACCTACTGCCGACAAACTTTTATTTTCCTCTAGCTTGGGTGTACTTTCAGGAAAAGACGAAAGATAGGGAGAGAGAGAGAGGGAAGGAGAGTTGATGAGAGGAGCGGAGGAGAGACGTGAATGAGGACTTTTATGATTTACGAGCTCTAAATTACGCGCGATTTGTGTTACGACGGCAATCTTCCTCCCCATTCCCGTTTCCTCGCCGTCTTCTCCTCGAGATACCAGCTCCTTTCATCCTTCCCCTCCCCACACACTTCCTCCTCTCTTTTCCTCGGTTGTATAAGAATTTTACGCGATGCGGTTGGAGAGGGAATGGGAGAGCGAGATAGGCCGCGGCGGCCGGGGACCTACGGGAGAGGTGGGTGAAGGAGACTCAGAAGTGAGGTAAGGGAGTCGAGAGGTGGAAGGAAGAGAAGGCGACGAGATGCAGGCGGAAACGTCAAGAGACGCATCCCGGAGCAGACGACGGAGTCAGCAAACAGTGCGTAGCGGAGGGGTGACGTCGGGGCGGCGGCGGATGTGAACGCGCCCGTGGGAGATGAAGGGAAGGCGTACGCACATACATACCTACGAGAGACTTTAGTATGACGTCGTGTGTGCACAAGGAGTTGCTGCGACCACAACCGCGCTATTAAATTCGGAACGGGGAGCTAACGGAAAGGAAGAGATGGGGAAACAGAATGCGAGCGGCTGGGAAATAGTAGGATAGACAAAAGTTGTGGGCTCCAACGGCTATTACATATGCATGATGAAGAATAAAACAAAGAATGCAGTACTATTTTTCACACTGTATTAAAGAGTCACCTTGTATACACACTTGAGGTGTCATCTTCAAGGTAACTGGGCAAGCGCGAGATTATATATACCAGAGGTAACGCTGTATTAAATAGTCACCGTGTATCAACACCCCAGGTGTCATTATCAAGGTACCTGAGCATACGATCAACAATGTATACCAGAGGTAGGGGGCAAGGTAACGAAGGTAAAGGAGGCCCAATCCCTTAATGCCAATCCGGACTCAAAAAACATGATGGAACCGAGATTTTCGAACAACTGCGTTTGGGTTACCTAGACAGGAATTAGTGAGGAGAAAAATAAAGGATGGTATATGCAACAAAATTGTGAGGTAAGTCGATGGCCATGGTCACGAGTAGATGTCGCACCCAATAATTAGGGTAACACTGATATTGGTAATTTAATTACATAAATACTTTAACTTTGCAAATTAAAGTTATAATGTAAATGATAAAATGTCATGATAAAATAAAATATCGGTCATGAAGGCAGTTTATCTTAAACAACAAAAAATATTCTACTCAGGTCATCAGGGTATCTCAGTATGTCTCAAAAACTTACCCAAATCATACCATGCTCACTTTTGGGTAAAATATAACAAAATATAGCATGCAGAATTGCATATTCCTAATAGGATTTGCAGTTTATCGGGTAGAAAGCGTTCAAGATAATTTGTATGCACTTTGTTCGGTACAATTCTTAGTGAGTGAGTTTTCTCCTCGAAAAAACTTGTTCTTGGAGCCCCACAATGTCAAAGCCCTGTAAAGGCTGTCAAAAGTTTGGAAAATTATGGTATGGCTCTATGGTAATTTATAAAAAAACGGTAGCCTTAAAAGCACATGTAATTTCCTCCAGCGGGAATTCGTATTTTACAGATTACTAAAAGTAAGCATTATTAGAAATATTTGTATGTACCGAGCTTCATTACGTAAGAAATTTACTCATATTAGTAAGGAAGGGGGACACTTCTTTCCTAACTCTTGCTCTCAAAAGAACCCGTTACCCAAAAAGTCATAGTTTTAGTCCAATTGAACGCCTTCAGAGGCCTATCGTGGATTGGGACTTTGGACCTTGGGTCAAGAGCTCAATTCCTTATCCACCAAGTTACCTCGCCGAGTTACCCAATTACCGTTCGCTGCGTCCATAATATAATTCAACGAAATGGCAAGCGGCTTGAAGTTCGAATGGGGTCCATTCTGGGCAGGATGGAGGGGGATGCAAGGCAAACAGTCGAGTGGAGTGGGGGAACCAAGTTTCAAGCACAGGCTCCCTGTGCTGACAAGAAGTTATCGCATTAAGCGGCATCTCCGCATATTTGCTCAAATGTGTTTTCTGGATTTTCAAGCCTCCCTACCTAATTTTTTTCTGAAAGGCGAAAGCAGTGCACTATTTGAACTTATACTTGTACAGTCAACGAAGTTGGCGCAAAGCAGGGAATATCTCTACGCACAAGACAGTAAAACTTTACTCGTAAACCTGAAGGCTGATGGTACGAAGTGCCATTATGCATGAGGAGTGACTGTTTTATTTTAAATAACAGAATTATTATCATTAGTTTTCTACCGGTAAGGTTAGGTTTGATATGAATTATTCTACTTTCTTTCCCTACCAATAATCATGAGAATAATTTCCTCAGGAACGCAAACATTTCTTGCGCCAAATAGGCACATGTATATACATTTTTATCACTATAGAAAACTTAAAATTGTCTTATTTTAGTCTTGGAAAGACCGCGATGTAACCTTATAGAATTTCAAAGACACTGGGGAAATCTTTTTGTGTATTCCGCAATAATCCTTTTTGCACCGACCAGTACTGAAATCTTCACGTACTTCTCAAGGCACAGGTTCATATACTTGTACCTTGAGATTGACGTAGAGCTTCAAATTCAGTGGATGATGTAATGATTAGTGTGGAATATATAAAAGTAATTCTCCAATTCCTCACCTATTTTACATATAACAAAGTGTAGTAGTACCTAATCTCTTTTTATCTTATCTAAAATGCTCTTTCTCTTGATTCTCCACAGTCAGTCCACACAGATTGACAGTCCACACCAAATAAAAAACTCCGTTTTCTTCTAGTCTCGTTCCCTCCAATATAAGATTTATTTCACTGTTATGAACGGTAAGTGCGTTGCACTTTAAGAAAAAAATATAATTTACCTTGAGCAACCTACATAAAACTGTGCTCAGTACTTTAAATAAAGTTCGGAACTGCAAAAGATAGTCCCATCATCAATTGCCTGATCCCCGATACACTGCAAAAATAGACCAGTTTTTTTCAGCCATTGAAAGAATTGATCTTTTTCGTGTATCTCCTATTCCGGGAGTTTACAGATGTTCAACACCTTGCAAGTTGGGAGAACACAGGGAGAAATGAATGGGATAGTACCGAAGGAGGAGGAAAGGTTTTCGAGGGAAGGTTTATAGGCCCTCGTTTACACCCGTCGCGAAAACGATACACTTCCGCGATGCTATTTGCTCCGCAGTATAACATCGGCCGACGGAGCAGACGATGCCGACACTCGGTGAAAAATGGCTCTGTGCTTCTGAACAGCTGTTGCAAAGATCAGAGGCCGGCGGAATTCACCAAATCGTCTCAGGTGTCACCGAGTTTAAAAAGCAGGGATAATCCATTATGTGAAGGGAAGGAGAAACTTATTTCATTCATTGCCAACAGGTTAATATTAATGATGAGCTAATTAATAAAATGCAACCTATCTAAAATTGAACACAATAAAGTAACGATTCCCGGTTTAATTTTCCAATTGAAGTCTAAACAAGCCACTTCGGCTCCAAAAAAATATAACTATTGCCCCTACTCATTTCTCAATAGATTCAATCATGTTATGCAGCGAAAAATCATGGACATGATTTTTCCTCCATCGAATTCGCCGCTATTCACATCTCCTGCTTGCGGTTTACTTTTTTATTCTCTACCATACGCTTATAAAAGAGGAAAGTTGCGGCAAGTTTAAAACATGGTAAGGTAAATATAAATAAGGAGAGAATTTTCCATTATCTAGCTTCCTAAATTATGATTTTTGGCCAAATTAGAATATCTGCAGGAAAAAGGCTTCGGGAAAAAGAAGATGGACATACATCTTCAGAATTGCGATAGCAAATATATAGTTCCGATTTAGGATTGGCTAATTTTAACTAAATATGAGTAAAAACAATAGTGAGTGAGATTTTTTCCGCGGCGTCATCGATTCTGCAACCCCTAATGTAACTGAGATGTGCATTTTACGAGAGAGAAATTTTCATATCTATGTAAATAAAGGCAAAAAATTGGAAAATTTTTCAAGTATTTCTTCTTACAGCCAACTCTCGGTCCTATGAGCTTAAACCCGATTGACATACATAAGACAAGCAAATAATATAGCTGCTTCTCTTTAAATTAACTAACTGGGTGGATTAAAACAATTGGTATTGACCAAACTAAGCCAGAAGTTTTGAGAGTTAAGGCTTTCCTGTGTAAAACGACGATGAAAAGCAGACAGAGGGGAAGGTAATTTTATATTCCTTAATAAATATTTACCATTCAGCAAACATATGCAGGTGCCAGTCGATGGTACTGGAGGGACAACTAAGACGATGTTTCAAAAGAGAGTCGGGATAGATATAAAATATCTATTTCCGCGCAGAAAATTCCTTGCGTCGTAACTTTATCTTTATTCTGTGGTTAAAAGCCTAAGAATTTCAAATGTCATTTTCAGCGCTTTAAATGTTTTGAACATATGTATCTGTCTCGGAGCAAAGAACAAAGGGAGGTGAAACACTGGCTCGCGGCATTTAATTTGCAGTGGGAATTTACCTCAGATAGAGTGTTATCACTCTTGGTTCATGCCTCTCTAGATATTTCAGGAAGGTTAGCTTATGTCAGTTTGTGAGCACACGTGATATGCGGATCGTAAATATTTTATGATTTTGCAGCTATATTTTTCGGGATGAATTCCAAGAAAATCCTGAAGTCATCCTCGGCCGCAAAACTATTTTTTAAAAATGTTTGCATGATAACTCCTTTGATGATCTATTCGGTACAGCTAAGTCTAATAACCCAGGAAAGCTACTCAATAAATTTTATTGCAAAGTAAATAAATTTCTCTAACAGTAACTGAATTTAAAAAAATCTGGTATATTATAGCCTTCTATAATAGAAAAAACAGTTCAGAGAGGCTAGATTAGGAATGATATAAGCCCACACATAAGGGCAAGCATTACGGAGCTGCTTACGTTATTACAGAAGGAATGAATTTTAAATCCTTTAATTTTCCATTTCCATGAGATTTCTTTTTCTTTCAGTGAGTGCTGAGTTGATAATATTCAGAGTAAATTTCACAGTCAAAGTGGCAGATAAGTCATTGAAGCACAAAATATACCTACTTTAAGTCACAAACAACTGACGTTTATAAATATGATTCTGGGAATCACTAATACCTATGATTTTCGGAATAATAAATATGATTCTCAGGGGGATTCACAAATATGACCCAGGTAGTAATGAATATACTCTTGTGATACAAAGTATAATCCTAGGAATCATAAATATGATCCTGGAATCTCAATCAATTCTGGAAATCAATATCATTACGGAAATCACCAATATGATTAGAAAATCACGAATATGTACGTAGCATTCACAAATATGATTCTGGGAGAGAATCACAAATATGACTCTGAAAATCACGAATGTGATCGCAGGAACCATAATATGTTTTGGGGAGGGATTAACAAATATGACTCAAGGAATCACAAATACGATATGGTAATCGCCACTTATACATGGCAAATAACAACACAAATTTATAAAATAGTAAATAATCAATAGATATTTGAAATACATTAAATTTATCATCATCATTGAAACACTAGCGTTCATTGGTTAGGTATCTTTACATGCAGATAAAAAAGCTAGAAATTTTTCAAATATATACCTATACTTGTGGGTTTCAAAATTATGCCTATGATTTAATGTCAACGATCACATTCTCGATATAAAAAAATCATATCCGCTATTTTGAAGCAAGGATTTTGCTTTGAAGCAAGGATGTCTTGCAAAAGTATTTGTGATATCCTAAGCGTCATCTTTGCGATTTTAAATACTAAACTCATAAGGTAGGTGGAGAATGATAATGTCGTAAGAACCATTTAACAAGCAGAAACAGTGAAGCTGATGAAACTCACATCAGATGAAAGTATAATTTTAGTAGAGCTTACGCATTACCCCACTTCAACCGAACGCATGATTTGTTGTAATAATAAGGGAATAAAAATTGGCTGAGACCAGCGGCGTCGGAAGTGGAGGGCAGGGGGGGGGGGGGGGGCATTCGACCCCCCTCCTTCCCCCAGAATTTACCCCGGGCCCTTGAGAAATGAGTCTTTATTAATAAAAATTAAATTTCATTGGTGTCTACCTTGCCTTTTCCCTTCGGACGCATATTCTACCACGCTCATATGCACGTTTAGCGGAATTCTAGTCTCTACCCCCTCCTATCCACAAAAAAAAATGCGGGCCCTTTTCATAGGAGCCGAGCCCTTTTCAAGGTGGCCCCTCCCAGCGAAAATAGTTCCGACGCCCCTGGCTGAGACTATTTGCTAGTAACGCTTCAGCTTCATATCACGTCATTGACTGAACACGGTGGTATTTCGAAATAGATTGAATTCTATATAGATCAAGACTAATAGATTTTGTGGAAAGTTATGGCAAAAACTGTAAGGAAGGTCACATTTAAACTTGTTTGTTTCTGCCAATAATGCAATAATTCAGACAAATACTTATGAAACTATTTACAAAATATCTATAAAATTAAGAATCATTATAATATTTACTTTCCTTAGGTGCTTGATTTGTTTGCGACTTGTATACGATGATAATTTCTTTTTTTTCACAAAAGGAAAATGTTGTAGTCCATGAAAATAAAACTTGACATTTGTGGTAGTATTATTACCTAATGGAAGCATTTCAGGTCATCTGTAGCAAAGCAGAATACTACACTTTGTCAGACGAATTATCCATATCTACTGAACCACACGTCTTTTAACGAATCCCTAAATTTCATGACTCGGTAAATGTGTAAAAATATTATTCTATTTGTCCTCAAGGCATTTCTTGTCCTAAGTTTCTGAAATAGAATGAAAAAGTGCATAAATATATGCACAACGGTGACTATTACAAAGGATTTTTGTTAAAACTAAGCTTGGCAGATTAAAACCACAAAATAAATCGTCTTAGAATAAGAGCACGAAATTAAACAGCCAACTAGCAGCTTTCGCGTAGCTGAAAGCCAATTCATCACGATGAGTTTGAATGACGAGGTGCACGCAATACGATCAGTTGCATCATCCCGGTCTCCATGCACAAGATGTGGATAGCTCGAAATATGGGCTCGAATAAATCAGTATTTTCTCCCCTTTAAAGGCGGTAGCCTCAAACGACCCGAGGATGATATGCGGCCCGCGGACACTGAATCCACGGCGAGAAATTACGACCGGTTATATTTCCACCCCCCAGAGCCGAGAGGAACGAGCAGGAATGAAGGAAAAAAAACAAACGCCTCCGCCACTGCGAAAACTGAAATCACAGTCCGCCTCGCAAAGGGTTAATCCGCTCCCAACACATTATTCATCACCTGATGAACGATTCGTACGGGCGCGGCGATTAATAATAACCGGCCTGACACCCGCGCACACCACCACCAAAAGAAAAAAAATGAAAGAAATCCTTGCGCAGCCGAAATCCTTCCACTGCCACCGTCCGACCGACTCCCCCCGGGTGGCATGGAGCGAGGGAGGATACGCGGCCCGCTAACAAGTGTCTTGCGGAAACGAAACACGACGGCCGAAGCGATTAATCTGGACAGTGGAGGAGGAGTAGGAGTCCGACGCGCAGCAGCGAATCCCCCTCGAGGGAAGATTCCGGGGTGGGCATGGGCAGCGAAGAGTGAGGGTGTGGAAGGGCTGTAAGATATTCGCGAGGGGGATGTTCGCAAATGTCGTGTATTAATGGGTGGAGGGGGGTGGCAGCGAGCAGCACCATCGACCACACCCGCTCCCGGGAGGGACGGACGTATTGTCGACAGCGACGCTCCGGGTGCGACAAGGGCGGGGCGGAATGTGTATGTTGAGGAACACATGGGAACGATGCTGGGGTGTGGGGAGTCGGAATGAACTGGATGTAGGAGACACGAGGAGGTTATTTAAAGCCTTTTAGGGCGTGACAGAAGTGCACTGGGTGATCCTCAAGAGGAGAACGATCATTCGACGTTGTGGTTCCGGGTGTGACCTCCGACTCCACGACATTCATCCCGAACAGAATCTCATCCAAGTATTCAAGGTGGAATCCTTTTTTGAAGATGATAATAATAAATTTAGTAATCAGCATACTATGGCCGGCTCAATTTAAGGATACAATAAATGAGATAGTAAGACCACAGGTTTATACTGTAATTTATTTCGCACACACAATGTAGAATATGCACTGAAGTGGATTAGGAAAGTCTTTAGATTATAGGTTTCATAGTATACCTGAATGAATCTCTAAGTATACAACGCATAACTGTAACTGTTGTAAATAGTTTTAGGTATTTCGGAGTTGTTGGCATTACAAAATTACCTAAATAAAACCTGAAGAAGTGATATCTTCCAGCAAAATGCTTCTAAGCTTAAGACGGTACTGCTTAAGACGTAATGCTTAAGACTTAATGCTTAAGACGGTAAGTATGGACAGTTAAAAGTGCAGGAATAATAAAATTTATTACCTCTCAAATCAAAAATTCACATATATCCCATTAAATATACTAAAGGGTGAAACGTTGTGAATATTCCCTCTAGGATAATAGAATATACTGGTTCCAAATCCAAGTAAGTAGAATAAAAATAAAATATCACCGACTGAGTGATAAGACTGATTCCCAGTCCAAAATGCAACTCGGTTTAAAACTAAAACAATAAATTCGCCTCGATAGATTAAAAAGTAAAGAGATATCACAAATAACAGAACAACATGGTTCATTCATACGAGATAAATGGTGTACAATATACAACGTAAATCTACCAAACCACGATAGAATGATTTCACTATACAGCACCATGTCAACGTTCATATTATGGTAAAATTTGTACCAAGTTATCTTCCCAACGCGAGGATAAATGACACCAGGATGGATTTATTTAGGACATGCTGAGTAAGTGCGAAGATAAAGCATGAGAACGTTGCTGCCTCTCCCTTGTTAGGCCTCATTTCGTATTCGCCGACAGTGCACAGGATCCGCACGAGCTAGGCATGGGTAACGAATTAGGACGTGTTCTACGAAGACCGGCGAGATTAGTAGAAGGATGCCGTGATAGTCCTTTTTAGGGTCACAAATCTAAAACATCCACTTGAACAATTATTGCATAAAACCATGGGATAAAATGCAAAAGGACCGTAGTAGACCACTAGACTAGACTGTTAATAATATGACATTTTTTATATTATTCAGCTTTTTTCCTTATGAATTTACAGCTTACGAATAGAATAATACTTTGTGCGAAAATATCCAATAAATATTTCAATACAACACCATTTAAAAATACTTGATATGGAGCGTCGTTTTTCATGAATCTGATGATTTTGACTTAGGGAAATATGTTGTGAATTGATAGGAGACTTGTGAGGAGGAGTGTGTTGGAGAGAGGAAACGCTACGACGGACAGAAAAGAGGACGAATGATAAAGCGCTGATCAAGGGAAGGAATGATGTTATCGAATTATTGGAGGATGGATGGATGAAACAACTATTACGGATTTGATTAGAATTAATTCACATCTTTGCTTCGTTGGACAGGTTTGATATTTAGATCCCCTGGACAAAAAATGACAAATGGCAGATTGGTTATTAAAATGACTGACTCCTTTGTCGACCTTCTGATAACGACAATAGGATACTGAAGGCGATACGGTAGATAAGCGAGGAAGACTAATGAAAGGAAATGACATTTTCAGTAGCGAAGAAAGACATAAAAGGGCTATGAATATGTTGACATGAAGAAAGAAATTGCAAAGGAAAGAAGTGGAATCGGAAATGCAATGGTAGCCATATTATCAAAACCTATTCCAAGTAGTCGAAAAACCGTTGTTATATGATATATTTTTCCACCCACCATTTGAGGTCTCACGGTGCGGAGAAAGAGAGCCACTAAAATGCAGCGCGCAACTCACCGCAGTTAAAAGACCGAAGAGTGAAGGTACAAATTGAAATGAAGAGAAGAGAATCAAAAGAGTGGTGTAGGGGGTGATGACATTCAGCCAAACCGCCGCCGTGTGGGCGGTTCCCGAGTTCCATTGAGCGGCTGGGAGCATAACTAAGCCTTTTTCCGCGCAGCGCGAGAGGGGACCAGACCTTGAGCTGCGCGGGGAAGATTAGGCAGCAGAGAAAAGCAGACATTCTTCCACTTCCTTTGAGCAGCAGTTGGCACGCTCTTGGGAGGAGAGTGAATGAAGAAAGGGAAAGAGAGAGCCAAGCATATTTAGGGACGGACGGTAGTGATCCTTCCCGTTCAGGGATTTCAGAAGAGGAGAAAGGGGGTTAGCACAAGTGTTTCCTGGGTTTGGGAAAGCGGGAGGAGAGGGATATTAACCTTTTGGCACCTTTGGCAGTGAGGATTCGGTGTCGGCATTCAAAATAAACGTCATTTGATCGGAAGGGATTGAAAAGGGAACACCAAGCTAGTTCTGATGACCACATCTGTTGAAATAATCTCCTAATTTTTCAATAGAGAAAAAGAAGGCTTCAAAAAGAATATTAAGATTGAACTCTTTTTCTAAATGAGCTCGTTTTCATTTTATCTTATACGCAAATGCCTCTCATAAAATAATTGGCTCATTTGGCATTTATTACGGTTACGGCACTAATTACATTTATGACAAGTGTTCAAAAAGTTTCCACCGCTTTAAAAACCACAGTATTTTAGTTATTTCTGGTGGAATGTTAATGAAGAATAACATTATCTACGTGCAAACCCAAATATGTGTGTCGAGAAAAAAGGCAATCCTGAGAAACTTGTCCATCGCCCAGAAGCGTCTGACAATTACGGTATCACCAAAATTCACGCAAACAAGTTGGTGTTTTATAATCAACTCTGCCAAAGAATCTCTAAGTGGAGGACGCACTTCTATAGGGCCCAGTCATTCACACGCAGGCCTGGCTTTTAAAAGCTCTAAATTTCCAGAAGATCAGGCACCTGGGTGATCTGGACGCGCTTTCCACGCGTGACAGTGAATTTTTAAGATGCTCCAGCTATCCAAGCTATATCACATCACTTTGCCAAACATAATCCAAAGGTCGATCGAGATAAGAATTAAAGCATAAATGGCTAAGGTGGGTTTTTAATCGGTTACCTATCTCTTTACCACCCAGGCGGGGGTTTACCGAAGCGGCTACCGTGGAAGCCCGCATTTCGCCTTATACAGCGATAGAGACCTCATGGAAGTCAAGGGATATCCGAGGAAAAGGATTGAGCACGGTTTGGCGATGGGATTATCGTGCGGGCGATAAAGGTATGTGAGAACCTCTGAAGCACGAGAGAGGACGTCAGAGAGAGAGAGAGTTCGAAGTGAGGGAGATGCATTAGCGAGACGATCGAATAGAAGTCGAACGGCCGCAGGAAGCGGGATAATGCGGAGGCAAACAGAAATTGTGCGGCAGAGAGCACAGAGGTCGCCGAACGAAGATCGAGGGAAGCAGCTGTTTGAAAAAATGTCACTTGCGAACGGAATGAAAGGGGAGGAGGACAATATGGATCGGGCTGAAAAGATACCACCCCTTCCAAACCCTTCCGTATGCAACTCGGGCGAGTTTTCCCCACCTCCATCCGTAAGAGTTGCTTAAAGCAAATTTAACGAGATAAGCAAGCAAACGCGTGGAGCAGAATTATTTCTAAAGAAGCCTTTCCACTCACTACAGGAGAGGCTTTCTTAGAAATATTTCCGCAAATTGTGAATTATCTAAGACCCTAAGAAAAATTCCCTCAGGTAATCAGTTAATAATAATTAAGTGAAAGGAGGAGAACGAAAAGGGTATTAAATTAAAGAATTGGTTTTTGTAGAAAAACATTCCCTTAAACTATGAATTCTGCTAGGATTACAATTTTTCCAAGTAGTTATCATGCCGACTTTTCACCCATAAGGCCCCAAAAAGTGTCAGCGGGCGAATCAACAAGATCCATTCATAAATCAAGCCATGTGTTTTAGGGCCACCCATCATCAGGATCTCACCAATGCATTCGGATACATACATCCGCTTTCTACGAGTTTAAACATTGCAAATGATTATTTCAGAAATTGATACAATGTGTGACTTTTGAAGTGGAGAAGGAGAGAAGATGAAATAAAAAAAAACGCTTGATTTTTTTGGAGAAATGAAAAACGCCATTAATCTAGGATAAGAGGAAAGACATGTATTCCGAAGGGAATAAACATAATATTTTGAAAGGGCTTAAAAATAAACTCTTGAGATATAGTGGTCTCACAAAGACCATCATCATAGTGGAAGTTGGAAGTTATGAATAACGAAGTGAGACGTCGCCCAATATAGATTGAGCAACTATTTGAAGCTGCAAAAGAGAAGGCGTATGCTAATATGGAATGGCTAACCCAGGGGTCAGCAAAAATTGGGAATACAAGCAGAAGAGCCGAAACTTCCCCTCACAACAACAAAATATGTTTCGAGAGCCATTTATGCATTGTTTCAAAGGAGAAATACTTGAGTACATAAGGTAGCACGTTAAGGTATTAATTAATCTCTATTAGAAGGAAAGAGATTCACGCAAAAAAAACGTTATAACTGGCTATAATTAGTGTATATTAAGTAAGGAGCGAGAATTTCCAAAGAACGTTCCTAATTCCTATCCTTATACCTTTCCTCCCGGTCTGAAGCGCCTTTTAGTGCGGAAACGGACTTGAAAACCCACATGAAACGTTACTATTTGCCTGGTCTACAACTAGTCATTATTAATTACGGCATGAGTAAAAGTAGGGATCGATAAATAAATATTAATATTGTTTCAATTACAATACCATAGGGTATTTGCTTTCCTTATTGAGGCTTCCGCGGAGTGTCTTGTCTGAGGATCCATTCGTTTCGGGATTTCTTCCGCGTGTGTCCATTCTGGGGTGACAAGAGTTTCGCCAACGTTTAAATTCGCGTCTTCAGGTCTGAAGTGTTTCATAGCAGATTTTTACCGTCTTGTATACCATTTACTTCTGCGCTCTGATGTTCAAGTGGGCGCATTTTCATTGGCCGTTTGACTAGTTTTTTCAATTAGGCGCTTCCAAGTATGGGAGAGCTTATAGCTATCCTCTCTGTTAAATTTTTGGGGTTTTTGGCCGTTTCGATCGCGTCGCCTATGAGCCATGGGAAATAGCGTTTTTCAGTCTTTATCAGCTTGGCTCCGTCAAAATTGATGTTGTGTGCCGGGCATTCCCAGAAGGGCTCCGCGATGGCTGAAAGGCGCGGTTGTCTGTTGTTTGTCGCTCTCCTGTGTTCTTGAATACTGGTCTTTAAGGCTCTCAAGATTTGCCCAATGTAGGCCTTCCCACAATCGCATCGGACCTCGTATATGCCGCTCTGTTCTTCCATCGGCGTAAGGTCCTTACCTCTGCACAAAATGTCCCTTGTCTTAGTGACGCAGGTTTATCTGGTCAGGACGTTATGTTTGGCAAGGGCCCTGGATATTTTTTCCGTGGTTCCGCCAAAGTATGGTATCACGGCGAAGGTATATGCTTTATAAAAAAAGTATGAGGCTTCGTGTTCAATTTTGCTTAAGAGCCGAATCCTCGTGCCAAATAAGCCATCTATGGCTCATGAGTCGTAGTTTCTGGGCTAGTCCATAAGAGTCGAGTGGAGAGCTGCGTGGAAGCAGTCTTAAGATTGATGATGGTTGGTTGGTTATTCACGGGAGGCAATTGACAGCTGAGGTCATTTGAGCCATTTAAGATATGTGGGCAATTGGGTAACAGTAGGAGTTTTCAGGGAACGGAGGAAGGGTGGAGAGAAACCCGGCATCGGCATTAGCCTACTCTTAACGAAAGGCACCAAGGGGACCACGGCTTAACGTCCCATCCGACGGACGGTGTACTGAACTTGAAATGCCCTCCACTAGGTACTCAAGTGGGGACCAGTTTTCCACTGAATAATCCACCACTGGCGGGAATCAAACCCGGGCCCTTGGGATGGGAGGCCAGTACTCTAGCCACCACACCAACCCGATCCCCAAGATTGATGACTGGTTATGATGATGGCCCGATAGCGCAAAAACACAAACTATGTCTTGTCTAGTCGTGCTATCGAGGCATGTAACTCCTGCCACCGCGACCGCCTCCCGCTTTCCCCCCCCCCCATCATTGGTCACCTCTGGGTTCCCAAGCGCGCGGTGGGCGGTCGGGGTGTGGCCGGGAGATGCGGCCGGATGCGAGGAAAGTGGTTGGAGACCTCCTCCACGACCTTGGGGGACGCACACAGACGCGCGCGGCCCGGGCTGTCATCTCTCGTGAACGAGACCCTGAACATGAAGAGTGATCGAAATGATCCAGCCTTCGACATCTTACGAGGCAATGACAATAATAGGGCTCTCTCTGTGGTGGTACTCCTCAAAGGAAAGCGACGGGAATGGTGGACGTGAGAGAATCTAGCGCTCCCGTGCGAACTACAGGTTAAAATCGTTTGTTCCATTGCATACACCATTCACAACGAGCTTCTATGCTTGAAAACCACATCTTCTCGAATATCAACCACACAGGATTAATCACAAGTGCACCGGAGAAATATATTGTTCATCATCATCATAAGGGTCAACAATCCTAGGATTGGTTTGACGCAGCCCTCCACTCGATTCTTCTATCGGCCAACCTCTTCATACCAACGTAGTTCCTCTCTTTCACGTCCTTTACGACCTGCTCCATGTAACTCATACGAGGCCTGTCTCTTCCAATCTTCCCGTTCACTTTTCACTCGACGATTGTCTTCATCAGGCCATCGTAAATATATTGTTAATACCCCGATTTTACCGGCAATTTCGGTACAATTATTTGTTCCAGGCAGTTTTTCACGGGAACTGGAAAGTTTATCTCAAATTTAGCAAATCACCCGGTAATGACACTACAAAAATGCATGGATTTATTTTATTAAAAAACTCAATTAGTTTCTTGCTTCACTCTTTATGATAAGTTTTGCCTTTTCATTTTTTCACCAGAATGAAGACTCAACATTCATTATGAATTAAAAAGAAGCATCTAAATTTATAACAATCAGATTCAAAAACTAATGCTATCCTATAATTATCCCAGTAAAATATATTCACTTATTAGCAATATCCTATTTTATATTACCGAGTAGAAATTTAAAATGTGCGTACTCCTCAACAATGTTGAATAAGATCAACAAATAATTTACTGCTAAACAGTCAATTCACCGTTTGCCTTTGAGATTGTTTGCATTGCTTTGAAGTTGTTGGCAACATGTCTCAGATTGTGGTTTTAAAAAGTTTTTTTTACGGAGATCAAAGCCTTGGAAAAACATTTCCCTCTCCTTGCTTCTCCGTTGTGCCAAAACAAAATTGTCTCAGCCTGAAATCCCGATTACGCGCAACACTCTTCGCCTTGAAAGAATGACGAAAACTACGCTACAACTTTTAAGCACGCGTACCCACTGGTCTCAGCTGTCGTCGGCATGGGAAATATCACATCTGAACCGTCTGCCGATGTGGCAACATCGATTGTCGGAGCGTGATTGGTTGGCGGGGTCCCGTCACCACCCCCCCGCTCCCCACCCTTTAAAACCCTTTGATTTGGTGAATGGCTGTGGGATGAGTGTTGGCTTTTATGGGCGTAGAGGAGCGTGTGTTGAAGAGAAACATATATATACAGAGAGAAGAGAATGGGGGAGAGATTCGGTGTTGATTAGGGGCGGTCCCGAAGAGTTGATGTGTTGTCGTTGTCGGACTCTATGGTGGCGGCGCGACGCGGCGGTGCCGTTCGCGTTGGCCGGAGGTTTTCGCAATCGGCCGAGACCGTGAGCGGTTCCCGACGACCGAAGTCGATTCCGACGACCGGAATACACTTTCCGCCGGATCCGGAAGGGCGGAGAGTGAGTGGGTGCATGCATGCTCTCGAATGCAAGAGTGTATGCCTCTCTTCTCCCGGGGAGTCGGGCAGATCCAGAGGGTCTCGAACGGTTTGTTTTATCGACGGGGATGAACCGTTTGCGCAGGCATTTAATGCGGGGGAACGCCGTTGCCCGACGTATTTACCCACAGGAGCACTCCAAGCTTCCGTTCCATTTTAAATGCCTCGGGAGCTTGAGCAGCAAAAGCATCATTCCCAAGTTCGTGTGCAGAGCGCCACCACCCACCGGAAAATTTTGTTTGAGTTCGGAAGAGGGATTTTCGAAAGCACCTTAATTTTTCGGGCAAACCAATATTTCTGCTTTCCGAAATTCTTGAAAATGTTTTCAAAATATCATTGCATTTCTATTGTTGGTTCACTTGTAACTATAATCAAAAGCTATTACATTGCCCTCATCATAACCCTTACTTTATATTTTAAATGCTGGTTGACAATAATTTGTTAATTTTTGTCCCTCAGTATTAAGCGCTGATTAAAGATTCCGACAGCAAAGTTTAAGTTGATCATTTCAATAGCATCGGCCAATCCTGGGACTGGTTTGACGCAGCCCTCTACTCGATTGTTTTATCTGCCAACCTCTTCATATTAATCTATTCCATCTCTTTCACATCCTTCACGACCTGACCCACATATTTCAATCAAGACCTTCCTTTGCCGTTCTTCTCGTATACTTTTCCCTCGACAATTGTCTTCATCAGGCCATAGTGTCTTAAAATATGGCCGAAGTGTGCCATCTTAACATTTTTCAGTAGGCTTATCTTTTCTCCCACTCTTCTTAAGACTTCTTCGTTTGTAACTCGGTGAATCCATTCATTCTTCATCATTCTTCTGTAGCACCACATTTCGAATGTTTCCACTCTTTTCTCCTCCGCTGCTGTCATCGTGCATGCCTCACTGCTGTAAATAAACATGCTCCAGATGTACGTCCTGATGAATTGTTTCCTTACTCTCCTAGCCTGTATTTTGATATTTAAGTCGATTCTTCTTTTCAGCTATCCTACTGATAGTTTCTTTCTTGCATTTGTACATATAAAGTTTTACATTTGTGTAGAAATAACCCCTAACATGTATCAAAACATGTTGATAGACAGAAATGCATTGAGTATATAAACTCCATTTTTCTGGAAAGGCAAGAGATTTACTCAATAAAGACAAGTAGGTACATCATATCATTTCATATCCTATATGATCTAATACCTGTAAAACCCAAATAAAATGGCATAGGGGAATAAGAACGAGGGTATTTAACTCCACTTAAACCTTGGTATCTACCTAATTTTATAAAAATTCAATATCAGATTCTGCACAAAAACGTTTTTGTAAATTTCATATTTTAAATTCTTCCCGATATGCTTGCTAACGTTCCAATAGCCATCATAATAAGTGGTAGGCTATTTCATTAGAAATTAAGAGAGAACTCCCCTAAAGACAACAACTTATGCTCCTTTGAGTGCAAATTAAACGATGAAATCATGAGATTCAGAGCTTAGTTCCCATGCGGTTAGGGTGTAGTGTTGATTGAGACAGGCAGTCCTGTCACCAGCTTAAATCGCCGAGAAGATTTGATTCACCTTGTAGTCGCAGCTGTTTCCTCTCACACCCGGCATGCAATGAGCAAGACTCCCTCAATTACGATTTATTCCCGTGCGTCACGGGCTCCTTGTTTCTTTTTTTTCGGTCGGTGGAGCGTGTCAGAATGATGAATGAGACCGATTTGAGGAACGGTAATAAAATAACTGCGTGATGTAAGATGGAGTGACCTTGGAATTCTAACCGGGGCGATTACTCAAGGATGTCCGACTCCCGCGAGGCGTACTGACAGATTTATTTCCGGGTGGATTAAAATTATCAAATCGTCCAACAACAATATTTATTGCACAGAGTGTAGATTATTAATTTTAAAATCTTACTCCATCGCAGTGCATCTTCTCCACGAGTTTCATTGGAATTTTCTGAATTAAAACCTAGTCTCATTAACATAATCGTCAGTAGTAATTATATCTCTGTGAACAAAGTCAAGCTTAGAATGAGTAACCCAAATGGCTTGAAACAACGCCATCTGAGTGCACTCTGAAAGACTATTAATAACTTCCTTAGTGTTATTGGGAGAATACGAAGTATAAAACTCTACTTTAATGATAGACTTATGTAAAGATATACGTTCTGATCCCTCGCAAGGATAAAGGGCTGAAAGTGGGAATCTTTAAAAAAAAAAAAATTCTTCACCAATGATGACCTACCGATAAACCAGAGCGTCATAGTTGAGAAGTGTCCCTACAGGAATGAAAATCTTACTGAGACTAGGCAACATGAAAAGATTCTGATGGGTGAAAAGACGAGACTTCAAGAACCCATTTACCAATCCTATTTTACCCATTTACCAATCTAACATTTTCATAATTATAAGCTATGTACCCATTTCCTTTATTAGTGTGTAATGTTCCATAATGCATATATTCCGTGTCAAAGCTAACTTGGGAGCACCAACTCAAAAACCAATCAACATGGTCCTATGCATTTTGGAGCATAAGCACAATGATTAACGCATTTGTTCAAAAGTTTATAATATATACCAACCACAACTTCATATCTATCAAATAAAACGAATATAATTGGTTATTATTTGTATCCAGTGCCTAAAATTACGTGCGGTGGATTATATCTCTGAAGGCATTATTATAGATATAATTGCACGAAATTAACTTAGGTACTTAACGGAAAATTAACTTAACACCCATGGGGCGTTTATAAAATAATTACCGTGGACTGGACGCCATCTGTACGTGTTTTTAGAACTAATTGCTAATGCTCAGCGCTTAGCATATTATTCAGTATTCACTGCCGGAGAGAATCTGGAAATTTCTGGTCAACCTACATTCTAGAAGAAAAAGGAGTAGACTTTTATTGCATATTTTTTATCCCGTGATGTTTTCTTCCCGTGATGCGTTGAACTGTGATACACTGAAGAAAGGCGCGGAAACAAGTGACTATCACACTGCGCTCCTAAATTAATGATTCGCTAACTCAAATTCGGCCAATTCTTGACGCTAATTTCTTCGTAAGTTATGACGGATTTCGCGCTATTTTTTTTTTCTATAAAATTGACTCGAGAACCCTGCCGCCATTGCCGGCAGGGTTTTCGAATCTCACGCTAGATCACCGCTAGAGTATATTTCACGCTGATTTTTTCTATAAACCCACCTCAAGAGACGATAGATAAAGCACGCATACTCCTTAAACTACTAAATCAATATGTGAAGGCTTATCGTGGGAAAACCTATTCAACGAATTCCGCCTGGATGATGGAAAAAATATCGAAAGCAATGAAGATGAAGCCATTAAACATGAGTGTTCTTTTTTTCCCGATTACCAGAAGCACATTTCACAATTCTCATCGGAGGAGATTCTCAATTTTGTCGGCAAGGCATCTCTGCACCGAAAGGAAGAGAGGGAAATGCTCATCTGTTTATCACTTTCGAGCGAGTGCTTTCTGACGTCACCGCAAGACATCCGTCTTTTTTTTCCTCCCTCTCTCTCCCTCCCCTTTGGTCACACTCTCGCGACACCAGGACTAAGAGGGCTGAAAACTGGGGTGGATGACATATATCGCGGAGGAATTTCCTTTCATCACCTTGGAGATGCCTCAGCAGTATTTTTACGACCGTCCTCCATGAGCCATAAAAATAATCTCCGACTTATCCTCCAATGTATGCCCTGAAGGGCTTCAGCCGCATGTCTTCTCGCTCATTCCGATTCACGAGTTACGACGACGAAGGCGGCGACGGCGGCGAAAAGCCTATCACTCCCAATTTAAGGCACTTCGCGCAGAGCAATCGAAGTGCTTCCAGCCGTCGCTGCTGTTCTTGGACACTCCGTATCTTCCGCCTCGCCAGAGAACGGCTAGAGACGAAATCTTATCCATATAAAAAAAATGAAACTGCTAGTTTTGTGACGCCATTGTTCCACATAAACGGTTGAGGGGTTCCTCGTTATCCTTTTTTGGTAAATTAGTTAAGATTGCCTTTCCAAAACTATCTTCTTGATCCCTAAGAACATACGGCTTTTTGACGTAATAAAAAACAACGCACTTTCATGCATTCCAATGAGATAACCATCAATCACTTTTATGTATTTCCTTTTTATACATTAATTTGTCAATTAGTGCATTTCATTTTGTTTGTCTATTGTTTGTTTGGGTTACCATAGTAATGGGCGAGGAGTGCAAAACGGATAGTCAGAGCAGAGGACATGTTGTTGAAGATGATTCATTGATCACTTTAATTCACTGGTGAATCCATTGATCCTTTCAATTCATAGGATTGAAAATTGATATTGGAGTAAATTTATTGCAAAGGGATATATGACATTCCATTATAATCGCTTTGGTATGATAGCGTCATTATGCCTTGATTGATGACGGGATATGTACATTTTCGGCGTTGTTGCTGACATTTTTTCCCTTAAAGTTATATTTAAAAGGTGGCTGAATAATATTTTTACTCTATGAAAAACATCCCTACAGTATAATAAGTTTTTTTACTTATATTGAATACCAATAATAATTATTGGTAATTATGTAATTATTACAGAACCATAATTAATAACATGATTATTACAAGATGTGAGAACCTAAGAAACGATTTTTCAATATCAAAGCTTCAAAGTTTGTACCCTTCCCAAGTAATCAAACAAACTGTTTAATTTAAGTTCACCAGATAAAAATCACCCTGATTACGTCCAGAAAACTCGTCCAGGCAACCAATTTCGGTAAAATGAAGAACTAAGTATGCTCAACTGCAGGTAAAACTTGTTGCATTAGTAGCAAATGGTAGTAAATGTCACTTCCTCATCATCATGTAAAGCTAAGGATACCAAGTACTTGTCAACATCTATGAAATAATTAATATGTCTCCGACTTAGTCTACTGAGAGTTATAAAACCTCTTCAGATACAAGTAATCAAAGGGCAATGCCAGAAACGTGTTTTACGATTTAAAAATCCTGAAATTGCCAGTTAAATTTTGAAAACTTGGCATTAAAGCACATCTTAGGGTTCTGATATGAATGCAGTGACTTTTTTTCGTCACGATGATGCGGCCTTAAATGAATCACCTAATAAAACTAAACTTCATTTGTGATTTCATAAAAAATCGTGTCAAATTTTTTTCATTTCCAAAGAGTTCCCTGTTTCCACAGTAGTGTGGGGGAAATGTAATGGAATCAAATAAAAAACTTGAATCAGTCTTTGCTCTCCTGAACTATTTGGGTGCAATTTTTTTTACAAATATGTTCGAAAAGTTTTCTGAAAAACAAGAAAAATACTCAGAATCTTAAGTGAACGAAAGTGCTTCATCCAAATTTTATTAACTCCGTTACATAATGCATCAAACTCAGAGAGCTAATCTTTTTGTTGACCGCAATGCCTCTTGAAAACTTGGCTTATCTTAGCTTGACTTATAATTTGTAAGGATCCAATATATATAATTACTGGCTGTGTATTCCAAATGAGGTCTAACAAGGTAAATTTAACTGATTCATCGTACATGATCGTCACAATTGCCGAGTATTCTTTTGATGAATCCAAGTTCATATTTAGCTTCACCCATAATTTAACGTTTGTGTTCACTCCAAGAAAGACAATCTGTCTTATTCCAAAATATTTACTTGATTCCACGTTTGTTAGTTTATTATTCCTCATGCAGAAAGTACTAAACGAAGAATTATTCTTTTTCCAAAATTCATAACTGCATATTTTTTTCAAATTCAATTCTAACTGCCAAGTATCAAACCATTGCATATAGGTCATCATTCAAAGATTCTTATCGTTTGAGCTTAGAATTTTCCTGCACAATACTGCGTCATCGGCAAATACACAAAATTACTTTGTACCACTTAATTGATATCATTTATACACAGAAGAAACAAGAGTGAACCTATCACACTATTCTGTGGGACCACGCAATTGACATCGTTTGCCAGGGAGGTAACACCGTCCAAAACAATCCTTTGCACGCGATCATGTAGAAAATCATTAATCCATGATATCTAATTACTGTCTAACCCATTAGATTTTAATTTCATGAGTAATTTGCAACGTGAGACCTTGTGAAAATATTTCATGAAATCAAAAATATCGCATGCACTGGAATATTATTTTCGCTTGAACCTAATAACCTGTAGCTAGTACAGCAGAAGATATCTGGTTTTCATTAAGACGGAGTTAACTTTGCACATTATTGTAACAACTGATCAACTAATCAACACTCGGGTAGAAATGAAATAGATATCTATTGTTACGGAGAAGCATTCACGAGAAATCTTGAAATTTATCTTACCAAAAGCCAAAATATTCTGTTTTAATCCATACATGAGTATGAAAAAGCTGGCTAGATTTGATAATGACCTTCATTCACAGCATAAAACCAAATACTTTACCACACGGATTTATCACATATAATCTACTATGAGCTCTATCAAAAAAATTTAAACCACTAATTGACCCATTTCTGATTTTTTTGTAATAAAACCATAATGTTTCACATCTGATACAAAATTCCAGAAGGCAGAAAACATCTTTGCAAGGCAGTTTTATATAAAGCCATAAATATAAGCGACTTAAAAGCGAAAAATTAATTGGTTTGAGAGTTGATTCGCCAATATAAAAAGGTCGAATGACACCTCATATTGAGGAAATACTTGCGCCACGGGCATCGGCGGACGTAAATGACCAACCACGGGGGAGGAGCAGTAAAAAAGAGCCTGAAGAGATCGTGAAACTAAGTGAGGGGGAAGATCGCGGTGGGGAAACCTTATCCGAGGCCTAATGGGGCGCCTGCAATAAAAGAATCCTCTCCTTTCGGGGAAGGTGCGCGGCTCCACGCCACACTCGAACGACGAGGGAAACGGTGGTTGGGGTCGGGGGGAACGGGATGGGGTCGTAAAAATTCGTCCCGAGATGTGTGGGGCGGGCGATTTAACCGCCGCTTCGGCCAGCTCTACCCAGGTGCGAACGCAACAAGGAGCCGTCGCCCCCGTTCCACCCTTGCAAGACCGGGGGCGTGAACCTGCCTTGCGGCGTAGCGCAAGGAGGAGGTGGTGCGGCTCGCGGCGAACGGGGGCGAGCGGGGAAACCCATCCCCGCACCCATCACCATTCCGCCGGCGCTCCAGTTCCCACGGTGTGACTCTGGGGGTGGACCGAGAAATACTCAGCATCCTCATCATCTCCCCTACCCATCTCCTCCCTAATCCCCCAGCCCTCGCATCTACAGGTACTTTTTCCACTCCAATTGGGGCGTAAAATGCTGGACTCTTTTTTTAACTTGCAGAATTCTGTTTTTAAGTGCCCCTTCTTAGGTTGTATCGCACTGTCTGGCCATTCTTTCACCTAAGAAAAACACAACGTCTACGGAAGAGATGGTAATCGAACCTGCAAAGCTTACTTTACTATCAGGTCTGCGCGTTATCAACCTGGCTACCGCGACCAGCAGTTTTATCCCTCTTACAAACCACATGAGGGCATGAGACAGATCAGTGAGTAATGCCCCGGGCTGATTACCTCGGGTCTCGGCTGCAAGTCGTGGAGAGGACTTAGGACACACCTAGCTATAAACCATAACTTGGAGATTTTCTGAATAAAACATCTTCCTGGGAGTCCTCAGATGGTACAGGGCAAAGAAAATACTATTGTTCCTATCCCTATCGTCGTAGGAAAAGGGAAACATACGCCGTTGTGCCAAATAACAATGAACTTTACCATCGTCATTCAGAGATCTAAGTTGAAAACACTAGTTTTATGAACTTCACAATCATATGCTATGGAAATCTCCAAGAGTGTGATATTTTTTTATGTAAAACTGCACAAGTCCATGAAACGCTTGGTACACAGCCCGGCTCAACACTCTACGTCGATGTGTAAGGAAGCAATTCTCATCATCCCTGTTTTAAAAGCCCATATCGACGAAGAGAAGAAATTTACATGCGCCTTAGATCGGGGGGAAAGTTATAAGAGTAGGAATGGAAGGGAAAGGAGGAGGGGTGGAGAGAGACCTGGCGTCGGCATTGGCCTGCGCTTAACGGAAGGTGCCACAGCTAAACGTCCCATCCAACGGAGGGTACTCAAATGTTCTTCATAGGGCGCTCAAGTAAGGGCCGGTTTACCAATGGAAAATATCTTCCACTTCCGGGATTCGAACCTTAGCCCTCTAAGTTAAATGTTGTGGTTATAATCCCACCTACATGTATTTTTGTCTCATTCCTGCACTCGCATGTAGAGCCTCTTTTGTTTTTTTCGTTGCTATGATGTTCTGTTGAATAAACGTACATTGTTCTGTTCTTTATGTGAAACGGAATCGGGATGTTATTATTTCACGCATACTTTCCCGAATAACCTGA
This sequence comes from Platycnemis pennipes, assembly GCA_933228895.1. Classification (NCBI taxonomy): domain Eukaryota; kingdom Metazoa; phylum Arthropoda; class Insecta; order Odonata; family Platycnemididae; genus Platycnemis; species Platycnemis pennipes. The sequence goes on along the minus strand of OW121848.1, from coordinate 111,868,214 downwards.
ACGCTGGCATCTGCTCTAACATTAAAGGCCAGTCCTCTTACCACTAAACCGACCCGACCCCGTGGAAGAAGTTCATCTCCGCACATCAATCCGGGAGGAAATGAGAAGGTTGCGTGGGTGGATGAAAATACAATTTTAGAGGACGGATTACCGAAGGCGGTATCGACGGTAAAACGTTGAGTAGTCAAGAGCGAGAGGGAGGGATAGAGAGTCGAACCCAATACCTTCGGTCAGCATCCCAATTCCCCATTGGGCTACCACGCCGTAACGCTGAACCAAAAACGGTGAATTATAAAAGAGTTAATTAGGCAGAAATTAAATATTTGCAAAGTGCTTTGTTTTTTACCATTCCCCAGATGAGGGTAAAACTTTTAAAAAAGTTGGGCAATATTCAAAAAGCATGTTTTATGAAAACGTTCCGTGTGCGTATATTACTGGAAAAAATTGTAACACCACTCCGTTTCCACACTGGTTTACGCGAAGCAATTCAGTATTTTAGCATTAAAATGTGGGCATTGGGCATACAAAAAAGGGAAGCGTTTAATAATTAAAACCAAAAACTGAGCATTGGCAGAAATAGGAAGAAAAATTTGTGGGATCATTATTGAAACGAGATTTTTGGGGGTACTCGAGATCGGATGTCCTAATTGGCAGGGTGCAAAATATGCATTTGTGACGAATATATGAATGCATGATTTTTCGACGTGTCAACTCTGTTTTTTTCCCGTTCGACACCGACGCCAGTTGGAAAACAACGCTTCCCTTCTGGCAATGTCCATTTAGTCATGCGAAAGAAATTGAATATATTATCAATTCACCCATTCCGGAAAAAAATACTTTTTCAGCAGCCCTTCATTTGTAAAATTACAATAATATTGTGGAAATCGAGGAAAAGAGAGGTCAAAATTATGAATTCTCATAATGATTCATTACTATTTTGGAAACCATGGGCCACGCTCAATGTTTGAACGAACAATGAGCTTACTTATGCCAAAGCGAATAACATTAAAGGCCCTTATTCCTCATGAAGAGGGAAACAAAAATAAGAGAAAATCATAGAATGTTAAGTGGAGGAGAGGCTGTATGTGTTCCAGAGCTGAATATAACGTATTGCAAAAGATCTGCTGAAATACATTACGAGATATAGAGTGGCATTGCTTCCCAAACAGCCAATACCTGTTCCTGGACAATGTTTTGATATTCAAGCAGAAGAATTTACCCTATTTTTTCGGATAATTCTATAGGCAAAAATCAAACCAACTTTTGTAACACTTCTGCTGATGCATTATTCTTTCAGATGAAATGAATGGTGGAGGCTGATACTTTGTGGAAATCCATTGTAGGACATGAATTAATGATACTTTGCACTATTCCACATAAAAATTTATTTCCAAGGAGTCAACATGTTTCACTGCACTGCAGCATCATCAGGACACAGACATAATCAGGACTCGTGAGTCCTGGTGATTCTGCAGTGCAGTGAAACATGTTGACTCCTGACATAAATTTTTATGTGGAACAGTGCAAAGTATCATTAAGGCTTTACCACCAAAATGGGCATGGTCACTGCAATTACACTCTTCAAATATCCTCACCTATCATTGCTAAAAATAACAAACACATTTTTATATTTACCTTAATGCATAAGCAGAATTTATAAATACCTGTAACAAGACCTTGTCTTTCTTTCCTATTTAAATAATGATTAAATCTATTTGTCACCTTGACAGGCTTTATCCACAGTCGAAATAAGCACAAAACATGGGATGAGTAATTACAAAGGTCAGGACCATTGTGTTTTTAGAAAAAAGAAAGCAAACTTGTCAAAGAGATACGGAACCAATAATTAATATTACTTGTTTTGCATACACTTCATTGGCGAACTACTGGTGTTTATGCTATTCATCTATGATCTCGTAGTTGAGCGCGCAGCAGGATGTATACAGTTAAAATATAATTAGTACGACAAATCTTCATGAATTAAGCCTATGGACCTATAACAGCGGATGAATTAAAATGAACAGGAAAAAAAAGGTTAGCAGTAGGGAGGGGAGGTGAACAAACTAGACTGATGAGATAAATTTGAAAAACATCATTTTGGTATTCACCGTTTAAACAAAAATACTCGGATCAAAAACACTATGAAGTCTATTCCCTTGGATACAGTTAGTTTTGATGAGAGAATTTTTTCCTTTTCCTAGTCTGATGGATGAATTAAAACGGGAATTCTTATCAAAACGCAGGTTAAAATTTAGACTTAATCTCTCAGCTAAATTTCAAGACAATAATTCCACTGATAACGTTTATACGAATGTGCAAACTCCGACTTACTATGGTAGACTGGAGCATGGACATAAAATTATTAAGATTTAAAGCCGAACCTACCTATTAAAATGCTCCTGTTTCCTCGTACAATTATGGATATGAATTGTTTTAAATAAACTCAATATCAAACATACGCAAATGCATAAATATATGCCAAACGTAGATGAATGTTGATAGATATAAGGACTTTAAGCTAACCTAACTAACAACATGCTTTCGCACGCTTGCTTTGTTATTTTAATATATATTTTTTAAATGACTATGTCTCAACTAGAATCTACTTAATGATAGTTTTAAGGCACGATATGTAATTCTTGTTTGGGTTGAATTCACCCCTATCGCACACCTTTATGGTGGCTTGCAGGGTATTATGTAGATGTAGATGCGAAGATATCCCAGTCAATGCAAACTCGAGAAAATCGCAAGGGAATATACATTGGAGTCAGGAAGAGAAGACATGCGTGGGACGTAACCGCACGGAAATTTGGGCCAGGATTAAAAAAAAAAGAACTCTGGAACAAAAAGCTTCATCGCAACAGAACTTGGAAGTCATGCTCGATCCCGATCGTATTAATTCAGAACCGCGTCGATTGCCAGCAAGCGAAACTCTGGTCTCGTTCTCTCCGTGTGCTGGAGAAATGCGAGATAAGGAGACCGAAATTTATTCCCCGACTCAAAACCCACGGCCATTGAATGCGAAATGAGGTAACACGCTGTGCCCAGACCTTGTTCCGGCCAATTTGAATCGCGCGTAGCAAAGGCATCTTCCTCTCCCCCCCCCCCCCCAAACCCCCTCGCTTTAAAATTTCCGAAGAGCGTGGGGCTCCGAAACTGTAACTTAAACGTGAGCACAACATCGTAACAGACCTCCCGGGCTCGCGTACCAATCCGCCGCGAACGGAACAACCTTTTCTCGAGTTACGCATTCAAACAAGATCCACCGCCACGAAACAACACGGCACTCGTGGAGACCAGAGGCTGAAACTGCGATGTAAAGCGAAAGGTGGAAGGAAGGGGTATAAGGAGGAGAAAAACATCAAAAGAAAGTGAAAGATGCGCTAGTGATTTTGAGAAACTAAAATTGAGCAAAATGGGGTCGTTTGCCATATTTTTTTTATAGCCGAATCTGACAGAGTTTGTTAAATAAAAAGACCCGTATTTTTCCGTTTTTTGATCCGACAATTATTTCCCGAGTTATAAGCGGCGATAAACTGATATTTTTAACCCTTTCGGAAAAGTGGGCATGGTGCAACCTCAGACGTATATCGACTTCGTCGAATCACAACTGAGACCGCGAAGCTACTTTGCCTTACCGCAATGGGGGGGACACAGCTGATTCGGCCAATGGGAGCGATTGCGACAGCATCTGTGCGAGCAAACCTTCCGAGAACCCCCTCCACTCCCTTCCATTCCCCTGAAAGCAGTCAAGGACGGGAGGAAAATGACGTCAATGTTATCACAGCAGCATTTTCGGTGGGCTTCACCTTTTGCTAATTTTAATTTTTGATTTATGAGTGAATGGTTGTGGTTAGAAGATTAATTTTTTCACTAAAATTCTTTTTTCGTTTCTATCTAACGATTTCGTGTACAAAATTGCGATTTCGGTTCCGAGTAAACCCATTGTTTCCGTGGTAATTTTTGGAAACAATATTCCTCAGACCCTGTTCAGCGCATTCATAAAAGCGGTTGCAATGAATCCAACAAGGGGATTAGGAATATGATGGTAGGAAGCTTTTGGCGTTCTCGCACGAAATTAAAGCACAAGACTTCAGGAACACACCACTCCCACTGTTACGAACAGCCTCGGGAGATAAAATGGAAATACAACGAAGACTTTCTGCATGGAGACTACATATGCAAGCTGATTGCACCGCCCTCTAATATCCGTATACAAATCCTTCAATTTTCCGCTCCACTAAGCCCTTATCTTAATTTTATTCCAAATCGCACATGATAATCAGAACATGGGCACTCGATTCAAAATGAGAGACTCAGCTTTGAGCGATGAGTTTACCTTGAAATTACGAAAAAAAATGAGTAGCTACAAGATATATATACAATGACGGAAAATGCAAATGAGATTAAGGCAAAATATGCCACTTAGTGGATATTCTCTTGATTAAAAGTCTATTAGGCTGCGACGGAAAATTGAATTTTATCATTGCGTCGTAAATATGCCAAAAATATCTTTCCGGTAGGGTTTGGAACGATAAAATAATCAATTTTCGCCAAAAGCAGGCATTAAATAAACAAATGAGATGAACATAAAGCTTTGCGGACATACCTGTGCTTCAACAGCGCGTTACGATGCGATAGTAAATTGACTTGCGTCATTAGCTCATAAATAACATCGCAAAATCCTTCCGAAAAGCGAAATCGAATTTGAATAATTCGCTCAATAACCCTGACATTGAAAATCGCTCATTTGAAAACCGGTCGTTCAAGAACGCGGATTGTCGGACCAATCGTTGACTTCGGCAAGGGATCGTCAAATCCCTCGGAAAATTATTGACGGATCGATTGCCAGCGAGAGCGACCGAAACTCGGAATTATCAAAATAAAAGGATGATCGCTAAACGGCGCAATTTATCTGGGAGCGGGAGACCCAAAAATCAAGTGAGGGAAAAAAAATGAAACTGTTAAACATTCCCAAAGAGGATTACTTGCCGGATTCATCCCCCGTCCGACTCTTCTCTCCGCTTCCTATCCAATCCTTTCGTCGTCCTGCCCGCTGGGGCACTCGAGGAATAATTTATAACGAATTTATGCCCCGTCAGAGGATCTAGACGGGCACTTACGCCATTTTATTGAGGGAAAGAGAGAGATATTCGGCTCGAAGGACGGAGAGAGAGAGAGACAGAGTGTTTGGGAGAATGGGAGGAAATAGTGAGGGAATGAAGGTAAGGAAAGGGGAGGCAACGAAAATATATATTCGGGAAGAGAAAGAGAGAGAGAGAATCAGGACGATTTTGAGAATGGGAGAGGGCAATTTTGAGTTTTGGGGGTGGAGGTCGGGATGGGAGGAAAAGAGGAGAGAGAGAGAGAGAGTGAGAGGGAGGGGCTGTTCGCTTGAGGGAGTGGGGAGGCTGGAAGGGTGAGGATGGAGGTTCTTGATCCGGAGGGGTGGTGCGTGAAGGCGTTGGGCGTGGACGAATCGAGTTATGAATATCCCTTTCCTTGACGCATAAATTTTATTGGAGGAGGGGTGCTGGAGCGAGTGCGTGATGTGGAGGCGAATCGATGTAGGGCACTGACGCGAGAGGGAGACACGAAAGGGAGTGAGGGGGGGGGGGGGAATCCCACTCCTTCGAGGCGCGAAAGAGTCGTGTCGCTCTGCCCCTGAACGAAGGCGGACACATGTCGCAGAGACCCTACACCTCGAAACTTCCCTCTCCCTCCCCCTCCCTCCCAATTCACTGCCCTTACCCTCCCGACCCTTTCAGACACTTTTCCCTTTACTGTTCACTCGGCCTCCGTTACCATAGGTGACGAGCGGAGTTGTCGTTTACTCCTATCCCCAGGTCAATAAAAACCCCCAACCCAGTTACTACTCTGGTTGCAGATGGTAGAAACAAGAAACTAAAGAATTGCGAATTTGCAAAGATATCCAATGGGAAAGAAGACGTCTTGGTAGTTCAAGTTCAGTAGTTTGGGTAGTTCAAACACCTGGCCGGAAATCATGGTGTTACGGGTTTGAGTCCCTGTCAAGATGAATGTGTTTTTCTCCATGGAAATCCTGCCCGAGTAGAAATAGGTTTCTAGGTTCTGCAACACCTAATGTTATGTTGCACCGCCTAACCTAACTTTATCCTGAGCCTAATCCTATAGAAAAACCTAAATCCGCCACATTTGTTCAGTGATATAGTGGCCCGTAATCGCGTGGGGAGTGAAAAGCACATCAAGTTCAGAACTAAGTTCATCGCAGGAGACCCTAAACTATAGATCTATTGGTGTAATAAGAGGAGGCTAACGCTAACGCTGGGTTTCTATCCACCCTTCCACCACTTCAAAATATCCTCCCTCTTCCCAAATATTAGCATATTCATAATTAAGCTAAGGGTCTTAGTTGTCAGTCACCTATTTTTATAGCTGGTACAACGGACGGTAACGGAATTCAAATGTGTGATTTTTAAGTAGTCAGCTTGACGAATTTCCCTCGTCCCCTTTCAGAATGGTAACTGTTCGGTTCCCGGAAACTGAGGAGATGTATCAGGGGAATCCAGATCTAGCTTTCAGAAGTTTATAAGATGTTTATAACGAGCTTCTGGCAACAATCTGCCCATCAACATCTCACCGTTGTGGTAATGTCAGTAAAGCACTAGCGAGACAACCTAAAGATGCGGCTTCGAATCCTAACTTGGAATGGACGTTGCTTTCAAATTTGGACTGGAACGCATTAAATTAGGTTAAAAGCTGTAGAACAATTTCAAGAGGGGCACCTTAAAATAAAGCATTATCGCTATGACTAAAGGGTTTCAGGGGAAGTGCGCCGTTCAATGGATTATGAGCCTTAAGCGCCTTTCATTTAGATCCAACTAATGCCAATACCGGTTCACTCTCCACCCTTTCCTCTGCTTCAAAATATTATAACTACACTCAAATCCCCACAAACTTTAATTGTGAATATTATCTCAACATATGTTGCGTGCACATTGAATTACATAAATGGAAAAAAACAAGCCAACCCTTCCACGCATGAGCAAATTATCCTTAATTAAAAAGGAAAACAATAAATGTTTATCTCCAACAACAATACAATAGTAAAGTTTCAACTTCTTGTGGCATTATGTCAATGGTGGTTGAGTAGAACTGGTAAAATTTAGAGAGGGTTGCACACTTACAGAAAACCTTGGATATCCCTTACGCATACACTTCAACAATACTCCAACTTCACTACCTAAAAAGATCTTAAAAGCAATAGAAGTGTATTGAAAATTATAGGAGTAATTTTTAAAGGAATCAAAATACGAAATTTATTCTCTTTGTGGAAGTTCATAAGACTAAAGAAGGTTTTTTGTTGCTCATTAAACTTTAAACAGGAACAGGAGATGATACGGCCGAATAGAAATGCTGTTTTTCTCGTATATTACTCTTCTTCTTAAGGGTGTATTCCGACCGGGTTATTAATTGCCCGCTTTCACAAAATTTGGCGCATAATAGCTTCAAGGAAAATGTACACCATGATAAAATTCGTTGCATCTCAGAGGAGATTCATAAAACCATATTCAAAGCAGATTAATACGAGATTTCATTTCCCGTGTTTGAACAACTTCAATTTCCATTCATTCTGACAGACGTGAGTTTGTTCCTGGTACACGTCTTTTCACTATGAACATATTCCATCCATAAAATTAAAACGGGTTCTTTGATGTTCGTAATATTGCTTATTCGCACACTGCAGTAAAATATAAATTTTCCCACTAGCATTTCTCGTAATTTCTCAACACCCTTTTGAATACGCGCGCAGGGCCGTTTTTCCGTTCGAAAAAAACGGAAAATCCAAGTTGCGAAAGAGAATGCCAAAAGCCCAACCGTAATGGTGGGTTCATAATTTTCTGTCCACCTAGAAATTAATATAACCGAATTTTGATATGAAAGAAGAGTAAATATTGTTGGGAATCTGATTCGAAATGCAGCCCTTTTTTATACTAAATTCCATGTCATAACACGTGCGCTCAAGTGTGTGACAGCCAGCATGTGGATGCATTATTCATTAATTGCCGAATAATTTTTGAATAACTTGTTACGGGTGGTGAAATAATATAAGGAGTTCACATAGAAAAAGGTATAATAGCATTTCACGGAATGGAAGGTTATAAAGTAGAAAATATGGAATGATATACCATTCAAGAGGAAACAGTGCGCAGTAAAAGTGTTATAAGAGTAAGCGCCGATTTAGTGAAAGACACAAAGTAATTTGAAGAGAAGGTTACTGATTACGGTGAGATAGAAGCTCATTATTTGAGAATACACTGGAATTCACGCCTTTTTCATTAATGCACAATAAAATGAAAGTAAGGAATGCTAGAAAATTCTATGGCATGGGCGAGTATAGGCTGATACTTTTGAGAATGTATGACAGATTTTAAAATCAGCGGCTAAATGAAAGGTGTATTTTGGAAATAAAACCAAATCAATAGATTTCGAAGAAGGTTGCCGATGATGGAAAGGGTTTATGTGGTTTGCGGTGCTGATCTGGAAAACAACGTTATTTGGAAGAGATTAAAAAAGTAAACAAGGAATTTCACGGTAATTCACAAAAATTAAAATATATTTTACATAAGGATTTAATTCTCACAAAATTTACAACGGAAATTTCCATCAGCAAATCCATGAGAAATGATCATCCTGAGTAAGTAGATTATCGGAAAAACCTGTAGAGAGAGAATTTAGGGAGGAAATGAAAGGGTAAGGTATCTTCTGTATCTATATTCAATATCATTTATTCCCAGGGTTGAGATCAAAGGAAAGAGTATTGCTGAGTAACAATTACGCCTCGAAAGAGGGAGTGGAGTGGAGTTCTTGCCTTAGTTTTTCACGTGGAAAATTATCAGTTTTAATTAACATCGGTGAGATTTTTTTCTGCAGACATTTCACTGCGAATGGGGAAATGATACTGTTTTCAGAATATATTACATGAATTAGCTTTCAGAATACATGTGAATTAACCTCCATCGCCGCTCAAAGAAATGCAATTTATGTGATCATCATCAATATCAGTCGACGATCATGAGATTGGTCTGACGCAGTTTATTGACGTTCCTATTCATAGTCACATAGTTTTTCTTTCATATTCTTATAGTTCCTCAAGTATTTCTCCATAAATGTCTTGTCAAATGATGCCATTTCAACTGCCGAGAGTTCATCTTCGACATATTCAATAATTTGCTTGGTAACGACCGAATAAAAATTTCTTGCTACTCCCATACAATTTTTTCACCATAATGAAGTTCTTACAAGGATTTTACTAGAAATATACATGAAAAACAAGTTTATAACAAGGCCTTACTCGGTTCTCATGGGGAAAGCATGTTAAGTTCATCCGTCTGGTCGTTGGTTTCGTAGATTCCTTTGGTGTTTTTCGTTAAATATAGGCTAGTTCCGACTCTGAGTGTCTCTCCACCCTTCACTTATCTACATCTACGTCATAACATGTGAACCACCGCGAGAGTTTGAGGCAGGGCACGAAGATCACCGAGCATTCACTACTTACATGCTACGCATGCCACTTGATGAAGACATAGCCGTATCTGAAAACCAAGTATGCTTCGGCAAAGCATTCTTGGTGATGACGTATTGCTGGCGTACAATAAAGCATGTTTGGGAAAGAATACTTCATATCCGGACAGTCTACGGTAAGGAGCGACGTTAAGCAGTAGTGGCAACATAAAAAACCAATAGGTAGTGTGAAACACGATAGAGGGCAACATCTATCAAATGTTTAGACCGGAAGAAAAAGAGCGAGCATATGTATATCAACCTTTTCATTGATATCTATATTAATAACTATGCAAATGTAACATACGAAGTAAAAAAATGGATACTATACACATTTATAAGTAGCCAACGGCTCCGCCATCTTTTGTTATTCTAGTCAACAATACTTCGAAGCCAACATGGAAGCGTGCTTCTGTGCTTTGGCTTCGAAGCATGCTTCCCCCAGAGTGCTTCGCGTTCGGACATACTTCGGGTGTTTCCGACGGCACCCCCCTCCACTTGCAAGCAAGCACTGTAGTATGCTTAGCGCTAGAAGCCCACGTTTCGGGCAGGGCTATTGTTACACATAAGAGTCACGTTGTACTAGATGGTTAGTATCTAAAGCCCGAATCACACGATCATTTTTCTCCTCCCTTCAAAGGGATCATTTAAGCTATAGATTTCAGGAACCGCAAAAATGATAGCGCAAGCTATCATTTCGCCACTCACATGATCATTTTTACCGTACCCTCTCGTATCATTTCTGTTCGCGAGATACGGTAACAACTTCGTAACTAAGGATAATTTACATCGTAGTCGACTGCTTTTGGCTGCAGCCAAACGTTTCTTTCAGAACGTGTGCTCTGATTGGCTAAATAACAGGCCCGAGGGGCGGAAAAAAGGACGTGCTCAAATGACGAAAAAATGGTGAAGTGATTAAGTCAGACAATCATTTTAAAGCTATCATTTGAGCTATCATTTGAGCTACCCCTGAAAAGGGACGTAAAAAATGATCGTGTGATTCAGGCTTAAGAAATGAAGAAATGAAGTGATTAGAAAGGCATTTCTCCAAATACAGGTATTTGTTTTTTCCCAGAAAGCATGGGTTGGCAAAGTTAAAAAATGTCTCATCACCACAGACTACTCTGACAATTTTTCACTATTTTCAATATTAACAATAATTTTTTGCTCAGCATTAATTTTGCTGATTTATTTTCTTTGCTTTCTTTAAATTTATAGTGATTCAATCTATTCCTTCATACCCTTCCAGTCCCATCTTTCACCTTACTTGGTCTACGACACTTTCAAATGCGGTCTGAATGGGTGAGAGGAATTAGGGAGAAACATGATCACTACCACCAGAACGTACCCGATCCCTCCCACGATCACTTGCTGTTTCTGTTTACATTTTGTTCCTATGCTGCCTCAAATGGAGGATTTATACCTCAAATACAAGATACAAAGGAGTTAAATACATTTAATCTCACCTCGATAAAATTTTTGCTATTATAATTTATCCTTCACTAAAAAAATTGATTATGCAAAAGAGTTAAATGCTGTTTAAAATGTGTTCTGCATATTTTGAAGGTTTAGGACGTAGTTGAAATGGTAACAATGAAGTTATCACGATATGTAAACACAAACAGCACGTGACCGCGAGACGACCTCCTATTGGCCACGCTTGCGCAACCGGCCGGTTGGAAATAGACTCGCTCCTATAATCCAACCGCTTAGAGCTGGTTGGTGCTGATTGGTCGACTGTAGAACCGCAACTGGCAAACGTAACCGGCAACCGCTAGTGTGATACGGCCTTCAGGATCTAAACGATTTGGCGCTCCGTTTCACGACTCGCTCACTCATACATCTGCTTTGGACACACTTGTGTAAATTTCGCGCCATATCGCGCACTCCAAATACATTTGGGATGAGTCCATGGCTGTGGGGGCAACTGCGTCCAGTGCGCTACCTCCCGTTAACATTTCTACATCTCTGGAAATCCTCATGCAAGGGCAAATTTCATTTCATATGAGTACAGTAAACTCTGTAAAGCCAATCAAATTCATATCAATCCCGCAATAGTTTTCCTTTGCTATTCACAAAATATCTGATCGTAGCTTTTTTTCCTTTATAACTTATGCTAAGCATCAATAATATTTCTTTTTACGTCCGCCATTTTCCGATTTACTTTCTCCCCTAAATATACACTTTTATCTATGAAAGAACCATAACTTCATTTATCTCTTTCCATTCTCGATTCATCCCATCTAATATTCTGAGCCAAAAATATGACTTCGCATCAAGAGTTTCATTTACCTTATGGTGTGCTGTAATAACGCATTCGGAACAGTGGACGAAATTTACACCCCCGTCCTCCATCCACCTTTTCTCATCTCCACCATATTATGGCTGCATCTAGGTCGTTACTCGTTAAGCCTTCGTAAATGAATCCGAATATCAATACAGTTTTCTTTTATTTTTTAAGAATTGGACCCAGTTGCATTCATTATTCACTGAACCTGATGAAGCTAAAAATGCTCTTGTTAAATATACCTTCTTCGTTAAGCGAGTGGAAAAAAATCCTTTCATTTGGTAGACGATAAAAACTGTTCTGAAAAATGCAAACGGAGATAGCGAGAGGGTATAATGTCACCAATCAGGTGACCGAATGGATCTAGATGAAAGCCTGCATATATTAACTGTAGACCATGGAAGAAAATGTAAATTCTGTTCCAACCTAGGGCATGCTGCATGCATCAATTAGTATTCGTATTTGGGAGTGCTCATTGATTATAGCTTCTTTCAGCTTAGAAACTAATGATCACAGAATAATAGTAGTTAAAGTTGAGCAATGAAGTGTTTATTGAAAAGGTATCCCTGCTTCTTTCGCCGTTAATCAAAATATACACCGAAAAACTTCACGCTATATTCCGTGAAAGTTTACATGGAGAAAAAGGCAGAATGACTAAATAAGGAATACTAGAGATGCCTATGAATGCAACGATGCAAGGAAATACAGGAAAATATATGACGTAGGAAAAGTTACTTAAACATTATCAACGCGGGAAATTAATGGCTGATAGGAGAATGTTGTACAAAGGAAGAGGTTGAAGAAAGGCATTAGTAAAGATTTAGTACAGCAAAGGAATGGAATGAGCATTTTAAAATGCTCGCAGTCAATCTGACTGTTTAATTTAAGGTGCGGAAACAACTACTGATATTGCGTTATATATAACGATACAATATTGGGTAGCTCATATCAGGACATCAAAAAAGTTTCAATTTCCAACTGACTTATCATGACGATGACAATGGGAGATTACCAATAACACCGACTGCCGTGGAAGTTGACAGAGGAAAAATAACCGGAATCCTTCTTGTTCCATACGGCTCTAGCTGTGACGATCGTTAGCGAACGAATATATTCCGCTCATTATAGCCACGCTTTTTTTATCACAAAAACCGTCACGATTGATCGAGTACACGCCGGAACTGGGGCTGGAAAATATTTACGAAACAGAAATATCGGCGTGGGAGGACGTCGCCCTCGGTGATGCATAACGACATTTAGATCCATCCAATTACTCGAGCACAGCGGGAATACTACTGCGAAGACAGATTTCACTCGACCGAAACGGTGCATACAATGGGGACGCGCATGGGATGAAACGACAGTTTTTTTGCAAAAAATAATTAAAAGATGAATCGCGAGATCCCTCTTCCCATTTGCGCCCTGCCGCGGCGGTCGGGGAATTTGCGCTGCACATTTTAATGACGCCCGCCGCTTCGCCACGAGAATAAGCATACGGAAAAATTAATAAACAAATGAAGGGCGATAAAAATAGCAACCCACCTCTTACCAGTCCACCCATCCCGCTCCCTCTGTTTACCCCCACCAACCAACACAACCACACCCCGTGTGACTCCCCTTGTGAATCGTGAGGGGGACAATTTTACCACCAAACGCCGTCTCCCAAATCTCCCGGTCCGAAAATTACCATACGTTCTCAGACTCCCAGGCACACACGGACACGAAAAATCACACGCGTTCACATGCGCGCGACGCTCTTCTCCCGTTCCCGCTTTCCCTGACGCGAGTCCCGAAACACACTCGCACGGCTTCGGGAGCCGAGGATGGCGACATTTGCATTCCAAATTTATTCGTGGTCCAGCGGAGTGGGAGAGGGAGCGGCCAGAGGCAAAAAAAATCAAAGGACCCGAGGGAGTGGGAAAAATAAACAAGTACGAATTTTTGTTTCGAAGTTTTTTTTTTAAGAGTGAAAAAAATCTCGAAAGACCATTTTAAATACCTGCCGTTTTTCCTCTCTTCGGTTTCTACTTTATCTTCTATTCCTAATGATTTCCTTTAATTCCCTCGTGTGCCTGCTATGAATCGCTTTCCACCGAAACTGTTTTGCGTTCCAACGTGCTTGCATTCGTACAGTAATCAATTCTTTTTGCAATTGTGGAGAATGAGAGAAAGAGAATGGGTTTAACGATGAGACGTGAGTATAGACGAATGGAGGATAATATTTTGTTGCCATTACAATCATGGAAGGCAACGATAAACTGATATAATATGTGCCACAAAAAAGAGAGGTGGGCATTTGGAAAGAGGCAGTAATTCAGTGAATAGTGAAATGATGAAAAAACAATGCTGAAATTATCCTCCATTTAATGAAATATTTCGAGCAGTTCATCGTCTTACGTATAATTCAATGGAGAGAGTGCGTTTTGAGATTAAATGAGATACATCTTAAGTGTTCTCCTCCCGCATTTAGGTGGGGTCGTCGTAGTAAAAATTAATATGGGAGGTCTGAGGCTAGAACCTGGGACCATACCAAACCAAGGCCCAGAGGCAGATAGAGTTTAATTTGACGTTCTTCAAGTTATAAAGAAATAAACTGGGCCACATTTAAGCAATAAGAAGTTTAAGAGAATACAGGTTTTTGGAAATGGAGAGAAAAAAAGGTGCGAAATAGAAATAAAAAGAAAAGAGAAGTTTTGGGAAGTAAAAGGAAGTCAGAAAATTCGGAAAGAGACTAAGGAAAAGAAACAAAGAGAAAGATGGGGAGCTTGCGAAGAGAAAGTGGCCTAACATACGAAAGAGGAGATGATGAAACGAAGAAGAAAAGGGAGACAATTAAAATTGAGCAGGAAGTATTGAAAGAAAGAGACTATTTAAAATAGGGAGAGAAAATAAATTGGAACGGGAAAAAAAAGGAAAAGGGAAACGAGAGAAAGTATGTGAGGAGGATATAGATTAAGTAAAAGAGCGAGAACGAATCACTGGGAGGCAGAGATAGTTGCAAAGAATAAGCAAGTAATGACAGAAACCGCGAGACCTGAAGCGCCCGGACGGCCAGGAAGTATCTCTACACCCCACCATCGATTATACACAGCGATGTGACAAAATAAAAGGAACGCCTTGAAAGTAAAACAGACTCCCAACCTACTTTTTTTGCTTTTGCACCTGACGACTACATTTTATCCCCATCGCCAACGGCGGTAGAGAGGAAGAGAGGGCGCGAAGGGACGCGTGGAAGTGATTTCTCACGACTGTAAAAAAAAACAAAACTTCGGCAGGGAACGAGGGAGTGAGAGGTCGGCAGAAGGGGGATGAGAAAGAGCGATGAGCAGACGGGACACATTGCGAACCTCGCCGCTGTTCAATCAGGGATCTGTTGCCGGCCGCGTGAAGGAGACGACCAGTGGAGAGAGCATGAAGCAGGGAAGGGAAAAGAGATTGACGATCGGACTGCGTCCACCTCCGGGGGAGCGTTGAACAAGTGGTTCGGACGCTGCGAACTCCGGTCGATGGATAAGAAAGGGTGGTCAAACGTATTTTACGTCAATTCCCCGAGAGTCAAGCAAGCAGTCTATTGGACGGCTGAATGTTATCCTCGAATTATCGTGTTTCAACGACGATCATTCGAATTCTGATCGCTTATTTTCTCCCTTCCCCATCGACACCGTTGGCCTCTACCCTCTTTATAATCGTCGGCGGCGGCGGTGGTCTTCATGAATTCCTGCGTGTCGTAGCGCGTAAATGACAGCCTCTCGGAAGAGGATGACTTTTTCGAGATCCTATCTGACACCACTGATTAAGTTCAGATCGGGGACGGAAAAGTGATGTTAACTATTTTACGGTATCTGGGGGATAATAAATTTGAAATTTCTCTGTAGGTGATACGGCCATTGTACATGATCACTCCATAGATGCTTTACAATCTCTTTCAGTTGTTCCCTTTGCATGTATTGGGGTGTTTCGTAGGGTAGTCAGTAAGACACAAATATTCATCCAGTCATGCTCCCCTGCTCTCATGGTAATAAGGCTAACATCAAGCTGTGAGAAATGGGGAATCAGGTTGTCTTATGCGGTTTTCAACGCGTTTAAACAGTCCGAATAGGTACTATCATAAAAATAAAACTTATTCCATTGAGAATGGAGAAATCCACCACCTTTTCAAAAAACTTCTGAAAAAAAAACATTTAAAGAAACAGCGATACGTAACATATATCATTCCATCTCTTAAAATTTAGCTTGACAAGGGAAATTTTTCGTATAAATAATAAACTTTTCGTCTCTATTAGAATTGCCTTTGGGCTTTCACCTTTCCATTTACACGTTTTCCATTTCACATTTCCACGCTTGAACACTTGTTCTATTTTATTACCCCTAGTTTTTATTTAAATGGTGACAACTTTCGAAAATTCAAAGTCAAGCATTAAAAAAAGGAACACATTACGCCCATCCCTCGCAAAAAAAATCCCTGACTTCTCACCCAACACACTCTGAAACCGCTTCATCACCTCACCTCATCCTTCTCCCCCTCATAGATTCAGAAGCCGTGTTGTGACTGAAATGATTACTGAGGAGTTACTCGGACGCCGCTCGGCGTTCACTTTTAGATTGACGTAACCACACGCAGGGCCCCGAGGGGAATCAACCCCACCACCAGTTTAGCATCCAAATGATATTTCGAAGGCGCCTTAATGACGGGGCGACGCCCCCGTCCTCGAAATTTTATCTCGCTTCCATTTCGCTATCTCGCTCAACAACAGTCTCCAATCCAACTTGATGTCCCAACAAACATTGGGTGTCCAACCACCTCCTTCTCTTCACTCCTCCACTCTTTAAACAAACACCAACGCTGTTGGCTTGATGTTCCATCCTCAGACGTACCCTTATCTTGACTCCTTTATCATCATTTTCGCTCAACTATCCCCTTCATGCTCTTCAGCGATTTTCAATGATCATTTGAGTTCATCAACTGATAGATTCACTCCAAAAACTCCATCTCTACTCCTCACCAATTTCCCTCTTTATTTTATACACTAGTGTAAGGAGTTTAGTGATGAAAATTCACTTGAAACCCATTAGCCCTTTCATTTTATGACCTTAGAAACCTCCACAATCCTTCTATTTTACCCATCATATCCGTGGTCTCATGTTCTCTAACAAAAACCCTATGCTCTCAACAGCGAAAGTCATATTCTTAACCGGCTCGGAAAGCAAATGGTCGTAGATTCAGGTCCAACAGCACGGAAAATGTGTTCGTGTTTGGATTATGCTTAGTATGAAGGCAGGGAAGGCGATGCGAATGAGCATACGCAGTTAGAACTCCTAAAACCCTATTCCTATGATTAGCAAAAAGAAATATTCTAGCTAAATGAACCATTTGTGAATGACTCAAAAGTAATAATAGGAAACTTTTTCAGGAAGTGTAAAATATTTGTCACCATTTTAGTTTAGAGGCTTCTTACCTATACATATCTCCCTCAATTCGATTTTACTATCGAGATTTGCTTTCAGGTGGATAAAGATGGAAACTTATATCTTAGCGTAATCGGTTGGTGGCGCTGGTCGACAGAAAATAAAAGGATATCGAGGAGAATTTCGGTGATGGCCAAGCGATTTGTGTCATCCGTGATTCGATATGGTACAGTTAAACATTTTCATCAAAGACAGAAATTTTCTCGGTCTCGCCAAATTCTAAGATTAGTTTCCATCTCTTGACTCATTTTACGCATCCGATTGCATTTATAAATTCCCGGAGTCGGTGGGGAAATGAAGAGATGCGCAATCACCATGGTTATATGCAGACCGAAAGATATCCGCAGGGTTCCCCGTTCGCCCAAAACATTTGGCGATCAAAGTGCACACACTAGCTGTTTTTTATGATAAGGAAGGGAGGGAGACGATATGGACTTGGGCAAAGAGTGAATCGTGCAATGTTCTTTTTTTTTTGTGTTTAACTATGGTGCCCCACACCCCTCTTCCAAGTACATTCCGTCGTAGTCGTATACTCCCTTATTTTTCCCTCGTGCCCTTAAAAATGTCGTTCCTTTGATTGCCCCAACACTTTCGTGTCTCCACTCCTCTCTTCTCCTCTTGTGGGACCTAAGAATCATCTTGCCTGGCATCTTAAATAACTGAAACAACAATATCAACATGATTCCACAAGTCCACGCCTTTCAACAAGTCCACGCCTTCCTGCAGGAATAGATTCCAAGCACATTACGAAACAGGATTTTGCGGCTAGATTTATTCAGCAAAAGGTTTTCACATAAAAAACGTAAGTTTTAAAGCCATATCCTTTTCAATTTTCAACCGGTCCTTTTAAAATCTTCATAAAATTTAGATGTCGTAATGTCTAAGCTTGTTGTTCTTTAACTTAATTAATACGATATGGCTTTAGACATTTTTCTTACACCGTAAAATCTTTTTCTCCCTACACTACTGAAATTTAATTTTTTCTTAAAAAAATCGCTTCTTTCCATTGAGTCCCCAAATATTTTTATTCGCAGTTTTATTTCTGCTAGATCGCAATCGGTGAGACTGCTCGCGGCAGAGGGCAAATAGCTTTTAAGATACATTATGTTGAGACAGTATCGTAGCAATGAACTTAGCCTTGTTCTAAGCTTCATTCTAAGACAAACACTTTTCACCTACCACAGGCAGGATTCAAACCCACGGCTTTGGAGACCAAAGCGTTTTCAACTTGACTACAGGGGGGCCATCGCTTGGCTACAATGGCCGGCTAAATTGCCAAATATAATCTTATGCTTACATTTGAATACAATCGTGACTCACTCC
Source organism: Platycnemis pennipes (assembly GCA_933228895.1). Classification (NCBI taxonomy): domain Eukaryota; kingdom Metazoa; phylum Arthropoda; class Insecta; order Odonata; family Platycnemididae; genus Platycnemis; species Platycnemis pennipes. The sequence continues at coordinate 111,849,595 of OW121848.1, read as the reverse complement.
CGAACAAAGTATATATGCTTATCCTCTCTTTCGGCCGTTTTTGATAAAAAATAGGTTGCACGTTTGGATGCTAAGATGCTATAGTGTGCATGGACTAATCCACAGAAATAAAATAGGGCGAACTTCAGCACATTCCAGTTGTGCATTTGGTTAAGTTATCCATGAAATACATTTCTGTGCTTGACACATTTTTCAGTGCATCTCTCTATGCTTCAGACTGCATATTAATTAGGATCGAGTAAAATATCCTTAGTCCTATATTCCGCACCCAAATGCTTGCGCATTGGGAGCAGAAGCGTGTACCTGTAGAAGAGGAGCTGTCCGTTGTTTCGTAACGCGTTTTCGTCGCAGAGCGAAATAAATATTCTCGAGGCTTTCGTGAGTTCGGCGCATTAAGGCGACGGAGAGTGACTGCTGTGCGAGCCACGTGTCTTTTTCTCGAGTCTCGTTATGTCCGCCTTCTTCGCAGGTGGCCGAGGAGGAGGAGGGAGAGGTGAGTGTTTATCTCCCCCGAGGAATTATTTTATTTCGGTCCAAATGAGAGGGCAACTGAAATATTACGCACGCCTCCACCCGATTAGAGGGGAATCAAAAATGCATGGTAAATTCATCCGAGTGAAGCCGCTGCTAGTGGGAAGAAAATCGACACGGAAGGAACCAAGACGCTCTTTTTCGAGAGTGCGGTCTTTTACACAGGTTCTCCGTTTTGTGAATAACATTTGCCTTCCCGGTTGCATTCGACGGAAATGAGGCTATTGCTGTCCATAAGCCGGTAGCGATCGGAAAACGTAACGGTCACAGAATAGAATTCCGTGCTGGACTAGTTATCTCTTGAGGGAATGCTACGTGAGGAAAAGAACCGCGTAGTTCGAAGTAGCTGCTAAGTATGGAGATTGTAAGGATGTAAGCATGGAGGGACAAGCATAAGGGAGCATAAGGGACAATTTTTCGCACTTTTATGTTTGCATTTCGGAAGTTTTTCAAGACATTTTTCAATTTTCTAATTGTAATTTTCCACGCTATAATTTTCACTCCGATTCCCTCCATTTCCTGGAATTCGTAAAGGCAATCCTATCTGATATATTCCTTAGGTTATATTTAAGGTAATATGAGAAAATATTATCTAATCACTTAGTGTAACAAAAGCTTACATCCTAGCCTAGTATTTTTTCGAGTGAGTAAGTTTTTATCCAGTCAAAACATACCTCTCCGGGTAAATATCTGATGTGCCCACTATTATTGCCGTAGTATTTAAGAAAATATGGAAAATTACAATTAGGATCCGTTAAATTATTTAAACTTAAATCACTGACGCTAATCAATTTGGATTTTTAGTCGTATTACAAGTTCCGACTCTAAGTGCAATATTTTAAACCAGTGAAATACTTACTAAATGAATTATCCCATATCATTAATGGCATTAATCATCAATTACTTAATTCATCTTTCGAACGGTAAGAATGAATAGGTGTGCTCCGTGTTTTTTAAATATTTTAGTACTATTACACTAGCAAAATTACGATTATAGTTGAGGAATAAAATTAAATTCCTGGATAAGGTTTTACTATGAGGACGTGCTTATTCTACTATATTTTAATCATATATGTTTAATAGGAAGCTAGTAAACAGTTCATTATTTACCTTATTTCAGGATTAAAACACACTTGGTAAAGTTTTTAGGTGTGAGGAGTTATTTTGGTTGGCCCCATTTCATGTATTTATCAGTTGACAGCTGTTATTATCCCTGGAATCAAGGCTAACCTCGCGATCAAAGAGTATCTCAAAAAACCCTTCCGTCATCCCTGTCTCCTACACGGGTCCCACTAGGAGGTCTACACCTCCGATATGATCTCGTAACAACGAAGAGCGTGAGCTTCACAATGTTTTCAAACTCCTGGCACCACATCGGAAAGAGCCCAGCGGACACATACTGTAAAATGCGGCTTTGTTTAGAGAAGAGGTGGGTGATGCTAAGATTGAGGGGCAGATACAGCGGGGAGAAGGACTTCGGTCGTGAAGATATGGAAGTTAAACGGTTAAGTGTAGGCCACAATATCAACAAAGACAACGGCTGCGGAAAATAAGGACGGTGACAAGCCATCATCCTCCACGTTCGAAAGAGCATTCCTTCCTTTTGTTCGATAATCTACCATAAGGAACTTAATTTTCTCACAGGCATACCCACATGGTGAAGTAAATCTCTTTTATTCAAGCCAACATGGGTAACCACGTCTGGCCAACATCCCAAAGTCACGGATACCAATTCCACGTCGGAAATAGCTGATGTAGTTAGATTTAGGTTCCGACCTTATCCAGATAGCACTCACAAAGGTGTGTGGCAGGGGTGAATCTTCACCTCACATGTACACCTCAACCTGCTTTATAGAGGAATGGTAACTATTTTTAAGACGAACTAAAACTATTTAAAGAGCAGAGGAAGCATGAATTCACGAGTTGTTAGTCGGATTAGCCACAAGTAATTACACCGACATAAAACTAGGCTTACGATTGATAAATTTGTTTATGTATTATCGAATGTAATCACAGCTATTCAGATCCATAATATTCCGAGGAAAGAAAGATATCTTTATTCTATCGGTTTGTCAATCTATTCCCCGAATTATATTCCGTTTCACCTCAGTTGGTAAATTTTAGCAAATTGTGTTTAACGCCATCAGTAAAAACATAGTTACGTAATTTTCATAAAAGATTAAAATTTTAGCCTACAGTTTGATAAATATGCTCATTAAGTTCTTCAATAGGCTGTTTACGTTGACGTTATTTATCGTACCATCCCTATAAAAGTCTTTCTGTTCTTCCCTGCATACACTCCAGATAATCTAATGTCCATAGTTTCTTTCGTAGAAACTTAGAACACTTTACAATGTGACATAATGGTGAATTACTACCAATGTAGGATATTAGAGTGATTCATCAGGAATCGCGATTTAAGCAAACGTCATCAAAGACGTAGAGGGTTAGATACGCTCGTTCTTGCTGTACTTGCCTGAGGCACTGCGGCAAAATCTTTTGAAAAGGAGAAAGCTTGCTTTAAATAATTTCATATCACAACGATGGATATGAACTGCTAAGGTATACACACTAGACTGAGATGATAAATTTGATGCACGCCAAGTACGCTCGGTGATACTCCTTCCCGAGCAGTAAAGAACACAGTCGTAAATGTCGCATATTCTAGACTTTTTGAGTACGTCTCAGCAGTAATACAGTAAAACGTATTAAGACCAACCTCAGGAGGGTTACTCTCAACATACGATTGCCGATGGCAGAGTATGCCAACTTTCACCACATCCACTTCAATGACACCTTGCATTCATTATCTCTTAACCAGCATTCATATTATAGAGCTCGCGAGTTGGACGCTTGACAATGTTAATAAATGATAATGTCCGCAATCAACTCAAGGCGGATTAAATGTTCCCTGGCTTACTCCACGATACACCTTCCTTTTCATCTTCCGCTCTCTCGTTTCTCTTTCTCTTCTCCATTCTTCCCTTTATTTTCCATCCCACTTCATTCCTTTTAACCCGGTTCACGATACTCTTATGAAACGCCAACCGAGACAAATCCTCCTTTTTTACTCCTGAATGGCGCAGTAGTGGCCTTCCCTACCGCAGGAAAGGTTCGTTACCATGCAGTTGATGTAAGTAAATAACCAATCCACACATCTCTCTCCCACCTATCCCTTCCACGTATACACGCTTTTGGTGTTCTCTACTTTGATCTCAAAGATTTTTTTATAAATCACACGGTATCTGATTTCTCAGTCGGATGAAAGTCCAGTGAATATCTTCTTCCAAGGAGCGTACGCGGGTAAGGTCAAGTTAGACTCCCGCGGTTTCTTCCATTCAAATACGGATGAACTTTAACCAAAAGGACACGGGCATAGTAATAGTATAAAAGGATGATGTTGAGTTTTTTATTACATCTCCGGAGTTCTAAAAGATGAAGATATATTCCACAACGGAAACATGAGCCAGGAAGATAAGGAAAAATAACATCAGATAGCTTCCATTTTCGAACATTTCACCTCCGGGTAAGACTATTCGAGTTGGTTGGGGAGCTGCACATACATACGGACTTTTGTCGGGGACAGAGATTACGAGGGCCGTTAAAGTGAAATTCGGAAAATATATCCAGTTGCATGTAATACCAGCATAAACAGAATTTTAATGAGAGCCTGATTATGTATTTATTAGAGAACACAATGGGCTCAATTGTAACCGAATAGGTGGAATGTATGGCAAGTTGTTTGGATTGAATATGAATCATGTAATAAGATTAATATAATTAATAATAACCGCACCACTAAGTGCCTTATAAAAATATGAGCAACCTAAGGTCAGTATTTCAATATCATACTGCGGATTGCGATAATTCCATCTAGAAAAAAAATCGTTCACACAGACCGGATTTTCAAACTTTGAACCCCCGGATTTAGCAAGGCTCTTTAGCAAGTTAGGCTAATAAAGCGTCATTTCTCAATGTGGGTTTATAAAGGCTCAAACGGAACAGGATGTTAGACGAACTGCCGCTCATACAATTTCACGAATTAGTAGCCGTAATCGCGTGCGAATTTCGTGTAAACATAAAAATCCAAATGGAGCAAGTAAACCAAGTGGAACAAGTGAACATCTGGCTCAAATTCGAGATGTTCAGCATTCGAATCCCGGTCACGACGAATAATTTTTTCTCTGCGGAAAATCTTCTACTGTGCATATCAGTGGGTAACTCCGTTGAGGTTCATCGCGGCTGGATCCCAATCCTTAAATTTGCCACAATTTGGTCTCTTCTGAACCTTTCAGTGTAGACAGTTCGAAACTTCTTACCTATTCATCACGTACGACTATTTGTGCCTAGATGGATTGGATAGGTAGGTTTGTTTCCTTGTAGTGACAGATGTCTATCTAAGTATTACTAGTCCTATCATAATTAAATTTTGTGTCGGAAGCACAAAAGGTAAAACTCCTCATCTGCCACATTGGTACTTCCCTATGGTCCTATAAAAGCAAAAGTTAAGGCCAAGGGATCGCTACTTTCAAGTTTTTAACCACTGCCTAAACACGATTGTATCCGACTACTACAATGTCCTAATTTGCGTCAGTGAAATTTGTTGTCAGTTAACTTTCTCAATTCCCTAAATTCCTATCAAATCAGTTCATAAAAATACGATAAATTTTCAAATCATATAATCACTGACTTAATGATAGCATAATTCAAAGTATCGACCGATTAATATCGAAGTATTGAATAAAATTCATCAAAATGTCATCATTCATATATTCACCTCACTTAGTACACATTGTCCTGTCATCGCCCTGATTTTCATCTCAACAATGAAGATTCAGAAAACCTTCACCGTCGACAATTTTCTCCCCTTTTAAGGAGGCTCCACCGAATTATGACGTAGATGTTATTTTTGTGAAAATTTCAGGACACACAATGTTTTGGCCGTTCTATCGATTGGCAATCAAATAATGATGTCTTTTCATCATATATCTGAAGGAAAAAAACGCTGAAAATCAGCTATTTTATACGTGGTTTTAAGGTAGAGCATGGCTCTTGCAGTAAAATTTGCAGATTAATAATGTAAAGTCAAATGTCGTTTTGACGAAAAATTAATATAAGATGCCCAATTTTATGCCGAATTTAGCATTTTAAAAGAGGGCTCGCCTATCCACACTTATTTAATTTATATTAATACATGTTTACTCGAAAAAAAACAGAAAATCATTAGTTACATGAAAGTGGCGCTACAGTATGCTGCTATCATTGGCAACGGTACTTGTGACGGAACGTGCTTACAAACCTATTTACTAACTTAATTAAGGAATATACCATAGCAAGGTCCTTCTTATATTTTTAAAGTAATTTATATACTTCATTGGTTATCGACGTGGTGTATTTAAAACCAATGCTTCCAAATGGTAGCAGCGCCATTGTTGCCAAACAGTATTTAAAATATCCACATTAATAAAATTGAAAACAAAGAATTGTAGTTTCTAGAGAATAGTTTAAAACTAAGCAAGAAAATATTAACCTAGGTATTTTAGAATACGTATTAGTGGATACAATATAGCGGATATAATACGGATTGAGCATGTATTCTCACTTTAAAAATTAAACGTGGCAACAACACGTCAGTCAAGTTCCGAAGTCATAATGAGTCAAAAGAGCTTGTAAAAAACAGAAAGCAACTACCACGCGCTACATGATAGCATACTCATACAATTATTATGCATGCGTTATCAAACTATAGATGACTTTACATATATTGGTATTTTTCTGGATCGTTATTTATTCATTAAATAACATAGCTCTTTTACGGGATTTTGAACCGTGGAGTCACGGTGGAACCTCCTTAAGGCGACCTAATGTCCCGTAGGCATCCCCCACACCCCCGTGAGCACGCCTCCCATAACTCCTCACGTCTCCAACCGAGCGCTCTCCTTGCCGAAATGAGGAATTTCCTTGTCCCTCCTTGCGCAGCCGAGTTCGAATTCTAGAGCTCGCATGAGTTAATATCCGGGAGGGACGAAATAATAATAAAAATAATAAAAGGCACTCTCCGGGGAGCCTCGCTGTGGACAAGACGTTTGCGGTCTTCCGTGGTGGGAGACTCTGGGAAGAGCGAAGTGGGGAGTAAGGTGGGGCTGTCCTGAGAGTCTGGGAGGGAGAGGGCGTGAATGAGATATATGACGTGGGTCTGAGAGTGGAAGGGCACGGAGGAATACGGGAGTTCCCGAGAAGTTTGTTCCTCTAAGGAGTGTGAGAACGGAGGCGTTCTGATACTCGGTAGCCCATGTTGTACAGCCGTGTGGGCTGTGACACAGATGGACCCCATTCAGAATTATCTAAAAGGGAAAAAGGAATAATAAGAGAGAAAGAGTGGGTGGTGTGAATAGTTTCAGGCTACTCAAGGACAAATTTTTCAGCTCACACTTTTTCATTACATGTGCGTAGGTGGTTACACTATTTATGGCACATAAACACACCCACAATGGATTAATTCATGCAATAATTTTTTTAATGCAACGAACGAATATTTAACATTAGCTCATATAAATTGATCTGATGACATAAAAATTATAATCCTTACTAGAGCAAGTCGTATCTTTCTCTGTCCTATCATATGTCGGCTGAAAAAATAAAAACACGAAAATTTTAAATCAATGTCGAATGTAAAAGAAATGATGCACCTACAGTGTAATTACTATAATAAAATATCCCCGATTACACTTTGCAGAAAACCAGTCATAAACAACACTTTTTGCATCATTAAATCTTTTTTTCACTCTCTAACAATTCTGCACATTATTTCGGTCCTCTTAATAATATCCTGACGTCTTAGCCAACAGCACATCATAGGTCTCGTGCAGAAACACTAGAATATCAGACTGCTATACCTACTCTTTCCTAAGATTGTGAAAATTTTATCCATTCAGGGATTAAATAATCATCATCATTAGTCAACAATCCTAGGATTGGGTTGACGCAGCTTTCCACTCGATTCTGCTATCGGCCAACCTTTTCATTTTGACGTAATCCTTCTCTTTTACATTCTTCACGACCATAATAACAGCCAGTTAATATGTCCTCCGATAGTTTCACTCAAAAATAAATATTGTCTAATCGACTTTTACTTACAATCCCCTCTAAAATTCCTATTAAAATTTTCGATTATTCAAGTTAATGAGTGTAACGCACAAGAATTTATGTCGCATTCCAATGCTTGCATAATCAACTTTCATCGTTATGTCAGCACTAAAGGTCACTGAGAGACATTGACTCTCAATTTTTAAAATCCAAGATAATGAGGATCGCAGAAAAATGACTTAAAGAAGGAGAGAAGCATATGGGGACAATGACTAGACTATTAAAATTATTAAGTTACTTGGGTGACACTTTACACGATCGTAGCACTAGCAACAAAGATAAAGAAATACTATTCTGTCGACACGGATTGTGACACGGACCTCAAAGAACACTACAATGAAAGGTCGAAAAGTTGATATTACGAGATTGACATAGAACTAACGGGAGAGTAGACACCACGAAAAGAGGATTGGAACAGCTTTGGGTCTTCTGAGAATTGAATGTGAAAAAAACTGAGAATGTGTTGTGAATGGTCGGAGAGAGAATGAAGTCGGGGAAAATCAGGATCAGGCAGAATGTGGGCATGAAGCGAGTAACGTGGATCAATAGTTCACTCAACGCATTAAACGAAGATAGAACCCTAGACGGCCGAAGGAAAGCGAATGAGAAGATAACATCTTTAAAAGTTTAGTCAATAGAAGTAGCAAGAAGACTTTACAGTGATATAGAGAAGAGTGAGAGGAATACTTTACATTAATTCACATCAACCCGTAGGCCAGTCACACACAGGACACACCATTCATTTCCGTATATTACCCAACTATTACCCCAGCACAGGATACACGAACATCGTTTGCCGCAAATATAGCACACACACACTGAAGGACCAAGGGCTCTTTGATTTTGTCTACGAATCGGAACGCGCGACGTGCACTGTGGACAAGTGGTCGTCTGGCCGAGTGGAAAGACAGGTGGAAGTTTCCAGAAGTCGTGTTCTTTGGACCCGATACACTCCGAAGAGTTCACCTTCAATCACTCCCGGGCAACGGTTTTCCGATGGAATGAAGGAAACACGAGGTTGGAGAAGGCCAAGGGCGAAAGGGCAGTGAAAAGGAATAGGGAGGACGGAAAGAGGACGAGAAAAATAACCACGCTCGCAGCGGGGATTTAATTCCGATGAAAGCAGAGACTTGTCTCGGGGGGAAGAAACTGTAGTCGCTCTCCACCCGGTGATTTTGTGCGAGATCTATACTTGAAAGAAATAGGTAGTGTTTGGGTATATGGCACTATGAAACATATTTTAATACATGTTAATTGAATGAGTCCATACGCATCCCTCTACGAACGTTATCCACAGCGTAAAAACCCTAGGTAATGATCGACTTGGTCAAGGCCGAACTCACCAGGGAACAAATTCAACCGAGAGTGTAATATAAACATGTTGGGATAAGTTCCTTGTCTTGAATTATGTGGTATTACAGAAAAATGGGGTTCCCAGGAATTCACTCACCCTGGGTTAAGTAGGTCGGAGGTATCCAAAGTCCCCTCAAACAGAACCCGAGATCTCCTGTCGGTAACCCAACTCTATATATTGATATCCACTACGCACCGTGGTATACATGAAACCACTGAACATTTGCAACCGATACTGCATCGTTTTAGCAATTTCTATTTCTTAATAAATTGGCATTATATTTTTGTACTACATATTATTTCACACATTGCCCTCAGTCCACAAAAAATTTATGTAATGCCAGTTAACTGTTGAGCACCATCCGCGGTAAACGGATTGAATTGATACTCGAAGTTATTAGATCATAATCCAAACGCCTGAATGCATTGATCAGGAAGTTCTCGTGTGATTATATTGAGGAAAAGGATACATTAATACACTTCTACACTCAAGACTAAGCTAACCATAATTATTATCAACATTATACACGACATAACCAGCTGCACTTCCTGGATGAAAAAAATTATGCCAAGATAACAGATTCATGCACATTAAAGGATGCATTAGAGTATTACAAGATATTTACCATAGCTCTCAAAGTTAAATCATTCGTAATCCATCTTGGATATGTACTGTTATGTCTTATGCTGTTTAGGGGAGGTTACCGAAAGCTGAGGTCATTTGCGCCACTAAGACAGGTGGGTAATTGGTTAATGGTAGGAGCTCTAAGGGATCGGAGAAAGGGAGGACAGAAACCCGGCCGCAGCATTACCCTACTCTTTACGATAGGCGCCAAGGGACCACGGCTTAACGTCCCATCCGACGGACGGAGTATTGAACCTTAAATGCCCTCCACTAAGCACACAGGTAGGGACCGGTTTGCCACTGAAAAATCCGCCATTCTGGGAATCGAATCCGGGCCCTCTGGATGGGAGCCTACTCTAGCCACCACACCAACCCGATCCCGATAAATTTCCAATCACGATAAAATGGACATTTTTTATGCTAAACAGCCATTTTATTATTGAGGTATCAACTTACTCTGCATCTATCTATCATGCAACCGATAGTAAAATTATGTATTCCAACTTCCACTAGAGAATGCTTGGATACCGCACAGGTAATTTCAGTGCAATTTCAATGCAATAGAACATTTAAATGAAATGTAGGGCTTCCCAAAATCAAATTCCTGTAACTAATATCATGCGCAATCAGAAAATAAACTGGATACGCAATTGTATTTCCCGTTACTCTAATTAGATTTTGGAATAGCAAATAAAAGGTTCATTAAATTTCATGTAATCCATTAAATCCACTCGCCATTCAATTTCACAGCATAAAACTAAACCGATATGGAATTTCACTTATATTTTCACTCGGTTTTGTAGTCTTCTGAGAGGTAAATCTTTACCTTCCATCGGAATTGATGTCAATCATCATTATCAAATCATGTTTTGAATGCATCCTGAATTTGGATTCAATGGAAGTGATGGAATTCAAGTATTTAAAATCTCAAATAAAATAATATTACACTAGCTATATCTCTCATAATTCATTTAAAATTTCCCTTGCGTAGCAATTGAGAATAAAATGCTGTTAATACAACAAGGTAAGAAAAGTGAAATACAGTATTTATATAAACTGTTTTAAACTTCACTATTTAAAAAGATAAAAATAGCAAAGCAAACATGCAAATACATGCTGTAAGTTGGGTTAGCTTCAAGTCCTTATACCAACATACAGCTACCAATGTTATCCAATGCTACACTCGTATTGGGTATATTTACCGTTATTCATATCCCTAATTGTACGAGGAAAAAAGGACATTAGGAATCGGTCAGTTATGCAATCAATTTCTCTAATTTTGTGATTATGGTGCAGTCTAACATAGTAAGTAAAGGGATTCGCAAAATATTTTTAGCGTCATCACTGAAAATATGGTCTTGGAATTTGTTTAAGAGATTAAGCCTAAATTTCAACCTGCGATCTGACAATGATTCCCAATTTAATTCATTTAATAGACTGGTTACGCTAATAGGGTTTTCGCACCGTATCTTTAAAAATCTTGCCGATCTTCGCTGCACACGTTCAAGTTCTTGTGGTCCGGATCTTGTGGTCCGGATCTTGTGGTCCGGATCTTGTGGTAAGACGCCAATGAGTCCCACGGTTTTATCTTCCGCACCGACGGACGGGGTACTAGCCCTGGTGTCCCCCCTCCAAATGCCACAGGAAGAAAACCAGTACTTACAGTAAAATCATTCCACCGCCAGAGTTCGAACCCAATGCTTTGGAATGGGAGACCATTACTCTTACTGCGATACTGACTCAATCTCCAAGAATTGCAGTCAAACATAGCTAGCAACTGAATACATTTAACCAAACAGTTGCGGTATCACACTGTTACATTGCGTATCCGAAGAGGCATTTATTCGGGATGAAACCTTTCCATTCAATGTCATTGTCATTGCGTGGAGTGCTGAGAATATTTACGCCAAACTTAATACTCCCACCATTGAGGAACAATTATCTAGGGAGCGAAATGAGTGAGGAAGTGAAGTATCATCAATATTTTTGTACATAATCCTGAAGATACTTGTGAGGGCCAATCTTTAGTATGTACAATACTTGCACACAACTGTTCTCTAAATTATGGATTTATCTGTTTGATGACTAAAACATTCCATGTTCACATCGCTGAAATATTTTCCAAAAAATTGAAGTGACGTGTAATTAGGTGGAAATATTCTCTCCTGGGATTCCTACTCTTCAAAATGACCGGGAGATTCAGGCAAGGCATACGGCATGTCTGTGTCATCCCTCGGGGACGGTCTAATCAAATTAACCGTGTACGCTACACTGTCGGACAAAAATATAAATTTCCTTGATAGCGACAAAAAAATGAATTGGCTCCCCCCCATGGTCTTTCCACACGCACGACGGAGCGTAAAGGGAGAGAGAGAGAATTGTCACTCGCACTCCCCTTATCGTTCATTCCCGTCGCAACTCATGCCAGCTCGTCTCCTCTTATCTCACCCCCTCCGTTCCCTGTCATCCTTCACAAAAATTCGTGTTTCGCTTCCGGCATGGGAGTGTGGGGGAGGAGGAGAAAATGGAGACTGGCTGATGTTCCTTTGTGCCTCCTCGCAGGAAAAAATGATAAAGAGGCAGATTTCTAATAACTTATCCAAAAAATATACCTCTATAAAACATGCCACTTGTCTATCTGAGACGAATCAAATTCCGATTCGGGCAACACTTGAAAAGGGTTCCCATAAAAGAGAAAAAATAAATGCCTCGGCATCATTCACTTGGCCGGGTCCACCTCTGAGCTGAGGGGTACCTGCTACCTTATCTCCGAGTCGTCCAGTCGATGTTCCTTGAATGGAGAGGAGCACACGAGAGACAAAACCGCGAATGAAATATTCACCCGCAACAACGCCGTAAATGGAAAAATGGACGCCACAAAAATATTGTGGGCGAAAGTTTCTTTTTCCACTCTGAACATTTTCGTTTGAGCGTTCACTTTCGCGTACAATTGCCGAGCTCCCTTGGAGATGGGAGATGACGTCGAGAAGGACCTTTAACGTGCGCAACGAAGATAGTCAAAATTTGTAAAGCGACGGTGTGATAACTTTGTTAGCGTAACCAGTCTATTATACGAGCTAAAATGGGAATCATTATCAGGCCGTAGGTTGAAATTTAGACTTAAACTCTCAAATGAATGCCAAGACAATATTTTTTCTGATGACGTGAAAAATACGTTGCGAACTCTACTCATTGTGGTGGACAGGACCAAAATCATAAAATTGCAGAAATTGATTGCCAAACTTACAGATTGAAAATTTCCTTTTTCCCTTGTACAATTACAGTTATGAATAGTTGTGAATACATTCAATGGTACATATACAAGTATGACAATGGAGAGCATAGGTGGTTGCATGTTGGTATAGTGACATTCAACTAACCCAAATTGACTTAGTACGGGGTGAGCTCTACTCTCACTTATCACAGACCAACCTTCGGGTTGAATCACTAAGTGAACTAACCCTACTAACGGCATATTTTTGCTTGCTTTTTTCGATATTTGTATCAGTTTTTAAATTGTTGAGTTTGACTACAAATTAAATGCCAGCTCCATTTATGCGTGATATATAATGCATGTTTGGTGTGTATTCAAGCCCTGCTACACACCTTTCTGATGGCTTGCAGGGAATTATGTAGATATAGATGTACGGTCTTGTGGGAGGTACAGGTGTGAGAATTGTGCATTGTAAAGAGCAATCCTTGCAATGGAAGGAGGAAAATTTGGAAAGGAAGGAGAATAGGAAGAGGTTCGTCCGGCGTAAGCAATCCCATTTTATCTATATATGCTCTTATGCACACCTCTTGCGTCTCCTCAACTTATGTTAGTTATCAGTCAATGTCCGTCGACTTCCAACTTCTCCGCTCACCAATAAAATAAAATGCTCTTTGCGCAGTCTAAAGAGATGACCTAACGTCCCAGCACTCAGCGTGTAGGACCCTCTAGGCATCTAGAAGGGCCCTCTTTGAGCAGTCGCAAAAGAACGGGGCTGAGGGTATTAAATTACAAACATTGAGAATGAGTTGTCTATGAATAAATGGAGCGGTGAAAGGAGATATAATACGGGAGACTGAAATAATTTTCATCTACATAATACCCAGAAAGGAACTTTCCTTATCCCCTTTTATATTAAGGGCAGGGCAGATTGGGGAGGGATTTTGAGAACAGCAAGCCTTTATATTATCGTGTGCTTCGCGTGAAAAAAAAACAGATTCTCGTAAATTCTGGCCAAATAGTTGATCTCTTTTGACTCGCCGCTTCTATCAGTTCTCATACGGCTTGGCAGGAGTAGAATTAAATCTTCGTTATCAGTCTCAAACTTGTGACAACAAGTTTTAATTTTTTTGTAAAGCCTACATGTTTCCAGAAATACGAATGAAAAACATCCGAAGCCAAATCGGAAAATAAAAATACTTTTTTCATGTTCTAGCCTGAGGATGAAACGCCCCCTTATGTGTGAAATTAAAAAAATGCGATAGCGAACGGGAAAGAGGAAAACAATATGAAAATTTAAATACAAAACTGCATTCCAGGATAAAATTATCCGAGAATTCTCCAAAATCATTTGAATTCTCAACTTCTGAAGAGAGTTTTTATAGGCATATTTAACGCAATTAACTTTCCTTAATGGACTCTATGGACTCTCTATTTCCCCGAAACCATTCTTTATATATTTTTCCTCATCCCCACTGTATTTTTTTAATATTAACTGATTCCTAATCCAGCTTGCTGTCTACCATTTTTCATTCTGTTATGTCATAGTGCATTAGGGAATGTGAAAATGTATACTACGCGCTATATTTGAGTACAATGCTCGTTTATTATAATGCTTATAAAGTTAAGTTGTAGATCTGGTGGCTTTTGTGCTCTATATTTGTTTACTAAGTTTACATTTAAAGGTGGCCATAGAAAAATAATATTGTATGAGGAAATGATGGTTCCAAAGTGTTTTAATTCTTGTACCTCGGAGAGTTTGGATTTTAATTGATAGAGGCATATCAAATAATTCAATTGGCATATCCTACAAATACCTACTAATCTGTAGGGCCATGGTATGAAGTCCTCGAGTAAAAAATAAAGTAGACAGTTTATGAAAGCATAATGATTATATAACGGTAAGAACACGGCAGTCAAACGATTGTGTATGTTAAGTAGTGCAATGAGAACCGAAATATTTCAGGTTACTTAATTCTGGGTTTATTATCCATTCTCGTGATCGCCATAATGAAGAATGCCTCTAGTACGCCCAGGAACGTTGGCCAGTATTCATGAAGATTTATTTAATTTTTAGAACACCGCAACCGAAAAAAATGGGCCGCTACGAATTCTTTGGAGCGATATCAGTGCCAAGGAATCGAATAAAGCCATATTTAACACACCACTGTTGAGCAGTGTACCTTGGTGTGATGGAATAATCGAATTCGGGGGCGAAGACGAGGAGAATCTTCCTGCCTGGGAGGCATTGTCCCTCCACTGAACCCACGCCCCCTTATCCCGGCATTCCGATCGCGATTCTACGAGCTCACCACCTCCAGTCTTTCATCTCCCGACTGCCACCCTGGGCGAGTTGGAGCAGGGCCGACTCTCGCCCGCTGCGCAAGAGATCACAGACAGAGTGCGAGGTTTGGAGCGGGGGTGACGACGGGCGAGAGAATGCTCCACCCGCGAGAGGAAGGGTTCATCTGCGTAGGTAATGTGGTGGATGGGGTGAGATACGGTGGCTTGCTGTAGTCTTAAAGATATCGGGTCGGAGACGAAATCGCGGGCAAAGGTTGGGGAAAAGGACACGTGAGGTCAAGACGACCTCACGAACTTCTGTTTAATATGAAAAAATTCGGAAGTTACCCGCGTATATTTTATGCATATGAACATCATTTTGAACTCCATTCCGTTTTTTGACATGTTTGGTGATATCATTTTAACGTCCGGCTCTGTTGCCAAATACGACCTGTCTTACCATTACCTAATAACGATGCATTTAAGCAAGCACGTTGAGCCCGAAAGTATCGCCTGTTATTTATGTAAATATAATCTACCGAGGATGAGGCCGAAATGTTTAACTTGCTGAAATTATGGCCAAGTTCACGAAGAGGTATGGATATATTTTTTGCGCAAATACTTAACGCCAGGTAAACGTTTTCATGCTATTGTTTTAGAGATGAATGATTCTTTTTTAATCTACTAAAATTTATTTCATTTGAGTTCTATGTATTGACTAAAATATTATTATTTCTAGATAGAATAATTGTCAATCCTTTTACTGTCAGATCATTTATGCCAGTCATATTCCGTTCCCTTAAAACATCCCTAATGTTTGACAGAGCCTATTTATGCAATTGAGAGCTGCATTACTAATCCTGCGGTATCCTATAATGGTTGGGTAAACCCGTAAGAGAATTTCCACCTCTAGGGAGCCTTACTACATATTTCTCATGCTATTTTTATTCAATGTGACAAAACCTGATATACATACCTAATATTATTTTCACAATTCTTCTTATAAATTTACTCTTCTCGAATCAAATCCTTTCAAGATGATTAACTAATTGAGGTAAAGCACATATTTATCGTATCCTCGAAGAAATATTCTTCAGCACGTGGTATTCGACCTAAGGCTGTTAGTGGATGGAACAGCTCTATTCAACAGCAGATGACCCCGCAAGAAATAAAGAAGATTAGAAAGAAATGCCTAAAATTTTAAGTCAATACGCGACGTTCAGTGATTTTCGTGGAGAAAAAACCTCGTAATTTGAGTACCGTTCATGTAGTAAGGCAAGAAGGTTGAGCGAATCCATCTTATTTTTCCCTTGTTTTGCCTTTGCTTGCTCTCCTTGTGATGTGCGGCTCATAAAATTTATTAAGATTACCAGGTTTGATCAGGATATATGCCAACATTAACGCAGCAGCAAATGAATTAAAAAATAATTCTATCGCGTATTTACTCCTCATTTTTCTATTTTCACATTCATCATTTTAATTTAATTCAGTCATAATATTTTATATTTCAAAGCACAAGGTTAAATTGTGAAGCACCTTGTTCTAAGGCTTGTACTTTAAAGGAAACCATTAACCTTAGGTTAAAGGAAGGCGCATACTCGCATTCATCTGGTGTCAAGCGTTGGTCAAAACATCTCACCACCACAGCACCACAGGGAATTGAATTTCATAGGAAATCAATAAATTAGGACGAGATGATGAAGGATTCGATAGGATTAAATTTTATGCACAAGAGAGTTGCTGGTTTCTCGTGAAAGTTTAGTTGAGAATTTGTGGCAAACGTAAGAACAAAACGCCAGGAGGAACAGCACATTTTATAAAGAGACCAGATACCCAATAATTTTGGATCACTCCCAGTAATGAAATTTGTCATTAAATCAATCCAAAGAATGTGAACATTTTAGAGCGACCATAAATGTTTAATTTTTACGAATATCCAAAACTTTTCCATTTCGAAATAAATGGAAATATTTCGGATATCTGTTTAAATTTAATTTAAATTTAAAAATTAAGTTTAATTTTGAAAAAATAGTAGGAAAAATAGCTTTTTGAAATTTTCCCGCACGCGTAAATAACACATGGTAGTCTTAATATATTCCCTTCTCTAGAACCATCTCCACCGGCTACATTATAAGCAGTGATATGAATTACGAGGAGAGGTGTGTGTTGTAAGTTTTTTTCTAGGTAAATGAGATTGGAGTTTGGAATAGGTTATCTATTTTATATCTATTAGTCTACAGATAGCCTATTTATTTCATAAATTAAACATTTACCTCTAAGGATTTAAAGGCCTTATTATAAAAGCGATGCGCAGGTTTGAAATTAGTTTGGATCATTAAAAGGAAATGGAATTTATCATGCTATGTATTTAGCAATGGCCCTAAATTGGATCCAGTGATGACTAAGGAAACTAAGCTAAAACCTAAATGGTAGCATTATCACCTTCAGCACTGGCACCGCTGATCTCATGCTTGGATAATGGACGTTGAACGGAAATCATTTCGCCGATGAGTGAAAGGACCCCACAAAAATTATTCGTTCTCTTCCCTACTTCCGAAATGAACGAGGAATGAAATATGGTTTCACATGGTTTAAAAAATGGAATTAAAATCTCGCAGCCAAACGAACGATTTACACCTCTCAAGACGTAATCCGGAGCCATTTGGCGATGGCTTTTTGCATCAAATTGCTTTTGCGAAGAAAAACTAGAGCGCCAGACTGCTTCAATTCTTACCGAGCTCCGACACGGGTCCTGTGCAAAATGTGATGGTTCCCTCGCCATCTTCCAAGAAAGAGGATCTCCTTGCGCCAGAGAAATTTCCATTCTAACTGGAAGGCAAGAGTTGATTGGCCAAACGAATGGCGTGAATTCTAACACGTCACCCCACTCCTCTCCAACTTAGAGCGCGAAAACCGAAGTCGCGCGTTGGCAAAAGGATGAAAAGGCGTCGATCCCACGCTGGTTTCTCCCCTCATTCATTCCATCCAGAGCAGTACGAGGGCGAGTTAAATGATTCCCGATAATCGCTCCGCTTCCTCACGTCCACCAACCCGCCGCCAAATGCCCTCGATATCTGTGGAGCCGGCCCCCTTAAAGCGGCCGCGATCGGACAATTAGCTCAAAGCGTCTTTCGCATTAAGACCTGGCACGAGTCCACGGCGTGGTATAATGGTTGGGGGAGATCGAACACGCCCTCTTCCCCTCCGCCCACGCAACCCCCAAACCATCTCGTGGAGAATCAGAAAATCGCCGGGGTGACGGAAAAAAATTGGGAAGCCCTTTGAAGGGATTCGGCGCCTTCTCAATCTTTTTTCTTTTGCGCAAGGGCTTCTAGAACCCTCCTTTCTTCTTCTTCTTCCCCGCGCGTGTTATCCGCGACCTTGGAATATCCCCCAGCATGCATCATCGGTGGATGTTATTTCGGACGACGTCGAAATGGCTGTTTTCCCCCGCCCTAACGTTCCGGGCGAAAATACGTACGTGCACATTATGCCCTCGCCCCTATCCTCCCTCCCCCGATGGCACGTCCCCTTTAAAGAAGTTGGACGTTGGAATCGCCAAACTCGTGCGAGCAAGTGCATGCATAAGACATCTACGTATTCTTCATCCTTCCGCCGGGTAGGATTTCGGTTCTCCGTCTAATTCCCAGTGTTTCTCGTCAGAAACAAGAAAACAGAAAGAGAAATCTTTTTATGTCCCAATGTCATGTCCTACGCGAATAAATGCATGCTATCAAGCCACGGGCTACGAATTAAGTTTTGCATACGCCTTTCTCTTTCGGAGACACTTATGGATCAGTGGGATCTGGCACATAGCTTGAGACAGTTTTTCTCACACACATATGTGTATTGACATATCAACATTATTTTACATATCGAAGCTGGAAATCTGATGCACTGTGGAAGCCAGAGATAGATCCTATTGAAATTCTCTTTCTTTAATCCCTGAAAGTTGAAGCTTGAGCTTGTTTGGGACCAAGTGATTAAGGTCTTCAAACATTTACAGCATTAATTTTCATATCTAACAAACAAAATGTAGCCTATTAACTTATCGGCAGATATCTTCCGACCTGGTACGCAAAAAGTTGCGGATTTGAATCTTGCCCAGGGCAGGCATGTTGTGTTTTCCCCAGGAAAATGTTCTCAGGTTAGAGCATTAGACTGATGAGGTTCCGTCGAGTACTTAGCGAGATCAGCATTTATTAAACAATAACTCAGATACATATTACAGAACGTATTTCATACTAACTCACAAAGCCCAATGAAGGATTTTAGTAAAAGCTATATTGGCATATAAATAATAGTCATCCTCAGAATACCCACTAAGTCACGTATAGAGAATGTAATAGTTTGTAATTATATACCATACGTTCTCAACATACATGCATATAAATGATATGGCGTTACAAAGAACACAAGTGGCGTTAAAGAGGCATGGCTAACTCTTAAGAGGCTAACTCTACAGTAAGGTTATAGTGGACCATTCTAGCAAACGCATACTATATCGAATTAAAACTTTTAAGGCACATATATGAAGATAAGTATGAAAGCTTTTAAAACCATTAATTTTTCGTCACTTAATTAACCTTTTCCTTCGCAACAGCTCAAACTAGAAAAATAAGAGGATGGCAGGACAGTATGCCATAGAAATTTCATGGAAACAGTCAGTGACAGCGGTGAAGTTGGAAATACTCGAAGTTCTGTCATTGGTACTATACGATGAGGCACTACTACTACCAAGAACGCATCAGCAGACCTCGATGAATATTAAATTAGTGTTATATTAGAGAATAAGGAATGCTAAGAATATAACTTCTGCATGGCAACCAATTAAATTGGTATATGACAATCGTAGGCTTCGATGACGTTCTTCCATATTTGTAAAACAAAGAAACATATTTTTCCCGTAATCCTTTGCCAACAGTCTTGAAGAGGAAGGCCCGTTATAAAACTGATAGAAGAATTATCCAGCGATTAGAGGCAATGGAAAAATGAGCTGAAATTCAACTATACACGTACTTGAGCTTTTAAGCTATCCATGAATCTCTGTATATATGAAATTTGATAAGCACTGTAAAACATTGAATCTAGTACATAAGATACTTGCAAAGGTGGTGAGTGGAGTGGAACTAGTGAAAGTCACTCATTATATTAATCCAACAGCCTCACGCGTTGCCAAAAGAGCTTGATATTCCTCCGAAGTTATCTTAAGAACCTACACAGGACTGTTATTATAGGAAAGCATTAAGAACGTAGGTTTTCGCAGCGAAATTCATCGTCGTCAGAGGCTTTCAGGTGCAGCTGCGTATAACCCGTTTTTGGTGTGCGAGCTTTCGCGGCCATTGCAGGACCCATCATCAGGCAATGTCTGATTGCCTGATGATGCGTCCTGCAATGGCCGCGAAAGCTCGCACACCAACAACGGGTTATACCTAGCTGCACCCGAAAGCTTCTGACGACGATTAAGGGAAGCATTCTCCATGTTACCTTCTGAACGCACCAGAAAACACAATCCAACTCTATTTAGTAATTTTAACTGGCAATACTCAATGATACCAATTTGCTGGGAAACTGTGTTTGAAATACGAGCTGATCATAACGAGAGTCGGCCCTCCGAGAGTGGGCTCGACGAATTATTATGGCGCCTCCGGGGGTTCTATCCTGTTCCAAATGAAAACAAAAACGCATTTGGCTGGAAGTGGCCGGGACTCCGATTGACAGTCACGGAGGCGAGAGGCTGTCGGGAGAGCGCGTGGCGGGAAGTTAATGCAGCGATCGGGAGAGGAGTTCGTGGGCTTTGGTGGGACGATAACGGATGCACGCAGAAATGGCTGTGGAATGCGGAGGGGGACGCGGGGGAAGAGTGATTATTGTAAATCGCGAACATGTGAGAGTGAGGAGGCGCGATTGAGAACCCTTCTAGGGGTAAATAATGCCTTACAAGTACACGTGACGCAAAGAGTGTTTAAAAATAATGCATGATTGGTGATCTTCACTCCCTGCCACACACCTTCGCGGTGACTTGCAGGATATTCCGTAGATGAATTATTTCTCTCTTGTAATGTACATCCTGTAACTCAATATTTTAAAACTGTTGATGAAATTATTAAAGGTTTCTTTTCGATTTGATTCAAATCAGAAGGTATAATGGCCGTCATTCAAAGTACTGATCTCATAATAGGCCACCATAAAGTGAACAAGTGGATAGACAACGTGACAATCTCAAAATTCAAAAGATGACCTTTGGAAACCTAATAAAATGAAGATGCCAAGATCAGCCTCTAAAAGTACTCATCGCAAACAAGCTCAGCGGCTGATATCGGTGGAATTATAGAGGAACATGGCATTCATCGCCTTTTCAATAGAGTGAGATTACTACCCGCCCACCATTTTTATAAGCTTCCACGCGAGCGATAAAAAAATACACATTTCAACCAAGGGAAGAGCGTGTTCTACCCGAGATGAAAACCGCTGTCCCCCCACCCGTTTCACATTAGAATCCCGGCAACTTTCGGGAGAGTTATATATTTCGCCTAATTCAACGCCGGTACAAAGCCAAAGCGATGGCACTCCGGTCCAATTTAAGGCCGCGAAGCAAAAAGGCAGAGAGAGCGGTAAGCACTAAATCTCCCCCCCGGCACGTCCCTTAGCACGCCCTCCCGGTCGCCGTATCACAATCCAAACACGATATTTCATCCTCTCGCCCCGCGACGATTCAACACTCTCGGGCCGAAACACTCCCCGCCGCCGCCGCCGCCGTAATAACAGATCGCCGTCCCTCCCGCGGGCCACGACTCCCTCCGAAGTAGGTACCGGGCGGAAACGCTCAAGTCGAGGCGTTCCCCGAGAGGTGCCCTGGCGGGGATCCCGTCCGAGCCGCTTGACGGTGGCGCCGCGCCTGGGACCGGATCTTTTTTTGTGGAAGGGGGAGGGAGGGAGGAGGGGGGGGGGAGAGACTCGTGGGAAAAGGTTGCGAGAGTGCGAACCAAAACGTCGAGAAGGTGGGAATGCTCCCGATTCGGTGTGCGTTTAAGAGACTATACAGACGACCGGAAACCAACGATAATAATGGTGGATGAAGAGATGAAATAATATGGGCATAAATACAAAGTTGACCTGAAACGGCACCTGCTGGACCTAAATACGGTGTGAGGCTGGTGATCTCATCTGTGGTTTCAAGACGCATTTATAGGTGCTCCAGACCGGGAGGAAAGGTTCAAGGAAGGGTAGGGATTTAGGGTGGAAAGAAACCCGGGATCGGCGTTAACGAGGGATTAGATGGCAGAAGGAACAGTTTTGTCTCAATCTCGCCCCAGTAAAGACCTTTAATTATTATTAATATCATTATTAACATACTCCAAGAGCCAAGGAGATTGCGGCGTAACGTTCCATACGAGGATAAAGTACGGAGCTAGAATACTCTCCAGATCTTTCAAATAGGTGTTAATTTAAGGTGAAATATATGTGTTACTCTTGGGATTTGAACCCGGACTCACGTAGTGTCAGGGCAGTACTCTAACCATACATCATTCAAAACCCCCTTTAATTGACTGATGGTGTCCAATTCCCAGTGTTCCGGGTTGGAAACTAGGATCAGGCAGGCTTGTCAGTGGTGAAAGCTATGTGGGGAGTCCGAACAAAATTCTCTGTGTGATAGAACGTTAAGCAATGAACTTCCTTACCTTCGTTACCTTTGCCCCCTTACCTTCCTTACCCCGCCTTACCTTCGTTAGGTTAGACTAATACCGACTCAGGTTTTTTTCCACCCGTTCTTCACTCCCTGAAAATCCCTGCATTTCATTTACCACCCATCTTCCCCACAAAGTTAAAAACGTCCTTAACCGTCAATCGATTATTTTAATAATAGCAGAACGAAAAAATTCTCTCATATTTGGGAAGAAAGAGGCGTTTGCCAAACGGATGGAACTTGCAACGTCATCGTTGAGAAATGGCGGCAAGGAAAGTTCCGTAAAGTCTAAAATGGAGCCTTCAACACACGGTTCCAAAAATCTGCTCTGAAGTCCTAGATCTGGAAACTGGAATGATGTGAAAGGTGCAATGTAAAGACGTATAAGAAGGCACTAAGGATGGACAGGAAAGGATAGACTTTCTTCGAGATATTTAGAATGAATTAGAAGAAAGAAGAACAGATGTTTGAACCAAGTAAATAGGGCCAAAATTACTACTAAGGAAGATGTAATTTAAATAATTTAAGTAAGGCAAACGGAACAATTTGATAATCCGAATTCTAATTAATTAGATTCCCCTAGTACTCAAGTACCACCATGATGATAAAGCAATGGAGCTGTTTGCCACAGATAATAAATAATAAATCAAAAACAATTGATTTATTCTTGGCCGAGGATCCCGCCGATAAGCACCGGCCGCATCTGTCTCTCCTTTCCAGCTTTTTTCACATTGAGCATATGCTCGAGAACATGGAGTGTAGTTCCCGTCTTCCCGCCGGCAAACAAGCACATAAGGGCGCATATCTGTTGAATCGAAAGATAAGAGACGATGAGGTTGAACGAGATTTTCCAGGGGGATGTCATACCGCTCTTCTCCCCCCAGCCCCTCAAACAATTTCGGCCATAATATTCCGAGACGCGAAAATAAGAGGGCAGACGATGGAAGAGACGCCAAACATTGAGGAGGAGATAGGGGGGGGCAGGGTATGATGGACTTAATACGAGGGAAGTGGCAGGGGGTGAGAACCAGAGGGAGGTGGTGAGCTCGAAAGAGGAGGATCAGAGAATGGAGAGGAGGGGAGACCTGGTGCTGGCTTGGCGCCACGGACCACGGTCAGACGGAGTCGGTCCGGACGGGGGAAAAGGAGTCTCGAAAAATGCCCCACCTCCTCCCAGACGTGGCGAAGCGAGCTGGAGCGAATTATTGCAACTGGAAGCGACATTGGGGAAGACTTAAAAGCATGCTCTCCGGACGATCTTGGAGAAAGGAGAGTGGAACCCGCGGGGTAAGAATAAAGGAGATGTAAAGAACGCGGGGAGGGTTAAAAGGGAAAAGATTGGATGATACTATGGCCTGGGTATGAGAGGATTAGGGAGGTTGTCGAGCGTTGAAGGGGAAAGGATTACCGATTCCCTTTAGGGAGGAGGGGAAGTCTCTGGGAGAAAGAGGGATGACTTCGAAAGGAGTCCCCGAACCCTCATCTTCGTTCGGGTCTTCGAAACCTCAAGGGGTTGACCTGGGTCTTCATCAACGCCGCACGATCGCAACTTATCTTCCCCTACTTTACGGTTGTTTGAAGAGCCTCCTGATTGGAAGAAAAAGACGTCGAATTAACCGTGTCATTATATTCCGTTTTTAAGTATCACTCCGCCAAATTATTACTTTTGGATATTTCGGAATTGCTACAGGAAATATCACCCTAAACAACCGCTTAGTTCAGCGTCAATGACCTTATTTAGATATCGTCTTCCGCCATTCTTTCTCACATCTCTGATGATATTTCAGATCCTTTTTATACTTATTTTTTTCTAGCGTGGCCGAATCTTAAGACAGTATAAACATGAACTGGGTGATTTTCAATGACTTATTCAGCTTAGCATGTCTCGTTACCCTGGAACATTTACTAATTCCAAATAACATTTAAATAAACTCCCTGATTGTGTCCTACAGACTAGCAAATGTGGTACTAACCAAGCTAGTCAAACCAACAATACATAGCTATTGTATGCATTGCATTCTTCGGGAAATATCAAGATAGTTTAATTCTTCCCAAATTTAAAGTGTCGCAACAAAGATACAAATGAATACGTTTGATTGATTAACTAATAAATAACTAGTAAATAAAATGTAGCAAGAAAGTCGACAGATTTAACCATGTTAAGACGAGAAAGATCATAAAACAAACGAAATAGTAGGGAGCTGAATATGATGCAAAAAAACAAATGAAAAGACAAAAATAGGGAAGTGGTTCACAATTCCCAGCATAAAGACACATTGGTGTCGGAAGTTCGAAAATTCCCACATTCCCACAGTGGTCGGAATTCGAAAAACTAGACAAGAATACAAAATAGCTTTCTTTGAGATATAAACTTGAAACTTCACACAAATACTCAGAAAAGATTGCTGATTAAGGAATAGTGAATTTTTACGTCAGATATGACCAACAGTTGACAGGAATTCACACTGAAATACTAGTGAAAGGGTGATGTAGACGCTTGGTGAAACGCAATACGAAGACAATGAAATTTTTCTGTTGCCCATTACGTTTATATGCAAAGACGTAAAATGATGACGATCTGTCAATTAAGTAGAATATAAGCTATGGATGAATGGAAATACAAATTTCGACGTTTCATAGTCGTCACCTATTAATTGAAACTAACCTAAGAATTACTTTAGAAATATTTACTTTTCTACTCATTTGAAAAAAATAGCAATCCATGCATCCTGAATGTTCCAGCCACTCACTCTTATAAATACCTCTGTTTGTTATACTAAATAGGTGTAAACTTGTGACACCAGAAAATCTATAACCCCCAGTTAAACAAGTCAAATTGTCTTCTAATTTAAATAACTTTCAACAACCTACCACGAAGTACATATATTGTAACCACAGACGAAATGATGAAAAACCGTTAAGCATGCTGTAAATTCTTCACCGGTTTTCCACCGGGTCAGGTATTCAGTTGCCGACGTTTCAAAGGCTAACTCCGCCATCATCCTCAGAGCGTAGACCAACGCCCTGAGGACGATGGAGGAGCTAGACATTGAAACGTCGCCAGCAGAATACCTGACCCGGTGGAAAACCCGCGATGAATTTTCGGCATTAGTTCGCCGGGAAAGAATCAAACCCTATATAACCGTTTAGCATTTATAAGGGCTTGATTATCAGGCAAAAGCATGTTTTTCCTATCCCTTAGGTTTTATCACTAAGCCAAATTGCACAGTGTCAAATTATGATTTTTTCTTAAATTTAAACGCGTGATAGCAAATTTAACCTGACCATTTGCCCTTGGAGCTTCGTAAATCATAACATTTACTACTCCGGTATTCCTCATTATCCATCAGGAGCCAGTTAACTTAGTTTTCTTTGCAAACAAACGCCTTATTCCATGGTACAAGCACACACAAGACTCAGCTTCGAGCCCCATCCATCCGAGAAGAACGTCTATTACCAATCTTAATCTCACGGGAGTGGATCTGCGATTGGAGGCGGGTTTGGGCCCTGGAGTAATTGGATGCGGACGCTTGCGTACGAAGTAGGGGTTAGGGGCGGAGGGGAGGGAGGGGGGGGGGATGTTCTGGGGGTCGAAAGTGAAAGTCGAGGACGGGTGAGATGAAATGGTTTGTTTGTGGGTTAAAGGCACTGGATGGAAGTCAAGGTGAAGGATATGGCTTCGGGGATGGGGCACCGAGATGATGAGAGTGGTCAGGACGAGGGTGGAGGCTGCGGGGTAGGAGTTTGGGAGGGAAGAAGCTGGGAAGTGAGTCGCGGCCCTAAGAGATGTGAAGGGGGTTGGGGGGGTGGGGAGAATGCCCACAGGGGGATGAGAACGTAGCTCCTCCGTCCCGCCTTTTTGCATGCGAGGCCAAGGGCGAGGGAATTCAAAGGAGACATTAAGAGTAAACAAGGGAGGGCGATATTTCACTTTCGAGAGTGCCCGCCGAATGGCGGTGCCAGGATGTAACGCTAGAAGACTTCCAGTCGTAAATTATTAATTGCGCGGAGCGGCGGTGTTTTTTTTTCTCTTTGTTGAGAGATATAAAGCATCAAAAACGTCGTGTACGCTCTGCGGTGGCTTGGGTATTGGCCTCTGAAATGGGATGTCATCGCCGCGATCCGGGAAATTAAAAACGGCTCTGAAAAATAAACGAATTAGCGAAGAGGCAAAGAGATTTAAATGTAGGATCTGTCGCGACATCAGATAAATCTAATTTGTTTCCCGCAGCAAAAACAACTTGACGACGGGAGTACTTGGATGAAAAATTGAGAATCGCACTGCATGCTGGTGACACGCACGGACGTAAGCACTGGGAGCATCAAAGAACTTGATTTATCTCTGCGCAGGATTACAAATTATGTGTCTCAATCTCGCTCCTAAAGAATTAAAAGAAGACAATAATAAGAGTCAATGGTTCAATGATCATAGAATGAAAGAAATTTTTAGCTTTAAAGTATCATTGGAATACCTTAAAAATGATTCACTAAAGATCAGTAGTTATTTATAATAATTAATAAGCTGCATTCCAGACCTCTATTTTTAAAATATACCTATGGATGATTTTTCGGGAGTTTAGATCATTGTTTTGAAAATGAAAAAATTTTAAATTTTGGCCGAAGTTTCGGAAAAACGAAACGTTTAAACCATTGAAACCAAAAGTTAATTTTTTTTCATTTTCGAAAAAAGGATCTAAACTCCCGAAAAATCATCCATGTTATTAATAATTTAACACCACCCTGAAAAATGTATTCCACTCTGAAGGTAGTGGGTGAATAAGACATGTTTTTAATACAATGAGGCAATGAAAGATATTCCACTTCAAAGAAAATTCGCATGGGAAACATCGTCAGGGAAAATTCCACACTTTCTCGTGATGGGAATGGATTTGGAAGAAATACCTGTGCAGAAAAAATAATAAAAATCCGTTTTGTCGATCGATAGTACCTTCACCAAAAAAGTAGCAAATTCCAGTAAAGAAGTTTAGAGCTGTGTTAAGTGAATACGAGAACAGCAACTTGAAGGTCACATGCTGGGTCGTAGAGTGCTTAGCGTTGGGCAGCAAAAGATGAATTTATTCAGCGAAGAATAAAAGGGCATGCCTAATATATTTTGGTCAGAAGAAAAATATACACAAGGGATGGAACAGTACATTCACTCGGAGTATGAATTCCACGGAAACTTACTGCTGGAGAATTTACTTTTAGTGACTTAAATCTACTTAGTTATCGGTTACTTCCAATACTACTTCATTTTCAATCATCCTCGCCAATCTATACAACTCTTCACGGCACTCTTCTTGTCAGCGTGCTTCAAATCGCGGCGCGCTCTATATGTCAACATAGAATACATGCACTGTGGGAAGATTTCGCCTTAGGTCTACATGTCTAGCAAGCGGTTGCGCCTCCCCAATTCAATATTGGGTTCCGTTCCTACCGCGGATTGGCCCAGAATTCGGGTCCCGGGCTCCGCTGGCGAAGACCAAATACCCTGGACACTTCCCCGACGAAGTGAGGAGGACGTAAGAGGGGATTGTGTCCTAGGATCAGGCAAACATTAATCGCGGTACGTGGAGGGCCCGCGCCGGCATTGTCTCCGGGAGAGTCTAAGTAGGCAGGACCTTGTTCGGACGGAGGGGAGGGCCAAGGGGGGGATTTGTGTCCCAACGTCCCGACGAGTTCCTCGAGGCATCTCCACAGCGGCGTTAGTCATTACGAACTACAATGCGGGCGACTCACGAAACTGTCGTCTTCCCAGTTGGAGAGTGTGCTTCTCCCTCTTCAGTCGTAATGGAACTTGTCTCTCCTTGGGTCCAACTCTCTCGTTTCGCCACGTATTACCCGCACCAACTTCCCTCTGTCCTTCGTTCAATGCCGTCTCTTGAGCCGCAGACGCCTCCGACGCCTCTAATTCCCTCCGAACATGCGCTCCTTGCCCGTTGATCCATCCTACCCACGTTCGTTACCGAAATGAGTAGGACTAGAATTGTGCCGAAGACCACATATTGCTGAGATTTTTGCACATTTAACGGGTGGATAAGGTGAATGGTGAACATGCGCTCCTTGCCCGTTGATCCATCCTACCCACGTTCGTTACCGAAATGAGTAGGACTAGAATTGTGCCGAAGACCACATATTGCTGAGATTTTTGCACATTTAACGGGTGGATAAGGTGAATGGTGAATAAGAAGTATCCTTCGGTTGGGGTCAATCAGTCAATTTACCAGGATCTATTTGAAAAGTAGGGCATTTGACTCACTTTAAAATTATCCGTTTCCTATTTTTGTCCATCTTTATCCTCCAAATTTTGGTCATGCGTTCGCATCCCTCTTCATGTGCAAAATATGCATGTTCCGGAGCTACAAAATACGTCTAACGTTTCGGTGCAGAAAATAAAGTTGACCGCAAAATTTGAGGTACTTTTGAAATTTTCAAGTACATGAACAAGATTTGTTGAGTAAATTAATGGATGATTATGGTGGATGTTTCAATGCTTTCCTGTTTTTTCATAGCATCGCGTGCTGTTTGCATTTTTATAGTTCCCCGCCCGCAAAACATACGCTGTTTACAGGAAAATGGCTAGTTAAAGATTCAGAAACAAATGCAACGCGCGTTGGCTCGTCCCATGATAATAGTATCCTAAAATTTCATTTCGAGTGCGTTTACATTTTTCACTGCTTCACGATGTAGCTGAGCTCCACTTTGAATTATGAAATCAATAACACCTTCATTGTTCATTACAAAATCACGAGTATCCCGAGAGAGATACACGCTCATTAATCGCGGAAACAGTGAGCTCATGTTGCTAATAAATCAAACTTAAAAATGCAATTTGCTCAAATCAGAAACATTTTAAAATTTGTAATTAATGTGCTTTTCATATAATTGACCACTGCGTCAAAAATTAGTTGAGAACAGTATTATAATATATCGTATTTCGTGTAACGAAAATTTCATCGGCGATCGTGCAATAATCCTGCGTGGGCACCGAAATAGCACAAAAGTGGTTAACCAATAGTAGACGGCGCAGCGGAAGCTTAACATGCAGATGATTTCACGAGGAAATGCAGCCAATAAATTCACAATGTGACGTGCATTATAATCATGCAGATAATTTCATTTCGCGTACCAATTTGAAGTAAACGGTGCCTATTTACCGTACAATTGTAATTGTAAACAGAAACCAAAGAGAAGTGGTTGAAAATAGAAATGGATAAAAATCCAAATGGTTCATTATGACTCCAAACACGACTGAATTATGTATTCACATACATGAATGGGAAACAATTCGCCAATGTGAAGAGGATTTTCACAATCTACAAACTGTGAAGCTAGATGAGAACGCAAATAGGGTCAAAAGTTTTCCAGTCACCCTGGCCTTTTCAATATATCAAAGTAATATAAAACAAACTAATTCCCGTGGAAATATAATCAGACAACAGTACAGCGTGCAACGAAAGTACAAAATACAGCCAATGAAAGTGCGATTTTTTCCCTGATTTTTTCAGAGGCTTCTAAATGGTGGACACAGAGTCAAGTATCCTAATGGAAAGAAATCAATTGAGTATTTTACAGAAACGGCCTGTGCTCCTCATTCTCTATTTCCCTCAACGTCTATCGTGCATCACAGGGACCGTGAATTCTCCTGTTTTTTTCCACTTCGGGCATAACCAGAAACAATGACTTATGTTATTTTTGTGCCCTTTGACTTACGATTACCTTCCACAAACATTCTGAATACTTGGTCGTAAAAACTTGATCTATGAAATCTTCAAGGCAGGGGTACAAAAATTCCAGGAGATAAAAATCTGGATAGGGTCGGACAGGTTTCTATCTCAGAAAAGGGGAGAGGAGAGAGGGACGGGATCGAATCGGAGAGAAAACAAAGTGTTCTGCGGTGGCCAAGGGAGCCTTTGTCACTCAAACGGATGGTTCCGCTTGGATACGGGAGACTAGGCATCAATTGGCCATTGTCGTGTTTGAAGAGGCGGCAAACACATTCGAGTGGCATGCGTTTACAAAGTAAGAAACTCGCATCGGTATTTCCGCTGCCACAGGGAATTGGAAGCCGGAGGAAGCTCTAAGGGGCTGAGATCTTCTCAATGAGTGCCCGCGTATTGCGTCATGCTTCCCGACGAATTATTTCCTACCAAAGCAAATTCAGATGTACCGTTTCAATACCACCTTCTTCCCATTCGAAATAAATTTTCTTTACACTCACGCACAATTCAAATATGTATACAATCTTCATCCCACCTGAAACAATATAATTTATCTCCGCCTGGGCATATCCATAAATGTATCGCACCACGAGGTAATCAAAGAAATACTTGTTTCTGACTTACAAATACATTTAAAATGGACCGCAATGACCTGTGAGAACCCTTCCGTATAAACCCGGTGCTTAAATGTTTTTAGCTTGAGAAATCTTGGATTTTATAGTGCTTAAGGCGCTCGTTCTTCTAGCTATAGGGGTGCGAACAAACACCAGTTCTATAAACCTTTCCTCAGAGAATTTTAAACGGCATGAGGATTTTTTTGAAAGTCTACGTATATTTTGCGTTCAAAATTGAACAAAATTAGCACGTAGCGTACTGCTTTGTTTTTCATACGGTGTTTCTTCACACGTCATACCTCTTTAAAATGCAGTAAACTTTTAGGACTTATTCCAGAAATTTCTTCGAACCACAATGGCTTTCTTGAGAAAATATCTTCCTAGATCACAATAATGATCCGCACCGTGTGGAAAATTCCAGAGTTTCAAGGAATTACCAACAAATCTTTGGTAAGGGTCACGCGTGTATGAAACTATAAAACTAGAAACAGTCATATCAAAAATTAGTGAATTATTCATCAGTTAACCTCATATAGAGTTTGGAGTGTTGCAACTCACTACGCAATATTCATTGATCAAATAGTAAATTTCCTCTTCGCAACCCGCAATCGAGACAAACCGATTTACGTAATTATTCTTTTTTCAATGGTTTGTCTACATTAGCTTCTGTTATATCCCACGCGCCACTCATTAGGTCGAAGTGTTCAGATATAGAGATTCAGATACGGCAGCAGGAAACTCCTCATCCCCCTTCATCCCATCAAAGAAATATGAGATTAATGGTCTAGCCCTAATGAGGCGTTTGAAGGAACAAAGGCGAATGGGCGAATTGAATATTTTTGTGCAGAAAAACAGTGAAGAATCGAAAGAACGAAAGCTGAAACGCCACTCTAGGGAAGAAGTATTTCCCCTGCGCAAATACCCAGCCGTACGAACGAGAGCGGAAACAGACTGGATCCTTAGAAAAAAAAAGAAGACTAGAAAAAGTACACAAGGACTCACACCGCCTGAGAGTGGAGACAGGGAAGCAAAAACGGAAAGGGATGGAAAAAACGGAACTTTTCTACGGCCGACTCATTCCATGCAGACCCACCATTCCTGCTCACACACCGAGCTTTATTTCGGATGTTTACGAAAAGGAAATCTCAAGTATAAAAAAAGAAGACAAAGGTGGCGGGAGGGAGAGGCTTCGAGGGTCTAGAAGGGGAAGGAGGTCTGGAGAAGGAAAAAAGAAGAATCGGTGAGAGCAAGAAGGCACCCGGTTATGCTCGTCCGCCCATGGCTATATGGGGGCGCTCAGGCAAGAGAAATCTGCTTGCGAATTCCTTCGCTCTTTGGCCGTAAGGAGAGCGGAAGGAATGAGGGAGGCGTAGAGGGGCTGAAGAAAAGGAATTGGAGGGGAGGGGGGTGATGTGGCTTTGTAGGAGCAGGCGAATGCAAAGAAGCGAAAGCGAGAGGAAAAAATCAAGAGTGTAAACAAATGGAAGCGCACGGAAAGGGGGAAGAAATTAAAGAAAGCAAGAAGGGAGATGGCCCTCCCGCGGTTTCTTCTTCGAAGGGGGCGGGAGACCGTCAGGATTTCCCGCCATTGGGGTGGTTGATGGCGTCCGTCGCTTCCTTCCCCCATTCAACTTTTTCGATGAGCGCGGCATTTTATTTTTCAATCTCGTTGAGAAGTGAGGGTGGGGTTGGAAGGGTTGGGGCGATTTTGGGACGGGGGGAATATGAGGTGAAGGAATCCGTCGGCTTGAGGATATGCGGTCGCTTTCTTCACCTCCCAATCTCTCTCTGCCTCGCGTCTCGCGGAGCAAAAAGAAACAAGAGTAATCACCCCAAAAGCCGGGACACGGCCGCCGTTCACCTCTCCGTTTTAAAATTTTAAATCATTTCATGGATTTGGGATCGCCGAAGATGGAGATGGACGTCGATGTGCACGCAGCAAAGAAAGCGAGTAGAGAATGCGTCCCAAATGGATGAAATATTGGCTCGAGCTAGGAGAGACACAATTCTAAGTATTAAAACAATATCCGCGAGGCACTGGGAGTCCACTTCAACGCATAGACGTAGACTGGAAGGAAGCAGAAACAGAAATGTGAGATTCTAATGGGCAAAGATGGACCGACGAATGGTGCGACGGGAAAAGAATGAAAATCATAACGGGTGTCGTGATGGAAACAACAATAATAATACGATATTGAAGTCACTAAGGGAAAAATTTGGCAGCTAACGTTAAAAACGCTGGTGAGAGTGGTTTGATAACTTAGAGATTTATTAATAATGTAAAAAAAGAGAAAGGAAAATTAAACGTCGAATTTGCGATTTGGCAAAGGATACTTTCAAATTGGCACCTATCGCAAAATTAAACTTGGAATGTGAAGACACCATCAGTTGGATTAAAAAATACATAGGTGGAGGGCTCAAAATTTAAGCAAAGACTTAGCAGGGATTGGAGTGAGACATGATTAACTTCAAAAGCCCATTTCAACCAAAGCAATTAAGAGCGCCTTTGAATGTAGCTCCAGCTTCCGCAAACATGGGAACGGCTACACGGAAACATGACAGAGAACATTTATCTTTATTCTTGCAATCACCCTTGCATTTCGCCTAGCCATGCTTTTGTTCCCTAAGAGTTATCTTTCAATCATGAGTTTTCGATAGCAAAATCCAAGCAACGGAGTCACGTTAAGAAAACATTTATGCACTGAGTTTATGAAGAATGAATATAGGCTCCATAATATAACAATAGGTGATGCTCTCACTTACAGTCGGCGTGGTATCATAGCAGGTAGAGAATAGAGTTATAAGTCCCGGATTACAACTTGGAAGGTGCCTCACTTATCATTACACGCTATAATAAAAATACAGATATCCCGACAATAAGAACTTTCTGATTAACAACGAACGGAGCGCAAGAAGCAACCGACACATACATTGCATTTAGCTACTAAGAATAGATATATGAGAGAACAAAGAGTTGACAGGAGACCAGTGTCGACATTCGTCTTCTCTTAACTGAGGGTGCATATTTAAATGTTTCAATAGCCAGTCTTTACATCCATCCAGCGAAGAAAATGATAAGCCTGATGATCTCCCACCAAGACACTCAATCAGGGATTGTTATTTTGCTGAAAAATCTCCACTAGTACAGCGAGTCAAAACCTTTTCTTATTCAGAAAGGAAACTCAATAGTGTGTACATAAAGGCGGCATAAACTCGGTATATCACCGTAACCAATACTGGTGATGATGGTCAAGAAGAAAAAAATCTTAGGGCAAGTGTTAGGCACGGTGGATTTACTAAAATGATAATAACCATGAGGAAAATGAAATAAGATTTTTCAGGGACGGAAGTATGAAATTTTTAGCGAATTGTAGTCGAGACAAGCTGAGAGCCGCGATTATGAAGACGCTTGTGGATTGACGACTGTACGAATATGGCGTTGTCTTCCTCTCCTCGCTCTCAACGAGATGGTTTTCCCGAATCGAGTCGCTTGAGTGGAATCACGGTGCTCGGAAATGAAAATAAAGAGATAGAGAGAGAGAGGAAACGAAATAAGAGCGGACAGAGCCCTGTCCATGCAGTGTGCGTCCACGCGGAAGGATACGGGAGTGGCAGCGAACGAGAAATGAACGGGAGTACATCCGCGCTGCAGATGGTGGAAGAAGCAGAAAACTGCTCGAATCAATCTCATTACTCTTGGTGCTTAAAAATTATTGCAACGGGAGCTACCTTTTTCCCCACATAGAAATGTCTTCAAATATCTCTCTTAAAAAAATCGTGACCATATTGTTTGCATGTGAAAGTCACTGCACAAGTGAATGGTCAGCTTTGTTGCAAGCTACGTCCCGATGGATTCCAATCAAACTAAATCACTTTCCACAATGAAAGAGGGGAGAAATATGATACAATTATTTCAATTTCAGTAATAGCTCGAAAAAGTTGTATTTGAATGACGTCATTACATTTTTATTTCAAAGGTAATATCATTCAATTGGTATCGCTTCTTCCTTGATAAGGCAGTTACGAGGCTGTTATAAAAAGCGGATAATTTCTGCAAAGGAAACGGGCACTAACTACAAAATCGCTTGTTAATCGATATTTTATGGTATGAAGTCATCCCTGTAGGTAGCAAGACAGTAGTTTCTTTTAGGATAATAGTACTACAATGGTATAGAGTGAGTACCTTCAGGGTATGCTGGAGTTGATAAATTACTATATAAAAAGGGAGGCAGTCAAATTTTCCCCAAATGCTTCTTTCAGAAACGTATGTGATTTGTAAACGGCAAATTTTAAAGGTTTTAATAATCAAATTTCCACAATTTCCGCGCAAGAACGTTATCGTGAAGATGGGCCAAAAATGATTTGGGATAAGTAATTCAGCAGCGTAGACGTCAGCTGCGGATACTAAGATAATTGGAGCTTCCCATTTTTATTATTCTTGATAACGCAATGAACGGCGGGAACCTCACACAAAGCAAGGGGTAGCCGAAGAAGCATCTGGTGTGAAGTAGCCGTCTCTTGATCGTAGGTTATACCGGTCAAGATACCTAAGACCCTAGGATGGATCTTAAAGTAACTATTGCTGTTGACACTTAGAAGCTCAAGTATAATACGTAAGGTGCACATAAATATACACTTTAAACTCTCAAATGATATATTTCTAATCGTAATAAGCCTACTTAGCCATTAAAAATTATTTTTTACTACCAGGAATACTTGTAGCTCAAAAACACACCTCAGTGCTTTGGGTAATCTCTGATCCCATCCAGGTGTAGTTTATTTTCCCTGACCGAAGCTCAGTTCCAAACTCATTCTCATAGGCGTCAATTTCTCGCTAAATGGTTCACCAACATGAGGAATTCCTGTCACAACACGCTCACTGAATTTATTCCTCTGACTGAGCTACCCTCTACGTTCCAGTGAAGAAGACGTACTACGCAGGTTTCTACGATTGGCTTCCGGATAGAATATACTAATACACCTTATGTATGGGGGTAGGTGGGTCAACGCACGTCACAAAATACACAGCAATGGTTCGGTCGTTGTTTGTCTTTGGAATTCAAGATAAATGAAGGTGTAATTTTTTCGTTTCAACTGAGAAATGCCAAGAATGCATCACGCGAGGGATGAGGTAACCCTTTTCTACCCGATACATCGTTATTTCACACAACTCGGGAAACTTGCCAGCAGAATGAAGTTTATATTTTACAATGCATATAAATAAACAGTCGCTACTAACTGAAGCAAGGTGCAGCCGTAAAGAAGACACTGTAGGAGGCTAAGCTCGTAATCCTTACTGTTCTATCGCTGTCACATTTAAAAAAAGTCTTAGGACAGGATCAAAGGAAATTATGAGGATGGTAAATGAAGTGAATTTATATCTGAGCTTACGGTTCACAAAGATTAAAATTATTATAAACTATTCGTTAGTTACATCACTAGTCATTTCTTTAAATAGTCATGTGGTGCATTATTTACCAAGGGTATTTGAAATAGAGGCGAATACGTACAGTGTCCTTTCAAAGTATTTCCATGAGCTCACGATTCATATTTTGGAAGAAATAGAATATTGATCAATAAAAATCATCTCCGTCAAGTCATTGCATAGTTCTCTTAAATTTATTACTGCTGTGAAAAACGCCTGGAATCACTTCACGAATGTTTTTATCTCGTCAAAAAATTATCGTGCTGGGTACCTTGTATCTTATTACCTTAAAATTCCGTCACATTTTCCTTAAAAGTCATTTTCAAACCTCCCAGAAACTTAGAAAATATATGCAGGGAAAAACGAGTAACTGCTCTATTTTCGTTATTTAAACACACGTTGGCATAGTAAGACTGGTAGTAACAGAAAACCCGTATAGTTAAGGAAGAAAATAGAAGACCGAAATACCATTGATATCTGCATACTGATAAATAAATAACTAATTGTCGGAATGAAAAATATAAAAAAAACAAATACGCCACATCAAGCCCTATTTGCGTTATGAAACTTTTGTTACCATCAATTAATTCCGTACGTAATTTAGACGTATGGTGTGCGGATATTGATTCTCTTATTACTTGAAGTGTATTAAAATGTTATACGAGTTTTACCTGAAACATAAGTCTCTGTCAGAGCATGTCTGACACTATTTATGACAGATAGATACTTCGGTTAGAGGGTATTTCAAAGTGCTAGACAGAAAGATGATCGACAGCTGCGTCTATTTGTGTGGTTTAAGGAAGAATTTAATCTAAATTCATTCATATCGTATCCAAGAGAGCCATTTACCCAGTTTAGTTTTCTGATAGCGTGCCGGTGTCTGAGATTTAGAACGCCGGATGGGAAGTGGTGACAGCGCTGTCTCATTCAACCGAGGGTGAACAAGTCATTAAATCACATCAATCAAATCTCCATCCTCTTCAATCTCTCTCTGCCACTGCCTCTATCCCCGGGTGTCGTGAAGGGAAGAGCATGCAATAGTCTCCCCAGTTACAACGGGTGCTCACTTGGCACCACGCCACAATTGTTGCCATTATTCCCGCTCGAGAGGACCCTTTTCATCCCTTCATTCGCGAGGCAAGAGCTACCGGATGCGGTCCAAATCAAGTCTCAATCAAAGCGTCAATGAGTCAAATGAGATACAGCGGGCGTGAACTACATTCTACCACCCGAAAATATGTTAGAATCACCTCGATTATTTCAATGTGACGAACATGATGTAAAACTGCTCAAAATGCTTATAACAAATGACATGGCCGTACACCTCCAAAACACTTCGCTTCTCTGATATTAAAAACAGATAAAAGAACAATAATATTCATTATCAATTAATGCAAGAATTGGGCCGGGAATCATTTTCAGATCGTAGGTTAAAATGCAGATTGAATCTCTCACAGAAATTCAAAACGGAAAGCTTTACTGATTTAAAAAAAGAAAAAAACTTAGTTCTTTTCCACCAATTCAAACAAATCTACCGGTTACGGCATTCTCAGGCCGTTCTCAAGATTACAGTCACAAGATTACACTGTAATCTTGTGAATGGCCTGAGAAGGCCGAAACCGGTAGATTTGTTTAAATATATTGGTGGAAAAGAACTAAGTTTTTCTTTTTTAAAACGAAAACTAACTTCCGCAATGTAAACTCGCCAACCATTTCTTTTATTGGCTTTACTGAATATGAAATACACCATATAATGAATATATATGAAATACACCAGCGTACTATGCTAGATTCGATCATGTACATACGATTAAAGAGAAAAACTGTCGTACTAATATATTTCAACCATAATTTTCCCCCGTACTATTAGAGAACACAATAGGCAGCGTAACAAATGGTTAGGTAGGTGACATTTTGTAATGATGATAATAATAAAGTGGCTTTATTCGGGCGAGGTTGTGACTGTAAAGTCCCCTCTTCCACCTAACCCATAAAGCCTAACCCAATTGTAGCCTGTAGCGCATGATGCATGTGCTAAAAACAAACCCATTTATTACTAAGTAGATAACAGCCATGTAGCTGCATGTGACCCATATTATTAGTACGAGTAATCGTATGTTTTACTGTAGTACCCTAGTTGAATGCCAATAGTGCAAGTTTTGGTTATCTTCACCCCCTGCCACACACCCTCGCGGTGGCTTGCAGGGTATCTCGTAGACGTAGATTCATTGTTATTTTAAGTTATTCTAGATGGAGCTTTAAAAATTAAGTTATGTTAAAATTAACTGCTTTATTAGGGTTTGATGAGTGTATAAAATGATTGAGTGTAGTGTATAAACGCGGTAGTTGTTTTTGCAAGCCTTCATGGTAGTAATTGTTCTGTCTGATTAAACATTCATGCCTAGTGATGGTTCACCACCTACCACTTACCCCTACGGTAGTTTTCAGGATATTATGTGGAAGTAGATACATGGAATTACAAGAGTTTCGATCGTAAGGAAATAGAAAAAAGGAAGATGTGAACAACACATATAAGAAGCGAATAGGATGATGTATGAGACCGCGCACCCTGTGATCAATGTATATGAAGACAAGGATTCATAGCGGAATAAAAAAATAAAACAATCAAAGATTAACAAGAGTGCAATCATTGGATGACCAATGATACCATTCTTGTTAATAAATCCCGTTCAATCAAATCTTAATGCAAGTAAAAAATATTATCTTTGGGAAAATATGTTTACCTACTTACCCAAAGACTTATTGGTACGTACATGGTCTAATATCGCCTAAACTATGATGTATAAACAAAATTAACTCTGTTTATATAAACTGTAAGGTTAATCGTCAAAAATGCAGATTTGAGGAGTAAGGACTTCTTACCTTTCCGAAATAGCAACTATGATAACAAACGAAAAAAATAGCAAAACTGTGTATTTCTTCCATAGCTATTCGCAAGTTATCTTTCTAATCGAGTCATAAGAATAACATAAAGGAGAGTGAAAAATTTACTATACGCATACCTTCCATCAATAGTTCATGCTTAACTCAACAAAAACGTACGTAATTCCAGGAAATGGGTGATGAAATGTTTTCTAGATTTTAAAGCAATATTTTGGCACTAAACTCAGAACTCCTCGTTTCAACGGAACGTACGTGCTTCATAAATTAGCGAATTTAGTTAGTATGACCTGTGAAAAGTTTGCCCGTCTCGAAAATTTTAACCAGGCATGAGGAAGGCTGAGCTAAACTTTTTCACGTGACGGAAGGGGAGCGAGATCCCCGCGTTGCGAAATTTTAGTGCGGCCTTTAGTATTTTAATTATGCTCTGCCA
Organism: Platycnemis pennipes; assembly: GCA_933228895.1. Taxonomy (NCBI): domain Eukaryota; kingdom Metazoa; phylum Arthropoda; class Insecta; order Odonata; family Platycnemididae; genus Platycnemis; species Platycnemis pennipes. The sequence goes on along the minus strand of OW121848.1, from coordinate 111,809,665 downwards.
GACTCCTCTCAAGGGAGAAGATTGCGGGGCCAGACGCAAAACCTACTTTGGAAGGCAGGCGTCAAGGTTGTCTCAAGGTCTGAGTCCGCTTCCGCATGGGTGCAAGGGGGGACCGCTCCGAAATCGTGCCATCCATCTCGAATGAGCCGAGCCTCAGATGTCTGCATAGTTTAAAATAGAATGCCCGAGAGATAGAGACCGAAATGAAGGCGAAGGATCAAGCGGCACAAAGTGGCCAACCCGTGAGGCGAGAGAGATGACCGAGAAATGTGGAGGCCAATGACCTCCCCACCCTCCCGTCTTTTGAGCAACCGTAAATCACCTTCCTTCAATGAAGACTACTGTGTCCAGCGAGAAATAGAGGAGAGAAACCGTACTCTTAACTCTGTAAAATATAGCTCTATTCCACAGTAGTTCTGTGGAACAATCTAGTTTCGTTAGCGCCCAACGTCCAATTATAATCGTAGTCAGAAATTAATCGTAAACATTCAAGTTTAGAAAATATAAAATAGACGGTTTTGTGATTCAAACGTAGATATCTATACAGAGTGGCAATAGTAATAATACAGCACGATAGTAGAGAGAGGATACTACGCATTAACAATATATTTTCTTGAAATTTTACTCCCAATATAATGGTCCTCCAAAATGTTTCGCTCTATTATGTGTCGCATAATAAAGACGTATTCCGTGGCAGAGCTTAAATGATGGACTCTAATCTTTCCTTTCATAGACAGACTATTTCTAAAAAGTTTTAAAATGAATACTGAATACATCATATATAATTTAGATCACGCCTAAATTTAGGGAAGGGGGGAATTTGGAGGAATGAAGTTTTAGTTTTGAGGTGTTCAAATTACATGATCAGGATTCAATAATCTGATTCGTTTCAAATATGTTCTCAAACTATAATTTTTCGCGAACTTAAAAGTCCCCTAAACATTTTTATTACACCCCATGTATGGATGCAGTGGATATTTGAAGAGGATACGCGATTGAATTTTTACATAAATTTCACATGAGGGAGAAATATATTTCTTATTCCAAACTTTCTGAAAATACATTTTAAAGCATTTGTACTGCATGCGAACATTTTCCCGTTCTGTGCCAATCCAATTTTTCGCTTTAATGTGGGTGGGAGGACTGTCTAGCAACAAAAAAACGTCACAAACCTATCTGGATTTTCACCAGATTTTCAGTAGGACGCGCACGGGAGATAATTAATTAGTTCCTCCGTTCCACTGCGCATACCTCATCTCGGAAAGCATTCGCTCTCAGTGTGAGGGAGCCTTCCCCGGAAGAGGAAGCCATCGATTCACGGAGTCGGGATGAAAGAACTCGAGGACTGGACCACACGCACACGTAAACGCAATGCCTTTCACTTTCCCTCATTTGTGTCTCTCTCTCTCTTTATCAGTCGCCTTCTTCCTCCTTGTGCCTCTGATAGAGGAGGGGAAGGAACTTTCCAATGGGAAAATAGAAGAACATTTTTTCTTCCTCACAATCCCCCACTGGAATCCTTCCAAGGCATTTTGTTCCCCATCGGGAATTGCCGACATTCCATTCTAATATGCGAGTTTTATAATGTAGCAGGAACGAGCTATATTATAGCGTGTGTACACGAGTTGGCTTAAATGAAACCATGGAGGACTACGTTATCAAGGACATATTTCATCTAAGGAGAGTGAGAGAGAGCGAGAGAGAGTGGAGGCGAGGCCGCTGTCATCTAAGAGGTATTATTCCCGTAGTTTAGGATCACCTATCGCTATCGCAGATTCCATTTCTTAGAAGCGGCAAAGATACACAAGGAAGAAGAAAAACCATTAGGCTCTTACAGAACTGCGTTTGAAGATATAACAAAAAAAAAACAGTCACCATTGGAAATCGTCCCGTCTATTTATTTTATATGGGAATTGCACAAGAAATAAAAAGTATTAATCTTGTACTTCTCACTGAAAGTGAGCATCACTGCAATTATCGTTAGAACCCAAACAATTTTAAGTATCACAAAGCAAGTTACAAATTTGAATTCTTTGGAAATAAAGTATCAGCCACTTCAAATAGCAATTTCACAAGCAAATTGAATGCATGGTTTCATCATCCATGAATAACATCATTTGCGTCAAGAGGCAAAAGCAAAAACCCTGAGAATATTAAGAAAAAAAAACAAATTTTCCAACGAATGGAGCGACATTTCAAGTGTATCCATACGCTGCTGGAGCAAGTATCAAAATGCGCTGCTTGAACAAGCAATGAATGTGATAGAGAACGGATTGGGAGTAAAAATATACTGGTAACTCGAGCTTAATTCAAATGAAGAAAGGAAACGGAAACTGCGAGACAATATCCTAAAATTAAAAAAGTCTGCACTCGGAATTTGAATCAATCTTAATTCGTAAGTATTATGCATTTAAACGCATAACAATTTATCTTTTACCATTCGTTTGAAAACAGCATATAGTAGGTAACAAAGATACGTATATAGCAGCTGAGATAGTTGGATTTTAAAAATTGTGAATTTTTTCCTAAACATTGCGATACGATGACTCATGCACACGAGTTTATTTTTAATGAAATCATCTATGAATTAAAAATGCAATCAGCAATAAAACTTGGAGTCATCTTTAGGGCAGTGAAATCTTTTCGCCTAATGACGTTAAGCATATCTAAAAATGTCGCACGTGTTAATTGCTTCTTTTATAATCCACAATAATGTCAACAAAATGTTATGACTACATTTGCTTTCCATCAGTAATTCTCAGTCAGGTAAATGAAATGTTTCCAGCGTTGTCTAAAAAACGGCTATGCAAGAAACAGTGGGAATGTTGTGCCTAAATTTTTTCAACAGATACAAATACAATAAAATGAATCCAGATACAAATGAATAAAATCTCATCAGTCGAAAAGGTACACATATTTCTAAATACTGACGACGGAAAACGTGTTGCTTAATCCTTCATCCCCAACCTCAAAATAATCCTCGCGGACGCATGAATGAGCTACGAATGCATAGGAACCGGCGGGAACGTAGCTGGCTTTAAATTCCCCGGATTCAACGTCTCTCGATTCCGAGAAATGATACAAGTCGAATTTACATAGTCCTTATTGAAAACGAACAGGCTCTGGGGACTAACAGATGCGTTAAAGAGAGAGAGGGAGAGAAAGAGTGCGATTTCATTCCCTTGAATTAATGTCAAATTATTCCGCGCGAGGAGCGCACACTTCTTCCCTCCCTCCTCCTTTGATTTCGCACGACGGGGAGAAGATGGGGAGAATGATTCACTCCTCCGCGCATTTCCCTGGGCCCGAGCCGCGCGATATGAAATTCCGGGGTAGGTAACTTCTTCCACTCCGATTCACTCGCAATTTTGTGCTCCCCCCACCCACCGCGTGGAGGAGCCACCTCCACATCGGGGGGAGAGGCCCGCGCTGGTTGGCCACTGAAGCGGAGATGTAATGATATCAACGGTGCCGAGGGATGGCATGTTTGCAAATAGAGGGAGCCAAAAAAAAAAGAAACAAAAAAATAATAATAACAATGGTGAAAATATTTTATCACCCGCGCCAAAAGGGAAGCGGTCCGGGTGCCTACGAAATGAATGAGAGGAAGCCTTCGCCGGATTTCGGAGAAACTTGACTATTCAACCGGAAGTACGTCACGGGGAAGATGGGAATGGGAGAGATGACTTCCTCCACCACCTCCTTCCCCCACATACCGTTCCTCCTCCACCCCAACCCCTCCCATCCTACCCTCCCTCCTCTAATCTCGGCTCTGACGGTAAAAAAAGCCGCGAAATAAAAATATCCTCGGGCCCTCGCGGGACCGCTATTTCGGCATGCGGTGCGAAAAAAAAAGAAAGGGTAAAAGCGAGAGTCCAAATGAAAAGGAAGGGCGAGAGGACCGGTATAAGCTATTCGATGAGACGTTTAAAAACCGCGGAAGGGTGACGAAACAAAATACTCGGAATGGAGATGAGAGGGACTGACTAATGGAGAGTTCTTCGCGGTTGGAGATGGATCATACCGTGACTGTACGGTGCCACGTGGCACTTTTTTCCTATTCAGCCCTGAATGTTTGTTTTTCACGATGCCAACAGTTTCCTGTAGCATGTCATTTCCGTCATCGTTTCTGTTATTTCATTGACTCACAGTTCAACTCCGATCCTCCATCTGGTTATTCGGGAATTTCCAACGAGAAAGTGATGAATGATCTCGATTTCGGTCAGCAATAACTACTCCGTGCTCCGTTTTTCCTTCATATTATTAACCCTTGTCAGCCCCTGTACTGCCTGATATTTACATGCTTGCATATTGTAAATGCCCTTCTAATTTCCTAAATAGACGACTATGCCCGCAAATACATTCCTTAAAATATTCTTTAGTATGTGATAAACAATTTGTAAACATTTGCATGCATACTTTCTAAATATCAAAATCAAGTTAAAGAGTAAAGACTGAGCATTAATTTTCCATTGTAAAAACTTAGGCAATATAGGGTTAAAAAGAGACTTTCCTCATTCCGAACAATTTGATTGCACTGGAAAGTGGACATTCTAGCTTATCATTATACTAAGTCCAATGGTAATGGACGAAAATCGTTAAGAGTTTCTACAAGATTGGAAAGTATGTCTAAATTATGAATTTTTATCTCTCATAAAATCGTTTTTACCCTCATACATTAAGATTCCCTGATTTAAATGGAATAGCTTACAAGAAGAGGACATAATTGAAAACCTGATTCTATGAGTAACAGATATTCTTTCTTTCCACAAAATAATCAAATATTGAAAAAAGGAGAAATTAAATGATATTTCCAGACGGTAGCCTTGAAGAGAAAGGTTGAACGATGCTATAATCCAATGATACGAAGACATTAGTTTTAAAATGAGTTCATCGTATAGGACTTCGAACTTTTACCTCCTTGATGCCTTTCGCTAAGAGCAGCATAATATCAACGCTCAATCACTCTACACTATTTCTCCGTCCCCTATACATCCTCCCTATACCCAACCACCAACGTGTATTTAATGAAACGAACCACATATGCTATCTTGCTCATATTGTAATAATTATTATTTTACGAAGCTAGCAGGAAGGTTGAGTTGACATCTTGCAGAGTCCAGAGGGAAAACTAGGCGGAGTAAACTTGGAAAGACCAAAAACGTTTGCAACCCAAGAATTCAGAGGAAGTCAGTAGGAAGCCCAACAACTACCCTCGTGACAACATTGAAATGTATAAAACAACATAGTAAAAAAAATTACCATCTTATCCGATAGCGAATGGCAGCGACTCAGTAAAATCGGACAGATTTTACGAAAGGGGCTTCATCCTTTTAAAAGTCAAAAAATTAAACCTTAGTAAGTAAAAATAGAGATAAATATTTAAAAGCCGTTATTAGAGCAGAAAAGATTATCCGAAAGTGGATACATCTACATCTATGCAATACCCTGCAAGCCACCGCGAGGATGTGTGGCAGAGGGTGCAAATCGACAAAAATGCATTATTATTTCAGCTTCAGATACGATTATGCAGGACTTATTCAGCTTTTCATATTTGATATTATACTTTTTCCTTTGTCAAAAGTTACACTTCATTATATGCATTGGAGTTCATTGCAAGATACGTGTTGAAGCACACGATTTCTCAATCATTGTATCGGACAAAAAAAGCGCTTATCTCGTGGTTGTCAACGTTCCAGAAACTAATGCTAGGAATAAACTACGCATTTTTACGAGACGCGTTGGGGACATTTACATCGGTCGGCACTATCCAAGCAGCTCTTTTTTATACTCGGCATCCATAAAATCCCGGCGGAAAAATATACCAAAAAGCTAATTTTATAGACCCGAAATGAGATGTTAATACTTCCTCATATGGAAGATCGAGGGAGATCTAAGAAAATGTGTAGCCATAAAGTGGGTTTACGGGGTAGAATACGCAGGATACATGCCTTATAAAAACTTGTCGACACTACGAAACGCCGCCGGAGACTGATATGGAAAGAGATAACACCTAGGAAAGCTTCAAAAGTTGGACAGAACCCGGGAACGCATCAAGAAGAAGCCATTAGGAGAACTTAGGTCAGCGTCCTTCGGCTGTAATCACATGTTTCTTCATGGATCTACGAGCTGGGTGAATACAAAAAAGTAGCGGGAAAACGAAATGATTATCTGACACGGAAGGAAATGCGTCGACCACAGTGGAACGGAACGTTTTCGGTGTAGCTTTTCCAAGATAACTTTCTTTCATCTTAAAAACTTTTGGGCATCTATAGGAGCAGATCTCACGAGATCGAAGCTTTCCATGACTGCTAGGCATTAAAGTTGGTGATACTGCGAAAAAGAATCGGCTCTTTGGGCAGGAAAGGAAATGCAAGAACAGAATGATTGAAAGGAGTATTCGTGCAGCATAGCAAATAGACTTGTATGTACACTGTTTTAAAGAGCGTGAGTACTTTTAAGTCCTCCAATATACACGATTATTTGAAAGTCGAAAACGACAGGTAGGATTCCGCATTAAAAGTTATATTTAATTTGACTTATTTCATAATTTCGTTAATAGAAACTGAACCTGCTCCAATACTAGCTTCACTATCCTCAAAACTAATTAATACGAATAGGATCTGTTAATGCAGTAGGTACTCTACAGCATATCTAAGTGCTTAGACGGATAAAATATTGGTAACGTAAGGGAATTGTTTAGTCTGCCCGCTAGCAACATGATAACTGGTCTTAAGTAGCTCCAGGTCTAATTCCCCCTCAATAACCTCATCTCAGAGCAAATTGTCTCGAAACATATGTATCGCCACAAATCCAAGATGACATCCAGAGAAGGAGTGCAGTACTCTTATAAGGACAACATTTTCGTGCCTACTCCATTGGGAAAAGAAATGTGCCCGTATCACGGGCGTGAATTAAATTTGCATAACTCATGACATCCATTGCACAGAAATGCAAGTTTTATTGAGCTGGGTAAATAGTTTAAATTGAACTCATTATTTCCGTGACATTGGAATATTTTCTTCCTCCGAACACCATATAGGAAAGAGTAGTACATATTACTTTGGTTCTTAGCAACTGCAATGGTCAAGGCTATATCACACCAGTTTACTAAAATCTTAATTTTAACACTACATCCATTCCCGAAGCGGGATTGGGAGTGCACTAATAAAAGGATTGTTAACCCAATATTAATCAATGTTTTGGTGCAGAGTACCCCCATGCCACACACCCTAGTGGTTGATTACGGGGTATTTTGTCATTGTAGATCATACGATAACATAAATCACATCGGGTTGGTCACTGTAACGTGTGAACGACGGGGAAGGGATCCATCATATTCTGGCGATCTTTCAAGGAATGCTATTTAAAGTTTCACCAAAACTCAAACCTCCGCTTTCGCTGCGTCACAGTCCTTACATTAATACTCGCGCGATTCCCTCGATGTAACAATGAGGGCAGAAGAAATACTTTCATCTTCACATTACTCATACGGCGTGAACCCAGCAAAAATATGGACTGATGACGTATTACTCATTCCTCATGCTAGGATTTTTATTTAATGGACATCGCTGCAACTTTTTTTCGTTATTTTTCTTTTATTTAACTCTCCAGCTGTTTTCTCTGACTCCACGGATTCTGCGAACGATGCCTACTGACAGACTGGCATGGCTTCAGATTTTTTCCACTCTTGCAATCCAAAAGTAAAGGAACGATGGTTTTGATGCAACAAAAGACAATGCAAGCAACTGGTCTGATCAAGAAACGAATAACCAAAGGTTAATGAGACTCATATTCTCAAATGGTGGACTTATCAAAATACTACAAATCAGGAATCATCTAAGCTTATATAAGGAGAAGAAATATCACAGTCTGAATTACTTAATTAATCAACATAATGCAGAACTCGTTTGAGAGCTGAGAATTGAAATCATCTATTTCTTTGGTAATTTTTACGCACGGAACAATTGAGCGTATTTTTTTACCGCACTTGGATGTTATCGGACGGCTAATTTAACTGGTTCATGGAATTCAAAGTCAGAATTTTGGAGCTTTAGCTGCATGATTCCGAGTGTCCAACGTATCGGTATCCGGATAACGGAATCAGCTATAAAAATACCTGACTTTCAGTAGTACGTTAGCTAACTCGGTACTCTATTATGCTTTCCACGGCTCTAAGCAAGAAAATCACTGCCTCGATCAACGATATTTCAGAGTAGAAAGTGTTGATCCCACATTATATTACAATGTTAACAATGATGTAGGCCTTCCTAAAATGAAAAATAAATTTTGTCAATATTTCATCATATCCCACTCAAGATTCCATTCTATCCTAAGAATCTCTGTTATTTAAATCTGAATATTCATCTGTTACTGCAGGAATTGATATGGAACGCGAACGTATTTGATGAATTTAAAATGATTCTTCTTCCAGCTGTAATTCCGCACTAATATGGAAGCACCAGAACAGTACTTCTCATAAGAAAAGTGAGGCAAATAACGTAAAACCTTATAGTTTTTACGTTTTCCAAACTTTAGTTATTTATAAGAGAAAACTTTATTTCAATTGCATCACTTTTCCTCAATGTAAATAGATGCATGAAATATTACAAAATTATGAATCTTAATTTAAAAGTGAGATAAATGGTAATATTCTGGGAGTTGAAATTTTCTGCCTTCCTCAATCCGCCATTCCAATATTTATAGAGAGGTATTAGATGTTTAGAATATCTAAGTTTGTTTCCTCTTTCCTACAAAAATGATTTTTTAAATATTTTGTACTTATTTTAAGTACAAAATATTTTTAATACATTTCATTTATTCATTCTCTCATAGCTCTTCATACATTATATTTATTTTCATGCTTTCACTGCACCAATTAAAGAACTTAAATTTTCTAATAATTGAAAGTACAGCGATAAGATGACTTTCATCTTTTGTACTATAATCATTGGATATAATATTATTTTTATTATCATTGGCGGTTATCATAAAAGCAGTCAAAACACGAGGTCTTCTGAAGTTTTTGTTAACGATAACTTAACGACTTTGTTGCTTTTAACTAATTTGAATAAGAGAACAGGGGTCAAAACTGCATGCGTTTTGGAATCAGAGCGTAGAAATTCTGGTGATAGGACATTTTAATCAAATCCAATAATCAACCAACATGGTCTACAGTAAAATATATCATCTTACACGGTTTATATCGCTAAAATTGAAATCTTGACATTGCTATTTGAGACAACACTGATAGTTAAATATATTATTACCTACATTTCAGATGTGAGTTTTACTGACTGCGTTACGTAAAAACATTGTCTTACATACAACAGGTAATAGGGGTCATGTGTCGTATTTTCAAAGAATATTCCTTAGAGGAAAGCGTACTGACCAAAACATTACCATGAAAATACTTTTCTCACGCCCTAGATCCATGCACTACTCCGAAAAGACCTCATGAAAGGGTCGCTCGCCCAAATAAAAGATCTGAAACCCGTCGAAATCATTTTTTACCCCGGGCACGTTCAGCGGTCTCACTGCATCTTCAAGGGCGGCTGATGTGAGTGATTCATTTTTATACGTAACTGAGGATTTTCATTCCTGTGTCCTTTTTTTTAAGGTGGTGAAACACGTGCGTGGACAATGAAACGGAATTTATGCTAACTTGAGCGAATTCCACGAAACAGTGGACAAACACAGCCCGTTTTTTCAACGAAATACCATTCATTCTCGCGGTAAGACGTTTTCACGAAAATGTATGACAAGGCGAGCTTCAAGTTCGTGACTCTCAGCAGCGGCTAGGATTTTGGAAAATTTCTACGAATCGGATAAGCTCGTCTTCCAAATATTTTCTATCGCATCCTTAAAATCCTAGATGACGCTTTATTGTTTATAACTTGAAAAGATGCCTTATAATGGCATTCAAATATGAATTTATTTTATTCAACTTTCCTTTGCCCCACATTTGAAATATTTTCAAAAGTTGCTTTCAAAAAGACGACTGTTTTCGAGATTTTACTCAATTGAGCAAATGCAGTAAATAAATATGAGTAACGTAGGGAATAAGAAAAGCAATATGCTTCTAAAATGATTCTGGAAGACGTGCTAAACTCGAAGCCGATTCCAAAGTAAAAGATGGAGTCACCAACTACTTAGCCCAAAATGAAGTAAAGACCACAAAATAAGGCTAGGGAAAGGCTGTATCTTTCCTTCAGTCAACCATGGCTTGCTAAGATCAGGTTTCCAGAGAGATACAGAGATATGGCTAAGTTGGACGTGCTTAAAGCGGCCTCTCACGGATTTGAGACAGAAAATAAAGTTTATCCTCCACCAACCTACGTATTGGTCTACCACGCCACACTCAAAGATTGAATTAAATCTTTCAGATTGCAAGCGAAACACCATTGTTCGACATTTAGCCAACAAAAAAAGAAACTTATATAATACTAGCTGATGGTCCCGTTGAAATTCAACGGGAGGGAGAACTATAATAAATACAAACTATGCTAAGAAATTTTAACATTTTACATGAAGGGGCGAAGAATAAAACAAACAATGGAGTTATCTATGGTTTCAAGTCAGTATCGGAGCCATAAATAAAATGCAAACCAATGTAAGCATATAATTACTGCCTGTACTCATACCTAGGCCTTTAAAAATTAAGAATATTATTTAGAAACTTTCAGGCCAGAAGAATCAAAAGAGGTTAGAAAGGGGTGCATAGGAATTTGCCTATTGCCTATTGTAGACAATGAGGCCATATTCGGATTTTTGGGAATGATAGGACCAAGCTCTTCGAAAAAAATAATTTGGTATAAAATAAAATGGTATTCATCTTTTGAACCCCACAGATACTTTCATTTAATAATTTACGTTTTACCTGAATGTAAAAATACTTGATCTGCGAGTAGCGCGAAAAGTAAGCCTCAATGATTTTTCCGAATGAAATGGCCGATCTAGATTCAGGGGTAGCTATGATTACCCCTTTTAGTACCTTTCAATATATTCACGAATAGAACAATGATGTTTACGGCATTGCTTTCGGACGAATGTTTTTAGCATCATTGCAATGGCACCAATGAACATCCCACGGATACGTAATAAGACATTATGCTCCATTGGGATTTGAATTTTATGCCCTGGTTTTTGTTAAACTTTCTCAAATCTCAAACTATCTAAATGGACGACGATTTCGAAAACGTTACACCTCTTCTCATGTCCCAGGTCGGTAGAAATGCACAAACCCGTAAAGAAATAAAAAAAACATTCACAATTTTAACACCACTAAAGAATTCGTTCAAATACTCTAAATTTTAACCGAATGCAAACCTACCACATCCGTGAGTAGCGCTAGCAGTCAAAACGTATCTTTTTGCGGAAAATATGGCTGACCTTGCTTCACGAATAGCCTACAATGCCTACAGTACCTTCCTATATCCTCGCGAAAAGCACAATTCCGCTTAAGGCATTCCTCTACGATGAACTGTTTTAGCATCAACGATGTTTTTATTTCAGAGACGACAATGGCAAAGGCCTTAGCAACGCTCGGAAAAGAACCGAAAAAACAGTACATTTCAACGTAAATTATACATTGGCTATAAACCTCTATGGCAAAGTGTAAATCGGTTAAGATAATAAGAAAGTTTAAATATTTTTCCGTTGCAGTGTAATCTTGAGAATGCCCTGAGAAGGCCGAAACCGGTTGATTTGTTTTAAATATATTTGTGGAAAAGAACTAAGTTTTCTCTTTTTTATGATGAATAACTTCCACAGCGTAAACTCGCCAACCATTTCTTTTATTTCTCCGTTAAATAGAAAAAAATGAAAGAAATCGATTAACATTTTGTTTTACTGAGCAGAAGAAAAAACTCTTGCGCTTCCATAAATGGAAAAAGTAAATTTTAACATATGTAAGCATATAGTTGGCGCTGGTTGGCGAACCCGGGTCTTGGCAAAATGTGAAAAGGGCCTTATGGTCTCCTGAGCCTTTTTTATATACCCTATAGCACCTAATGTACACGCTAGAATCCTACTCTCAATCGGTTCAGTAGTTTTTTAGGAGATGAGTAACGAACATAGAACATACAAACAGAAAGACACCATTTTTATATATTAGTATGATACTTTCAAAATTGCAGAGTAATACTCTAAGTTCAACCGATGGTGTCCTTAAATGGGCTTAATGATCTGATTGTGTTTGCTGCGGGCAGTGCGCTTCAACTTGAGGTCACGTTATTGACAAAAACTAGCGACGAAGGAAAATCCGTGTCCTACCCCAGAGTATAACGTCCGGCGGAAGGAACCGAGAGGAAATATATATTATTCAATGATATACGGTAAAGAATTTTAATGTCTAGGAGGCAAGATGAGAATAGAGTTATTAGGGAAGAAAGTCGGGCAAGAGACGGCGATGTACCTATTCTAGTAAGTCATTAACATGTGTACCTGGAAATCTAATGGTGGGTGGGTTCAAATCCCACCTTGGGAATGGGTTTTACATTAGACTTAGTTTAAAGATAAAAACCTCAATTATAAAAAAGTATCTGAGCACCTAAAAATGGATTCTACTGTTCTAATAAAGCAGGGAAAGGTAGATAAAAAATTAATGCAAATAAATATAGTAGAAGGCAGGGTATGACAGGTGAAAAAACACCGCATCCTTAGGTGTGCCTGGCCAACGCGATACCGACGTGACCATCGCAGACGGCTCGCTTCCTCATCGCGTCCTTAGGGTATCGAGCCATTTCAACCCCCTCTCCATCCAATTTCACCACCACCAACCTCCCTCTCAATAAACATCCACTTCTTCCCCACCCCTTCTCTTGTACGTAGCCAACCTTCCCTCCTGTGCCTCATCTTGTCCTCTCCCTCAAAAGAGAAAGAGACGCAGAAAACGCCATTACGCGGTAGCGGCTCGGGGTGGATTTCAAAGGAGAGCCATCTTCTAGGAGATGGGTGCCACAATGGACGCGGAGGACCGGTTTCCTCGCCTTCGGAGTGGTTTAACAGGACGAGGGGGTGAGAGCAATCGACGGCCATCACCAAGACGACCAGGGAGGGGGGTTGCAACCCGAGGGGGAGGTGCACGAGCGGGGGCGTATTTGCTACGAGACATGTCCTCTTGTGTCTCCCTCTGCCTCCTTCTTCCCCTCTCACCACTCGGTCATCTCTCTGGCGCGGCTCTCACCAAAGGGTTCCAAAATTACCTCGCGCTTTGTGTCCACGGCTCGCTTGGAAATGGGACCGCTGGGGAAAGTAATTGCGAGTTAACTCGTCCCTCACGTGGACTTCCCCTTTCTTAAGTTGCCCGGGATAAGAGGGTGGAGGGTGCCGAATGGGCGAGCAAAAACTGAGCTGAGGTGTACGCATGTGCGATATAGCGGTTGCTCTTTATGATATAAGCGTGATGCAGTAACTAGATACGTAGAGGAGTCCGCCCAGGTTTTCCAGGTTCTTAAAGGTTTGGCTTCATAAACCGTATACTGCGGATTTAAACCTGCCTCGGGCATGGATGTAGTATCTGTCGTCGGATTAAGATTAATATTATGTTATGTTACACGGTGCGATGAAATTTTAGCACCTTAAATCCTACTTCCACTACGCGATATTAAGAGGGCATCATAAGCGAAAGCGTTAAGAGGTCATCACAAGCAAGGATTATCATAAAATAAAGGATTATCATAAATTTAAATAATGCCGAAAATAATTTGTAACTTTACAACCACAATAGTATTAGAGAATATTCCAGACTATTAAAATTGTGTATCTTCTCTGTTGCTGTACATTTTATCTCTGTGCTTCATAAAAATAGATGTCCAACAGGATTTCCCAAAAATACATTTTCTGAATTCTCTTTCCATAATAGGATTGTAAAGATAAAATTTGATGAAATATAAGGATCCATGTTCGAAGAATGGCATGTGAAAAAAGGTCAGTCACGCAATATGTTGTCGCGTGATTCTATGCAATATGATGCTGCAAGTGACATCACTCGACCTGAGATGGAATTATCGATAGGCTGACCTTACACGTTAATTATACAGGTGTTGGCAAAAATTCGTCTTGTCTAATATACGTAGCCTCACAGACATATAGTTATCATTCGTTTAAAATTAGAGCTTAATACGATCACAAATGTGTAATTATTGATGATATATGTAGAAAACTAGTCCAATTTCACTATTATTTCCACGGTGTCAAACCCTTGGAAGCGCAATTCTCCACCATAAATTTCTTCATGAATATTTTCACATTCACCAGACTGCAATTTTTTTTAATACGAGATTTATTCGATGCGACCATGTGCTCTTAATCTTAAGAATTGCTTCAACAGTAAAACTTTCCCGTCTTCAATATCTAACCGCTTTGCATAATGCATTTTCACAATTTTATTCCAAGAAATGGCTTGGCAACCCATAGTTTGTGGATTTTCAATCTCATCTCAGGTGTGGAAGTTGTGCTTATCATAGGAATAATAGCGTTGCTAAAACGGCGCAAATAACATATAATTATTGGCTGAAAACCTCGAATAAGTACTAAACCACTACTTCTCCATACCGTATTATAGTTAACTTCAGTGTCTTTCACAAGGAGGGAAAATTGTGACAAGAGCCTTGAGAAAAAACAATGAGCATCAAGGCTCTGAGAACGCATATTGCCCCCATTCGCTGGTCGATTTGTTGTATTTATTTTCCTTTGTTTAAATTCAAGAGTAGAAGACGTACGAAGAGTAGAAGAGTTGAACCAAATAGCCCCTGAGGCGCCGTCAACCCACAGCTTTGTGACTGATTGTATAACACACTTCCGATCGCAAGCCGAGTGAAGGAAGTCCAGGAAAACAATTTGTTCCCGAGAGCTTTGATGCTGACGTGTTTCGATTGGCCCTCAGCCGGGAGGATGAACGTTGGTACTATTTGAAAGAGGGAGCCTATGAAAGCAATTTGTCGAAAAGTGGAGCGAAAAACTCTTGCACTTGCATCATCTCCCAATTAAAAATAAACAGAGATGCCAGATACAAGCATTGTGAAGGGCTTTTTTGCAACATAAATTTGTTATTGTCATTCACATTGAAAGTAATTTTCTACAGTATTGGAGGCTGAGGCATTTCATTAGTAAGCCTTTTCTAAAAAATACGGTGATCCAGGTTGAAATTTTCCAATGGTACACAATGAAACTTTAAATGACAGGCACAGAATAAAGACGTAACAACTGAACTCTTTACGGTATTATCATCTTGGAGGTATCTTACCTAAGCATTGGAAAACGTAACTCTAAGCACAGATATTGATGAACTTCACGAGGAAACATGAAAGACTTGGAGAGCCTTCGGCCTATTTATATATTATCACATACGTTTTTCAACTTCCGAAGAATGATGAGAACAGTTTGAGCACCAATCGTGATCTATCATGTGAAACTAGGTTGGAAACATGAAGGTAACAAATCAGGAAAAAAGCTTACTTTACACACGGATGGACACATTTTACCAGTGGATTATGAGAGCCGTCCAACCTGGCCGTAAGAGCAATCCGACTGCCGTTGCCCATAACCGGAACGTTTCAACATTCGCTAGGAGAAGAATATTTCACCGTAAAATTCGTGGAGATAGAACGATACTACGCCTGATGCCTTCATGAATATTATGACTCCCTTCCGTTGGCAGAGATCTTTCTCTCTCTCTCAATATCGGTCGCGGCACGATACCGCACTGCGAGACGGAAAAGCCTTATTAGAAACTGTCGAGACATGGATTTATATTCCATAAACATCCCCGTCACGTCCACCTTAGGCAGCCGAGTGGATGGGAAGTTTTCTATTAGTTTTTTTCCTCTTCCTAGCCGCATATTGTGAGCCCCTGACCGAGGAGGCAATCCAAAACTTGCGGCAAAAGTTGAAGATTCGCGCGTCGAGGAAGGAAATAACAGGCGGGAGACGTAGCGACGGTGGCATCTTCCTCCTTTTTGGTTCGTGAAGCTACCCTAGCTCAGGTTCGCGAGTTTATTTATTCCGATGCCACTCTTCAGGCTATCCGACTGGAAGCTCTCGCGATGCTCAAGACTGGAGGAAAGAAAGGAGATGGGGGAACCTCCGTGGAAGCCACTATACGCCGCCGGAGGAGTCGCCGAGAGGGCTCTACTGACTGGACGTAAGCGCATGTCCATCAAGGATCCGTGGGAGAATATTCTATGCGTCCCTCGCGGCCAAAGTGGGTCTTCAGAACGCAAGGGCGAGGTGGGGAGTTTGAGGATGGAAAGGAAGGGTCTGCTATCGTGCGTTGTGACGTGAATTGGGGAGTCCATCCAAGGATAAATTACAGAGAGATGTGCAGGCGGATATCCCCCCAATTGACACATGCTCTCTGGAAAGACGACTGAACTTTCACCGATAGTTGCTAATCAGATTAGCTAGCTTTTAATTTAGAGTCTGCTAATTAAAGGTTTATTGCATTTACGGTACCTATTTCAGCGATTCAAAAGTAACTTTTCAATGAAAATATGATAATTTACAATTATTGGCAGTATTTTCAACATACTAAAATAAGACTTGGATAGATATGTAACTGCATGAAAACTAATTGTGTAGGAGAAGCAATAAGTCTAGTAAGTGCCATGAATGGAGCCGAGCAGAAGGAATAACAAGGTTTTATGGCACACCAGTGGCTAAGTTCATGCTAAACCGTTTAAGCTAGCTTAACCCTAAGCCTACTTCTAATTGTAAGACAACCATGACACCCACCCAAACAAGTGGTGGGATTTGAATCCATGCCATCTGGTATATTACCGACCTGATAATCTAAGCTAGAAAAAGAAGTCGAGAGGAACAATATTTATAAACAAAGAGGAAATTATGTTGAGAAGGGATAATGTAATTATTTATTTGCGAAGTACGCAGGTAACTCATGAAAGCATGGCTGCAAATGACAGCAAAAAAAATACGTCTAAAATCGGGAATAGCTGGTCATGTCGCTTGAAAAAGTGACGGCTTTACATCCTTGGATATTTTAACGCATGGAATCAAAGTTCATTCGAGAATATCCATATATCCATCCATTCCACTGATATTTTCAATTTTCGTGTGCCAAGTCCGCTTTAGTAAAAAATGACATTAATACCAGCTTACGAGTTGGAGACGCATTGACCCGCGATGCACCAACCTTCAGGATCAAAATCTGAAAAACATCACCGGCACGACATTAGAAATCTAGAGACATTGAAAATGGGCGTCATGAGTACCTTAAAACCTGTAAGGAAAGGGATCCCACAAAGTGATACAAAGACTTCGAAATATACATGCCTCGAAAGAATCCGAAGATGGAGCTCGAGTGGCCTCAATGCAGGTATTTGAAACGCTCTTCCTGATTGCATCACTCGGGTGCCATTCAAATTCGGGGCCAGAGGATTCCTTAACCTTTTTCGCTGACGTCACATTTAGTGGTGGGGGTGGACAAACCCGGACGGTTCACATCTAATCCCCGTGTTCGGAACGCCTACGAGCCGAGTGCTTTGTTGTACTGAAAACCTCGCGCGACTACTGTGCTGAGGATAAAAGGCAACAGGCGGAATAAATCCCCGCTTGGAAGACCCTTCTTTCGATTAGGCACCAGGGCGGAGCATACTTGGAATGTCTTAGTGGAGCCAATAAAAAGAATGCTAAAACGTTAAGCCAATGCTTTTTCCTACTCACTTCCCTCCACCTCCCCATTCTCTCACACTCACACTCGACCACCAAATGGGGAAAAGCACTTTTCTTGCGGACGGCTGACGGTCTATCCCTCGAGAAAAAAATGTCGTAATGCAAAGAAATCTCTTGAGAGAAACGTAAAATCATTTGAGGTGACGGAATCCATTTTAATTTCTACATATTACCGGAACCAAATTTTCATCTGGAATTTTTTCTTGAAATAAAAAGGAGTAACAGCTTCACAATGGTCAAAAACTCAACCGATAACGTCGATAACATTGGAATTTTTTTCGTGTTATGGCATGAGGTGGGGGGTGTCTGACGGAAGGAACCGGATCTGTGAGAATTTGGGCTTAAATACTACGAAGTAACATTTTAGAATGTGGAAATTCGGCAAAGAGTTTTTTGTCTAATTTAGACTGTGGTCGGTCGATTTTTCAATTGAAAGATATCCATTTTCTGAGGAAAATATTTCATTGTTAATCCATTTCCAATAGAGAGTTTGCAAGTTTGTTGAAAATTCGTGAGATATTTTATTTTACGTCGCATGTAAACGACTATTTTGATTAAGAATGGATCGAAGAGTGTAAAGCTCAAAAAAGTCTTGTAGAGACATTGATGTAGTGTTCATATCATCAGTTTCATCTACCCTTGGATTGGTTTGACGAAACTTTCCACTCGGTTCTCTAGTGGGCTAACTTCCTCACGAAATAAGCAATGAATAGAAAATCTAAGCCTGAGTATTTTTTATTTTCTTTACGACGTTTCACCATACTTTAGTGTCTTCAGTATGTAAAAGTACTAAGATTGGAAACCTATTCCGCAATATACCAAGAGCATGGGGGTGGGAGGGGGTTGAGAGAGGGGGGTTTGTTCTTTCCCCCCTCACCCCACCCCCCCATGATGTTAGTATGCATATATACTGCGTGACAAACTACCAACCTTAATACTTGTGAATGAAAATGCTACAGTGTAGTGAAACAGTAAAAAAAACAAGAAAACAGTAACACGGTAGAGAAACAGTAAAATAGTATACCTTGTGAAAGCTTCACTGTCTATTAGTTTTTCCCTTCAACATTGAATTCCCCAAGCCTCGGCTTCACCGATCTAATTCATAACTGCGTACTACTCACACAAAATCCGAGGTACTATTTTTCTCTTTCACTATTGCTTCCATTGTAATAGCAAACTTACCAATATTTAGTGTATGCTTTAGCGTATTTACCGCTCAGCTTCCTTGCTTCTAAGTATGCGAGCTGATGATACACAGAAACATAAACTCTTCTCCCTATGTATGTATTTTTATTCTATACTTACTCGATACTCTTTGAAATTCTTTCCACTATCACAACAATGACTATACGGTAGCATATGGTTAGTCTAAACGGGAAAAACCTTGCTCACAAAAGAATTTTAATACGCCTCTTTGGGAAACAATATCCTTCCTAATGATAAAAATTCCAAAAATGAGCGCGATAAGCCAGTAATCATGAAATGAAAACGTTTATTCCTTACAAGACTTACATAACAAAAATACTATACTCTTTTATGACACTAATTATCCAAACCATCGTTGAACGTAGGGCCTTGCTCTTCCAGTGAGCTCAGACTTCTGTTAATACATGGAGAAATAGAATCAAGAGATATCATTGGAAACCCTTGGCTGATGATTATTCTGCTGTAATAATAACACACAGTTGATGGCTAGTTCACAGCATTTAAACCTATGGGGCCAGGGATCTCAGTATGATGTCATTATCCACCTCCATATGGGTGGTAGCCGGCTGTTTAGAGCCGCTAAAATTGAGAACCACAATCGAAAATGAATGGCTTAATTGTTTAAGCTCAATTAAACCAGTTCTCAAGAATTTTCCCGGATGAAAACTACGGAGGACTTTGAAGAACGGTCGCACCTTATAAGGATTCTAGCAATTAAAAGGGCGTTTTGGCTTGATGAATGCTATTCGACTACCGAGAGTGTTTCTGCGAAGGGAAAGACCGTTCCCCTCAACACCCACCCTCCAACACTCCACCCTGCTCGCCTCCTTCGCCGTAGGAAATTCCCCGCAAGACTTGGGGGCTCAATCGATACGCAGATGTTTTTTTAAAATCGAGAATCACCCTTAAGAAAATAGTTAATTTTTTCCTAGGGCGTAGCCTGTGCCAGTAAAAAGCAACACCTATGTGGTGATTAATGACTTTTTACGCTCAATAAGAGAGGTATTTTGTACCTCTTGGCCTCGGCGAATATTTATTGACTTTTACTGATAAGAAAACAGTATTTTTTACGCCACAAGTGAGAAAATAAATTCTCTTCTACTTCCTTGTCAGCTGGGATGTTCAGTAAAAGTAGGTACCTCATTCTCAAAGTTAAATCTGATTCAGTAGGAGGGGGTTAATTTGTGGCACCATAATAAGTACAAACCCTATACGCAGTTCATTGGGAGAACCACTGAGCTATAGCTAGACGTTAACTTCTACTCTATGACCAGCTTCTACTTCTAAAAGGAATTAAATGGTCATGGTTTGTAAATGTTTACAAGATGCGTTTGATTCAACCTTCTATTTTATTCTTCTTTCAGCTAACCTCTGCATATGCTCATAGTTCCTCATAGGCACATTGTACAGGCTGACATAAATAAAATCCGTGCAAATAACACGCGCAGGAGTGTTCCTTTAAATAATTGTTGCAAGACATTGCATTTATTTTTCTCACAAACTCATTTCAATAAGACGCAATAGGTTAGCCTCAGCAATCGACGAAAACAAATAACTTAATGGCTTCCCAAATGTTGTACTACATCTGAGCTCAATTCGATCATACTTCAAGTAATTAATCCCCAATGTACAAGCAAGACAAGTATTTACTCAACTGCAGGTCATGAAAGCAATTCGCAAACCATGATTATGCATATCAAGAGAAGGAAATTGAAACACAGCATTCACTATGCAGATTGGCTCTAGCAGCATGCCTCCGTGATAATAGGGGTTGGCGGTCGGAGAGAAATTGAAGCGTCTTTCAAGCCCCATCGATTTACTGACTGGGCGCAACCTAGCAATTACAGAACTTTGACTCCACTCCAACCACACGAGCGCAGCGATGGCTTCAGCCAACTCACAAGAAAAGGCATACCCCCTCCTCCCCATCACATTGGAGGAACGGACGAGGACTACGAGGGAGGAAGTACTCTCCGACTTAGCAGCCATATGGCGAAAGTAAAACGATAAAAAAACAGAGTGAAACGAAACATCGGAGGAAGATGGAAATATTAAAAAAAAAAACCTTGCATTTAAATTCACAGTTCTTGGACGGGATGGAGCTCCTACTTCCCCGAAACTCTAATAGGGCGCGCCACCGATCGCCACAGCCTTCCTGGGGGAGCTAGTAAGCCCTTCCGTCAATTCAAGACTCTCCCTTCACACTCGCTTTCCTTTCTTCTTCCTCCTACTTTGCGTCCGAGGCGACGCTGGCCCATAACGGGAATTATGCTGTCAGCTTCATTGATGGGGGCTTGATTTAAGTAAGTGGTGGTGGAAAGGAGGAGGAAGAAGAAGGGGAGAGTCTCTGAGCGCGAGTGAAAAAGGGGTAGGCATGCGGAGGAATGAAAGGGGAAGGGGTGAGGGATGGGGGAGAGCGGAGTGGTGGTCCAGGATCACAAGGCGGCGCGGCGGCCGCAAGTCTCTTTCAAGCGGGGCGACGATCGCGAGAGGGGAAAAAGGGAGGAATTCCTATTTTTCGCCCCTTATCTCCTTTTCATTCGCAAATGGAATCAGTTGCCGGTCTTCCCCTACCCAAAATAGCTACAGCTTTTTTTTACATTCTAACCTGCGCTTCATTCACAATACCCTCCTTAGAGAGACAGAAAAGCAAGCCTCTGGTGAAAAATAGAAAAAAAAGCCTTTGACAGTTGACGGTACCAAAGAAAGTACGGTGCATTCGAACAGAAGTAAATGGAACACGGAATCAATACTCCTCTCACCTCAAGTGAATTCTACCGTGGCCACCAATGATGAACTTCCTGCTAGGTTTTTTCTATGAATGCGTACATCATTTCGGGCAGAAAAATGGTCGTTGCTTCATTGATGTCAGTTTAAAGGTTGACTTGAATGCCATACAAGCCTGAAAAATGTATCGTATGAATATGTAAGTGTGATTTCTAACAGGGAAGATCGTCAGCACCTACTTGAATGGCTGTACTTTTTTACAAATGCCTCAATTAAAATCCGTCAGATATAAGTAGTGTTCTTTTAAAACTGGAAATTAATAGATATTTAATATATAATTAACTGTAGGTGAATAAATTTTAATAATTATTACTCACGGAAATAATATTTAATAGTCTTCCCTTTAAACCATGCATGACACTTAATGGAGGAAATCACATTATCTTAAGAAGCGATAGCAAAGGACACTCATTGTTTATCCGTAGGTAGCTGATTATGTAATTGTGTTGGCATTAAATTCCTGCATGCTGCAAATTCAAGGACACATAATGAAGGGCCATTGCCTTAACAGCAATTCGTCCTGTCGCAAATCGGATACTTTTAAATCTAAATGTGTACGCAAAAGTATGGATTAGTCAACACCATTACACATATACGCCGAAAACGTAATTGCCATCCAAGTCACAGGCTATTCACCTATTAAATAAAGATTCAGTAAGAAGTAAGAAAGATTCAGAAGTCTTGCAGCTAAAGGATCACTTAGGCGCACGCATTGGTATACTTTAACCAATTTCCTCGCACTCAAGCGAGTTTCCTTCAGATACGCTTCGTCGGCGCTTCCGTACTACTTCTGAGAACCTTTCTTCATCAATTCTTTTGATGTCTGCGGCGTATGGGTGTGGCTTCCAATTATTTCGAAGCTGTTATTATAACATTCAAAATACCACTCCAGTTAATTACCCAGGCGAAAAGCATCATTTAATTATGAAGTGTGCAACGTTTATTGCAGAAAAATTAAGAAACTTGGCAGTCTGACAGCGGATAGCATTAAACTTTTGTGGCTTGGAACACTCAACTTGCAAAAAATGCCCCCTTATGATCTACTCCGGGAAGGAACAGTGAGACGGAAAAAAGTAACTAATTAAGCGCGATGGCGTACTGTCACGTGTAGGAACCACACCAAACTTCCTTGGCTCTTTTAAGGATGCACATTCTCAAGAGACGACGTATCTTGAGAATTAATTAAAAAGTTTCCGAGTTCTAAGACGGCATTTTTGGCACGGCTGCTTTAAAAAAATATGGGAATTGAAACAACAAATAGCAATATAATTTTTTCTCATTGTACTGAAAAATTATTTACTAGCTTATTCCTTAAAAAAATAAAAATGCTGCGAACAAACTAAGAAAAGTTGGAATTGAGCGGAAAAATATGCGTTAATAGCACAATAATCACCTATTAAACAGCATCATGGTAGTACGCAGCTAAATATTTCAGTCACAGCCAAAACATAAAAATTTCTAAGATTGGAAATACAATATAACGCACGGATGACGTGGATGAAAAAAAACCTCAACTGAAGTCTTTTTCCTTGACCATTTTCTTTTCATTTGAATGTTAACGATGCTGCACTATTTCTTGATGGTTATCATTTTTATCAAACAATGCTTCCTAAAACTTGCAAGGATTGGTACAACGGTTGCACAGTTAAACTTTGGTCCTGACTAATTTTGCTGTGAAAAGTATATCTGGCCTAAAATGAAGAAAATGAAATGGTAATGTGCCCTAACTTCCCCGTCCACTCCACAGCGCCTTTCCCCCTTACCTTTGGTTGCACCAACTGCTCAGGTGTGATTAATCTTGAGCAGAAGTGCGGGGTTCGGGTACATTTACATACAATATTGCTATATACTTCACTCGTATGTTTCATTAAATATCAAACTAATTTAAGCTTAATTATACATCTATCTTATATTTTCAATACAATTCAACACGCCAATTACACGCCACTTTCAACACTTCAACACGCCACGCCCCCAAAACAGACGACAGCCACCCCTGGGCAGATTCCCCTTTTTCATGAATGTTCACTCGGCGCCCAACGTGCTCTTCCCTTCTCTTTCACCTTGCCTTCAGTACACCACACCTTCTAAAGTTAGTGGACCGTCCGCTACAGCTTCCACACACACGTCCGTAAACACCTCATTCCTCCACCATTCTCTCTCTGTTGTTTTCTTTCTCTTCCCATTCTTGTCGTTTTAGAAGGTCAGAGAAAAACACATGGAGAGAACGAACATGATATTTCATCAAAGGTAATAGGTAGACCAAATAGTTTGTCCGTCAAAAAATTATCGAGGAAAATTTTAGTTGGAAAGGAGCATGTAGTTGCGAAGATCGGCAAGATTTGTAAAGGGACGATACGATAATTATATTAGCGTAACCAGTCTATTAAATGAATTGAAATGGGAATCATTGTCAGATCGCAGGTTGAAATTTAGACTTAATCTCTTCCACAAATTCCAAGGCAATATTTTCAGTGATGATGTTAAAAATATTTTACGAACCCCAACTTACTATGGCAGACTGGACCATAATCATAAATTTAGAGAAATTGATTGCCGAACTGACCGATTCAAAATGTCCTTTTTCCCTCGCACAATAAGAGATACGAATAACGGTAAATATGTCCTATCGGAGAGTAGCAATGAATAGCATTGGTAGCTGCATGTTGGTATGAGTACTTAAAGCTAACCCTACTAACAGAATGTTTTTGCATGTTTTCTTTGCAATTTCTATCTTTTTAAATAGTGTAGTTCTGACTACTATATTAATACTATTCCTTTTTTATGCATGATATGTAGTGCATGTTTGGTGAGCAATCACCCCCTGCCACACACCCTTGTGGTGGCTTGCAGGGTATTATGTAGATGTAGATGTAGATGTTGTCTCCTCCCGTCTCCACCGACGCTCTTCCCCCACACCCACTCTCCTGTTGTTGATTTGTTTACCTTTCTTTCCCATGTCCTGGGACGCTCAACCACCCACCTCCCGTGTGGGGAGCAGTGCACGCCAATAATGGTGGCCAATCGTCAATATGACCGTGGCGAATTCATTATTTTGCCACAGTAGATTGGTGGGTTGCGGTAGGATTTTAATCAAATTAATAGAACTCTGAAGATAATGAAATAATGCTACGCCAAAAAAGAATGCTTAGCTTATTCCGTGAAGCAAATCTAAAATATTTTACGCCACGATCATCATGAACAAAGACATAGAAAATAATATTTGAGTTGTTGAACAAGGTCTCGTTCGAAAATTACAGTGAAAGTGTAAGGCAAATCATCCCTTAATTGAGTAACACCTCCACAATGAGCGCCGATAGATACTTAAGACTAATTAAAAGATTAAAACCGTCTATGAGGTCAACTGTGTCATTTTTCTTTGCTAAGTTTAAGATGGTATCCAATGTTAACGAAGTACAGTAAGGTCAAACGAGAACACAGTTAAACGTTTGAGGCTTAAATTTATGCAACAGCGAGATTGGAAAAAAACGTCGCCAAGTACATTCCACACACACACACACATGCAAGTGTGCTGAGTGTACATAGTGACGTTTCTTTTCCTGTCAAATGAGAAGTTAGATCTAATTAAATGTTAAATGCTATACCTATGCGCTCTCCATCGCCCACATATTACCTATATTTATGCTTATGATGGTTCTCTACACACCAATTCCATCACTTCCAACACAAATATCTGGATTTATGAAGTTTAATCAATAATCACAACACTGAACGAAATATCCCAATGCGTGACTGGAAGTTGGATGAGTGAAGCCAGTTATTACCATGGAAGTAATTTCCACAAAAAACATGTTCAATCAACCGACAAACAGTCCATTTCCAAAAGTTTCTTTGTGCCTCTAGTGTTCCTGTTTGATCACTGCTCAGAATACGAGGACTTCACACATGCCGTTCTCGTTTCTTTTGTCATTTGGAATTCCAACCGAGATTTTTCCGGGCAACACGGGAATGTTTACGAGTTAGAACCACCACGAACGGCCATAATTCTCCGGTTCACGTGAATCCAAACAGCGGAAACTCCGTTTCGAATGCCGAAAGCGCGTTCGCGCGTGGACGGGAACGGAAGCGCGGATCCATATTTGCCGCGCGCGGCCCGACTCACTTTTTTTTGCGCACTGCACTGCAAACAAATTACGCGTACGGCGCACCCTCCGATGGAATGCAACAACCGGAAAAATTGTTGAAAAAAAGCATTGAAAAATTTAACCGAAGAGGCAACTAAATAAACCGTGAACGAGGAGCGGCGGCAGACGGAATATTTGCGGACGCGTGGGAAAAAGTTAAAAAAAAAATCGACCCCGGAATGCGCGCTCGCTTTTAACTAGGGTGACTTAATCATAGGCCTGCCCGGCACTCTCGCATGAATATGATGCTGGTGATGAGTGCGCTCTCGGTGAATTTGTGCTTCAAGCAACACATTGCGCTTAGAGAGAGGGTGAGGGGTCAGGAGGGAGAGGCTGGAAAGTCGATCGGACCGTAGCGAATTCACGTTATCACCGACGAACGAACGTCCACTACAAGAAATAACAATAACAAATAACAACTTTTAATGGGGTGAAATTAAATAAGAAAATAATTGAGACATAAATTGAAAAATTATGTTCAAATTAAGACTCACACTCTAAGTGGAATATTTCTTTGCGTGGATACATAAACACGCCTTAGTGATATCCACTATCCAATTCATCAATATCCAGGAAAATACAATTGATATCAGTAGTATAGGTTTTTCAATAAATTGTACGGAAAACCACTTAGCCGTGTAAATATATCCAGTCATTGAAAATGTCCATTCCGTCCAGCCTCTCACTAATAAGAATGTATGCAAGCATGGGCTTCTATAAGGCCACTGCACATTAGAGAATCGAGAAAAAATTTAATGAATCCTGTACATTTGCAACGAGATAGAGAATTTGGCAAATGGATGAGAGGTATAAGATGACAAAACAAATAGGAAAACAATGTAGTATATGAAATAAATACAATATTATATATGAAATCAGTATCTTTTACATTAATATGGTAAATTTATAGGGAAAATAATATTATTATTTTCTCTGAATCCTAAACGGAAAACCGATGCAAAGAAATACGCAGCGTGAAACATGCGCATGAGAATAACGTGTATTTCACCACTGAGGGAAGACAAACATGGGGTGCGGGAAGGATAACATGAAAAGGACGATGGAAACAAGAGCGGTGAGAAAAAATCCTCAATTAATGACGGGGTGAGAGAATTGATGGAATATTACGCTTCCAAATATCCGACCTGGGAGGACGTATTCGCAGTTTGATTAGTGAACCGTGCTTGGGGGGAGGGGTGATTGGGGAAAGGTACGTGGGTGGAAATACAGGATAATTTGGAAGAGCGGAGCACGGCTTTCGATCTTGCTCCTCCGTCAAAATCAAAAGTGATGATACGAAGGAAGAGTTCTCATCACTGTCACGCCCACCTTACATGTTAAAGATCTGCTGATATGTACCTGAGGGTTTGCAGTGTGGATTAGTATTACACCACGCATTCACTATCGTCGCTCGCACAGCCGCTCCTTAACTGACCACGTTAAAATTGAATCAATTAAATAACCCATCGGATTAAGTCGAGTATTGGGTTTTCATGGTGGATAGTGTACTGACCTCTCATATCGAGGTCCCGGCTTCGAATCTTGGCAGTGACCAAGATTTTTCATTGCCATACCAGTCACCTTTTGGGTGCTTTATGGACAGTACTTCAGAAGCAATGGAAGAATAAGTAGCCAAATATTTCAAGAGCAGCTCAACAAAATATACCCATTCCCTCTTAGTTTGGGAATATAAGGTAGCGAAAAGCATCACGTGAATGAAAAACATCTCCATTAACTTCGTATTTCCTTCATAATTTTCGTTTCATTTCAAATATGTTGGCGACAGTCAGTCAGGAGCTCAGGTACCTGACTAATGTGACAGGTAGTGTCAGGTATGTCAGGTCAGATACTCAGTCCGTCGGTTGTGGCGTAAAAAAAAGTTGACCCCAATATTCCACCGCACAGTGGGCTGAAATAAAAATAAATATGGTCTAATTCCCAAAAAATGTTTTTTTTTTTCAGTTGGGAAGGTGAAATTTTGCCTAGTGATTCTCCTTTTAATGGCTAGCGTGATGTATGATTTCATTTTTCATAATTATTGCCAATAACATTATGCGAGGGCTTAAAGTGGAACAAAATATGCAAAAACGTCATAGCAGTAACACATTATTGGAGGCGGTTAATAAGTTAAAATCGTCCTCACTTTCCTTCCCTTCCTCCTACATTTCCCCCTCATCCCCCTACGGAATTCGCCTCGTGCTCTTTTAACCGTCCGCTTGCTTCATTGATTGCGATGGTCAGGCCCTTTCTTCCCTATTCTTTTCTCCCCACCCCTGTTCCAATTTTCATCGAGAACCATTTTCGCCGGCGAGTCAGTGGGGCGAGGAGCAGCCGAGGGGAAGAAATTAATGGCGATGACGAGGGGAGGAGGATTGGAGAGGGCTCGATCGGACGGGGGAAGCGGCGCGGAATTGGGGTCGAACTGCATGACGGGAGGAAGGAGCGGGAGTGATGAGGTCGCGCTGACCGACTTCCGGCACCCGGGCGGGATGAAGGCGATGGTGGGCGTGGTGCAGTGGTGCGGCCGCGCCACAAAAGGGATGCCGGATGTGGAGGCGATCCCCTCCGCAAGGTCCGCCCAGATGCCGTCCCGCCGCGCCGGGAAGGAAAGCGGATGGTAGGGCTCCGGCATTTTGTCCGGAAACGGAATTTCACTCACGAAAAAAAAAGTGCTTTCGTTCATCGTTCCAAGGGCAATACGGAATTGGAGTATTCCAGTGTGAAACGAATCGACTTTACTACGAAATTGAGTAGATATGGAGGGAGAACTCGTGGGCTAAACCATTACGAGCGCGGTAGCCTAGACGGTAATGCAGTAGCTTGTCAAGCTAAAGGTCGTGGCTTCAAAGCCCTCCTCGGGCACGGATGCTGTGTGCTAGGTAAGAATGTGCGTTGTAATCTTATCACTTGCAGCACCTAATAAAAATAAAAAATGGAATGAGACCCGGATTCCAAGATATCGCACCAAGACCTTTGGCCAGTCAAGTAACTCTGGCTTTCCTTTCTCCGTGCCAATGAAAAGCGATTTAAACATGCAAGACTTTTGACAATGTGATCTGTACGGGAATGAGACGCCTCGGCAGCGGGGTAAAGCACACGGCACGATATCGAGGGATTGGGGTCATGAGTACTGGCATAATAGTTTGATTTAGTATAGCCGATATACATATTTACCTTAGATCTAATATAAGCACAAACCAATGCCGGAGGATGTCCGGTAACCTTTTGGTTGACTAGTAGAAGTATTATCAACTTGATTATCATGGATAGAGGTTGGCAATATAAATATAGAATTAATGAGATCGTAGGTGGCGTTAAAAACAATCCGGCGACGACTTTACGCGAAAGGTGCTATGCGTTTCACATTACAACGTCTTCTCCGGTGCACGGAGTGATGAAAAGTCCTTCACACAGCTCCCAAGGAAGAAATTGGATTCTACAATAGAAATATGCCTCTGCCAGGACTCAAACCTAGCCCTTGGTGAGGGAAAACGTTTCTGTAGTCGCCTTGGATACGATTTTTGATCGGGATGTCAAATTGAATTTTCGTGTACCTTCAGTCATCAATCTGTTCGAAATCTACTCGTAAGTTCTCTCGCAGGCTGCTACTGTGCTGGTTTGGTGATTTATATATTATCTGGTTATTCCTCCATGTGTGTTGGCTTGTGATTGCCACGATTTCGCTGTCTTTGGTATTAGCGTCTTCTGAATGAGGTCATTACACCATTGACAACATTGTGGGACCAATTCTTTCAATTATAAGCCGATGATCACCTGCGAGGACCCCAAAGCTAAGATAATGAGGTTAGGTATCGTCTATCATACATTAAGTTTTCATGTAATTTGCAATATATATATTCCAACTGGAGAAACTTCACACGAAACCTTTTGCACCATTGCAACTTTACCTTTTGCAAACATCTGCTGACAATGTTAGGTAAATTTTTTTACTTACTTCTCTCGGTAAATAATGAAGTTCCAATTTGAAGAACTCACCGCCTTTAAAGTGTAAATTCTTACCTGAAAAGAAAAAGAAAACTCCATAAATTTCTTAATATATACATATAATCAGAGGATATTTTTTCGAATCCTATAGGCAGCCCGTTAGAAAAGTATAGGAAATACTCCTAAGGTATTCCACAAAATTTAAAGACAACATCATTAATGTAACCGTAGTATAATGCCTTAGTGATGGAATGGAATACATACTATTTGAATCACACCAAAAACTTTGCTGAGCCATAAATACATATATGCACATAATGCCAATTTACACCAACTCAGCTGCAAGATTGCAGATGTGATGCACTACCATCTTAATCATTTAAAATAATGTAAAAGAGCATAATCTAAAACTGCTTCAGTGATTCTTTTACAACGTTTTCACGGTAAGAGCGAGCTGCGTGCCTTTATACGTATAGAAGACCTCGTTTTATAATCCCATCTCCGGTGCCATTTGCGGATTGATGCAATGACAGAGATTCATTCTTAACTGCATGAAATGTTGAATTTCGGGATACCGGACGCTCTTTCACAAAAGCATTTGCATATTCTCCATTAGTCCCTTTGGACTCGCTATTTCTCTTTCAAAAAGCATCAAACATAACTCAATAGTAATTGCCAAATCACGATAATTGGCCGAGATAAATCCACATATCCTATCGCTGTTCTTTTGCCATATAAATTCTGCTCATTTCAATATCTGTATTAAACAAACAAAATGAAGTACTGTGATGATTCTTGAGGAATTCATACGCTGGTCAGTATTTGGTTTAGAGAGAAAGTGAGTCAACAAAATAAGTCTGTTATTTGGTTCTATAGTTATTATTGCATAGAGTGTCAACGTAATAATGAAATTCAATAATAGATGTGCATGTCTTATTTCCATATTCCTGAAACGACTATTTCTCATAGCATAAAATTCATGTCCCAGCTTATTTTTAAATAGAGCACTTAATACCAGATAACATGAAATTATAAGCAGATGTGACCACTGAGATAAAATAAAAGGTTAGAAGGTTTGAAAACCATTGTACTTAAAACTTTTTACTCTTCATTCCGTAAGGGTCTTAAAATAATTAATTTATGAAATCAAACCATCCGGATTATATATGGAAAAACCAGATTTGACGATAGTACGTCGCATACACGGTCTGTACTCCTCTACCCAAAACGTAATTCTTCGTATTTTCATGTGTGTCCATTATGATTTGGCCGGATTTCGATTGTCTTCGAGTTTCGCAATCGGCAGCTCGACTTTCGGAAATAAGCCTCTCTCAAACCCTCCATGCCGCGCACGATAAAACGATCAAAACGAGGCGAACGGTAATGGATTCGTCGAAG
Organism: Platycnemis pennipes; assembly: GCA_933228895.1. NCBI lineage: Eukaryota > Metazoa > Arthropoda > Insecta > Odonata > Platycnemididae > Platycnemis > Platycnemis pennipes. The sequence continues at coordinate 111,778,493 of OW121848.1, read as the reverse complement.
CACAAGCCATGTTAGGGGAAGCAAACATCGGAAAAGCATCCAAAGCTTTCAGCATGGAGTCTGAAGCCGCAACGGCGTTCGCTCGCTCACATCCGATTGGAGGCCGCGAACACGCTCTCGTCGTAATGAGAAAAGAACAGATTCCCAACTGCGAGGGAATGTGGAAAAACCGTCAAAAAAGGTTGCGAAGGGAAAAAGGGCTCAGAGGCGAAATAATTCAAGCATTGGGAGACCGAGTGCGAAGAGAGAGAAATGAGAGTTCGAACTGCGGAAGAAAAACGTGTCCTTTCTGCGGAGAAAAAATTGAACAAATGTATTACCCCGAGATCCTGAACGAGGAAGAAGTTCCCACCAACCAATTCGGTAACAAGCCAGTCAGGTGACATGTTCCAATTCCACCCAGACTCTATTGTTGTTATGTTTGTGATGGTGGGTTAAATTTCATTCCATTTCTAAACCAGGCCATCGATCCTGAATTTGAGTTTAAGATAAGCAAGTGTCATTGAATGCCTTGTCGTTCAAAAACTGTCGTACCAATTACTATAAGACTAGACTACCAACTTCAACAAATCCCAGGTCAATATCTACCAAGTAATAAATTCATTAACACGAGGATGAAATAATTTCACAAAAAGGCATTTGAATGTTTCAAACATAAATAACGGCCTGACTACATTAATACTGACTCTGACCTCTTTTGGGTAAATCCCTCAGGCACGTCCGCGAACTATAATAAACGAAGAATTATATGCCACGCAGAAGATAATTTTTCGGGTTTTCTTCGCGATACCGTCCACCCAAGTATAGCTTTAGTTCGGAAAACTTGAAAAACGCAAATTTTGGCTCCCTCTCCAGCCGACTAGGGCAGAGGCTGAGGGAAGACCGCGTACTTGCGATAGATCATTCTAGAATCCTTGAGAGCGACCTGAATTATGGGTCATGCCAAAGGAGCCTTTACTTGCATGTTAGGGCGATAGAGCGTGGGCACAAAATGGTCTAAAACTTTGAGGAAAATTCCGCCATAGATTGGAGTATGACCCGAACACGGTCTTTCACGCTGAAGACCTTACTGCCACTAATTGCAATCGTGGGGAGAAGGAAGAGCATGCGAGAAATTGACGACAGGGATGGAGAGGGTGGTTTGGGGAGGAGAGAGGGGGTGGAGAGAAGGGGGTGGAGAGTAGGTCGATTGAATTTGGAAGGCGAAAAGGGAAGACGAAACCAAAAGGCACCCGCGAAGTTGACACTAATTTTTCATACCAGTATAACTGTAACTATAACTGTATTACGGTATGATTCTCCAAAAATATTTATCAACGGAACTACAAATTTAAAGTGAAACCGGAGATTATTATGCAAAAATTAGCCATAAAAAACTACATCAGACCCGATTATCCGATTATTTATTATGATAGGTAAAAAAGAGCGTTAATTAATATTTATCAAATAATTTTAATGCCATGGAATTATTTTTTTAAATAATGATACTTTCATTTAAGAAAATCAAAAGATAAAATTTCAATTTTAGAAAATTACACCACTGGTGATTATAGCTGAAAGTAGATTACAACTCTAAAGTATTAAAAGACTTGTTAGTTATAAATGAGCTTATTAGTAGGTATGATTTGTATAAAAATGTGTAAAAATAATTCAATCGTTCAATAGAATCTTGGAATTAAATTTAATGTAATTTACGTCAAATCTGAATGAGGCTCCTTCCAAAAGCATATTTTCTGGAAAATACTGATTTATTCAGTTAAAAATTAAATTGTGTGCCAGTGCTCACTCACGACAATATAAATTGCATCCACGCTCTATCTAGCAATAAGTATATAGACCAATAATTTTTCAAATTCCTCCAATAAAACCGTTACAACACAATAAAATTTGTTATAAAATTTTCATCCGCCATAATTTAAAAACATTATTTACTTAGAAATAATAAAAATGTGCAATTTCTAGCAATGATCCACTTCATACGACCTAGTTTTCGATTATTTCAGCATCCTCATGTAAAATGCAATGTTTGCAACCACACATGTAGGGATTTTGGAGAGGGGGGAGGGTTCGAAGAGAAAAAGGAAAAAAATGTTATCTGACGATTTTTTTAAAAAGCGAAACCTAGTTCGTATTTAATAGTTAACTGGTGGGAAATGCACCCTCTAATTATTTCTAAGTACGTTCCGATTCCACCCAATTGCCTGAATCGTCAGAGTTATGAATATTATTTGATTTAAGTATGACATGGTGATATCTAACGAATGATTAAAAAGTCAACTACAGTAACTAAGGAGGAAGATTAAAATTGTCCATAAATTAGTTCACAAGCTTTACTATAAAATCCGTTTGAACGAAGGAGTAGGAAAAGTTTTTGAAAGAGATCACTTTAGTGTGCGTCATTGCGCCAGCATTATGTGAGAACAAGGACTTCAGTACCTTCAAAGTTGGCGATGAATTGACAGAGCCCCAAGAGGGATAGCGCGAATTAGTCTCAACGCGCTTGGAATTCAGCAGCTTCCTGACGCTATCTACCTCCCATCTAGCCTCAGCCTATGCGGAAGGCAGAATGAGACGATGTGCAAACTGATTATGCGGGTGGAACTAAAAACATAACCTCTTTGAAGACTTCAACATTTTCTACTCTAAAATGATTCTTTCCTGAAATTTTAAATTACAGCCGAAAGAGAAAATACATAGCATAGCTAGGATATTATTAAGTATACAAACAAACGAATATCAAACGAATTATTAAACAAACATTAAACTTTATATTTCTATTCAACTGTTTCAATACCTTCAAAAGTGGGAAAGGAAAAGAAAAAAGTCACTAGCTAAATCATAAAACAAATCAGCGTCTCTTGCATCTAACCTAAGCACATTTATGCTTGACAAAGTAATACGTTTGATGCAGCTGATACATTGATATTCACTCTTGAAATTTTTCAGGGACATGGAGGAGAATGTCCCTTCTCTCCAATTCCTTGCTATTACGTGTCCTTTCACTTTTTAAGACAGCTATCAGCTTTGAGCCAATCTCATACCAAGATGTGACTGAGGACGTGACAAATATACCTTTTATCTCAATGAATATCTAGGTGCTTGATTTCATTGATTTCACAATACAATTCATCTCGTTCGGTTCTTCCATTTGATCTACTTCTCTCTTAACATTGCCTCTCTGAAGTAAAGATGCGTTCTCCTTTGGTACTTTCCCTTTTTTTCATTTCAAGGCTTGACTTTAAAACTATTTATGGACAATATTTTATCTGTTACTTCTTTATAGCTTGGACTATGAAACTTAGAATTTAATCTAGCTTAATCTATATTGAATACATATATTCAATCACCGGTTCAGCCAATCATTGTTTCATTGAAATCCTATATCATTCAATCTCCACCAAGGATCAAAGTAATAGGGGATCTTGTTTATTCCCGTTATACTCTCGTGTTCACAGCTCGCTAGTAAACTTTGTAGACCAAACTTGTAAACATTATATTTTGCAAATACTTCGTTTATCTTCCCTCATTCTGTCATATCTTGCCATTATCGACGCAGTGAAGTATCAGAATTCCATGGCGTAGTTATGGATGGTGCTGTGGATCTTTCGTCGTTCACCCCTTCTAAACAACTCAAATGGTGTTTGGAATGACTATCTTGGCAGCGGAAATGACGCGAGAAAGGACGACGTAAATGACCACTTGAGCAGCGAAACGATAGATTCAACCATCTAGTGCCTGAGGAGTTTGAATGGCTTAAATGATTCTTCAATCCGTGCTGAAAATACGACCTCGAGATCCAGTCTAACACGATTATATTTGCATTGTTTCTTAACAGTCAGAGAAAAGAACCATTGTAAAAGCTTCGGGAAAGGGATGAGAAGAAGCCTATAAGACCTAATATTGGTAGGGATGCAAAAGATTAGATGGAGGGATAAAATTAAAAATGAAAAACAAATTACAGAATAATCAATGAGAAAAAGTAAGCATGGAGTACTTACGAAACAAAGGAGAATCGTATGACTGGGGCAAAAACGAAGATATAATTGATCTGTCAACACATAGGTTACTGAGGATATCACCGTGGTGGTAACCGGCGTTTCAGATGGGACCGTCCACTTCGCCAGTCCTTGCTTTACTCTGGTCGACGCGAGTCCATAGAGTTCGCATTCACGGAAGTGGATGGCACTCACTCGGGGTGTGTGCGCTCCGGGGAGAATGTCGGCGTCGGTTTGCCAGGGGTTCGGACCGGGTGGTACACGCCGCGGTCATTAAGGAGGAGAGAGCAAGCGGAGGATGGAACCGCGAATTGATTGGCGGATCGAGAGGCTGGAAATAACTCGGTTGTAGGTGAGGAGGACTTCAACATGCGCCGCTCGCTCCCGTACGCCAATTAGGGCCGCCCTCGAGCAATGAATCTGCAGTTGTGCGCTCGTGTCTTGATCATGTCGACCGTCGAGCATGTGACGGAAGGGCTTACAACCTTCTCTCGAGGGCACGTGAGTCCTTAAAAACGAGTCACGAATTGAAGAAGGTCTTGGAATAAGAGGAGGTAGAAAATATCCCCATCCAAGCTTTGATTTAATAGAATTTTTCTCCCCAGCGTCTCACTGATGACCGGCAAATGAAAAAATTAAAATAAATTACCAGCGCTCAATATTCTATTTTTCTACAAATGAATAAATGCTTTTTAAACTGAGATTATGGCATCACCTTGCACTTAACTCTAAGAAGAAAACTTACCGTAAATTCAATAACCCAGTTTACTAAATATAGTTTCGCATCAGAAGTCCCATGTTTATATTCTTGTTTATCGTCTTCTTCCAGAATTATGAAAAGAAACAAACTATGCGATGAAATGCGATGGAATATTACATGGGTATGAATAAAGGAAAAGTCCAGGGAAAAAACCAGGGAGAAACGTTCCCAGAAATGCTATACTAAAGAGAGTATCTAAATTTCCAAAATTTTGAATGCTATTTCTAGATTAATGCTGACGCGCTTCCTAAAAATTTCAACATGCGATAATTTTATTGTATTTATTTCAAATTAACAGTTTTTACCTTATATTCTATGAAATACAATGTAGTGCATTGCAATGAATAGTATTTAAGAGCATAAAAGCTTATGATTAAATAAGTGGATGCTCAAAGGGAAACAGCAATGTTCCACACAGTCGTTTGGTTGTAAATGACACCTGTTTCCTGATTTGTTGATTGCCAACCGTTTGCATCTAAGCAGTTTCCCTTTACTCGTAAAAGGTCAGGAAAAGGTATGATGCAAGCCCGATCATCACAAGATTATGTGCAAGGAGCAATGCAAACTTAAACCGTGGAATAGTACGAAATACAACTTTAAACAGGACGAGATAAAGAAGAACGACATCTCAGGTAAGTTGTACCTATGGCTGTCGTTTATACTTGATTAATTGGGCCCACTTAAAATTACTTATCTTTATATTTCGTCTGCATAAAATATTAGCTGTGGACTTCATGAATTTATTTTAGTTCCTATTTCTCTAGTGACAGAGGGGTCTAGCATAGAGATTCCAATCCCCTCAACCCCTAAATGTCGAAATATACAGCAATTAACTGAAGATCAATAAAAAGAAAACTAAGATTTTGGTACACAGCAGGAGAAAGGAAGCCAGAACCAATATAAAACTAAAATAACAAAAAATGGAGGAGGTGGATGAGTTCTGCTGCCTGGGAAGCCGAGTAACTAGCGATGGACGAAGTAAAAGAGAAATTGCCAGTTGAATTGCCCAAGAAAAAGGGCATTTTACCAGAAGAAGATTCTGTTTACTGCTGAAAATACAAGCGTTGAAGTGAGGAAACATTTCATTAGAACATACATCTGGAGTATTCTATTATATGGCAGCGAAGCATGGACAATAACAGCAGCAGAGAAGTCCAGGCTGGAAGCATTTGAAATGTGGTGCTACCGAAGAAAGATGAACATAAAATGGATCCATCAAGTGACAAACGAAGAAGTCTTAAGAAGAGTGGGAGAAAGAGATGTTTGCTTAAAACATTAAATAGAAGACGGGATAACTTAATGGGCCACATCTTGAGACACGATGGCCTGATGAAAACAATCGTCGAGGGAAAAGTGAACGGGAAGAATGGAAAAGGCAGGCCTCGTATAAGGTATATGGAGCAAGTTGTGAAGGATATAAAAGAGAGGAGCTACGTCAATATGAAGAGATTGGCCGATAGAAGAATCGAGTGGAGGGCTCCGTCAAACCAATTCTAGGATTGTTGACGAAAAAAAACAGCACTTAAAAAAAGCACAAAAAACGAATAGAAGCCATCACTGAAACGGAAAATTTACGCCATCACAACGAAACGTGTTTTATTCCTAGAAAAAATTCCTGGGATGCCATGAAAAGGAGAGAGATAGAACGTGAAGCGGAGAAGACGGCAAGTCGTTCAAAACCACGGACGGTTTGAGGCGGGGTAGGAAGACGATCCGCCGAGGGAAGGAGGCCCCGAGCATCGCGAAATCGCGGGGAGTGGAGAGCACATCCCCGGATAGTTCGCAAGCGGATGCGAGACGAGGGAGCGGTGGGGGGTGGCTCGAATCGGACGTCAGAGCAGGGGCGGGCGATGAGAGAGGAGAGCAAATACTGGCAGGGACGCAGCGGACCTTTAACCGACCCCATATCCAACTCGTGCCCACTTGCACAGGTGAGGGGTCTAGCATCGACGTGTGCACACATGCGAGGGCGGTTTCTCCGTGTTGAGGAGGACCACCCGATCCCCCCCCCCCCCCCCCCTCCGACACACGCCAAGGCACCCGCTCGCTCTCCACCCTCCCCTCTCTCTCTCTCCCGCATCTCGTCTGATTCTATCCCAGGAATCTCGACAGCCGCTGCGTTAACATCGCAACCCCTTTGGCAAAGTGAATTAACTAGCGGGCACGGTGACTGAAGGAAACGAAGGCCATGAATCCCACCTCCACGATATCCTGGATGGAGGTGAAGTACAGGAGGCAGAGAAACCCTGGAAATCCAGAGTGCAAAGAGAACAGTTTACGGAATTTACCAATATAAAATACGTAATACCGTAAAAAAATTGTATAAAATCAAAAACTAAAGCGTAAAAATTATACTCCGAGATCAGTAGGCACCTGAAATCCACTATTTTCCAATGTCATTTGAAGTCAAATAAAATCTATTCGACCAACAAATGTCGACGTGTAGTGATAGTATAACGGAAAGTTAACATTCATCATAATATTACGTTTTTATTTTAAAAGGAAGGAAGGATATCGACAGTGATATGCACTAAGGATAACGGAATCAAACAAGGACATATTCCTTTACACTTCACATATGGTAACTCCAATAACTATCGTTAGACATTAATTAATACCTCGCCGGCCCCGGTGGCCGCGGGGTAAATACCTCAAGGGTCGCAGGGTTAAATCCAGCCCGGGGAGGATTTTCACTAACCTGGGCATTGACGCTGGTGACATCTAATCAGTAGGAGAAGAATTGGAGTTCTAAAATCGCATATTGAATTGTGAAGAGATTAATTTAATTTTAATACCTGCCAATGTAGGAGAAACTTTAAGATATTTTTATTCCCGAAATAAAATGATCAATAAGCAGTAGCATTAGCTTAGCTGAGCTCTGACATTAATTTTAGAGGTATGATGAGAAACTCACGAGCATTAAGAACTGAAACAAATATGTGCTTAAATAAATATGATATACTCCAATGGCAGCTTGAGAGCTTCTCGTATCCCGTCGAAAATGAATGTAAAAAGTTTGGAAAGATTGAATGGAAAATCTAAATTAAAGTACTATTAATTTTTGTGCAGAATACATCTCTAAGTCTTCTCACAGACTCAGCCCATAGTTTAAGCCTATGAGAGACACTTAAATTTTATCCAAGGTTTATTCGGCATTAAACTTGCATGGAAAACATCCTGTTAAATCGGCAGTTGTTATTCTGAAGAAATGGTTCCTGTTACAAATGTTAACTTTGTTTCGTTTCCTGTTAACTTTGTTCCGTTTCTGTTCCTGTTCAAATGGTTCCTGTTAACTTTGTTTCGTTTCCGAGAGTTCCAATTAATCCTCTATGTATACAAACAAAGCCTCAAGCCATGATAATGAAAAGCCATTAATTATCATTTGTGTGACCTAATATTGAGCTGAGTTCCTGATAAATTGACACGTGGGCAAACATCTGTAATAAATTTGGAATGAGGGTGCGTTCGAGGATGTCAGGAGGAAAGCGTCACGGGTCATTGATTAATTCGAGTGATGAGAGCGACATATTTTCAATTGCAAAAAAATACCGCGTCAAATTTACTTGCTTGGTAATTTAAGTTTCTTACGCTGAATATTAAATCTGTTAGAGGGAAAATTTATCATAAAACTTATTGAACCGCAGGTCTTTAGTAATATAACATCAGGAGAAAAAATTAAGCAGACAGAAAATAATTATTCAATATCTACTGCTATGATAGATAAATTCCCAACAATCCTATTCTGATTAGCGCAAACTATAATTAATAGCAAGAATAAAAATCTCTATGCGTAAACTGAGACATTATAGGATTTTTAAAGCTAAATTGCATCACATTAACCTATGGTGGTGATAGAGTGAATTTTAAAAGAAGGGCTTTTTATATAATTTGACGCTTTAATTAAAGAGCTTACAATTTCTAAACCTGAGATTTATGTAAAGAAAATATTGATGATTTTGTCTGATTGTGAGTATCAACATTATCTCTCAATAACGCACTTGGAAAAATTCAACATTACTTTGGATTGTTAACGTTTGAAATCCATTGATAAATAACGGCTATTCCACGTGTCAAGAATGTTCCTACTCAGTTCCCAGTGTGGCATAAAAATTCTTACTACATAGGAGGATGTATCATCACCTTCCATCTTCTTCCTTCAGCGTGAATGAAGACCGGATGGAGTGACAGTGTCCCGTCGGCGGAAAGGAGCATTTGGAGATAACCCAATAGCCAAAACTTCGCCCTAACTTTCATTTCCCTTTAAAAAGATCTCTTAGCTGGTGGCAACGGAGGAAGAGGGTCCCTGGTAGTGCATGAATCAAGAGGAATGGTGTCCGACGACCTCGCATTAATCCATTTCCCCACCGATGCACCGGGGTGGCGGCGGTGGTGGTCGTGGTGCTAATGAAAGAGGACCCGGGAGTCAATGCCATAATCCGAAGTGACAATTGGCCGGCCGAGAGGAAAGCAAACGGATGGAGTCCGGAGGTAGATGTGGGAGAAGATTAAGCCCGCAGGAGTGAGACAAAATGGTGGCCATGAAGAAGGCGGAGGAGGAGGATGGAATGTGTGAAACAAAGGAACTTGATGAATGAGAGAATAGTTTACGGAAAATCGACAATGACATACTTTCTTGCACTAAGGAGCCTTTTGGGATTTAAAGTCGTTTTAGTATGATGGCCTGAGTTCTGATGTCACATTCCGAGATCACGGATTCAAATCCAGAAGAATGCAGAGATTTTTCAGAGAAGGATCTTCCGTCCTTCGTTACCTTGTGCTGTACAGTTCTCCAAATGAAACGTTAGCCTGTGCTATCCATTGCTATCCATAAGCTACCAATCAATCATTAACGGCAAAATCACCTCTCATTTTGGTCACGTGATTTCATAGCAGCATTGACACGCAAAAAGTCTGCTATTTGCCAATTTTCTAGGATCAGCTACACGGAGATCGAGAAGTAGCAAGCGGAGAGGTGTAATCGTGTGTGTCAAACTAGAAAGTTCTAAAACTTCTCTTGCACGCAAAATTCACGCATGGACGCGCAAGCAAGCAGGATTACAGTCCGAACGCTGGTATTCATGTATTGGGAAAGAATATCATACCGGCTACATTGCTAATGCCATGACTACTTTACCATATCATTACGGCAGGGAGAGCACAGTCGTAGACACCAAAGGAGATTACGAGAAAATTCTGTAGGAATACTCCATGTCATAAAACTTCGAGACGCACAAGGATAGATATCGATTGATATATCCAATTGATTATCGCTGCGTATGCAAGGCTATAGCAGAGACAGAGAAGGAGCTGAATAAGATGCTAACAGCCATGGAAAGGATAATAGCCAGCCTGAAGATCAATAAGAAGAAAACTAAGATATTGATGTGCAGCAGGAGAGAGGAGGCCAAAACCAATGTTACACTAGGAAAACAAAAACTGGAAGAGATGAAAGATTTCTGTTACCTGGGAAGCAGAGTAACCAACGATTGACGAAGCAATCAAGAAATAGTGAGTAGAATAGCCCAGGCAAAGAGGGCATTCTATCAAAAGAATGATCTACTTACAGCTGCAAATACAAGCGCGGAAGTAAGGAAGCAATTCATCAAAACGTAGATCTGGAGCATGTTTCTTTACCGCAGTGAGGCATGGAGGATGACAGCAGCGGAGAAGAAAAGGGTGGAAGCATTCGAAATATGGTGCTATCGAAGAATGATGAAGATAAAATGGATAGACCGAGTGACAAATGAAGAAGTCCTAAGAAGAGTGGGAGAGAAGAGAAGTCTGCTGAAAACTATAAAAAGAAGACGGAACGACTAAATCGGCCGCATCTTAATACACGATGGCCTGACGAAGACAATCGTCGAAGGAAAAGTGAACGGGAAGAATGGAAAAGGCAGGCCTTGCATGAGTTACATAGAACAGGTCGTAAAGGACGTGAGAGAGAGTAACTACGTTAATATGAAGAGGTTGGCCGATAGAAGAATCGAGTAAAGGGCTGCGTCAAACCAATCCTAGGATTGTTGACCCTTGATGATGATGCAAGGCTAAGGGGCACTTCGTTTCGATAAGATAGTTCTTTGAGGTGTGCTTACCCTAATTAACGGAAAACTACGCTAGCATCCCATGAATAGCCTGAAAGGAAGGAATGGCCTGGAGGAGAGTGCAGCATAAAAAAATAGAGAGAAGGGAAAGATAGAACGGGCGGTGGAGAAAGGAGACGTCGGAAGGCTGGAGATTAAGGAGCGACGGCAGTAAATTTTCAATATCTCCGGTCTGAGGGAGCGAACGGGTTGGCAGGAGAGAATGCCAAGGCGGGAAGAGCAGGGTTGAGGGAGATAGGAGAGAGGCGTTCGGCTCCACGGCGGTGGAGAAATCTGAGTAGACGGAATGGTGCGGGCGAGGTGGGAAGCGGGACCAGGTATCGACAAGGCGAGATCAAAAGGCGGGTCGGGGAAAGGAGGGTTGGATCGCGAAAGCGTGAGGGAGGGCGGGACGGGATGGGATGAGGGAAGGGGAAGTGGGATGAGCGGAGATTCACGGCGGGGTAAAATGGTGACGGAGGGTCGGGCCGGGAGCGGCGAGGTGCCGAAAGGGACGCGCAGTCGGTGGGAAACGGAGAGAAATGAATTATGCGGTTCAACGATCCCACCGAGCAAGACCCTCGCCAATAATTGTATTAGAAATGACTACGCAGCGCGCCATAACGGAGAAGGGCAAAGAAAACCGCGAAGGAACTTGAGGAGACTTAGTGACTCAAGGAGAAGAGATCTAACGTGCTTGAGTCTCTTAAGCAGCGTTTACACGTAGAAGTCGACTGCTATGACAGTCGCGAGATGCGCGATATATCTAAATCGCTACGGCTATGATGCGTCTGCACCACCTTCTTTGCAGCTTAAAGCCGCTATTTAGGCGTTGTCATTACAAATAAAAAGTTTTATTTCAATAGTGATTGGTGATTAAATTTTCATGAAATTCTTCAAGCTATAAATTCCATTCTCATTAATTTTTTTTCCCATTCTTTAAAGGGTAGAATCTCCCATTTGGGGTGGGAAATCCTTGTTATTATATCCAAATTCCCGGTATCAGAAGCCCTGTATTGCTTTCCGTTGGCGTTTGTTGCGATTGTGTTGGATACATATTCGCTAAAAAGTAGACGAACTTCAACTTAGCTAATAGCTCGAACTAGGATCGATAGTGTTCGACATGTGTCCAGTATCGACCTGAACTCGCATCGCAGTTGCTATTTACACATGCGAGTGGAGCTTAATAGTTGTTAGCATTTGACTGTCATATCAGTAAACTGCTACGTGTAAACGCACCTTAAAACCCATATTCCCCCGGAATAAAAGCATTTTTCCATAGAAAGTGAGATTTGAGATCGAATTTCCTTGGTTACGCACTGAATTCCCACCTAGACGGCCAAGGTGTGAATACCGGCAGTGGCAGAGTTTTACATAATTACCTACCATTTATGCACTCATTTTTAATTATGGGAAAAGTACTACTATTGGGAAAAGTACTGGCCAATATTGGTCTACGACAATAAACTTATTATTATTACTAAGGTCACTGCATGCAAGGTGGCGAATCCGGAGTGCTGCAGGATGGATTGAGAATAAAATACAGAAAGTCGGAGGGAATTGGCACGCTTAGTCATGTGGAGGGGAGGTAGAATGGTTGGCGCCCGGATGTGAATAGAATGTGATTGGAATGTGTTCATGGAATAAAGAGACATGCATAGAAAATGAAAAGGTGGTGAATGGTTGGTGGGAGGCTACATGGAGGGAGTCTGGATGGAGGGAATTTAACAACAAAAAAGGAAAATTGACATCATGGAGATTATTAATCATATAAATACTCTAATATAAAAGGGGGGCAAACTTATTGGTAAAACCCTCATGTAATTTGGATGAATTAACACGCATCCTGCTGACTCCCTCTGGGAAGAGGCGTTGCGCGTTTTTTTTTAAGTCACAACATTAGCTCCACAAAAGTTATTTTTGCAGAAAATTATGAGTAAGCAAAAAAAGTGATTAGAGTACTGGTATTTCGAGGACCTAGGCTCGAAATCGGGCAATAACAGAAATGTTTCCACAAGTATACCAGTCCGTACCTCCTTGATCGCTGTGTGGAGAACACTTAAGTCCAGTACTGTTTCCGGGCAATGGGAGGTCAAACCATCGTCCTTTGGCTCCTTTAATTAAGGACAGGTTAAACCGACGCTGGGTTTCTCTCCATTCTTCCTCCGTTCGTTAGAAAATTCCTTCCTCAACCACTCCTCAACCGCATGCTTTAAAAGGCGCATATGACCTAAACTGTCGGTTAGTCCTCCGAGTAACTACTACTTATTACTAACCTCGTGTAATTTTAGCTAAGATATTGCAGGTGACATAATAACCGGATAATTAGTCGTGTAATATGTATCTGAATTTGTGTTGCATTTAAAAAGTTCTTATTTCAGCATACTAATACGTACCGCACCCTAATGTGCCTAACGTAAGAAATATATTTGTGAGTCAAACAGGCGATAACAATTGATATTTGACATTTCTTTATTTAACATGGACTAGATGAGGCCGCATGGCCTCTTCCTTCCCTAGCCGTAGCTCTCTCTAAATCAAATTTTTTTTCCGCACTCTAAATAAAAATTACGTTCCACACGCAATTCCTACCCGTTCAGTCGCAGGTATCTCTTGGGTGCATAACGGCCACATAAAATATTACACCGGTGGCTTTTCCCTCTTGGCAATAATTTATAGGACCTGACCTTGTGGAAAGTGTCTTCCTAGAACCAATTCCGCCTTACTTCTGCAACCCTTGATTGACCGCGATTGAAGATGAATGATACCTTCTCCTATACCTCTACTCCTACAGATACTCCATAAAAAATTTCTCTGAGACTGAAACCCTGGGTGGCGTAGTGGTCTGCGCATTTGCCTGGCAAACCAAAGGTCTGTGATTCGACTCCCTGTCCATGGAACCTTTTACCTCTGTTAATTTTCAAAAGAATCCATAGGTGGCTAACAGTGTTCCACCGCCATTTCTGGTTTCTCTCAACCCCTACCAGGTTCCTTGAAAATTTTCCACCACGTCTGAAAGGCCTAAATAGCATCAAATTTCTTCAGTCTCCACCAAATGTCTGGTGTCCAATGTTATATTTCGTCCAAGCCCTCACTTTGGTTGCAAGCGACAAGTGATTTCCTTTTCCTTCTCTCCTTCCCGGAAGCATCCCACGCACATCTTCCTAACTCGGACCGTAATTCATTTCGGGTGGACTTAACGTTCGTCGCAAACCGTTATTATGGGTTAAACTGTCGTTAACCGTTATCGTTGGGTCCGATCAAACGTGGCGAGGTCGGTTAAGCCCTTCCGCAAACACGGCCACGTGTATGAACGGCTTGAACTAACAACAAAGATGAGAGTCACATCTCTATTTTGCTAAACGCCAAATAAAGCTTCACGGCTCAGATATAAGCTGACTTGTGAAGCGATTTACCGATCGGGTTGGTGTGGTGGCTAGAGTACTGGCCTCCCACCCCGAGGGCCCGGGTTCGATTCCCGGCAGTGGCGGATTTTTCAGTGGAAAACCGGTCCCCACTTGAGTGCCTAGTGGAGGGCACTTCAAGTACTCCGTTCAGTACTCCGTCCGTCGGATGGGACGTTAAGCCTTGGCGCCTTTCGTTAAGAGTAGGCTATTGCCGACGCCGGGTTTCTCTCCACCCTTCCTCCGTTCCCTGAAAACTCCTACGATTACCCAATTATCCACCTATCCTAAATGGCGCAAATGACCTCAGCTGTCGATCGCCTCCCCTAAATAACCAACCAACCAACCTTGGTTTTCTTGGGTGAAAACGTTAAGGATCCGGAGAGTACATATTTTTTCACATGACAAGCTAACGTAGGGAAAAAAGTCTCTAGTATTATTCTGCTAGCCATAGTTGAGATTTGAATTAAATAAGTTCTGAAACCTTTTGCTGGATCTGTGACATCATTAACAATATGATTGGAGAAATCTATAGACGCATTTACGAAATAGGTACCACTTGATAAGATATAACTTGCATATAAACGAAAGAATATTACTTCCGCTGGAAATTTAGGTGAAATCAACCGATACGACCCTTATTCACGTAAAGTAGCCAACTAATACCAATGTTTAAGAATGAAACATTCCAGCCCCACAAAGGGAACGACTCCAACACTCGGTGAGATTTTGGTGAAGTAGAAGGATAAGAGGAGGTTAGAATGGGGACAAATACGACGGAAATTGACTGAAAGAAGCAGAATTACAATAAGATATGTAGAACGCAGTATTCCTTGAGACTTCCGAGCACCAAAACACCCGCATATTTATTTGACCGTAAAAGTTGTTAATTAGACGTCGTCATATTGTTACATTTTTTATTGATCGCATAATTTGAAAATGTGCATAGAATAAAAAACCCTGTTCAACTTGGTCAATGAAAATAAATTTGGGACCTCCAATGAGAATTTTTTCAGACGACCCGGGTCGTCTGAAGATGGCACAAAGTGCCGAAACCAGGATTCTCTGAATAAAAGTTTAATTGGAGTTCACTAATTTATTTTCATTTTCCGGAATGGATTATAACTCCCACCAAACCATGCCAGAAAGCCTTTCCTCGCTCTTTTCAACCCTCAATTATTTTAAATCCTTCTACCCAAAATCATGCAAGGCATAATCTACCTTAAACTTATAGGCATTTTTTTGATTATATTGTATCGTTTTTATCGAATTTACCTAAACGAAACGATCTTTCACATTCACGCCTACAGGTTAAAAAAAATCACCACAGAATTAGCGATAAAGAAGGCCAAAATAAAAACCCAGACAAAAAACCGATGTTAGAGGTAGAAGAAATGCAAGAGAAAGAGAAACATTCTGCAAGAGGAAGAAGAAAGAGTAGAGGATGAGTGGAAACAAGAGTATACAATAAGGAGAGTTAGCCGGACGGGAAACGGATGAGATCATATGCCGCTGAAGCACGGCCCTTGTACCCCGTCGCCAGTCACTTCGGCTTCTCAGGTATGGAAATTAACGAGAGACTCCGTGGGCGGAGGAGTAGCCGGTGAAGGCAACGAAAGGGGAGAAGGAAACCTTTCGGGACGCTGGACGAAGGGCGAACGAGACGCTGGGGCACAAGAAGAAGCAGATGTCGAAAATAAGAGGGAGATACGAGATAGAACAAGAGATAGAAGGTTCTTGATATCGATGGCAGACCGAATAACGACTGGAGATTAAGACAAGAGATTTTGCACCGATCAGGGTGAAGACCTTCGGTAAATTAAGAGGTGATACGGAATGGGGGACCAAGTAGGCATTGACTACCCGTCATGCTTATGCAAGGAGGGATATAGGAAAGCAGCCTTTTGTGCTGAATGCCGGGTGCTTCCGGAAATCCATTAAAGTATGACTCCCCACATTGAGTGCCGAATGAGGGGATGCAGCCTTCTCACAATTTGTTATCTGGAGAGCATTAAGATAAGATATACGCAGTAATTTCATCATTACCGTGCATCTAAATATATTTTTTTTAAACATTACGGTGTCTCTGAAAGAGAATACATAAATATACGGAGGTTAAGTGATAGGAGAATTAAGTTGACAGCTGCTTCAACCTATATAAGGAATGTTGGCTTTTGATGATCACGCTGTCATCGCTATTTCCACTTCAACTCTAAACTTACATTCCCGAAACGATACAAATGACGCGGCACAATTCCATTCCCAAACTGGTTTTGCAAGAAATTGCCAAAATTAACACTGGTTTGATGTATCAGGTTTTGGGTAGCACACTTTTGGAATTTATTGATTATTACACGCTCAGAATTCGTAAAGACTCATCAATTAAGCCAGAAGGCAGTCAGCTAAGTTAAGTAAGAAAATAAGCATTTGTTGACTCTGATCTACGACTATTGTATGTGTAACAAGAAAGTGTTTTGAAAATGCAAAATAATTTAATAAAAATAATTGGTGACTCTAATGATAATAATGCATTATGATCATGAAGACTAAAAATTTTTCAGCGCAGCTAATCCGCGAAGCCTAGTTATTTAAAATTGGCTTCGCCGTAATCAAGGATATGAATAATAAATTTATTTGAACCTAATGCAAATAAATATGAGAATATCAGCCCAGATTGATGATTTTATAAATCATCAGAATCAAGGAATCGTTGTGTGAATAGCCATCGATCAGCTGCAAAATACTAAAGCATATGCTTCAGCTACTATGACATTTGCACCGTGAGCTTTACAATAAAAATGGATTCAATTCAACCTAACCGCGATTTTATGAATGATGGCAAATTAAACAGTAGAAATCCCTCACCCAACAGCTGAAGCTGCGAATCATGTAAATAGGCCACAAACCGGACGTAGGGATGACAAATTAACGGGTAAAAACCCTGATAAACCAACCAACAAGACTCGGAGAACACAGTTTAGTGCTGGAATGAAAATATAAAATGTGTCTTTCTTCTATTTCACGGTGATAAACTGACTCCAGCCAGCTAATCTCATAAATTTGGAGGATGAAGCAAAGGAAATATTTACTAACTACAAATACAAATAACGAGAAAGAATGCAAAAACCAATAATATGATGACATTCGCACGAAAAGAATGTAGCTAGTGCTGAATGATATTACACGAACCCGTCAGAAAGGAAATGGGAAAATTCTTCAGAAATTATAGCTTTGGTGAGGAGGAAGTTGTCTCACCTTAGGCGTTGGCTAAAATTCCCAACGATTTTTCTTCGGAAGCAATAATTTTCTATGGTAATTCCTATTTGCTTTTGACATCTTCATTTCATTTAGCTCGTAAAAGTCTTCCTACGCAATGGTCTCTCTGCTTTATCAAACTTTTCTCTCCCGAAACTCTGTTGCGGAAATAATGAACGCGCCACATATTTGGACTTTGACGTTAGGACCCCGGGATGACTTACACACCACCTGAAAAACCATTTAAAGGCCATAATCATCCCTAACAAGAATCACCGAACGCCGTTACGTGGCAGGCTCAGCCATTCAAGTAAGGCAATGAACTCACGGATATTGCAATCTTGCACGTGGCAATGTTGGGTCAATGTTGCTGGAAAATAAGGAGCCTTTAAGGTAGAATACTAGAGAAAATAATTCTTGAGAGAAAAATACGGGAGGCAACGAAGACCATTAATTCTATTCATACCTTGAACGGTAGGTTCATTAAAGCTGAATGCATATACGGATTGTTGACGCAGAAATTAAATTAATCACTCTTATTGAAATTAATTTCAAATTAATCACTCTTATTGAAATTAATTTTAAATTAATCACTCTTATTGAAAGCAAAATAGAACTCTTAAAAAATATTATTTCTACACCAGAAGAACACTAATTACTGCATCATAAATAGGATGCTGGTTCAGAAACATAATTGTAACTGTCCTCTTTAAGGTGAAAATATACTGCTCTAATTTCATGAGAAAAATTATCATCACACCACCTACAGAGAAGTTAATTAGGTACTGCTCATATTAATGCTATATTGTTTTGCCAGACGATCATATTAATGCAAATTAGGCGTAAATAGGCAAGCAATCATCTTTTTTTGCCAAAAAAAAGTCTAAATGCCACCCAGAGGAGGTGATTGGTTGATGAAGGAAAAAACCACATACGGAATAAAAAGGAACTCTTAAGACTTTGAGCAGTGAAATAGTGTCTCAGCTGAAGAAAATAGTATTCAATCCACGGAAATAAAGAAAGTAATGTCAAAGGGTGATTCCATTGAATGACTGAGTATTAAACAATAAAAGTATCCTTCGTATGAAAACATGCCAACTTTTGATTGAAAATTCAGTGAATGAGGATGCGTTTTTTTTCTCTACGTAAAGAGAGAATTATAATTAGCTCAAAAAAATTGATTGTAGAGTGAAATTTTAAATGATTCAAGGATTTGACATTCTATACAGCACTCATAAGCTAGAACGTATTTTCCAGCAACTAACTGCCACACTACCATGACGCAAATTGTGCAAACCCTTTAACGATTTCGATAATAACTTCAGTTCTATTTTTTTCGTTTACTGATAAATAAGCAATATTGGAAAGTTCTGGGAAGAACATTCAGGCTCTGAGAGATAAGGGCAGGGGACCCACACATATCCGATTTCCTCGGAGATTACCTCTTACTCGGAAGCCGTTTTGAACGTGTCCACCCTCTTACCGAACCTAAAAGAAGAAAAATATTTTTTACTGTCGCGGAGTCAAAAGGAGAAAACCTATCAAGCCAACATACACGCACATACATGGAAGGAGCTAGAATCCCTCCCCGGAAAGATGTTGAGGGAACCGACTTCGAGCGACGCCAACTCTCAAACTTCCCGAGAACCCTCGCAGTTTTCCTCCTCATCGGATTGGAGGCGAGGTGCGAGAGAAAAAATCAGACACTCGAAAGTGTTGATCAATCCCACACCCGATACTGCAAATAGCTCACACCCGCCGTCTTCACCAAAAGACCAGACGACCGAGACGAACAATGTACGCGCTCTTGATCAACGGTTCCTTTCAGCCCCGGAGCGAAACAAGTGAAATATTGTCTGTAATGGGGAGTGTAATGTCAGGAGTAATGATAGACGCCGAGAACGGGATGGCGTAACCATGGGAGCGAGAGAGGTATGCGGGAGGGTTAGGGAGGAGCATAGGAGAGGTGGACAACTCATACAGAACTCGCACTCCAGAGAAAAAGTACGCTCTGGCATGAGAGGGGGGAAACCATTCTGTGGCAAGGGGAAAGGAGACGAGAGAGTGGACGAGAGGACCGGTCTCGGAAACGCCAAATAATAGCGCCACTTTAATAAAAGTTCCCCCGTTCCGGGCATGCAAATGTGGCCGATGGAGAGTCACGGGGAGGGAGAGGGATGGAATGGAAGACGAGAGCGGGCCCGTGATGCGATGGAGATAAACTCAACGGCCAGGGGAAAAAAATAGAACGGAGCGAGTCTTGAAGGGAGCAGTAAAATTGCTGCGTGCGGCGTTTATGCGACAGGTCCTCGAGGCGAAGGGCGGAGCGAAGTGGAGTGCGGAGGGTCCATTCGGCGATTCCAAAGGGTGGAATGACGGGGAACATGCACAGAAGGGAGGGAGGAAATGGAGCGAGCTGAAAGACATCAGAGGTTCGCGTACGGAACGATGAAAAGGGCTCCTGAGGCATGCTTGGACACGAAATTTGAGGCAATTTTCTCACTGAGACGTGGATCAAAACGATGAAGATATCACGTTGCAAACCATAAAGTTGTATCTATAAGTTTTGAAGTGATAGCTTCAACAATTAAGTTTCTTTGAGCAAAAAAAATGTGAAAATTTAGCGATAATTGTATCTGGACGCAGAGAAAACCATATTTTCAGGATTGGTTGCACCAAAATAATAATAACTGATGAAGTATAGTCTATATATAATTACGAACTTGCAAAACTTTGCAAAGCAAGTGAAAAATAAGGAGCACTTGAAATCCATTATCTACTTGGAAGGATCATCAAACAAGATAATATAGAGGTAGATAAATTTTCAACGGACGCTGAACACAAAATAATTGAAAGTGAGAAATTTTTGTTGTGGGATGAATATGTCCTGCTCTCGAAGATGGCACGATATATCACGCCAACTGGGCGTGTGTTTCGTATCATTCTATGGGTCAATTTCATGCATGTAATGAGCGCTAAGAGTCTGTTAGTTTCCGCATCCTTGTACTAATCACCGAAAATGTGTGTCTCACAAAATGACTCATAAAGGGATTCAGTTAAGTATAAATTAAATAAATTTAAAGCCTAAGGACACAAATATAAACGCGTTTATAAATATAAATATGCTTAATGATGAGGAAACAGAAGACGGATATTCCAGGAACTACATGGTGAAGACCGACTTGTGGAATAAGGATAACGAGCCCTTTGATGCTGATGACAATGTAGGCATCATCCACTTCGTGATTAATAGATGCACGTAGCTCAAAAACGTGCAGGAAGATATACCCACAATTAGGTGATTAAAAGTTTTTGATGTGGATTGAGTGACACAGACTCATCCAAAAAAAGGGCGCCCAACTTCCCAAAGCGACTCGAGATGCTGAGGAAGAATACGACATTTAATGCGAGGAAAGTAAGACGGAGATGCGTCCTAATCAAGAGCTGAGTTAAAATGTCTCCGGAATCACCAGTTTCTTTCCCAATCTGTTTCTGCTCCTCTTCATTATATATTATCTCTCAACGACCAGTTTTCCTCTTCCCATGTCGGCGCCCTGAGGGTATAAATACAAGCCCTTACAAGGGATCAGAAAAGATCCCTTATTTCCCCCTCCCCTGTCCTCCACTGACCTCCGCTCTTTCCAGCCCTCTCTTGAACAAGAACAACTCTTCATGGACTGCATGAGTAGCTGACATCGGGAAGAGAGAAATTCCGAGACGTGCATATCAGCAGAACCTTGTGAGTTCAACAGTATCCCCAAGGTCATGCACCCTAACATCTTCAGCCGCGTTAGTTTACCCTTAAAAGAATCTGGACTATTCACAAAACAGAGCGTAAGACTGGAAGCCAACTTAACTTCATATTTTAAGGGAGGTGAGGAATAATCACGAGTGTGCGCTGGGTTTCAGAAAAGTTCCTTTATTTCCCCCTCCCCTGTCTTCCACTGACCTCCGCTCTTTTCACCCCTCTCTTTGACAAGGATAACCCTTCATGGATTGCTATGTACCTTGAAATTGGAAATTACATGCTGTTCTGGTCTACTAAGTGTATTTTTCACCTAATATGCTTCCCCTATTTCAATTACGTAACAACCCCTTCGAAAATCCTTTTCAGACCAAAATTATCTCTCTTCTTAAGTCACTCCCATTCTCCGTTTCGATCTGATAACGAAACAACACCGGACGAAGAAGCGCTTATCTCTATCCATCCATTTGAGGTTTCCAAAGTGGGAGCATCCCCTCAGAAAGGAAGAAAGCATCCCTCTTTCCTTGTGAGGCATTCACTTGAGCCGCAAAATTATGGAGCAATTATTGCTGCTCCCGTCGGTGG